>OY979695.1:125632268-128032268 GCA_963855945.1 Thereva nobilitata
GAAAAAAAGAACAATGAAGTGTGCAGTTTGTCAATGTAGGAATAATACGAAATTTCCGCGAGGAAAATCCTTTTTTGGAGAAGTGGGCTAATTAAAATACTTCCTAAACACATACGAGTAGATTACATATTTTCATTCATAATTATGTAAATGACTGCGCTAAATACTCGAAATAATATAAATTTTGTTTTCTTGGATTTCTTTGTTTACATTAACTAACAAAACACAAAATTCAAGGGGATCAGCTGATTGAAATACGTAGTGAGGGCGTGTGAAAAGTTCATTTGTAGGGGCAAGATTTTATTTTAGATAACTGATTATTTCAACTCGCTCTTGCCCCTCCTCTATTCTACTCGCTTTTTCCGCTTATAGTGGACAAACAACTACCAAAACGAACACAAAACGCACTAACACTTTCTACTTTCACTACCTAAAATTCGGCGAGGGCCCTCTTGTAGTTCTATATTTTAAGGCTTGAACCACAGACTTAACTATCTGTAATGCCATAACATATAGAAAGCCATGAATACCAGTTGTGTATATGTTAGTCGGTGGGCCGGGTGCCATATTCGTTTCCTATCAAATTGTATGGAAAAGTGGATGTGAGAATTGTTTTTTTTGTTTCTTTAGTGAAATAATAATATAAAAAGAAAGTTATTAACTCAATATGCATGAAAACAATTAAATTAAAACCTTGTCATAGAAGTGATATCTAAAAATTATGAATTTTAGTGCGATATTAGTGTTTTTTTAGTGTCTTAGGCTAATGTCACATGATTCTGAATGCAGAATCTGAATTTTTCAGAGTGTCTAAAAATGCACAGAAATGAACTGTGCCATGTCACATGAATCAGAAATTCTAAACGGCCTGAAAAAATTCAGACTACTCAGTCTGAAAATGTAGTCTAAAATTTTCAGAATTGAAATAAAAATTCGCTCTCTTACATGTTTCCTTATCGCGCCATGTCAGATGAGTCTGAATTTTTCAGTTAAACAAAAGGCGTGCTTCTGTAAGGTTATACTAAAAAGTGACGGCGAAAAATTAAATTCATGCATTGAAAGCAAAGAAAACCTGTAGAAAATAGACCATCCCGATTATTTAAAACTGGAATTCATCGGAAATTAAAAAAAATTAAATGTAAAAGATGGAGTAATCATATATTCCAAATTGCAAAACAAGCTTCACAATGCTTGGGATTTATCAAAGGATACAATTTCCTCCTCCGGCCGTCGCGTCGGCCAGGAATATAATCTACAAATCTTACATTCGTCCCTATCCTAGGTTCATCGCTATCTCCTCATACACCCCCCCGACACCCCTAAACCTTTCTTATTCCAGACATCTGGGCATGACGTGAACGTTGTGACAGACTGGTAGTACAAAGGGTGACACCTGAACTTAGACTTCCACATAAAAAAATCACTTTGTACAAAATTTCGCACAACACTGGTCTCCTAGCTACGGTATATGAAATATTCAGGCTTATGTGACACCAAAATCTGAGCTGAAAAAATCCGAGTCTGAAAAATTCAGAGTCTGAATTAAGACTCATGTGACATTAGCCTTACAGTGGGCCTTAGTATAAAAAAAGAAACTACATATTATATTCATGTAAACCTCATGTGATTTGATTAAAAAAATTAAAAAACATTGAACTGATTAATGCCCGATTTCTTCACTTTACAATTATCCACGGGTTTTCTTTTCTTTACTTTAGAATAAAGTAAAAATTCGATTAAATGTTGGACGGTTTTCTTCACGCGATCCCAAAGTTACGTATTCCACAGATAGTTAACCTACCATTCATATGGCGACTTGGCTTTTGCGCAAGTCTCGTTGAAAAAAAAACGCCAAATTACAATTAGGCGGTTTTTTTGACGTCAAACGTTGAAATAATTTAATATTAAAAATATTTAAATTGTAATTGGGAGACAGGCAAGTACTTACGCCTACTTAATACTTAAATTAATGTTCTCATTTATGAATGAAAACGTATTTTTTTCTAATTGTAATGTAATAGTTTCTATTAGATTCTCCTCTTCGCTCTCATCGGTCGACAAAACATTAGCATTCATAAGTGCGTCGATTTTTAATATAATTATATATTTAAAAAAATGTCAACAACAAATATTTTGGCACTAACCAAGAGATAAACCCTCAAAATTGGCCATTTAACTTTAACACCCCCCCCCCCCCCTTAAGTCTTAACCCAAGCATAGCAAAGGTGAAGAAAACCAATTTCTCTAGATATACTATGGATAAAGTTAGCAGAGGTATAACCCATGGTGAAGAAATCGAGCATAGTGTGTTAATTGTAAAGGTGGCCACTTTGTTTATATTCGCGGTGGTTTTGTCGTGCTTCATTAGGATAAAAATGTTCATGTTGTGCGGTGGTAATTATTAAAAATATAAGTGCTGAAAAATGTGAAAGAAAGTGCTAAAGTTATTATTTTGATTGCCATTTAAATTGGGGCATATTTAGTGCATTTATGTATAAATATTTAATCTTGGATATAAAAACATTCTAGACTGTGGATATAGCAGTAGTCGGCAAAATCTGCAATGGCTTCATATCCAAGATAAAATCTTTATAAATACACTGAATATGCCCCAATTTAAATGGCATTCAAAACAATAACTTTAGCACTTTCTTTCACATTTTTCAGCACTTATATTTTTAATAATTACACCATAATGAAGATAATATTAATCACTTTAAAATCACTGGTAATTCGATTACCACCGCACAACATTAAAAATTCAACAATTTTCATGGTGGCAGGTCATTAGGGCCCCATACACTACAAGGTTTTATGCGTACAAAGATGTCCCGCAGGCTTTGTGACAAACTTGTTTGTACGTTAAGCCTGCCCATACACTATAAGGTTTTACAGCAAAACTAAATAAATAAATACAGCTAAATACTAAAAACACCGAAACAAAATAAACAACACCAGAGCAGACTTTTTTTATGTTATGGAGAGAACTGTCAGATAAAACCACGAAAAAATCAAAACGTTTTGATATTTGGGACAAACTTGTGACAAACATAAAACCAAAAACCAAATTCACCACACACTGTCAATCTTTGTTTGAACGCCTTGTTTGTACGCATAAAACCTTGTAGTGTATGGGGCCCTATTATTTTGTTTTTTTCATGTTTTCAGGCATGTAGTATGTGAATCGGTTGTTTGAGAAACCCCATAAGTCAAGTGAGAGCAACTTTTGGAAAATCGAGAAAAACTGTTTCTACGTTAACCGGCAACCACTACTATTATTATTTTCAATAAAATATATTGTTTAAAGCTAAATACATTCTTTGTGGTCAATGGAATTCTCAAAAGTTAAAGAATTTAATTATTATGGATTTTTAAAGTGGCTTGACTTATGGGGTTTCTCAAATACATATAGTTTTGGCAAAAAGGAATTGTATTCTAAACTGTATAAAATAAAAAGTACCCTCAGTAAACCTCAAAAATGTATTCTAAAGGAAGTAGAAACATTAACTAAATATGAAACACAAATAAGATTATTTATTTCTATGAAAAAGAATGGTATAAAATAAATAAAAAAAATAAAATTTATTTATCATTACCGTCGTTCTCTGACAACTCAGAATCAGATGTAGGCCACTGGTGACCTATCTCTTTGTAGAATGCTAGAATGTTTTCTTCATCTAGGATGTATTTCATCAGTTTTTTTAGATCTTCAATTTTTTTTTATTGATGGGGATTTTCTCTCTTGGATCTACTAGTCCATTTGGGAGTGATAGAGGCAGCTTTTTATTGTTGTTTAGCCTACAAATGTGACTGCACAACCCACCAATAAAAGGTTTAGTGATTACAACATCCTTATGTTTGAAAGAGTGTGAAAAGTGCATGAACTGCGAGATTTTAAAAGCTACTTTCTTATCCTTTGGAACTTTACGCCCATTAATACCCGAGTAAAAATAAATGATGGCCTTAGAACGGGCAAATGCCGATTGTGATTGACACATAGTCCTCGGCCATCTGGCGGTTAACAGACGGCTCGTTGCAGGACAGTACGGCCGTACAGGGGGCGATTGACGGTGAAACAACGGCCTTACAGTTCCAATAACGGCCATACGATGGTGGTACGGCGGCCGTATGGTTGCTATTACTGCTATACGACGGCGGTGCAGTGGCAGCAACGTGGATATTCGCCCTCCTATAAGAAAATATATTTCACTGCAATTAAATGTTTGATTTTGACATTTTTTGACAAATTTGACACTAAAATATAAATCAACACGCACCACACACTTCACGTACAACAAACCGACGACTGGCGAACTCGTTTCTCTTGTGCATCGATATCTTTAAGTAGGATAAATCGAAAGATCCATTGTACATAACGAAAATGATGAAGTTCCCATAAAACACATTCAACAATACATTTGGTGCAGATTCTTTTTTTGGCTCAAATTTCCCGTCGAATGCCCGTTTCTACAGCTCAGTACTTGGCCTTTTAACTCTTTTGGTCAAATTTGGCCGTCGTAAGGCCGTATATGCTCCCATTAAAAATGGTTAAAAATTCTACGGCCATCATATGCCCCTTAAAAAGCCAAGCGGCCGGTGTTCGCCCTTTATAAGGCCGTTTTTTATTTTTACTCGGGTAACAAAAGACGTGTGATTAATACCATTAATAAGAAAACACGCACGGAATAGCCTGTGCTTATCCTGGAAGCAAACTTCGAGCATTCTCATCGCCTGAGATGCGGACGTGTATTCGAGAAACCTCATAAGACTTATGGGCTTTCTCGAATAAACGAAAACTTTCGTACGGTCCAACTCCATGTAGAATGACCTGATTCGTGGGATTTCGCTTCTAAAAGATGCGTCTACCTCTGAAGAATAGATTTTTACCGAAAACTCGATTTCGACAAAAAAGTGACTTATGGGGTTTCTCAAATAACCGAATCATGTAGTATGTATATTTCTCCGATGAAATGGAATAGATATTCTTTTTAGACAACTTTTCACGTTCAAGGCTAATTCACTACATTTCGCATTTCCCGGTCTTTGATAGTTGTTCCCGGCCTAAGATTTCAGGTGCGAGGGACATAATCTATTTGAATTGTATTTGATTAGCCAAGGGCTCAGGCGCAGGGCACCGCCGGCGCCAGATGGATTTTTTAATTTCCATTTTTTGAAGTTATACTTCTTTAGGCGCGATTGGAAAATATTATGAGAGTGAGATTTTATCGAAACGCGAGAGCCAACGCGTGCCGCAACGCGTGACGCAACGCGAGACGGTGAAGCTGGTGACATATACAAGCGTACATGCGTTGCATTCGTTGACAGATAATATAGAAGTGTGTGTATTCAAATGCGACCTGACGAAATATACCGTAAATGTTCCGCATGCCACGCAAATTTCGGGCTACTTTCAACTTTTTCTGCATTGCCGCATTCGACATAGGACACACAAGCATACACAACAAACACATGCGACTCGTTACTCAGATTTTTGGGCTATCTGGGAGAGGGAGAGCCGGGACGGAACGCAACCATGCAGTTATGTGTCAGTAGAAAATCTCCGCATATCAGGGAGCCGCTGAATGCAATGCATGTACGCTTGTTTATGTCACCAGCTTGACGGAGAATATAGGCGAAGGGGTATGGAGGGCAAGCATTTCAACTCCCATTCTTTAGCTGGGGCCGTATTTGGTTTCTCGAGTCGATATCGACTTCTGTCGATAATTAAAAATTGGCATTTGGCGACACGATATCGACAACCTTCTCGTCTCGATAAAGACGTTTGACGTTTATTAAAAGGCTCAATTTATGCATACAATAAACTTTTAACAGTTTCTTTTTTAATTAAATATACGTGGTTTGGTGCAGTTGGAGTAATATGACACAATTTGATGGTTTTCTATGGCAACGCTTATCTGTCGATTTGGGCGTGATTTCAAATATGAAACTTGGAGAGAATCGAGAAGCTTTTTTTGTCGAGTCGATCCATCGACTCGAGAAACCAAATACGGCCCCTGATGTCTGTTCACGATGTCGATGGGTGAAGGGGTTTTTATCCTGAGGCTATGGAGGGAAATAAATTTCATATACGATTCATCAGCCAAGCGAAGGTTTGGGCTTTCTGTAGGTATAAGAAGGTTCGTAGTTGCTGGGTGAGGGGTTCTGTCGCGAGGCTATGGAGGAAAATCCGATCCGTGTTCTATTTATCACCTAAGCGCGAGTTTCTAAGGGCCAGTCGTACACGGGCCGACTTTTTCAGAAGATTTTTCTTGGTTGTTTGTCTGTCCGTGTGAAACTGGCCAAGATAATAATAAAGCTATATGGGAACTGTACAATAAGCGATAATTATTTACTGTTTTACTAATGATTTTGAATGATTAAAACTTAATATAATTACTCAATCAGAAATTAGTTTGAATATATAATACAAAATATTTACTGTTATTATTTGGGAAAATAAAACAATGAACAAGATATTAATGATTTTATTTAGCTTGACCTCGTATATTTGTTTGGTTCAAATCTTGCGACAGCTTTTTCAACTACTTCTACTAAACCGATTCTTATGAAACTTTGCACACACATTGAGCTAGCTAGCTAGCTATTTGGGGGTGTTTAAGGTCGGAAATAATAAATTTGTTGTCAAAATTAGAAAATTCAAAATGGCGCTGGAAATATGGTATGCAGAACAAATCAGTTCACCAGAATTTTGTAAAAAGTAAAATCCAAAAATTACTGAATTAAGACTAAAAAGAATATAATAAAAATAGGTAAAAAAAACTTTTAAGTTAAATGGTTTTATTTTAAATCTGCTGTACCAAAAACTAGAAAATAATTAGAACACAAACATGGACCTTCTGGAATAGTAGGAGTGCTGTCTTCTAATGTCGTTTGCCAAGGGGCACTTTGTGTCGCTGCGTCAGCGAATTAAGTAATATTCTGGGACTTTTAACAGACTAAAATAAAAAGATGGGGCGCATAAAAACCTGTATAACCTGTATAAATAAGAACAACTTGTCTAGAAAAATGTGTTTCCTCTCTGCCGGAGAATGGCTTGACTAGTAGGTGATTTTAGTTAGGATTAGAATCCGGTATAACCGACAGGCTGGGACGTTTCGGCATCACGCTGCTTCCACCTGCCAACGCACGCAAATAGTAAAAAATCCAATAAATTATTTGCATGCAAATTAAAAATTAGTCTTAAATCAAGCCAAAGAAGTACAACTTCTAATGCGCGTACATAAGTACACACACTCACTTTTTTATATGTTTATTTGACATGATGAATTGTCGCAGGTCATGATTTGGCTTTTTTGTTGCATGCAGGCATATTATTTTTCCGATGAAATGGAATATTCTTTTTGGATTACTTTTCGTATTTAATGCTACATTTTGTTTCCGGCCGTAGATTTCAGGTACACGAAATATAATTTATACTTCGAAATCGAATAAAAAAATCTTTTAAAAATTGAATTTATGCCTTTATTATTTGAGTTTATAAAATTGACAAACTCGAACTTATATTAATTATGCACCTAGCAGGTGAAGGCTAATTATGCTGATTTCTAGATTCCTATAGATTGTGAAAATCTTCATGCCTCAACGTCTAGACCACCGTACCTAGAACTGGAGGATGCAATATTAGCTTCCTAATTGCGTCGGTCGTAGGACATGGGGTCATCGTGAGAATATACTAATGCACGTGGGGCTAAGAGGCGATATCGGTAACATAATCGATTTTATTGGTTGAACTTAATTTGCGTTCCGTTCGGTGGAAGTCGATCGCTGGGTTTTCAGATCATACATATTCGGATGTTGTTCTGAAAACAAGGATAAGGGTTAAAGTTAATAGATGTGACAAAGTCTGCAGAAATAGGGATATGAGGTTTTGTGCATATGAAAGTCCAATACCTTTTCAACTTTAAATTGGGACTAAACAACATCAAATTGGAAATAAACTATTTTAGTACAGGCTGAGAAAGTTCAGATTGAAAAAAAATAACCTGGCTGGTTTTTCAACGGGATAATATAGGTAAAAGTACTAGTTTTTTAAAAAAAAATACTTTGGAATAAATCGGTTTTTTCCGCGAGCGTTCCTAGTAGGGTATTTCTTTATGGCAGCATCGGAATTGTACACTCGGTGTCAGCTGCTGTGAATTCTAGGCGCTTTTCATTTTCATTGGAGTACGTACGCCAGCGTAGTTGGGCGCACATCGGAGTAGATGCTGCCACAGCTGAATGTGCGCTGAACTACTCCGGAGTACGATTTTTTTCCAAGTATTTTTTTTTAAAAACTAGTACTTTTAACTATATTATCCCGTTGAAAAACCAGCCAGGTTATTTTTTTCGAGCTGAACGAATTTTGTGCCGCACAGCCTGTACTATTTCAAATTGGGAATATTTAGCGAACGTCGTAGGATTTTTTCAAAAATTAATTTACAAAAAAAGGGATTAATTTGAAAAAAAATTTCTGGCTTTTGCGAAAAAATCCACCGAAGATCGCTTATAAAATCTATAAAAATCAATTCATCAAAAAAATCCTACGAGGTTCACTAAAAAATATTGTGTTAAAGTTAAAATTTCAAATCAATTTGATAAAAATTGAGGGAGTTACTGGTACGCCCAGTTTGAAGAATATGGAGCCGAGATATTTGAGGTTCAAGTTTTGAGTACTCGAAAGAACGCTACTTTTGCTTCACGATTACGCTCGAAAACGACTTTTTTCCCTCTCTCCCGTCCTAATCGAATTTTTGTTTCATTCTTGGATACTTGATGGAGTGTTTAAGCTAGGGTTTTTCAAAAACAGTGGTTTTCAAAAAACAGCAGTTACTGTTTTTAATTTTCATAAAAACAGCTGATAACAGCTGCTTTTACTGTTTTTCGAGTTTTCTCTAATTTTAAAATTAATAAATAATAGTATTTCAAAAAGACTGAAAGACGCAATCTTCTTTTGGTTCAAAAATTGGTGCATACCGAAAATACACGCTCAACATCGGTCGATGTTGGTTTGATACAAAGCATTACATTTTATAATTTTTGCAGATTCTCTGTGTATTGACCAGTATTTTTGAAAATTGTAAAATCCAATTTGATGCCCATCTTGTAACGGCAAATTTTCGTTTTCATCAGTATTCGGTCACTGTTGAACTTCATCTCTACTCGTACATCGAGGACACCAAAAAGATGAAGGCTAAATTGCCTGCAAAAGTTAGGGTGGTTCCTGATGAAGTGGTTGTGGGTTCCTTGAGGCTTGGCAATAATTTCATGACATCCTCATTCGTTCGGTCATCTACACGAATTTTTAAATTTTGTATTACTAATGTCACTTTAATGTCAGAAAGCTTCTACGCCTTAATTTTTTTAAATATTTCACGAATTGCTGTTTTCGTCTTGACCAGTTGCCCCATCATTGATGGAATGGAGTACGATGACAGTTCGACGCCATTTGCAAAAATTATGGTACATTCTCATTATGACATTATCTACTTTCGCACCACCTTGTATAAAGCTACTTTGGGCAGGAAAAGCTCAAATATACATATTACATCAATATATTAAACGATCATTAATCGGTATGTTTTTTTTTCCTTTCTTTCATCTCTACATTAAAAAACTCTGCATTTACTGTTGGTTACTAATAGTAACTTACTATACAATTTTATATTATTTTCATACGTCGTTGTCGTCCTCATATTCTTTTGGATACTTTTACATGAGCGGACCCCGAACAGACAAAACTTACATGTAATCGTTAATAATTCTCTTTTGAAATTCCCTTTTGCTTCTTTGTTCTCAAACCTAACGCTGTCAAAATGTTCGTTCCAAAGTTCGCTGAGAGTGTCCTCCTTGTCGTACTCTCTCACCGCTTTCACCCAAAACCCAGTTCGTTCGTTCGTTTTGTTTGTTCGGTGTCCGGCAGTTCAAAAACAGTAAAAACAGTTAAGAGAAAAACAGCTGTTTGCTGTTTTTCGATTTTAGCCAAAAAAACAGCTGTTTTACTGTTACTGTTAAACAGCTTTGAAAAACCCTAGTTTAAGCCAATAAGAAAAAAATGTGAAAAAAGTCACAAGGTTATACATATTACCCTTAAGCGAAGAAGGGTGATCCCAACAACTTACCCGTGAATACTCTCCAAAACAATAATAATCAATATAAAGCTTATTCAATATCTTAGTTTAGAAATTAGCCTTGAGGATTTCATAAGAATTAGTGAATGCTTTTTACCTTATTAAAAGTTGTATACTTTGTCACATACAAACAATACAGGGTGTTCCCGACTAAGATGCTAATCCGTTAAGGGATGATTCCTGGGTGTATTTGGAGAAAAAAATTGTTCTACAGAATGGAGTTATCGGACCAATCCACTGAGATACAGGGTGTTTACGAAAAGGCGTTTGAACCATTTTTTAATTTACTTAAACTTCAATTACTCCTCAACCATTTATCGTATAGCAACGTAATTAGGCTCAGTTTTTAGAGAAATGTACATTCTTTATTTTTATATCAATATCATCAACCTCAGTTGTATAAAATTCGGATAACTTATTTCGCTTTGTTTTGTATTTTCCCGGCACGCAGCCCCACAATCTCATTGCTCATTGGCCAACAAAAATAAGGATGTAACACAAACTTAAAATCGTTAACTCTTTTTTAAAAATAATTCAATTTATTCATTTCCTTTTAAGTTCACAAATACAATTCACTAAGTTTGTTTTTTGAGTAATACCAATATAATTCAAAGAGAACACAAAGGGAATTTTAATTTCAAATTTTTACTTAAGGATAAACTTCAAAGAAAATTATATAATAAGATAAATAAATTGGTTGAATTAAACTTCAACCATTAAATCCACTCGAACTCAATCACCATACCACAATAGAAAATATTATCATTCAATATAAAAAATATAAATAAAGACCAAACTTGTACTCACCTGATTTCACCAACAACAGGTTAACGTGAAGGGAACGGGATAATTTTAGAAAGAATATGCAGTGAATAATTGGTATTGTTAAGTTAGTAAGTAGTAACACCATATGCAATGCTACTGTGTGTTAGTAAAAAAGGCTTTATATCTTGTATCGACGCAACAAGATATAAATGAGGTTAGTAGCAAGTCATATCTTGTATCGACACTATAAGATATAACTAGTGATTATGTAGCAATAGCTTGTACAATGCTACAAGGTATTACTGTAAGTTAGTAAAGTGTTTATATCTTGTATCGACGCAACAAGATATAAACAAGGGTAATATGTCGTTATATCTTGTATCGACACTACAAGATATAACTAATATTAAAGTAGCAACACCTTATACAATGCTATAAGCTATTACTGTAAGTTAGTAAATACGGGGTTTGTATCTTGCATCGACGCAACAAGATACAAACAAGGTTAGTATGGCGTTATATCTTGTATCGACACTACAAGATATAACTAGTGATAAGGTAGCAACACCTTGTACAATGCTACAAAGTATTACTGTAAGTTAGTGAAGTGTTTATATCTTGTATAGACGCAACAAGATATAAACAAGGTTAATATGGCGTTATATCTTGTATCGACACAACAAGATATAACTAGAGTTAATAAATGTCTTGTATTAAAATATACAAGATATGATTAAGGTTAGTAAAAAGTTATGCCTTGTTTCGACTCCACAAGGCACAACTATAATTAATAGGGAAGAATGAGGAAGGGAGGAAGAGATTACCTGCTCGGATCGCCGCTGAATCACAAGAGAGCGAAAATCAGCCGAGCAAACATTTTTATTCACTTGATCTTCTAAATAACGGTATAAACCTGTTTGGTTGATAACAACCGAAGTGGGGGTACAATTGTCTGTGTGTGTATATGGTGTAAGTTTGGTCGATTTTAGTGTAGCCATATTTAAATTTTGTTTGAGTGAATTATTGAGTGGAATTCGAGTGAAATTTACATTTGCATCTTAAATTAATATTAATTCCGATTTTGATTTTGAATATTGTTATAGCAATAATTTTTACTTAATGATGTTGAGAGTTATTAATGTTGTACATCGCCATATAGAAGAATCTTACAGCTGGTTAGTTGTTGCGGCTGGTGTTGTTATTGTTCTTTTTCTGTTGTTGATGTTATCTATTGTCATGTTGGTGATTTTTTCCCATCTTCTCATCATCTTTTGTTGTAAAGCTGTAATAAATAATAGTTATGGTGTCCTACTGTGGCAAGGTGATAGTCACTTTTTCCCCTCCTCCCTCCCCCTTGAAACACTACAGGTGTGTTTCAAAAGAAAATAAGTAAATAAACGATAACAATTGACTCTAGAGTTAAATGGGTAAGTGATCGAAGGGATTTACCAAAAGGGAAGCTAAAGTATTAAAATATTATGAATAATTTTGCTAATCGACTAGGATTTTTTCTTCCTGGAATTTTGAAGCGTATGAAAATTATATCATATCCAAGTAATTGGTTTCGTGGTGACTTAATGTGCAATATTATAGATTCCACTAGCATCTGGAGGAACCAACTGAGTGGCCCAAGAATATGAATTTAATTCTCTCGATGATGATGCAATTTCCTCAATTTCTTCGCCTTTATTATCGATGTCGGTTAAATCCACGTCGGAGACCTATTATTGTTTGTGTCTCCGGACATCGTATATACAATGATCGGTATGATTTTAACAGATGGCGGTAAAGAACAATTAATTGAAAACAAAGGGATTTGAGCGCCCGACGAACGATTTTTGATAACAAAATTGTTTATTCAAAAATTACAAAAAATATTGATATAATGTTAACGAGGAATTTAATTAGAAATGAATTGGTTTCGTGTTTAATGATAATTACGTATTGAGTTGAATGAGGAGAAGAGAGAACAAATTTTGAAAAGAAGGAAAGTGGATGGACTGAAGAAATTAAAGAATGCAATTTGTTTATGTAACATTAGTCTATGTACGAAAATAAATTCAAATTCAATTTCTCAGGGAACATTCCTTTGACTGGGATTGTGCAAATCTTATTTTAAGGGCGTTTAATTAATCGAATTCTAAAGGCGATGGCCCAATGCCGACGGCGCGTTATACGCGGCAGGTGCTTCATGGGCGTTGACGCCGCTGACGCC
Organism: Thereva nobilitata; assembly: GCA_963855945.1. Lineage (NCBI taxonomy): Eukaryota > Metazoa > Arthropoda > Insecta > Diptera > Therevidae > Thereva > Thereva nobilitata. The sequence continues at coordinate 125,645,376 of OY979695.1, forward strand.
GCAAAGTCATGAATGGGACAGCTCGATTTGAATTACACACAATCAAATATCGACGTTAACGCGCGTCAACGCCTTGACGCGCGTAAACGCGAATAAAGTCATGATTGGGCTATCGCCTTAAGAATCGCCTGCGTAGGCTGGCGTTGAAAAAAAGGATGTTGTAAATTTTGATATGTGTAGAATTTATACGATTGCGTTATTTTACGTAACAGCAATAAGAAATGTAGTTGAAGTATTTTATGTAAGCAATGATATCTTCGAGGCATGGTTTTCATGCTTTGGATAAGTCATAGTTGAAGGTGTTAAGCTAAAGTAAATAAAGATTTGTAGCCAGCTGTTATTTAAGTTATTTATGGTAGTTCTGATTTTAATGGAGTATATGAATTCATCCCCTGAGATTGCATAGTTTTACAAGTAGCTGTAGCAAAAATTCGAGGACAGCTGAGGATAATAGTAATTTGATGAAGTAATTATATTTGAATTGTTAGCAGTGGCGTGGCGTCTTTGGAAGCAAGGGATGCATTGCATCCCTTACAATTTCTTAAAAAATAAAAATAAAAATTCATAAATTATCAATAATTAATTATTCTTTGCTTTTACAAAAAAATTATTTTATTTTTACATTCTGAGATTAACTTTTTATTATTCCTTGCCATTTTTCTAGCCTCCACTGTTAGGGAAAAATTCATGCATTCATTCATTTTGAGAATGAAAAATTAAATGGAAGCAAATTGCTTCAACCAATATTTTATGTTGTGTCCATGAGCGAAAGTTCTCTCCTCCTTCTCTCTGAACCATTCTATATACGCAAAGCAACATGCCACCGGACTTCGAGAAGCAGAATTTGAATTGCTTCCCTTGACTGTCCGTTGGAACGTACTTCGGTACGAACTTGTTGATGAAGAGGGAAGTGGAGATGGGAAGTCACAACTAAGGTTTGTTCCTGTGACCAGAGCCAAGGGAAGCAATTCAGATTTTGCATCCATACGAAGTGAGTATATTTTTGTTGGGTGAGAGCGGAGAGAAGTTTCCCAATAAGATTTCAGGGAATTCATTTCTCAATGCAATGAATATATGGAAATGAATTTGTACAATGAATGGCTTAATTGTAGGACATAGTAAAACGCTGTAATTCGTTTAATTAATTAGAAAATATAGAATTGTTTTGGATGCAATTTAGTTTGTGCGATTTGTTTTGTATGTACAAAATAGTGCTTTTTTTAATAGTAGTTTTAAAAGGTAAATTTGAAAATAAATTTGGAGAAATATATTATTTGTGTTAGTTTTTTCTTTGGTTTGTTTATATAGAAAATTGTTTTGCATGCAATTTAGTTTGTGCGATTTGTTTTGTGTGTTCAAAATAGTGCTTTGTTTTAAAAGGTAGATTTTAAAAGAAATTTGGAGAATTATATTATTTGTGTTAGTTTTTTTTTGATTTGTTATTACTTTAATAAATATCATGGGTGATGAGCATTTTTGTGTAATTGACGATTTATTGCAGCAATCCTTTGGCTCGCATTCGTTTACGGAAAAGAAATCCATTATTGAAAATGGGGGACCGAAACCCATATTAAATATTTTAACTGAAAATAAAACATGCACTAGGCATTTTTCTATTAAATTATACGATAGCGCGAATTGGCTTACCGGTTGTCAAAATAAGCAAAAATTTTTTTGTTGGCCTTGCATTTTATTTTCAACTGAAAAGAACGTTTGGCGGTGTTCGGGATATAATGATTTAAATAATTTTCATAAAGCTGTTGATAGGCATGGCAAAAAATCCTCCGAGCATTTAAAATCGGTTTTAGCTCTTTCTAAATTCGGTACAGGCCAAAGGATTGAAAATCTAGTAGACACTCATTATAAATCCTCAATTATAAAGCACAATGAGTTAGTTAAAAAGAACCGGAAAATTATTAAAATTTTTATAGATGTTGTTTGCCACTTGGCATGCCAGGAGCAAGCCTTTCGCGGACACCGCGAGGGTCCGGATTCTGTTAATCGGGGAAATTATGTTGAATTAATTTCACTTTTGGCCAAACATAATCCAGAACTTAAAAATCATTTAGAGACAGCTTCAGTATTTTCTGGATTATCAAATAATATTCAAAATGATTTAATAATGGCTATTTCCTCCACTCTTACAAGAAAAATTACTTCTGAAATCCAAAATTCTGAGTTTGTCGCAATTATTTGTGATGAAACCATGGATATTTCTTGTCGATCTATGTTATCAACCACTCTGAGATACATTTCTTCCTCTGGTGAGACGAAAGAAACATTCATTAGTTTTAAAAATATCTCCGATGATAGAAGAGCAGTTCGTTTGCATGAACATGTAGTTCATATTATGCATAATTTCGCATGTGGTCCCAAGTTAATTTGCCAAAGCTATGACGGAGCTTCAGTTATGGCGGGTGAAGTTAGTGGTCTTCAAACCGGGGTTAAAGAAACTTATCCAAATGCTCTTTTTGTACACTGCTTTGCTCATCGCTTAAATCTTGTTTTATCGAAATCATGTGACAAGGTTCGTGAGTGCCGAATCTTCTTTCAGTCAATCACAGGTTTCTCAAATTTCTTTAGTCACTCAACTAAAAGAACCGCTGTTCTCGACTTGTTTTTAAAGCGAAGACTTCCAAAAGTAGCTCACACTCGCTGGAATTTCAATGGTAGACTTATTCTATCTATTCATGATAATTTAGATAATCTTAATACTCTTTTTGAATATATAACGGATAATGAGGAAGATATTTGGGATGCCGAAACTGTTAACAGTGCTCGAGGTCTCTCCGTACTCCTAAATGATTTTCAGTTTATATTTCTGCTGAAAATGTTTTCAAAAATTTTTCCCCAAACCGATATCCTTTTTGAAATTTTCCAATCCAAACAAAGCGACATAAGCTTTTGCACTAAAAAAATTAGAGATTTTCAGAGCCAGCTTCAAAATCTAAGAAACAATTTCACCAACGTTTGGAATGAAACTTCCTTAATATGTGAATTAACACCACAACGCAAGCGCCTACGATGTTCAGTAGATGGTTCCGAAAATATTGAATTAAGCTTTAAGCGCTTGTTTGCTGAAATTATTGATATGCTTAATCAAGAAATCGTAACACGGTTTTCATCTTTAAATCAACTAAGATTTCTAGAACTATTTGATACCTCGAAATTTCGAAATTACGCAAATAAATTCCCCGATGATTTACTTCAAAATCTTGATGAAACGTACCCTCAGTTTTTCGATAAAACTTCCTTAAAAACTGAACTCACTGTGCTTTTTTCTGATGAGGACCTTAAAGGTAAAGCCTTTCAAGAAATATTTCAATTCTTTCTTCACAATAATTTACGTGATAGTTTTATTCAAAGTTTTAAACTTTTAAAACTTATTTTGACATTGCCGGTCACTAGTGCGTCCGCGGAACGGAGTTTTTCTACACTTAAAAGAATATTGACATTTTCTAGAAATGCTACATCGGAAGAGCGATTAAGCGGTTTAGCGTTATTAACTATTGAAAAAAGTATGCTTAAAACTCTTCTTTCCTACGAAGACTTTTATAATGAAATTATTGATGAATTTGCAGTTAAGGAAAGAAGAATTGAATTAAAACCAAAATTTTAAATTGACAATGTTTTTCTTGAAAGGCTTTCGAAAACGTTAAACTGCATGATAGGAGAAAGATTTAATTGCGCTTTAAAATTATTTGTTATTAATTGAAAATTATTTTATGTTATTATGTTTTTTGTTTTATTTATTATATATGTTTGATCAGTAGATTTGTGGAAATATTACCATATTAAAAAATAATTTTTCTTTTAAATTTAATAATAATTATTTGAACTAGATTTATTTTTGTAATCATTTGATTTATTTTTATAACTTACAATAGTTTTAATATGGTAATATGGGGGCCAAAACGCTGCAGAATAAATCAGCGTGCCTACTCTCACGTCCTCGATCGTGGTCCCTGGGTGCATAAAAAGCAGCAGACGAGAGAGGTTTTAGTAATGCATAGTATATTAAAATAACATATACATCAATGTTGGCTGTAAATGTACTACCAAAAAATTTTGCAAGATTGCATCCCTTCCCATTCAAAGCACGCCACGCCACTGATTGTTAAGCTACTGACAGAATCAGGCGCAAACGCCGTGCGGACATTGGCTTCGCGGTATGTGGCGACTTTTCACTGACATGATGTTGCGGTGTCGGCGGCGCGCTCCGACTTTGAACACAACAACGAAATCAAAGTGACAAGTCGACGTGATAAGAAAAAAATTTAAAAACCTGAATGATTTACATATAATTTTTCTATCCTACAGGGTTTGTCTTTTTTTAGGTGCTAATTTAATTAACCCAATTTGGAAAAATAAAGATTTTCATTAAAAAATATAAAAATCAACAAATTTGCTATCACAGCCAACACCAACAAACGACTCCAAACATATGCCCACCACCACCAAAACACGACTCAAAACACAAACATCTCTTGACACACGCGGCGGCAACGCGCAAAAAGTAGAAAGTAAAGCAACTTGCGCGGTGTGTGCGTAGCGTAAATCAGCATTTCGTTAGTGCCCATTTGAATACACTACTTCTATTCTCTCTGTCATTGCCCGCACGTCGTTTGCGCCTGTTTCTGTCAGCAGCTTTAGTGGATGATCTCACCTTTATTTTACGCCGAGTTGTTGCATAGGTAGGACGCGCGGTAGGTGGAAAGAAATCTGTTTTTGAATTTGCATTGGTTTTATTTAATAAGTAAGTGTTGTCCTTTATTCTATGGTTGAATGTGGAAATTTTAAATGAAGCCATGGTCTTCTTATCAGCTGTTAAAGGTGTAAGTAAGGGCTTGTTAAGTCCAATGTTTGAACGATTTTCAGAATCCGTAACCACTGATAGCGGTTTAGGCATATATGACAATGTAGGAGGTGTGCACATAAGAGCTGTTGACCGTAATGAGTGCGATACATTCAAGTATGGTTGATGTGTTTGGGAGAAGCCCTTGTAGTTAGTTTGGTCACCATTGTTTAATGAAGTTAACGTTGTATTTTGGAATTTATTAGTAATGGGATTAGTGGAAGAATTTTGAATAAAGTTATTGGATTGTTTTTGGTTTTCTTTATTGGATGGTAAAACAAAACTTGAAAAACAATTTGCAGTGACTGTGTTAAGAGTAGATAAACATGAAGATCGTTCTAGGTTTGGCAATGGTGGTCTAGGCTGTGTAATTGTTGTTTGTATGGTAGATTTATCACTTCTTGAGTTTGTTTTACCAGTTAAAAACCAACCAAGTACGGAATTTAGAGCGGTAGGTGTGCCACTGGAACCTTTAATTATCCCATCTAAAATCAAGTCTGAATACACATCAGCTCCAAGTAAAAGTCAATCTTTCCAGGTGGTAATGTGGGTCAGCAAGATTGAGATTTTCTAAATGATCCCAAGTTTCTTTCGGGAGTTGTGAACGAGGCAGTAAGGTTGTTATTGATGGGACAACCAATGCTGTGACGGAAGTCTGCAGAGAAGTTGGAGAGTATATTGATTGTATCATGAACTCTACCTGTTTGTCTGCATAAGTAGTTGGGGTGTTATTTACACCATTGATAGTGACTGAAGCTGGGGTGCTTCTTATATTGAGCTGTCTAGCGGCAGGTTTGGTAATGAATGATAACTCTGACCCTGGATCAATTAAAGCCCTTAGTGTTACTTCACCGGTTTTCGTAGGAATCTTTAATAGTGCAGTAGACAAAAGGGCCTTTGTCAACGGTTTAGTTTGCTTGTTACCACGTAGTACCTGTGTGTTAAATAGCACGGTAGTCTCGACATTGTTTGTCGTGTTATGCACGTTATCTGTGTTGGGTTTTGATGATATTATTGGTGTCCGAGCGCCAAGGTTCGTTCGTGAAGATGTACCTTGCGTGGAACCATTATGTAACGAGGTGTGATGTCTTTTATTGCTTTTCCAACAATTGAATTTGCTTGTGCACAATGAAGTAGAATGTGAGTTAGACAGACAATTGATACAGAGGTTATTTGATTTAACCATCTGGTATTTTTGTGGGAATGAAAGTTTCTGAAATTTGGGACAAACCTTCAATTTATGGTTTTCCTTGCAGCAAACACAAATGTCTGATGTAGTCGAGGCAAAATGTGTGAAAATTTTAGTGTTTGAACCACTAGATGGACGTTGTGGAATATTGGTCTTGTGGTCAGCTATAGCTTCTAGCACACGGAAACGTTTTTCTAGGAATTGTCTAAGTCTAACAAATGTAGGGAGTGATGAAGCTCCATCAAGTTCGACTTCCCACATCCTGTGAGTTTCGGCAGGGAGTCTTTGGACAATCAAATATATGAGGAAAGGATCCCAATTTGAAGTGTTAATGCCCAAGGCATCTAGTTCAGACAAACACTGATTTGATTTATCCAACAAAGTTTCTATCGTATTAACTGACTCACTAGACACAGGCTTGAGATTAAACAATATCTTCAGCTGAGCATTAACCAATACACTATTGTTATTGTATCTCTTTAATAACGCATTCCACGCTGTTTCATAATTAGCATCAGTTACTTGAAATTTTCGTAACAGATGCTCTGCTTCTCCAGATAGTACCGACTTCAAGTAATGGAGTTTTTGTGCATCAGAAAGTGTAGGATTTTGATGGACTAAAGAGTTAAATAGGTCGTGAAAGGACCGCCAGGATTCATAAGATCCTGAGAAGGTGGGTAATGAAATCTTTGGCAAACGTCTTAGATGAGTTGTCAAGGCAGATGAACTTATTCGCGTTGATTCGTGCTTTGAAGGACTTGGGGGAGGAACGTGTTCCTCAAATTTGCTGAGGGCAGCTTTTATTGTTCCTATAAGCTCGAAGTATTTGTATTCAAGATGCAAATACGTTTCCTTGACAAAGTAGTCACATGTTGGCTTTTCAACTAGTTTTGCAAATTGTAACTCAATTTGCACATGGGTTTTTTCTATCTGCCACTAGAATTTAACGGTTATTTAGCTCTAGTAGAACTTACATACGCAGCGGCAGAAATTTTTTTCAATTTTAACCTCCTGTTTACCCCCCAAAACCCCTAACTCGAAATGGGTCCACTTCCCGCAAAAATGTCATATTATAAAAAATGCTTAAAATTACTTCAAAAGCTTATATACCAAACGGCAGAAGGTTGGGACGACACGATTTTTTCAAGTGCCAGCTCCCCTACTATAGCCTTGTTTAACAACTCTATGTACACCTTTTGCAACTCTAACGTATCATTAAAACTTGTATTGGTAGCCATCTCAAATATCAACTTAAACCGCACAAATAAAATTCAAAAATGACCAAATAAATTCAAAAAATAAACACTTCAATATAAAAAAAGTAGTAAGTGGTAGCTTTTAGCTCTTTGTATAATTGGAGTTCAAAAACCTGAAATGTTGATAATAATTTTTTTAAGCACTATGCTGCTAGAACAATAATGTAGTTTTGGTGTTTAACACCTTGAAAGTAGCTTAAATTAAGGTACTTTGCCTCGTCAAGATGTTAAGGTTTAAGTACAAAAATAGCTGAGTGTTAGAATATAGATTCGGTGTATGTACACCTTGCGCTTAAAGTAAATGTGAACTTCTGCCTCGAAATCTCAATAAAATTTGAGCAATAGTAGAATATGAGAAAATGTGATCACTAGCTCGTATAAATATAGCTTGGTGTGTAAAACCTTGCAATTGAATTGAAATGAGGGCGTTGCCTCTAGAGATTAATATAATTTGAGTACTAGGATCAAGAAATTGTCCGGTATAAGAACCTTGCAATTGATTAAGCTCAATTGATTGTTCGGTATAAGAACCTTGCAATTGAATTGAAGTGAGGGCGTTGCCTCTAGAAAATAATATAATGAGTGCTGGGCTCAAGGAATTGTTCGGTATAAGAACCTTGCAATTGATTGAAGTGAGGGCTTGCCTGTAGATAATATAGTTTGAGCACTAGGCTCGAATAAAATATTTGAGTAATAGAATTTGAACACTGGACCCGTGTAAAAATAGCTACGTGTGTAAGACCTTGCTAGGTATGATGGACTCTGTCTCGAGGAAATAGTGGTAGTTGAACACTTGAGTTACTTAAGCTTAGTTGCCTGAAATAAAACACCTTGCTTTGACAAAATAGAAAATCTTGAGCACTAGGTTCACATAAATGTTTGAATATGTTGTTGCATCTTGCATGAGATGAGGAACTTTGCCTCCACTTAAAAGTTATTCCAAAGGCTGTTAAATTATTTGACAATAATATTCCTAACATGACTGGGCACTGAAATTGGGAGCTACATCCGGCTCGAAGGACCATGTATAAAATTCGGATAACTTATTTCGCTTTGTTTTGTATTTTCCCGGCACGCAGCCCCACAATCCCATTGCTCAGTGGTCAACAAAAATAAGGATAAACACAAACTTAAAATCGTTCTCTTTTTTAAAAATAATTCAATTTATTCATTTCCTTTTAAGTTCACAAATACAATTCACTAAGTTTGTTTTTAGAGTAATACCAATATAATTCAAAGAGAACACAAAGGGAATTTTAATTTCAAATTTTTACTTAAGGATAAACTTCAAAGAAAATTATATAATAAGATAAATAAATTGGTTGAATTAAACTTCAACCATTAAATCCACTCGAACTCAATCACCATACCACAATAGAAAATATTATCATTCAATATAAAAAATATAAATAAAGACCAAACTTGTACTCACCTGATTTCACCAACAACAGGTTAACGTGAAGGGAACGGGATAATTTTAGAAAGAATATGCAGTGAATAATTGGTATTGTTAAGTTAGTAAGTAGTAACACCATATGCAATGCTACTGTGTGTTAGTAAAAAAGGCTTTATATCTTGTATCGACGCAACAAGATATAAATGAGGTTAGTAGCAAGTCATATCTTGTATCGACACTATAAGATATAACTAGTGATTATGTAGCAATACCTTGTACAATGCTACAAAGTATTACTGTAAGTTAGTGAAGTGTTTATATCTTGTATAGACGCAACAAGATATAAACAAGGTTAATATAGCGTTATATCTTGTATCGACACAACAAGATATAACTACAGTTAATAAATGCCTTGTATTAAAATATACAAGATATGATTAAGGTTAGTAAAATGTTATGCCTTGTTTCGACTCCACAAGGCACAACTATATCTATAATTAATAGGGAAGAATGAGGAAAGGAGGGAGAGATTACCTGCTCGGATCGCCGCTGAATCACAAGAGAGCGAAAATCAGCCGGGCAAACATTTTTATTCACTTGATCTTCTAAATAACGGTATAAACCGGTTTGGTTGATAACAACCGAAGGGGGGGTACAATTGTCTGTGTGTATATGGTGTAAGTTTGGTCGATTTTAGTGTAGCCATATTTAAATTTTGTTTGAGTGAATTATTGAGTGGAATTCGACTGAAATTTACATTTGCATCTTAAATTAATATTAATTCCGATTTTGATTTTGAATATTGTTATAGCAATAATTTTTACTTAATGATGTTGAGAGTTATTAATGTTGTACATCGCCATATAGAAGAATCTTACAGCTGGTTAGTTGCTGCGGCTGGTGTTGTTATTGTTCTTTTTCTGTTGTTGATGTTATCTATTGTCATGTTGGTGATTTTTTCCCATCTTCTCATCATCGTTTGTTGTAAAGCTGTAATAAATAATAGTTATGGTGTCCTACTGTGGCAAGGTGATAGTCACTTTTTCCAACATCAGTCACTGCGTTCAGAAAATATATTAGTTCAAAGTCAAAATTTTATTTTTTTTAACTAAAATTTCAACTAAAACCACCTTGAAAGCCCGGTATGCAAGGCTCAAGAAATTTCTTTGCCTATAGCCCGGTATGCAAGGCTCAAGAAATTTCTTTGCCTATCTAAAAACAATGAAAAAAAATGGTCAAGAAAACGCTCAGAAATATTTTCTGGAGCGATTTCTGTAACCGGTATGCTAGAGTCAAGAAATTCACACCAGAAATATCGTGTTTTTTAGTGACACGCAGATGTCGCTTATAATAAAATTTTAGTTTTTCCTCCGAAATAAGTGTCGATTCATTTATTTCTTCAAGGAATTTTAACGGTTCATGAGTACGTGTCAGCTGTTTTTTGAAATTGAAAGGAACTTTCCCCAATAACATTTTATTAATTTTTATTATTTTTTTTTAATTCCTTATTAATTAAAACAATTTCATTTATTCCAAAGAATCATAAAACAATTTATGTAATGTTCGCAATGAAAAAAAGGAACTGTCAAAGTTTCTGAACTGTTGTCAATTTTTCTCAAGGAAATAAATGCAAAGGTTTTCTTGAGCAAATTCCTTGAGCTTTGCATACCGGGCTTAAGGCAGAAATGGAAAAGCATTGAGTAAAGTCGTTGAGTTGAAGTGTCATATCAACTCAATTCGAGTCCCATTAAAAACTCGTTAATTTAAGCCCGGTATGCAAGGCTCAAGAAATTTGCTCAAGAAAACTTCTGCATTTATTTCCCTAAGAAAAATGACAGCAGTTCAGAAATTTTGACAGTTATTTATTTTCATTGCAGACATTAAATAAATTGTTTTATAATAGCTTAGAATTAATGAAATTGTTTAAATTAGTAAAGAATTAAAAAAGAATTTAAAAAATCTGAATAAAAAACAACAATATGTAATTTTTTCCATTGCTGACAGTTACTTTCAATTTCAAAAACTACCTGGGACGTCAAGACCTCATGAACCGTTAAAAGTTCTTAAAGGCCGGTATGCAAGGCTCAAGAAATTTCTTTGCCTATCTTAAGCCCGGTATGCAAGGCTCAAGAAATTTTTTTGCCTATCTTAAGCCCGGTATGCAAGGCTCAAGAAATTTCTTTGCCTATCTTAAACCTATGTAAAAAAAGCCCGGTATGCAAGGCTCAAGAGATTTCTTTGCCTATCTTAAGCCCGGTATGCAAGGCTCAAGAAATTTCTTTGCCTATCTTAAGCCCGGTATGCAAGGCTCAAGAAATTTCTTTGCCTATCTTAAACCTATGTAAAAAAAATGGTCAAGAAATGGTTCAGAAATATTTTCTGGAGCGATTTCTGCAACCGGTATGCTAGAGTCAAGAAATTCACACCAGAAATATCGTGTTTTTTAGTGACACGCAGATGTCGCTTATGATACAATTTTAGTTTTTCCTCCAGAAATAAGTGTCGATTCATTTATTTCCTTAAGAAATTTTAACGGTTCATGAGGTCTTGACGTCTCAGGTGGTTTTTTATTTTGAAAGTAACTGTCAGCAATGGAAAAAATTGCATATTGTTGTTTTTTATTCAGATATTTTAAATTCTTTTTTAATTCTTTACTAATTAAAACAATTTCATTAATTCTAAGCTATCATAAAACAATTTACTTTATGTCTGCAATGAAAATAAGTAACTGTCAAAATTTCTGAACTGCTGTCATTTTTTCTTAAGCCCGGTATGCAAGGCTCAAGAAATTTCTTTGCCTATCTAAAAACTATGCAAAAAAATGGTCAAGAAATCGCTCAGAAATATTTTCTGGAGCGATTTCTGTAACCGCTAGAGTCAAGAAATTCACACCAGAAATATCGTGTTTTTTAGTGACACGCAGATGTCGCTTTTGATAAAATTTTAGTTTTTCCTCCAGAAATAAGTGTCGATTCATTTATTTCCTTAAGAAATTTTAACGGTTCATGAGATCTTGACGTCTCAGCTGGGTTTTGAAATTGAAAATAACTGTCAGTAATGGAAAAAATTACATATTGTTGGTTTTTATTCAGATTTTTACTAATTAAAACAATTTCATTAATTCCAAGCAATCATAAAACAATTTATTTAATGTCTGCAATGAAAATAAGTAACTGTCAAAATTTCTGAACTGCTGTCCACGGTATACAGAAACAAGGTAGTGTAAAAGAGACTGACAGCTCGAATATCGTACGAATATCGTAGAAAAAGCTGACGTCACCCGGCAAGTTAATACAGAAAACAACAACAACAATTTCGATTTTGTATGGGGAGGACTTGCCGAGTGACGTCAGCATTCAAATGACATTTCTCTTTTACATTACCTTGTTTCTGTATACCGTGCTGCTGTCATTTTTTTTTAGGGAAATAAATGCAGAAGTTTCTTGAGAAAATTTCTTGAGCCTTGCATACCGGGCTATAACGGGCTTTACCGCAGCTTGCTTCTCCACGAACCTTTTTCTGGGTTCAGGTCTAAATTTAATACATTCCAGCCTGTTGATGTTCAATGGAATGTTGTTGGAATTTCATCATTTAGATTTTTATAGGATGGCTTTTCCACTCAAATGTCATTAAAGATTGATTATGACAGTTCGGAGTGTTGCAAAAAAGGAAAGCGCGGGGTTCACTGAGGATAAACAGGCCCGGAAGTTATTTATTTTATTTTATTATCAAGAATTTTGTAGTTAGATAACCGATGGCTGTTAGCCAAGATGCCTGTTACATATCCTTGTTAGGATTAGCCGAGTATTTTCGTACATCCAATCCTCCAAATATAAAAAAATGCATTCAGTGTCTGCAAGCGCTGTTCACATTTCAGCCGCCGTCAAAAGTTGAGGCACGAACGCATTTTCAAATGGGCCAAGTTTTATTGGCATACACTAAAAATATAGATTTAGCAAGAAGTCATTTGGAAAAAGCGTGGAAATTATCAGAAAACTTAGTCAATTTTGATGAAGTTAAGTTTGATACTGCCAGCCTCGTTGCTCAGTTATATTTACATCAGGAACAGGGATCTGCAGCAAAAGCAATCCTTAGGAAAGCCATTGAACTATCACAAAATAATGTTTATTGGCATTGTAAACTTCTTCTGCAGCTCTCGCAGATACATGCCACAGATAAGGAGTATAGTTTAGCATCGGAGCTCTTGGCAGTTGGAGCGGAATCTGCTGAAGAATCGAATGCGATCTACCTTAAGGTTTTGTTCCTATTAAGCCGGGCGATGATCCTGATGATTGAAAGGAAAACGAATGACGTTTTAGCACTGCTAAATCAAGCTGGGTCTATTATTGATAATAATATTCAAAACGTCCATCAGAAGGAGTATTTGAAAGTATTCTTTTTAGTTTTACAAGTGTGCTACTATCTTGCCTTAGGGCAAGTCAAGACTGTTAAGCCTAGTTTGAAGCAGCTTCAAATGAGCATACAAACCATAATGGCTCCGAATTGGCCTTCTGACGACCGTAAGTTTATTATAAATTGTTTTATATGTGTAGACGAAATTTGTATTGTTTGTATTAACAGTTATATTTGGGCAAAACACTTTGGAGATGTTTATGTGGTTACCAAAAGAGCAACTGTACGTTTTAGTTTACTTAGTCACAGTTTCACATTCTATGATGGCAGGATACATGGACAAAGCACAAAAATATACCGAAAAGGCATTAACACAAATTGAGAAACTTAAAGCACAAGATGATAAGCCTATACTTTCTGTGTTTAAGATAATACTTCTAGAACATATTGTAATGTGCCGGCTCGTTATGGGCAATAGAGAATTAGCCATAACAGAAATAGCAGCTGCACGAGATGTTTGTTTAGCGTTACCAAATAAAAACTTATTGCGACGTCATTCTGCACAGCTACATTGTTTAATAGCCCTTTATTCAATGTCCACAAGTCTTTTTGATAATGCGGAAAGGCAATTTCAGGCATGCATTAATGAAACAACAGAGAGAGATCTAAAGCTTTTTGCTAATTTAAATCTAGCTATTATTTACTTAAGAACAAAACGTGAACAAGATTTGAGACAGATTCTGGACACTGTTTCGGCAGAAAATGCTCAATGCTTAAATAGCCAAGCATTGATGGGTGGATTTTATTATGTTCAGGGATTAAATTCCTTTCATAAAAGTAGTTTTCATGAAGCAAAGTATTTTATTATTAAATTCATTTTAATTTAGATAATAATCATTTTTTTATCAACAGGAGATTCCTTCGAGAGACACTGAAAATGGCAAACGCTGAGGACTTGAACAGACTCACATCATGCTCCTTAGTTTTGCTAAGTCACGTTTTTCTTAGTATCGGGAATTCTAAGGAGAGCATGAATATGGTGACTCCTGCAATGCAGCTTGCATCAAAAATTCCTGACATTCATGTCCAGCTTTGGGGTAGCGCTATTTTGAAGGATTTACACCGTATGTCGAAAGACTTACAGCATGAAAAAGAGGCATATGCAAATCATCTGAAATATTCTGAAAATTTAATTGCGGATCAAAGGAAATGTGTTACTTTGCCTCAACATGCTCTGGTTAATTGGTTTTCAGGTGATCCTATTATAACTGGCGAAGTCAGTGGGCCGCAACCGTCGACCTCAGCTCAATTTTCTCAGTTTTAAAAATTACTGGTAGTAATTTAACACACAAATATTTTAAATTACTTACGTAAAGGAAAATAGTGTAGGTTTAATGTTTATAAGTATATGATTTAAAAAACACATTTACAAATCAATTTGTTGAAATTAATTATTTGAAGTAAGAAATTCCAACAATCAAGCTTTTAAAATTCAGTCATTACGGGGAAATGGTAGTGTTTATGGTTCAAGACCGCCAGATACTATTCGTTAAATTCACCAGAATATCATTACATTACCTGCCTCTCCACAAAAAACTGGGTTAGTGTTTTGATGACTGTTGCCGTGTCTGTCCATGGTTTCTTTCCTCTGAGCTCCCGCATAGTATTGTCGTGCATTTCCCATCATTATCGTCTCATTTCGTTTCAGCACCGAATAGCTTCTTTAGATTCGATCAATCCATGTGGCGCCAAAACATTGAATTTATTTGTAACCTGCTTATCGCAAATGGTTTAAAAACCTTTAGTGAAGGAAGCTTAATTCATTACAGATGAAACAATTGCTTAAATATCTGATAAACTTTTTTACAAATTTATAATTATATTTTTGGTAAGATTTCATATATATACATAGCACTAACTTGACTTCATGATCGTGAACTTGGTAAACTCAATAAACAGGAACATTGCACTAATCCACCTAAATGGCGCTGCAGTCCCTGTAGGACTCGGGCCTCTTAGAGTCTCTTCTTCTAGTCGTCTCTACGTATCACTAGCTCTCTCCAGTTTGTTATACGAAGTTTCCGTATATCTTCTAGCACTTTATCAATACATCTATTTCTTGGTCGTCCTACGCTTGCATATAGTATTGAAAATCCTGGCTAGCATTCTTTCTTCAGAAGCTCGCGTACAACGGGTCCGAGAAATCGTAGTCTATACAGTTTTATGTATGCAGCTACATTTATTTTGTCATACATATCTCTTCAAGTTCTTCGTTTGTTCTAATGCGCCATTCGTTATGGTTAACTCTTACAGGACCAAATATTCTTAGGATTTTACTTTCGAAAATTATCAGCTTTATTATGGTTGTCACTTATGGCGACAAATGGCGAAGTGAGTCAAAAATGGTATTACGGTACTCTAAAAAAGTAACATTTCAGAGAGATAAGGCGAATTACAGTTGTCACTGATATCGAGAAACGGCAAATTCAGTGAATTGTTCTCACTTGATGTTTGTAATTGAGGAGCAAGCATGCAAAACGCGATAAATCCACTTAAACTAGTTTTGAGTAAATCGCAAAAATGTTATAACTACAGGTCCGTTTCAAATGGAAATATTTTTGTAAACCAATGTTGTAGAAGGTGTTGAGGTAATATTACTAGTAATTTTTGAAAAAAATGTGTGGGGCCGTTTGGGTGATATACGCACCTTTGTTTTGGATTTATCCCGTTGTTTGATTTAAATGGATTTCTTCAAGGTAATGATATTTAAAGTTTCGTGAATTATATGTGAATTTTTGTTTTGGACTCCACATCCATCGCAAAATAATCGTCCATTTTTTGTACCCTCTAGGTCTAAAGAATCTAAGTGGGTTAAAAGTGCTGAACCTATCTGTACAGACACTCGTCCAGCTTGGTCTTCGGACCACGTGTAGAACGTAGGATTTCGGGATTGCATGTTATATTTTACTGGTAATTGTCAAAAATCGTGTTCCATTAGTGATGTACTCGCAAGTACTTACGAGGAGAAAAAATCGCTGCCATCTAGTAAGCTAAGAGTTTAACACGTTTTGCTCGAGTTCGATTTTCCGTTTGGATTTAACCCATTATGCTTGATTTGCGAGTTTTTAAACGAGAATTTCGCTAGGTTTTAACGCGTTTAGCTCGATTCTGACCTCGCCATTGGATTTATCTCAGCCCAAATATATAAAAACTACATCAAACTCCCAAAATGTCAAAAATGGATTTAACGCGTTTTGCATGCTTGCTCCTCAATTGAGATTTTTCTCATTTGATTTTAAAGATGACATTTTTCACTATGGTGAAGTGACAACCATAACAAGGGCTTGCGAAAAGATTTTCTGCCTGTTTGGTCAACGTCCAAGCCTCACGCCCGTAGCATAGGACTGGCGGATTAATGTTTTATATATTCTGACTGCATTGCGGATCAAAGGAAATGTGTTACTTTGCCTCAACATGCTCTGGTTAATTGGTTTTCAGGTGATCCTATTATAACTGGCGAAGTCAGTGGGCCGCAACCGTCGACCTCAGCTCAATTTTCTCAGTTTTAAAAATTACTGGTAGTAATTTAACACACAAATATTTTAAATTACTTACGTAAAGGAAAATAGTGTAGGTTTAATGTTTATAAGTATATGATTTAAAAAACACATTTACAAATCAATTTGTTGAAATTAATTATTTGAAGTAAGAAATTCCAACAATCAAGCTTTTAAAATTCAGTCATTACGGGGAAATGGTAGTGTTTATGGTTCAAGACCGCCAGATACTATTCGTTAAATTCACCAGAATATCATTACATTACCTGCCTCTCCACAAAAAACTGGGTTAGTGTTTTGATGACTGTTGCCGTGTCTGTCCATGGTTTCTTTCCTCTGAGCTCCCGCATAGTATTGTCGTGCATTTCCCATCATTATCGTCTCATTTCGTTTCAGCACCGAATAGCTTCTTTAGATTCGATCAATCCATGTGGCGCCAAAACATTGAATTTATTTGTAACCTGCTTATCGCAAATGGTTTAAAAACCTTTAGTGAAGGAAGCTTAATTCATTACAGATGAAACAATTGCTTAAATATCTGATAAACTTTTTTACAAATTTATAATTATATTTTTGGTAAGATTTCATATATATACATAGCACTAACTTGACTTCATGATCGTGAACTTGGTAAACTCAATAAACAGGAACATTGCACTAATCCACCTAAATGGCGCTGCAGTCCCTGTAGGACTCGGGCCTCTTAGAGTCTCTTCTTCTAGTCGTCTCTACGTATCACTAGCTCTCTCCAGTTTGTTATACGAAGTTTCCGTATATCTTCTAGCACTTTATCAATACATCTATTTCTTGGTCGTCCTACGCTTGCATATAGTATTGAAAATCCTGGCTAGCATTCTTTCTTCAGAAGCTCGCGTACAACGGGTCCGAGAAATCGTAGTCTATACAGTTTTATGTATGCAGCTACATTTATTTTGTCATACATATCTCTTCAAGTTCTTCGTTTGTTCTAATGCGCCATTCGTTATGGTTAACTCTTACAGGACCAAATATTCTTAGGATTTTACTTTCGAAAATTATCAGCTTTATTATGGTTGTCACTTATGGCGACAAATGGCGAAGTGAGTCAAAAATGGTATTACGGTACTCTAAAAAAGTAACATTTCAGAGAGATAAGGCGAATTACAGTTGTCACTGATATCGAGAAACGGCAAATTCAGTGAATTGTTCTCACTTGATGTTTGTAATTGAGGAGCAAGCATGCAAAACGCGATAAATCCACTTAAACTAGTTTTGAGTAAATCGCAAAAATGTTATAACTACAGGTCCGTTTCAAATGGAAATATTTTTGTAAACCAATGTTGTAGAAGGTGTTGAGGTAATATTACTAGTAATTTTTGAAAAAAATGTGTGGGGCCGTTTGGGTGATATACGCACCTTTGTTTTGGATTTATCCCGTTGTTTGATTTAAATGGATTTCTTCAAGGTAATGATATTTAAAGTTTCGTGAATTATATGTGAATTTTTGTTTTGGACTCCACATCCATCGCAAAATAATCGTCCATTTTTTGTACCCTCTAGGTCTAAAGAATCTAAGTGGGTTAAAAGTGCTGAACCTATCTGTACAGACACTCGTCCAGCTTGGTCTTCGGACCACGTGTAGAACGTAGGATTTCGGGATTGCATGTTATATTTTACTGGTAATTGTCAAAAATCGTGTTCCATTAGTGATGTACTCGCAAGTACTTACGAGGAGAAAAAATCGCTGCCATCTAGTAAGCTAAGGGTTTAACACGTTTTGCTCGAGTTCGATTTTCCGTTTGGATTTAACCCATTATGCTTGATTTGCGAGTTTTTAAACGAGAATTTCGCTAGGTTTTAACGCGTTTAGCTCGATTCTGACCTCGCCATTGGATTTATCTCAGCCCAAATATATAAAAACTACATCAAACTCCCAAAATGTCAAAAATGGATTTAACGCGTTTTGCATGCTTGCTCCTCAATTGAGATTTTTCTCATTTGATTTTAAAGATGACATTTTTCACTATGGTGAAGTGACAACCATAACAAGGGCTTGCGAAAAGATTTTCTGCCTGTTTGGTCAACGTCCAAGCCTCACGCCCGTAGCATAGGACTGGCGGATTAATGTTTTATATATTCTGACTGCATTGTGTTGAGATTTCTCGGTTTTTTTTAGGACCGGTACTAGTGCGAAATAGGTTTTATTTGCGGCTAAGATGCATCTATGGATGTCGTCCTTTATATTATTTTCTGCAGTAAGCATTGCCCCTATATATATATATATATATATATAAAATTGCTCACAATTTCCACTCTATGATCGTCAAGGCTGATGGCCCTAATCGTTGTCCTTTTTTTGATACACTCCTATACTTTGTGTTCGTGTCATTTATTCTTAGATTTAACTTTGCTGAGCTTTCTACTTGAGTAGGTTTCCTTTACGTCTTGCGCTTTGGGTCCATAGTCTTACATCTACAAAGGCTAGTATCTGAATGTTTCTTGTGAAGTTGATATTTGCTCCATTAAGTTCTATTTCTCTCATTATTGCTTCTAAAGCAATGTTAAAAAGAGTTGGTCGATTTATCGCATCTCTATCTATTCTATTAATTTTTTCAGGAAACCCATTTCACTCGTGCTGTACCACAGCTCTTTTTTTATAAAGCAGGTCATTTAAGAAGATGTACGAGGTCTGTTCAAAAAGTAAGGTGAATTTTCAAATTTCGCGGGCTACGTAGTACATTCGATTATCGATTTTTTCATTTTGTTATGTTGGTATATACATGCCCCTGAAGTATGATAAAATATTCAGCTGTATTCATTGTTTACTTTTTCTGTGGCAGCCGCTAAGGTTAGACGTGTTTTGCGTGTTCGGCGATTTTTTGCTGTCGAAAAAAATGGATCAAAGAACTTGCATCAAATTTTGTGTAAAAAATAGAATTAAGTGCCCTAAAACTCTTGAAATGTTGACAGTGGTTGTAATTGGTCTATAGTTTATACAACCTAGAGGTAGAACGGAAAAAGAAATTAAAAAAGCGTAAAAAGCAGGAAAAGAAGCGCCCAGGGAGCAACGTAAAGCCGCAAAAAAGATAAGACCGGATGCTCTCATCATAACCGCGCAAACGGGATATCCTACGCGGATATCTTGAGCAAGGTAAGAACGGACACTTCCTTAACGAACCTAGGAGAAGAGGTCACGCGCATCAGGAGGATACTAGTGGAACTGAAGGGAGAAGACAAAACGGTGGATTTCCAGCAGAAGATTAAATCCTCGCTAGGAGAAACAGCGCAGGAAAGAGCAAGCACCAACCAGGTAGCGATCGAGATCAGGGACCTGGACGAGATCACTTCCAAAGAGGAGGTGTGCGAGGCATTACAGAATCTATTTATTTATTTATTTATTCTGTTCGGTCGACGTGGAACGATGAAATCGAGGAACGTCGACGGGCTTGCCTAAAGGCACGAAGGTGCTGTCAGCGAAGGAGGCAACGGCTAGAATTCTAGGAACTGCTTATGGATTACAAAGAGGCGAGGAGAGGGCTTAAAAATGCCATCCGAAAGAGTAAAACGGAGCACTTTAAGAGTCTGTGCAAGGAAGCGGATAGTAACCCGTGGGGGGTGCTTACAGGGTAGTGATGTCGTCGATTAAGGGCAAGCGTTCCCCGGCGATTACCTGCCCTGAAATGCTGCAAGACAGTATGGAACCTGTTTCCACAGAACATGGACAGCCTGCCTGCAGTGAATGTAGATGAAGCAGACATCCCGGAGGTAAGGTAGGAAGAAATTGTGGATGCCGCGAAGAGGATTGCCGTTGGAAAAGCCCCTGGACTGGACGGTATACCGAACAGAGCGGTGAAGGTGGCACCAGGTGAGTTCGCGCAAGTATTCACAGTGTGCCTGAGGAAAGGAGTGTTCCCTGAGCAATGGAAGCGTCAAAAGCTTGTGCTCATCCCGAAGCCAGGTAAGCCCCCAGGGGACCCGTCGGCTTACAGGCCGATATGTCTTTTTAACACTATGGGCAAGCTTTTCGAAAGGGTGATATACAACAGACTACTCCCAAGCGCCGAGGGGAAGGCGGTTTGTCGGAAAGGCAATTCGGGTTCAGGAAGGCTAGATCGACAACTGATGGCGAAGTATCTAGTGCGCATTGTGATAGAATTCCTTGTAGGTAGGACACTACACTGCGAGTCAGACGTGGGAATAAGGGAGTATAGCACAACTTGCGGAGTCCCCCAAGGCCTCCCCTCCCTCCCTCTTCTGTGGATCATCATGTACGATGAAGTACTGGCGCTACGACTCCCGCGAGAAGCGGTCGCTATTGGGTTTGCCGATGACATCGGGGTAGCTGTAGTAGGAAAGCGACTCGACGAAATCGAGATATTCGCGAACGAAGCGATATGGGAATAAAAACCTGGCTCGAGAACGGTGGTCTAATGCTTGCTGAGCACAAAACGGAAGTAGTGCTAATCAGCAAGCGGAAAAAGGTGGAGACTATAGCAGTGAAAGTAGGTGACCAGGTCATCCACTCCCAGCCCGCACTTAGGTATTTGGGAGTGATGATTGACCGAAAGCTCAACTTCGGGGTGCATACCGTACTACGTCTGACGAAGCAGCATGCGTGATAGCTCGAATGATTTCCATTGATATTCTTGCAATGTTGGGCGAGAGGTTGTACGACCCGGACTATGCAAGAGGGGTCCAAGGAAGTACGGCGGACTCTGGCGCGCAGCCAGTCCATCGCAATATGGCAGAGGAGGTGGGACGAGTCTACTAAGGGCCGGTGGACCCATAGACTCATAGCATATGTGGAGAAGTGGGTTATAAGGGAACATGGGGAAGTGAGTTATTACCTCACACAGTTCCTGAGTGGACATGGAGGTTATAGGGCATACCTTCACCGCTTCAGGTTGGACGATTCACCGTTCTGCCGGACGATAAAGAGGACGCGGAGCATGTCTTCTTTAAATGCCCGAGGTTTGCGGAGCACAGGACTATGTTAGAAGCAGTTGCTGAAGTGCGGCTAACTCCTGAAAACATCTTGGACCATATGATAAGGCCGGAGGTTGTGTGGAAAAGGATGGAAGTGGCGCTGAAGACCATTCACCAGAAGCTTAAGCATTACGAAGCCAAAAGAAACACAGAAAGGCAAAGAAATGCAAGGAGAGGTAGCATCTAGGTAGCTAGATGGCTAGACTTTTCCGGCTCTGGCGAGCACCTTGGAGGGATCTCTTTGTTTTTCAAGGTCATGCTGATGACGCTGTGATACTTCTTGAGGATGAGGTCCACTAGTTTTAACACTGTCAATATTGTTAACTAACTACTAAATGACTAAACAAGTTTCTACTTAACGTGTCTTTTATTTGGTATTTCACAAGAGTCACTTTTATGTATCTATCTATTGTTACCATATCCATACAACTGTCATTGCTTACTACTAAAATGGCGTTATATAAGAATACTGGTAATATCAGAGAATATTACAGACGCCAGACTGAAGTAATGCCTTAACGGCTCGTACCGGTATGGACTTGAACGTCATGCAAAAAAGGGTGAGAGGGTAGGAATCTGACACAACCGTCTGGGTGCGTACCGCCAGCGGAGTCTCCTGTCATAGACATGGAAGCCCTAGACAGGCGGTCGCACACATTCCCTGCTGCTTGACCGATGTAAGATTCTCATCACTCCCTCTTAAAAAAAGGCTATGAGATCGTTTTCTGTGTCATCTGTACTTCGGTTGTCTGCTTCTCCCTGTGTTAGGTTTATGTTCTCTTTGAAGAAGTCTCTAAAGTATTTCTCCCACACCTTGAGTATTTCATCGATACTACTAGCTATAATACCATACTGTCTTCTAACCATGGTACAAGTGGGTTTGTATCCTTTATCATATTTACTTATTTTTAGAAATTCCTACCCTCTTTATTACTGCAGCTTTGTTTAATTGCACTTATTCTATTTCTGAACTAGTCTCGCTTTTCTCCCTGAACAACATTGAACTAATACCTGATTTAAAACAAAAAACACAACTGCAATATTATTATCTCAACCACAAGATATTGAATCATGTCGACCATGTTGTGGACGTAGGTGTTGCCCTAGATAGTCTAAGATACGTAGAAGAGCGACCTTCACCGATCTAGTAAACGAATGAAATCTTTTTTATATTATAAAATATTTGCTAACAAACGTAACGGTAATTAGTTGCCTAACGAAATATGTTCAAGGCTATATTTAATAGGCGTTTTTCCCCATTTACCGTCCTTTTCTCTATTTTGAGGAGAAATTATGCATTTTGGTGAAAATATCAAAAGAACAAAGTTGTAGAGCATAAAATTTCCTACAAATTTTGTCTTCGCTGTTTTTTTCGAATTCCGCATAGTTTCGCTGCTAGGCGCCGTTTTGCGCCTTTTTTCAGATTCTGTTGATAAATCAAAGCGTCCAAAGAAAAGCCGTTGAAAACCTGCAACTACTACTTTGATCTCATTTAATTTTTCATACAAATGCAAAGTTTTAGCTCAAGCTCAAGAGAGAATAGGACGGAAAATGGGGAAAAACACCTATTAAATATAGCTGTGAACATATTTCGTTAGGCGACCCATTACCGTTACGTTTGTTAGCATATATTTTATCATATAAAAAAGATTTCATTCGGTTACTCGATCGGTGAAGGTCGTTTTTCTACGGATCCTGTACTAAGACAACAAATTGAACTTCAATCTGCACTATGATAATATTACCGCCAGAGCCAGCAAGTTTCTTGGCTTTATAAAGAGCAGGCCTAAGAAATTCGGCGATGTACGGGTCACAAAAACACTTTTCTGTTCTGCAGTCTGCCCAATCCTGGGGCTGTATTTAGTTTCTCGAGTCGATATCGACATTGGCATTGGGCAACACGATATCGACAACGTTATCGTCCCTTTACGTGTCGATAAAGACTTTTGACGTTTATTAAAAAGCTTAATTTATGCATAAAATAAACTTTTAACAATTTATATTTTAATTAAATATACGTGGTTTGCCGCACTTGCAATAATATCACACAATTTGATGGTTTTGTATGGTGGGGCTCATCTGTCGAAATGCCAAATATGAAACTTAGAGAAAATCGAGAAGCTCTTTTTGTCGAGTCGATCCATCGATTCGAGAAACCAAATACGGCCCCTGGAATACGCATGTCCGATCTGGGATCCTATATTCCAAGTAAGCAGCAGCAGGAATGAAAGTTTGGAAGAGATTTCTTCTTTTTGCTCTGAGAAATCTGTACGAACGGCAAGATTATCTCAGCCTACCACCCCACACACAGACTCAAGATGTTGGACCTCATGCCGCTGTCTTGCACGAGAAATGTATATATGTAATTATATAATGCTTTACCCTAGATGTCCTAAACGGAAACCTTAATGTAGAATTTTTAACATACTAGGCATACGAAACTACTTAGGAAATGCAAACATCTTTCCCAGTATGCAAGGAACGGATCCGTCAACAGATGCTGTTGGGTCTTCCATAATCATGGATCATGGTTAAATTACTTAAATACATACAGGGGCGGATCCAGCCCTCAAAAAAGGTTGTGGTCACAGCCGCCCGAAAATCGGCCAAGTGTGAGTCGGAGTATGAAACTCGCTCATGATCGATATAGTGCAATCCTACAAAGGAGATGTTTACAAAATATATGACGCCCTTACCAAGATTTTGTACAGTGTAGTTCCACGTGGGCAAAGCCGTGGGGCAAACACTAGTAGGTAAATCGATTGCGTAGGTCAAGCAGCATTGGATGTCGTTAGTGCTTAGTTGGGGGACTGCTTGGTAAAACAACACCCGCGTTTGCAATCGTCTATGCCGATGCGGATGCATTTATAAATGTCCATGCCTGTAGCGGGAGCGTGCGTACCCGTGCGGCATTCGCATTTGTTCGTTATGCGTCCTAGGTGCGGCGCGGGCATGCTTTAAAGAAAATTAACCAACTAAATTATTTTTACTCAGGTTTGAATAAACTAGGATTATCAATATTTTCGCTAAATTGGCGAAGTATAGGTGCGAACGTACGAGATTTAGATGACGAAGTTGTAAAAAAATGAATGTATTACTTTTATGAGAAACTTGGATGAAAAATGAAGAATATGATGAGGACTCCGCTAATGTTTTAACATCTCATACAATACAAAAACGCCATCGCTTAGTCACGATAAATCACCATGAAATGTGTGTAGGCAGATCTATGGTAGAAAAAGGACAGATGAATTTGATGGTAGTTATTTATGTATCGCCCACTGACATATAGATATGGACTGCTAATTGACAACTTTCAATGGCACCATTTTTCTCCAGAAGAAGATGACCTTTTCTATGTAAACAACAATTTTTTTTTCGAATTTAGAGGAAAATAAGTAATAACATGTATGTTATAATTGATAGAAATAATTTTCCATCATTATTTTTTATTTAGTAGCAGTTTTTTCGTTAAATAAATGTATTTTTTTAAATATGTGAGGGTTCTTTCCCTCTGTTTAACGAACTTTTAAAAATAACGAAAGTAGAGAAAGAAAAAACTCTATA
This sequence comes from Thereva nobilitata, assembly GCA_963855945.1. Classification (NCBI taxonomy): domain Eukaryota; kingdom Metazoa; phylum Arthropoda; class Insecta; order Diptera; family Therevidae; genus Thereva; species Thereva nobilitata. The sequence goes on from OY979695.1 coordinate 125,670,514, forward strand.
GCTGTCTTATTATGTTTATATCGCTGACATGCACTGAACTGTTTTTTATTTTAAAACCGATTAAAGTTCATAGGATTTTAACGGGGGAACGAGACAACGATAGTTTTTGGTGCCACTTTTTTGTATGGGATTTTGCTTATTTAGCAGTCCATATCTATATATGTCAGTGGTATCGCCGCATAAAACTTTCGCGAAATAATCCAATTCATACATGACAATCTCCACTTCTGAAGGTTCAATTTTACTAGGACAAAACTTCAACGAAATCCCCATGATTTTGAGTTGCGATTTCAATATTATTTTTTCATTAGATACTAGGTCCAAACTTTGTGGATGAAGGGAAAAGTGGGGATGATGAGAGGTACCACCCCACAAACTTTTCAGTAGTAAGATCACCTCAGATAAAATTAGATAGTCTTAAAATCGACCACCTTTTTAAAATCATAAATTAATTTATTCTAACGATTAAACCAAAACATACTTTTAAATTGACACACTACACTGCTTAATTCAATATAAAATGAATACTAATGGAGATTGCAGAAGCTCAACTATTTTTTAAAACTAAAATTTGCAAAGCCTACTGATTAACGTATCAACAAGTCATTTCAAATATATTTTGAATTTTACTGACATCAAATTCTACATTTTTATTTTACACTTTATTTCACATATTCAAATCTTTTAAATATTTTGGTACACATTTATTGAATGGGTTGTGTCTCAACTAAATTTCTTATTATTTTCCCAACCCTTTACAGGTCAAAATTATTTGCCCGTAGAAAATTCTGCATTTTAAAGGCAACATTTTTAGGATAGTACACTCGTTTTTTCGGGTATAATTTTTTTTAGAATAGAATGATAAAAATTATGCAAAATGCAGTCAAAATTTTGTCTAGAATAGAAAAATATATGTTATGGAAAATTTTTCCCGATCGACCAAGAAAACCTTAAAGATCGACCGGTCGATCGCGATCGACGGTCTGCCGACCACTGGTCTAAACAGACCCAATTTTGACAAAAGTACCACGACATATGGAACCTCACTTGATGCAGTTTTTACGCAATTTTTAGACCAGTTTCAATCGAAAATATTTCAGTTATAATAAAACCTTTGTTCGTTTTATAGGTTTTAATGTATATAGGAATTCTTAAATATCGATATTTTCAAATTGTACTTGTATGAAGTCCCTCGGTAGGCTCGTCACTATACTTCCTGCATCTGTCGTTGGCCTTACTTTTCTGAAAGCGTACTATAGGTATATCCGACAGACCTCCACTATATCAAGCATATTGTTAGCTGGTTAATATTTTAATACTTGTGGCAGTTGTTGGGTAAGAAAGTTTTACTTCTAAAGTATGGTCTTAAGCACACTCATCTTTTTTTAAGGCATAGGATAAAATATCATCGGCCTATCAATCTCAATACACCGTGAAAGTGTGACGTCACAAGTCTATTAGGGTTGTGGGCATGCCCATCGTGCCCACAACGGTGGATCCGCCCTTGAATACATACTAGCAATAGAAGAATTTCCGTCACGCCCAATTCCGCATACTAGTCGGTTTCACTCCTAAGGCGCGCCATAAGATGTTTCACATCAAAAATGTGTGTGATTCAATGCACAAACACGGAGTACTGTCTAATTTTTAATAAAATCAACACTTTTCCTTGTGTCTCAGTGGACAGTTTAGAGCTGATGGTTAGTTCGTTTCTCAAGCAATTACGGTGGACCGAAAACATAGGGTATCTTCAAAAACTCATCATTGCCGCATCACTGCAGAATTCAGCAATTGGAAGTCTGCAGGTGAATTCTGCAGTGATGCGGGAATGATGAGTTTTTGAAGTTACCCATATTCTATTTGCTTCAAAAATTTTGCTCGTGACTGTTACGCTACCTCCTGCCTCCAAGTATTGCACACACCCAAAGAGCAAGATTTTCTTTGGAACTCGCGAATTATATACGTACCTCAAAGAGCTTGATATCAATAAATCCACTGGTCCTGACAATATACCACCGATCGTCCTAAAGAAATGCTCCTCACTTTTGCCAACACCTCTGTCCAAACTCTTTGCTCTATCACACTTCTCTGGAGTGTATCCAGGCTCTTAGAGACGAACCCATTTTCACCACATTCTGAAAAATGTGATTCCATATATCAAGAGTCCAACCAATTAAAGAGAAGCAGTACCAAACGAAGAGCAGTACGGCTTTAAACAAAAAAGATATACTGGCGGCTGTCGTCGACAGACTATCGCAACCAAAGTACGCATGGTTTTTGGGTCTAGCCTGTTGCTCTAGATATCCAAAGCTTTTGAAGTATAACATCCTCAACATAACGTACGTTTGAACTCTAAGATGTGATACGAGTTCGAAAACACTGACTGCAGAAGATTATTCCACAATTAAGTTGTTCTATGTATAAACTAACTTCTAGACTGTATAGTGCGGAAAAGTATAAGGCAAGGCGCAAATTGAGACACGTATAGAGCGTGTGGGGTGGCACAGCACAACGCATTTTTTTGTAAACTATGGATACGAATAGAACCGCGCAAATTGACAAGGGGACTCGCGGTGGCGCGACTCGCGTCGCCTACTACACGCGTGGCGTTGTAGTGGAGTAAAGTTTTTCGTGCCGGTCGTGTCAACACGTGTCAACAATTTCTCATAAATATAATTTTGTTGTTTTTTTCTTCCACCATTTTAGTTTGTTTCTTACTGTCTTTTTAAATACCTAGCTATGGCTTTTACAACATCCATCGCCGTTACAACTTTACTTTCAAAAGGCTTTTCCAGATACATTTCTCCTTGGATATGGTCTCATGAGATTTTCTGACAAAGGAAAAGCCTCATCCCCTACAAAAACATACGGCATTGGTTCAGAAATCGTAGGTATTAGTTCAGGAGTAGGAAGTTATAAAGTGTGTTTTATCATTTTTGTTCCCAATGCACTGCTAGCAAATATATTCCCATCACTGAACCTTCCCATTGATTCTGATTGTGAGCTTAAGTTTAATAATAACAATTTTTTCTTCCGCGAGTTAGTCATAGTGGTACGCTAGCCACATCGAAACTACGTCTCAATATGCGGATCACCACGCTACGCGAGTGATACATGCATGTTGTCATGTTGCTCGCGTCGTGTCAGCTCACACGCCCTATACGCGTCTCAATTTGCGCCTTGCCTAAGAGTGAGCCGAGCGGGCCAGTCTTGCGTTTCGCGGAAAAATATTGCCGTGCAGGCAAGAGGGCGGTATTTTCAGTGAAATAGTCCCTATAACAATAGCGGTAAAATTTTGTGAGGTTTAAGATGATTTTTGAAGCGCCAGCCAAGATAAATGAGTTGTACTCGAGGGGCGCCCGTAGGTAGGCATATTGTAGTCCACGTTGCTAGCTAAAAGAGAAACTTGCATCTTTTGTATGAATCCCAGGCATTACGACGCTTGTTTGGCGGTTTGGAATATACGATCATTCCATCGCAGATCATTGGTTAAAATTATTGCTGGGATGTTCAAGGTTTACAGCCGTTAGGTTTTCACCGTCTACTGAGACCGAAAGAAGGTCGGTGCAAGTTTTGTTAGGGATGAAACAGTACTTCGTTTTGGAGGCGTTAAATTCAACACGATTCTGGCGGCCCCAATCAAGAATAGAATCAAATATCAAAACTTGATACAGTTTTAGTAAAGTCTGACACGTGCTTGTTTTATATTGTTGAAGTCGTAAGAGTGAGGCAAAGTACCGTTATTAGAGAAGCTATGAAGTGGGTTGGAGGGGATTGAGAGCAGATCATTAAAATTAGAAAAAGGGCGTGGTGATGGATAGAATTGACCCCTGAGGTACACCGGCCAAAATTGTGTAGGGTTTGGATTCGACGCCATCCAATTCTACCTTGATTGAACGGCCAGAAAGAAAACTCTCAATCCAGTTCCTTTGAACTAAGTCTATAGCAATACCTTGGAGTTCGGTCAAGAGAGCAGAGTGTCATACTCTGTCAAAAGGCTTGGAGATATCCAAAGCAACCAAACCAGACTCAACAAAACGATGGATACTTTGGTTGAGATGCTCGGTTAAGCACACAAGAAGGTCGGCAGTAGACCTTTTTGATCTAAAGCCGTACTGCTGGTCGTGTAAAATTTAATTAAATTCTGGGTATATCTTCAGGGATGGCATTACAGAAGTTGTTTCAAGTCATCTGTTTCGAGTTTTCCATTGAATTTTTCCATTTAAAATTCGTAACAAATGAGCTGTAGTTAGAGAGGTTGTTGGATTCGCCTTTTTCGGAAGACTGAACATAAGATAGTTTTCAAGTGTCTGGATCAACTCCGGAGAAGTATAATGGTGGGACCACGCTACGCGGTCTTGGGTCGTACGCGCTTTTGCCTTTTTTTTCATATAGAGTTTTATGACTTTTTTACGACTTTGTCCATGGTAAAGGCCGTGCGGCCAAACAACGCGGACAAAAGGCTGTGCTTAAAAAGGTACATTGTGCGTCCACACACTATGAGCTTTTCAAAAGCGCGTACGCCGTTTCAAATGAGAATTGGTTTTTTCTCACTCATGACTCAGAAAATTAAAAGATCACGCGCGCTTTTGTCTGGTCGTACGGCCAAAAGCGCGTGGAATCTAAGTCCGCGTAGTGAGGACGGGCCTTAAGGCTCAGATGTTTTGCCAAAGGTGAGGCACATTCATTTAGTACCGTAGGGGGAACATTGTCAGGGCCAGTGGATTTAGTTACATCAAATTCTTTGAGACACCTATATACCTCGGAAGTCCTCAAGAAAACGCCCTCCATGGAGTGGATGGTATACTCGGGGGGGGGGGGGCATAGCAATTTCAGGTTAATAAGAATATAAAGCGAACAAAAATGTCGAGGTCGGCCTTGGATTTGCTTTCTTTTATAACCATCTAGTTATAAATGAAAGGTGTTGCGGAAGAGGTAAAACTCTTCTTGAGGAATGCCGTAAAAATCATGCTGAATTGAATGCAGCTTTTTATCTTGGGTGGGACCTTGAAAATCGGTTTAGTGCGGCTGGACAAAGTGTAAAACCGCGCCATCAAACTCATCAGGATTTGTCTTTAAATTGAACAACTTGACCATGGAACAATCGCCCGCAATCAACATTTTTGAATTCGTGCAACATCCTCGAGTTTAAATGTAAGTTTTTTCTCTACATCCCTGGGCCTCCTTTCATCCTTTCTTTTAATCCTATTCTATCCTTCGAATTTAGCTTAATACTAGACTTTGCACATGACTTGAACGCATGACTAATTGGTAGCACAACGTGTGATACCCAAGCTGTTTATCGAAAAAAAAATTGACGAACTGAAGAAAGTTCAAACTAAGGTGTTCTTGGGTGTTTTTTCCACAAGAAACATCAACATTTATTTTTAGAGAGAGGATTGAATAAGAACTAGTTGTTTTTTACCGTAAATAAATTTATAAATTACATTAATTATGCTTATACTATTTAGCAAAATAATAACGTAAAAAAGGCAAGGTAGATTTTTCTGATTTGTCACGAAATGCATAGTTTTCATAGTGAAAAATGTTGTAAATTTTTCGGAGGTTGACTTTAGTTTTAGAATTTCCTTTTCTGGCAACGTGATATGTTCAATATCACTCAATAGAGCATTTATTTTCAATTGACTCTTGCTTATTCGCGCTTTACAAACTGAATTCTCTATTTAGCCCCTTCAGCTGATCGTTTGGCAATCTAATTCGTTTTTAACGAATTCTTTTTATTTAATTTTCTTTTTTTGTTAAAATTAGTTTAATGATATGTGCCAAGTTCACTCGTTTAAATAGTTTCGACTTGGGAAGAACTTTTCGGAGGGAATTATTACAGCTGTTAATTCAATCAGACCAGTCGTACTTTCAAATGTATGAGCTGTTCAAGGAATTGCCATACAAACCTCTATGCCAATAATCAGTCTGATTTCCTTGATATATTTAGGTAGCGAATATTATTTCCATTGTAGTGATCAACACTCCGAAAAAATAAGAATTTTCACTATAAACGGCAACAGTCTAATGTTTTGCAACATTAGTGATACAACTTTATAAAATCTCCCCTGCCAGTTCGTCAGCGTTGGCTTCATATACTTGAGATTCCGACAGAACATCATCAGTTATTAAGATTGGACCAAAATTAGATTTATCCTCAGTAATTTGTAGATCTTCTGCCTTAAATTCAGATGTACATCGCTCACCAGTATGTGCTTTCATGTGAGCTTTCAGTGTGCCGCACTGTTGGAATGATAATCCGCAAACATTGCAAACATACGGTCTTTCCCCAGTATGTGTTCGCATATGTGATACACAATCACTTTTCTGGGCAAAAGCCCGATCACAAAATTTACAAGCGAACGGCTTCTCGCCAGTATGTGTTCGCCTATGATTTTTTAAGGTACCTAATGCTGCAAATCTCATTGGACAGAATTCACATGCATATGGCCTTTCTCCGGTGTGAATGCGACGATGCTTTACTAAAGAGCTAGATGTTGTAAAACCAGTGCCGCAAGTATCACAAACGAACGGATGATCCCCGGTGTGTTTTCTTATATGCGCATTTAATTCTCCTTTACTAACGAAGGAGTTATTGCATTCCTCGCACTTGAATGGTTTTGTTTTATTATGGCGCATTAAATGCTGCTTTAAGTTTGTGTTTTGACTAAATCCTTTGCCACATACCGAACAGAGGAAAGGTTTTTCACCACTATGTGTTCTAAGATGATCTTTAAGCGTAGAAAGCATTGTGAATACTGAAATATAAATGTAAAGTACTTTTTTTCTGTATAGTAAAAAGACAATTATTACCTTTTCCACACATGGGGCATTGATTCTTTGTTATTCCATTATGCTCCACATCATGATGAGCTTTCAACTTATCCTGGCGGGAAAATGTTTTCGAGCACTTTGAGCATTCGTAACTAGCATGCGTTTTAATATGATGCACCAAATTGCGCTTTGTTATAAAAACTTTCTTACACACAAGGCATTCAAACACTTCTTCGGTGCATTTATTAAGTTTTATATGAATATTTAAGGATTTTTCCTGAGCAAAACCAGCTCCGCATTGAGTACATTTGTAAGGGCATTCAGGTAACTCTGCAGGTTGGTGCTTAATAGCTGACTCTTCTATTGCTTCGATTATAGTCTCTTCGTTCTCAATATCAAAAGTTTCTGGCAAGCTATCCTCTTCACCTTCAGTCGTTTGATTATCTATATCCATTTTTTTGCTTTTACTTGGTGATAAAAGATATTTATGGCATTTATTAATGTGCTTATCTAAATTCTTAGGATGAACAAAATCTACTGGACAGTGCGGACATTTGATGGGCTCTTTTTTTACGGATTTTGGCTTCTGTTTGTTTGCTTTCTTAGTTTCGTTAGTTCCAAAGCATCTTTCTATATGGATTTGAACCTCTTTATCACTAAAGTGTTCTTTGCATTTTTCACATTCATAGGTACAGGATTCGCCTTCCTGTTCTAGATTCTCACTTTCGTCAGCATCTTCCATCGTGAAATGATTCCGATCTTCAGAGTCAGAAAACTCGCATAATTCATCGGTAAGATCCTCTGTCTCCTGCAAAACAATTTTTTCTTCAGCATCCTCCTCAGTGACATGGGATTGATCATTTTTTTCATCATTGTCTTCCTGATGGGTCAAGTTAAGATTTTGAATTTCATGTGGTTCTAAATCCTCATACTTAATGAATTCAGGATTTTGCAATGATTTGTGTTCTTCGTTATCTATTTCTTCCGAAGCTTCCTGATCAAGATACTGCTTGAGCGTCTCCTCCGATTTCTCACATTTTATTTTAAAGGCAAATGCTCGATTTATTTCACTTATGCAGGATATACAAACTTTGCTTGGTAGACCATCACTGTCTGCAGCCTAAAAACAAGATTTTATTGAACAGTATTAAATTATCGGTTAGAATGTTGACAAATGTATAACCATACCACAATTGAAGTAATCGATTTCAGCATATCCGCAATAGAATAGGCTCCCGCGGACACCTCTTTCGATTGCTTTTTATCAAATAATGAAAGTAGAGCAGTACCCGATTGCAGACAAGTTCTGCATAAATTCTTAAATGGATTAGACATTATTATTATTTGTACTATTTCAATTCATGAATATTTTAGATTTTGTAACGTTTTGAACATTGAGTAATTTTTGTTATGACATTTAAGTGTACTGAAGATAAACATCAAAATTGGGTATTGGAAACTAATTTTGGCAGCTCAGGTTATGGATAAACATTGGAATAAAATTGTAATGCCATGTAAAGGGAAAGTATGCTATAACTTTGGAAATAAGCAAATTGCTTTGTTCACAAGTAAATTGCAAAGATCAGTAATGGGATTAAGTATCGGATTAGAGTTTAGATTTTATGGCCCAGCTATAATGCACGTAAGACACGCACGTCAGCTGCGCGCTCTCATGGAAATTAATGGGCATATTCACATTGTGGTGAGAAAAACCGGTTTTATTCAACTCCTAGCAACTCAGACGGGGCGTAAATGAGTGTAGTAAATTTGAATGCTATACAGGAACCTTTAAATGTATTGCAGATGAAATTTACTTGTTAGAGAAAAACAGAGCTAAAGAATGCAAGAGATAGAAGTAACTTTTTATATGTGTGCCAGTTTTCACGCGTTTGCTTTTGCGTGAAAAATGTTTCGTTAAGTTCTCCCGCTCCCTTCCCTCTCTCATCTATAAAACCGGTTTTAGGCGCCATGAATGTGCACTGTGTGAATATGCCCAATGGGCATAATCACACGCTGCCATAATTGTGGTGAGTAAAACCGGTTTTATTCACCTCCTAGCAACTCAGACGAGACGTAAATGAGTGTAGTAAATTTGAATGCTATACAGGAACCTTTAAATGTATTGCAGATGAAATTTACTTGTTAGAGAAAAACAGAGCTAAAGAATGCAAGAGATGGAAGTAACTTTTTATATGTGTGCTAGTTTTCACGCGTTTGGTTTTGCGTGAAAAATGTTTCGTTAAGTTCTTCCGCTCCCTTCCCTCTCTCATCTATAAAACCGGTTTTAGGCGCCATGAATGTGCACTGTGTGAATAGGCCCAATGGGTCTATTCACACAGTGCACATTCATGGCGCCTAAAACCGGTTTTATAGATGAGAGAGGGAAGGGAGCGGAAGAACTTAACGAAACATTCTTCACGCAAAACCAAACGCGTGAAAACTGGCACACATCTAAAAAGTTACTTCTATCTCTTGCATTCTTTAGCTCTGTTTTTCTCTAACAAGTAAATTTCATCTGCAGTACATTTAAAGCAGGGGTGGCCAACCCAAATGGTATCGCGGGCCACTTTGAAAATGCATTATGATCCCGCGGGCCGGGGTCATATATCGGGTGATTCTAATTTAATTTAATATAATTTAGGGAGAGAGTTCCAAAGCTGTTCTGCGAAGACAAAGAAAGAATGCTGACCAATCAACACGCGGAAACTCGGAATTATAAATTATCTGTGAGGGATTGCAAAAGCTGCACAAACTGTTGAGGTATGCAGGTAAGTACACAATCGTTAAACGCTACTTCAAGTTTATGGGCGCAAAAAGAATCAAGACAGGACAGATGGACAGCCCTTTTCAGCAAGCCACAATGCTAACGAAGTTTAGACAGGAGTCCGTAGGTTTTACTTACAATGAAACTAATGTGATCGCAGCAGGTCATGCTGCTATTCAGTACTAGCCCAAGATTTCTTGCTTTATTAACGCAAACAAGAAGAACCGAGTTTAACGCGATAACAGAAAAGTCAGGACGAACACTATCAGAGTGAGAGAGATAAAAATGAAATGGGATTTCGAAGGAGCTGCAGTAAATTTAATGTCGACTATAAGGATACATGACGCAAGTCAACCGCAACCTTCTCCACACACATAATGTATTTGATCTCTTGGCGCAGGGAAATAAAGCTGCACATCGTCTGCACACATATGAATCTTAAAATATCGTTAATAATAATACTGAATAAAAGTAGCCCAAGAATGGAGCCAAGAGGAACGCCAGCGTGGAGTAGGGCATTTGAGGTACTTTAGCCACCTGGTTTAAACTTTTGAGAGCGCATAATACTGATAGGACTGAGGACACTTGGGAATAGGTATGATTGAAGCATGCTTCCAAGTCGAGGGAAACTTGAATACCGTGAGGCAGGAGTTAAGAATGTGAGAATGTGAGTTAAAATAGGCAATAGACGAGGTATGAGCATTTTTAAGAAACTAGGTGAAATGTAATGTAATTGTTGGTGCAGGTTTTCGTCAGACAAGGTGGCGCGGTATTCATTTTACGTAAATTCCATTTTCGAAAAGAAACGATTCGCAATCGCCACCTTTTGTCCCAGACATCTCAATTTACAAAACTTTTCTTTTATAACATAAAAATCATGTTTTGAAAGGGTTTTTCACATTCAGGTCCTCAAAAATATGTTAAATAATTTAGTAGCAGAAAATAGTTCGACAGGCTTAAGGTTAAATCCGATTAAAACTAAAGAAATGCGGATACAGCGCTGACTAATGGTGACGTGGAATTGGTAGATTAATTCTGTTAAATCATTAGTTACGTCACTACCAGAATATATAAATCATATGGAGATCGACGGAGATCTCAACTAACGCCAAATTGAGGCTGTTCAACTGCAATGTTAGGGCAATTCTGTTGTATGTGCGAAACATTGAAAGCGGCCTAATCCATCACAACGCGCCTTCAAGTTTTCATCCTAAATAAAAATCTACTGGCAAGATAGAATTACAAATGAAAAGAAACGATAGATGGCCAAACCATGCAAGGGAAAAGGAATGGAATGGCCACACCCTGCGAGGTTCAAACGTGAATCTAGCCAAAAGGCCCTTGACTGGAATCTGCAAGGAACCCGTGGAGTGGGAAAACCTAGAATAAAGTGGAGGAGAACCCTACCAACAAGGAGGGCAACTGTTTCCGCCCTATGTCCCGTGCGGGAATAAAGGAGCAGAAGAAAAAGAATCCTGCACTCATAACACACTAGCTGGATGTTGACCAAAGAAGTGTACTTCCTTGTAAATATGCTTGTTTTCTCTGCTAGCTCCATGACACTAAATTTTTGTTGCGGATGCGGTATTTATATTGAATTGTTACCGAGAAAAACAATTACTTGGATTTTTATCCATCAACCCGGTCACTCCGAGAACCAATTCTCTATGGCAGGCTGTGAATTTTAATCATTGCTCATAGCTGACTGTTTTTTTTCACATGTCGGAACCTTCTAACACAAAATATTTTGTTAAATCTTGTTGAATCTCGCGGGCCGCACAATTTCCTGCGAAGGGCCGCATGAGGCCCGCGGGCCGCGGGTTGGCCACCCCTGATTTAAAGGTTCCTGTATAGCATTCAAATTTACTACACTCAATTACGCCCCGTCTTAGTTGCTAGGAGTTGAATAAAACCGGTTTTACTCACCACAATTATGGCAGCGTGTGAATATGCCCAATGGGTTCGGCTATATTGGACGTACGTCGGTCATATTTTGTTTCGATAAGTTTCGTTAAACATCAAAAAAGTTACTTGAATAACGCCAACTGATAAAATTTATTTTTTTTCGTTGACGCTTCAAAATGTGCTTGATATAGTCAGACACACATAAACATTTTCCATGGAATTGGCAGAAAAATAGAAACCGATTCTATTTTCGCTCAACCGCGCAAACTTCACCCCGATCCCTCCCTCGGCCTAATAACTGCCTGGTGACAGTTCGAATTGACTGGTTCATTAACTCGTGTATCATGGGCCTAAGAGATCGAGTAACGAATGTGTTTTCATAAAAATGTAATAAATTCGCACGAAGATCTAATACTGGGTCATTCCATGGAAAATGACACCAAGCTAATGAAAAAAAGTGACGGAAATCACATAAATTTTAGGCTCCATAGTATTCGGAAATATGCGTGTAGTAAAAAATAAAATTACTTTTTGTATTTTCCCAGTTGAATATTGATTTTTCCATTCAATTCAAAAAAAGTGCGATTAGGTGAAGAATGCAAGTTCAAATATTCACTTATATATTTCTAGCGAAAGTGACGTTAATTTAAAACCAGCAGCTGAGCTATAAAGTGAAAGAGATGTAGAACATGAATTCCCTACACCAAGAGCCTTATTCTCTATTACAATATTGTTAAATCCGATTCGAAAATGAAACAGCTTTCGAGTAAAAATTTGACAATATTGTTACATTTTCATGTAAAATTAATGCCAATATTTACTGTATTTCCATGCAGAGTTTATCCTGAGTTTACTCAGATTAAGCGCCCATGGAAACGGGGATTGAGTAAAGTGTCGTTAAATCCAAGTAAACTCAACGAAGCCAGTCCGATTAAGCCGGGTTTTGCATATGTGTGTGTTTCACTATCCTTTACTGCACATATACCAACGGCGAGGCAATGTAAAATTAATTATCTGTCACTTTAACCCAGAACCGTCATGGAAACAGCATCGAGTGATCTTGAGAGAAAAAGCTTTCTGTTTGCTTAACGAAAACTCTACCCTGGCTCATGGAAACACAGTAATACCCGTGACAGACTGATAGTATCGAAACCATGGTTAATGACGAAACTATGAGTCTGTACCCAAAAACCACGTTTGTACTAGGCACAACCCTGGCATTATCATGGTTTCGACATCTACATCTACTGCATGGTATACTACGTTTGGAAGTAGTTTCAGCGCCAATTTCCAGCTGCGGAAATTAAAGGAAACTTATATTTCCAGTTGTTTGACAGAAAATTGGTTGTCAATGGTAAAAACAATCTAGTTTGTGTTTTATTTGCCTTCAAACTTTTAACTTTGACAGCTATGAATACTTTTAAAGCTATCTGTCACTATACCTAGTACAAGAAAACTATGGTGCAGAAATCATGGCTCGTATACTAGCAGTCTGTCATGGGTATAATTGTAATAGAGAATACGATTTCGTCAGTTTCGTTAAAAAATTTAACAATATTGTAATAGAGAATAAGGCCCCAAGGCCAACAAATAACTAAATAGTTAATAAAATATGCCCAAATTAATGTGTTTTGTGTGTATAGTTTTTTACTCGTCCCACCCGTCACGGATCCCTGTCCCACCCGTCACAACATTTTAAGCTTCATAAATAAAGTTCGTTTTGTTTTTTCAGTTATATACCTCTTTTTAGAGAACAATTAGCGACATAACTTAAATACCATACTACAATGAAATTAGAGCTTCATATGAACTATTTGATCTGAATTTCAACGTCAAGTGCAAGTACCTAAAGAAAGAAGGGGTTTGCGTGTCCCACCGGTCACAAATGTAATTGTACGAATTTAACAATGTTAGAATATATATTTATGTTGTTTTCTTTTATCATATCTTAAAAATTATATCTAAGAATGCTATCACAAATACAGTATGTATTATACCTGTGACACATATACCATCATAACGAAAGTAACCTTCATTATCGTGGCAAAAACCCACCATAATGAAAGTCCAAAATGAAAGTATTTTATACCTGTGACACATATACCATCATAATGAAAGTAAGCTTCATTATCGTGGCAAAAACCCACCATAATGAAAGTCCAAAATGAAAGTATTTTACTTCCATTTGGACTGTAATTTCGGTTAAGTGACATCTGTTGGAAAATTGGAAACTACATTTTAAAATAAAATAATTTGATTTCACGTTAGTTAGGCAACAATTTGCAAGGATATTTTCTTTACTACTTTAAAAAATATTTTTTTAAATATTCCAAATTAAAACAGCTTAAAATTAAAGCAAAAAAAGAGGCAGGTTTATATCCTCACTTGATATGCCAGATGCAAATGAAAGTAAAGTGTAATGTGTCACCCCATCATTTCCTTGACCGTCATAATGAAAGTTACCATCATAATAAAAGTATAGTGTGTCACAGGTATTACTTTCATTTGGACTGTAATTTCGGTTAAGTGACATCTGTTGGAAAATTGGAAACTACATTTTTAAATAAAATAATTTGATTTCACGTTAGTTAAGCAACAATTTGCAAGGATATTTTCTTTACTACTTTAAAAAATATTTTCTTAAATATTTCAAATTAAAACAGCTTAAAATTAAAGCCCGGTATGCAAGGCTCAAGAAATTTGCTCAAGAAAACTTCTGCATTTATTTCCCTAAGAAAAAATGACAGCAGTTCAGAAATTTTGACAGTTACTTATTTTCATTGCAGACATTAAATAAATTGTTTTAATTAGTAAAGAATTAAAAAATAATTTAAAAAATCTGAATAAAAAACAACAATATGTAATTTTTTCCATTGTTGACAGTTATTTTCAATTTCAAAAACCACCTGAGACGCCAAGACCTCATGAACCGTTAAAATTTTTTAGGAAATAAATGAATCGACACTTATTTCTGGAGGAAAAACTAAAATTTGATCAAAAGCGACATCTGCGTGTCACTAAAAAATACGATTTTTCTGGTATGAATTTCTTGATTCTAGCATACCGGTTACAGAAATCGCTCCAGAAAATATTTCTGAACCATTTCTTGACCATTTTTTTTACATAGGTTTAAGAAAGGCAAAGAAATTTCTTGAGCCTTGCATACCGGGCTTAAAGCAAAAAACACGCAAGTTTATATCCTCACTTGATAAGCTAGATGCAAATGAAAGTAAAGTGTAATGTGTCACCCCATCATTTCCTTGACCATCATAATGAAAGTTACCATCATAATGAAAGTATAGTGTGTCACAGGTATTATGTGCTTTGTTTTCACTTTAAAATAACTGAATGTATATCAAAAAATGTGTAAAAATGCCCCACCCGTCACCATGGAAGAGAACCGCTTTCGATTTAGATAGAATCCGGCTCCGTATAAACAGTCTTAAGCCGAAATTCGTCTCAAGCTTATTTAAGCTCTGTTCGGGTACTTTTCTGGCTAAAACCTTTGGCACTTTCTGGCTGTAGGAGTAAAAATTTCCACGCTTTTTGTAGTCCGAAAAAGTAAACGAACAGTAATCGATTTCGGGCGCTTTCTGGCGCCCGCGGGATCCTGCAGGCGAAGTACGCGAACACTTTTTTTGTTTCAGCTTATAAGACGAATTATTAGCTTTGGTTGCGTACTTTTCTGGCTAAAAGCTCTGGCACTTTCTGGCTGTAGAAGTAAAAATTTCCACGAATTTTGTAGCCCGAAAAAGTAAACGAACAGAAATCTGGCGAGGGATCCCGCAGGCGAAGTACGCGAACACACTTATTGGGCCTATTCACACAGTGCACATTCATGGCGCCTAAAACCGGTTTTATAGATGAGAGAGGGAAGGGAGCGGAAGAACTTAACGAAACATTTTTCACGCAAAACCAAACGCGTGAAAACTAGCACACATATAAAAAGTTACTTCCATCTCTTGCATTCTTTAGCTCTGTTTTTCTCTAACAAGTAAATTTCATCTGCAATACATTTAAAGGTTCCTGTATAGCATTCAAATTTACTACACTCATTTATGCCCCGTCTGAGTTGCTAGGAGTTGAATAAAACCGGTTTTACTCAACACAATTATGGCAGCGTGTGAATATGCCCATTGTGTGTATGTGTGAGGAGTCTCAAAATGGCTGATTTTGGTCTTACATTAAAAGAATAATCTCACTGTGGGGTGCTACACGGAGACTCAAGAAGTACGAAAAACCCGGGTTTATAGGAAAGAAACGAAGGAGTGGAGAGAAAGAAGGACGCACATGACGAAACTTTAACGAAAGAATTTTCACCCAAAAATTTCCGGGGTAAAAACTAACTCATACGCACATTTCTTTCTCTTCTCCCTTCTCAGATGTAAACAATGACTGCGGTATACACACACAATCAAAGCTTTCATGTAGGGTAAAGAATTGTTCTAAGCCGAAGACAGCCTCGTGTAGCATTAAATAACGAGACTCAAATCTGATTTCGGACGACTTCTCGAGTCTCCGTGTAGCACCACCCACTCTATTCCGGTTAGTGATTAAAGTTATGTTACACTGCGTCTACACATTCCATATTTTTCGCCATCGACTTTGCCATATTTTATGGCTTGAGCTGTCAAATGTTATGGTGGTGGGCAATTCATGGCATGAATTTTCATGGAAAAAATGGCACATTTTCACAAATGTTATCGAAACAAAAATATTTTCAGAATTATAAACATGCGTACATATATTTACACCGAATCAAACTAAATTTTAAACTTCCCGCCATAGTTGTGTGAACAAACGTCAAATTATGGCCAAATTCATGGCTGATTTGATGGCCGGCCATAATGGCTTTCCATCGAGTTTGCCATAAAGGTGGATTTACATTTCCGACGTTTTTCCGTCGCCCCGGAGTTTTTTAAATGTTCGACCAATCAGAAACAATCTCTGCGACATCTTGCCGTCACGGCGAAGAGCTGAACAAATTTCAACTTTTTCTGTGGCAGGGTGATAGAAACAGCTGATTGTAAGTAAAATTTGAGGTTACGTGTAACTGAAATGTTTGTTTATATGAATTTGTTTGGTTTTTCTTGGAAGTAAAGATTATTAAAATTTGTTTGTTTGTTAGTTGAGTTGTTTTGAGTGACTGTTTTAAATTATTTGTTGCTTTTTTTTAAAGTTAAAGTTGTTCAAAAGTGTTGGCCTGCGACAGAATTCGTCGGAAATGTAAAATGCATATCGAAAACCTGCGATCAGCTGTTATGCGACGCGGCAGAAAAACGTCGGATATGTAAATCCACCTTAAGATCTGCCATCAAATATGGCCAACTTTCAGGGTCTACACGGTCCATGCCATATGGAAATGGCCATGGCCATGGCTAGTGTAGACGCTGTGTTATTATGCATAATAACACAGCGTCTACACTAGCCATGGCCATGGCCATTTCCATATGGCATGGACCGTGTAGACCCTGAAAGTTGGCCATATTTGATGGCAGATCTTATGGCAAACTCGATGGAAAGCCATTATGGCCGGCCATCAAATCTGCCATGAATTTGGCCATTATTTGACGTTTGTTCACACAACTATGGCGGAAAGTTTAAAATTTAGTTTGATTCGGTGTAAATACATGTACGCATGTTTATAATTCTGAAAATATTTTTGTCTCGATAACATTTGTGAAAATGTGCCATTTTTTCCATGAAAATTCATGCCATGAATTGCCCACCACCATAACATTTGACAGCTCAAGCCATAAAATATGGCAAAGTCGATGGCGAAAAATATGGAATGTGTAGACGCAGTGTAAAGAAGGTAAGTTTTCAATTGTCTGAGAGAGAATCCGAAACTGTTTATACAGGCAATTCAACCGATTTTAAGCTTAAAACCGTCTTACGCATAAACAAGGAATATGTAAAGCTAATTGTAAAGTGTTGCAACTTGTCCCCCAATTAGCTGTGATAGTTATTTATCAAACTGAAGAACAAGCTGCTATAATTATAGAAACACTTCAAAATATTTTTTTTGTTTTGAAAGTGCTAGTCGATTCTCATTTCAATTAAATCGACGTTTTTAATTTATAAGAATATTAATCCGTTAAATAATTATGTCATATAAGAAATATTAATAATATACATATATGCATAGGAGGTCTTCCTGTTTACAATTAACCTTGACGTAGTATTCTAGATCAGTAGAATAAAAATGCAAAGGAACATTAAAGAAAACACATGCAGAGTATGCTTAACAGAACAGAAAGTATTAATTAGTCTTTTTGATGAAGTAGAAGAATTCCAGTTAAAACTCTGCGAATTGTTAGAGAACTGCGGAGATATAAAAGTTAGTATACATCTTCTAAAGTACTTTATAACAAAGAATGAAACACTTGATTTTAGGTTGATTTTGAAGACATTTATTCCAAGTTTATATGCGGTGAATGTACTCATGAATTATTAGTAGCTGCTAAATTTAGAGAAAAATGTAAAAACACAAAAGAAATATTATCACAATTTGTACCAGCAGAAGAATTTGAAAGTAATGCATCAATTGAGGATGTGATTCCAGATCCACCATCCCCTGTTACTCATGAACTTTGCAAAATTGAAGAATCAGTTGAACTGCAGATAAAGGCCGAAATTGAAGATGATGAATTAGATAATGATCAATTCCCAACAACAGATTGTTGTGAAATGCAATCTAAAGTTTCCTGCATAGAGGAGATTGTTCCTACAGATATGTTTGAGCAAGTTGAATTTCTAGAAACGGCGGAAAGTGCAGCTCAGTTTATTATACTGGGCAATGAAATACCAAGAGAGGGAGAATCTGAAATAAATACTGAAAACTTGATAAATATAGCACAAGAGGCTAATGATGAATGCCATGATGAGGAACATCCTCCGCTAAGGAAGAAGGTAACAAATATCGCTGCGATAAACATGATTTTCCTAATTATATATTTTTCATAGAAGGCAGTCACCTCTCGAATAACAAAACCAGTTGTTATTAATTATAATTGTGAAGTGTGCGGTGCTGGCTTTAATAAAGTTAAAAACTTACGACGCCACCTAAATACACATAGCACTTGGGAGCTATATACCTGCCCGTTGTGTTCTTATCCATTTGTTGATATTGAAGCATATCAGTTGCATCAAAATGATCATGAAAAATGTGTAGCAATTGCAAATGTTAAGGATATTGAAGAAATAACTGACACAACTGAACAACCACCTGATAATGTCAAGAAGAAACCTGATTTTGAGCAAATTCCATTTTTGAAGTCTAATTCGGCTGTTGAAGCGGCTGTTAAAAGAAGTCACTTGTGCCAATATTGTGAAAAGGTATGTACACTTGTCAGTTAATGGAACGGCATGGAAGTTTTCAATTAAAAAATCTCAGCATTGAATTAGTAAATATTTTATTTTAACGATCGAACGATAAGTCAATGACTCCTGTTAATAATAATAACAAAATATCATATCGGCTAATTCAACTGCTATGAGGATTAATACAAAGTAAATGGTTGACTTGTTTGGTGACAGCTTGACCAATCCTGCATTGAAGTCTTTCTCGATTTCCTCTTCAGTTTCCTGTTCTTCATCCTCCTCTCTTGCATGCAATATTCAGCAGTTTTCTTTCTGACCGTTCAATCAAGGTAGTATTGTATGGCGTCAATTCACAGCTTTGCTGACGACAGTACTCAGCGTTACTGGTATAGCTTCGATAATGTAAGACAATCTAGAAGGAAGAATCGTCGAATTCAACGCATTGGAAACAAAGTACTGTCTTATCTCTACCAACACCTGCACCGACCTTCCCTCTATTTCAGTGGGCAAGGAGAATATAACAGCCGACACATCTCTTAAAATCCTGGGCGTGAGTTTATACAATGATATACGAGGAATTAGTCACATGTATCAATGCCTCGGATTCCTCAAGAGAAGCAAGTTCCTCCTCCAGCCAGCTGCCCTGGCTACAATATACAAGTCCTACGTTCAGCCCTGCCTTGAATACAACTCGTATATCTGGGCAAGCGCCCTAAAAAAATACCTTGGCATGGCTGGATAAGATGCAAAACCGCACTATCAAACTCTATCGCCCTTTTGCGCCTCCATAGACTCTTTGTCGAACTGTCTTCCTCAGTCGGTGTTTCCGAACTCATATAACATATCAGAGTTCAAACGCAAGGTTCATCGAGATCTACTCACGCACCCTCCAGACTCCTAACCTATCCTTTTTCTTATATCCTTCACCTTCATCGTTTCACAAAATAAAGACAAGCATGTGCCATACCTTGTCTCCATGACCGTGAAGTTATGTCCATTACAATCAACTGGGATATAAAATTGATTTTAGATTGGGGCCGCAAGAATCGTTTTGAATTTAACGCATTAAATGCGAAGTACTGTCTCTTTTCTAAAAAAAGTTGCTCCAAAACTCCTCCAATTTCAGTAGACGGTCTATAACTAATGGCAAAACCCTCTCAATGTCCTTGGCATAACATTAACCGAGGATCTGCGTTTATTCCAAATTGCTCAACAAGTATCACAATGCTTGGGAGTTCTTGAAAGGTGCAATTTGCTTCTCCTCTTCCAATTCCTCAACAAGCCTGGTAAGAAGAATAAACTTGTCCTTGAGTCCGCTCAGACAATACTTTTTATGTTAAAAAAGTGGAGAGGGTGGTTGCAAACTATTTGGAGAGCATTTAATTGAAGTTCAGGATCCAGGAACACGTAAAAATTTTTGAAAAAAATATACTAACAAAAGTAATGGTGATGAGTTGCCTAACGAAATATGTTCAAGACTATATTTAATTGAAAATTCAATAATTAATTTGTTTTCGATACCTTCACCGATCTTGTAACCAAAAAATTTAACACTAATCGAAAGTAAGAAACCTATAGAATATGAAAACTAGAGTTGCTTACCTTTTTCCGTTCAAGGCTATACGGTTGCTAGGTTTAAATAAGTGGATCCGAAAGTGGTACCTTAACTGTAACCAATTAAATTATATATCAAAATAAAGATACTTTTATTGCGAAACGATAAGTATAAGGTTGCTTGTGAAAAACCGTCCAGGCGCTAGAGCAGTGAGACATATATATTTTGGTTTTGGCTTGATGTAACCGACTTTTTTGGTGGAATTGGTCAGAAATGACATCCCCAACAATATCTAGGGGGTGCGCAAACATGAAAACGCTTGGAAAATTTATGGGAGCCCAAAAACTGAAAAATTCACGAATTCCCTGTTGCCAATGACGAACAAAACATGTCCTACAAACTTTTCGCCTAGAAGCCTTCGTTAAGAGAAATTTATCAAGAAAGGTCAAAAACAAATTTTTCAGTTTTTGGGCTCCCATCAATTTTTCAGGAGTTTTCATGTTTGCGCACCCCCTAGATATTGTTGGGGATGTCGTTTCTGACCAATTCCACCAAAAAAAGTCCGTTACATCATGCCAAAACCACTGGAAATGCTCCAGCGCCTGGACTATCAGGGTTGTAAGTCGTTTAGACCGAGAGCCGACCGCTGAAAACCCTATGTTATCGACAAGAAGGATATTTTTTTTTTAAATTGAAGTATACACCTAATAATTAGTAAAACGCATGGTGTGCCGCGCCCTGGCTGTGGCCTAAACCATGGCAGACCAGAATTTATACAATTTTTTTGTATGAAAGATGATTAAAATCGCGATATCTCCCGAACGGTCACTCGTAGAGAAAAAAGTGTAAAGAGCTTTTTTGTAGAGAATCACATTATCTTGCATTGACTATTTTGCATTAGCACTTACCGTTTACGAAATATTTACGAAAAACCATTTTCGCGACCTTTGACCTTGAATAACTTTTTGGGCCAACGACAAGGATAATTTTTTTTTAAATTGAACTTTAAACCTTATATTTACTAAAACTCATGGTGTGCCGTGCTCTATCTGTGGCCTAACCCCTGGCAGACCAGTATTTATACAGGGTGTATACCTTTAAGCTTACAAAGCGGCCGGCTGTGGATGAGTTTTGGATAGACGAAAAAAAATCGTATTGGGGGGGGGGGGGGTAAATCGTAACGGTTTAGCAGCTAAGGCACTTTGAAGTTTTTTTGGTAGAGGTTTACATATCACCCTGTATTTTCGTAACCCTATGAGCTATTTTCATGAATAACGTGTCAGTGTACGCAGAATACTCCCACCTATCTAAACCTATAAAAGTCAAGGCTCTACTCTATCAACTTCGAGTAATGAGTCATCAAAGCCAAAAATTAGGTTTTTTTTAATTAAAATTTCAACTAAAACCTTTTTCTCCAAAAATACCTTGTTAACTAATTTATTTTTTTGCAAAATTGGAAAGCTTGGACAATTTCATATGAATAATGTCTGGACAATTTTTATGCTACGGCCTTTACTTTTGGAGTTATAACCAATTTTAATGCTAAAATTCATAAAATTAAAAAAAATATAAAACATTTATATACATTTATTTATTATACATATGTATATATTTATGTATTGTTTAATATTATTCAGTATTTGATCCTTCCAGTGTAAAACTATTATCAACAAGATTCGTCATTTTCTTTATCAATAATTTCCACTAAGTCTTCGACTTTCAAAGTCGTTTAAATGCGTGGAAAGCGGGTAGACTTTTGCATAATTTGGTTCCTAACTTAGGGTGAAAACACAAAGAAAGCAGGCTGCCTGTCTAGCGGCGCCGATCGGCACAAAGAATAAGAAGGCAACCTGCTTTCTTTGTGTTTTCACCCTTAGATGCTAAATCAGTGCCATTTCTTCACCCTCAATAACTTTTGTGGATGACTCAAAAAATATTTTTAACTGCCAACTTCAGTTTCATTAGATAAAATATAGAAAATGTTAATTTGAAAAATTATATATTATATACAACTTACTTCTTGCTCTGCAAAGAAATTATAATATTCTTCATTATAAATTTTTTTCAAAACAGTCGTTTTTTGTAACACTGCGAGTAAATTGAGTGATACATTAGTTATGTCCACATCACCGTATTTAAAGTTTTTCATTTTCCGGAAACCCAACTTCGATAAACAGTTTTTGAAAGTTTCATCGTGAAAGTCTAGAACAGAATCTTTCGAGTGACACAGAAAGAACTTTTTCACCATTTTTAATAAAGTTCACTAATATGGTGAAAGAAATAGTTATTACCGTAACAAGAATGGCGAGAAGTTGCTTCAAAACAACGCCACATGCTTGTCACTAACTTCAACCGCACAGAGCATGCCCGCTCTTTTTCATACAGTTGCTACGCTTCAATTTTTAAATTTCAAAGCCTTACAACCCTGATTCTTGAATGGTTTTTCACAAGCAATAAAATTATCTTTATTTTGATATATAATTTAATTGGTTACAGTGAAGGTACCACTTTCGGATCCACTTATTTAAACCTAGCAACCGTATAGCTTTGAACGGGAAAAGGTAAGCAACCCTATGTTTGCATATTCTATAGGTTTATTACTTTTGATTACTGTTAAATTTTTTTGGTTACACGATCGGTATCGAAAAAAATTAATTATTGAATTTTCAATTAAATATAATATATTTCGTTAGGCAACCCGTCACCGTTAAGCGGCCCACACACTCAGTTTTATTTGCGCAGTTGAACCGTGAAAAAAAACTGTACAATAAACTGAATTGAAAGTGTGTGGGTTCGTCAGTTCGTTGTATGGGTTTTTTGCTCAGTCTCGTCAGTTTTGTTGATTTGAGAACGTCATTAGCTGCGTTCCATTGGGAGAAATTTTCTAATCCGGAGTACTCCGGAGTACATGGCCAATGGAACACGATTATTCATATCAGAAGAAATTACGAGTAAAACATAACCTCAAATTAATTTATTGCCCTTAAAAGAAATGTGAAATAATTATTTTTCTTTAAATAAAAGGAAATTCAATATCTTACTGTATACTATATTTACCGTTTTTGTAGATTTACTTTAAAAAAACACTTTAAAATAATTAATCGACAGTTTACTTAACCTTAAAAAACAAAAGGCCATCTATTTTTAAATAGTTAAAGCTTGCAAACCTGGCGGAAATTTTATGCGTTTCTAATAGGAGTGAAATACCCTAAACCAAGAGCAGGGGTAGTTGAGTATACCTGGGAGTACTCCGGAGTAGCAAATATTGCCCAATGGAACGCAGCTATTTTAATAATAATGGCAAATCTGAATGAAAATACATAATTCAAAACTCACAGTTCAAACAAATTATCGCTCAGACATGACCCCACACGTTTTGCGCCGCATTAAAGCGCAATTCCATTCAAGCAACTTTTAGGCAACATGTAGTATGCGACATTGACGCATGCTGCACACAGTCTTTCCGTTGAAGGAACACGAAGCGACAAAAAGCAAGTCCCCTTGCCGCATGAACGCATGCATCACCTTTCGACATGATCCAACGTGTCGAATAGTGTCGCCGCTATCCAACAGTCTGCGAATCGGTGCGGCTTGTTTATTGCGACATGGAATGGAATTGTGAAAAAACTATCCCATTTATGAAGATTACTATAATTCCCGGAAATATGGATTAACAAAATTACTGATTATAAAGGCATTAGTATTAAAAATGACAAATTAAGGAAAATTAAGAATTACATTGTATTTGAGCTGTTAAGTTTTTTAGTGGACGCTGATGTACCAAAATCAAAGTTGTCAACTGCTGGCAGTGATCCGGAGGACGTTGAGTTTTTTTCAAATTACTACATAAAAACTCGATATTATGTTACTATTGGCATATTGAAATTTATATTTGAATATTACAATAAAAATTAGGCGTAAAGGTCCTGCCAAGGCACACATCCTTCATCTGATTGGAAATATCTCTTAAATTAATTCCTCACTTTTATAGCTTCAAAAATTTACTTTCATGCTTTATGTGGCAAACCCTGCTGACCAGAATCGACTTGGACAACTGCTCTGCATGATCCGCAATAATATTTCCATCTTGCGTTTCATTATCTAAAGTTACTTGAGCGCGTGTATTGATCGCGATGTTTCTCTCCTTCTCAAAAAATTATGAAGACAAATGCATGTTTTTGCGACAACTTCAGATTTTTCCAAATTAATCATTAGTGGTTTTCACACACTTGCTAGCAACCTAAAAGTATTTTCCACTACTCTATGAGAGTATTAATGCCTATAATTGTGCAGTCTTTGGCAGGTGCCTTTGTGTGGTGACGGCTAAAGGGTTTCATTATCTAAAGTTACTTGAGCGCGTGTATTGATCGCGATGTTTTTCTCCTTCTCAAAAAATTATGAAGACAAATGCATGTTTTTGCGACAACTTCAGATTTTTCCAAATTAATCATTAGTGGTTTTCACACACTTGCTAGCAACCTAAAAGTATTTTCCACTACTCGATGAGAGTATTAATGCCTATAATTGTGCAGTCTTTGGCAGGTGCCTTTGTGTGGTGACGGCTCAAGGGTTTCATGAAAGGGTTCCTGTAGAGCAGGGGTGGCCAACACGCGGCCATTAGCAGGAAATTTTGCGGCCCGCGAGATTCAACACGATTTAACAAAATATTTTGTAGTAAAAGATTCCAACACACGAAAAAGAAAAAATGTAGCTAGCTCTCTTTAACGTTGTTACAGTTCCAGAAAATCTGCAAAGGAATATTACTAGTTGATTTACAGGGCTATAATGAATTAAAAACTATTTTTAGGCCTCAGATTGAAAAATTGGTTTTTATAAGAAATATGTTACAAAAGAAAAGTTTTGTAGTTTGAGAGGTCTGGCACAAAAAGTTGTGAGTGCTTTTCCCGAGTAAAAATAAGACTTGTCCGTTCTTAGCTCGAAACAGGCACGAACAGCGTTAAAACGCCTGTATGGTACCCGAAACAGGTACAGTACGCCTGAGTAAAAATTCTGCTTTTCCAAATTCAGCCCGCTACCAATAAAAGACGTACGAAATATTCCTTTTCTAGGCTAAAGGGAGTAAAAATTGGAGCTGTAAGAAATGATATAGGACGATGAAAATGAGCAGCATTGGACGTGGTTAGTACTTAGTTGGGGGACCGCTTGCTAAAACGACAGTCGCGTTTGGAATGCTCGATTATGGATAAATTCATATATGCAACCGTGGCGGGCATACCTCCATAGCGGAAGCATTTCTAGATTTTCATGCCTGTAGCACGCTCCCCGTGTGGCAGGCGTATTTGTTCGCAATGCGTGCTTATTGCGTGCGCGTAGGCTATTACAAAACTATAGACAACTAAATTATTTTTACTCGGGTTGGTTCAACTTACATATGCGAATCGTTCTTTTCGAAAATGAAATTTACAAAACATAAATATCGCTCCATCTTCTTTGACGAAAACCTGCAACACCAGCTACGAAAAAGTGCTAAAATTGGTACATTTAGCATCAAAATTGCTTATAATTGTCTGGACTTTATTCATAGGAAACATTGGAAGATTTTTAATTTTGGAAAAAAAATATTAGTTTACTACGTATTTTTTGGAGAAAAAGGTAGTTAAAGTTGTAATTTTTGTTAAAAAAACCAAAATTTTAACTTTGGCAAGGTTGAACCGTCACTTTCACAATAATAGATAGGTGGGAGTATTATGCCTTATTCATGGAAATAGGGTTACAAAAATACAGGATGATATGTAAAACTCTATCAAAAAATTTTCAATTTATTGTTTGTCTGACCAAAACCTATCAACAGCCGGCTGCTTTGTAAACTGGTAAAAAAAGTGCTACGAATCTGTGAAAATAACGGTGTGTTTTGTTTGTGGTCTTAGCGACAATTTAATAGACTTCAGTGTAGTGGTTATTGAAAAGTTGCCGGCACTTGGCACCGGCACAGACCCGGCAGACCTGTGTTTTCTAGTATAAAAATGTTCAAACTTTAATTTGGTTATATGTAGTTTGAAACTCTTACTCGATAGGTCACGTTGCGGTCCCAAAAAATTTCTGGAAAACGCACCACTTCCGCCCAGGCAGACCAAGATTTTTCTTATGGTCGCTGTGAGTACTAACATTTCAAAAACATTTCATCCTCTTACTCGATAGGTCACGATTTTTGCAGCCAGCTCTTGGACTAGGTTTTTAGACTATAAGGTATCAGAGGGGCAATCCACCGCACCCTCACTGAAATTATTAGGCAGAGGGACGAAAAGGATCCAATTCCAAATTATCAAAATTTTTGTTTGCGTCACTTAGTTCTACCTTATCTATATACTTCCTTTTCATGTATTGTTTACTCATTATACAAGCGACCACAATTATGCGGTGACCAAACGCCGTGATATTAAAACAGCTCTCTATTTCATTATTTATTTAGATTGAATATAAAGTGAATTATATGTTTTTTTTACAATTTCCAGGGTTTCGTGTCCAAATCATCTCTTGCTGCACATTTACGTATCCATACAGGTGATAGACCATTTCATTGTACACTTTGTTCAAAAAAATTTACTACTCAAGGAGGACTTGTTCTGCATACTAGAAGGTTTGTAAAAAACTAATATAACCGACAATAAAAGTCAATTGATAATAAAAATAATTTATTTACAGACATACAGGCCTTCGTCCATTTGTTTGTAACATTTGTAATAAAAGATTCGTTGAAAGTAGCAACCTCAAAGTTCACATGCGAATACATACTGGTGAAAAACCCCATAAATGTACAATATGCGGTAGGAGTTTTGCACGAGTCTTTCTCCTTCAACTACACCAAAGAACGCATACTGGGGAACGTCCTTATAGCTGCCCATTTTGTAATAAGGCATTTGCCCAGCAAGGCGATTTAGCGTCACATAAACGAATTCACACGGGAGAAAGACCACATGCTTGTCAGTTTTGCGGAAAAGGGTTTATTAAGAGTAGTGCCCTTACACAGCATTTGAAAAAACATACAAAAGTAGATGCAGTTAGATTTAATTGTCCGAATATTAAGGAAGAAGATTTTAGCGTTTTAATAATTGAGGATGAAAATCTTCGTTCTTGTGATAATGAAGAAGACAGCAGAGATATTGATGAGCCAATGGATGTCATAGTTAAATCACCGGGGGAAGAAGTCACTAGCTGTTAAGAATGTTGTAAATACAGTTAAGAATGTATTAAGTTAACCTATAAAATATAGTAAATTATTATACCATCACCAACTATTAGGGCATACTCTGTTTTGAGCGATACCCTTAAAGAAACGAAAGGAGTTAAACAATGCTAAATTAATTAGATAAAATTTTTTTGCTGAGTGAGAGTCAGTATTATTTATTTTTTGGGTAAGAATAAATTGAGTAGAATAACAATCTTTTCTTTTTAATTTATTAAAAGTGCTTCTGTTGTTTTCTCCTTTTCATTTATAAATAATGAACAACATTTTGTTTGAAAAATTGCAAATGCAAAATTCACCATATCAAATTACATTCTTTATGAAAATAATGGGGTTTTTTTGACTATTCCTTTAATTTGGTTTGTAATATTTCTGATTTTTTTTTTTACTAAAACTTTCTTAATTTGTGCTCTTTTTTTGAAATATTTAGTAAATAAAATAATAGTAACAACGACGCCCTTCGATTTTCTCCATAAAAGCAACAACACAATCACATTATCTCCTGCTTGTTATTTTAACTCGAGAATATAAAAATTATTTCAAATCAGCAAAAATATTAAAAAAATCATTTTCCCCAGCCTTCGTCTAGAACAGTGATTCCCAAAGGGGTAATGATCCAAGGGGTCCGTGATAATAAAAATTATTTCGGGGGTGCGCGAAGAACTACCGGGGGTCCGCGAAACAGGTCGAAAGTTTTCATATAAAAAATTACAAAAATTTAAAACGCGATGTTTCCCGCGTGACCACGCGGCGCGGACGAAATCGAAAGGCAAACAGCTTTATTTGACTGACTTATTCGCTAAATTTGATGAAATAAATTTAAAGTTACATGGTGATCAATTAAATTTTCCCAAAACTAAAAGTATTATATCTGCATTTGTTACAAAACTTTTGTTATAGGCTATGTGCACGAAGCCTACAGAGCCGCCTGTGGGGCGGAGAAAAGAATTGAACTCCCTTTTTATTATTGGGTTATACCAGGAAATTTTTTAATAAACAAATATCTTTTAATGTAGCTGTGTGCATATAATATAAATAGCATAGCATAAAAGGTACATGCAAATTATTTATTTTGAGTATTTTTTTCTTCAATTAAGACGTATAATACAAAAATAATGAATTCGTTTACATTGATAGCATAACCTCAAACCATGGGTTTGTTTTGATTTTGACACATCCGCAACAACAATGCACACTGGAAAAATGTAGTTCAGAATTTGCAGTGATGCTCACATCGAGCGCTTGCATCTGAATTATTTCTAGCTCCGCCCCCGTGCACATAGCCTATACAACAGAATTTGGGAAGAGGAGAATGTTCTCAGACGTTCTCAGGTGGAACGCTCTTTACCTATATTCTTATTTTATTAAACTTTTCGTTAACGTTCCACTCTTTTTACATTTAAGTAAGTTATATTTATAAATTTTACCAATAACTTCATTAATTTCATTCTGAGCTTGATTCTGAAAGGTAGGTTGTTCCCATATAATGGCTGGAGCAATACAAAATTTACATTCAAAATTATTTTTTACTTTTTAGTTCATTTTAAAATAAAATCGTATTTTTTATTTTATTAATTTTTTCTCTACTTTCTAGTCTATTAAATGTCTTCCGCCATTTTGTGGCGGCCGCCACTGTATTTTACTCGTCATACCCTTTCATTTGATACCCATACCGAGCGGGTTGTAAAGAAAAAATAAACCCCTATTTTGTGTTGGCTGCCAGTTTGAATTTGGAATGGAGCAACACAGCTAATTCTATTCTACTTGTCATACCCTTTCATTTGATACCCATGTCGTGGGCTCGGGGAACACCATTGCAAAATTCTCCCGCTAGCTTGGAACCGCCATATTTATTTTTTTTTACAAAAAAATCAGAGTCCATTGTCACGCGCACTATGCATATGTGCAATGAAGTTGATAGGTTATATTTTCTGCTTTTTAGTTTATTATGTCTTCCGCTATTCGGTTTTGGCCGCCATTTTGAATTTGGAATGATGCAACACAGCTAATTGTATTCTACCTAGCATAGGGCGCGTTTAGGCCCAAGTTACTCTGTTAAATTATCGCTGCTAACCTAACACCGTTCCTAGCATATCATTTGACAGTACTCACTTTACAACTAATAACAACTAAAAATTATAACATTTCTCATTTTATAAATAATAACACGAACAAAAAATTAATAATAATATCTTCAGCTGTATCAAAATATTACTTGTATACAACAAAAAGCCACTCCCGCCACAGGGATCCACGCTCCCGCCACAGGGATGCACGCTCCCGCCACAGGGATCCACGCTCCCGCCACAAGGATGCACGAAATCGCCTGTATTGCTTTAAAAAATTGTAGAGGACGAAGAAAAGGAGCAATTATCTTGGTACTAGGGTTGCCAACTCGACCGGACGGAATTGCCGGCCTCCCCTCCGCCGCCCCCCCAAAGAAAGGTCACTCGGCGAACTCAAATGACTTGCTTTGGTCTCTTCCAATTGAGGCTATAAGCGCAAAAGTGGTGTAACCCACATTTTAAGCTGGTTGCGTTTTGGTGTGATATATAGTACATTCATTGCATTATGAACTTTCAATACAATAGTGGAGTAAGCTACGTTTGTCTTCCAAAAACATAACTGTACATGACATAACTGTTGGACAGAACAAATATAGCGAAATAATAGAGCAAAAATGGTGTAAGCTGACTACACTGATGGTATACATAGTCTGGGGTTACACCACTTTTGCACTGATAGCCTCAATTACAAACCAACTGGAAAATTTTGGATCAGTTAACTACGATTTATTGAAAACGCAGTTTTAGATCGTGGTTTTTTCGGAGGCGGTGACTTTGCGTTGCCCGACATAGTTTTTGATCGCACTCTTGGCGTATTACTTTCGTACACACTAAAATGCCTACTTTGAAATATACATAATTTATTCACCCGCAAAACCGGACACCGTCGAATCAACACAAAGCTGACTGCCGTCTGCTAGTGATGCTTATAGTTACATATCTATAAATAGCCGGTACAAAAGCTACTAGGTCCGTGCGCATGATAACGCGATAAATTCAAATTGCGTTTGAGTATAACATGTTAAAAATGTACGAATTTCTTAATAGTTTATAAATAGAACAATTTAGCTGTGGAATAACCTCTCACAATCAGTTTTCCCGAACTCGTACAACGCCCAAGAGTTCAAACGTAAGGTTCATCGCCACCTGCTCCAACACCACCCAGACCCTTCCTGATCTATTATATTCTCTTTTATCTTTCAAACCAAGCTTGTTACTAGACATTGCACCATGATATGAACGACATGACAGACTGGTAGTACAAAGGCTGATTCCTAAGCTTGGTTTTCCCACATAAAAAAATAGTTCTAAAGATTTTCTAACTTTACAAGTATTAACAAAAATTATAAATATTAAAACATTTTTGATGGCGTTTGGAATGGTTTATGCCGATGCGGATATAAATGTTCATGTCCGAAGTTTTAGATTTTCGTGCTAGCGGCGGTAGCGTGCATGCCTGTGGCGGGAGAGTGGCTTTAGCGAACAAATTTTTAGATTTTCGTACTTGTGGCGGCAGCGTGCATACCTTTGTGGCGTCCGTATTTGTTCGCTATGCGCGCTAGCAGCGGTCGCGTGCGTGCTAGTAAGAAAATTAACCAACTAAATTATTTTTACTCGGACTTACATCCTTCGTCTTTACCGCTGTCAGATCTCTAAGGTTTTGTCTATTCGAGTTAGTATATTAATTGTTAGTGGCAAAGTTTCGAGGTCGCCACCTACAATACTGCAAATAGTGCTACAGCCAGCACCTCCCAATTCGTTTATTGGGCTGTTACTTATTCATAGGTCTTATAAAGTGCCATGTCGACAGCTGAGTAATTAGCACCTTGCACAGGACTTCCGAGGTAGCGTTGCTTTGTTGCAGGTTGCACTGGACCACTGGCATCCCTGCGAGTTGCCGGCTATTTTGAACCAACAGCCTACCCCTTTGAGCTGATTTTTCTAACTCTAATTCAGCTGAAGCTGCAGAACATGGACAAGCCTTGCTCATTCAGTAGCAACAGCAATATTTCGTAATTGAGCCTGGCTTACGTATCTTTACCCAAAGCTGAGTAGTCACTTTCTTCCTGGCTGTTGTCGACCTTAGTCGAGATGGAGTCGCAAATTAATTAGGACTGCTCCAAGGTCGGAATGAGCGATCGCGGTAGCATAGTCTTCGCGGCTTCTTATTTTTCCTCTTATGGGATTCGTGCTCCTTTAGAAATCTATCTCACTTCTGCCGTTTGGTCAGGGATGCAGCAGATTCGGACTGCTCCTAGGAGCTACCCAGGTACTTCCGTGAAGACATCTCTCCAGCCTACAACGAGGTTTTCAATTCAATATGAAAGTTTATCTTTTAATTAAATTTTAACAATATTTGATTGTTTACAATACAAATAGTGAACAGTTTCTTTACTGCAATTAAGGCGTTGACTTGGCGAAAGTAGGTTCCTACATATTTTACTGCAGTTAATGGAAAAAAAACAATATAACAACAAAATGTAATCCACTCAGAAACCGTGTCAGTGGTGACATGTACATAGAACCCGTATACTACATATATTGTTTTCATCCCCTCGATTCTTTCCGTTTACCACCCACACTTCATTGTAATTTTCTACTTAGTTACGTCACAAGTGACCGATTCGTCCAACGCTGGCTCACTTTGAAACTTAAATCGTGGAAAATAACGAAATCCTAGTCGGAAACTTATATGGTTTCCGGTAGAAAATGAACAGAGAATTTCCAGTTCGTGTTAGTTTCTCGGGTTAAGTAGCTGGTGTTGAGCCTGAAAGTTAACTTGGTCCTGCTTTCTGTTATAAGTTTTTTTGGGGTAAATTTAATTTAACGGGGTGTCGAATTTCTGTTTCAAGGGGTCGAATTAATGGTGAATAATTATAAGTGATAAAGGAATATCAACCCTTAATTAGAGCTTACGTGTCTTTAGTAAATCAATTAAACGGGCGAATAGCCTGAGTGGTTTGCAAAAAAGGATACTTTTCCTAAATGGTTTTGTGGTAAATAGTGATAAACTGTGTGAAGATATAAAAGGATCACAGGGTATACAAATATTAGAAATTGTGGAGTGAACACTTATGTAAATCATTGATTTTCAGTTATCTCAGCCCGACTTAATGTGGTAAACTTTAATCTAATATGTTGAATAAATACAGGTTTATAAAGCAAAAATAGTTACATAATATCTAAACATAGATTCTGATACCGGGCACTTATATTTTATAGAGAAGCCAATATTAGTCCTATTATTTATAATTCTGTGATGTGGTGTTTAGTAATAATTTTTAATAATTAGTATTTAATGATTGAAATTTTTCAATTGCCATTTCAAGACTCGCATTCTAATTAGAAAGCTCATAGTTACACGAATAAGTTCAACTTGGGTCATATAATGAGTTCGATAGAGAAAATGTTTCCTACAAACAATATTATATATCAAAAGTAACAAACGCAACTTATTAGAACTGAGTAGAATATTGCTGATAGTTGGTTGAAGTGGCGAGGCTCCCTTAGTCTGTGCTGACTTCCAATTAGCACATTAGCGCCGGTTTTATATCACTAATTCTCGTGACCAGTAGGCTTCTTATGGTTTTTAGATCCATTTGTAGCAATCAAGAACAGCGTCAAGTTCGTTGGATGCTCAGCTGCTAGATCCTGAAGTTCGTTCAGTATGTTGCTGCCAAATGAACTGCACCAGGCCCTGGCTAGTGCCGGACATTTGTACATGAAGTGCCGAATAGTTTCGTTTTCATTTGGATCCTTGCAGCTACGGCATGATGTGTGCCCATTCTTGATGCATGCTCGATAGATTTAAAAGGTTATTAGTTGTGTGTTTTTTGTGGCATGGCTATGTTCTCTTGGCCAGGCATTGGCCAAAAATAGGAAGAATAGGCAGCGAGCAATAATAATAACAGTGATGAGCTAAAACCAAAGCCTTCTACATTTACAAGCCATGCCCCAGGTATGTGCATGTATGTGTATGAAGTGCTAAAATTGTGGAATTAACATTGCCGAAGCCGTACGAAACAATTTTTTAACTTTGTTTTTGCACTTAAAAGTGGTAAAATAATGTATATTATCACTTTTTGGTGCACATGGATTATCAGTGATTAGTGCTTTAGTGATTTAATAAAAAAATTAAAAAGAAGTGAGTGGTTAAGTGTATTTTTAGAGTGTTAATTGATTAGGTGACCGTTTTTGTTTACATTCGCGGTGGTTTTTTCGTGTTAATTTAGGGAAAAAATGTTGAATTTGTGTAGAAATAAAATAAAAGGTGCTTTTTAAGTGATTAAAGTTTATTATAGAAAAGTTATTAAAAACATAAGTGCAGAAAAATGTGAAGGAAAAGTGAAAAAGTTATTGTTATTCATTTTGTGTGGTAGTACTTGCACTTATGTTTTTAATAACTCTTCTATAATAATTTTTAACTACTTTAAACTCACTTTTAATTCCATTACTACACAAATTCAACACTTTTTCCCTAAATTAACACGAAAAAACCACCGCGAATGTAAACAAAAACGGTCACCTAATCAATTAACACTCTTAAAATACACTTAACCACTCAATTTTTTTTAATTTATAAACTCAGATCACTAAATAACTTATCACTGATAATCCGTGTGCAGTAAAAAGTGATAAAATACAATATTTTACCACTTTTTATTGCAAAAACTTA
This sequence comes from Thereva nobilitata, assembly GCA_963855945.1. NCBI lineage: Eukaryota > Metazoa > Arthropoda > Insecta > Diptera > Therevidae > Thereva > Thereva nobilitata. Next base: position 125,704,783 of record OY979695.1, read on the forward strand.
GTTAAAAAATTGCTTTTCTCACAGCTAAATTGAAGTCCATTCTGACTGAAGTCCATTCTGTCAGATAAATTGAAGTCCCATTTTCTTTGAATTAGAGTGTGAGATTTCGTTGTGCATGGCTTGTAAATGTAGAAGGCTTTGGCTAAAACAAGGCCCTCGTAAGTACAGGCCTGGAAGCAGACTTTTTGGTTGTGTCTGTGCGGGGCCAAAATAGTCTGACAGTTGTGGAATTAACATGGCCGAAGCCGTACGAAGCAATTTTTTAACTTTGCTTTTGGAATAAAAAGTGGTAAAATAATGTATTTTATCACTTTTTAGTGCACACGGATTATCAGTGATAAGTTATTTAGTGATCTGAGTCCATAAATTAAAAAAAAAATAGTGGTTAAGTGTATTTTAAGAGTGTTAATTGATTAGGTGACCATTTTTGTTTACAATCGCGGTGGTTTTTTCGTGTTAATTTAGGGAAAAGGTGTTGAATTTGTGTAGTAATGGAATTAAAAGTGAATTTAAAGTAGTTAAAAATTATTATAGAAGAGTTATTAAAAACATAAGTGCAAGTACTACCACACAACATGAATAACAATAACTTTTTCACTTTTCCTTCACATTTTTCTGCACTTATGTTTTTAATAACTATCCTATAATAATCTTTAATCACATAAAAAGCACTTTTTATTATGTTACTACACAAATTCAACATTTTTTCCCTAAATTAACACGAAAAAACCACCGCGAATGTAAACAAAAATGGTCACCTAATCAATTAACACTCTTAAAATACACTTAACCACTCACTTCATTTTAATTTTTTTTATTAAATCACTAAAGCACTAATCACTGATAATCCATGTGCACCAAAAAGTGAAAATATACAATATTTTACCACTTTTTAGTGCAAAAACAAACTTAAAAAATTGCTTTTTATGGCTTCGGCCATGTTAATTCCACAACTGTCAGAAATTTTTGGCCACTTTTCAGCTATGTTAGTATTAGTTGGCCTGTCTGCTTCCAGGCCTGTACTTACGAGGGTCTTGGCTAAAACAAATTTTTAAAATTTTTTCAATGCCCTTGAGATCAGCTGATAAAAATTTCAATGGGAGTGAAAAAGTCAAAATATCAAAAAAGTAATATCTATGATAAAAGGAGGCAGAATCACTTTCACACTACACGCAATGTGTGTGAAAGAAAGATAAGAAATGAAGGGGAAGTGACTTCCTCACCTTGCAAGATTCCCGCCTTTTTTACCGGGCAATACAAGTGGAAACCAGTTTCTTAATTGTGTATCAACAAGAAATTTTTACTCATACATACTAACATTCTGTTCCACTGTTGCATAACCTTCTATATTTACAAGCATAACCTTCTATATTTACAAGCCATGAACAAGAGTCTCAATTGAGAGAATCGGACCACCAAATTCTCCCAAATTCTCCAAATTACACTAACAACATAACGTGACTTCACCGAGTTGTAGTCCGATTGAGCGGAAATTCGCTCTCAATATTTTCCTTGTTCATGGCTTGTAATATAGAAGGTTGTGACTGTTGCTTCCATTTGAATGTAAACATTCGAATAGGGGAAACAAGGAACATCTTCTGTTTCTTTCATACTCTTGTGTTTTTTGCATAAAATGTATATCCAACGCGCGTTTGTTAATATTTTTTTGGACTTATTGCTTAATGTTATTGCTAAACTCTTCTTTCATATCTTTAACTCTTTTACTTGTCCTTGAGCTCTAATCACTCTTGTTATTATTGCTCGCTAGTATAGGTAAATATTTTTTTAACCCTATTGATAGGGAAGGGAGGCATCCATGTTTGAACCCTCCCTTGCTGATTCGTCAGCTCTCTCGGTCCCTTGTATATTTATATGCTCTGAAATCAAGAGTAGGATGACGTTTATATTTCTGCTTATACGTTCAAGCTTATCTGAGCATATCTTCACTGATTTTGATGAGATCAGAGTGAAGTTGAGAGCCAAGTAGGCAGGTTGGCTGTCAGTTACCACCGCCATACTCGCTCTGGTAGAGTTGTCTTATTTCGACACGGCTTCGAAATTGCCAGCATTTCTTCTTGGAAGACACTGGATCCGAATTTTTTTTGCTATATTGTATGATTCAGGGGAGACCCTAGAACCTACTCCGCAGTTAATCATTGAAATGTCTGTGCTAACCGTGTCCATATCTGCTACAACGTGTCCGCTTTTCCATTCCCGTCTTGTTGGAATTTGTACTCACACCAAGAATGTTGCTATGTCCGTATGGCTTTTCTTGCCAGTACCCGCCTACAAGAGGCTAGATTCTTAGTATGGAGCTCCAGTGGAAGAAGTCATAGGATGATATTTAACGCGTCCGTTGTCGTTGTGCGGGAAGCTCTTGTGGTGCTTATGCATGCCACTCTCTGGTCCCGCTTATTAGAATGAGTTTGACAGAAAGAGTTGTTGGCTCCAAAGATTTCAAATTAAAAAAATAACGACGATTCTGGACTAAAGAAAATTGTGCTTTATTTTATACGTTCAATTGAAACAAAAATATTTTAATGACTGACCTTTAACGAAATAGTATCGTATATCGACATGCTTGGATCGGCCCGAGAATTTCTCCTCCTCAATTAGCCTCTAGCAACTTTGGTTGTCCTCGAACAATGTAGTTGGTTTGCCCATTTTTCGATTGAAATCCATCAATATTCGACGGATCCATAATACTTCTTTGCACGCCTCAGCGGCGAAACTATGCGGAATTCAAAAAAACAGTGAAGACAAAATTTGTAGGAAATTTTATGCTCTACAACTTTGTTCTTTTGATATTTTCACCAAAATGCATAATTTCTCCTCAAAATAGAGAAAAAGACGGAAAATGGGGAAAAACGCCTATTAAATATAGCCTTGAACATATTTCGTCAGGCAACCCATTACCGTTACGTTTGTTAGCATATATTTTATCATATAAAAAAGATTTCATTCGGTTACTCGATCGGTGAAGGTCGTTCTTCTACGGATCCTGTACTATAAGAGAGCGAACTTTTATTCCAATTCTGAAAAATTTAGACTACATTTTCAGACTGAGTAGTCTGAATTTTTTCAGACCGTTTGGAATTTCTGATTCATATGACATGGCACAATTCATTTCTGATGAGACTCTGAAAAATTCAGAGTCTGAATTCAGACTCATGTGACATTAGCCTTAGGCTAAATGTTGGGTAGGACACGATTATAAAATGAGTTTGTAAGAGGTGCCTCTTTTTTCTTTTGAGCCAGTACAATGTCATACTTCAAATGAGGCGAAGTTCTATTGTAATGCCAAAATGACAAAAACAAGCAGATTAAAAAAAAAGAAAGAAAATAAATACCAATGAAGTGCATTTTTACAAGCTTAATTCTAATAATTATTAAACTGCTTTAGAGTAAGTAAGAAATCTATGCCTCCACAATGTACAGCCACGGACAACTAATTAGAAACAGTTTCATAAAAATTGCATTTATACATTTTTTATTTTTTATGTAGCAATCCTGTTAGGAATTCATTATGATATTGTTATTGATTTCCTTCAATCATTATATATTTAAAAAAATTAAGAGTAGGTGGTGGGATTTCTTTAATTTGATTCCTACATAAAAACTATAAATGCAATTTTTATGAAACTATTTCTAATTAGTTGTCCGTGGCCACATATTTATATTTTGCAATCCCACCTCGCCTAATTTCAAGTTGGAAATTCTGCTAGAAGTATTAATTGTGTCTACAGCACAAAATTTCACTCCCTCAAAAAATTTAAGAATTGTCTCTTCAGGACAAAACCTCACTCCCTCGAAAAATGTAAGAAATGTCTCTTCATGACAAAACCTCACTCCCTCGAAAAATGTAAGAAATGTCTCTTCATGACAAAACCTCACTCCCTCGAAAAATGTAAGAATTGTCTCTTCATGACAAAACCTCACTCCCTCGAAAAATGTAAGAATTGTCTCTTCAGGACAAAACCTCATTCCCTCGAAAAATGTAAGAAATGTCTCTTCATGACAAAACCTCACTCCCTCGAAAAATGTAAGAATTGTCTCTTCATGACAAAACCTCACTCCCTCGAAAAATGTAAGAATTGTCTCTTTAGGACAAAACCTCACTCCCTCGAAAAATGTAAGAATGTCTCTCCAGTTCGTGTTTACAATCTCACCTCGCCGCAATTCACATTGGAAATTTTACTGTGGCAAAAGAAGGAAGAAATGTCTTCCCACTAAGTAATTTACAATCACACCTCGCTTCATTTATCTTGATACACGCTGATATACCAGTAGGACATTATTTTTGAACCGGGACATTTAAAAAAACTGAGGCCTCAGTACAATTTACATCATGTAAGAGACAAATGTACTGCCTCGTGTAAGTCCGGCTCAACACTACATGAGTCTGAATTCAAACTCTGAATTTTTCAGAGTGTCGAAAAATGCACAGAAATGAATTGTGCCATGTCACATGGATCAGAAATTCCAAACGGGGTCTGAAAAAATTCAGACTACTCAGTTGCCAGTTAGCCTGTTGTTAATTTTCGTTGTTGGTTAAATTCTCTGATTCTTCACCTTTTTCATATGAAACGCTAATTGGCACATGAGATGGTTTTGAATCTGCTAAACTAAAATCACCCAGGATCTTACTGATGTACGCTGTTTGATTTAATGCGAAACCACCTTCAGAATTTCTTTAGATCTGTAGTCCAAGATAATTTCGAATTTCACCCAGAATCTTGATCTTGAATTTTGCACCTAGTACCATGTTTATAAGCGGAGTTTCCCTCCGGATGGAAGTTTCGATCCGGAGTGAAACACCGCTTATATGGATCGACTCGACAAAAAAAGCTTCTCGAGTTCTTCTAAGTTTCATATTTGGCATTTCGACCAAATCGACAGATAAACGCTGCTATACAAAATCCTTAAATTGTGTGATATTACTCCAAGTGCACGTATGTTTAATTAAAATAGAAATTGTTTAAAGTTTATTGTGTGCATAAATTGAGCCTTTTAATAAACGTCAAAGTCTTGATCGAGACGAGAAGGTTGTCGATATCGTGTTGCCCAATGCCAATTTTTATTTATCGACAGAAGTCGATATCAACTCGAGAAACCAAATACGACCCCAGAACTTGGACTTTCGCTCCCGAAGAAAAAGCCGGAGTGAAACTTCGCTCCCGGTTTAAGGTATGCTTATAAACCCTGACTGCGAGTGAGATGACCAGAGCGCAATTTTTAATTTTTTTCAGAAGGAAAACAACTTAGTGTAGAAGCAGCTGGGTGTTTTATTTTGCTACATGCTTTTTTTTTCTATACTTATAGATTTTTTTAAACACATTAAATTAAACATTGAGGTTATATTTGTGTTTGTTGCCATTTTAAATTTGAGCTCGGAGCTGTCATCTCAAACCAGAATGTATTTTGGATTTTCACTCCCACGCATCGGGAGTTTCACTTCGGATTGAAGATACGGGAGTGAAACTCCTCTTATAAACGCAGTATAGGATTCGTACACATTCCAATGAAAGCTCATTGGGTTTACTAGCAATGATCAAATCATCAACGTAAATCAAAACAAAGCAAAGGTAAATTTTACCTCCTATTGTGAATGTGTAAGGACATTTATCATTTTTTTGTTTGTTCAGTTCAATTTAGGGTTCAATTCCTCGAGCCCAACAATCGGGCTCTCAGAGCGCAAACTCTGAGCTCTCAGTTCATAGCTAATTGTCTATGAGCCGGTTAGACGGTGCGCTTCAGCTCATGTGCCTCACGAACTTTGTGAATAAAGGGAGAAGTGGGTGGTACCCCTCATCATCCCCACTTCTCTCTTCAAGAGTCTTCATCACCAAACGTTCGTGAGGCACATGCGCTGGAGCGCACCGTCCAATATGGCTCTATATCACCGAGATAGTCCCTGTTTGTAGACCAAAATATATTATACCTTGAGCCTGGGGGGCGATTGCCATTAAGTGTTGTGACAGTTTCAGAACAGAATAGGTACCTGTGGTGAAGAAATATGGACAGATTCGTAATAAGGTTAAAAAGAAAAAACGAGGAGAGTGTGGATGATTCCATCAGGCAGCAGAATAATGAAGAGGAATCTACTGCCACTGCTCTGGAGCCGTCGATGGAAGTAATGAATGAGTTTATCCAGCTAAAACGTGTGTCTCACTAAAACTAAACAAAAGTTTGATATTTCTCTTCGGAGAATCAGAACCCGTAAAAAAATGAGGGTTACCATTATTCACTCACTCTCCTGCAAGGGGGTGAGAAGGGGGGGGGGAGAATAATGGCAACCCATATTTTTCTCACGGATTATGATTCGATTTTTGGGGATAATTTAAATTTTTGATGATTTTTGGGGGTGGGGGCTTTGCATAAAAAAAAATTTCAGATAAAAGTTTCATGTTTCTCTTCGGCGAATCAGAATCTGTGCAAAAAAAGATGGGGGTTGTTATATGAAATTTTAGAGGTACCTACCCCCCGCCCACCAAATGGTGGGTGCGGGGGTAAATTTCTGTATGGTCAGATAGATTTTCAAAAAATATTGAACACGTGTTTTTTTTCAATCGAAACTTTCCCACAAAACTGAGTGGCACGGGTGGTTTGAAACATCCTGTATATATCCCTCACCCGGCCAACTACCCACTCGGACTGAACTCCAACCGCCGGCCCTGCTTCCGTGGAGAAATGCTGACTTTGCGTCAAGAGGAGTTACTTTCATTTTTTCATTCGTCGCAATGGTAAGTAAAATTCTGGAAGTTTTTTTGCCTTATCCACTGACATATAGAATGGACTGCTCATCAGGAAATTTTCATGGCACCAATTTGTTCTATACCCAGCTAGCACAGATTTCAATTTGTAACAAAAATATGCTGCACTTGGGTTGGAATCCAGTTTTTTTAAACAAATTTAGTCACATATAGGTTAAATTATTGTTTCGAATTAGCATTTTGCAACAATTCATCCGGTTCAGTTAAAATGTTCCATAAAAGTTGCAAAAAAAGATGTCAATTTAAATTAAATTAATGTTATTAAAACATTGCGTTTTGAAGCTCATCTCAAAAATGTTATTGTATTGTAACTTTCACAAATAGAGTAACAAGTTAGCAACCGTCGTGTAACTAAGTTGCGATATGTTTTTATCAAGTTTCTATTACAAGCGGAACGAGCACTGTGACTTATAAATTTCAGTTAGTTACAAGAACGCTGCAAGGAGGTTTTTAATTATTTGCAAGAACTTTGGAAAATATCTGTCAAAAAGCGCCATTCTCGCCATATTTTTCGTCGTTTTGTTGTTCCTACACCATGCAGTTTTATTTGAAAAAAAAATCAAATACGATTTTCTATAGTATTTTGTAGTTCCTTATAACAATTTTCAGTGCAATATTACACTAGAAACTTAAAAAAATGTGTTTAGCTGTAGTTTTCAGATTTTCATGCTGAAATTAAAAATTCGAAAATTCTCTAATTTCCAAATTATTTTCCATATTTTCATTTTTTGGGTGGCGCGTGAATATTTCAGGGGTAAGTCACCCACATTCATCGACAAAATGGCACTCGGTGTAAAATTTTGGTGTACAAATCATGCAATTTTTAATTTTAAAGTACATAATTGAGTAATGTTTTGTCTTTTCACCTTATTCCAATACGTCTCTGACTTTTGAAATACACTTAAACAACGGCTTCTTTCTTGTTACAAATACATATGACATTTGTCCCAGGGGCGGATCCAGCCCTCAAAAAAGGTTGTGGTCACAGCCACCCGAAAATCGGCCAAGTGCGAGTCGGAGTATGAACTCGCTCATGATCGATATAGTTCATTCCTACAAAGGAGATGTTTACAAAATATATGACGCCCTGACCAACATTTTGCACAGTGTATAATTCCACGTGGGCGCACACTAGTAGGTAAATTAATTGCAAAAGTAAATGAGTGTTTGTTTACACATCACAATGTCACATTTAGACTCTAAACTACTGAACCAATTTTGATGAAATTTTTACAGCTTTAATGGATATCAAATTAAATTAAACGCTAGTATACATTTTACATTATAATTTTATTTAGGTGCTTACTTAAATTACCAATTCAAGCTTACGTTTCTTTTTCGCGGAAGCGTTGGTAATTTCATCGATATTTAGGTTCACATCTTTGTGTATAGCCAGCCCGGATGTGAGAGCCAGCCCGGATAATCTTTCCTGTGCCATTGAGGGACGAAACCAAGATTTTACTCTTCACAGAGTAGAAAACGATCTCTCTGCGGTAGCTACGCTGACAGGGAAAGTTGCCAGTATTTGTAAGAAAATTTTTATGTTAGGGTACAAATCTTGGTCGCTTCAATGAGATAAACTACCACCTCTGGTATAGCGGAATTGTTTTTACATTCTCTTTTCCATTTGGCCATCCAGAGTCGGTATTCATTTATAACAGTTGATTCATTATCGTTAATGAATAGCCGGTAGGTACATCTGGAAAACTTTTTTCACTGTTTCGATATCGATATTCCAGTCGCTGACACTAACATTTGGTTTAGGTAGAAAAACTCCAAACTGAAACAGGTCGAGTATAGATCGGGCCAAGTCAATAATGCACGTTGCGCGAGCAAATGACCTATTCAGCTACAGACTTCCAATTGCTGAAGAAGTCATTTGCTCGCGCAACGTGCATTATTGACTTGGCCCATCTTTTCAAACTCCGTGACATTTAGCGCATGTTGGAGTAAAAAGCTCTTAAAAATGTTTAAAAGCTTGAGATAAATTTTCTTCTTTGTATTTTACATATTTGCTACAGAAATAAATTGTAGCAATTTCAATTAAAAAATACTAGGATTGTGATACTAGGATTGTGACGTTTTTCGTCAGTCGCATGCGCGCTTCTGCCTGGGGAGATTGTGTTGCTTGCGGCTGCGGAGAACTTTCATCTTATGAATGAAAACGATCATGTATATTTAAAAAAAATTATTCAGGATTGTTTTTAAATTATTTTAAATTTAGAGATCAGAAATATTTCGCATAATTATAGTAAAATTATACTTATTATGATGAATAGATTTACTTGGTTGAGCTCTGCTCAATACATATAAAGATAACTTAACTTTATTCATTCGGCATGCGCGCATTCATAACCTTCTATATTTACAAGCCATGAACAAGAATAGATATTGAGAGAATCGGACTACCAAATTCTCCCAAATTCTCCAAATTACACTAACAACATAACGTGACTACACCGAGCTGTAGTCCGATTGAGCGGAAATTCGCTCTCAATATTTTCCTTGTTAATGGCTTGTAAATATAGAAGGTTATGGCGCATCCCTTCCCAAATTATTTTGTTGAGTTTTTGCTGCGTTAAAACTTGGCAACGAGGTGCGCAGAACTGTTCAAATTTTTTGTGTCACGGAGTTTTTTGATGTGAAACATCTTTGCGCGCATTGAGAGTAATTCTTCAAGGTCGGGAACATTTTGTGGGAACGCTTTATGGGAACGCTTTATGGGAACTCTTCGTCCAATCCAATTTTCATTCCGGGAAACGGAGGATCTGTATTGAGGAAGACAGAATAGATATTAAAAAAAATAGTAGCACCAAAGAAAACTGTTTATATGCCGCGAGCGAGACATGACTAGCCAGACATAGGCAGAATGGAACAAATGGTTGAGTGGTTGCCTTACTACGTAGATATTCCAAGAAGTCGCGGGTTCAATTCTTGATCTCGGCATTTGAATTTAATTATTTATTTTTCAAAGCTTTTATTTCAAATTATTTCAAAAAGGTATAAAACAAGAAGTGCGAGTTTAAGAAGACGTAAAATGACTTTTTTGTAAATTGTAATGTAAATTGCATAAAATATTACTGAGACAGTAAATTTCTTAACTAAATTTACAAAAATTTAGATGGAGCATTCGGATTTCTGAGAATTCTGTCTGTAGAATGGCAGGAACTTACAATCGATTAATGAAAAAATGATTGTTTAGCTAAATTTACTTGATTTTCTATAAAAATGGTTAATGGACTTAAATTACTTTTTATACACTTTATATTATTATCTTGTATTTTGTATGTTGTATCTAAAGTAAACAAATCTTGCAACTTGATTCTGACCCACATATGCATAGTTCGCGTGGCAATGCAATCTGACTTATTGCTCTAGCCAGTACATGGGATCAACCTACCTTTCGAAATCACATTCAGAATGAAGTTAGTTATTGGTAAAATTTAGAAATACAACTTATAGTAAAATGTAAAAAAGTGTGGGGCGTTAACGAAAGGTTCCAGTATTAATAAAATAAGAATATAGGTAAAGAACGCAGAAAAAAACTTGTCAAAATAGCAAAATTACTAACTTTCTTAGAAAAATAGGGCATCAACAATAACGACTCTATTAACCACATATATGGATGAAGCAACAATGTTTTCTTAAATAATTGAAATATATTCTTAAATCCTATGAAATTTGTATGCAATGTACTTCTTAAATTCAAAATTTTGAAATACTTATAAATTTTTAACTTTTGAACAAGGGTAGAAAATAGATATTTCGAAAACGATTCCAATGATACCAAAAAAGTACAAACCCAAAATTGGTAGTGAAATGCTTTTTCCATTTACCTCTTGTGATGTAATCTTTCAAATATTTAAAAAAAAGAGCACCCGCATCAGGTATCGAACCCACTATCCCCGGGTGAAAGCTCTCCACCTTACCCTAAGCTAACAATGCCTCTAGTGATTGAAATCGGTAATTATAGTCTTCTGCTTTGATTTATAGGCCTTTGTATGCGATGGACTAAATAAAATATTTTTGTATGAATAAATTAAAAGTTTGAAACTCAAATATCGGAAAATTACCGGAAAATTCACACAATGTACATTGGAACCGGGGGAATAAGACCGAATCTGATGACCATAGGTGTACCCAGCAGACCATTGGAAGGTGTCGCCCTTGCCCCGCCGGGCTACGACAATTCTGTTGACTCTGAGCTCAAGGACTAACGAAAGGTTTTGTCCGACGAAAGTTTTGTTTTGAAATTTTGTTTCCGCGCTTAAAAAACAAATGGGGTGCGACTAAAGGATCAGTTCACGACTGGCAGGCCCGTTTCTACAGGAATCCTTTAATTTTTGGGCTCCTTATCTGTAGGGTAGTCCTTTTGCTAGTTTTTATTGCTCCTTTGTTACTTACGAAGTTTTCGAAATCATCATTAGATGTCGCTTTGTCACGTGCAGCTTGTGTCAAAGGACTATGGCCTAATGCAAGTAGGAAATCGGTGAGTATAAAACTTACGGCTATTTTACATCCCAAAGGCAAAAGTTCATTGCGATAAAAAGCTCAAGAGCTGCGGCCACTTTGCCTTTGGGATGTAAAATGGCCTTTATTCTTACTGATTATTCAATTTAAAGAAAGATAAAGATCGCCAAACATGTTTTACGTCTTTCACGTGCACTGGGTACACGCGCTATTTTTTTTTTATGTGGAAGATTAGAGGGAAAGCCCTTTGTACTGTCGACACGACAATATATTTTCTTCTTTTGAAAACATCTATACTTCCGGAGATAATCTCTGCCCTAAATCATTAATAACGGAATCTAATAAAGGTATGTAAATTGATTTCCGAAAGTACTCTTCTGCCGATTTCATTCTGCCGGAATTCATACATGACAATCTTCATTTCTGAAGGTTCAATTTTACTAGGTCAAAACTTCAACGAAATTCCCATGATTTTGAGTGGCGATTTCAATATTATTTTTTCATCAGATACTAGGTTCGAACTTTGTGGATGAAGGGGAAAGTGGGGATGATGAGAGGTACCACCCCACTTCTCCCTTCATCCACAAAGTTCATGAAGAACGTTCTTGGAAGCGAAGGGTCTAAACAGACCCAATATTGACAAAAGAACCACGACATAAGGAACCTCACGATTTTTAGACCAGTTTCAATCGAAAATATTTCAGTTATCCTAAAACCTTTGCTTCGTTTTTAGGTTTTAATTTAAATAGGAATTCATAAATATTGATATTCTGAAATTGTACTTGTATCAAGTCCCTCGGTAGGCTCGTCACTATACTTTCTGCATCTGTCGTTGGCCCTACTTTTCTGAAACCGTACTATATATCCGACAGACCTCCTATATCAATTGCATATTGCTAACTGATTAATATTTTAATAATTGTGGCAGTTGTTGGGTAAAAAAGTTGTACTTCTAAAGTGTGGTCTGAAGCATATTTTTTTATTTTATTAAGACATAGGATATAATATCATCAGCCTATCAATCTCAATAGACCGTGAAAGTGTGACGTCACAAGTCTATTAGGGTTGTGGGTATGCCCATCGTGCCCACAATGGTGGATCCGCCCTTGATTTGTCCGTTTAAATTACAAAAACTTTTCCGGATGTTCCAATCATGTTTCATCTTCTTGCCTGGAACTTCAGTTTGTTACAACAACCCATTTAAAACATAGCTACAACACATTTGTCGCCTCACTGGGACCAAAATTGTTACAAAATAAACGTTAAAAATCTGCCTTTTCAGTCGCAATGGAGCTAAAGTTGCATTACATTTCATATCTTGCGACTCTTTTAGTGTTTACATTAACTCCATTGCTACTAATTTGTGCTACCTGGGTAGCTGACAAACCTTTTTTCACTGACATGTAAACACTTTTGCATTAAACATTTTTATATTCATTTTTGGACGATAGAAACAATATAAATTTTTGTTAAAAAAAATAACAAATGCAATTTTGATGTTATTTCCCTTTTAAAATGCCTTTTTTCATTAAAAATGAAATCAGGTACGGCAACTTTAATATCGTGCAACCGTTGTGGCGGTTTTATTTTAAATTCCGCTTAAAATCATTCCAGAATTTTATTTACCGTTCTTATTTTACTGCAAAGATAAAAAAGTTATAGTATTTTGTGGTTTATTGAAGGTCAAGAGTAAAAATATTTAAAAAGATGGAAAAGTGTGCAGTTTTTTAATGTCAAATTTTATTTTTTCAAGTTTGGCACTATCTGATTTTATTTCTGCCAGTGAATGCACTGAACTCGGTGACAAAAGGGGCTTATGGATGAGCGAGAGGACTATACTTTTCTATACTTTTTGGTGCCATGAGTTTGTATGGAAATAATGTCTGATGAGTAGTCCATTATTATATGTCAGCGGTCTTACCACTGAAGCGAACACTTCATCGTAATCTGTTCCGAACTTTTATGAAAACCCTTGTGCAACTAATCGAGCCTTGAACTGTTGAATTTTTCCAGTGGCATCTCTTTTAACTTTGTACGCGCGACGATCATCCGGCAATTTTACCAATTCCCACGTATTATTTTCTTTCAATGAAGACATTTAATTCTTCATAGCTTTGATCCACTCGTCCTTTTGATTCGATGTAATTGCTTGATTGTAACTTTTCGGTTCAATTATACCTTCATTAACTGCTTTCATTACTTGAATCAACCTTTCGGGTGGAACACCTTTATTTTATCGTGTAGATCGACGAACTGCTATTGTTTCACTACCAACTTCTGGTCCTGTATTATTTTCTATTTGCGGTAATGTGCATCGTTAAGTTCTGCTTCGTTTCTTTCATCCGCCCTGAAAAATTCTTGTTCTGCTGTATGCTGAATTGAAATAACATTTTCCTCTTCTTGTTGATCTATTTTACAGTTGCTATCTTTATGGATAAGCTTCACATCTCGACTTACGATGACTTTTCCTGTTGATGGCGCGAAACACCTGTATCCTTTGAAGCCATATCATATCCAACGAGAATTGTTTGAATTGCCTTTGCATCGAGTTTTCGTCTTCTTTCGCTTGGTACGTGCGTGTAACATTTCGATCCAAAACGTTTGATATATCCAACACTTGGCTTTTTTTTAAACCAACTCTCATACGGCGTTTTCTCAATATCTCTTGCCGGTAAACGATTCTGAATGTAATTTGCCATAGTGATTGCTTCACTCCAAAACTTGTATTCAAGCTCGGCATCTATTATCATACACCTAGCCATTTCCACTAGAGTACGATTCTTCCTTTCGGTAACACCATTTTGTTGTGGTGTATATGGAGCTGTTCTTTGAAACTGGATACCATTTTCCTGTAAATATCTCACAAAAAGCACACCCATGTGCTCACCTCCTCTATTCGTACGAATTACTTTGGTTTCCTTTCATACATCGTTAAACATAATTGCACGAGTTCCTTAAATTTTTCAAAAACCTCCGATTTATTCACGATTAAATAAACTACTCTATTTCTTGAAAAGTCATCGATAAAAGTAAGCATATATGTACCTTTTTCCTGATGGTGTACTGGTTTGCATGGGTCCACAGATATCCGAATGCATCAAACCCAGCACTTCAGTTGCACAATTTTTTGATTTCTGTAGAAATTTAATTCGGTTCGTTTTTCCTTGAGTACTGTGCCACTTATGGATACAATTATCCTTCAAGTCCGAATTTGAATTGGAATTTCCAACCGTGAACATTTTATTTGGTGTTTTCAGCTTGTACAAGTTGTCTGCAATTTCTCCTGATGCAACCTCTTGATCACCTTTCTTTATTTCACATTTCCGTTCTCAAAAACTCACCGTGTAACCCTTATCGGCCAGTTTCTTTACGGAAATTAAATTTCCCTTTATGCTTGGTACATATAGCGCATCCAAAATTTTAACAGCTTTTGTATCTCCTGATTTGGTTACAAAATCAGCACAAACCGTTCCTTTACCAAATGCTATAACTTACTTGCTGACCATTTGCTACACATAACACATACTTGTTCACGATGATTTATATTGAAATCAACAAAACTCTTTCTGTTCCAACTATGTGCCAACTAGCTCCTGAATCTATAATCCATCCTCGATGTTGTAAAAAGAAACTCTGTCATAGCACCATTACTGTTACACTTCGTTAAATTTGCCTTTTCTGATTTACCACTTTTCTTTTTCAACCATTCCTTGTATTTTCCACAATTCTTTTAAAATGGCCTGGACCTTTGCAAAAATAACAGTTTATTTTCCTTTTAGTAATTGGAGCACTGACACGTAACGCAACTTCTTCTTTAGTTTCTTTTCGCTTTTCTTTACGATGTCTGTATTCTGCGATCACCTTTGAACAAACTGTTGATGCCGTTAATTCTTCACTGCAGTTATTAGTAAGGTAACCAACCGTGCTCCTTTAGGGAGTTTTGTACTCCTTTTTCACGAACAGTACTCCTTTTAAAACCTGTAGTACTCCACAAATAGTCCTTTGCATTCTTTTGTAGTTCTTTGTACTCCTAAAAATATAAAAACAACGATTACTTTATGCAACCTTTTATACTTTCGTACGCGTATAATTGTCTATGATAACGTGTGTGCATGAGATTCCTCTAACTACTAATTGCTCCTTTAATCCCTCATGGGACATAGGGCGGAAACAGTTGCCCTCCAGCGGACTCTGTTTTGCGCGACAGCTCTCAGCTCTGACCAAGATCTCCCGTTTGTTGCGGCCTCTGCTAATAGGGTTCTCCTCCACGTTCTTCTAGGTCTTCCGACTCGACGGGTTCCTTGCGGATTCCATTCGAGGGCCCGTTTGGCTAGATTCTCGTTTTCGCGTCGCAAGGTGTGGCCAATCCAATTCCATTTCCTTCGCCTGATTTGGTCGTCTATCCTTTCTTGGCCGGCACGGCGCCATAGTTCTTCATTTGAAATTCTATCTTGCCAGCGGATTTTTAGGATACGACATAGGCATCTGATGATGAAAACTTGTAGGCGCCCTGTGATGAATTGGGTGACTTTCCATGTTTCGCAACCGTACAAAAGAACTGCCTTAACGTTGGAGTTGAACAGCCGCAATTTGGTGTTAATTGAGATCTCCGTCGATCTCCATATGTGAAACAAGCATGCATATGTGCTTCGTGCTTTATTTATTCTGGAACTGACGTCTTCTTCTGTACCGCCGTTTTCGGTAATAATACTCAGGGGCGGCGCTTTCATAGGTGCAAATGGTGCACTTGCACCGGGCGCAATTGGACAGGGGCGCAATTTCAGAAATTAATATTAAAAAAAAATTTTGAGACTTTGAAAACAGCTGGTGGGGCGCAATATGGTATACTGGCCGCGAGCAAAAAAAAAGCGCCGGCCTGGTTCCTACGCCAGTAAAGAACCACGACCATACCCTCTAGTAGAGCATGGAACTGGAGTAGCGGAAGAAGGATATTAGAAGGGCCTTAATTTGGGTAATGGGGGGCGATGACTCATCTGCTCGACCAGAAAAAAAATAACTGAAGAAAACTCTACGACGACGAAGAAGAGTGTCGTGGTCGAGGAAATTCTGAGAACATAACGGAAAGTCCCAAAGTTCATGAAACAATGAGGAGGATGGCAGAGAAGCAGGAGGAAACTAGTAAAATCATGATTGGAAGTTCACTCTCCAGGAAGCTACTTCTTGGGAAGGTCTTGCGATTATTCGAAATCAAATGGAAATGAGGGCAGGATCGTGACAGAAGAGGGATTGAAACGTGCTATAGATACATTTTTCCCGTTCAAGAAATCGCGGCTTGGCAAAATATTCTCCGCTTTGGTCCAATGCGATAAGAAGGTCATTGGACTTAAGCTGGGATGGCGCTTTCATAGGTGCAAATGGTGCACTTGCACCGGGCGCAATTGGTGTGGGCGCAATTTTCCCATTGTCCTTCTTTGCGATCAAAAAATGAGGAGCTGATGGGGCGCAATATGGCATACTGCACCGGGCGCAAAAAACCCAAGCGCCGGCCCTGATAATACTACCGAGGTAACAGAATTTATCTACCAGTTCCACGTCGCGGTTATTTAGCGCTCTTCGTTCAAGGGTGTTTGCATTTATCCGCATTTCTTTGGTTTTAGTCGGATTTAACCTTAAGCCCGCCGAGCTACTTTCTGTTGCCAAATTGTTTAACATGTTTTTGAGGTCCTGGTGTCTGTGGACCAGCAAACATATATCATCCGCGTAGTCGAGATCCTTAAGGGGGTCTAGCAATCCCCATTGTATGCCACCAGTTCTAGTATCTAGAGCGCTGACAAGGATGTCGTTTATTACTATAAGAAATAGTAATGGTGAAAGTAGACATCCTTGCCGTACTCCTGAGCTCACTTCAAAGCTGTCGGATAGTTTTCCATTGTGAAGAACTCTGCATTTGGAATTGTTGTATAGAGCTTTTATCAATTCTATTATTTTATCCCGCAGTCCTCGTTGCCGTAGAGCTCGCCATATAAAGCTCCTACTAACCGAGTCGAACGCTTTCTCATAGTCTACGAAAGCAAGGTAAAGGGGGGATCGGAATTCAGTAGACTGCTCCACTATGATTCTCAAGGTGTTAATGTGGTCTATGCAGGAGCGGCCTTTTCTGAATCCAGCCTGCTGTCTTCTAAGCGTTCGATCTACTGCCTCTCTTATCCTTGATAGTAATATGTGGGAAGAGATTTTGCCCACAGTAGCATGGGCGTAGCAATGAATTCCTGGTGGGGTGGGCCGTTAAACCGTCTACGGTTTATGGCATCGCGTTGGACGTTTCTGATTGCAGCGATTTTTAGGCGGATAGTTGCTACTACCATATAGTGGTCACTTCCAGTGTCTGCTCCCCTAAAGCTCCTGACATCCTCCAGAATAGTTCGCCATCTGCGACTGACGGCCACGTGATCTATCTGATTTCTCGTTCTACCATCGGGCGATACCCAGGTCTCCTTGTGTATCTTCTTGTGACAAAAGTAAGTTCCACCTACCATGAGTTGATGGGAACTACAAAAGTCAACGAAAAGTTCACCATTGTGATTGGTATCTTGGCTTAGGCCTTGATTTCCAATTGTGTTTTCAAGGCCGGTGTTGTTGGGGGCGATCTGTGCGTTTAAGTCACCCATCAAAACAATGATGTCTCCCCTTGGCATAGAGCGAAAAACCTCATTCAGTCGCATGTAGAACTCGTCTTTGATGTCATCTTCTACGTCTTCTGTCGGAGCGTAGCATTGGACTATCGTAGTACTTCTTAGCCTGGTACGTAGGCGCACGGTAATAATCCTCTCAGAAACTGGTGACCAGCTAATGAGGCTGGACCTGGCTTCCTTGGTGAGTATTACGCCAACGCCATTCCTACGATTTTCAGTTTCGTTTCTCCCAGAATATAAGAAGATAGGGCAGATATGTTCCCCCGCATCGGTCCATCTGGTCTCGCTGAGTCCCATGAACTTGATTTTATAGCGGTTCATCTCGTTGAGGACTTCATCCAGCCGTCCATCAGCAAGCAGAGTTCTCACATTCCATGATCCGATTCGTGTTCTGTTTCGAAAAGCAAAGGTCGTCGTCGTGTTGTCCGTCCGGTTCCGAGGCAATGTTTGCCGATTCGTAGCAATTGTGTGTTTTATGGGAGCGGGTTGCTAAACCTCAGCCCAACCGACTTAAAACTCTGTTTTGTGGCGCAGAGAACTCGCCATTCGACCGTCTCCCGTTAGCTCCTTCCGAAGAAGTACCCCAGGGGGCACCGCGGGGAGGTGGGATTAGGACTTGCTAACACATCTGCTAGATGTTCGTCTGCAGTGACTCTTCTCGGGTTTTGGCAGAAGTGACAAATCGGGTGCCACCACCTTCCGAGGTCTTTGTTAGCCATTCGCCCCCTTCCTCACACGGTGCATATTTATGGCAAGTAAAACTGGTTTTATAGATGAGAGAGTGAAGGTAGCGGAAGAATTTAACGAAACATTTTGCACCCAAAACCAAACGCGTGAAACCTGTTCGTGTTATATCAGAAAACCCCATTATCAAAAATTCAAAAATTTTAGCGTTATCGACAGATAATACGAATTTTGGTGGATGTAACCGAAGAGGTATTAAAAATGTACCCACAAAACTAAAAAATCTACTCAAGAGAAATATTTTAAGATTTGATGCACTGCGCACATTTTATCAAATGCCATTAACACAGCTTCTAGTTGCATCTCCATTGATGTGGAAATCATAATAACAAACATATGTTTATATGTATTGGCTTGCTTTGGCACCAGCATTTTACAATTATACGATCCGTTTCGCTCGTATTTTTTAAGTTCCACACTTTTGATAGCGTTGTTTCAAAACGTTACATAAGAACTCTGAACTCTGCTCTATTTCGTCCGCAGCCATTCATCATTTTTTCATATAACTATACCAGAAAAAGTGAGCGCTGACGGGTGTGTAGAAATATTTTGGCATTTTAGACTAGAACTACGCCCCACTATGTTGCCCCGGCATTAATGCTGGTGGTAGATAGAGTATTTTCACTTACTAATTATTACTGGAGCAATGAAAAATCGCAACTACCCGTAAGGACACTAGCTGCATTTTTTAACGGTTAAATTTAACATGGGTGATGTAAGTTGTTCTGACGTTTGGGCGCTATTGGAAGAATTCAGAATTATCCAGGAAAATTCATGCAACACAAAAGTATGATTTTAAGAATTAGAAGTTATATTTTAAGTTTTAGAATTACTATAATTTTTATATTATTTTAAAAATAAATAATCCGCTGAAGATTCAGCTTTTTTCACAACCCCAATCACTATATCCAACGAAACTCCATTCGTACTCCTATTGTACAGAAAATAGTTGGTCATCTTATTATTAGCCCATCATAACTTTCTGGTAATGAACCAAGTAATGCAGAACTTAAAATAAAATCTGGTCTACTGTCTCCATCGAAAGCTAACAATCTTTGGAACAATTCGTTCATTTTTCCTAGGTGAGCTTCAACGTCACCATCATCACTAACGCGTTGAGTAATCATTTGTCTCATAAAAAACAAACGATTATTCGGAGAATCCTTTTCATGAAATTCCTTCAGTTTGTCCCATGAATCCTTTGCCGATGTACAGTTCCTTATGTGTTGGGTTTGGTCGCTTCAACTGATATCGCTATTGTCGAATGAGCCTTTTCATCATATTCAGTCCATGTGTCTGTCACTTGATTCGGTTTTTCATCTCTGATCACGCTCCAAATACCTTTCTCTATCAATAGCAGTGTTCCTTTTCTGCTCTTTTTTACTCGAGAATTCTATAGGTTTTACTCAAATCGACAAATTTTGCGTTCCTTTAATTTTTTACTCCGGAGTACTTAAAAGTATAAAAGGAACACGGCTAATAACATCTTCATTTAGTACCGCCAATTGAAATAATTTGCATTATGCAATTTTCCAAGCATATACTTCGTTTCAGATGTCATATCTTTCTTCCTTACGATACACCAACTTCCTAATTGAAAATTTAAGATAAATTTAATTGAAATAATTGCTACCACGTGAGTAGCCCATAGCCTATTAGAATGAGTGTGGCAGAAAGAGTTTTTGGCTCCAAAGATTTCAAATTGAATAAATAACGACGATTCTGGACTAACGAAAATTGTGTTTTATTTTATACGTTCAATTGAAATAAAAATATTTTAATGACTGACAATTAAATGCTAATGTGCTAACAAAACTATAAATCTAGAATACACTGTCAATACCGCTTAGATTGGTACAGTTGTTGTTGTACACTTCCTTTAAAGCTGGCCAGCAAACTATTGATCCAATATGGTGGCTGTACGGTGGCTGCGAACATCCATAACACCATTCGGCTGCGAGCATCCATAACCCATTGCTTCCCGAGCATTTTCTTGCATGAGTAGAGAGTTATAGAGGCCTTCCTGACTCTTTCCTCAATATTTAGCCTCTCCAATGTAACTGTACTCCTTCCAATTTTGGACAATTGAAAGTTGGTTTGTTTGTTCTTGTAGTGAGCTAACATCAGTTCTGACCACAGCCTTTGGCCCATCTGCTAACGCTGTTCAAAGCTCTTTCCATGATTTCCCTCATTATATGTAAAGGCGATGGCCCAATGCCGACGTCGCGTTATACGCGGCAGGCGCTTCTTGCGCGTTAACGTCCGTTGAAGGTTCATTCATAGCGTCAGGACGTCAAAAATATTGTTTTAATTTAAATTCATGTATGGATTTTTGTGTATATACTTGTTAGGAATGTGATTTTTTTAAATTTCATAGCCTGCCAACGCCAAAAAGTTGAAAGTTGCTCGACTTTTGCCGTCGCTTGACGCCGCTGACGCCGCAAAGTCGTGAATGGGATAACTCGATTTGAATTACACACAACCAAATGTCGACGTCAACGCGCGTCAAAGCGTTGACGCGCGTAAACGCGAATAAAGTCGTGATTGGGCCGTCGCCTTAAGGTATTTACTAGAAACTAGAATTACGAGGTTGTCAGCATATGCGACCACTTTAGTTCCTTCTTCCTGTAGTTTATTCAAAATGTTGTACATTACCAGAAGCCATAGTAGAGGGGACAGCAGTGTGCCCAGGGCCAGGCCCGCCACATAAGTCCCAGTTGAAGGCGTTGTAATGTCAAAATCGTATGTTCTATTTAGACTCAAATTCAAATAATGTTTACGGCGATTATTATTGTCGATTGTACGTTAAAGTTTACGGTGACAGTGGTATGACGATTTACGCCTATTATAGTTCAGGCTTTAGGCATAGAATTACTTTCTTCTCCTGAAATAAAGCACCAGTACGTAGTCGTTAGTCATCATATGAGGGTTTTAGCTTTTTGGGTTTTAATCTATTTCCGGGGCCCCTCTGACATGGGGCGGGGCAATTCGTCCCTTCTGGTCATTTTTCAGCTTCCAAGATTCCCATGAATCTTTGTGGTTTGTAGCAAGATGTCTATCCATCGGCGGAGTGTTGCCTTCATCCCTAACTCGGAAGTGCGCCAACCGTTATGGGCCATCAAGGCGATAGGTGTCTAATTGAACGCTGGTCAAAAACTGTCAAAAGTAGCTCTCTTCCTTGGCTAGGTGGTATATGATCATTCTGCAATGGGTACCGAATTACAGAAACATCTAGGGCAACAAGCAGATAAGTTTATTACCCAAACTAGGAGGAAATATTGTAGACACACCAGCGGAGGGAGAATGGACAGAAGCCGCTGGGGGTGACGAGAGATATGACTATTCCTTTTGCATGCTTTTATTGAGATGTTTAAAATAATGCCCTAGGACTGCAGAAAAACTTAGCCTGAATACAGAAACCAGAGATCGCAGAAGGAAGTACATCACCAGAATCTTGTCAATCATCACAGGATACTAGTCAATAGAACATGCGGCTAGATTGAGAATTCTATACAAAATCCACATAAAGGTTTTCACCAGAATGATGGTCTTTCAGTGCTAATTGTATCTCCGTTCATGGTCCTTGGGTAGGGGTGCCGCCAGTGTCTATCTATGTCTATCTTAGCTTAAAAGGATTGCTTCTAATTTCAAAACACAAATATTCTGTAAAATGAATACAACCTTGATAATATTTTATTTTAATCGTCCTGTTTTACGAAATTAACATTATCGACCCATCGGTTGGAGTATGGCATAATTACAAATATAATCTCTTTGTGATATTCCTGTATAAACAAATTGACTCAGATTACCATAATTTTTCCCATATATTATTATATGCCACCCCAAAAAATTACTATATAAACTTCACCCCCAATTATGATGCATAAAAATATAAGACCTAAATTAGTGCCCACCAGAGTCAAGGGGCTGAAAACCCGTTTGCTTCGTTACCCTTTTTTGCTACATAACATATAGTCAACACTATTTAAAAGCCCCTCTCCCCATATAGCCAAGTTATAGTGCATTTTCCACCTGGATGGAAATCAATCATTGGCCCAACAACATGACCCTGCGAATAACCATAACAACCAGTCGTCGCACAACGCCATAACAAGACGGTTACGGGTGGATTTACGAGTAAGTCACCTTTGCAGCCGGCACTTTTGCTACCGGTAGTTGCGGGGTAGGTGTAGTAGCTTCCGCATTCTTAAAGAAAACTTTTACACCACCTATGGTTTTATTGTTGCAATAAGTTAATAAATTAAATATTATCTTTGAAATTTGAGCGAAATTTTCGGAATTAACTTTTATTTTTAACAAAAGAAACGCTTGTGTGTGGCTATCGGACCGTGAACTGTCGTGCATGTCGCAAAAGAGGAAGTGACTAGAATACGAGTATTGGCGATACTATGATGGCCTCGTTCCACTTCACAGAGTCAATTTGATGAGTGTAGTTGATCAATTTAATTTTTGTGTAAAAAAAGTGAAAACAGAGTGATACCAAAAAACTAAAACGTTTCAACAGATTTCGGATAATCCCGCGGTAAATATGGTGGTGGTGGTGACGAAAAGTTCAAGGCCACTTTAAAATTAGTACTTACCATATAATATTGTGGTGCTTAAGTGTGGTGTTCGTGCTAGAGTCGGACTTTATTATTCGTTTACTTGTCAGGTTTTTAGGGCGTCTGAATAAATTCAAGGTTTTCCTATACATAAATTACCAATGAATGCTAAATTTTTGAATTAAATTAGGCTTTGCCGAAGCTGATTGAAATGATCTGTTTGTTCAGTAGTTGTAATGATAGATGTTAGCAGCAATTGTATGGTTACTTGATTTTGGTTTTGAGAAAAAGTTTGTTCTAGTTAAAAAAGAATTTCATACGATTTATCAAGATTTAAATAATCAGTAAGAAAGTGTAAAAGGAATATTTTTAACTTATCTTTTTTCCTATCAGTTAGTGAAACTATTAGTTTTTTGTATGTGTTCTACGATTCATCTCTATTTTGCTATTTAGCAACTTATCTACATTGATCAAATATTTTTGTAACTGGATTACTAATTAGAAGATTTAAGAATCAATTTTAGATAAGTTTCTATTATTAATATTTTTGTTCAGTACACTTAACGAAGCTGACCCAGTAGTTACCATAATGGCATGATAGAAGTATACTAATAGGTGAATTTTGATGGTTTAAATCAAAGTAGGGGTCTGTTAGTTGCTTTTTCTGTTACTTTTTCATTGTGTTATTTTATAAAAGTTTTGTTTTTTATTTAAAACAGGAAAGTAGAAGTCCAATTTCTCAATTTGTAGACTCTACAGCAAACAAACTCGAGCCATGGAAACAATCAAATTTTTGGCACTTTATATCTAAATGGATTTGTAAACTTTCGTATGGTTTTTAATGTCCTGCAAAATCCCTCTTTTTTTTTTAAAGTAAGTTTCATTTTTTTATAAGTAGCTCATTGTCGGCTGATCGATTCATTAATGTTTTGGGGAAAATTGAAAGTGAACTGGAAACTGGTTTTCTTATAGTGTGAGCATGAATTTATTTAAATCAAGTGAGTGATTCATTTTTAAGATATTCTATTTTCAAAAATAAAACTAGTTGGGTTGTGGGCTTGACCCTTTCGGTCCACACGATCAACTTCCCAGTATGATGAAGGTCAGGGCCGTAGCCAGAAATTTTGACCGGGAAGGGGTGAGGGGGGATATATGATTCTATTATTGAAGCAGAATTAATTAAAGTGAAAAACAGCTTTTTCTATTTTTATCGTGTATTTTCAAGTGTCAATTACGCACATCCATACTTATTGTCAATCAAATGACGTTGATTAAAGTAAAAAAATTTAAAATCTCATTTTTCGAGATTTCTTTCCATCCATCCAATGGCGCTACAGCCCAAATCGAGCCTTGGCCTCCTCTAGGCCATTTCTCCATGTTTGACTGTCCCTTGCAACATGTCTCCAGTTCCGGATGTTCAGCATTGTCTCTGCGTCAGCCGCCACAGAGTCTATCCATCGCCTCCTGGGTCTACCTACTGGCCTATTTCCCGAAATTTCTGATATCATAAGCCGTTTTGGGATGCGATTGTCTTCCATCCTGACTACGTGACCGGCTTGTCTTAGGGTGAGTTGCACCAACTAACTTTAACGGTAACAAAAGCTGAATCAGTTGACAAATCTCCGGTAAGACAAAAAGAGAGTTGCACCGTTTAACTATTGTTAACATGACGTAACATGTTGACGTTAACTTTAACCAAGCAAAGTCGGCCGTGAAACCCCAATGTAGGCATAGCCGGCGGATAATCTGGGTATGGTGGGTAGCAGTACCTATCCGGAAAATTCCGGGAGGGTAAAATACCCACCCGGAATTTGAGAGTAACTGAGCGTGTGACATGAAGAATACCTTTTGTTCCGTCCCATATTCGCCGAATTTCACACAATAAAAGACGACGTGCTCTGCTTTATCCTTTCAGCCCTGAGCCATCGGTCTCGAAACGATAGAGGTACATATTTTCTATATCCTCCAGTTCCACTCAAGAACTGCGTGAGGTCGTAACTCACCTCCCACGCTCCCTGGTAACCTATCTATCCACGCTTTAATGCTTCAGAGAGCATCGTTCGCTCATATTTTGATCTCATGGAGGCGTATCTTCAACCCATCATTATACATTGTGTTCAACATCTTCCAATTCACCTTCCTTCCTTCCAATTCTACCTTCTTTCATTTTTCGGAAAGGTTGTTACCAAATAACAGTTTCGCAGGACGGGGTGTGTTTGTCTGACTACCCACCCGAGCCCAACACGATCCGCCGGGACTGAATGTAGGCTTGGCTTGCTTGAACTTGGTGAGCTTTTCAGGTACCACGTGCCAAAGCAAAACAAGCCCAAATACACGCTTTGCTTTAGTTACTTTACAGTTTGCTTTTCATGAGCACAGGAAATAGAAATAGTACACGAAAGAGGTAAGAGGTAAGAATTTTGCGGTATTTTTCCTTTGGAATGGACATTATTGTTTCATAAAAGAACAAAGGATCGATTGTAAATAACTATTGTTGTGTAGAGTGATAAAGAAGCACAAATGGTTTATGGTATTAACTGTTCAAACATTTACGAGAAATTTGTTAAAATGGGATAAAGAAATAGTTGTCTCAGATTAATTTTGAACTCTTAAATATTTATAGCTTATGTTTTATCCCAAAAATATAAATTCTTTATTAAATAAATTTTCTCAAACCTCTACATACATTCATTTCTCTAAGCAAAATAAATATTAAATGAACGCGAAAGCATACAAAGCATCAAAAAATTGAACATTGGTCATTTCGAGCTTTGCTTTGCTTTGGCTTTGCCGCTTTGTCATTTGGTTTTTTCCCATAACAAAGCACTGGTATATTTGATATATCAAAGCAAAGCAAAGCACTAAAGCAAGTCAAGCCTACGTTGGGGTTTCACCTTTATTGTTGACTTATGACAGTTGTCAAATTTATTTTGTGAGATAGAATTAATTTGCTTTTTAAAACAAAGTGTTGTGTAGTTTTATGTTATTTCCCGAGTAAAAATAAAAAACGGCCTTATAAAGGGCAAACATCGGCGGTTTGGCTTTTTAAGGGGCATACGATGGCTGTAGAGTTTTTAACTATTTTTAATGGGAGCACATACGGCCTTACGACGGCCAAATTTGACCAAAAGATTTAAAATGCCAAGTACTGGGCTGTAGAAACGGGCATTCGACGGGAAATTTGAGCCAAAAAAAGAATCTGCACCAAATGTATTGTTGAATGTGTTTTATGGGAACTTCATCATTTTCGTTATGTACAATGGTTCTTTCGATTTATCCTACTTAAAGATATCGATGCACAAGAGAAACGAGCTCGCCAGTCGTCGGTTTGTTGTACGTGAAGTGTGTGGTGCGTGTTGATTTATATTTTAGTGGGAAATTTTGTTATTTAACGGCGTGAAAAAAAACACAAACGAAAAAAAAATCAAACATTTAATTGCAGTGAAATATATTTTCTTATAGGAGGGCGAATATTCACGTTGCTGCCACTGTATCACCGTCATATACCCGTAATAACAACCATACGGCCGCCGTACCACCGTCGTATGGCCGTTATTGGAACTGTTAGGCCGTTGTTTCACCGTCAATCGCTCCCTGTACGGCCGTACTGTCCTGCAACGAGCCTTCTGTTAACCGCCAGATGGCCGAGGACTATTTTTCAATCACAGTCGGCATTTGCCCGTTCTAAGGCCATCATTTATTTTTACTCGGGTTATAAATAAACTTTGTGTTTTTAAAATTTTTGACGGGAAGTAAGTGCTATAAATTTGTGTGTGACGAAAATCCCGGAGGAAATTTAGGGATATTTTACGACAAAGCTTTTAACGAAAGCTTTAACAACCTTGTTATTGTTAAAGTTAATTTTAACAATTACGTTAATCAATGATTTGGTGCAACTCACCCTTAATCTGTTAATTTTAATTAAAGTTGAGAGTTCTGGGTAGTCAAAAATTTCATACAACTCGCTGTTGTATCTCCTTCTCCATATTCCATCCTCTCTGGTTGGGTCTATTATGCACCTGAGGACTTTTCTCTCAAACCTGTTGACTCGTTCCTCTATGTCCTGGGCTGGGTCATACTTCAAGTCTCGCTGCCATAGCAAAGTACTGGTCGTATTACTGTTTTGCAGAGTGAGAGTTTGGTTTTTCTGTGCACAAATCTGGAGTGCAGTATTTTTTTTGGGCATAAAAGGCTCTATTAGCCAGTAGTATTCGTCTAGTTATTTCTCCTTTTTCTTCGTTTCTTTTTGTAATTGTAGACCCAAGGTAGACTGTTTTATCGACTACTTCTAGGTTATGTTCGTCGATAGTTATATTTCTCCCCATTCTAAATCTTCCAGCTCTGGATTGTTGCATCACCTTGGTTTTTTCTTCATTGATCTTCAGGCCTATGTCCTTTGCCGCCTCTTTTAATTCGATATAAGCTTCTTTTCCTGCCAAAAAGGACCTTCCCACGATGTTAACGTCATCCGCATAAGCAGGTCCGGCTTAACCGATGAAGCAGAAGATGTAAAGCATCGGGGCGCCACACGAACAAAGGGCGCTAAAATCAATTTTAAATTTTTTTATATTTAAAATTTTAACAGATTTTAATTTTTTTTAATGAGGGAAGAAAATTAGGCGATTTTCGAATTCAGGCCTGAAACACATTCGAAGCTGCATACCTCACGCCTAAAGCTTCACAGCTTCAAATCAACGAGAATTTATTAATGCTGCCTACTTCACTGCAGTATAGCCCTGCAATTTGACAACTATAAAAAATAAACGTCAACCAAAGTGGTATTTGTTTAGTTAAAGGTTTGCCATTTTACAATATGGATGGTTTGACCATCGAACAACGCGTTAAAATTGTTAAACTGTTTTATCAAAATGGTGTATCTCCGGTAGCCTCATTTCGCTCTCAAAACCCAGTTCATTAAAAGAACACGGGGAATGTGCCGTATGATAAATGAGGAGGAGGAGGTGTATCTCCGGTAGCCTCATTTCGCTCTCAAAACCCAGTTCATTAAAAGAACACGGGGAATGTGCCGTATGATAAATACGGCACATTCCCCGTGTTCTTTTAATGAACTGGGTTTTGAGAGCTTTTGAGGAGCTTTTAAGTTCCCATACAAAATCGAAGAACCAGAAGACCCAGATAAAACCTGGGTTTTCGATTTTGTATGGGAACTCAAAAGCTCTCAAAACCCAGTTCATTAAAAGAACACGGGGATTGTGTGCACCTTCATCCGTGCAAAGAATTGAAGCCAGTAGATCATCGTGTGCGGAGGGATTCCGCCGATTGGGTGCTCAAACAACAGGCTATTGATCGCGATTTCAATAGGCCACCCAGATCGTGTGACTTGACACCTTTAGATTTCTTTTTGTGGGGCTACACAAAAGACCGTGTTTATGTGAACAATCCTCAAACTTTGCAGCATTTGCGGAACGGCATTCGACAAGTTATGGCCGAGTTACGACCCGAATTATTCGAAAAAGTGATCGAAAATTACCTCAAACGGATCGAGCCGTAGAAAAGTCCAGTGAAGGGCATTTGAATGATATTGTGTTTCACACAGAATGCCAACAATTCCGTCAAGTTGCCGTTGGTTTTTGAAGCTTCAAATGTAGCTGCAGTGGCTTCTTTCCATCGGCTTCAGCTTCATATCGCTTGCGGCGTGAAGTATATGCAACGCCGAATATGTTTTGGGCCTATTTTTTTTAATTGAAACTTCTTGTTTTAAATTTTTTATGTGTTCCAGTCAGTCATGTTTTCATTTTTTATTGAAGAAAAAAATTTCTGACATAATTTCGTATAAAGGGGGCCTAGCGGAAAGTTACATCGGGGCGCCAGCACCGCTAGAGCCGGTCCTGCGCATAACCAAGTAATTGTACAGATTGGGTTGCTATTGATGCACTTCTCTGGACTGACGTTTTCCTTATCACCCATTCTAGGGCCAGGTTGAAGAGCATTGGGGCCAGCCCATCCCCTTGTCTAAGTCCTTGTCGAACTTCGAACTCTTCCGTTATAACATTTTGGATTCTTACCTTCGCCAGTGAGCTATTTGTTGCGCATTTGATCAGTTGTACCAGCTTTGAGGGGACTCCTAATTCCGATAAGATCTCGTACAGTCCCTCTCTGTTGATTGAGTCATAGGCCTGTTGAAAATCGACAAATATCTGGTATATATCCACATTCCTTTCCCAAGTTTTCTCCAGAATTTGCTTTAAGGTCAGCAGCTGGTTCGATGTTGACATGTTTGCCCTAAAACCAGCTTGATATTCTAGGTTCTAGTTTTTGTTTCACAAGGATTGTGAAGGTTTTGTAGCTGGTGCTGAGGAGTGAGATGCCTCTGTAATTTTTGCAGGTTAATTTATCTCCTTTTTTATATATTGGGCATATAATCGCTTTCTTCCAATCGTATGGTATAACTCCTCCTCCCATATGAGTTGGTGTAAGGTACGTACGAGCTGCGGCCCTCCTTCCTTTAGCAACTCAGCTGCTATTCCATCGACGCCCGGCGACTTGTTGCCTTTTTGCCGTTTTACAGCTTCACGTACCTCATCCAGTGTTGGTGGTTGTATTGAGATATTATCTTGAGGAGTTACAAATGGCTCTGTCTGAGGATCCTCGTTTAGTGTGGGAGTAGGATTCAATAGGTTTGAAAATATTCTTTCCACCTTTCTTTTATCTTATCAGGGTCTGCTAATAGGTCCCCATCTATGCCTTTGCAGATGTCCGTCCTTTGCTGAAATTTATTGGTGATCTGGCGAGTTCCTTCGTACGCTTGTCTAATTCTCGCTTCATTGAAGTCTTCCTGTATCTGTAAAGCGGCCTATACACTTTCAGTTTAACCGCGAAGTTGATCACGTGTGACGTCATGTCTGAGCGATAAACTGTGTGAAATGTGCGTTTTAAACTATTTTCATTCAGTCTTCAGACCTGAGCTTCTGGACCCTCTTTTCCTCCGATAAACTGCGCATGTCCGAAAGTTTATCGTTCAGTTCTCTCAGTTGCATCCATTCTTTGCCATGGCATCTTGGATGTGGTTAGGCCAACAAAACTGACGAGACTGTGCAAAAAACGCGTAAAATGAACTGACGAACCCACACACTTTCAGTTCAGTTTATTGTACAGATTTTTTACACAGTTCAACTGAGCAGTTAAAACTGAGAGTGTATGGGCCGCTTAAGATCCTCCTGTTTAGATATTCTCTCTTCTTCTTTCTGCAGAACTTGTCTGCGATTATTCTTTTTTGCTTGAAGACTTCCATCCTTGCTCTTGTTGGCCTTGCGGTGTACTCCCGGTGCTGGTTTCTCTCTTCAATTGCGGCTCTACACTCCTGAGCAAACCAGTCAACTCTAGTCTGTCTGGGGGCTCAGCCTAGTGCCTCTTCTGCCGCCCCCCTTAAGCTGCTTTTAATTTGCTCCCATTTGTCGTTGATGTTGGGCTGTTCTTCTGCCTCTCTCAAGTTTTGTTCGACAGCTTGCTGGTAGGCATCTCTTCTTTCTTCCAGTTTTAGCTTATCTATATCGTATTTTGGTTGACTTTGCCCCCTATGCGTTTTGGTTGTTATCCGGGTTCTCAATTTCACCTTGACTAGATAGTGGTCTGAGCCACAGCACGCTCCTCTCATTGTTCTAACGTCCAGTATACTCGTGGCCCCTCTTCTCTCAATTAGGACATGGTCAATTTGATTATTTGTTACGCCGTTTGGTGACTGCCACGCCATCTTATGAATATTTTGTGCGGGAACATTGTTGGACTTACTACCATTGAGTTTGAGCTTGCGAGATCGATCAATCTACTACCATTGTCATTGGTAGCGTTGTGTGTAGGCTATGCCTTCCTATGACTCCCAGGAACTCCTCTTCTTTTCCTACTTTAGGTTCATATATCCAAGCACAATTTTAATATCATTTGAAGGTATTAACCTGATGGCGTTTGTTAGCTCTTGGTAGAATTCCTCTTTTTCTTCATCTGACTTCTCTTCTGTGGGAGCATGGGCGTTTATCAGACTAATGTTATGTAGCCTTGTTTTGATGCGAAGCGTGCATATTCAATTGCTTACTGGCTTGAAGTCCAGAATCAGTGATTTCAATTCCTTCTCTACGATAAATGCCACTCCAAACTCTCTTCTTCCATTCGGTGATCCACTGGGGAGTACCGTGTTGGTTTTAAGATCCATTATATCACTATGGGTCCATTTGGTTTCTTGAAGAGCTGTGATCTTTATGTCATATTTTTTAAGTACTAATAAAAACGAATGCAGAGCGCCTGTTCTGTTGAGCGTCCTGACGTTCCATGTTCCAAGATCGAATTCCATATTCCGTCTGGGTCGTTGCCGTTGAGTCCGTCCTGTCCGAGGCCTGCCTTGAGGATTCGTGACGGGTGAGTTTTTACGGTGGAAGGATGTCAGCCTGCCCCCAACCCCCTACTTGGAGGACCAGTCCGGTATTTGTTTCGTTTTGAGGCGCGAAACAGTCGCCTTTCACCCTCCTTCGTCTGTTACTCTTGTGTAGACAAGAGCATCCAGGGGCCACCCGATGTTAAGTCAACATCTTCGTGGAGGTGGAGGTACGATTCGGTAGCATATCGGAAGATCTTATATCACGTAGACTTCAGATCTCAGAAGGCGTTTCTCAGGATTTATCTCTTTGATGTATCGACACCAACAAAGGTCCCTGAGGCCGTTACTACCATTTGACCTCGAGATTTCTTTGCTGCCATAATATCGAGAACCTCATTCGGATCAACACCTAAGTCCCTATGGATTGACAGTACGGCGAGTGCACTGAGTTACTGATTGCCCGTTGAGTTTCGTATGTAAGTTTTGATACTTACTCTTCAGTGTCGAAAATGACCTCTTCACACTTGCCGTTGTGACCGGAAGAGTCGCCAAAACTGTTAAAAGATATTTGATTGTTGGAAATCTGCTCGAGTCACAAAAATCCAAAACTTCCAAAACCTCGGCATCTTTCTCGAGTTCTGATAATTGTTCACACCACAATTTATATTCAGCTCTTACAGGGGATTCTGATACTCGATCATTGAAGTATGCAGCAAGATGATCCAAGTAGTCTATTTTTTTAGTTGGGAGAAGTATCTGTAAGCTTGAAACGATTCCCACATTTACCATTAAGTTTGTCTGACAAACCAGGTCAAAATCTAATGACATCCTTCAGGCAACGGCGACTTGTGGATTTGATGTCATAGCCTTCACTGGAACCTGGCCCCATGCGGGCATTCTTAATGCTGAACTCTTCGATTCCTCCTACCTAGTCTTTCGGAGGGATCGTTACACTGACTCGGAAGCTCGTGGGGCGGCGTACTTCTTGCTTGCAGCAGTCGCCTTAATTGTAACCTAATTTCGCTTCCTAGTTTCTACAACCACCTTTACATTGAGCTTGTCGATCTCAAAATTTCCTTTTCTAAATCTAATCTCTTCCTGTTGTGCTGCTATATCCCACCCGATATGATTAGCACACTTGACGATGGAGGTAAGAGCCTCTTCGATATTCTCGTCTCTTGTGTTGATCATACCCTGGGTAGGGTTACAAAAATACAGGGTGATATGTAATAGATATGCGCCGAATATGGGTTCAACCGAATACGAATATTCGGCCGAATATTTGGTCAAAAATGTACCGAACCGAACATTCGGCCGAATAATTCGGTTCATTTTTGAGCTCTGTGGAAATTTAGTCGATGAGCGAAGAGGAATTTAAGGTTTCTAGTAAGAAAACCATTAACAATAAGGGATAAATCAAATCATTTGGAGCTGCCTGGTTTGATGTAACCGAACAATTTCATTTTTTCTTAACAATTTAATAGATTTAGATTTAGACTATATTTCAGGAACAAGGCAATGTTTGTATTTCTTCTTGAATATTTTTGAGGGAGAACTTTGTCGCTTGGTAATAAAATTTCCTTCGACGGCGACGTCTGAAGAGATGGTGGACCTAAACCATACAGCCTCAGTGAATATTCCGCCCATTTTCTAGTAAACTCTGCTTTAGGTTAGGTCAGGTTAGGTTGAAATGGCTGCTCCCCCACTAGGGAGCCCACTTAGGCACACCATTGGGCCCATTGTGATGCCATTCTAGTGTTGGGACAAAATTAGGCCATTTCAAGCCATTTGGAGCTTTTAATAAAGCGACAGAGGTCAAAAACACCAGTGTATTGCAGCTCACTCAATCCATCAAGGAAAGGTGAGCCAAGGAAGGCCCCTCTTTTCCTCGCGAGGGCCGGGCATGTACAGAAAAGATGGGAGACAGTTTCTTCCTCATCCTCATTGCCACAACTTCTACATAAGTCGTTGTGGGGAAGTCCCAATCTTTCGGCGTGTGGGCCAAAGGGACAGTGACCTGTCAGCACCTTCACTACATAGCTTATCTCTTTTTTGTTCCACTGAACTAGAGATTTTGAACGCTTTGCGTCCAAGGTCGGCCATATTGTGTGGAGAGTGCGGCACACTGTTGCTGTGGTCCATCTCAGCACGGCTCGAGCTAAGCTGATTTTTCCCACAGCCAGTTTATAGGTGGCTAAAGGCATTCCCATCTGGGTTAAGTGGGGTGTCCTTTCCACTTCGGTTCCCTGTCTAGCAAGCTCATCTGCCCTGCAGTTTCCCCTAATCCCTCTGTGTCCAGGAACCCAACACAGAGTTATATAAAACTGAGTGGCAGTCTCACACAGAGACCTGCGGCAGTTCAGAACAGTCGTGGATGGTTTGACGACAGAATTAAGAGCCTTGAGGGCCGCCTGGCTATCCGATAGAATACATATATTCTTATGAGATATATTATTTATCTTCAGCCATTCGAGAGCCTCCCAGATAGCAGTGACTTCCGCCTGGAAGACACTGCAATGATCGGGTAAGCGAAGAGAGGTATCTATATTTAATGCCTCGGAAAAGATACCACAACCTACGCTGTTCCCAATTTTTGAACCATCTGTGTAAATACATAATGACCCAGTCGGGATAACACCATCTGTCCAGTCATCTCTGGCCGGAATGATGGTATTGAAACCTTTCTCCAAGGTCCACGTAGGTGTAGTATAATCTAGGTTGTCCGCAGCGGTAGCGAACTTCCTAAGGATGGATGAGTGACCATATAAGTATGGAGTCCATCCAAGAGAAGCCTTTGTCCTGGCAGCCGTCCAGGCTGCCATTTTCTCGGCATATATGTCCAAGGGGATAAGATGCAATAAGACATCCAGCGCAGCTGTTGGGGTGCTTCTCATTGCACCACTAATACACTCTGCTTTACTATGGCTATATTTTACGCCCTTCGATATCTCCTGTTTTTTCTCCATAAAGGCAATATGACAATCAAATTGTCTCCTCCTTGTTATTTTAACTCGAGAATATAAGAGCCGTTTTAGACGGTGCGCTTCAGCGCATGCGCCTCAAGAACTTTGTGGATAAAGGGAGAAGCTGTGGTGGTACCTCTCATTAGAAACGTTCGTAAGGCACATGCGCTGGAGCGCACCGTCTAAAACGGCTCTAAGAACAATTTTAATTCACCAAAAATTAAAAAAAAAATTTCCTACCCTTCGTCTCTTTTTATTTTAAAAAAAATGGTCGCGTCACTTAAATATCGTCGGTGATACTGCAATACGTTCTATGTCAAAAATTATGATATTTCTTTTTTTATACGGCAACACCTTTTAACATTATTTCGAAGGCAGCCATAATACATTCTAGGCCAATAACCAATCACAAAGCAGTATTGTGTGGCTTTGCAATACATCATCTTTACAAAGGTCAGAAATG
The DNA here is from genome assembly GCA_963855945.1 of Thereva nobilitata. Taxonomy (NCBI): domain Eukaryota; kingdom Metazoa; phylum Arthropoda; class Insecta; order Diptera; family Therevidae; genus Thereva; species Thereva nobilitata. The sequence goes on from OY979695.1 coordinate 125,739,743, forward strand.
TGGGAATTGCAAACTGTTCTATGTAACTCGCTAAACACTGTCGATGTATTTTCGGTATTTTCGATTACGATTTTCAGTATTTTTTGTAGAAGAATACTCACGGAGGGCATTTATTGGGTAAGTTATTAATAAAATACGCACAAGCAGTTATTATGAGTTAGACATTTAAGTTTGATAAAGGTTTAAGTGAAAATGAAGTTCTAACCTGCAATTTGATATATGTATGAATTGAAGTAGAAACTCCGGCGTTTTCAATCCGATTCTTTAATAAGTGTTTTTTAATTAATGTATTCTAAATAATGAAGTATCTCAAATCTCAGGAAGGTCATTCAAGTTCTGCGGATAGTCATGAAAAAGAAGTCTCTGTGATGCAGTTTCTCGACAAATTAGCAAAGGTAGAATCTCATTACTGTAGAGCTTCTTCTAATAAATTGTACTTAGAGCCCGTTTGGGACAGTTACAATCAAATATTCCAAAAATACTTAAACTATTGTAATAATAAAGGAAAAGTTACATGTTCCAGACGTTACTTTTTGATAATATTTAAGAAATTAAATTATGGCATTTTTACTCCTAGGAAAGATCAATGCAATAAGTGTTTAATGTACAAAACGGGTAATTTATCGCAAGCTGATTATGAATCGCACCAGATAAAAGAAAATAAAGCTAGAACAGAAAAGGAAAATGATAAAGAATCAGATAGTTCAATTTTGGTCTATACAATGGATGTTCAGGCTGTGTTCTTAAGTCCAAGGCTTCAGGCTTCTGCTACATATTACAAAACTAAGTTGAAGTTCCATAACTATACTATTTATAACATAAAAAGTAAAGAAGCCCATAATTATATTTGGCATGAGGGAAATTGAGGTTTTCTCAGTGACATTTTTGCTTCTATTTTAACTAGCCATTTAAGACAATACATAGATAAACACAACCCCCCGAAAATCATACTTTGGAGTGATGGCTGTAGTTATCAGAGCAGATGTGTAACTTTGTCTAACGCTTTATTAGATCTTGTTATAGAAAAGAACGTTACAATCGAACAAAAATATATTGAAGTGGGGCATACTCAAATTGAGGTAGACTCCATTCACAGCACCATTGAAAAAAAATTGCCCCTCATCGAGAAATTTTTGTACCTGCTGATTACATCAATATTATTAAATCTGCAAGAAAAGTTCCTGAACCTTATAAGGTTATTCTTAACTTACAAAGATTTTCATTGGTTTGCTCAGGGCAAATACAAAAGCATCAGACCTGGAAATAAAAAAAAATATAGTTTAAAAAAACTAAAAAATACGCTTTTATTTTAAAATGAACTAAAAAGTAAAAAATAATTTTGAATGTAAAGTTTTTATTGCTCCAGCCAGTATAAGAAAACAACCTACCTTTCGAAATGTAAAACAGCGTGGGGCTCTCTATATTCTTATTTTATTAACACCGGAACTTTTAGCTAGCGCCCCACGCTTTTTTAGATTTCGAAAGGTAGGTTGTTTTCTTATACTGGCTGGAGCAATAAAAACTTTACATTCAAAATTATTTTTTACTTTTTAGTTCATTTTAAAATAAAAGCGTATTTTTTAGTTTTTTAAACTATATTTTTTATTTTCTATTTTTTAGTCTATTATATGTATGTGTTCGGCCATTTTGTAGTGACCGCCATATTAGATTTAAAACGACATCACAAAGCTTACTATACTATACTCGTCATACACTTTCATTTGATACCCATACCGAGTGGGTTGTAAAGAAAAAGGTAAACCGCCATTTTGTGGTGGCCGTCATTTTGAATTTGGAAAGACGCCCCACAGCGAAAAGTATTCTATTATCACATCCTTTTATTTGATACTCATACCGAGTGGGTTGTAAAGAAAAAGATAACCCGCCATTTTGTGTTGGCCGCCATTTTGAATTTGGAATGACGCCACACAGATAATAGTATTCTAATTGTCACACCCTTTCATTTGATATCTACCCATATCGAGTGGGTTGTAAAGAAAAAGGTAGTCCGCCATTTTGTTTGCCGCCATTTTGAATTTAGAATGACGCCATACAGCTAATTGTATTCTACCTGTCATGCCGTTTCATTTGATACCCATGTCGGCGGGTCGGGGAACACAATAGCAAAAATCGACCACCATATTGGAACCGCCATCTTGATTTTCTTACAAAATGGTCAGATTGCATTGTCACGCGAACTATGCATATGTGCAAAATTTGAAGTTGATCGGTTATATAGAAGTGGGTCAAAATCAAGTTGCAAGATTTGTTTACATAGAACATACATACATACATACATACATACATACATACTGTTGAGCCCCAACCCCTAAAAATATAAAATTATTAATAAAATTTAAAACTTAAGAATTAAAATGGTTATACTCACCTGAATAAAGTACCTGCAAAAATAAACTGGATTAATACATTGAATTACTAAATAAATTTGAAATCTAAATAAAAATGAATTTTATAATATAAATACACAAATGAATTATAAATTTTACACTGAATTTTGAACATTACAAAAACAACGACACATGTAGTACAAAAACAACAACACGAAGAATTTGAAATACAACAACAACAACATATGAAGTACAAAAACAATAACAATGCGAACATTGAACTCATATTTAACATTTAAAATTACATATATCCACATACACGACATAAAATAAATAGATAGTACACAGAATAACGAAAAATAGTTGCTAACTAAATAAAATTAACAAATATGAATAAAAACAAGATAATATAAACCGGCACTGACAAGTTCTAGGCAAACGCAATTTCTTGCAGTGTTCTAACAAATAATGCACCCACCACGAAAATATACATTCACAACACGGCACAAAACGCACAGGTGGACAAAACACTTATATCTTACCTGATGAGTGAATGAAAACAGGTATTTTACGACAAAAAAAACACCGCGCGCACACAGGAAACTTTGACAGCGGATAAAATGTCAAACTTTATGCTGCGACATAAAGCGACTTCGCCGTACTATGTCATTTTTTATGGCGAATTCACTGGGAATGCCATAAAAAACGAATTTCATCTATTAAAAAAGATATTGTAAAAAATCTAATTTTACATAAGGCCAATAAGAAGGAGCAAGAGGCCAATTATGTAAAAATAGAGCGAGATAAAAAATAATTATGCAAAAAAGGATGCCGGAAATGGCGTCGATAAATTATATGCATTTTCGAAAATAATAAAATTATTAAGAAAAAATTAGATAGAAAATTGGAATAAATTGGAAGATTGAAGAATTAATTTTAGAAAGAAGAAAATGCATAATTGGAGCAAAAATATGCCTGCAATAAGGAAATAAGAAAATAAGTGTACTTTGATAAGGCAGTTCGCCAAGTACCACTTTTGAGAATATATAAACAGCAACCAACAAGGACTCATCCTCTTTCGTTTGTTAGAGTTCAAAGTGATAGCAAGTACATGCCTTTTGGTGAAATTTTTTGATAAATGCTTAAAAACTCCAAGTGCTTTCAATTTAACGAAATACTACTCTTCAACCAGAACATCGTGAGTATTCTCATACATGCCAATACAATTGGTGAATTGGTAGAATTAGCTGCATGTTCATAAAATAAAGAAACGTTTATATATTTAAGATAAGGTGTATTTTTTTTTATTGGTAATATTTTACTAACATATATAATAAACCAACCTACAGGTAAAACATACATATTGTGAAAAGCCCAGCCACACATGCCAACTTGGTGAATGTGGAAGAAGCACATGCAATTGTATGCAATACCACGATAATATCTAAAGTACTAATTTGTTTGTATATAGTAAAAAACATAAGGGATTTTAATAAATTTATTTTCATAACTAAACCACACTCTTATCATTTATAATCACAACCAGAGTATCAATTGCCACGATATCCTTTTTTCTGTGCATATAACCAGTCAAGGTGATTTATGGTTTAAATCACTGTGCACAACTGGTTAGTTTAATTGTCTATCTACAATTCACCTCCTGCACCATTACGTGTCCTGCATTGACCGTCAAGTGGTTTCTGGAGATAGCAACGGTCGACAACTAAACACATACATACATACATACATCTGGTAAAGCTAATATAAAGCTAAAACATACATACCTACAAACATACAAACAGACATACATGCATACTTACAGAGCCACATGCATAAAGGTGAAGCTAATATAAAGCGTATAAAAAGGAGATCCACTCGTGACAGATCTAGTGGCTTTTTACAGTATGTGCCAAATGAAGGTCTTTTGAGATACAAGATCTATTTTGCAACAGATTGGACAGATTTACCCAAGAGACCTTCTAGGATACCATATCAAGATCGACCTCCACTTTAGCAGACCCCTTTGAATATTGAATTAACTAAATTCATACACCTACAACAAATGCAATCTTTAGTTCCAGCAGACTTCCATTGGTTTTATAATTCTCTTCAGCATGGCTTTCCTAATGTTGAAACTTGTCCGCACATCCGTCACATAAATTAATACACATATTTTGAGTTGTTTTTGTATTTTTCTTTTAGCATTTTGATATTATAATAAGACAGGTATGTCTAGAAATTTGTTCTATGTCATAAAATTTAAATTTTAAAAAAGTTCTATGTCACTAGTGCAAGTACTTGCGACGCACAGTGGGGCCAAATCCAAAAAAGCTGGCCAAAAGTCGAAAAGTGTTCTAAATGATCTCAAAGTGTTCACTCGGGGGTTTTCGGGGTCGCTGATTACGAATCCGTTATCAGAATTGAGATTTTCAAAATAGCGGACTCATTATGGTGGACATAACCTCCCCAAAAAGTCAAAATCTTTAGTAAATAATACCAAACATATTAATGTGGGGTATTCCGGGTCGCTGATTACGAATCCGATATCAGAATTGAGATTTTCAAAATGGCGGTCTCAATATGGTGGACATTACCTACCCAAAAAGTCAAAATCTTGGCCGGTGATTACGATTGGTTATCAGAATTTTAATTTTAAAAATTACGGAGTTAATATGGCTACATGAGAAGTTTGGAAGGCTTCAAAAAGGACTAAAATATGTTTTCCTTATAATGTTGTCATTGTTTTGTATCTAAAATGTTATTAATATTATTTGAAACGTAAATTAAAAAAGTAATGTAAAGATTTAATGCTAATATCTACATTTCTTTCTAAATGAAAAAAATGGCCACAGATACAAAAAAATTATCATGCGAATAATACAAATTTAAATGAACCAGTTGAAGAAAGTATAAGATACGTTAAACCTCTAATGCCGGATCCACACGTTTGTCAAGGCTTGGCAAGCGTTCGCAAATTAAAAACGCTTGCTTAAAACAAACGTGTGGACGCATCACAAACGCTTGCCACAAACTTCCTTTGCAAGCATTCGCAAATTGAAAACGTTTGCTTTGGTTTGGGGAGCATCCACACTCGACCGGATCGGCCACAAGCGTCGCCAAGCTTACACAAGCCAAGCCGAACGCCTTCTCCACACGTTTGAATTTGCGAATGCTTGCCAAGCCTTGACAAACGTGTGGATCCGGCATAAAAATCATCGAAATAATGTATGTAGATAAAATACGAACAAATTTAATTTTCACAAAAAAGTTTAAGTCAGTCGTTAGGATTCGACTTTCTAAAAATATAAATTTTTTAAATACAAAATATGTCAGTACATACACACATATCCATACATATATTGATCTTCATTGTGTGCGTATATAGAGCTAGCTAAAGTATACGTGCCTTCACAGTTCAATATAAGCAAACGAGTTGACAAAATACCTTGTTTTTATTTAATTCGGTTCTGGTCTCTTATAACGATCAAACCAATTTTATTTAAAAAAATTAGTAAAAAAAGGCTAGGGGCAGCTATGGGCAGCTATTTTTTTATTCATTTTATAGCTTACATGTTTACCTAACACCTGATATGCGTTAAATCATCGAACACGACAGAACACCATAACTTTTTTATTATAAACCCTCTTTTTTTTGTTATTTAATTTTTAAAAATCAGGAACAATCCATAATTTTTGCACAATAATTCATTCATGAAATTTATCTTTAATAACCATGGTTGTATTGCACTCACCTCCAGGAGTTGATTCCATTTTGTCTGATCTCAATCGGTGATGTTTTCAGACTTCCACGCCTTTTTTTGCAATATACTTTTTTTTCAACTAACCGAACAAAGAAATGCACCTTAAGCAGAGGTGCATTGCAACTAAAATTTCAGAGCAGATAATAGGTTTACGATTCTTCTGTATGTATTTTCTGACACTTAGGGTATTACTGTTGCCAACCAAATATAGAAAAAAGCCAAGCTAAAACATTTTTTTTTCGACTTTTGGCCAGCTTTTTTGGATTTGGCCCCACTGTGCGACGTTCAATCACGACTAATTTAGTTGCCTTTATATTTCTTACGATATAACCAGACAATGTTTCTAGTAACTAGTAGTTGTATGATTTAAAGAAAAAAGATATTTAATTTTTCTTGTTTCCTGTAAACTGCCATTTTTGTGACATAGAACGTATTGCAGTATCACCGACGATATTTTCCGTGACAATAAGTGACATATTATTCATGAGAAATGCAACTATAAATGACTTCGGGAATGCCACACTCTCACTTTTGTGACAATTGTCACTGAGGTGCTTATGAGAATATGATAAGGTCACATGGTTTGTGAAGGTCAGGTGGTTTGTCACATTTTCCGATAGGTGACGAGAATATGGGGATAGGGGCCTGTTTGAATTGTGATTGACCATATAAATGAGTCGGTAATTTTTTTAATTTTGGATTTTTTAAATAAATAATGGTTACACAATGTAGCGTTTGTTTCATTTACAAATGCCACCTCTGCACGATTCGGGAATCAAGCCTCTTTAACATATGTAAATCCTAAAATAATACTATTTCAATATTCGGTAATTATTCGGCAAGCTAACCGAATATTCGGCCGAATACGAACATAAAATACACAATACCGAATACGAATATTCGGCCGAACATTCGGCGCATCTCTAATATGTAAAACTCTAAACAAAAAAACTTAAAAACGCCCTAGCGGCTAAAGCCTGAACCAGATATGACGTGCCGGGCCGTAGCCGTACGTACCGTAACGTACGAACATGAGTGTTTATATGGTACCGACCTAAATTGACTTAAGGGGTAACACCACTGTAGAGGTGCGAAAAAAGGCCAAATTTTGGGAATTAATTTAAAAAGTATGGAAAAAGGGATCGAAATTCTTTTCAGGCGATTGATCAAACATGTATTAAAGTGTAAAAAAAAATTTTTTTATTGACTTTTTGTTACAAAATGGTGGCGCCACAGTCGTTTTTGGAAATCGCCTTTTTGTTAAGGGCCTCCACGGGTGGACGGATTTCTCCGAAAGCTGAAGACCTGGAACAAAATCCAAATAGTTTCCTAATCTATTTGACCTTGCCCATAAAAGTACGTAGGATTTTTTTTTTAAACTGATTTTTGTAAAAATGGCGCACTTATGAAAAAAAAAATTGATTTTCGGCAAAAAAATTAGCAGTAAATTGTTTATAAAAAATGTTTTTTACAACGAATCAAAAAACGGCTACGTACTTTTGTAAAGAATGCAATTGTGAAGCTAATGTCAAAATTTCAAACCGATCCATGCAATAGTCTCCGAGTAATCCGTCCACCCAGTTCGAAAAACATGGTTTCCAGATAATCGCGCTTAAAGTTTTGAAAGTACTCTAATCTTTGAAAATTGTATTTTACCTTCACTGTGCGATGTACTGTAAAACACGTTTATTATTTTGTAGCGCACCCTGGTGGACACCTGGGGAACCCAAATAACCTTTTTGCTATAGCAGCACTTATTATTTCGACTGGTAAACGCAATATACAAGAAATAAGTCGGACCAACGCGCGCTCCGAGGCGCCGGGGAAAATCGAAAATTAAATCCTTCAAAATTATTTTTCTGTTATAGGATCAACTGCACATTGTTTTTGTTATCCTGAAGTATATTTCAAGCCAAAAAACAAAAATTCCATTTTTTCAAAATCCTACAGTGGTGTTACCCCTTAATGAACTTGCCGAATGTTCGTTAAATTCTCGAATGGTACGTATCGTACGTACGGGTGCCGTAAGAATGGCACAAAACCTTAGCATCCGTTAGCTATAACAATTTTTTAATAAATTTGGAGCAGTAAATGACATAAAACAGATAAAGGAGATATTAAAGGCCTTCTAGATTGTTTGTTTAGCCAAGCAACTATGACATATGCACAACAAAAATTCAAAGTTATTTCTTTTCATTCTCGCGTGGATAAGAAATTGCGCTAAATCCAATTTCTTTATTTTTACAAATGTAACACGGTAATATCCGTGGCTGCTTCTCATTTTGTTTATTTCACGATTTTTTTTCTTGTTTTTTTCCCGAGCACTTCTAAGTTTTTTGTACTCCGTCCACAACTTAAATAAATCAATTAAATCACTTATGTCCGGTTTCACAGTGTCGATTTGAGCTTTTGCTCAGCTGAACCTGAGCAGTAATTTTGACCTTTAGCTCAAGTCAAAACTGTTTCACAGTTTGTTTTTGTGCTCAGTTCAGCTGAACTTAGTTCACTGGATTTTGCAGGCCACTGTGGTTGAATCAGTTGGGGAAATTTTTGCTTTTGGTTGATAAATTGTGTGATTTTTCTAGTTTGTTATCTTTAGTTGTAAGGATTTTTGAAAAGATATGGCCCTTTATTACTATAAGAACGAGTACGACGAAAGTAGACATCCTTATCGTACTCCTGAGCTCACCTCAAAGTTTCGAATAATACTCCATTGTGGGGAACTCTGCATTTGGAATTGTTATATGGAGCGTTTATCAATATTATTATTTTGTCAGGTAAAAGGGGGATCGTAATCCAGGAAACTGGTCCACTATGATTCTCAAAGTGTTCATATGGTATATGCAGGAGCGGCCCTTTTTGAATCCAGCTTGCTTCTTAGGGTTCGGTAACCCCCCCCCCGCCACCCGTTTGACTATGACACCTTCCGACCAATCCTCCGGAATGGTACAGCTATTCCGGGCTATTTCCAGGCGTGGATGTATCGCGTCTGCTATTAAGCTTGAGTCGGTTTTTAGCAATTCTTGCAACTTTGGCCATTGCAAGAATTGCGGTTGCTATTTTTGTCTGAGATGATGCACGTGTGGTGATTCTTATTTGCTGCGCATTGATAAGTTTTCCCCTGGTTCCTGTGAAAATGAAGCATTCAAAGCGGCAAGAAATAATCTCTCCATCTTTAGAGTTACACAGCAGCCTTCTATCCGCACTCTTTACGGCATGCTTTGTAATAGAATGCTCTTTTCTCTTTACAATTTAAAAATCAAACTTATAATTAAAATCAATAAATAAACACAAGTTCACTGTGATTTCTCTAAAATTAATGACATTACTCTCACTTATATCCTGAGCTTTGGCTTAAGTGCCCAAAAGTCGCTCAGTTCAAATCAATTTTGAACCAAGTTCAACAGTTGAACTACTGCTGTGAAACAGTAAAATGAGTTGAGCGAAAGCTCAAGGCTGAGCGAAAGCTTAAGTGAACACTGTGAAACCGGGCCTTAAATCTTTATTTATTCTCTGCATTTTCATTTTTCAGTGCGGTGTCACTGGTCACTTTACACTTTCATTTAGGGCTATCTGTCAAAGTGCCGTAACTGACCTCAAATTCGTTCAGTTTTCTTACGGTCCGGCACGTCATATCTGGTTCAGGCTTAAGCTGTTACGATACCCCCCCCCCCCCGTACAATTTTTTGTTCGTATAAAAAGCATAGGAAAAGAATGAATTCATGTTCTTTATTCTATGCTTTTTATAACAGTTTGCAGCATTTCTAGACTTTTTATTACAGTGCGTGATTAACAATAAATTGAAGTGATTATAAATATTATTTAAGTGATTGTAAATATAATTGAAGGGTAAACGTTTTTTAGAATTGGTGCTCCGCTGTAAAATCGCTTCAAAAAATTTGTTGAGGTGTTTACGGTGATGTTTTAATAGTCCAATAGTAATTTCAAGGCGGGAGAGGCATATTCTTCTTATTGCAATGGGCGTTGTTGCGAAATGGGTGAGTGGTGCCGCAGTTTGACGATAAACTATCTCATCTATTATAAACTCTACTTAATCGTCTGTCCAAATTAGTTTTTCATTTTTTATATTTTTGTTTTCATTTCTTACGGACAAAACAGCAACAACTCACAATTTATAACTCACGACAGAATTTGTTATGCATGACCGGGGAATTAAAAAAGTGGCATGCGATCCCTACAAGTTTTTGTATTGAAAGTAATAAACAAAAATCTCATTTGAAGAAGAGTACAGAGCCATAAAAATCTCGATGTATGAAAGGATTTAATTGTGGGGAAACTGAACGATGGAAAAGAAGGACTCAGGTCAAAAACAGATTTTTTATTGAGGAAGTAGCAAATTGAAAGGAAGGGAAAAAGAATCTTAATTTATGTACCTGATGTTGACGATGTTTAATTATAAATATAATAAATTTAAATTAATTTAATTTTAATCACAATAAATTTAAATATTTCAAATATGTCCCAACGGGTTTCTTCTGGATCCACTTACAACTATCTGTTATGATAATCAGAAAATCGCTCTTACTCTCACATGCTATCTCTGTCACACAGTATAACAGATTTCGTCATTTTCAGCCTAGCCAAGGCAGCATTTTCAGCCTACGAAAAAGCCAGTGTCATAAGGCTATTAGCGCTGTTGGAAGATAGTTGAAGCTTTCTTGGATTTGGGTAATACTTGAAGATCCATTAGCATTCTATTTGAAGGTTTTCTTTGTTTACGAATCAACGGTTGTTTTATGTCATACTTATATTTTTCCCCTGGGATTTCCTTGTACACGACTGGCATCTATTGACATGGCTCTGCTGAAGCCAAATACCAAGCCAATACTACCCTAAGATAATTTCTGCTATAGGCTCCAACTTCTATCATATTCTGTTGGTAACGATTTTTTATTCAAACACGTGAAGAATTATGATTATTGCAAACTAGCTTATACCATTATGATTATTTCGCTTTAGCTCATTACTTTTACAAAGTATTGGAAATATTATCGCTTCACAGCAATCTTGAGATGTAAAACACTAGAGCTCAGAGCTCCTTTGTGTTGTTGACGGTTTAAGTTAGAGTGCAATATCGAATAACAGAGGGCTTTCTATGTAATTGTCACGGCGGGGAGATCACCTGGCTCTGACAATGTTGCATCTATGGTCCTTAATAAATGTGCTTCACCTTTGGCGGTGACGGTGCTCTGCATTACTTTTACAACAAAGTATCCCAATGTTGATTTTTCTTAAAACATGCAAGTTCCTTCTTTAGCCAGCGCACCGAGCAACCATCGACAAATCATCCGTTCGGCCAGCCCTGAATACAACTCCTCTATCTGAGCTGACCCTTTAAAAACCAAGGTGAAAAACCGTGCCATCAAACTCATCGGTGATGGGGACGCCGTACAATATCCTAAAGCTCAAACTTAACATTCATCATCTGGTTCCGCACCAGAAAGATGGAATATAGTCTAGGTGGGAGAAGTGAACAGACTAAGGGCCATACCATAGTGCAGAATCGAATTTCGGACCTATGCGATGGTAGCAGAGCGCCTTAACCGCTAAGCCACCGAGGCGATGCTTACCATTCGTAGAGAAAGTTCCATTCATTATTTAAAAATGTTAATTATTTTCGACAGACCTCATATACTCGTATACGTTGTCGCCCTAACTAAATAGCCATTTGTTATCTTAAAAAGCTGGTATACGAATACGATTGATTGATGATTTTGGTTGGTATAAAATAATTCACAATTTTTTATCACTGCTTGACCAAGTACTTATTTCGTGTAAGCTGGGTCCATATTACTATGGCTTTTGAGATTAAGAAAAAAGAGGATTTATTAAGTTGTTCACCTTGAGCCTAAGTAGCACAATTTAAGTAAAATTTGATAGAGTTTTATAGTTGAGTATTAGAGAGCTACATATATAGTATTATAACTTGGTAAGGCAAACTGTTCACAAAACTCTATAAAAAAAATTCAGTCCATAAAAACTTTGCATTTATTAATTTAGTTAATAATTTTAGATTTTATAGTTCCATGACGAGTTTTATTTTTAAAACTTATTTGGAGCATAAATATAGTGATTCGACGATTTAAAGTGATTTGTACAATTTAAAAGAAAGAAGACAATTTTAATTTAAAACAAATGTGGATAACTCGATAATATGAGCTGGAATTATTCATTTCACTGGAACAGAAAAACAAGTAAGTTAATTTTTTCTTATCTTTTTAGCTTTGTGTTCATTGAAAATAAATAAGATTAAAATCTGATACAAATTCTAGTTTCTATTTTAGTGCATTGATGAATCCTGTTGCATTTAAAAAAACATTTTCAAGCGTTCCTTTTAAGCTCACAATGTTCAGATTAGTATAGTTGCGTATAGACGGAGTTTTTGACTAAGTCTTAATCCTTTAAGAGATGATTCCTGGATCTTTTTAGAGAAATATTTTGTTCCAGAGATCGGGTTTGTAACGGTCGGTTATTTATTACAAAAGTCTTATGATTAATTATTCCCCCCATCTATCGGAAATTTAAGAAATTATTAGTGCAATCACTTCAGAAGCTTTTGGATGCGGAACTTTTTTTTGAATCACGTAGGCCAAGAAAAACAAAATTTTTCTTGGAAGAAAAAAATTTTTATACCTTTGACAGTCTGGATTGAGAATTTGCCCGATAAAGTCGGTATTGAGGAGAGAACGAGCAAAGTCTGGGTTGAGGAGAGACCAAATAAGGTACAGATGCACTCGACTGCTAAGAGCCCTGAGCCTCATGGTTAAAAAAGGATATGAATAAACCGGTGCGATAGTAATGCATGTGTTCGGTTTGAAGAATTTTAATATTATATGTCGTTCGTTCATTGCAATGGTAGTGTTGTGAGGACAGTTTTTTTGCAACATTAAAGAAGGAATAAAAACGTGTAAACGGCGGATTTTAAAGCTAATTTTAAAAATAGAAAGTGCCAAAGAACAAAGCAGATGAAAATTAGTATTGGCTTGAATAATTGAGACCTGTTATAAGAAAATCAGAAAAGTGGGAAATTCTTCTTTCTACGATGAAATTGTTCCAAATGAAGTCTATGGCATCAAGTTTCGAAAAATATTTCGATTTTCAAGAGCAGGGCGAAGAAGGTAACAAAACTGGCTGTAATTAATTATCGCTAGTAGGAGACTTTGTATGGTGAAGCGGAATCAGCTGTCATCGGCTCGTGCTTGACATTAGTGTGGTTCTTGACTTTAAATTTTGATTTTATTAGTGAAAATAATATCGCATCGCTTTTGTTATTATTTTAAATGAAATCTCTTAGGTTTAAACTTCCAAGTTCCAAATGCCAGAAATGTCACGTTAACCAAGTTAAGCGTTCGGCATAAATTTATTGCGAGGACACCGGAATATGCTCATAATACGGAAGTGTAACGCCTGTTGAAAAATCCTATACCACAGAAGATTGAATAAAGGACTTTGTAAGAGATGTGTAGATAATTGCATATCAAGGTGATTAGAGCTAGGATTTGGTTATAAAGAGGCACAGGATTTTTGGTAAATAATTCATTTTGGCGGGGTTGTTTTTATTCTTATATTGATTTATTATCTATATTATTTAGCTTGATTATTGTGTTTCCTAGATTGATATATATATACAATTTTTATTATATTGTTTAACACTAAATATATATTCACACCTTTTTAATTATATTGTTCTGCACTAGTTATATGATAAGTATATAAATACACTTTATCCGTTACCTGAGTTAAACCCTTCTACACTTAGCAAATATTGTTACACTGGTTTTTTTGGTAGGGGTGCAAACAAACATTAGACGGTTCTAACTGAACCAATTGTCCGAATTTTATTGCCCTGCAACTCCGTTTGGCCAAATCGACGTACTTCTCTTGTGTTTTTGTTTTTTTTGTTTTGGTTGGCCAAGTTTTATATTGGCTCAAAGTTTTTTTGTGTCCCTCCTTGCCCTCAGTACATCCCACAATACACCAGTTCAATTATCCAAATTTACAAGTGGTAAAAGTTGGTTGCATCCACATTACCTAGATTATAAGTATACTTTTGTTTGGATTTAATATTTAGGTAATATTTAATGCAAACTTACCTTCATTTTGTTGTTGAATAATTATATTGTTTTGGGCTGTATTTATTATAAAATATAATTGTTGTAAATTTCGTTAACTCCTCTAGTATTATTCGGAATGACCACTTAAGGGGATAAATTGTCCAGGATGGTTGGGTTGTGCTTTCTCTCCAGGGTCCTCTCAAAGTCGCGTTGAACATTTACAGGTCCACCAGGTCGATGGAAACGTCAAGCGATGAATCGCCTTGGCTAACCTAGGAAAATATTGTCATGAAGAGATATCCCTTTTAAACAATAGGTAAGTGGTGAATCATAGGTGTAGTGTCCCGGTCACACAACCCCACGCCCCCACCGGCGAGCTAGCGTATACCGTGTGGCCGGCTTAGCATCCCCTATAACTTTAAGAACTTAGGGAGGATGTAGTTTCTCAAAATTTTTATGTTACCCAGAACACGATGGCAGTAACCTTGCTGACCCCAGCAAGGAGCTACATCGTGCCGGTGGTACAGGTTGTCGGCACTAAGACACAGGGTGTTTACGAAAAGACCTTTAGACAAGTTTTTAATTTAATAACGCCTATACTAGTTTTAACGGGAACCTTTCTAGAACCATTTTTCCGTCCAAATATATCTAGGAATTTTTTATTATGTGAAAGACTTAGGTCCTCCGCACACGAGTCGACTGTTTTGCAATCCAAGTTTGCAACTGGTTTCACAATAATGACGTTCGCAACCAGTTTACAACCAAAAAGAGACCATTGTCCACACACGAGCGCAACTGATTTTTGATCAATCGGTGGTCTGTGCCCAAAAAGTTTTTAGTCAGTGTACGCTCACACCAATGGTGGCAGGATAGGTGGCTCGGTAAGATAGGTGCTACGCTAAGATATACTACTGTTCACACCAGAAACTACCTGCTTGGCTAGGATATTAAAAAATGCTGCAGTTGGTCGTCGTGCCTGAGTGTATCTTAGGAAAAAACAAATATGCCTGTTCGCTTGGATAGCCACATGGCGACTAGCTACAGCGAGGCGCGATCGGTATGAACAACGCAGTGCTAACACGAACGTCCGTTCTCTTGGATAATTCATCCTGTCACCTAGCTAGCCACTGGGCGCTTTTGTGGAAACGTATTAAATAGGTTTCGGTTAGGTTGACATCTTCGTTGTCTATTTTGATTATTCCCTTATATTGGTTCAGGAATAATAATCCAGGTGATAGTAGCTCCACTGAAGGGTCATGGTGATTGTTAATCGTGGTACAGGATGGTTTTCGGCTTTTCAGTAAGCGTGGTATGCATGTGGAATTGGTGATGTCCTCCAAGTCGCTAGGATTGCATATGGCTAAATTATTATATTTCTTACAACCTACCTTAACTCCATATAATGTGTCCTTACATTCTATAATATTTTCAAAATCTAGTTTATTTATTAAATTATTTTTCTTGACAGTTTTTATTAAATATGAGGAACATGGCTCATTATCTGTCGTTGGTAAACTTATAATATATAAAATTGTGTTATTACTTAAAGCGATTTTTATTTTTGAAAATTCTAGAGCTTCATCGAGATTTATATAAGGAATATTGCTTTTATCAAATATCTCTTCAGTAATTTTTGTTTCTTCTTCTGATAAAACATATGCATTTACTATATCATTTCTTGCCCAATTAATGGCGTATTCGACATTTCTTATTTCTTCTTTCAAAATTTCTAATCTATATTTATAACTTAGTATTAAACTTTTATCTATATCTTTATCGTCGCTTATTGCTTTTATAATTGTATTAGTTACGCTTCTTATTTCATTAATCTTTTGAGCGGTTAATTTATTAATAATGGTTTGTTTGTTATTATTTTCTAATTGATTATTCATTTTTTCTTTAATAATTTCAAAGTCGTCATGGTCAGGATTTCCTGCTATCCATTTCCATGCGCTTCCTATAAAATTGAGTGAGCGTCTAGTTCTTGTTCTTATGACTTAATGCATAGGTAAGCGGTTGATGGTCAGTGAATATCTTGACTTTAGATGTTCCATATAAGTAGTTTCTTAATGATGTTAATGCCCAGATTATCGCGAGCATCTCCTTCTCTTTTGCCGCATAACTTTCTTCTGTTTTATTGAGCGTTCTGGAAATGAAGGTTATTGGTTTGCCATTTTGTTCTAATACTGCACCGATTGCGTATTGAGAGGCATCCGTAGTTAGATGAAATTCCTGGCTCAGATTTGGATAGGCTAAGATTACTTCCTCTGATGTTAACGCGCTTTTGATTTTAGTAAACGCTTTTCTGGCATTGTCGTCTAGAGAGATTTTTTTATTTTTCGAAGCATTTTTGGGCAGACGCCCTCCTTCCCCTCTTAAAAGGTATGTTAGGGGTTTTGCAACTTTTGCATAATCCTTAACAAAGCGTCTGTAATATCCAGACAAGCCTAGGAATGACCTGAGGTCTTTAAGTGTTTGTGGTTGCGGAAAGTTTACGATCGCGTCGAGTTTGGCTGGGTTAGTCTTAATTCCATCGGAAGAGACTATGAAACCTAAAAATTCTACTTCCTCTTTGAAAAATTCGCACTTGTCCAATTGGACTTTCATGTTTGCGGAATTGAGGGTTTCAATGATCTTTTCAATATCTTTGACGTGTTGGCTTTCGTCATTACTAAAGATAATGATGTCGTCTATATAGACGAAACAATTTTTCCCGATGTGTTCTCTTAGGATGTCGTCCAATGCTCTCTGAAAGATGGCTGGAGCAAGTTAAAATTTTATGTGTAAATAAGTTTTGGGAATTTTCTGAAAGATTTCTTTAACTAGTAAAAGAATTTTCCGAAAAATATTTGAACTAGTAACACTCGCTCGCTCAACTTTTTAATTGGGTTCTTACTTCTTTTAAATAAGAATTCAAAAATAAGAAAAACCAATAATAAAAATATGTTCAATAAAAAAAAAAATAATGTGTTCAATAATAAAGAAAAAATCAATAATATGTAAAATATGTTCAATAATAAAAAATCAAATATGTTCAATATAATAAAAAAAAATCAATAATAAAATATATTCAATAATAAAAATCAATAATAAAAATATATTCAAAAAATAAAAATTAAAAAAATGAAACTTCAAATGATTTCTTAGATTTTTTTCTTTCAAAAATATTTAATAATTTTCTCACTATGAGTAGACGATCACTTTATCTATTTCTTCCCTTTTTTAAGTGTAGGGTTTCTTCTCTTAAAATTCTCCACACTCTATCTATGTAGATTCAAATAAATTTTTGGCTTCAGATAACTTTTTGTTTTGCTCTGAATATAATTCTTCTTTAAATAAATTCTTGCACGCTTTAAATAAATTTTTGGTTTAAAATAATTTTTTTCCTTCAATAAATTCTTACTTTAGATAAATTTCTTCCACTTTTTTTTTTATTTTTGCTTAAAAATTTTTTTTTTACTTTAAATGAATTTTTGCCTAAATAAATTTTTTCCACTTTATGTTTTTCCTCTAAATAACTCTTTTCACTTTTATAATTAACTTAGAAAATAACTTACAGTAGTAAAATAATATGCATCCTGGCGGACTTGGGCGTTCTGCGACTGTTGCGGATGATTCCCTTTTATCCTGACTGGTGACTCGGGCTCCAACTAACAGTACCTCAGTAACGAGTACTAATATTCTAAGTATTTAGCACTTCCGCTAGCTGCTGGGTTCTGGGACACAGGAAAAATGCACTACTTGAGGGCCTTCTTTTTGTAGTTGCGCTGTTACAGGGCTTCAATTTCCTTTTGTCACTCCTTGAGGGACGTTGTATTGCTAAAAATTCACTAAATTTCACGACACTACTTAAGGGCCTTTTATGAATTTAATTTAACACTTTTTAGCAAAAAAAAGAAAAGAAATCGAACTACAAAAACTCCCGTGTCCCTGCTCGGGCGCCAGTTAAAATTTTATTTTATATGAACTTTAAAAAAAATATTTTTTCTCTTAATGGAACTTGGTCCAATCTTTATTAATGACTTCTTAAGACTAAAATATAATTGAATTCTTAAACTAGAATAAACCTAACATTAGGGAATGTTGTCACCTGCGCTGCCGCGTGAGTTCGTTGCCGTTGCACCGATTCCCACGATGCCTGGATGCTCGTGTTATCTGTAGACATAGTGTCAGCGTTTTTACCGTACTTTATTTCTCAGGGAATTAAATTTGAAGTAACATAAGATGGTCCGTTAACTTGTATGTATGTATGTATGTATGTATGTATGTATGTATGCAGACAAATCTTGCAACTTGATTTTCACCCACTTGCATATAACCGATCAACTTAAAATTTTGCACATATGTATAGTTCGCGTGACAATGCAATCTGACCAGTTTGTGAAATAATCAAGATGGCGGTTCCAAGATGGCGGCCGATTTTTGCTATTGTGCTCCCCGACCCCCGACATGGGTATCAAATGAAAGGGTGTAAGTAGAATACAATTAGCTATGTGGCGTCACTCAAAATTCAAAATGGCGGCCAACACAAAATGGCGGACTACCGTTTTCTTTACAACCCACTCGATATGGGTATCTAATGAAAGGAAGTGACAAGTAGAATACTATTAGCTCTGTGGCGACATTCCAAATTCAAAATGGCGGCCAACTCAAAATGGCGGACTACTTTTTTCCTTACAACACCCTCGGAATGGGTATCAAATGAAAGGGTGCGACAATTAGAATACTATTAACTGTGTGGCGTGATTCCAAATTCAAAATAGAGGTCAACACAAAATGGCGGTTTACCTTTTTCTTTACAAGGCCCTCGGTATTGGTATCAAATGAAAGTATATGAAAAGTATAGTACAGTAAGCTGTGTGACGTCATTTTAAATCTAATATGGCGATCACTACAAAATGGCGGAAGACATATAATAGACTAAAAAGTAGAAAATAAAAAATATAGTTTAAAAAAACTAAAAAAATACGCTTTTATTTTAAAATGAACTAAAAAGTAAAAAATAATTTTGAATGTAAAGTTTTTATTGGTCCAGCCAGAATATGGAAACAACCTACCTTTCGAAATGTAAAAAAGCGTGGGGCGCTAGCGCAAATTTCCGGTGTTAATAAAATAAGAATTTAGGAAAAGAGTCCCACGCTGTTTTACATTTCGAAAGGTAGGTTGTATGGATGCCTCTAGCGGCAAAGACCATTAAATAAAAGAATAACTTTTGTTTTATAATGATTTGTATAATTCTATTAATATTATTAACTGCTATTACACTGTATATCACAATAATATAGTTTACTAATTTTCCAATGGTAATATGTATATATATATATATTAGCAACGAATTTAGTTTGCGCGCGTGATTTCTTGACGTAGGGAGCCGTAGCGTTACACGAGAAGAATAATGTCTAGCGGAGATGCCGGAAATTGGCTATCTCTATAGGGACGATAGGGACGGGAAAGGAAAGCGGCTAGATCACTGAACTTTGAGTTCGGTGATCGATGAAATGTTTCGACACGACCGTTATTGATCGTGTTTACCATTTCGGAATATGTTGTGTGACTTTGCGTAAAACTTAGGGCACTTTCAGTAATGCAGGTTGCGTGCGCAATTGACTTATTCAGCAACACACTTCCATTGCTGAATAAGTCAATTGCGCACGCAACCTGCATTACTGAAAGTGCCCTTAGTGATTAAGTTCGTACGCGGTCACCACATACTCCCCTCCCAGCGTAGCGTTAACGGAATGTTACCGCTTTAGATGGCTTAGCTTTGTTGTCGCGGTCACAGCCAAAGGCTGGCTTTAGCCTGTCAATCGATATTGACTTGGTTGTGCCGTTCAATTTGACGACGAAGTGTTTTCGTAATCGTTTGATTACTTCATATGGGCCCTCATATGGAGGTTGGAAAGGTTTTCGAACTCTGTCGAATCGTATGAAAACATAGTCGGAGTCCTCCAGGGATACTGGCACGTAGGCATCCTTTTGGACGGGTTGCCGTGGATGTACTGCCTTAATGTTCTGCATATGGGAACGAAGGCGAGAGAGGAATTCTGATTCTTCAATTGGATTTTCATCGGATGTGATAGAAATCGAATTGGGAAGTCTCAGATTCTGACCGTATACGAGCTCGGCAGGTGAGCATTGTAAGTCGGTCTTGATTGCCGTGCGTATGCCTAACATGACAAAGGGCAAGTCTTCACTCCAATGAGTAGTGTTGTCCCTTGCCATTAAGGCTGCTTTTAGTTGCCTGTGGAACCGTTCTGTACCGGCACAATGGAGCTCCTTGCTGATGACAGCAAGGCTACTGCCATCATGCATAAAAAAAAATTTTGAAAGACAACATCCTCCCTAGTTTCCTAAATATTTATAGGGGATGCTAAACCGGCCACACGGTTTACGCTAGCTCGCCGGAAGGGGTCGTGGGGGTGTGTGACCGGAAATATACACATATGATTCACCACTTACCTATTAGTCAAAGAGGAGCTGTCTTCATATCGTTCTTGTCCTAGGTTAGCCAAAGGTATTCATCGCTGGAAGTTCCCAACGACCTGGTGGACCTGTAAATGTTCAACGCGACGTCGAGAGAACCCTGGAGAGAAAGCAACACCCAACCATCCTGGATAAATTACCACTTTATGCTGTCATGATTATTAATACTCGTTGAGTTAAAGAAATGGATAACAAATATATTATATATTACTTACAGCACAAGACAATAGAATTAATTAACAACAAAATGAAGGTATGTTTGAATTAAATATTACATAATAGTAAATCAAAACAAAAGTAAAATTATACTCTAGGTAATGTGGATGCAACCAACTATTACCACTTGTACTCCGGATAAGTGAACCGGTGTGTGTTGAATGTAATGGGGGCAAGGAGGGATACAAAAAAACTCTGAGCCAATATTAAACTTGGCCAACCAAAACCAAAAACAAAACACAAGAGAAGTGACAACGTCGATTTGGCCAAACGATGTTTCAGGACAATATGTTTAGGACAATTTGTTCACTTAGAACAGTCGAATGTTTGTTTGCACCCCTAAATGGACAGTGTAAAAGGTTTTTTTTTCTTTTATTTTAAAATTTGTTAATTTAATTTTATTTTTTTTTGTTTGTTAAATACGCTAGTTGATAAGGTGTAAATATAGTTGTGTATCAATATAATGAAAAATTGTATATATATATGTAAATATTTTTAAGTGCATCAATATAATTAAAAATTGTATATATAGCAATATTACCTTCGACCTCGTTAAAGCGGTCAAGAATAAACCAAATGTTTATACCAAAACAAGTTAATTACCACAAGCAAAGTGAACTAAATCCGTTAAGAGTTTATATGTTTCAAATTGTTAATAATCCTTAATACTATATAACTATATTTAGGATAAAGCAAACAACACCAAAAATAAAATGTCTTCCAACAAACGCGTTATTCTTCTATGTATTCTATCCTTCTTCGATAGTTGACGGGTATCAACACTTAATACCGGGTTATTCACCCGTTCGGCACCACTAAAGCCAAGCGGCCTAAACTTCGGGGCCGGAACAAAACTGCACTCCTTCAGAAAACGTCACTATGTTCCTTGGATAACACGAAACCAACACTCCAATGGATGAAAGTAGAGCGCCAATTAATTTCTATGCGTTCGACTGAGTGTTATCTTTATCCAGTTATTCCCAAAATTATTCCAAATCTCAAAGAAAATCCTCTTGTACCCACTTAAACTGCGTCTCAACAGACAGCAAAAACAATGAAAAGGAAAAATTACCAAACCCACAAAGGTGGCGATACCGCACCTTAACTCTTCCTTACTTCTCTCCGCACCTGATTTACTTAGAGATGGTGTCTCGTGTACACGATTGGGGATTCCGCTGGTTCTCACATTTTCGCAAAAACATTTTTCTTTCATCGGACCAAAAAAATGCACCTCACAGCCGTGGTCACCGCATGCAATATTGTGGTTTATTAATTTTTCTATGTTTTTTTTCTTCTTTTTTTTTCAACTCAATCAGCGTGGTATCACTTTTACTTTAAAATATCCCGGATTTTTTTTTTTTTATAATTCTGCACCAAAAATACAATCGGCCTGAGGGCGGCAGTCGACTCTCAAGAAAAAAAATGTTCAACCAAACTCGGGCAGCCTTTCTCGGCCAACTCTCAACACAGACTATCTCCGGGCAATTCTCAACACCGACTCCCGAAAAAAATCTATTTTTTCATATTCCAAGGAAAATTTTGTTTCTTCTCGCCTACCTTATGTTAGAATTTGAAACTAAAATTTTCGTTAAGTGACTTGCTTAATCGTTCAGGCAATTTCCGCGAGATGGGGGAATAATCCATAAGGAGAATTTTTTTCTGTAGATAACCGACCGTTACAGTTCGACCATCCCGTTTGCTTGCGGATGGTAGGCGGTTGTCCGGATTCGATGAGTGCCGAGTAATTTGGCAACTTCATTGAAAAGTTTCGATTCGAACTGCGTACCTTGATCGGTTGTGATCTCAAGTGGTACACCGAATCGTGGGACAAATTCAGTGACGAATCTTTTTGCCACTGTTGAAGCTGAGATATCCCGAATTGGGTATGCTTCAGGCCATCGCGTGAATCTATCGACTATCGTTAAGATATAAGAGTATCCACGAGATGGGGGAAGGGGTCCCACTATATCCATATGTATATGGTCAAATCTATTATTTGGAAGCTTGAAAGCTTCAAATGGAGATTTGGTGTGTCTTGAAACTTTGGACTTTTGGCAACCTAGGCATGATCGAGACCACTCATTGCAGTCTTTATTGATTGATGGCCAGAAGTACTTCTTGGTAACGGCTCGTCTTGTAGCACGAATACCAGGATGAGAGAGACTATGTTCGGAATTGAACGCTAGTTTACGTAAGGAAGTGGGTATATAAGGCCTAGGAATGCCTATACTAGTTTCACACCACACCTGATGGGCGGTAAATGGTATTGGTGTGAGAACTAGTTTTACCCGTGAGCCGTTGCTGGGGTGTTCTTGTAGAGACCAACTCTGTGTCACCTTGTTGAGCCTGAGCTAGTGTAGGCAGGTCGAAGGTGGTCGAGTCGACGTTATCGGTTGCTAGTGAGCGCGACAAGTAGTCTGCGACAACGTTTTGTTTACCCGACACATGTCTGATATCTGTGGTAAACTGAGAGATTAGACCCAAATGTCTGGTCTGTCTAGGGGATCATTCGGTCTTTGTGTGAAGGGCGCGAACCAGTGGTTTGTGATCAGTATAGGCCACGAAATTGCGTCCTTCGACGAAATAACGGAAGTGTTTGATCGCTGCGTAGATTGCGAGAAGCTCGCGATCGAATGCGGAGTACTTCCGTTCTGTTGGTGACAGCTTTTTGGAATAAAAAGCTAGAGGTTGTTGACCGTTGAATTGTTCCAGAACGCCTCCGATTGCATAATCAGAAGCGTCAGTCGTCAGACTGTATTTTGCATCCTCGATTGGATGGTTCAGCAGAGTTGCTTCAGCCATCGAGGTTTTCACCTTGAGGAATGCCGCCTGACATTCTGCTGGCCAGGTAAATACTTTATTGGCACGTGAGCGGTTGAGAAGGTCTCTCAAATGCTCGTTTATCGGCACCAACTGTTCAGCCAATTTTGGTATAAATCGGTGATAGAAATTCACCATTCCCAAAAACTTCTGGATCGATTTGACAGAAGTGGGAGGTGCGAGATCAACGATAGCCTGAACCCGATCGGAGGATGGAAGTATTCCATCCTTTGTGATGCGGTGGCTAAGAAACTTGATCTCTTGTGCACCAAAAACGCATTTCTCTAGCTTAATGGTTAAACCGAAGCTATCGAGGCGTTTAAAGAGCTCTTCGAGGTGAACGATATGTTCTTCCTCGGTTTTACTGGCGATAAGTATATCGTCCAAGTATACATAAACGAAGTCGAGATCTCTCGTAACTTCGTTAATAAACCTTTGAAAGGTTTGAGCTGCATTCCGTAAGCCGAATGGCATACGGGTAAACTCATATAGGCCGAATGGGCGATTGGTATGTGATGATATGCACGTACCAAGTCAACCTTCGAAAAAATTGTGCAACCGTGAAGATTCACGGAAAAATTCTGTATATGCGGGATCGGATATCTATCCGGCACAGTGACAGCATTCAGGCGACGGTAGTCGCCGCATGGCCTCCAATCATGTGAGTCCCGTTTAGGGACCAGATGAAGTGGAGATGCTGCGGGGGACGACGAAGGTCGACAAATCCCCAATTGGACCATATGGTCAAACTCTAATTTTGCCACCTTCAGCTTCTCCGGATGGAGTCGCCGAGCGGTGACGAAAGGTAATTGCCCTTTAGTCACAATGTGGTGTTGCACATTGTGTTTAACTGGAAGGTTAAAATTGGGCGGTTTTGTTAACGAAGAGTACTTCGTTAACAGCTCTTTGTAAATGCCGGTAAGTAGGCATGGATGGGATTCGGGGTTGTAGTCGACCGTAGCTCACACGTTAATTTTAAAATTTGTGCGCTGGTCTACTAAATGTCGATACTTGAAATCGACGCACAACTCAAACTTCGTTAAGAAGTCCGCCCCGATAATGGCTTTAGTGGTGTCGGCTATGATAAAGTTGTGGACATATCGTCGGCGTAAGCCGAGATAAAGTTCCAGCAACTTTGTGCCGAAAGTTCGGATCAGTGATCCGTTGGCCGCATGCAGAAGGACGTTCGGGCTTCCGTTATGGGTCGGGAACGCCTTGGCGGGAACAATTGAAACGTCCGAGCCCGAATCAATCAGGAAATCCATCCGATTGTTGGTGTCACGGACGAACAAACGATATGAGCGGCCAGTTATATGCTCGCTCATGTCGACCCCCTGCCCCTTTAGTTTTTTTTGGTGGTTGGTGGTTTCTTTGCCGACTTGGCATTACCACCACCGAAACTGCAGGGGGCTTTGCAGGTGCGTGCTTCACTACCGTAACGGTAGTGGAAGTAACACAAGCTACCCCTCAGTTTATTGGCCCCTGGTGGCCGATTGGCCGAGGGCTGACGCGGACCGCCCTGCCGATTGGTAGGTGTTCGGCCTCTTGGGCTTTGCTGGCCTTTCACCAAAGTGTCCAGCTTGGATGTCAGCTTGGTTATGGCGTTTTCTAGCGACATCCACGGGGGCTCTGTGCCGGCTGGCGTTGCGCGGACGGCGGACGCGTATGAGGCGCTTCCGTGTGGAAGCACCTCCCATACCTTGTCCGCTGTTGTTGCTAGCGCTGCTAGCGTTTGATCGCCAGCTGTGGCCAATGTGACTTGGATGGCCTGTGGAAGCCTCCTCTCCCACAGGGTCCGTATCAGGTCATCATTGACCGCAGACGATCCGCCGGCTAGTGCCTTGAGAGCCTGGAGGAACTCCGATGGTTTTCGGTCTCCAGGCTCTTGCACTGACAGTAGCTGCTCGAGCCGGCGCTTCTCGGAAGTGCCGTATTTCTCCATCAGATACTGTTTTAAATCCTCGTAAGAGGAAGTAGCATGGTCTACGGTGCTGAGCCGCATCGCTGTTACCGCCTCTTCCGGTAATGCGGCCATCACATTGTAGACCTTGCTACTATCTGATTTGTAGCCCGCCATCCTAAACATTATTTCAGCCTGGTAAAACCAGGAGGCGGGCTGATGTGCCCAGAACTTGGGGATGTCGAGTTTCGACACTTTAACGCTGTCGACTCCCGAAGTTCCCGGCTTTGGTTCCTCTGTGTGCGCTACGTCCATGTTATTGTCCTCTGGTAGTGACATTTTATAAATTTTTTAATGTAAAAAAAAACGAATGGATAAAAAAAAAAAGGAAAAGAGAAGAAAAAAAAATATAGAAATAATAAAAAAAAATGACGAGGAGTGATACCACAAACCAAAATTATAATATATATATATATATATATATATATATATATATATATATATATATATATATATATATATATATATATATATATATATATATATATATATATATATATATATATATATATATATATATATATATATATATATATATATATATATATATATATATATATATATATATATATATATATATATATATATATATACTAGTTGGGATCCGGCGCGCCTATGCTGCTCCCATAAGCCAATAGTAGTAATCAGGTGATATGAATTTTAATATACAGTAGGAGAGTTTGAAAAAGGCAATTTTTTGGTATTTTTGATTCCAAATAAAAAAATGTGAAACTATTAGGGATCTGACATTTTGCTGCACCCAACGTTTAAACATTTAAAATCAACCAAACCTTAAAAATTCAACTCTTCTTAAACATTAAAGAAAAACTTTAATAGTTGGAAAAAGCAATGCCAAAAAACCAACTTTTATTTTCTCTTATATTGCGAAATTGTGTTCGTCAAAACATGTGAAATTAATGCAAATATTGAAAATCAAACTATTCGCAATATCTAAGGAAAGAACCAATCCTTATTTCTGTAAAATTTGGAGACATTAGATTCAATATGCTTTCATATTAAGTGTGACCAAAATGACCTATGTATGTATTCTTTTGCAAAACTTGCTGGTAAACTATGTTTTTGGTTTTGTTTTCCGGCGCGTAAATAAAAAAAATGATACCTTTCCGGCTCGCTGCCACCCAACCTTAAGACATTTAAAATTAATCCAAATCTTCAAAATTCAACTCTTCAACAAATATTTATAACCATTAACGAAAAACCAATTATTTCTATAAAAGTTCGAGAGTTTGGATATTGGTTTGTTTGCCTAATTCTGCGAAGTTTGTCTTCATTCATGCCGTTCTTGTATTTTCCCCACAAAACCGATGGTTCTGTTGGGTATCATGTCGTCAATATAATTGCGAACAGTTGACGAATGTTATTCGGGGTGGATGCAAATAATGAATCAGTAAGTTTCAGATCCCAATGATTGTCGTCTTCCAGCAATTTCAACTCGCGACATGCATCTTGAAATGTATTGAATATTTGACCATTGACTGTTTGTAAAAATTCGAAAGACGTTGGTACATTCAGCAACAACAAACGCAAAAAGAAACATTCACGTTGTTTTGGATGTACTGTGTAAAGTCGTCCCAATGTCTTTGCTTGCAATACGCGTGCGATAGTTGGATGTCGTTCGCCTTGTCTACGTAGCTTCCATTTTTTACCTGATTTGTTCCATGTATAATAGCGAGGGACGTCGGTATTTAACAATGTTTTTGCGAATTGTCCGAAAATATCAGGTTTTTGGCACAGTGTGAAAAATTCACTAAGTGTAGTTTTTTGGTGGCTTGAAAACTCGTTGGAGAGCATTTTCTTCAGTGAAATATACACGTTGACCGTTTTCAAGATGTACCGCAATCTGAGGCGTAATGCAAAAACTCGACATTTATATATTTCCTTATTAACACTTTATTTAATCGAACCAATTAAAAGTTTTTACGTAATTTTCGGTGG
The DNA here is from genome assembly GCA_963855945.1 of Thereva nobilitata. Taxonomy (NCBI): domain Eukaryota; kingdom Metazoa; phylum Arthropoda; class Insecta; order Diptera; family Therevidae; genus Thereva; species Thereva nobilitata. Next base: position 125,767,362 of record OY979695.1, read on the forward strand.
AAGTATATAAAGAACAATGGATGCTGGTATTTTAGAGGTTTCCCAATGTTCAAAAATATTTTTATTTTGTATATAAATTATATGTTTCTTAACTGGTGTGTTTTTGCGTGCTCCGGTAGTTATAGTATACAGTCCATAGTACATAGTATATAGTACACAGTACACAGTACAGTGTAACTGTACACACTGTACATACTGTACACACTGTACACTCAGTACACTCAATACACAAATTCATACGTTGTCACTCGTAAAAATCAGAGTGCTTTTTTAAAGCTAATGGTTTTTTATATGTACATGACAATTAAAATTAATTATTTTTTCGCCCCGCCAACTTAAATATAATCAGTGAAACATTCAAATTCTCTATATTTCGAGAACAGCTTCACTTATCTGGACCAAAACTATCCTATCTCTCAATCCGGAACCAACACTACACATTCCCAAATTTTTATTTAAATCTGTGGGGCGGTTTCGGAGATTAGCGTGAACAAAGCTTGTGACACGTAGTTTTTATATATTAAGATATATATATATATATATATATATATATATATATATATATATATATATATATATATATATATATATATATATATATATATATATATATATATATATATATATATGTATATATCACGAGGTGAAATATGTATGTACGAAAAAAATTAAGACTTAAAGCGAGCAGGAATAACTTAAATTTAAATCAAAGCAACTTAAAATCTGTGTTTGTATGACTTAATCAAGTATAGTTGAATAGGGGAAAATACAGTTATTAAATAAAATTTAATTCAAAATATCCGTATATAAAAATATAAATCCACTGAAGAATGAAAATTATTAAATAGGGAACCAAAAATAGTTATTAAAAAAGTATAGTTCAAAATATTTGTATATAATAAAATATAAATCAACCAAAGAATGAAAATATTAAATAAGAAACGAAATATAGTTATGAAAGGATATAGTTCAAAATATTTATATATGTATATTGTATATAATAAAAAAATATAAATCTAAAATTAATCCCACACCAGTTATTAAACTTAGCTTAATATTAAATGTATATTAAAAAGTAGTAAAGTTTTATTATTATTTTTTTTAAAAAAAATATTTTTATTGTTATCTTGTGTGTATGTTCCCTCGAAGTTCCTGACTTCTTTTGTTAAATAGACTCTTTATCCAAAGCCTTTTGTCATTTCAGTCCACCAAAATGATATTTGTTTGCCTTCTTGTTTCGTTTCTCGTTTTTTTGGTTTATAATTTATATCGCATCGAATTTTATTTTTCAATAATTGACTGGTTGTTTCCCAGCTATTTCGTAAATGGCACGCACTTTGTTTACTGTATGTCGGTTGAGAGTAACTTTTTATTTTGTTTTTTTTAATTTTTTTTAATAATATCCTAGAACGAAACTTGAACACATTCTAGCATAAAGAAAATAATGTTATAGACTACATTTGCATGCAAACGTGTTTAAAAGAAAATGTTAGCAGTATTAAAATAAAAATATATTCATTTCTCTCCTGTTTTAGGGTCTGCTGGTTTATTATCCACGGATGAGCCACTTTTTTTTAAAACTTATTTATTGTCGGCAAATTAATGACACCACTCCGAGAACTTTCAATATATATCCGCGTGTAGCGGTCGGGGTCACCAATATGGATGCCTCTAGCGGCAAAGCCCATTAAATAAAAGAATAACTTTTGTTTTATAATGATTTGTATAATTCTATTAATATTATTAACTGCTATTACACTGTATATCACAATAATATAGTTTACTAATTTTCCAATGGTAATATGTATATATATATATATTAGCAAGGAATTTAGTTTGCGCGCGGGATTTCTTGACGTAGGGAGCCGTAGCGTTACACGAGAAGAATAATGTCTAGCGGAGATGCCGGAAATTGGCTATCTCTATAGGGACGATAGGGACGGGAACGGAAAGCGGCTAGATCACTGAACTTTGAGTTCGGTGATCGATGAAATGTTCCGACACGACCGTTATTGATCGTGTTTACCATTTCGGAATATGTTGTGTGACTTTGCGTGAAACTTAGTGATTAAGTTCGTACGCGGTCACCACAGTTGTTTCCATATTCTGGCTGGACCAATAAAAACTTTACATTCAAAATTATTTTTTACTTTTTAGTTCATTTTAAAATAAAAGCGTATTTTTTTAGTTTTTTTAAACTATTTTTTACCAAACAAATGGAATTTACGCCTTCTTCTTTCTTGGTTTACAAAAGTTCCATCTCCAAAAAGTTTCAATACTTTTCCATTTTCGACTAGAATTTATTTTTCATAAGATGAGGATTTCCTGATCAGGACCCGACTAGGTCCCGACTAGGAAAACCTGGTGTGGCATGCCTTACCACTGCCTGATCAGGACCCGATATATGTTAAGGGTTTTCCTCACCTAAATTCTAGTCGGGTTTTACTGTCGACAATCTATTTTTCGTATAGTGTGCAATGTCGGACAACAAGCTATAGTCGATAGTGAGTGGAGAGCGAGAGGATTTTTTTATTCCATCTACTCCCAACCATTACTATCGCGACTCTGGCATCGGGGCATCGGGAAACAACTCGTTGCAGTGTTATGCCTCGTGAAACGAGTTGAATCCCATCAACCAACCGATGACATGCGCTGGTGGAGCGCATACACGGTGAAACATGTTGATCAACTTGGTTGAGTCTCACAAAAAGTTTTACCGTGTGTAGAGCTGTTGCTCAACCAATTTGACGGTTGCATAATTGGTTGCAGTAAATCAAAAAGTTTTGATTTCATGTAGGCGGAGCTTTTCGTTGATGAAGTTGAACAACAGAATTGAATGAATATCAGCTGGTAGGTAGGTAGGTAGAAAGGGCTGCCGCCAGTGCGACCGGAGGCCCAATCAGCGCTTGGCGCGCCGTTTTGTTGCCACAACTCGTGTACCTTATGTTGAGTGGTTGTTTGGTCGGGTGTGACGGATGCCTAAAGCCATCCTGTGGAATTTAGGAAGGTTAACAGTGATCTGATCTCCAGTCTGGAAATCTGTTTTAAGTCTTCCAAAACGTTACTACCTAGTGCGCTGCCTGGCTTTTGCTAAACAGTGTTTCTCTCTCGTTCGTCTCATCGCAGCTACGACAACAGGCGTTGAAGGGGATGCCAAACTTGGCATCGTGGTCTCCTATGGGCCAATGTCCCGTGATGATTGCCATGATTCTGGCCATATCTCGTCGGGGTCTGTTTAAGAGGCCCGTTATTTTTGAAGTTATACTTCTTTAGGCGCGTTTGGAAAATATTATGAGAGTGAATTTTTATCGAGACGAGAGACAAAACGCGAGACGGTGACGGAGAATATTGGCGAGGGGGTATGGAGGGCAAGCATTTCAACTCCCATTCTTTAGCTGATGTCTGTTCGCGACGTCGATGGGTGAGGGGGTTATTATCCTGAGGCTATGGAGGAAAATAAATTTCATGTACATTCATCAGCCAAGCGAAGGTTTGGACTTTTTGTAGGTATAAGAAGATTCGTAGTTCCTTGGTGAGGAGTTCTGTCGTGAGGCTATGGAGGGAAGTCCGCTCTGTGTTCTATTCATCACCTAAGCGCGAGTTTCTAAGGGCCAGTTTTACACTGGCCAACTTTTTCAGAAGATTTTTCTTGGTTGTTTGTCTGTCCGTGTGAAACTGGCCAAGATAATAATAAAGCTATATGGCAATAATTATTTACTGTTTTACTAATGATTTTGAATGGTTAAAACTTAATATAATTATTCAATCAGAAATTGGTTTGAATATATAATACAAAATATTTACTGTTATTATTTGGGAAAATAAAACAATGAACAAGATATTAATGATTTTATTTAGCTTGACCTCGTATATTTGTTTGGTTCAAATCTTGCCACAGCTTTTTCAACTACTTCTACTAAACCGATTCTTATGAAACTTTGCACACACATTGAGCTAACGAGTCAGTGCAATCTGAAAATGTTGTAAAAAAATCAAGACGGCGGTTCCAAGATGGCGGACGAATTTTTCAATTGTGTTCCATTTCCATTGAAAATCGGTATCGGGGGCTTTTAGGGCCACAAATGACGATTCTATGGTCAAAATTTGAAAATTAAAAATGGCGGATGAATTTTTGGAAATGTTTTCTGAATCCATTTAAAATCGGTATCCGGAGGTTTTTAGGGCCACAAATGACGATTCTGTAATCAAAATTTGAAAATTCAAAATGGCGGATGAATTTTGCAAATGTGTTCCGAATACATTGAAAATCGGTAAAATCCAATCAAAATGGCGGCGCCAATATGGCGGTATGATTTTGGCAATTACGATTCGATTTCACTGAAATTAGCTATTTGGGGGTGTTTAAGGTCGGAAATAATAAATTTGTTGTCAAAATTAGAAAATTCAAAATGGCGCTGGAGATATGGTATAAACAACAAATCCCTTCACCAGAATTTTGTAAAAAGTAAAATCCAAAAATGACTGAATTAAGACTAAAAAGAATATAATAAAAATAGGTAAAAAAACTTTTAAGTTAAATGGTTTTATTTTAAATCTGCTGTACCAAAAACTAGAAAATAATTAGAACACAAACATGGACCTTCTGGAATAGTAGGAGTGCTGTCTTCTAATGACGTTTACCAAGGGGCACTTTTTGTCGCTGTGTCGGCGAATTAAGTATAATATTCTGGGACTTTTAACAGACCAAAATAAAAACATAGGGCGCATAAAAAACTGTATAAATAAGAACAACTTGTCTAGAAAAATGTGTTTCCTCTCTGCCGGAGAATGGGTTGACTAGTAGGTGATTTTAGTTAGGATTAGAATCCGGTATAACCGACAGGCTGGAACGTGTCGGCATCATGCTGCTTCCACCTGCCAACGCACGCAAATAATAAAAAATTCAATAAACTATTTGCATGCAAATTAAAAATTAGTCTTAAATCACGCCAAAGAAGTATAACTTCTAATGCGCGTACATAAGTACACACACCCACTTTTTCTTTGTTACAAGTCGCCCTAGAGATGGTGCAGGTCTCCAGTGCTCTCCACTTTTGGCTGGCTAGCAGCAGGTGGTAGTCAAAATAGCGTTTTTGACTCCACCTATAGGGACGCCGACCATCTCGGTCACCGAGCACCGGAGAGACTCCCTGCTTGGCTAGGTAGTCGGCTTTCTCGTTCCCCTCTATGTTCCTATGACCGGGAACCCAGACGAGGGTCACGTTGTGCTTTCTACCTAGCCTATCTAGCCAAGGCCGTCTTAGGCCATGGCGGGGCCCTTGGGCACACAAAAATTTGGGGCCCTTTTGGAAAGTTAAGGAAGTGAATGATACAAACATTTTTCTGCTATGATCTTATATTTATAGTATTATGGTTAATTGATACAAATCAAATCTACATATGTAATTAATTAGATAAGCATGCTGCTGGTTTGAATTGGTTACGTTTACAATAGTGGTTTCTTTCGGGATTTCTTGAAGACCTCTTGAAGCTAAAAATTTCACTACTGCAACAATTCTTCTAAATACATTTTTCCAATAATTGACTTCTGTATTATATTGGGACAGCAAGTCAACTCTTCCAGTAGTTTTGCTTCTTGCGACATAATTCATCATAAATTGCCTGCGCTGTAAACTGTTTTCATGTTCCATTAATAAGTTACTTATATGGTTCCAATCTTTATATCCATTCGGAGAACTCAAATTATGCCCCGTACCAGTAGTACCTATGTATTATTAAAAAGACGACACTAATAACAGTACACAGATTTTTTCGACGGTGACGGAGCCATTTTTTTTTCTAAAGACTTGCCTATCGTCAATTTACGGGTAAAAATATATTAAGTCAAGTATCTAGTTTTTAACACACTTCAAAAAAGGAAAAGGTTATCAATTCGACACGTAGTTATTTTTTTTGGTCCTGTTCGCGCATAACTTTTTAACGCAATAACTTTTTTACTTTTTCTTTTGTTTGAAAATTTAGTTTCCCACGGTGGTCCCGTGCAGTTTTTTTTATTTCTGATAAAGGAGTTCGAAGGTAGGCAAAAAAACTGGTAAAAGTACACCTTGAACGGATAGAAGTATTTTCAAAAGCAGCGAACAAATTATTTTATTGTCGCGAAATTGATAAAAAGCACGTAGATGAGTCGATAAAAGCGTTAATCTAGCGAAGTTAGCAACCCGAAGTCAGTCACCAGCGATATAGGGGGAGCAACATGTAGTGTATTTAAATATTTAAATATGCACGTGCCATAACTACCTTGGACTGGTGGAAGTGCGATCATAAGCTGTCCTCAAAGGAATGGACTAATATGATCGGTCCTACCGAGCCACCGGGCGCACCCAGTTGTATAATGCCGTATTCTGATATGGAGGCTCTGTCAGGATGGACCTTACTCTTTCTACCATACTCATGGGACTTTTGTGGACCAATTTATCTGGAGAGGGCCAACGCAAGGAGGGCCGAAGTGGAATTGGGGAGCCCCACGGAGCACACCTGAGCGCCGCTTTCGTGAACGTGGGTGCCAGGCCACCGTCCTGTCTTTGGTCTGTAGGGAAGAACTACAGACCAAAGACAGGACGGTGGCCTGGAACCCGGGTAGCCAAGAAGCAGACCTAGACAGCCGCCGCTCTGCCCAAAGTTTTGGACCCGCCAGAAAATTGGCAGCACCAGCTCCCATATAATCTAGGGGGAGCACTCCCATCATCCAGGGGAGCAGGGACCCCAAAAGAAGAAAAAAATAAATAAATAAATAAATAAAAAAAGCGTGGAATTAGCCTCCTACTTACTGGGGCAAAAGCAGACCCAGACTGCCGTTGTTCTGCCCTAAGGTTCTGGTCTCACCGAAAGAGGAAAGGAGGGCCGGAGTGGAATTGGGCAGCCCACGAAGCATACCGGAGCCCGCTTTGGTGAACTCCTTCCGAACAGACGGAAGGCAGCTTGAACCGCCAAGTGAAAACGACAAGCCGCTAGCCAGAGCCAGACTGCTGAACTAGTTCCAGCGGTCTGGTCAATAAATGTGGGGTATAGGAGTGTAGTACAATAGGTCAACCGAAAGACCGCGATACTTTTGGACCCAATATCTCAAAAAAAAGCAACCCTAACTCCGAAAATACGCAAATACATTACTGCAAGAACTATTTAGCTAATGCATAGATTCTTATCGATAGCGGCGTGTCAAACTTATCGTAATAAATAATTTTTTTTTAAATTGCCCCCAAAAAAAATGAACGGACTTACAAGTACGAAATAAAATGAATTTTTAAAAACCAACTTCAGAAAAAAATCAATCCCGTGATGAACCAAAAAGGATGAAACAATTGTTTGTAATTCTTTACAACATTAATCCAATCGGAAGGGATTGAGAAGGAAAACTCACCTTTGAAGACGGGAGCTAACACTTGTTTTCGGTGCGTTGTATTAATTGTATAAGACTAACAAAGAAGTGGAAACAATTTTCGACGCAACAATTACTGCAATGAAAGTCAACTTGTACCTGGCACCGTCTTCAAAAGTTATTCTTCTTTCTAAATCCATTCTGATTGGATTAATGTTTGTTTCATCCTTTTTGGTTCATCACGGGATTGGTTTATTTCTGAAGTCGGTTTTTAAAAATTTATGTTTTGTTTTACCGCTTGAATCTGGAAGACTTGTAGAAAATTCGGAGAAGTAAAAATTTTTGTTTTGGAAAAACTTTGGTCCTTTTCGAATCCAAATATCGCGTACTTCTTCCGTTAATATTTCATCCCAGTACGTACCAGGATCAGAATATACATTCTCCAAGCTTGCAGCTATTAACTCACAGTAGCTTGAAGTGGGGGGTTCAGCATCTGATGTGTGCGTTTGTCATTTTCGTCACGAGTAAGCTCTTTTGCCTGTTGATATTCAGAAGATATAGTCCAGTCAAAATAGATTTTTGATGATAAGTCGGAAGTTGCTGAAAATTGGTACACACCTTAAAAACATCATTATAAATAAAATATCGAGACTGACACGCGATCTGCCGCCGGGAAATCTTTTTATTCAAGTTCAAAGGGTCAAAATATCAGTTTTTTGCAACTATCTTTTAAACGGTAAGTCTTATCATAAAATAGAGTTTGCAAAGTTTGTAAATTATGCGATTATCTACAAAAAAAGATATATACATTTTCCCGTACGAATTGCCATTCATGAGATATCGCCGTTTTAAAGATTTAAAATACTCATATACGCACTCATTCGCGACGTGTATAAGGTCATCAGACGCTCAATAAATCTTTTGTTGGACTACGTGGCTAATATTTTCAGGGGTGATTCCTGGATGTATTTGGAGTTCTAGGGAGGGGGCTATCCCCACTATCCACTAAAATACAGGGTGTATACAAAAAAAAATTAATTTTTTTTAAAATTTACTTAAATTTCAATTACTCCTAGACTAATTTATCTTAAAGCAACAAAATTAGGCTCATCTTTTAGGTAAATGTGTATTTTTTAATTTGATATAAAGATCAAAAAGTTGAGTACTCCGTTTGGAATATATGTAGGTTTAAAGTATGCGCAAAATGCTGAAAAACGAAGAAACATTGGGATTTTGCTCACAGGCAGTTTGTTACTCGAACTCTATGAGCCAGTTTAGACGGTGCGCTCCAGCGCATGTGCCTCACGAACATTTGGTGATGAAGGAAGAAGTGGGGATGATGAGAGGTATCACCCCACTTCTCCCTTTATTCACAAAGTTCGTGAGGCACATGCGCTGAAGCGCACCGTCTAAACCGGCTCAATGTGTGTTTTTATTTTTTCTTGTGCTTCGGACCTTTTGCTTTTAGTTTTCCCTCCGTTGCAACAGGTTATAGGCCCAGACCCGCGTTAATTAGCTAAGCACAAGATATTCAGGAAAGTAGGTTTGTTTGTTTCCAATAACGGTATGGCATTCAGTTTATCGATATCAATTGAAAAACTCTGTGGGAGAAAAAAGAGTATGATTCGGCACTGAATTACTTACTCAGTCGACTCACGATTAAAGCAGATTATCGAAAATTTCAATTCTAACTATGGTGGTACTGATGTTATTTTGATTGGAGATCTACGCCAGTTGCTACCAGTTCGAGCTACTCCAATTCCAAAAGCAGTAGAAGCAGAAGTAGAAGCAGAGAATTGTTATTGACCAAAATTGGAACGGTCAAAACTCGAAGATTGTAAACTAATTTTATTGGAATTGCGATTTTTATCAACTGAAGAGGCAGAAATAAAATGTCCACATGAGATCAGATTATTTAATACAAACGAGGCTGTCACAATAACCGAATTTTAAGTGTTGCGCAAGATAAAACTAGAAGAACACACAACTATTGCACCCCTTATACACAAACACAAAATGTTCCTCATTGATACTGCAGGCTTGGCTTATGAATGTTTTTTATATGATTACAACAAACATCGATTGCTTAGCAAATGGCGCAGTTCCTAAATTAGTTCATGTTGATAGGAGAACTAAGGGTTATGTGGATTGATTTCCCAAACGCAAAGAAAAAAGCAAATGTGTGGTCGCCACGCACGTTGGAAGTGAAACGTCAAAGTCGAATGGGAAATTTGAAGGGAAAATGAACAATTACTCTATTGGTGTAACCACAATAGGGGCGAAACTACCGTCGCAGCTACTATCAAACACATTTATAATACACACGATTCTTATAAAGTGTCCAAAATTGTACCACGGCGACGAGCGCGACCACACTATTCAATTTCTAATTCGTCGCCGTCATCTGTCAAAAGTTGTTTTGTGATTTTTATTTTTCGACATGGAATGATAGTACATTATTATGATCAGTTTATATAGCGGATTATGCCCCGGTTACACGAATGACAATAAATGACAATTGTCATAATCTCTGGTCATAATTAATGACATTGCTGTTTACACGACGGAAATGATGACAAATAATGACATGTGTGGAGCTTTGTAATAACATGTCATTAAATTATGACCAGTTGCCATAAATAATGGCAAGAGTTGAATTTATACGAATGGAAAATAATGGCAAGTCGAATTATGACAGAGTTGAATTTATTTGTGTTGGGGATACTGCTAAGGACTGAAATTTATAAAAAAAACAAGCAAAAAGAGCATGGAAAAGGACAAAAGGTTAGTTGCAGCATGTTTTGCTGCTGTCCTTTTAATTGGAGAGGAGGAGGACGAAGAGACATGCTATGCTAATAACAATAAAAGGAGAGGAAAACAGAAATCGCAATGGGTCCAATGTTCTTGGTAACTGGTTTTTACGAGACATTGCGATTGCAACTCCGGCAAAAGGATCCAGAACTCTTCAACAATTTTTTAAGGATGTCCGCCGATGACTTCGATTTCCTCCTTGATAGAGTGGCTCCATTGATCTAAAAGCAAACCACAAACATGCGTCAACCAATTTCTTCCGGAGAACGTCTTGCGATCACACTTCGATATGAGATTTGCCTTGTTAAGATAAATAAAAATGATCATAAAGAATATGAACATAAATTGCAGTCGTGTATTGCCGCTATTATAGTCCATTCAAAACGCGCGTTTGGGTATATATGTAACATACCACCTTTTTGAAACTCTTTCCGTATATGTAAGTTTTTTTGGTCCCTGATTACGGGGTCCGCCCGTTTAATCTAGGGGTAGTTTATCCCTTAAGGGTTGAAAATAATTTATTTTTGGCTGATAATATCTATTAAACCGCAAAAGCAAAAAAAATTGTACAAATTAATGGTTTGCAATTTTTTTTTTGTTTTAAGTTGATTTTTAAAATTGTAGAGGTACTAAAGTTTAAACTCCTTAAGGGTTGGAAACAATTTATTTGTACCTGACAACACGCATTCTATCGAATTTGAAGCATAAAGTTGGAGAAACGATTTTTTACAATTTTTATAATTTCAGTTTATTTAGGGGTGGTTTTAACCCTTTAGGATTATCCGTTATCATAAAATTTGGCTTAATTTGGTATAAATCAACCACATTCTTAAATAAATATTGTATTTCATTGCATTATTTTTGATTATTATTGAAATTATTGCGAAAAACAGAACACAACAGGATTTGAATTATGACAATCTGTCATAAAAGAACGACCAAGTTCGTTATTTTATGACGACTTGTCATAACTTGTCATAATGTGTCATTATCGTTTACACGGTCAAAATTTGTGTCATTATTTCTGACAACTTTTATGACACGAATTTTTGTCATTTTTTATGACAGAAATAATGACACAAATTATGACCGTGTAAACGATAATGACAAATTATGACCGAAAAAATGACAAGTGTGTCATTCATGTAAACTCACCATTATAAATGCATGTGTACATAATGATGAAATTAAACCATTTTTATTGCTTCTTTTAGCCGTGAAATGTAAAAAACGATGGAAAAATTTAGTGATTGTAGCTGGCGACATCGCCCTAATTATGTCCATGCGACTTTTTTTTTTTTATGTGAAAACGTCAAGCTCAGGAATCACCCTTTGTACTACTAGTCCGTCATGTCGTTCAAGTCATGGTGCAATGTCTAGTAGTAAGCTTGATGTGAAGGATAGAGAAGGAAAGGATAGGTTAGAGGTCTGGAGGGTGCGTGAGTAGATGTCGGTGGACCTTGCGTTTGAACTCTGAGGTGTTATATGAGTTCGGAAATATCGACTGCGGTCATAGGCTAGTCGGTGAGGCATTTTTATTGCAATTTTGGCCCATAGGCGAGATTATTGTTGGAATCGCTTCGTTTTAGGATGTAGTTAAACACCCTAAGTTTGCCCGCAAATTGGTTGACCGCATAACTTTTTAATTAACTTATTGTGAATAAAATAGGCACTTTTTTATATTTCTCTCAGTAGCTCCGTTCCTGCTAACTTTTGGAATAACATTATGTCGCGGGAAAGCAATTCGTTATGAAATTCCCTAAAAAATAAGCGCTGTTAGAGGTCGCTAGGTGCAAGGGGGATCCTGGAAATAACTTCCAAAGTTTTCAAAACACGTTATTTTCACTATTTGTTTACAAGAAAACAACTGCACATAGAAGGCTGAAAATTCTTGAAAATGGTGTTTATGTAGTCCCGGCCTTTAACAAGATCGGTTCATTAGTTTTTGTGTAATTAACCATCTAGTTTTTTTTAACATTAATTAACAATGCTGCCATTTTTTGTGAGATCAATTTATAATTGGGAAATTCATTTAGAAACCTTAAGAAACAATTGAAAATGAAATCCTGTTGGAATTTTTGAAAAATCGCCATTTTGATCGATTTTATGAGGTTTTATAGGCACATACCTTTTTATATTTGTTCACTAGCAAAAAACCCGCGTGCATTGTAACGCCCTTAAATAAAAAAAGTTTATATGTACACTGTCCGCGGTAGGAAAAAAGTGAAAGAAACAACAAATCTGGAAAATATGATTTTGGATACCTTTTATATGGTTAATTTCTATTGACAGCTTTTTTGACAGCTGTCATTAGTCAAAACCGGTTTTTGATATGATATTCGTATTCAGTGGTATCGAAAACCTAAGGATAACAAGTTTCACCTTGAACCGATGTAAATCAAGTGCCCAACGCTTGGTTGAACCTAAAAAAATGAAGACCCATGTTAAATCCCACTTAAAATTCAACCTGCGTGGGGGACGGTTTATAATTTTGTTTTTCTCTTTTCGGCTAGCCGTTACACTGCCGAACTCTGATCGAAATTTTTGGATGCGATAGATGACAGTGGAGGGTCCTTCCCTTTTCTTTGTAATTTTGGCGATTTACCTTTGATTAGTCGAGCATTTTATAGGTACACTCGATCGCGTGGCAAACTTCACGACAATAGAGGAAATGACCCAGATACACTATGTTCAATGTTCTTCCATTTGGAGCTAGGATGTGAAGGTTCAGATTTCCCAACTCTTGAACAACCTGACTACAGCTGACAGTGAAATGACACTTATTTGATCAAATTTGTCCGCCATATTGGCCCGAAATTTTAAATTTATTAGTTTTGATCATAAATTCCTTATTTGCTATCTTAAAAACCCCAGATACCGATTTTCATTGGAATCGGAATACAATTGGCAAACTCTTCGGCCATATTGGTGCGGCCATTTTGAACTTATAAGTTTTGATCATAAATTCGTTATTTGGAACCTTAAAAATTCCTAGATACCCACTTACATTGGAATTGGACCACAATTGGCAAATTCGTCGGCCATATTGGAGCGGCCATTTTTAATTCATAAGTTTTAATCATAAATTTGTTATTTGCAACCTTAAAAACCCCCAGATACCGATTTTCATGGAAATCGGAACACAATAGGCAAATTTGGGTGGCCATTTTGAATTGCAGTCATATTTCGGCGGCCATTTTGAATTAAAAAGTTCTGATCAAACATTCGTCATTTACTACATCAAAAAACCCCAGATACCGATTTTTATTGGAATCGGAACATGATTGACAAATTCGTCGGCCATATTGGCGCGGCCATTTTGAATATCTAAATCTTGACCACAAATTCGTTATTAGCGACCTTAAAAACCCCTAGATACCCAATTTCATTGAAATCGGAACACAATTTGCGAATTCACATTTGAGTGGCCATTTTGAATTTCGGCCATTTTTCAGCGGCCATTTTGAATTTCGAAAATCGGGCTTCGAGGTGTTTCATGGGAGACCCCACGGACCATCGTGCAAAATTTCGAAGCTCTGCGATGACTGGTGCGCCCGCTATAGCGCACACATACATACATACATACGTACATACATACATACATACAGAAACTTTCTTTTATTAATATAGATTTATCGCATATAAAAAGATCATCATCATCATCTACCAACGCACGCAAATAATAAAAAATCAAATAAATTATTTGCATGCAAATTAAAAATTAGGCTTAAATCACGCCAAAGAAGTATAACTTCTAATGCGGGTACATAAGTACACACATGGATTTTATGTGGAAGACTAGAGCTCGGGGAAAGCCCTTTGTACTGTCGACAATCTATTTTTTTTTGTATAGAGTGCAATGTCGAACAGCATCTGGTGTTGCATCTGTGAAATTATAAAATGATCTTGAAGCTTTATAAAGATTGGTTTTGCAGATGAAAATTAAAGAATTATAACTTTAGATGATTATATTCAGAGTAGAAAACTGTAGGTCTCCATTATTGATCACTTAAACTAGTTAAATGTCTTATTAATACCACTCCATTAAAAAAGATTCTAATCAGTGATTTTAATTCAGAACGTTGTGATGAAATGGTTGATTTCCTATAAAATTTAATTGCCTAAGCCTGTTACTTACAGAGTGAGATGATATCTATAACCAGCCTCTAATCGAAAACTTACCCTCTTAATTGAATTATAAGGTTTTTTTCAAATTCTTCGTCTTATTACATAATTATATTTGCAGGTCTTAAGTGATTTCATAACTTCTTCACATATGTACTTGTAAATTCCCACCCAAGGCCTAAGAGTTTATTCCGGCATAATGTGATTTTCTTCCACTTTTAAATGAATAATTAATTTTCTCTTTGATTGCAGTTGCATGGCTTCTAATTATCCTGAACATGCTGAACGGAACAGCATGTGGTACAGGGAAAAAACACATGATAACCAAGCCCTACCCGGTGCTATCAACAGCCCCAGCAGCGACAACAACAACAACTACCACAACCACGACCACCTCAACAGAATCCACAGTGCCAGCGATATGCATCGATGGCATCAAATTGGGCCCAGCCGATGACGTGAGAGATAATGATATCGTGGAAATCATTGACGGCGACGCCATAGTTTCAGTGATGACAAAGGACCCCACGGCAGCCCTATTCGTGGTGAATCGAATCAATCAAGCAGGTCTAATTACCGGAGACTTCGAGATTGGTGAGCACCTTTTTTATTTTGTGTTGTTGTTGCATATTAAAGATTATAATTTATGTTCGCATTCCATCAGGTCTTAGGGCAATTAATGTTAGCGATGTCGAACAGACTGAAAACATTCTTCTGCAAGAAGTGGAGTACCTGCAGCACTGTGTGCAGTATCCTATTGGTCTGTTTTTAGACCATGACTTATTTAAGCTGGTTGAGCATGTTGTTGATGACCTGGAATACAACATTTGGGCGATCCCATCTGTGAGGGCGTTAATTTTCCCAAAAGTAGCACATCTGCTTTATCAAATGCCGTGGGGAGAGAGGAGTGCATCAGTGGAAATTCTAGCGGAAAATCTTGATATATACAATGATTTTATGGATGCGGCACGCAGGGAACATTTGTGTCTGATGCACTTTCGAAGTCAGGACAACATTTATGTTTTGCTAGGAAATAAACTTGTTTCAAATTTTAAAGAAAATGGAACCATATTCGCTGTGCCAACATCAAGAACTGATAAACTTTTTATTAATGGTGAGTAATTATTTATTTTTTTATTTATTTTGCCAAAAAACGTCCTCTTAGACTAGATAACAAAAGAGTAAAACAGTCATTATACGAGTAACAAGGAACAGTACTCATAATCACTGGTGCTACAGGCCTCTGTGGGCCTTGGTCTCCTCAAGAATCATCTTCCATCGGTCTTCCGTCTTGCTCTTCCTGTTGGTAATCCCAATGGTTTGTTCATTTCTATGTCGTCTTTATATCTCTCCTTAAGTCTTTCTTGTGGCCTTCTGACGTTTGGAGGAATATTATTTTTGGAGGCACTGTTTCAGGCATTCTCATTATATGTCCTAACCAGCGTAGGCGTGAGACTTTGATGCTTTTGGTTATGACAGTTGTACGTTTCTCTCCAGACACCCTCTGTTATATAAAGAAAACACGCTATGCATTATTACTTAGACTTTATTGAGTACAATTATATCCGAGCCAGAGTCATGTATAAACTGAGCTCGTCTCCTACGGCTAGACTCTGTCGATCCCAGCTCCTAGCGGTTCTCTATACAATACAATATGATACAGATTACAGTGATCTGTATTATCTCACATCTCCCTTTTTTTTTTGTAATAACAATTTTTAGATTTTTCAAATTCAAATGTTTCATAATTAATTCAACTTATGGCAATCCAATATTACAGCTATCTACCTCTAAATTAATTTTACTTTTAGAGTGTTTATTAAAGTTTACAATTCAAGCTTCTATTTCTATTCAACTACCAAGCTTACACACTACAATACAAATTCAATATGTATGTGTACATTTTATTTACATTCTTATAATTTTGCCAGTTTTCACAGAGAGGAAAGTCTCAAGTTCGTTCTTCAGCACACTATACGAAATTTTCAGCTTTTGTCATGTGTCTAAGAAAACGAGAATTACGCCTCAATGTTGGTCCATTCAATACTTTAATCCAATACGATCTAGGACTTTTATCCTTGCGGATCACCATGGCCGGAATCCATTTCTTGTTTTCATTCCTATACCATGTCTTCTCTCTCTCCATAAAAATGTCTTCATTTTTCGATGCACCTCTGTCATAATAGTACTTGGCTTTTGCTTTCTTTTTTTCTAAAGTTCTTTCGAAATTCTTTTGAGTAATGTTTTGGAATAGCGTCAGTTTCCCCGGCACATGCGACCTCGTTTTCCGGCCAAATATGAGTTCTGCAGGTGACAGGAGGCTTCCTTTAATTGGGGTATTTCGGAATTCTAATAACACCTTCCACAATTCTACTTTACTATCTCTAGATTTCTGTACTAGCGATTTTGCTATTTGAACATTTCGCTCTGCCCAACCATTTGATTGTGGGTATCGGGGGCTTGTCGTAATTACTTCTATGTCGTTTTCTGCTGCGAAATTTCTAAATTGAAATGACCCAAAAGGTACATTGTCCGCAATGATCTGCCTTGGGATACCATGCGTTGAAAATACTTCTTCCAGCTTCCTTAAGACTTCTGCTGCGCTTTTGTTTCGAAGTGGTACAATGTCTAGATATTTCGAGAAATAATCTGCTACTATTAAAAATGCTTTGCCTGCGAATTCCATAATATCCATTCCTATTTTAAAATATGGATATGGAGGCGTCTCATGTCCTAGTAATGCCCCTTTTTGTTTAGCTCGCCTATGTTTTTGACATATATTACAAGCGGATATTAATTCTTCTATCTCCGCGTTATAGCCTGGCCAATGCAATAAATTTCTTGCTCTTGCCTTTGTCTTCTCGATGCCTAGATGGGAATTGTGCAATATTTTCAAAATATCAGCTCTTAGGGAAACGGGTACTATTACTCGTTCTTGACAAAATAATAATCCATCCTCCAAAGTAATTTCATTTCGGTGTTTCCAAAAATATTTCACTGATTCTTTTAAGTGACTCTTCCTAGATGGCCATCCATCTTTTACGACTCCCAATAATTCATTCAGCACCGAGTCTTTTTCAGTTTCTGTTTTAAACAATTCCCGTTTTGTCTCACTTACATTTATCGAGTGTATGACTTCATTTAAATCTTTTATTTCTGGTACCCCAGTATCCTCAACAAAATTTCTCGAAAGAAGATCAGCAATTAACATTTTCTTACCGGGTATAAATTGAAAGTTTAGATTATTCTTTAGGAGGCGGAGTTGCATTCTTCTAAAAGCGGTTTGTGGTCGGTCAAAATTGTTACATTTCGACCGTAGATAAACTTGTGAAACTTCTCACATGCAAATATTATTGCAAAGAGCTCTTTCTCTATTTGAGCATAGTTGCACTCCGCTTGTGATAAGCTACGGGAGGTATAGTGAATGGGTTTCTTATCCTGTATGAGGCAGCAGCCTATGCCGTATTGAGATGCATCGGCTTGAATTGATATCTCTTTTCTATCATCGAAAGCTTGTAGAGCAGGGGCTTCAGCTATGGCTTTCTTAAGTTTGCTCAAGCAGGTGTCATGTATTGGAAGCCACTGGAAGACAACGTTCTTCTTAAGCAATTCACGCAATGGCTGAGACACTTCTGCCAGGTTAGGAATGTATTCTCTGACGTAATTTATCATTCCGTATAATATTTGCAATTCTTTTTTATTGCTTGGAGGTTTCAGTTTTTCAATGGCTTCGAAATAGGCAGGGTCATACCTAATGCCCTCGCCCGAAATTAAGTGGCCCAGATAATGGACTTCTGGTACCCTATATTGAATCTTGTCTTTGTTAAATTTTATATTTTCTTGTCGGGCGCGCTTCATAACAAGTTCTACAGTTTTGTCATGTTCTTCGACAGAATCCGCAGCTATAAGGATATCGTCAATATATATTAGCACCCCTGGAATATTAGCAAAAGTTTCGTAATTCAGTCTCTGGAACAGCTCTGGAGCTGTTTTTATGCCAAAAGGTAGTCGATTGAATCGGAACACTCCAAATGGAGTAGAAAAAGAGCATAATTTTGATGAAAGCTCATCCAAAGGTACCTGCCAATAGCCCTGTTTTAAATCAAGAACCGTGAACACTTTTTTACCAGCAAGTTGTGCAGACATTTCTGCGAAAGACGGAATTACAAATGGTTCTTCGACTAAAGCTTCATTAAGTGCCTTTGGATCTAGGCACAACCGCAATGACTTGTCTTTCTTCTCAACAATTACGAGATTTGAAATCCATTCTGTAGGTTCTGACACTTTCGTTATAATTTGTTGTTCGCACAACTTTTCTAATTCTATCTTAAGTGGCTCCATTATTGCAAACGGTACGCGCCTGGCTGCCCTAACGACTGGCTGAGAGTTGGATTTCAACTTAAGTTTTGCTTCTTTTCTAAATTTTCCTAGGCCGTCAAAAACATCCGAATATGTTTCTACAAAACTTGCCACTTCATCCACTATCGCATTAACTCTTTGCAGTAACCCAAGCTTTACACAACTGCTTAGCCCCAGTAATGGCCCCGATCCATCCTCAACGATCACAAAATTTTGTCTAACCCGTTTATCATTTATTTCACGCCATAACATCGCACTTCCTAAAGCAATTAATTTAGCTCCACCATACAATTCCAAAACAACTCTCCTTTCATTCAAGTACGCGCCTTTACATTTCTTAAAAATATTGAATGGAACCACATTGGTCTCTGCTCCCGTATCTAATTTAAAATCCACCACCAAATTATTTATTTTTATTTCTTGATACCATGCAATATTGCTCTGTCCCTCATCTGACTGTGAGACATTATCGATAAATACCGTATCAAAATTTTCTGCTATTTTCACATGACGTACCTTTCTCTTATCACATGCAGCTGCAAAATGGTTTAATTGTCCACAATTATGGCATTTTTTTCTCCAAGCAGGACACTTTCCTCTCTGGTGACTCTTTTGGCAGAATTTACACGTTATATTTGTACTCCTATCCTGATTATTATACTAATTTTCTTGTTTCCTAACTGCATCCACTCCAAGATCTTGTCCTCCATTACACCCATGTATTTTTGATGTTTGCTGCTTTGCTACTTCTGCTTTGCGCCACGCTGATTGCCTTCTCAGCATCGATGTTCCCCGTTTCTAGCAAGCGTTTTTGCAGGCTTTTGTCTGCGACCCCTAGTATAATCCGATCGCGTAGCATTCTTTCTTCACATTCTCCAAAATCGCAATCTTTAATTAATTTCTTTATTTCCATTAGGAAATTGTCAAATGGTTCCGACGGCCCCTGATTTCTGTTATGAAACATAAAACTAGCATATGCCTCGTTTCTTTTCGGCTTGCAAAACTGTTGAAACGCATTCACTATTTCTTCGTAGCTGTTTCGTTGTTCTTCCGTTAATGAGAACGTGTTGAATACATCAACGGCATCTTGACCGATTGCATTAAGAAAAATCGCCGCTTGTACTGAATCTGGCTTTTTCTTCAGCTCTGCTGCCGTGTGGAAATAGCCAAAATTCTGTTTAAACTTTTGCCAGTGATCAGCAATATTGCCGTCTAGGATAAGGGGATCCACTTTCTTAAGAAAATCCATATTTGCCGGCACTGTTATCGTCACTATCCGTGTTCTAGGGGGTCTTCCACGAGGTCGTTTTTCTATTATACTTATATTTTTCTTGCTAATTCCCATTTACTGCACTCACTCCATTTCACTTTTGCCACGCGGCCACTGCGATTTTTCACTACTTAAATTGTTCTAATTAAATCATCCTCGTCGCCATGTTATATAAAGAAAACACGCTATGCATTATTACTTAGACTTTATTGAGTACAATTATATCCGAGCCAGAGTCATGTATAAACTGAGCTCGTCTCCTACGGCTAGACTCTGTCGATCCCAGCTCCTAGCGGTTCTCTATACAATACAATATGATACAGATTACAGTGATCTGTATTATCTCACGCCCTCTTCATTTACTGCGCCTGTGATCCTGCGGAGAATTTTTCTCTCGCAACTTCCGAGAACCTACTTTTATTGGACCAATTCGCTCTATACGTAGGGATATGGAATCGGTACTCGACTCTTTACTCATATGAGTATTTGGCTTTCGATTCTACTCACATCAGTACTCTATACTTTTGTCCGAGTAATTTTACTCATATTATTACTTATAGGCCGTTGGAATTAATAAAAAAATGTGATTTTCAAGAAGTTTGATCTCCAACAGATTTTATTGCATAGAATACATCTTTTAGGTATAAAAACTTGAAAAATCATAGTCCGTACGCACAGAATGACGGGGAAAGCCCCTTAAAATGCATAATTATGCAAAAAAAGTGCACTTTTTGCTGTTTTTGTTCATTTTTCAAGGGTTTTTCAAAGATATTCCTTTAAGATTCATAAAAATTTGAGAAAAATGTTTTGTTTTAGTATTATACAAGCCTTAAGTAATATATTGGGTCATTTAGAACCCTTTATGGGCCGATTATAGCCATTAAACGCATCCAAAGCATCCGTTTAAGGGCAGGTTCTCCTTTGATCGACCGAAAAGTAGCTCAACTTTGGCATTTTTTTTTCAGGAAAATGAAAAAAGGTATCAAAATTCTTTTCGGTATATTTTTTTATTGTACATTTATGTGTTCATTCAGATTTTTTTCCGAAAAAAAAAAAAAAAATGGCGGCTGTGGTGGGCTTCCGCGCAGAGCGTGTTTTAAAAACATTGTAAACTTCCCGTCAAGTTCTTGGGTGGAAATCAATCTAAAATCAAAAAAATAAAAATTGTAAGTCATTTTACAATAAATGGAGTGGAGCTTATACTAACAATATTTTAAAAAAGTTGAAAATTGACAAAATGGCGAGCGCTTACAAATTAAGTGCTGTTTTTAAGGCGTTTTTTTCGTGAATTGTTGCTTGTAAAAAATAGTTAACATAATAAATGTTCATATTTTGTTAGTATAAGCTCCAATAAACACTTTTTACTTTAATATGCATCAAGTTTCAAGTAAATCGGTTCAGCCGTTTTTGAAAAAAGTTGACGCAAAGTTTTAATATCTCCATTCCTGGGAATTCGTGTTTAAAGTTTCGGTTCATTTTTCGTGATTTCGATCGAATTTTTCGTTGAATTTCGTGATTGTTATTTAACTTCCGTTTCGATTTTCACAACAAAACTACACTTCTTTATGTATTTTGAGTTGCTGAATCCGAATCTGGAATTCTTTTTTCAAACTTCAAAATGGTGGATCCAATATGGCGGACCAAAAATGATATTTTGACTGATTCTTAAATTTTTTTTTTAATTCAATTTGTTTTTTGTCAATAAACACAAATTTGAAAATAATTTTTCAAAATTCAAAATGGCCGATCAAATATGACGAATAAAAAGTAGTTATTGACAATTTTTTTATATTTACATTTAGTACAGTGTATCAGCAATTCCAGCTCCATAAACTAATCCTTCTTCTTCTTCGTATTGTTGCTGTTGAGCGGTTGCTTCTCTTCTCTTGCTGAGAATCTTAGCTTTTGCGGCGCTGGATATTTCTAATTCGGCACGATCAATCCGTTTTTCGTCTTCTCTTTTAGCGAAGTTGTTTGCCTCGAGTCCAACCGAAATTCCCATCGTTTCCATTAGTTGCAGCAACGACGAGTGACCTTCATTGAATAAACAGGCAGCAATAAGAGCGGCAATTTCGACAGTTTTTGAAGCGCAATGCAAATGTTTTGGCGCCAGTCTCCAAACACCCGCGTTAAAACTTTCGTTGTTATTTTGCGTATATCCTCCAAGACACTTCTCGAGCAAATCATCCGACGTAAGTTCCTCGTATACGGGTGTAATAGCATCTACAACTTCTTGCAGTAGGCGGGGTTTGTGTTTGAATGAGGCTAATTCGCCTTTAGCCTCCGCGACACGCCACTTGCACCAGCTATCAATCCCTTCCGGACATAACGAATGTTGTGGATCGTCGTCGGTCGAACACTTGTGGTGAAGTGTAGCCCATATACCGTTCCTCATTTTTTGTACACTGTCAGAGTTTCTTCGAATTGCAAGTCCAAAGTAAACTTGCAAATCTTTTATAACTTGGTCTGTTAATTTTCCATCGCCCTTCCCTCCCAGACCTTTTTTTGCCTTTTTCACTTTTCGAAGTCCTCTTCCTAATCGCTTGGCAACGTGGCCCACACACTCTTTTTTTTGGTTTCAGATCCTTGTACGGTTTTGCATCAGTGATAGTTTTGAAAGTTGAAGTGTCACCATCACCGATGTAATACTTGTACAGCACGCCGAGTAATTTGATAGAGCGCAAAAACATTTGCAACACCCCGTCTGGTTCCATTTTGCCTGAGCTTCCACCATGATTAGCAGTGCACTCACCCTCTTCTTTGTGCGCCTCCAGCCAGGCATCATATTCGGGCGTACCCGAATATGATTTCATATTTGCACAACTTTGACAATATTTAGACCTCACAATTAAATCCACAACTTTACCAGAATAATGTCCAATCAATGATACGATGCCGAAAAGGGATGAATGACCGCGCTTTTTCCATGAACCATCGCCTGATACAATTAAATGTGTTGGTTCGTTACCCTGCGCAGTATTTAGCTCGATTTCTTCTTTTACAGCTTTTGCCTGAACTACTTCAAACACTGCTTTAGCAGCAGTTTGAAGATTATCGAGGAACGCGTAGTAGATTTTGTTGCTAAAGCTGCAAGTTATGTCCATAAGCGCGCAAAATGTTTTTAAACTTTGTTGCCCGACTCCTAACATGCGCATAGCAAACATAAAACGCCGGTTCACTTCAGCCACTTTCCCGGTGATATAAGGGCTGGAATTTATGTACTGGGTGCTACACGAACAATTAACCGCCAATTTGAAAAATAATCCCGCTCCTTGTGTACGATTAAATTTGATGTCTCCGCCGCACGATTTGCAAACCACAAATTGACTTAAGACGGTGAAAACTGTCGCAAAGCTGCATATCACATAGCTGCTGGTGTAATCAAGTTGAACGTCATTGAAACTCCTTGTTTTCAACTTTTTCGCCGACGCACTAACGTACTCAGTCTCGGTTTCCGCTGTATGTCGATTTCCTTGAAACTTTTTTTTTTAACACGATCAAAACGAGAGCGTTTTCTTGTTAAATTAGGCATTTTTTATATCAATAACAAACGTACTCGTGTCTGTACGTTATACTGTGCCACTAACTATTACAACGCATTGCAAGGAAACGTTATTTCAAAAGCAGTATCTATGCGAAAGTTCTGCCACCTAGACAAGATTTTAGATACTAAAATTATCTTATGGCCCATTCATAATAAATATATAATTTAATTCATTTCGGCCGCTCTATTGTGCCTAAACCTAGGCCCAGCGCCGAGCGACAAGCGGAGAGGCGAGCGAGCGCTGAGCGTCCCGCTGCGATTGAGACACCGCTTCGATCAACGAGCTGTAGAATCGGTTCTACTGCTCGGATCGGCATAAAATTTTAACACAATATTTTTAAAACATAGTTCTTTCAGAAAATCGAAAAAAAAATCGAAAATTTCGAAATTTCAAAGGAGAACCTGCCCTTAAAAAAATTTTAATAATTGCTCTAAAATTAAAAAAAAATTTACAGTGAGTCACTTGGTTATTCGTACACATGTAGATTCAAACGTTAGGTTGGCTATTTTTTAAGATTGAATTAATAAAAGTACAAGTTTTGTTAACAAATATTTTATTTCATAATCATAACGTATAAAAATAACAAAAAAGTAGGCATTCTCCCAAAATTTTTTAATAAAATAAAAAAAAATAAAAATTTCTTAGAAAATTCAGGTCACTTAGGTATTCGTACAGTACTTAATGCACAGCGAAACAAAAAGCGTAAGTAATAACTAATACTTAGTATGTAGTCCTTTGTTCATTATTACACTTTGGAGTCTCTTAGGTATGGAATCAACTAATTTTTTTGTGTAATCAGGTGGGTAAAATCGAACCGTCACCTCCCCGTGGTGCCCACTGGATAGCCAACTAACGACGGTAGTAGCGAGGGTGGGACGCTATATTCCCGCATACCAGCGACGGGCTGGCAACCCGTCCTGGCATTACCACATTGCCACGAGACCTACAACAGAGCCTCGGATAGGATTGACCACACAACGAAGACCCGGATATCGTATTAAGGACCATGATTTACGAATTTTTTCTTGGAATGTAAGGACACTGTATCAACCTGGCAGACTAAAAGTTCTACTAAACGAATTAGATAAATATAAAAGCGACCTGACAGCAGTGCAAGAGGTGAGATGGATTGGAAAGGGGATCCTAGAGAAAAAAACGCACAATATATTTTATAGCTGTAACGAGAAGAATCATACTTTTGGGACGGCATTTATTGTAAGAAAACAAATTAAACATCTAGTAATGGGGTTTGACGCTATAAATGAAAGAATATGTAGAATACGTATAAGAGGAAGATTCTTTAATTACTCCATAATAAATATACATGCCCCGATTGAAGATGCGCTAGAAGAAGCGAAAGATGCATTCTATGAAACCTTAGATAGGACGCTAAGAAACTGTCCTAGACATGATGTAAAGATTGTCATAGGAGATGCAAATGCAAAAATTGGCCATGAAAGTGCATACCGACCAACAATAGGAGCATTTAGTCTACACGACGAAACAAATGAAAACGGTATGAGACTGATCAGTTTTGCAATGATGAATAATATGGTGATCGCAGACACAAGATTCCAGCGAAAAGATATACATAAGGTAACCTGGAGATCTCCAGATGGAAGAACGCAAAACTCAATTGATCATATACTTATAGAAGCGCGTCACTGTTCAGAAGTACTAGATGTCAGATCATATCGTGGTGCAAACATCGACTCCGACCATTATATGATTGGGACGAGAATCAGAAGCAGAATATCGACACTAAACGAAAGAAGAAACCGCAGGGAAAGAAAATTTAACGTGAAATTATTAAAAGAAGAAGCAAAACAAGAAGAATATGTGGAAGAAATAAATAGAAGAGTGATAAATGCAAATAATCACAACGCCGAAGACATAGAAGTTAAATGGAAGAACTTGAAGACCCTAATCAAAGAATCAGCATCAAATACTCTAGGATACGAACCCCGTGAAAGCAGAAATGAATGGTTCGACAATGAGTGTACCCGTGTAACACAGGAAAAGAATATAGCATATCAAGTAATGATACAGAAACACAGAACGAGAAATGCAGTTGAGACATACAAAGAAAAAAGGAGACAGGAGAAAAGAGTGCACAAAGCGAAGAAAAAGGAGTACTGGGAAAACGAAATGTTGAAAATAGAAGAAGCGAACAACCGAAACGATGTCAGGAAACTATATAAAAAAGTAAAGGAGCAACGAGTCGGTTTCAAGCCCAGAATAACCATGTGCAAAAATAAGGATGGAGAGATCTTAAGTACCAAAGAATCAGTTCTAATTAGATGGCGTGAACACTTTCAAGAACTGCTAGCTCGAGATGAGGAGCAACCCCTTACAGAAAACATGGAACTAGCAGAAGAACTAGCGGGAGACATGCCTACATTAGAAGACGTACAATACGCAGTGAAAAAGCTAAAAAACAACAAATCTCCGGGCAAAGATAACATCGTAGCAGAGCTATTGAAACAAGGAGGTGAAAACGTAATATTAAGCCTGCATGAAATCGTAACACTAATATGGACCCAGAAACGAATACCATCGGAATGGAGCGAGGGCATTGTGTGCCCTATACACAAAAAAGGAGATCAGCTAAACTGCCGTAATTATAGAGGTATCACGCTACTGAACGTAGCATATAAAGTATTATCAAATATTTTATACGTTAAACTGCAGCCTTACGCAGAAGCAGCTCTGGGAAACTATCAAAGCGGTTTCCGCCCCGGAAGATCCACCACAGACCATATTTTCACCCTTAGGCAGGTCCTGGAAAAGGCAAATGAATTTAATATTACCATACATTCGCTATTCATAGACTTCAGAAACGCGTATGATAAAATAAAACGTGAAGAATTATATAAAGCTATGGAGTATTTAAGATTTCCCAAACACCTCGTAGATTTGACCAAAATGACAATGAAAGAGGTTATATGCAGAATAAGAATTGAAGGAGAGCTGTCAGAACCATTCAACGCCACAGTAGGACTAAGACAAGGAGATGCCCTGTCGTGCTTACTATTTAACGTAGCTATGGAAAAAGTGATAAGAGACGCAGGAATTAACACCGCGGGCAGTATTTTCAACAAGTCGGTACAACTGTTGGCATACGCTGACGACATCGTAATACTAGCCAGATCCAGCATAGCAATGAAAGAAGCCTTCATATTGCTAGAAAGAGCAGCAAAGAAATTCGGACTAGCAATTAATGAAGAGAAAACGAAATATATGTGCATCTCTAAAAGACGGAATGATCGCCAGAATATGACCATTGATACATATAACATCGAAAGTGTAAAAGAATTTATATACTTAGGGACGCTAATTTCAAAAGATAACGACACGACGGCAGAAGTCATAAGGAGATTGGCGCTGGGAAATAGATGCTATTTTGGGCTACGTAAACACTTCTTAACAAGGAACATATCAAGGAGGACTAAAGTTAAACTATACAGAACCCTTATAAGGCCAATACTACTGTATGGATCCGAAACCTGGACACTAAGAAGTAATGAAGAACACCTCCTGGGGTGCTTTGAAAGAAAAATCCTGCGCACAATATATGGAGGAGTAAATGAAAATGGTGTTTGGAGGAGAAGATACAATCACGAATTGTATCAGTTGTATAAAGATCCGAACATCATAAAAACTATAAAAATTAGCAGAATTCGATGGGCAGGACATGTTGAACGTAGCAGTGATGACAGCATAACAAAAATTATTATGAACAAGAGACCAGACGGACACAGAGGCACAGGACGTCCAAAAAAGAGATATACAGATAGCGTAGAGGAGGATCTACGAACCCTAGGTATAAGAAATTGGAGACCCCAAGCCAGGGACAGACAGTTCTGGAGGAGGATGTTGCAGGAAGCCAAGGCCAATAACAGGCTGTGGAGCTATTTATGATGATGAATCAGGTGATATTTTCAACCATTCCACCTGTAATTTATTTATTAGCACTTCCTTATTGGTAATATTATGTTTGCGGATGCGTATATCAAGTTCGTGCCACAGATTCTCTATGGGATTGATATCGGGAGATTGTGCTGGAGTTTCTATTACCTTAGCACATTTATAAAGTAGCCATTCTCGGACAAGGTACGATTTATGCTTTGGGTCATTGGCTTGGTAAAACTTAATACTACCATTTAAACCCATTTTGTTTTAAGTGGTTTTTCAAAATGTTGAGGTAGACTACCTTGTCCATTATGCCATTTATAATATGAAGATTCCCTACTCCATGTGCCGACATACAACCCCAAACTAAAACAGACCCACCGCCATGTTTTACGGTGGCACGAAGGTTTTGCTTCTGGAGTTCCTGATTCGGCTTTCGCCAAACCATCGTCCGTCCGTCTGAGCCAAATATATTGAATTTGGTCTCGTCTGCAAAAATAACGTTGTCCCAAAACTCTGTATCCTTAGTTATGTGGTCTTTCGCGAACATTAGACGACGCTTTATATTCTTCTGGTATAGGTAGGGTTTCTTTTTGGCTACTCGTCCGTTATAACCAGCTCTCCGCAGTACTCGCCGTATAGTCTCCGCACATACTCGCCTTCCTGAATGTTCCTCGAACGCAGCAGCTAACTTAGGCGCACTTAATTTAGGGTCAGCGCGAATTTGCCGAACTACCCAACGACTGTCGTGCTCATTCAACAAGAACGAGGGTCCTTTTTTTGGCTTATCTATAACACGATTTTCATTTTCAAAACGTTTAATTATGTATTGTATTGTCGAATGACTTTTATTAAGTATTTTCGCAATTTCTCGTAAAGATTTGCCAGCCTTATGATGCGATAATGCCAATTCCCGAAGGTCTACCGAAGTGTTTTTTGATTTACGGCCCATGATTACTTTAAAATGCTCAATCGACAAATGAACTCTTTCATTAAACGCAGAAAACTGCAGTGGCTAACTCCAAAAGTGTTATAAAGAACAAAGGGCTTCATACCAAGTACTATTTTATTACTTACGCTTTTTGTTCGCTATGCATTCAGCGTTGTACGAATAGCTAAGTGACCTGAATTTACTAAGAAATTTTTATTTTTTTTTATTTTATTAAATTTTTTTGGGAGAATGCCTCCTTTTTTGTTATTTTTATACGTTATGATTATGAAATAAAATATTTGTTAACAAAACTTGTACTTTTATTAATTCAATCTTAAAAAATAGCCAACCTAAAGTTTGAATCTACATGTGTACGAATAACCAAGTGACTCACTGTATACTCGGGGGTTTTCGAGGTCACTAATTACGAATTTGAAGAGAAAGTCGGAAAATTCAAAATGGCTGACTGCTAATGGCCTTAATTTTTTCAAAAATATGACAAAATTTAAAAAATTCGGGTTTTCGAGGTCATACGAATATATTACCAAAGCTTTTATTAAATGTCAGCGCGTTAATAAATAAGATATAGGAAGGGGAGGGGGAAAAGAAAAAAAAATTGAAAATTTAGTTTAAAAAAGACGTAAATTCGTTTTTTTTAATATATTTATGGAGGGTATCCAACCTAAATATTAGATTATTTGTTCCTTCTGTGTATGCCCGAGTAAAAATAAAAAACGCCCTTATAAAGGGCGAACACCGGCCGCTTGGCTTTTTAAGGGGCATATGATGGCCGTAGAGTTTTTAACAATTTTTAATGGGAGCATATACGGCCTTACGACGGCCAAATTTGACCAAAAGATTTAAAATGCCAAGTACTGGGCTGTAGAAACGGGCATTCGACGGGAAATTTGAGCCAAAAAAAGAATCTGCACCAAATGTATTGTTGAATGTGTTTTATGGGAACTTCATCATTTTCGTTATGTACAATGGTTCTTTCGATTTATCCTACTTAAAGATATCTATGCAGAAGAGAAACGAGCTCGCCAGTCGTCGGTTTGTTGTAAGTGAAGTGTGTGGTGCGTGTTGATTTATATTTTAGTGGGAAATTTTGTTATTTAACGGCTTGAAAAAAAACACAACGAAAAAAATCAAACATTTAATTGCAGTGAAATATATTTTCTTATAGGAGGGCGAATATCCACGTTGCTTCCACTGTACTACCGTCGTATAACCCGTAATAGCAACCATACGGCCGCGGTACCACCGTCGTATGGCCGTTATGGGAACTGTAAGGCCGTTGTATCACCGTCAGTCGTCCCCTGTACGGCCGTACTGTCCTGCAACGAGCCCTCTGTTAACCGCCAGATGGCCGAGGACTATGTTTCAATCACAGTCGGCATTTGCCCGTTCTAAGGCCATCATTTATTTTTAATCGGGTGTACATATATTCTATTTACATTTTTATTTATATTTCTTTTATAAGTTTTGTCATGATTAGAAATCTTTCCTTCTTTCTTTTATGTTTTCAGGGTTGTTTCCAAGTATTTCCTCTATTTCCGACTTGATATTCAATTTTCTTCTAAGATTATTATAATTGGAACATTCTATCAATATATGCGTGACTGTAATTTAGGTGTTGCATTCGTTGCAGGTGGGTGGTTGCTCTTTCTGCAATATCCATCTGCGAGTGATGTTGGTATGTCCTGTTCTTAGCCTGGCAATACAAATTTCTATTTTTCTATTTTGGTGGTGTGTTGTTTCCCATGGTTCTATTGTTTTTTATTTTTGCAAATTGGGTTGTGTTTTGAAGCCATTCGACGTTCCACTGGGTTTTTATGTATTTTTTAACTCAGCTGCTATTGTAGTATAAAGTGGGAGAAATTCGGGGTTGATTGTGCCGGTTAATGCTTCTTTTGCTGCAGTGTCAGTTTGCTCGTTACCTTTGATCCCAATGTGACTTGGAATCCAGAGGAATTTAACATTTTTACCTAATGTATAGTATGGATTTGGTGGAGTAAATCATTTATTTTCCAGATTATAGGGTTTTTACTGAATTTGTTGTGAATTGCATTTAACGAGCTCAGGGAGTCTGTTATGATTACTGCATTCCTAATTTGGTTGTTATGATGTATCACCTCTATAGCGTATTGTATCGCATGTAATTCGGCGTCGAAGCTGCTGTTGTTGGCTGGAATTGTGATTTTTGTGGTGTTATCATTATAATTGTTGCAAAACCTGTGCTCTCTTCTGTTTTGGATCCATCGGTGAATATTTGGGTGTAAGTTCTATGTTTGTTCAGTATTTCTATGAATTCTTGTCTATAGATTGATGGGTTTGTGTCTTTTTTTTTCTTTTGGCTAAAGTTTGTATTATTTGTGTGGTTTGTGTGGCCCAAGGTGGATATTTTGGTTGTAGTATCTGGTATGGTTTTGTAAGTTTATTGTTATTTATAGACTGTATTGTGACGTTGATTCTGTTGCATAATAATTTTAATGTGGATTTGTTTCCTGGGTGTTCATGGTTTTCCGGCGTTTGGACTATGGCGTAGTTGATGTGAGATGGTAGGCTCCTGATTTTTAAGACATACTATAATTGGTATGTAAAATATCCCTTCTGTATTTGAGCGGAATAATATCTGTATCAACCTCCATACTTTTCACTGAGGTAGTCCTATAAGCTCCTGTAGCCAACCTTAGTGCTGTATTTTGAATAGTATTTAGATGTTTTAACTCCTTTTTATTAGCACTGCTGTATACTATGGCCCCGTAATCTATGATGGGCAAAGTGATGGATTGATATATTTTAATGAGAGAATATCTATTTGTACTCCATTGAGTGTTGGCGAGAGTTTTTATTATATTCATGCTTTGTATGCACTTGATTTTAATTGCTTTGTATACATTTTATGTGAAAAAAAAGAAAAAAAATTACTTTTAAAATTGAATTTCGCGCCATTATCATTCAACCATTTTGAATTTTCCAATTTTCTCTTCAAATTCGTAATTAGTGACCTCGAAAACCCCCGAGTATAAATTTTTTTAATTTTAGAACAATTATTAAATTTTTTTTTAAAGGATGCGTTGGATGCGTTTAATGGCTATAATCGGCCCCTAAAGGGTTCTAAATGACCCAATATATTACTTAAGGCTTGTATAATACTAAAACAAGACATTTTTCTCAAATTTTTATGAATCTTAAAGGAATATCTTTGAAAAACCCTTGAAAAATGAACAAAAACAGCAAAAAATCCACTTTTTTTGCATAATTATGCGTTTTAAGGGACTTTCCCCGTCATTCTGTGCGTACGGAGTCCGGACTAGGGATGTTACGAATGTCATATTTTTCACATTCGCGAATGCGAAAGCGAATGTTCGGAATGCGAATGTGCGAATGCGAATACGGATGTTTAGGAATAGCATTGAAAAATTTAATTAAATTAAGTTCTCATTTTTTTATTACTTACAATAGGATATGAAAAAATATTAGAACAATAGACCAGTGTTAATACAGTAATGGTATTCTTTCTTCTCGTCTTTAGTAAACAAAGTTCAAGAGAGGAATATTATATTTCATGAGACGATTTCTAAAGACCCCCATTCATATACGCCCGCAGGCCATGGCCTGAAGGTGTCTCGCCTTGAGGTCAAGTAAAACCACACACTCACTCACCCACGCCGTCAACAGGCTCCTTGCATTGCTGACAAAAATCTTTATGTGTGTGTGGGTATTTATCGTCAGTCCGTGCCTGAAAATCTGAACTTCTATCTGAAATTCTCGTTGAGGCGATGAACATTTTTGCACTTGAATTAACAACCTGCTACGGTAAACTGTCGTCTTCGCCTGTATGCATGCAGGGAATCATGAGATCGCCTGCATTCCTCGGCCTGTCAGACGTATGCCTCAAGTCCTCATCCCTCAGTCAGACTGACTAATGTATGGCCTTCATCGGACGGTACCTGTACTGGCGCGCACCAAAAGTAGAAAGCTGGCAAAAGTGAGCTACCACGCGCCAGCGCCAGCTGCACATTGTAGCTGAACTTGGGTGGGTGGGCTACGTTTTTTACTTTTGACAGTTTGCGCTGCATCGCCAGCACAACGCGCCAGCGCCACATTGTAATTCAGCCTTAAGGCTACGCTCAGAACCGTAGAATCTTAAAGAATCTTCAAGAAAGTGGCGTTTGCGATTGATATCACTGCAAACCCGAGCTTTCGAAAGTGTTTTATTTCAAAACGCTTAAAACGTTTTATTTTGACGTCACCCATTTGATTAACATTGTCGACACTTTTAAAACACTTAAAAGCGTTTAAAAAATGCCTACAATGTTAATCAAATGGGTGACGTCAAAATAAAACGTTTTAAGCGTTTTGAAGTAAAACACTTTCGAAAGCTGAGATTTGCAGTGATTTAATTTGGCGTTTTACAAAAATTAAAGTATTAGTGGAAATATAAGAAAAAAGATTATTTGAAATAAGGTGCTCTGTGTAAAAGATATTTAATAATGGAATATTCGGATTTATTAAAGGATTTAACAACATTAACTAAATTAGGGAGCGAAGCAGTGATGGGAACAGAAAAGAACCTTTATATCGGTTCTACTAACTAAAAATCAATTCTGGAACCTTTTCTTAAAAATTCTTATTTTGGTTCTTCCGCAGAGCCTTTTTTTAAGCATCAAAATATAATATGGAATTCGTAAATGATAAATTCTCAATTTAAAATATCTGTTCTGGTTTGGTAACGAAACCAAAAAATAAAATTTTTCTGGTTCCGATTCCCGACTTCACAGTTTTTATTTATTTAAATGCAGGTTACAGAAGTACGGAGAATTGCTTTTGACAGAAAGAAGTAACCGTTATCATTGTATGGATGATATGAGTTCTTTATTGCTTTACTGGAATTTGAAAAAGAATGAATTACCTTGGCTTGGTAGGCACGCTGAAATAGTACACGTTGTTCCAGCTACTCAAGTCAGCGTGGAGAGGTGCTTCTCTGGTCTAAAATTTACATTAACTGATCAAAGAAATAAGCTAACACGTACTAATCTTGAAAATATATTACTCATACGTGTCAATAAATCATTCATATTAGCTATCAAGGAATAAAAATTAAATATGTCCAAATACTTATATGTATAAATACTTTTGTACCACTTTATATGAATTTTTATATTTTGGTTTCAAATAAAAATTCGGTCTTAGTACCAAAATGAAAAAAATTCCAACTCTTATTTGAAATGAGTATGGAACCGATATAAAGTTTTTATTCGGTTTTGGATCTGGAAACGGAATTTTTATAATCTGCAAAATCGGTTCTTAGCGTAAGTGAAACCGAAAGGAACCAATATACCGAAAAAATTTTTTTTAGGTTCCAATCACTGGAGCGAAGTGATGTGAAAAAAAAGAAACCGCTGTCGTGTAGTGTTCGAAAATTATATACAGACCGTTCTAAAAATGGTTATTATAAAACCACTTTTTTAAAAATGAAAGCACCGATCCTGGACAATTTTACATCCAGTATAGTAGCTTTATTAAACTAGACGTCTTTATTTACTCCAGACTCGATTTGTTGTGATTACCTTTTACAAATGTCAAAACGTCTTAAGGCTATTATAGCTGAGCTTAAGATTCGTTAAGAGTTGACAGAAAATTAGCCAGTCTTAAGAGAATTTGAGGAGAAATCTTAAGACGTCTTAAGACCATTGTAGTTAGCCCTTTATTCGTTCTGTTTCTTCTTCTTCAGTTTTATTAACATAAGGTTTTTGCGGCTGTGGGTTGCCAGCCCTTAGACAGTTATTCTAGTGGAGGGGCTGCCTTCTATTCGATCCGAAATTCGAAGTTTGATCATATCCGACAGAAACTGTACTCGAAGGTCGCCGGTTAGGACGTCTAAGTTAACGGGAGAAGTTAGCAATTTTCTTCTACAAAACAGCGGCATGAAATCTAACACGGCCCGTGTAAGGGGCTATAGATTTGTGTAGAAAGAAGAAATTTGTTCTGCATTGATTGAATCCTGTTGTAGCTTATATGAACCAGATAGCACATGCCTATTCCAAGATAGGGCGAACTGCTCTTATCTAGCATTTTTGTACACTCATACATTGTCGAAGTCATCAGCTCTTCACAACAAGACCCTCGTAAGTACAGGCCTGGAAGCAGCCAGGCCAACTAATACTAACATAGCTAAAAATAGGCCAAAAATATTCTGACAGTTGTGGAATTAACATGGCCGAAGCCATACGAAGGAATTTTTTAAGTTTTTTTTTGCACTAAAAAGTGGTAAAATATTGTATATTATCACTTTTTGGTGCATATGGATTATCAGTGATTAGTGCTTTAGTGATTTAATAAAAAAAATTAAAATGAAGTGAGTGGTTAAGTGTATTTTAAGAGTGTTAATTGATTAGGTGACCATTTTTGTTTACAATCGCGGTGGTTTTTTCGTGTTAATTTAGGAAAAAATGTTGAATTTGTGTAGTAATATAATAAAAAGTGCTTTTTAAGTGATTAAAGATTATTATAGAATAGTTATTAAAAACATAAGTGCAGAAAAATGTGAAGGAAAAGTGAAAAAGTTATTGTTATTCATGTTGTGTGGTAGTACTTGCACTTATGTTTTTAATAACTCTTCTATAATAATTTTTAACTACTTTAAACTCACTTTTAATTCCATTACTACACAAATTCAACACTTTTTCCCTAAATTAACACGAAAAAACCACCGCGATTGTAAACAAAAATGGTCACCTAATCAATTAACACTCTTAAAATACACTTAACCACGAATTTTTTTTTAATTTATGGACAGATCACTAAATAACTTATCACTGATAATCCGTGTGCACTAAAAAGTGATAAAATACAATATTTTACCACTTTTTATTCCAAAACCAAAGTTAAAAAATTGCTTCGTATGGCTTCGGTCATGTTAATTCCACAACTGTCAGACGATTTTGGCCTCGCACAGACGCAACCAAAAAGTCTGCTTCCAGGCCTGTACTTACGAGGGTCTTGCTTCACATAGAACCAAGAAGCTTGTTGGCAGTGGCAGTTGAAATTTATATCGACAATTTAATCGGCATGATTCACCTTGTCGTTTAGATCACAATACTACCGCAGTGTGTTATTTAGTTTTGCCGTTATTTTAAATCGTACAATGACATTCGTTTAATTCTTTCCTGTGACGTGAATAAGCGTGACAAATTAATTGATTTGATTTATTTATTTTATGGTGTTCTTCAGAGCCTTGATGTAACATATGTTTAAATATATTGGATATTGATATATTGCATTGAAGAACTGAAACATCTTCAATCAAGAATTTACAATTCAATTGAAATAAAAATTAAAGTTAATGTTATTTTTTCGAAATTGTGTTTTGTCAAAGTTTAAACGAAATTTTATCCATTTTAGATCTTCCTGCAAACTCCTATATTCTAAAAGAGTCAGAAGTAGAAGCAAAAACAATTGATGACAATGTCACCATTCGTGAACTGGGAGAGCTGCTTGCAGGAAAAGGAGTGTTATCATCAGAATTACTAGCCATAGGTGGGCCCCTGCTGGATCTTGCAAAGTGGCTGAATGACTCTCTAGCAAACACATGTGAAAAATCCGAGGGGTTTTATCATCTAGAATCTTGCTACAACTTCTTGACATTCGTCGAGGACTGGGACGCTGGCAGTCACAACTACAAGCCAGTAGATATTCTGGATAATTTGAAAATCCGAAAATTAGCTCACTTAATGACATTTGAAATGTTCCAAAAAGTTATTATCAAACACAATGGAAGTGATGAGCTTGTTGAAATAAGAGAAATCGCCTCGCAGAATTTCATCACGAATATTACGACATATTTCCATTATAATCAAGCAAACGAAACTACTCATGAGATGAAGGGAAAATTTGGACAAGTCTTCAATTGTCAATTTGCTGACGGAACGAATAGGAAATTTCCATTTCTGTTTGAAGGAGAGTCGGTAATGTATTGGCGCTTAAAGCCCGAAGCTTGGATCGCAGCTGGACTAACTGCAGCTATCCTTGGCATTATTATAAGCTTAGCCATTTTGGTCTTTATTGTTGTAAGGATAACGATCGGCGACGTTTTTGAAGGAAATCCAATGAGTTCGATTATGATACTTCTGTCGCTGGTGTTGCTGTTTGGTACTTTTATTGCGTTTGCCTTAGAATACTCTTCGGATCACCTAAATTCTCAAGTGACGTACGAGGATGCGGAAACGATGAATACACTCTGCGCTGTTCGAATATTTCTGGTAACACTGTGCTACTGCATAACGTTTTCACTGCTGCTATGTCGGGCCCTTATGTTGGCATCGATAGGAAGCGAGGGTGGATTTTTATCACACGTCAACGGCTACATTCAGAGTGTAATCTGCTTGTTCAGTACTTTGGTGCAGATTGGTCTTTCATCACAATTACTTATCGTTATGCACATCGCCAACGAAAGTATCTCCTGCGACAACATATTCTACGGAAATTGGCTATGGTCCCTGCTAGCCTATGATATTCTCCTTTTAATATTTCTGGTTTTATTATCACCATTAATATTTAGATCACAGCGAAATTATCGAGAAGGTGTTCTACTCGTTGTGGCAGGAATATTAATTTTTATAATTTGGTGTGCTTGGATACCGATAAGTTTCTTCGGAAGAGACTGGAGAGATGCAGCTATACCACTTGGAACACAAGCAACTGGATGGGCAGTCTTAGCTGCAGTAATGATTCCAAGATCATTTCTAATCGTTCGTGGAATAGAACGATCAGATATTGCTCAAGCTCTGCCATCGCTAACGTCATTAGCATTTGCGCAAAACAATCAGTATGCATCTGAACAGGTAAGAACAATGCAGTATTTTTCTGTAGAATTGTATAGTATTCAGCACGTTTGATATAGTATTTACTTTAATGGCTATACGCGATCTGGCCCTGGACTCTTACAACTGTTCTCTCCAGCGATATCGCTTCTGAGCCTATGTCATCCTGCTTGGCATCCCTAAGTTCTGGTCGTGTGCGCCATCCTCTCCATAGCTGTAGCACCTCAAAGATATCTTCGTGTTACTAAATCTTAATATTCTGTTTTCTGATTTGGCTGCAATTAGACACTTTGTCGTAAATTAAATTTAAATAATTTTTTTGGTTTACTTTATTTTAGGTTTCCTTTTCGTAAATTAGGTCGTAGAAATCAAAGAACATTGTTTTTCATTGTAATAACAACCCTATAAAATCCAAGAACTTAGCCACGATTTTCCTGGTCAAGGATGATCCACGCATATCCGTTACGTGACGGCGAGTGCAGTACCTGGAGCATCAGTGAAAAAGAAATATTGGCACGATTTAATTCCATGGATTGGGAAAAGAGCGGTATGTTGCCATTGCCACAGATCCGACGCAGTAGGGCACGACGTTATCAGTACCCTGCAGGCGTCCGTAAAAACCGCAAAAAAAATACCTTGCCAAGGATATTTTTTAATTTATCCCGGACGTGAAACAAATTTTTTTTAAATTCAACGGAAAATTTAATAAGAATTCAGCAGAAATTTAGGTAACGTTTATTTGAAATACACTGAAACTTGTTTCTGTGCAGTCTTTTTTGTGCGATTCCTTTGTAGTTTCGTGGTCCGCCAATCCTCTCCTTCCACTTCCCGTGGGATGAACCGTTCTCTTTTTTATTCTTTTCCTTCTCGCCTAAGAACAATGCTACTGCAGCAAGATATTCCACGCGTAATTCCATCATGCGCTGGAGATCACTGTTCAAATTTCAAAACCAAAAAGTAATTACTGATGCCATTGAACATTGAGCACTGATATTGAAAAGGCGGTGCTGAGTGAATTTCAGTGAAAAATTCATCACGGAAGCCACGTAAAGCATCGGTGCTGTACCGTCACGGATATGTGTGGATCGACCTTAAGAAATTAATTTTACGACCGATTTAACGGAAGAAGATGGAGCCCGATTAAAAATGGTTGTTTTTTCTGTCGTCTCCATCAGACTCAATTTTTGGTTTCTTACCGAGAAGAATGCTCCAAATGCTGGGATTTTTATCTTTCAACCAATATTATAGATTTGTTACTTTTTTTTGCCTTTTTGGGGGTCATCAAAATCGACATATTAGGTAAATCAAACTTCTTCATATCAAACCTCCTTTTTGAGCGAATTTTGCTTGGATCTTGATTAGCGTCATCAAAATCGAAAACAAATATAATATTTTCCCAATAAACTCATTCCTCGTCTTTAGAATCACCGTAATAACCTTGAAGTAACAAATTAAAATTTACATATCTAAATAAATACACAGACTAATCGGTTTCATTTAATACATAAAATTCAAAAAAATATGAACAGAATGCATTCAGAATTGATTCCAGTACATTGGAAGTGCTTCCACTTTAGATTCAAAGACATGTAGAGAACCGATTCTTTTTGCATTGGGATGTCATAGGACGGAACCAATTCATTCCTCTCTGCATTCCCTAGAATCGGTTGGGAATTGATTCCTTAGAATTGATTCCCAAATTTTTTTACGCTTAGCAACGAACTGGGAATACATTCAATTCCCGTCTGCATTCTCCAGAATCAGAAAAGGAATCAATTGGTTCCTCCGGTATGTATTCTGAATCAATTCTTCTGGAATGGGTTCTGCTTTTCCCAACTGGACTGGGAGGGCGCGTGGAAAACAGGAATTTTCTAAATTCAATCCGGTTATAGTCAACGATTGATTTTGTGCTTTGAAGCGAAGGCAAGGCGTAAAGGGAACTGAAGCCATTTAAACTCGAAAGGTATATCGTTGGAAATCATCGGTATACCTGGAATTAGTACGCTTTCCCCTTCGAATTTACCTTACCGTTGATGATTCTTGTTTCGATCCAATTCGGTGTTAATTTTTTGATGATAAGTCTTGTTCCATCACAGGTGATCGAACTTTCAATGTCAATAATGTGTGGTGACATGCCTGGTGGTTCCAAAGAATTAAGAAATTCAATTGGATATTTGACTACTTGTTCGTCCATTACTGTGTCAATCGATTTGTATTTGACAGTTTTTCCGAGAAGTTTCATTTGAATTTATTTCATTAAGTTTGTTGACATCGTCATTCTTGGGCGCTAAGATTGCACGTTTCGCACAGCCAATCTGGATTTTTGTAGCTCGTTTTTAAATTCGGGAACACCTTGTCCATAACGGTTTGAGTATTGGGCTGCATTTCACAAACGTTTTGGGGAAACGAAATATCTTTTGTTCTGATATCGATTGGAATTTCGCCATTTCCAATGTCCAAAAGTTGTTTTGGAAATGTTTGAGCAGAGGCATCTTGTAGCAAATGGACACGCATATTCGTTGTGAGCGTAATTTTACAACACTGTTCCATAGGTATGATTCTTTCAAGCATGCGTTAAGCTCATCTTCATGCGTTGATCGAGGTATAACAGGCAAAGTTTAGCGAAAATCCCCTGCAAGTCGTATCAGAGAGCCTCCCATCGGTTGATTTTTTCCTCGGAAATCTCGCGAAGTCTTGTCAAGCGATTTTTGATGGGCCATGGTGCATTCGTCCCAAATTATAATTTTGCACCTTTTAAGTACTGATCGGAATTTTTGCTGATGTTACATGTAGGTGTTTCTATCTCATGGGTACCAACCCAAATGTTATCGCAGACCGTTTACAAACCGGTCGGCTGTTGATAGGTTGGACAGGTGAGACAAACAATAAATTGTATGGTTGGGGGGTGGTGGAACTCGTAAAGGTGTAGCCACTAGGGTTTTTGAAATTTTTTTGATAGAGCTTTACATATCATCATGCATTTTTGTAACCCTATTCATGAATAAGGTTCCAGTGTACGCAAAATACTCCCAAATTATTGTGAAAGTGACGGTTCAACCTTGCCAAAGTCAAAATTTGGCTTTTTTTAACAAAAATTACAACTTCGACTACCTTTTTCTCCAAAGTTAACCTATAATTTTTTTTCCAAAAGTTGTCCTAGCAATAATGTCCAGACAATTTTTATGTTACGGCAATTATAAGCAATTTTGATATTAATTCAACGACAAAACAAAAACTAAAAAATTCCTGAGATGCACAAAAAAATACGACATGCACAGCCTACTGCTCTCCCACCGCACTACTCAACTCCAGTGCACCGGTGTGTTAATCTCACATTAGTAGTTCCATTTGCAGATTTTCTGGGACTGTTTCAATAACAACGTTAAAGAGAGCTAGGAACATTTTTTCTATTTCGTGTGTTGGAACCTTCTAGTACAAAATATTTTGTTAAATCGTGTTGAATCTCGCGGGCCGCAAAATTTCCTGCGAAGGCCCGCGTTGGCCGCCCCTGTTCTATCTAGTTCGAATTCAATGGGAGCTTGAGTTCTGAATGCGCTGTACGACCAGCATCAAGCAGAGTTGATGATATTCCCGATGATGTCACGGCGAGTTCAATCTCATTCTGCATTCGAATCGACACGTTGCATGATTTTGTCGTACGATTATTTTTGAAATTGTGCGGCAACTACCCGTAAATCACCTCCGATCGATCTGAAGCTTAGCGAATCATATTTTTTGATGAAAAAAAACAAAATAAAATGGATCTGAGCTCTTTAGCAGTGAATCGAAGAGTACCTCCCATACAAAAGTTCGAATTTTACGGAGATCGGTGCACTACAGCTACCCGAAGTGTTCGAGGTAGAGCAAAATAGACCGCGTAGGAATACTCCACGTAGCCGAAAACCTTTATACAAAAATTCATGCCATTCGATTGAGTGGTTTCGGAGCATATTACAGACAGACAGACAAACTTTCAGTTTTATATATATACTAGCTGGGACCCGGTGCGCCTATGCTGCTCCCATAAGCCAATAGTAGTAATCAGGTAATATGAATTTTAATATACAGTAGGTGAGTTTGAAAAAGGCAATTTTTTGATATTTTTGATTTCAAATAACAAAATGTGAAACTCTTAAGGATCTGACATTTTGATCGAGACAATAAAAACCATCCATTGACATGGAATTTTTCGGGATATGAATTTTCATACACATATGAAGTGTCTCAATGAACTGGTTATTTTCTGTATTTTGGATAGCTGAGATCCGGTGCGCCTCGCTGCACCCAAAGTTTAAACATTTAAAATCAATCCAAACCTTCAAAATTCAACTCTTCTTAACCATTAACGAAAAACCAACTATTCCTATAAAATTTGGAGTCATTAGATTCAAAATACATTTATTTGAACTATGACCAAAATTGCTTGTGTATTCTGTTAAAACCATGAACGTTAAAAGATTTCAAATTAATGTAAATAGCAGCATGTAGCACTCGAAATTCGAGGGCCATTTTCTATTGTATAGCTTTTTTTAATTTAAATCTAGAAGTCTGCAATAACAAAATTTTTCCAGAACAATAAAACTAAATTGAAAAATGAAACAAATATTTTATAGTTGGAAAAAGCAATGTCAAAAAACCAACTTTTATTATCTCTTAATGTCACATATTGCAAAATTGCGTTCATATATTCGAATTAAATGTAACAGATGCCATACGTTTCATAGGGGAAATAATTGTACAATTATTTTCTCATGTTTAGCGTCCTTTTGTGCCGTGTATAAATAAAATTGCGATTCTGCACTTCTTTGAGCTCAGACCTACACGGTGAAACAGTTTTCAATGTTGTTGGAGAGTTTAAACTCTGTAAAATGGTGTCACAAAATAAGTGCTTGCCGTTTTATTATATCATCTTCAAAATTAAATTCGTCATAAACAATAACGAAAAACCAAGTATTCCTATAAACGTTCGAGACATTAGATTCAAAATACATTTATTTGAGGTGTGACCAAAATTACCTATATGTGTTTTGTTAAACCCACGGACGTTAAAACATTTAAAATAAATCTGCAATTGCTTGGCCGCGGGGTTCTCATCTGCAATGTCACTGACTCAGGTTTTATTTGTTTACCCAGATGCCAGCCTCTGCCCGTATTGCAGAATCCGTGATAGGTTTCTTTCCTTCTTATCCATTATACATAAATCATCCCACATTTCCGTTTCGCCTTACCACCTTTCCAAAAAACCCTGTTGACCAACTCTGAACCGATTACTTCGAGAGCTTCAGGAAACACTATATCCAATGTTTTTCCATTTGTAGCTAGAATATCAAGATTTTCCGATTTTTCAACTCTTGAACACCCTACAAACCGGGAAAAGACACTTATTTGGCAAAATTCTTCCGCCATATTGGCCCCACAATTTTGAATAAGTTTTGATCATAAATTCGTTATTTACTTACCTTAAAAACTCCCATATACCGATTTTAATTGGACTCGGAATACAATTCGCAAACTCGTCGGCCATATTGGTGCGGCCATTTTGAATTTAAATTTTGATCATAAGGTCGTTATTTGCTACCTTAAAAAACTACAGATTTTCATTGGAATCGGAACACAATTTGCAAATTCGCCGGCCATTTTGAATTTATAAATTTTGACCACAAATTCGTTATTTGCGACCTTAAAAACCCCTAGATAACCACTTTCATTGGAATCGGAATCAAATTGGCAAATTCATCCATATTTCTGCGGCAATTTTGAATTTCGGTCATATTTCAACGGTCATTTTTAATTTCGAAAATCGGGCTTCGAGGTGCGTCATAGTTATTTTATATCTTTTACGGCCCCGAAAACCCCCTAGGAGTCGATTTTTGCAAAACCCTTTCTTAGTGGATCTCTACTTAACAAAAGAAACATGCATGCCAAATTGCAAATCTGTAGGTCTAATAATTCCGGAGATATGGTGATGACCAAGTGAGTGAGTGTTTTTCTCCTATATATATATATATATATATATATATATATATATATATATATATATATATATATATATATATATATATATATATATATATATATATATATATATATATATATATATATATATATATATATATATATATATATATATATATATATATATATATATATATATATATATATATATATATATATATATATATATATATATATATATATATATATATATATATATATATATATATATATATATATATATATATATATATATATATATATATATATATATATATATATATATATATATATATATATATATATATATATATATATATATATATATATATATATATATATATATATATATATATATATATATATATATATATATATATATATATATATATATATATATATATATATATATATATATATATATATATATATATATATATATATATATATATATATATATATATATATATATATATATATATATATATATATATATATATATATATATATATATATATATATATATATATATATATATATATATATATATATATATATATATATATATATATATATATATATATATATATATATATATATATATATATATATATATATATATATATATATATATATATATATATATATATATATATATATATATATATATATATATATATATATATATATATATATATATAGATATATAGATATATATATATATAGATATATATATATATAGATATATATATATATATATATATATATATATATATATATATATATATATATATATATATATATAT
The DNA here is from genome assembly GCA_963855945.1 of Thereva nobilitata. Lineage (NCBI taxonomy): Eukaryota > Metazoa > Arthropoda > Insecta > Diptera > Therevidae > Thereva > Thereva nobilitata. The sequence continues at coordinate 125,811,279 of OY979695.1, forward strand.
ATATATATATATATAGATATTTTTTATATATCATAAAAGAGAGAACAGACGATCAAAAATATTAAAAGCTGATTTTCCATCGTATCACTGCACCTTCAACTTTTCAGAGGATTTTAAAAGCGAGAACCAAAATGCATTGTTTAACCATCCTCCCCACCCCTTTCCAAGTGACGCCTTCTCGCTTCTCTTCAGGGAGCATTTGTCGCGCAACAAAGTGGAGCTTTTAACTACCCAGGAGAAATCGCGTTCTCTTTTGCGTAGATGGTTGTACTTGCATACCTTTTTTCTCTTGTTTATTCCCTCTTTCAGCCCAATCGCTTATCTTTATAGAACTGAGATTTCATGATGTGCATGTCATAGTCCTTTCGAATACCAGATGGTTCGTTTCAGATAAGTATGACGAAAGATAGAATTTTGTAGCATGGTATATTTTGCAATTTAAATTTTTGTTTCATCAAATTTATTAACGATTATGCTTACCATAGATCAAAGTTACATTATCCATCAATTCGTTTATTACCCCAAAACACATACCGGTTTTTTATGCAAGGGGTCGTAGGTAACTATATGGTGTGCGTCATATGTCTCCTCACTTTTGCCTCAGAAAATTTGCCAGATTCACCCATCCATTACACTAACACAAATATAACATCGCACTCGGAGTCTGCAAAACTATTAGAAATTCCCCCTTCTCAAGGGCATCACAATCGTTACACGAAAAAGATGTAGAAAAATGAATCCCTGCAAACAATTTCTCGAAGGCTCGCTTTCTCCGACCATTCTCGATTCGAAAAATGCTTGCGAAGGGTACGAGAAAAAGATTCAAAACGCAAAATTAAAGCTTTCCTGGTTGATTTGTTTCTCCCAAAGCTTTCATGCTGTAGACAAATATTGAGAGCCGATTTCCCCTGAATGGGACTTCAAATGTCCAAATTACACTAACAACATAAGTCATTTCACCGATTTGAAGTCCAATTGAGAGGAAATTTTGAGAGGCTTTGGTTTCTCTTCAACGATTTGTTTGGAAAGTTTGAGCTTTTGACTTGTTTTGCTCTGCGGAGTGATTCTCGGCGCAGAAACGATTTGCTATCGATACGAGCATGCGATTCTTTATCAGCACGAGAAAGCGATTCGATCTCTTTCTCCGCTTTTATTGCCTTCGAATTCGTTTACGAGTCGTTAGCGAGTCCGAGATCGAAGCAAGCTTTCGCTTTTGGCAAATAGTTCTCGAATCGTTTCCGAATCGAAATGTTTGCAGGGATGCTTAGTGTAACACCTGAATCATACACAAACCGTTTTCATGTGAGTATCGTGTGATGGATAGTGTAATTTGCACCATAAACATTTATATTGTTGTTTATATTCCTTAAACCTTATTGCATAAATAAATTTCTTTACATTTTTACAGAGCGTTTACGAATGTGTCAATCCTGCCATGCGTCATTGTGCGTCTAGGGAAGATGGAATGTGTGATGTTGGACATATGCAGTCACCAAGCGAAATACCAACATTACCTCTACGAGGTGGAGGTACTGGACGATTAGCAATGTTCTCAAATTTCCGAAGTCATGCTACCAACACTAATCGACCGCAAAGTATAACCAGCTCACAGTCATCGTTACCGCCGTCACCAAATAAAATAACTCGATTTTAGTTTAGTTCGAAATTAAATTAAAAAAAACTAAAAATTCGAAATTATCTTAAATTTTCATAACACAAAAATGAAAAGAAATCGGCAGCGCAATCAGCGCTCAAAATTCTAGTCAAAGGCTTTTCTGAGTTAATACATAATAATAAAACAATCTTTGTACATGAAGTGATTTTATTATTTATTTTCTTTTCAGCAGTGGTAAAGTTGGTAAAAAATGATTTAAGGGGTCTTTCTGGTTACAAATTTTCAAAAAATTGAAAAAATTTTTTTTACGCATTTTGCTAATAAATATATTCAAAAACATGATACAAAAGGTTTTAGAGCGATATCGTAATTCTAAAATTATTTTTGAACGTATACAGTGAGACGCTGTGAGAAAGAATTTTCGACGCTCGACTGTGTTTCGATAATCTCGACTCCCCCCCTTTTTAACATCTGCTTCGATCTGATTCACTCTATACTATGAAGTATTATATTATACCCTGCAAACGTTTCGATTTATGCTGCAAGAGAAGTATGAGCAGGAGGAAGGACTTATTTACGGCCCGGGCATGGCAGATTAAAAAGGTATATAGGTTTTCTTTAAAATTTTTTTTAACAAAACTTCAAACGCGATTATCTAGAAACTATGTTTTTTAAGGTGGCGGGCACGATTTAAGAAAAACTACTTGACCAATTGTTCTGATTTTTGAATATGTTATTGTACACATTTATGGCTATCGCATGAACCAGAATCGTTTTAATTGGTAAAAAATTGTCCGATTTTCAGCCGATTTTCCACCCTAAAAAATTGGTTTTTTCGAAAAATGACCGCCATTTTTTTATTTTTTGACAAAAAAAAATTATTCTGGTTCATGCCATAGCCACTTCAACAAGGAATAATTTGCCTTTTTTTTGTTTTTTTCAGATCATCCATTCGCCCAAAATCATGCCCGCCGACAGTTTTTGATGTTTTTTAAAAAAATCCGTATGTCAACAAAAAAAAATTTTAAAATCAAAAAAAATCTTTTTTGTAATACTGTTTTGTCAATAAACATACCTACAAATTTTCAAAACGATATCTCTCTTCTTTCTATGAAAAAAAAAAATTTTTAAAAATTTTTTTTTTTTGAAAATATAACCAGAAAGACCCCTTAATTGAATTTTGATGGATTTAACTTAATGAAATTGAAATTATTAAAAAATGAATGTTTCGTTAATTTTTAGTTTATATTTAAGGCACAGAAAATATTTCTTAATTAATAGAATTATTTCTATTTGTATACATACACCGAAATGAGAGATTAGTGCCTTGAATTCCAGAAATCATCCTTCTTCTGCGTATTTAAATTTTTTGTTTTTAGCTACAGGATAAATTCCAAGAATTTCCTTTCGATTAGGAAAGGAGCGGAGGAAAAGTTATTCTTTTGAAATGAATTAAGGAAATTTTGATGTATTTTTAATTAATTCGGAGTATCAGTTTAAATAAATCCGCAAAACTATTTCTATTTTTGTTATAAGTTCTTGAAGTTATACTTTTTTAAGCGCGTTTTGAAAATATTATGAGAGTGAATTTTTAGCAATGTGTTAACACAGGAATCCGAGGAACGTGTTTTTTTTATGTGGGAAAACCAAGCTCAGGAATCACCCTTTGTACTACCAGTCTGTCATGTCATTCATGTCGTGGTGCAATGTCTAGTAGCAAGCTTGATTTGAATAAGATATAATAGGACAGTAGTGGCGAACATTTTTATGTGCGCGTGCCAGAAAATTACAAATATTACTTATCGTGTTGCTGGCGTGCCGGACAGTTTTTAATTTTGGTGTTTCAGAATTTTATTTAGACAATTTCAAAAATTAATATACAAAAATAATATATTACCAGAATCAAAATTGACAGAACCACCATATCTATTAAATTGCAGAAAAATCAAAAAATTTCAAATATTGGAATTTTCCATCAACGCATATTTTCACAATCACAATACTACTTGATTAAAACAATACTTGTGCTTACCGAAAAACAACTCAACTTGACTTTGAAACAATATTCCGGGAGGCCGCGATTATTTTTTTGTAAGAAAAATACCAGGTATGAAACCTTGACAGTATGTAGTTTATGGATAACTAATAAAGAAAAACCATTTCTTACACCTGGCGGGGGATGAAAAATGGTTCTTACACGCTGCTGATTATGTAAAATTTCCCAGAAAATTGCGCAATCTGAGCACCAATAAAATCGACAAAAATAATAAGTAACAGAGGATCTGAAGCAGTACATAGTAACAGCCACAAAAATTCCTTATTATCAGCATTTAAGCAAACGGTCAATCCTTTCGCGAGCGATATTTATAAAAAATATGCTATTTCATATTTCGACGGGAGCGATTAATCGCAGATTTTTTGCTCAATGTTGACCAAAAAGGGAAGAACTCAAGTCATCATTTATTGATGAGTGCGCTACCAATGAAAATCATTTCGAGCGCCCTACACATAGATTGAAAGTACGTACATTTGCTGAAATGATCGCCAAAGAAAAGTAAGGCATTGCAACGCATTTTCTTCGGGCAACTGTTAAATAAGTATTTCGTAAAGAAAAAACTCTCGGCATAGATAAAGTATTGAAATACATATAGTCCGCTCAAATTAGGAAAAATTAAAGAAATTTTCCCCACAGCTATGAGACCGGTGCCAAATGAAGGATTTCAGTCGTCTAAACATGATTTTCACAACCCGCAGTTCGAAAAAAGGGTTGTTTTTGAGAAATATACAAATACATGATGGGTTTCGCCTTTTTTTCTATTTTGAGGAGAAACTATGCATTTTGGTGAAAATATCAATAGAGCAAAGTTGTAGGGATTAAAATTACCTACAAATTTTGTCTGCACTGTTTCTTTGAATTCCGTATAGTTTCGCGGCTAGAGGCCGTTTTGCGCCTTTTTAGATTTTGCGCCAAAATTATGATTTTGTATGAAAAATTAAATGAGATCAAAGTGCCTGTTTAGACGGTTCGCTTTGTCTCTCCTTTTGAGGCGCCCCAAAGCGAAAGTTTGTTTAGACGGTTCGTTTTGAGTCCAGACGCTTTTAAGACAGGTGGAACAAACGGAACGAGAACTTGGGTGGGCCAAAAAAAGCAATATTTCTTTTTAACTGATATTCGAAAAATTGTAAGAATGGTAGTCAAAAGAAATGCTCGTTCAAGGAGAACCCTGGCAAATGAGATTTAAGGGTGCCTCGTTATTGTTAAAACAATTTTAAATTAAATAAAATTGTTTACGTTTAATTTTTTATAATAAATGTTTTAAATTTTCCCGACAGAAAAACGAAAAAAAAACAATATTAGACTATACAAATTTCTTTCTTCGATTTCTGACTTATCCCGACTGACTACGACAGTGTTTTTTTTAATTGTGCAAAAATAGTTTTTTTAATGTAGTGCTTTTATTTTAAAAATTGCTTTTTTTTGGCCCACCCTAGAGAACATATGCCAAAACATTGTCCGCCCTAATAAAAAACACGTCTGCTCATCACTGCGGCTGAAACGAAAATAAAATGGAACACAAAAATGATACAAAATGAAATTAAAACAGAGAGCTGTCAGAAAAAGCGAACGTGAGTCGTCTTAAAATTGAGACGCACTTCCTTCCGCATCAACAAATTTCGTGTTGAAAGGTCGCGGAAGCGAACCGTGTAAACAGGCACAAAGGAGTTCTTTGGTCGCTTTGAATCTGAAAAGGGCGCAAAACGGTCTCTAGCGGCGAAACTATACGGAATTTAAAGAAACAGTGCAGACAAAATTTGTAGGTAATTTTAATCCCTACAACTTTGCTCTGCTATAGGTTCGCCACCACTGGAATAGGATATGATAGATAAGGGGTCTGGGGTGTTGGAGCAAGTGGAGATGAACCTTACGTTTGAACTCTTGGGCGTTGTACACAGGAATCCGAGGAATGTGCAACGCGGACGATATGGGCGAAGGGGTAGAGACCAGGGCCGCCCTAAGATATTCGTCGCCCGTAGGCTACTAAAAATAATGATTCCCTATTCATAAGAAAATACATGGGATGTCTAGGCGAGCGGGGTGGCCGGCAAAGTTATACAAAAGTGTCAAAACTAGAAAGAGTCAATTTATTACTTTTAAAAATAATTAAAAAAAATCAAAGGCTCAGGAGTGTTATTTCTGATTACAAAATCTTTATTTAACATTAACTGATTAACTTCTTTTGTAATACTGAACACTGAAGAAAAAGTGATCGGAGTAAAAAAACACGCGTGTACCCAGTGCACGGGAAAGATGTGAAACATCTTTGACGAAAGGCCAAGTAGAAACGCAGCTCTGGATCTCTTTTATCACACAGAAATGTTGCGTTTGGGATGTATATTCGGAACTTCGCTGGAATTTTCTTACATAAAGTGTGTTCGATGACTGCTTAAAAAGTTCAGTGCAGAGCAGAGCAGCCCAGTTGGGAGCAGCTGCCAAATTGATGTCAGAGCAGAAAAAATCAGAAAATTGCAACAATCTCAAAAAACACTTTTCTGCTCAACTTTGCTCTAAATTCCGTTTTTAGAGGTTAGATACGAATGACAATTTTAGAAGAAGAAATATATGCTAATAAAAACAACTGAACAATATCGAAATGTTATTTTTATAAATATTAATGTTTAAGTTTTAATATTTCCAAGTATTTTCCGAATAAATCATTCATACATCAATTTTCCGATTTTTCATGTTTTCGATTTTACAATTGTCAAAAGAAAAAGAAGAGGAAGAATTTTGCTGCTCTGCCTGCTCCTACAAATTTGGTGGAGCAGAAAAAGTTAGAATTCTCAACCCAGAGCAGGCTCAAAAAACACAGAGCAGAGAAATTGTGAGCAGAAAAGAACTGTCAACAGTCTCAATGAACGCAAATTGCTGATTTTTTCTGCTCCAGCTTAAGATGGAACAGTCATCGAACACACCTATAGTTTGCTCCCGATGTAAGAAAATTCCAGCAAAGTTCAGAATAGGCCTGAAAATAAATAAATTCATTCAAATGAACAAAAATTAGTTGCATTAGTTGCGTATTATTGTGCTACAAAATAAAGACATTTGTTAATACAATAAAAACTTTTTAAAATTTTAACTTATTTATACAAATTTATTTGGTTCACGCTTACAAAGGATAATAAATTCAAGCAGAAGATTATATTTACCAGTTTCGTCCACTGTAGACCATAGGTGTTGATAGCCGAATGGGTAAAATGTAGGATCGGCGGGAAAAAAGGGTTTAAACTTTTTTTATAAATATTTGAAAGATTACAACAGGAGAGGTAAATAATAATGGAATTGTACTTTTTTGGGATCATTAAAATCGACTTCGAAATATCTACTAACCTTGAAAATGTCAATCCATTGTTTCGTTGTAAAAAATTTCGACTGCAGCGATCATCACACTAACCCAAGCATAGCTTCCATCTTGGGGGCTGCGCAAACTATGATAATTTTTGTTCTTTGTACACAGCTACATAGACATTAGAATCGGGTAACTTCAAAAACTCATCACTCCCGCATCACTGCAGAATTCAGCAACAGACTTCCAATTGCTGAATTCTGCAGTTATGTTTCCGTGATGCGTTTTTGAAGATACCCACGTTACACGAAAAAATGCAGAACAGTTAGTTTAACGTGTAATTCTTATAAGTCTTAGCCCATGTAATTAGGTTCTATTGTTGTAAGCATATAGCGTCAGCTAATAATTGAAAATTTTTAGTACTAATTTTCATTCGTTGTTATAATGGAGGTGCTATAAAAATATTCATGTAGGTCCTATAAAAATATTTTATATGCCATTTTATTGCAAATATTTAAAACAAATCCGATGCTATTTAAATTGTAAGCCATAGCCAGATTTACAGGAAATATTTCTTGAAATTCCCTGCAAATATTGGAATTTCAAAACAAATACATATATTCATATATTTTAAATTTTTAGCTGACGCTATATGCTTACAACAATAGAGTCTAATTACACGGGCTAACACTTTTTCTCTTAACAAACCAGTTTGTGTATGTTATAAGAATTACACGATAAACTGACTGTTCTGCATTTTTTCGTGTAACGATTCTATTGTCGATGTAGCTGTGTACAGAGCAACAAAAAGTCTCATAGTTTGCGCAGCCCCCGAGAACGAAGCTATCCTTGGGTTAGTCGATTTCAATGATCCCAAAAAAGTACAAACCCATTAATTACCTCTTCTGTTGTAATCTGTCAAATATTTATAAAAAAAAGTTTAAGCGGCGCCGTTGCGCGTCGAACTCACGACCTCTTTTTTCGATGACCCTACATTTTTCTCATTGGGCTATCAACGCCTTTGGGTGCGATAGACGAAACTGGTAGTTATAGTCTTCTGCTTGAATTTATAAGCCTTTGTAAACGTGAACTAAATATATTTGTATGAATAAATTAAAATTTTAAAAAGTTTTTATTGTTTATTGTATTAACAAATGTCTTTATTTTGTAGCACAATAATACGCAACTAATTCAATTAATTTTTGTTCGTTTGAAGCTTTGAAATATAAAAGATATGCACGCATGCATAATACCATAACTCAAATGTTTAGCTAATTTAAGCCCATTAACCATTTTTATAGAAAATCAAGTAAATTAAGTTAAATAATCATTTTCATTAATCAGTTGTAACTTCCTGCCATTCTTCCCTTCTACATACAAAATTCTCAGAAATCCGAATGCTCCATCTAAATTTTTGTAAATTATTCTAGTTACGAAATTGACTGTCTCAGTAATATTTTGGGCAATTTACATTTAATAGTAAAACCCCTTTTACTTGCTTTCAAACTCGTATGCACTCCTCGCTTTATTATACCTTTTTGGAAGCAAATGGAAATAAAAGCTTTAAAATATAAATAAAAATGAAAGTGTTGAGCGTGAACCCGTAATCACCAGAAGTGAACCCGTAATCACCAGATCAAGAATTGAACACTCAACCAATTCGTTTATTCTCCAAATGTGCGATTCTTATAGGCCCGTCCTCACTACGCGGACTTAAGCCCGGTACCCACTTGTTGCAAACCGGCGTATCGTATCCCCGATCTTTAAATTTTTTTCTAAAAAATTTGCAATGCTCCGTATCAAAATGTGCGAAAAGATACAGCACGAAACCGATCTCCCATTTAGCGGTTTTTCTCCGTCGCATTAAAGGAATGATACGATACGCTTTAGGATGTAGTGTGGACGGGCATGCGCGCATCCCGTTGCCTCGTTGCCGTTGCATCTTCCTCCACTATTTAGTGATCTTTGTTAATAACGTGCGCACATGTACATTTAAAGAATTATTTAAAAAAAATGTTTTTTTTGATAAGGGGACATCCATAAATTACGTGAGGTGATTTTGGCGATTTTTCGACCCCCTCCCCCTTGGTGAGATGTCGTGAGATTTGGTGTTACAGTAAAGCCTATCATATGATTTCCCATTTAAAATCTCCCAACATCCCATCCATTTTTTATCCAAAATTAATATTCTTATTTGTACCTAAAATTCCATTTAAAGTTCATTTTTCAATCCTCATATTCACTTAATGTTATTTAGAGCGATTTCCCAATTTCCCATGCCGCGCTAGACATGCAGTAAGCATATTTTGCACGAGCATCCGGTGGAACATACAATTCCTAAGAATTTTCTGTCCTCACCGTGAGAATAGATAGCAAACACATCCCAACAGAAAACTTTACCTTTTCACATAAAGTTAGTTCAGAGTTTTATTCCAAACGGCGCGGTCCGATTCTTAAACAATTATTAAAGTAATATTAAGTTGATTTAAATTAATAAAGTTAAAACTAAGTTGATCTACTATATAATAAAGTGATTGAGAAAAAGTTGATTTTTTATTTGATGTTTATTTTTTTTGCCAAATTAAACGCTCGATTATTTAAATGGCGCAGTCGGTAGGATCGCGCGTAGTGTCGATTTAAAACGGTTCTTAAGATAGAACCTACGACGCGTGTATTTTAATACTTTAACGTGCGATAAACTATTTTATTTTTCTTACGAAAAGATTCGTGGAAAAAATTAACTCGAGTGTTTGTGACTAACAAAAAAGATACAAGAAGCCGTGAATTATCAGCCAGCCAAATTGTAGCTGATAGCCAAAGGAAATCGCAACTGTTAACCAAAGAAGATTACAGTTGTAACCAAAGATTGCAGTTGATAGCCAAAGAAGACATCATTGCAGCTTATAGACGAAGAAGACATCGTTGCAGATTATTGAATAAAACCAATCATCGTTGAAATCACCTCCTGTTAAAGAAGACATCACCGGAGTTGCCAACTAGCAACCTAACAAAGAATCACCGTTGGAATCATCGCCACATCCCGTCAAAGAAGACATCAGTGGAACTCTGAAACTCACTAGTTAAGAACAAGTAGGATTATTTTATTACATTTTTTTTTTGCCAATTATTCATATTAAGTGGAGAAAATATCGTTAAAAATATTATCTAAATAATTATCATTTTAGTTTTAAGTTGAATTTTTTATTTTTTTTTATTATCACCAATATTACATTTATTTTTTATTATTAACATTTACAATTTTTTTTTCTCTCGATTATCTTACCATTATTTTTATCGTGAAAATATATTATTGTCCCCACACCAGTTGTGGAAAGTGCTTAAGAGTGTAAACGTATATGTGTTGAGCCTGCGGGAATCTTCTGTTTTAAAATTAAATTAAAGTGCGCAAGTTGTCTCAAATCTCTTTTTAAATTTCAATTCTATATTTCATAATGGCGAACGAAAAACCTAATGCCAGCGAATTAGGTAACAACCTTAGAGCCACATTAGAGGGCATGAGAAACCGCCTTAATGCTATTAACCCCGAAAACGTACACTTACCTAACCCTACTCCCTCAATAGCTATAGACCCTATTAAATATCTTTCAAAATTACCGGAATTCGACGGCAACCCCTTCTATTTACAAAATTTCATCGATCTTATTGATAGAATTCACCCAACATTACAAAGATACGATGAAATTTCGCAATTAGTTTTTTCCGATACAATTAAATCAAAATTAAAAGGCAGAGCGCGAGTTAAGTATATTAACGATCCCAAAGAAAACATTTTAGAATTCGAAGAAATATTATCGAAATACAATCAGGGGAACTAGAAAAATTCTCATTCCCACAAATTTTCTTACGTTGCCAATTCCACCAAAATCTCTCTAGACTTTTGGTAAACAAAAGTCTCAGATTGCAGATTGCAATATGCAACTAATGAACATGAATCCCACCTTGGTTTGTCCTATCATTTTAAGACACATTTTTGATGACAGGTATAATTTGTAATGAAAATGAAAATTAAAATCAAATTAAGAAGTCAGTCTAAGTTAAAACTTTGTACTAACCATAATTAATTCGGGAGCGTTTTTTATAATAAAAAATATAAATCGGAAATAAATCTTTTTTTTCTTTCCTGTACTTTAAAAAGTGGTTCGATTCGCTATAAAGTGAATCGGAATATTTATTTATTATTTTATTTTTCCGAGTTAAAGTAAAATCATTTATCTGGCGCAGTCGGTAGGATTGCGGTCCGAAGAACTGCAATCCTGTGTAAAAGCGAGCCTAAAAGTTTTCGTTAATTTCTTTTAAAAGGAAAAATCAGTAAAACTTTTTTTTTGCGACTAGTGAGTGGGAACGAAGTACTTCCGCGAAAATTCGGAGTGCGAAGAAACAAAGCTTGGTCGTTTGTACTCTTTCAGAGAATTATTATAATAATAAAAAAAAAAAAAAAAAATTTTTTTTAAAATCAGTTCCGATTAAGTGTAATCACAATAAATTACATGCAATAATAAGTGCCACAGTAACGGAAATTGAATTAACAATAACAAAGTGTAATATCAAATAAATTTGAAATTTGATTTTTTTTTCTCATTGTCAAACTGTGTAATATAAATTACATTTTGTGTTTTTATCAAAATAAAAGGCAAAAAGCCAAACCTTGTAACAATAGTGAAAGTATATGAGAAATAGCCGTCAAGATATTTTCGATATTAATCGGAGAATCAACATGGAGCAAGCCGACCCACAATTAAGAAACGTTATCGAGCAACAAGAAGCCCAAATTGTATCACTAAGGGCCAGAGTTGAACAACTGATAGGTGAATTAGCAGCAGTCCAGGCCCAATCAGTGAATTTTGTATTAACTCCAGAGCAATTTCTGAGCCATGTGAATAAGCTTACAAAATTTAATGGAAAGGACGAGTATACCATTCAGGAATTTATCTCCACCGTCGAAAGGACTTTCCAGTTGTGCCAAAATACCCCAGGACTGAGGGAATATGCCATGAGCATCGTAATTAACGACAAAATCCAAGGCGAGGCGAAGAGGTGTATCCAGCGTCTAGGGAGTTCCGCTGCAAATTGGGAGCTAGTTAAGCAGGAACTCAAACAACATTTCCGGCCCAGACAGGACTATTCAGAACTACTAAATAATTGCCGATCGCTAAAGGTAAGCACATTAAGAGAACTTTTTGAAAGTGTTAAAGATATCAACTATAAACTTAACGAGTTGTACGAATTTGATGAGTCTAAACCATCAACCTATCACCCTAGCAACAATGACCAATATTTAACTGATATAATTAGCAGTAAGATACATAATTTTTTAAGAGGAAATATTCCTGAAAATGGTACTATTATCGAAGTATATAATAAATTTGATAAGTTGAAGTTACTAGACAGTGAAGACGCAGTAGATTTCCGAAGTCGAAAGAATAAATTTATCTCTCATAGAAATAATGCTAGTAAAAGTGAAAATTCCTCATACGTAAAAGTTAACACAAGTGGAAATAATACTAGTAATATCGTTAACAAAGGTCCCCCTAATACAAATATTAATGGCGTTTCTAACAGAAACAATAATATTCAAAGAAATTTTCATAGAAGCAACACCAACAACGTACCCCATAACCCTACTTATAATAATCGTAACTTTAGTAATTCTGGTCAGTTCCGTAATCGGTGGTATCAACCAGGCCAAAGTTCTGCACAAACAAGAAATAATTCTGCCTCCGAACCAATGGAAATCTGTAATTTAAATAGGGACGAATACGAAGACGTAAATTTTCACAAAGAGCCTCTGATGCCCGAATCCCCATAGCAATTTTGACAATCGGTCATCAAAAAATCAGGTGCTTGATTGATACGGGGTCAGCAACCAGCGTTATCAAGCCCAATATCCTTCAGGACTACCGTCATGAGAGGCTGAGTGAACCTGTTTACTATTCCACTATCAATGGAATAAATAAAATTTCCCATAAGTTAACAACGCCAATGCCAAAAGAATTTAAATTCTTTGGTACTGTAACATGGAAAATAATTGACTTAAAAGGAAGAAGTTATGACGCAATTATGGGTCAAAATTTCCTAGTACCGTTTAAGGCAAAAATAGATCTTGAATCTATGTACATAGATGTAAACAATAATAAGATCTTGTTCGAGGAAAATAATTTCCCTTTTATTGTTAACGAAATACATTCATTAGACGGTGTACAAGGTAACCTTTATGAAAAACTAAAAATCGATCACTTGAACCCTGAAGAAAAAACCCAAATAACCAAATTAATAAGGAATTATGAAGGTTTGTTCTTTAAGGAAGGGGATAAATTAACCTCAACTCATGAAGTGAGACATGAAATTAAGACTACCACGGAAAGGCCAATTTATTCTAAGATATACAGATATCCCCATGTTCATGAAAAGGAAATTGAGCGGCAAATCCTTGAGATGCTGCAGCAAGGCATCATAAGGGAAAGCAATTCTCCATACAACAGTCCACTGTGGATTGTGCCCAAAAAAGCAGATAATTCGGGTCTAAAAAAATGGAGAATCGTGATAGATTACAGGAAATTAAATGAAGTAACCGTGGACGACAAATTTCCTATTCCGAACATCGAAAATATACTGAATAAACTTGGTAGAGCTCAGTATTTTAGTACACTGGACCTTGCCAAGGGCTTTCACCAAATATTAATGAAGGATTGTGACCAAGAAAAAACGGCATTTTCGACCCCATTCGGTCATTATGAATATTTAAGAATGCCGTTTGGTCTCAAAAATGCACCATCAACCTTCCAGAGGTTGATGAATGCAGTACTTAGAGAATATATAAACAAATTATGTGTCGTCTATTTGGACGATATTCTCGTTTTCAGTACTTCTCTAGAAGAACACCTAACCAATCTGAAGAAAATATTTGACAAATTGAGACAGGCTGGCCTCAAGATTCAAATTGATAAGTGTAACTTCTTGCGCAGAGAAACAGAATTTTTGGGGCATATACTAACTCCAAAGGGTATAAAGCCAAACCCCATTAAAATAAAAGTCATCCAAGAACTAAAATTACCCACCACACAAAAACAGATAAAATCCTTCCTGGGCATAACAGGATATTATAGGAAATTTGTCAAGGATTATGCAAAAATAGCAAGTCCTATGGTAAAATATTTAAAAAAGGGCGTAAGTAAAGTCAATTTAAATGACCCAAACTATATAACGGCCTTTGAAAAGCTCAAAGAACTTATTACCAGCCACCCCATCCTCAGATACCCCGATCTTAACAAGAGATTCAAGCTCATCACTGATGCCAGCAATACAGCATTGGGAGCTGTCCTTACACAGGAAGGTCATCCCATATGCTACGCATCAAGGACACTCAATGAGCATGAAAAGAATTACTCCACCATAGAAAAAGAGCTTTTAGCGATGGTGTGGGGAACTAAATATTATCGCCCCTACTTGTTTGGTAAAGCATTTGATTTACAAACTGATCATCAGCCAATTAAATGGCTCCAATCAAAATATGCCGGCAAGGACATTAATCCTCGCCTTCAGCGATGGTTAATTCAGCTGGGTGAGTATGATATAACCATAGGGTACATAAAAGGGAAAGAAAACAAAGTGGCGGATTTTTTAAGTCGCATAGATTCGGGTAGAAACGAAATCAATTTATTTGAAACAAATAACCAAGAAGGCGGAGGTGAAATAACTGCCACCCAATCAGAACGAAATTCAGAACCTCAAGCTGATATTGAGAACCTGAGCACCTCTCCTCAAGACTCGGTTGAAGTCCATACTGTCCACTCTCAAGCGGAAGATCTTAACGATCACATCGCAATACATGAAACAGTGGTCAACAGATTCCGTACACAAATTATCCTCGTGGAAAAGAAAGAAAGAGAGTTCGAACGAATATTTAATAATAGGAGAATATTCATTGACAAGAACGATTTAGAGAAGGAAACAGATATATTCACCAGGTACATAGAAAAGGGTAAAATAGGTATTTACTCCCAATTGAGTGATCGTGAATATAACGTACTACAGACAAAACTAATAGAATTATTCCCAACTAGAGATCAAGTAAAGTTCCTTAGATGTAGCTACTTCGCAAATGACATTGAAAATGAAGAGGAGCTAAAAAAGCAAATCTCCCTATTCCATAAGATAGAATCAGGGCATTGTGGGATAATATCGACGTATGAAGGCCTCAAGAACAAAATCTATAACCCCAAATTAAAAATATTCATCCATGAAATTTTAAACAATTGTGATATCTGTACCGGTGCTAAATACGACAGGAACCCTGTTAAGAAAAAATATGAAATTACGGAAACCCCTAAGACTATTAACGAAATCGTACACATTGATGTCTATACAAATAGTAAAAATAATTTTCTTAATGTAGTGGACCGATTTTCGAAACATGCAGTCAGCCTGCACTTAGAAGACCGAAACCATATGACTATATTAGAAAAAATAAGGCAAATCATCGCCATTAGAGGTAAGATGAAAAAATTAATCTTTGACAACGAATTTGCGTCAAAACATGTAAAAAATTTTTGCGAAAAAGAAAACATAGAGTATCATATTACTAAGCCAAACAACCACACCGGCAATGCCGATATCGAGAGACTAAACGGAACGTTAACCGAAAAAATTAGGGCCTTAAATTTAGAAGAGAAATTGCCAATCAGGGTGCAAATCCTAAAAGCAGTGGAGTTTTACAATAAATCTTATCATAGCACAATAAAAACTACACCGTTAATTGTCCAAAATAAGGAAATTGACTTCAGCATAATTTACGATAGGTTAATTAAATCAAAAGAAAGGGTTATAAGCAAAAGAAACCGAGATAGGGAAGATTATAGGGAATACCGAGAGTCTGGCTTCATAAAAAATTATAAATCTTTGAGGCACAAGGAGGAGCCAAAGTTTAGAAAATATAACTTGTCTAATGTTCACGAGAACAATATAAAACGTCCCTTTAAATTTTCAGAGAAAGGTGGCCAAAACCAGGACACTGCTGCTGCTTTGGATGTTTCTACTACTGATGCCCAAAATGACCCTCCAAACGATGGTAATTGAAAAAATTGATTCGGAGCAGGGATACACTGAGGTAAAAGTAGAAACAGTCGAAATAGCCGATAAGTTCGAAATTATTTTACATCAAGTATATCCTAACGAAATACTAAACTTAGTTTGTAATTTGGAATCGACATTAAACTTATTAGACTTAGTTCACCACAGGGACTTAATACAATCTAAAATAAATAGAATTAAAAGTAAAATTAGAACACTTTTGCCGTATAGACAAAAAAGAGGATTAATAGATCTTGGAGGAAAAATCCTTAACTGGGCCTTTGGAACAATGGATAATGAAGACCGACATGATATAGAAAACCATTTCGAGGCTCTAGAAAAGAACAATCATAAACTAATTAGAAATTCTAATCAACAAATAAAAATCAACGAAAATTTCAATAAAACATTTGATCAAATTAAAAGTATAATCGAAACAGATAGAACGAAAATACTCCATCATTTAAATAAACTTAACCTCACTGAAATGAAGATTTTGTCAGAAAATGCCTTTCTAGAATACATGTTTAAGTTAAATTACATAGAAACACATATTGAGCACCTTCAAAACAACATCGCATCGGCTCGTTTAGGCCTTTTGCACCCCAACATATTAACGGAAGAAGAAATTAATACTTATAACATAGATTTTAACAAATTATCATGGATCCGGCTTGGCGTTGCTAAGCATACAGATAATTCCATAATTTTTGCTATCCGAATCCCAAGTCATCATATCGTAACTAGCAAAAACCTTCTTATACCAATCACAAATTCCCAAAATTTTCAAATGGATTCTGATATAGAATATATCGTACATAATAATAATAAAATTTATACCTATTCCGAAAGTAAAACATTACAAGAACTAACCGAAAGCAAAAACTGTATGAGCTTAAAGAATTGTAGATTTATTAAAAACGTCGAGGAAGAAATTTCATTTATTGAAGAAAGCATTATTATTATCAATAACATAAAATCGGGAAAATTAAAAAGTAGTTGCGACGAAAGGCGACTGTTACTCCAAGGAAATTACTTTATATCCTTCAATAATTGTACCATCAAAATTAATAATAGAGAATATAGCAATAAAATAAGAGTTTTTACAGAAAAATTTGTAATTCCGAAAGATGAAAATTTTACTTTCAATAAAGATAACCTAAATTTTGGTAATATTACATTAAATAAAGAAAATAACATTGGAAAGATAGAAGAACTTAAGTATCACAAAATTGTCAATTATAGCATAAACTCATTCATAACTTTTCTATTAATCACTGTTATAATTTTCCTCTTTTGTAAAAGAAAAAATATTAAATTTATATTTAAAAATAGGATTCAGGAGAATCCTCAAACTAAGGTGGGAGGAGTTAAGTATATTAACGATCCCAAAGAAAACATTTTAGAATTCGAAGAAATATTATCGAAATACAATCAGGGGAACTAGAAAAATTCTCATTCCCACAAATTTTCTTACGTTGCCAATTCCACCAAAATCTCTCTAGACTTTTGGTAAACAAAAGTCTCAGATTGCAGATTGCAATATGCAACTAATGAACATGAATCCCACCTTGGTTTGTCCTATCATTTTAAGACACATTTTTGATGACAGGTATAATTTGTAATGAAAATGAAAATTAAAATCAAATTAAGAAGTCAGTCTAAGTTAAAACTTTGTACTAACCATAATTAATTCGGGAGCGTTTTTTATAATAAAAAATATAAATCGGAAATAAATCTTTTTTTTCTTTCCTGTACTTTAAAAAGTGGTTCGATTCGCTATAAAGTGAATCGGAATATTTATTTATTATTTTATTTTTCCGAGTTAAAGTAAAATCATTTATCTCGCGCGAAGTAATTGAAATTAATTATCATATTAAATCATGGGGGGAAACAAAATCGTTACTAGTTAACAATTTTGGAGATCGCAAATCCGCAGAACAACTCTTCGACGATCTTAGAAGCGTAAATTTCAAAACCAATAGCCAGGATTTCTACAACGAAATTAGAACGATATTGAGACGGTTAAATATTAAAACAGCCCAAGAAAATAACTTCGATAACGATACTTTAGGACTAGCTTTGAGAGCCAACATAAACTCAGCCTTAAATATATTTAAAAGCAAAATCCCAGAGCCTATGAAATCCATACTCTATTGTAGAGCACCAAGCGATCTAGAGAGCGCAATGAATATTTTATATGAGTCAAGGCATGCATTTTATAATCCCTTTGGTCAGAACAACGGACATAAAAATAAAACTGAAAACAGACAACGACAATACCGAGACAATAGACCAGAAAATAATAACCGGCGAAGTCAGCCAACTTTTCAAGATCGTAACATAAGACCACTAGACGTTAGATTTAGGCAAAATTCATTTAATTCTCGAAACCTTCCTCAAGAGAGTCAAGTTTCCAACCAAAACAATTATAATCCCCAATATAGTTGTACCAATAATTTTAACCAAAACAATAATTCTCGTTACAACCAAAATAGTAACAATAATTCCCGTTACAACCAAAATAGTAACAATAATAACTACCGCTACAACCAAAATCACAATAATAATAACTTCCGATCTAACCAAGATGACAGGAATAGACCTGAACCTATGGAAGTAGATCTAGCAGTTGCACCTGCTGTAGAGTTAAATCCACAAGACATTTATCCAAATTTTCAATCTCATGCCTCAAACCCGTGCTTCCCTATATAGTAGTAGAATCTAAGACAATTCCTCTAAAATTTATTATCGATTCAGGAGCTACACATTCAATCATAAACCCAAATCTCTGTCACCCGAAATGGATGAGAAAACTCGCCGAACCTTTTAAAGTTAGGACAATTAACGGTATCGTTGAAATAAGAGAAATGGTCAAAATTCCATTATTTAAAGAGTTAGGTGATCCCTCGAATATAGTCGAGATGTTCGTGTCTCCTTTCCACACCGATTATCACGGGCTAATCGGAAATAATATCCTTAAACCACTACAAACTAAAATAGATTATGAGTATGATCTATTAATTTCCGGCAAAAATAAATTAAAATTATACTTCGAATTAGACGAAGATATAAAAGATAGTGAAGATACTATCGAAATGTCCATACCCGTACCTCAGAAGGAAGGGTTAGGATATATTAAGGAACATATGGCTAACGATAACTCAGTTATTATCAGGGAAGGTATTTACAATATAGAAAACCACAAAATTTGTGCGCAAATTAAAGTATTAGATAAAAGCTCCGAGATAAAAATTCCTGAATCAATCGAAGTAGAAAGAATAGACGAGGAAAATTTTAACATTATTGAAGATAAAGAAAGCAAACCCCTGTCTGACCAATTACGGGTCAACCACCTAAATCACGAAGAGAAAGAAATGCTCTTACGATTGGTAAAAAGGTATTCCAATATATTTTACAGGGAAGACTCCGACCTAACCTTCACTAACGCGATAAAACATGAAATTCGAACCCCAAATTCAACACCAATTTTCGCCAAAACCTACAGATACCCGTACATTCACAAGAGTGAAGTACAATCGCAAATAAAAGAGATGCTAGAAAAAAATATAATCAGGCCTAGCAACTCTCCCTATTCGGCACCAGTTTGGATAGTTCCAAAAAAACTGGACGCCAGCGGAAAACGCAAATGGAGGTTGGTCATCGACTATAGGAAGTTGAATGAAGCCACCACCGACGACAAATATCCTCTGCCAAACATAGATGAGATATTAGAAAAACTTGGCAGATGTCAATACTTTTCCACCTTAGACTTAGCTAAGGGCTTCTACCAAATAGAGGTAGCAGAGGCAGATATACACAAGACAGCGTTCAGCGTTGAAGGAGGACATTACGAGTTCCTTCGTATGCCATTTGGACTGAAGACAGCCCCGGCAACCTTCCAACGCCTTATGAACAACGTCCTGTCCGACTATATCAATAAAATCTGCTTCGTCTATTTGGACGACATAATTATATTTTCAACCTCTTTGCAAGAGCATTTAGAGTCGTTGAGGAAAATTTTCGATAGATTGAGAGAAGTCAATCTAAAAGTCCAACTAGACAAGTCGGAATTCCTAAAACGCGAAGCCGAATTCCTCGGACATATAGTTACACAAGATGGTATTAAGCCTAATCCTCGAAAGATCGAGTGTGTACTAAAATTCCCTCTACCCAAAACGCCAAAGGAAATCAAACAATTCCTAGGTCTTACGGGCTATTATCGTAAATTCATCAGGGATTATTCTAAAATAGCAAAGCCTATGACTAGATACCTGAAAAAGGATGTAAAGATGAATATGAAAGACTCCGAGTATATAGAAAGTTTCGAAACCTTGAAGAAACTCCTGGTCAGTGATCCAATTTTAAGGTACCCTGACTTCACTAAAACCTTTACGGTTACAACCGATGCAAGCCAGTTTGCAGTAGGAGCGGTTTTGTCTCAAGACAATCATCCTATTTGCTATGCGAGCCGCACGCTCAATGAACACGAGGAGAATTACAGCACAATAGAAAAGGAATTGCTGGCAATAGTATGGGCCACAAAGTATTTCCGGCCATACATTTTTGGGCGAAAATTTATCATCGAAACCGATCATAAACCACTAACATGGCTTTTTTCTATCAAAGAACCAAACTCTAAATTGATACGGTGGAGATTGAAATTATCTGAATTTGATTATGAGATCAATTATAAAAAAGGGACAAAGAACAGTAATGCCGATGCACTATCTAGAATACCACCTGAAGCATTAAACTTTTTAGCCGAAAACCTTTCGATACCTACTAGTAATTCCGTCTTAAATGTCTTTAAAAACCAAATTGTAATCAACAAGTCTACTACAGGATCTTTGAGAATTATCAGGAAGCAAATATTTAACAATAATCGCACAACAATCCACACAAAATCGTTTGATGAACAATTTGCAATCACGCTACTGAAGACACGTTTCAACCCCAAATCCCTTAATGCTGTCTTAATTGAAGATGAAAATTTCTTTAAAACTCTAGAGACTACGTACCAAACGCACTTTTCAAACAATAAAAACTTTAGAATCATACGCTGTAACAAGCTACTAGAAGACATACTGGACGAAGGAAAGTTGTTCGAGGTGATTAAGAGCGAACACTTGAGAAATAACCATCGCGGAATTGACGAAGTATTTAAAGAATTAAAATTGCAAATATATAGTCCAAAATTAAAACTTAGAGTCACTCAATTAATAAATAATTGCGAAGTATGCTCCATAGAGAAATATGAAAGGAACCCACCGAAGATCAAGTACCAGATCACGGAAACGCCACTGAAACCTAACGAAATTATTCATGTAGACGTATTTTATAGCTTAAAGGGCGAACTCTTTCTGACTATAATTGATAAATTCAGCAAGTTTGCGCAAGCCATAAAAATTAACGGTCGCACTTGGACCGAATTCAGACGCGCACTTCTCCAATATTTCAGTGCCCAGGGTGACGTAAAGAAAATAATAGTCGACAACGAACTAGGATTTAAAGCTTTACCCATGATAGAATTCCTCAATACCCGAAACATAGAAATTCATTACGCCTCAAATAGTAATCACACATCTAACGCAGATATTGAACGCTTGCATAATACGATTAACGAACATCTTCGTCTCCTCAGACATAGCAACAGTAACGAATTAGAAACAGTAGAAGAAAAGATTCTTAAAATAATAGGGTTTTATAATAACACCATACACAGTACAACTGACAAAAAGCCAATTGACTTTGTAACAGGTAGAGTAATACAGGAAGAGTATGGTGCGATACACGATAAGATTCTTAAGAAAAAAGAGAAGATTATTAATAAGATTAACCAAAATAGGGTAGATGTAGATTTAGAAGAAGGCCCAAATTTTATTAAAGAAATTAGAGGTGGCAAAAACCACGCAAAATATAGAAAAATCCGTGCCGAAAAATTAGATGATAATCATATAGTAGATGTAAATAATAATCTAAAATATTATAAAATGCATGTGAGGAAATCTAAAAACCTTCAGGATAAAAACAATCCAGTAATCAAGAGAAAGGTTAGACGTCGATAACTCAATTCCATTAACATAATAATTCTCACAATAAGTATAGGCATATTAGATATTATAATAACGTAGGAAATTTAGTTTCAGGACTACGATGGAAAACTGGCAACTGATTATCCGACTGATTTTGACTACCATGACAATAACACCATACAGAACGCAGGAAATACACCTACAAGACTTAAATAACAACAACGGTTATATAACACTCCACATAGGGAACGAAAGAATAATTAAAAATTACAACAAAGTCCTACATATAATAAACATGACGGAAATTTCCCTGACAAAGGATCACATAAAAGATAATGTTTTAAATCTTAAACCTAAATCCGAATTAATAGGACCCATGTATAGTACGTTAAATCACAGCCTCATTCTTTTAGAAGCAAAAATAGAAAACATGAAACCTCATTATAGAACAAAACGAGGACTTATTGACGTCTTAGGTACAGGACTGAAATACTTAGCAGGTACTATGGACCATTCTGACGAAATCGAGATCAAGGGAAAATTAGATGCACTCCTTGAAGGCAATAATAAACTCGTAAAAGAAAATAATAAACAAGTGCTCATCAATAAGCAAATTTCCGATCAAATTCTAAACATAACCTCCCATATTAAAAACCAACAACGAACAATAGAGCAGTTCTTAAACAACCATAACAATGTAATAGTAGGAAGATTAACTACACTAGAAGATGAAATGAGGTTGATGCAATATGCATACCACGTCAACCATGATATTCTCCTCTTAAGAAACCATGTAGATGACATAGAGCAAGTCCTATTCTCTAGTAAATTAGAGCTACTTTCAAGAAACATCTTAACTGAGAAAGAACTATCACTAATTCAAGATTTAGACAGTTACCAGAACATAAAGGTTACCGTAGCTTACTATAAAGATCAAATTATAATCATTCTTTTAATTCCTCAACTCTCCGATCTCACCTTCTCCAGGACACTTGTCGAACCAATGCCTGATATAAATAGAAAATCGTTGCATGTAAATTATAGCGAGATCCTCGTAGACCAACACAATACGGCTTTCGAGTTCCCAGTTAAAGATAATCTTAAGAAAAACCTTATACCAATAAAAAGTTCCTGCATAGCAGACATAATAAACTCTAAAGAAACATATTGTAAGAAACAAATACTAAATTTAGAAGAAATCAAATCAGTAACAGAAGGTATCATTATAACCAAGAATTTAAATAACACAATCTTGAAACAAAATTGCAACAGTTTGAACCTTAGTATTAGTGGGAACTATCTGATTAAATTTAGTAACTGTAAAATAGAGTTAAGAAATACAACGTATGAAAATAAAGAAACTAAAATTTATGATAAAATTATATTGCCAAATTTTGTTACAAAAATTAAAGAAGAAAACCTAACGGAAAACATAAAATTAGAAGAATTATACTTAAAACATATTACCAATAGAGAATTAATAGAAGAAGTATCTTTCAAAAATAAAACAATCGGAACCGCATCATTAGGAATAAATATGATAATAATAATGATTATAGCTATATTATTTTTTGCAAAAATTATAAGAAAAGTAAAAAACCGGACTGTAGTTAAAGTAATTTCGGCGGAGCCTCAATCAAACGGTGGGGGTGTTACAGTAAAGCCTATCATATGATTTCCCATTTAAAATCTCCCAACATCCCATCCATTTTTTATCCAAAATTAATATTCTTATTTGTACCTAAAATTCCATTTAAAGTTCATTTTTCAATCCTCATATTCACTTAATGTTATTTAGAGCGATTTCCCAATTTCCCATGCCGCGCTAGACATGCAGTAAGCATATTTTGCACGAGCATCCGGTGGAACATACAATTCCTAAGATTTTTCTGTCCTCACCGTGAGAATAGATAGCAAACACATCCCAACAGAAAACTTTACCTTTTCACATAAAGTTAGTTCAGAGTTTTATTCCAAACGGCGCGGTCCGATTCTTAAACAATTATTAAAGTAATATTAAGTTGATTTAAATTAATAAAGTTAAAACTAAGTTGATCTACTATATAATAAAGTGATTGAGAAAAAGTTGATTTTTTATTTGATGTTTATTTTTTTTGCCAAATTAAACGCTCGATTATTTAAATATTTGGCTCGACCCGCTCCCCCCCCCCCCTCAATCTCACGTGAGATTTTTAAAATTTTAAAAAATTTGTAGGATTTACACTATTATGCGTATTTTTAGTGTAAATACCTTAATCTGTGCTTGACTGCATTTAGAAATCATAATTTGTGTTGAAGAACAGTACCACAAAATCATAACAGCACCAACTCGGCATGCACCCAATATAAACTACAATACCTGTGGATTACCATTTAGCAGGTGATTCTGCCTACCCTTTGGAAACCAACCTCAGGGTGCCTTACAGGGATAATGATTTCTTAACAAGAGAACAGAAAACTCGTGTATTTGTAGAGCAAGTATATGGAATATAAAAAAAATTTACAATTTTACAATATATTGACATACGAAGCTTGACTTTGGCATCCACTGATTCGTTTTTAGAGAGTATCGACTTGACTGTTTGAATAGTAATGGTAGAGCCATTTATAACTATGGAGATATACAAACTTCGGAGCATTCTTCTATATATGTCATCGTTAGGTAAAAAACCTGTGACTGAAAAACCCAGGGGTGTTATCCTGGAATCCGATTCGAAAGTCATGAAATTCGGAAATAAGAAAATGGTATCTTCCACCAATGCGAATTCGAATTAAATTTGTCCGCCTGTTATCGGATTTCAGTCCATTTATTTGTTTGTTTTAAAATATTCTAAAAACTCTTTAAATATTCTTGAAACAATTTATTGTTCGCATCAAAATGTCAAATTAAGTTAATAAATGAAGTTGTTTGGCTGAAAATAATTTCTTTTCGAAGATTTATCAGGCATCGCTACTAGCCTTCCGTTTGCTTCCTACTTTCGTATCGCCTTAGAAAAGCGGAGTCTGAAGTTACAGCCAGCTTCTCAAATTGACGTTTGAGCCGCCTGTACATCGGGATACAGATTCAAGAAGTGCGGATCTGTTAGACTTCCATTCTTCACAACTCTCGATAATGATAACAAAAGGTTTTCAAAATCTATCTTGGCATCTAGTAGGTATGTCAGAGCAGATGATCGTCGATTCAAAATTCGAGTACTGTAAGATGCTTACATAACTAATTATGTCGCCTGGTGCAAATGTCTGCACCGCAGATAGCATCTGTTCTGACTTATGTGAAAAGAGCCGATTGTTAATATGATCTCTATGATTGCAGTAGGATTGGGTACATTATGCACTTGAGATTCTTAGGAGCGCATTAGGTTCCAGGTTTTTCAATTGGGCTTCTAGGCCTTTCTGTTTTGTTTAAGCTTAGACCCCCACACTAGTTCATCGTAGGGTCGCAATCTGTCCAAAAATGGTGGTATAAGTCAGTGCATACATTACTTTCGCAGTTTTTCCCAGACCATTGTATAAAAAGATAAGAATTTTTCATCACGTCTTCATTCCCAGATATTTAAATTATTTTCTTTACTTTTTTTTTTGGATGTTCCAGTTGGATGGTATTTGAACCAGTGAACAAATACAGTGTAAACGGCAGTGCAAAATTTTTATACCCAATTGCTATTGAGTCGAAATATAGTAATAGTATCACGTATACTTTTTATGTAATCTCTATTTGCAATATGTATTGATAAAACCTTTCACCATGTTCATCTGATACTGCACCAAGATTTTCGTGAAATCTAATTGCGGGTCCGAAAAGACGATTTTAAAGATTTTCTCATTTACAGATAGGGTACTTAAAATTGAAAAAAACAAAAAGATATTAAGAAATATTGCAAAAAAATTACAGAAAAATCGAAAAATACCCATTTTGAGGGCTAAAACCCCCTAAAAAGTGGGCTTCTCGGAGTAGAAAATCGGTAGATAAGACTTTATAACCCCTTATTAAAAGCATAAAAAGAAGCGCTCTGCCAATTTTCAGCCTGTACCTAATTATTTCCGCTATATCGCTTTTTTCGGCTTAATTTACCTGTACTATTAATTTAACCCAGTTTTCTCGCGATTTTACACTGTTTCTTGCTGAAAAAAATTACGTGAGATTTGCGGAGACCTTCCCCCTCCCCCACGTGAGATTTGGTGAGATTCGGCTCGACCCCCTCCCCCCCAAAACACCTCACGTAATTTATGGACGCCCCCTAATACGTAATTAATGAAAATATACGCGGCTGCTGCCACTTGCTGCTGTTTTCTCATCGTCACTTGAAATCAGACACTGACCAGATGACCGTATCACGCTCCCGTATCAATCATGATACAGGCTGGATGATTTGGAACGCAGTGATGATACTCGAAAAATTTGGGTTCCTGTTTTATTCGTATCAATCAAAAATTGAAACGATACGGGGATACTATAGGCTGCTTTGCAACAAGTGGGTACCGGGCTTTAGATTCCACGCGCTTTTGGTCGTACGGCCAGCCAAAAGCGCGCGTGATCTTTTAATTTTCTGAATCATGAGTGAGAAAAACTCAATTCTCATTTGAAACGGCGCACGCCCTTTTGAAAAGCTCATAGTGTGTGGACGCACAATGTACCTTTTTAAGCACAGCCTTTTGTCCGCGTTGCTTTGCCGCACGGCCTTTAGCATGGACCAAGTCGTAAAAAATTCGTAAAAGAGTCATAAAACTCTATATGAAAAAAAAAATATGAGTGTGCGTAGGACCACACGTTGGAAGTGGAAACTTCTATGGCCGGCCAGTCTATATTTCCAAATCAATCTTAATATTACAATAGGATAAGG
The DNA here is from genome assembly GCA_963855945.1 of Thereva nobilitata. Taxonomy (NCBI): domain Eukaryota; kingdom Metazoa; phylum Arthropoda; class Insecta; order Diptera; family Therevidae; genus Thereva; species Thereva nobilitata. The sequence continues at coordinate 125,838,202 of OY979695.1, forward strand.
ATAACTAATTTAATGCAGTCAAAAGAAGTTACTCACTTCCTATAAATATAATGAACGATGTACATACATTTTTGGTATCCGATGAGTCGCGTGGAAGGCTAAACCAAGCTTCGGAAATGCACGATTAAACTTTATACCCACATACTAATTTTCAAATGTGTGGATTTCTATGGCCATAGTACATAGTGGATAGTACATAGTGCATACATTGTAAATAGTACATAGAACATAGTAAATGGTACATAGTATATAATACATAATGCATTATACATAGTACATAGAACATAGTACCTAGTACATAGTACATAGTACATAGTACACAATACATATTATATAGTACATAGTAAATAAGCATAATATACAGTACATAGTGCATAGTAAATAGTACATAATATATAATACATAATGAATTGTACATAGTACATAGAACATAGTACGTATTACATAGTACATAGTACATAGTACATAGTACATAATACATAGTATATAGTACATAGTAAATAAGCATAATATTCAGTACATAGTACATAGTAAATAGTACAGAGTATATAATACATAATGCATTGTACGTAGTACATAGAACATAGTACATAGTACATAGTACATAGTACATAGTACATAGTACATAGTACATAGTACATAGTACATAGTACATAGTACATAGTACATAGTACATAGTACACAATACATAGTATATAGTACATAGTAAATAAGCATAATATACAGTACATAGTGCATAGTAAATAGTACATAGTATATAATACATAATGCATTGTATATAGTACATATAACATAGTACATAGTACATAGTACATAATACATAGTATATAGTACATAGTAATTAAGCATAATATACAGTATATAGTGCATAGTAAATAGTACATAGTATATAATACATAATGAATTGTACATAGTACATAGAACATAGTACGTATTACATAGTACATAGTACATAGTACATAGTACATAGTACATAGTACATAGTACATAGTACATAGTACATAGTACATAGTACATAGTACATAGTACATAGTACATAGTACATAGTACATAGTACATAGTACATAGTACATAGTACATAGTACATAGTACATAGTACATAGTACATAGTACATAGTACATAGTACATAGTACATAGTACATAGTACATAGTACATAGTACATAGTACACAATACATAGTATATAGTACATAGTAAATAAGCATAATATTCAGTACATAGTACATAGTAAATAGTACAGAGTATATAATACATAATGCATTGTACGTAGTACATAGAACATAGTACATAGTACATAGTACATAGTACATAGTACATAGTACATAGTACATAGTACATAGTACATAGTACATAGTACATAGTACATAGTACATAGTACATAGTACATAGTACATAGTACATAGTACATAGTACATAGTACATAGTACATAGTACATAGTACATAGTACATAGTACATAGTACATAGTACATAGTACATAATACATAGTATATGATCCTGCACGGATCAGCTTATCCAGTCCTGAAGAAACTGAACGTTTTCCAGGAGGGTGACATCGCCTTTTTGCCCTTGACAGACAAATTGCAGAAACTCCGGGAGCGGGTCGCGCTAAACTTAGCCGCCGCGCACACCAGGCACACCTCCCGGTACAACCTACGGTGCCGTGTGGGCAGTTTTCGCCCTGGGGGTGAGGTCTTCCGGAGGACTTTTTGGTGAGTAACCGAGCTGGTCGTTTCAGTGCCAAACTGGCGCCCAAGTTCGTGAAAGCTCGAATACGAAGAGAAATTGGAAATAGCTTGTACGAGCTGGAGGATTTGGCTGGTAAATGCGTCTACCACGCAAAAGACGTGCGTCCCTGATAGGACTTCGAAGCAAGCGCTCCTCGGAGTAGCCCTAAGAAGGCATCTCGCCGGCTTCACCGGTTAATAATAGGGTGCCTTAATCCGCTTAGGTAGCTTCCCTAGCGGATGGTACACCTCCTTACTTTCGGTCAGTCTGGGGAACAACTCTCGGCGAATGGTTGGCCTGGCGATCCACCGGGTCATGTCAAAGGCAATGTGGTATTGCTGGAGACTGACCCGATGGAACGAAAGGAGACATTTTCGGCGGGGCTGTCTGTATGATTGTAGAGACCCGGAGGGGGACAATGTGGTATTGCCTTCCGCCGGATCTCTACAGCTCCAGGCATACCCTCCATAAGACTCGTCAGACTGTTCAATTTTCCAACATTTTGCTTGTCATTACGACTAAATCACTAGCGAGTTTCTTGGGTTGTTCGTTCGTGAACCGAGAATAATTTCGGCGGCCCGGCTAGCTCAGTCGGTAGAGCATGAGACTCTGGTCTCAGGGTATGTATCGAGCCCCACATTGGCGCCACAAACAGGACTTTACGACAGAAAAACCCTCCGTTTTTTTCGGCTCCTCACTGCCTCGCGAGTCGGCTTTGTGGACCCGAGGGTATGTAACGGTCGGTTATCTACAGGAAAAAATTCTCCTTATGAATTATTCCCCCATCTCGCGGAAATGGCCTGAACGATTAATCAACTTAACGAAAATTTTAGTTCCAAATTCTCAAATAAAGTAGGTGAGAAGAAACAAAATTTTTCTTAGAATAGAAAAAAATAGAATTTTTTGAGAGTGGGCGATGATTCGTGGCGAAAGATAGTCAGAATTTAGTCTAGAGAACGGGAGAAAAAAAAGCTGTTCAGAGATATCCGAGAAGACTGTTCGGCGTTATGTGGACGCGTACACTTGAGGATCTAATACTAAAATAATTATTTATTGCGAATATCAAAATTGTGCGAATGATGAATTGTTAATTGGAGTAATTAATATATAGACGGAAAAGATACAAGTGCAATTGGAAGCGGAGAGTTTTTTTGTGTAAGGAGCTATTTTTGCGGAGTGTATTCATCTTCAAAGAAACACAAACTCCACATAACCTCATTTTTGCAGTTGTGGTGAAATAAGGGAGAAATTCCCTGTAATATTATTACGAACTAAAATGGTGAATTTAAATTAAAGAAAGTGTAAATTGATGGAATTGTTACAAGTAATTGTACTTATAAAATCGGAACTACTCAAGACAGCGTATGGATAATTTTCCATATAAATAAAATAAGACGATTTGAGTAAAATTAATTAAATCAAAGCGAACGGCAACCGCCTCCGAGTGGGTTAGCAGAAATAAATAAATCTAAAACTAGACACACGCAGATATAGGGTGGTGGTAAGAGACTCTTTAAAATAAAATAATTTACTTAGGTGATCAATAAATACAAAAAAACAAAGAAAAAGTCAGCAACCAGAATTGAATCGGCGGAGACGTCACTGCGCTCTGTACCCAAGTAAGTGTTGGAGGTGTCTTGGTGGTATATACTTGCACCTTAAACAAATAACTATTTATGATCATTTAGATTAAAACACTAGTATAATTCTGATATGTATAGACTTTATTGTTAAATACTTGGTCTGGTGTCCACGACGTTCGATAGCAGAATGTCTATTTTCTGGCTTCCTCTGATCTTGCCAGGATGTTGGAAAAGATCTTTTTTGGCAGCGGTTATATCCGCTATATCGATCTATTTTAACAGCGGTTACATCCACTACATCACTCCCCCTCAACGGAAGATTGTGGACTTCTTGTGATTGTGTGTGTGTCTTCTATTGTCATTAGTACAATTTATTACTTATTTTAATCTTAAGCTAATATTTATTACATTTACATTTCTTCATCGTTCTTTGTGTTAAGGTCTCTTAATTTCTCTAAGCATGCAATTTTCTTCATTGTTTATTATTTCATATTTGTAATTTATATTTATTCAATTATTCATTTGTAATTTATTTTGTTTACAGTATTTCGATTATTTATTATTTCTTAGTTCTAAATTTAATGTAGCTATCTTCAAGTATGCTATTTAGTTAATTACTGGAAATGTTTTTTTTTTTTTTATTTTAAAAAATATTAATATTTCTAAGTGCTAAAATCCTAGATATTCCTTATTAATCTTTGTCTTTTCTATTTTGTTCTTGGTTTTTTTTTTAGTTACTAGTTATGGTTGTTTTGTTATATATTGAAAGTGACTCTTTTTTTATTATATTCTGACCTAGTTATTCGTTTGACAGTAGACATGTCTTCGTTTAACACGAAAGCGGGTTTGAGTCTATCTATTGAAATTATGCAATTTTTGTCTTGTTTTTTTATGGTAAAACATTTTTCATTTCGCTGCAGTACTTCGTACGGTCCTGTGTAAGGGGCATGTAAGCTTCCTTTTTTAATTTCGTCCCTTATAAAAACGTGAGAGGCTGTTTTTAACTCGCGTGGCACGAATATGTTGTTTTGTTTGCGAAATCGAATAGCTTTCGGTTTTATTTTACCTACAGACTGCTGAATTTGAGTTGCCAAGGAGGTTGTTAAGCCTGTGTCGGCTTTGGTATCCGAGGCAAGGAATTCGCCAGGTAGCCGTAGTGCTTGTCCATATAGTATTTGCGCTGGTGATGTGCCGAAGTCTTCCATGACTGCTGATCTGATTCCCAGAAGTATCCATGGTAGATTGTGATACCAATTTTTGGGGTCGTCAGTGGCACGTATTGCGGTCTTAAAGTGTCGATGGAAGCGCTCTATTAGGCCATTTGATTGCGGATGGTACGTTGTTGTTCGAATGCGATGTGTACCTAATATTTTGGACAACTCACTGAACAGAGAGGACTCAAATTGCGATCCTTGGTCTGTTGTGAGTGTTCTTGGGACACCATACCGTGAAATCCATTGATGTAGAAAAGCGTTGACTACGGTGATTGCTGAAATATTTTTTATGGGGATTGCTTCGGGCCAGTGTGAGAAACGGTCTTTAATGGTTAAAATATAATTGTAGGAGTTCGAAGGCGGAAGGGGCCCGACTAAATCTAAATGGATATGTTCGAACCTTCCTCTAGGGACTTTAAAATTTCCATGTGGAGACGTTGTATGCCTATGAATTTTCGATTTTTGGCATGGGATGCAGGATTTGGCCCAACGATTGATGTCGGTATTCATTTTTGGCCAGAAGTATTTCGTGGTTATCATTTTTCTGGTAGCCCTAATCCCTGGATGAGACAAACCGTGTAGTGTATTAAAAACGATTCTACGGAGAGATTCGGGGACATATGGTCTATTTGTACCGGTGTCGGTTTCGCACCATATCTCCTGTTCATCTAGTGGAACGAAAATCTTGTGTAGTGTAAAAGAATTTTTCGTAAGTTTGTTTTCGTTGGATAGGATTTCTTTTAATTGGTCGTCCTTTTCTTGTTCCTGTTTTAGCGTTTGTATATCTAACTTTAAGTCATCGATTACGTCGATGTATGCGCGCGATAGTGTGTCTGCCACGACATTACGGCATCCTTTTATGTACCGTATGTCATTCGTTACTTGAGCGATGTAATCGAGCTGATTGGTTTGTCTCGAACTTTTTTCAGATTTGGAACAGATTGCTTTAGTTAGGGGCTTGTGGTCAGTGTAAATCGTTAAATCTTTTCCTTCGATGTAGTATCGGAATCTTTTAGTGGCTAGGAAAGCTGCGAGGAGTTCTCGATCAAAGGTCGAATATTTTTGTTCGCGCTCTTGTAGCCTCTTAGAAAAGAAACTTAAAGGTTCCCATTTACCTTCCGAAAATTGTTGCAGAACACCGCCTACTGCATCTTGTGATGCGTCTACCCATAAACTGAGTTTCGCACTCGGGTTCGGATGAACTAAAAGCGTGCATTTTTCCAATTTTTGCTTAATATTGTTAAAAGCTTGCTGTTGCCTGTCAGACCATATGATTTTGGGTTTTGTCTTTGTGTTCGTTGGGTTTTGCTTTAGGCAATCATAAAGTGGGGCACAAGTTTCAGCGATATTGGGAATGAATCGATGGTAGAAGTTTACCATGCCTAGAAATCGTTGCAGTTTTTTGAAGGTCGTAGGAGGTGGAAAATCTGTGATATCTTTTACCCGTTCTCTTGACGGTGTTATCCCTTTTTCAGATATGTCATGTCCTAAAAACTTTATTTGTTTTTCTCCAAATATGCATTTATTCGGGTTTACCTTTATGTCATACTTTTCGAGTCTGGATAGTAAGGTTCGCAGATGCTGTTTGTGTTCCTCGGATGTTTTACTTCCGACGAGGATATCATCTACGTAAGCAAATGTGAAATCAAGACCGGCCAGTACTTGGTTTATAAATCTTTGAAAAGTCTGAGCTCCATTTTTGACACCGAAAGGCATTCTTAAAAATTCAAATAAACCGAATGGTGTAGTGACGGCCGTTTTGTATACGTCTTCGGGAGCTACAGGAATTTGATGGTATGCCCTAATGAGGTCGATTTTTGAAAAGATTTTGCACCCGCTAAGATTCATTGTAAAATCCTGTATATTCGGTAACGGGTATTTGTCGAATACCGTGGCGGCATTTAGCTGACGGTAGTCCCCACAAGGTCGTAAATCTTGGCTGTCCTTCTTTGGGACAAGATGAAGAGGTGATGCTACGTGAGAGGAGGAAGGGCGACATATACCTAATTTAACCATATGCTCAAACTCTTTTTTCGCGGCTTTGTGCCTTTCAGGGTTGAGCCTTCTAGGACGTGCTGAGGGTAAAGCACCTGTGGTATTAATGCGATGTAATACATCATGCTGAACATCTGTTGTGAAGTCTGGTGGAATTTTCAATGTTTGGAATTCATTTAGAATGGATCCATATTCTCCTTGGATAGTACATAATTTGGGAGTTATGGTTTTAACTTTGCGAGTAATGCAATTGACCGAAACTTTAGTTTTTTTATCGATGAGTTTCCGTTTACGTATGTCGACTATTAAATTATGTTTGTATAGGAAGTCGGCACCAATAATCGCGTGGTCCACGGAGGCAATTACAAATGTGCGTCCGAAATTGCGGCGTAAATTTAGATCTAACGTTAATTGTTTGCACCCGTATGTTGAGATGTTCGCACCGTTTGCGGCGGTCAAATTGAAATTTTCTTGCTTACAAGCTTTTGGGTAGTAACGTTTTGGTAATATTGAAATGTCCGCACCTGTGTCTATCAGGAAATTGATTTTTGTTGAATTGTCGTATATGAATAAGCGGCGCGATATTTTGCCTACATGCGGTGCCGCGGACGATGTGGCTATTCGTCGTTTTTTGTCTCTTTTGTACTACGGTTTTGTTTGGTACAGGGTTGATAACATTTTTGGGCTTTTTCACCGAACTTGCGATGGTACCAACAAACTGTTTCTTGCTTACCAATTTCATTTCTAAATTTTGGTCTTGAAAGTGACCTATTATTTTCAATGTTTTGGTTCCTATTTGGGCTGCGACTTCGCGGTCTAGACAGCCTTAATTCGAGCGTTTTAATGCGGTCGCCCATATCTTCTATAATGTCTATAAGCTTTTCAGTGTTATTGTTGTTTGTCCTACGGCGGGTGTGATCGATGACCGAAATGTGAGGTCCAGTAGTGGAATCATGTACTTTGTCTGCTACACTAAGAATTTGCTCTTGTGAATTAGATTGCTCTATTGTGATTAAGCAAGCTTGCATTGAAGCTGGGAGTTTGCTCATCCATAGTTTTTCAAGCAATGGTTTATTCACTAGGCTATTATTTCTAGCCAATGATTCCATATACCTAAATAGCTCTGATGGTTTATAATTACCCAATTCCACTTTGTGGAGCAGAGCATCTAGTCTTTTTTCCTCGGAATCTTGACTTCTCGTTATGATTAAGCTTTTTAATTGCTCGTATTTTTCGGATTTTGGTGGGTTTAGTAATAAATCGGCGACCATTTCCATGGTCTCCGCTGACAAGGATGAAATGAGGTAATCATATTTTGTTTGAGACGCGGTAATTCCTTTGAACCGAAATTGTGTCTCAACTTGCAGAAACCACAGCTCGGGACGATTATTCCAGAAGGGTGGAATTTTTAAAGTCGAAACGAGTGGGTTAATGATTTCAGCGTTTTTTGGTACGCTACCACTTGTAGTTTCAGTTGTTGAGTCCTGGTTCTCTTCCTCATTTGATTGGTTATCGTCGTTATCATTAGGCATTGTTGATGATTGTTTGCAAATTACCGTTGGAAAAAATATTCGATTACCTGTTTGAAGCTTGTGTAGCAGAGTAGAAAGTTTTATGAATTTGTTCACGACATTTATTATTTTATGCATTTAATTGCAGATGCATTGCGCGTAATATTGTGTTTGTTCCATTTAATGTTTTTACTTAATAAATTACGTTGCTTAGGGGAATTTATTTGAGAGCGTTATATCTTTCTCTCTTAATAATGTAATTTCGATAAAAACACGGAATTAATAGTTTTGTTTTCAATATCTGGTTTTTTAGAGATAACAACGCGCGAATAGCTAATGTGTTATTCCGTTTTTAATTATTTTTGTTTCTTTGCGATTTATTTTTTCCTAATTAGTTTTAAGTATCAGTCCAAACACTTAATCCATAAATCCATTATTAATGATAAAATAAATATTTGCCTGTTTATCACTAAAATATTTGTTTCTTTTATGTTTTTCCCATTTGGATAGGATAGATAATATAAAATTTGTGATAAGTCTTATTATTTTGCTTCGTTTTTCGCAGATGATTCTAGTATTCTATTTAGAATATTTGCGGTAGAAATTCTATAGAAATTTTATGAAGTCTTTGTTTTACGGCTCATTGTTTATTACGATTTGTTCGGAAATTATTTTCGAAGCATGATCCAAGTATTGCAGCGAAATGAAATATGTTTATGATTTTAAATGTATTTAAATTTTATATTATAAAAAATATTTTATATATATTTTATGAATTATTCTATATATTTTTTTAAATATCACTGCATGTATTTATTTAAATTTTATTGTACTCACTGCATTAGGAAATTATTTTTACCGAGATTTATTACTGCCACCTCTTTTGTGTTATAATAATTGAAGACATGTCCATTGTTTGATTTTTTTTTTTTTTTTTGCAATTTGCTTTTTATAATATTACACATGTACCTAAAATGATTTAAATTTTTTGTGTGAGATGAAATATTATGTTATGTATAATTGGAAAGTTACTTAACTTATTTTAATCTAAGGTGTTCTAATTAGGGGTTTAAATATTTTTATTTCCTTTGCTAGCGCTGGATTCGTTTTGGTGCTCCTGTCGTGGTTGTTGAAATCCGTTTGTTTAATGCAAATACCACTGATTGGAAAATTAGGTAGTATATGAATAAAAAACTTTAACGTGTCAGTTTACATTCAAATTTTATTTTAGTTTCTTTCACAAACTTGTAGCACTTAAACACTATTTTAAAAAATCGTTAAACTTTAAAACTAATATCTTTTGTTGATGATGTTGGTCCAGGATGTCCCTCGTTGACTATCTGAAAATTACAAGCATATAGTGTCAACGATTACCAGGATATGTCTGGCATGTATTGCACTTATTACTTGCAGAAAAAAGATGTTAATATTTATACCAGCACCAAGCATGTAATACCCGATTACCAATTGGCATGTACAATGGATATATTACTCGGCTTACCTCTTGCGACTTTCTGATGAACAGAGAGACCGACTGCTTCTGACGCCGGGTTTATATAGGCCGAAGTCAACGGTTTTTCTTGTTTGAACTGCATTCTCGTCCCTTGGGAAATTTAGGAAATTTGTTTCTTAATTTAAATATTATTAATATCGCCTTTTTATTCTCTCGTTTGATTTTATAAATTTTTCTAATATTTTAATTCATTATAATTCTCATTATTTTTCAATATTTATTTTCATTTCGTTAAATTTCCTTCACTTTTTATCCTGTACTAAAAATTTCCCTTTGGGATATTTAATTAAATTGCTGCAGTATCAACGAATAATTTTTGAATTTATAGTATTATCTCTTTCCATTTTTAATCCTTTTTATTGTCCTTTTTTCTCTCATTATCTTTATGGTAAATTTTATTTTCCTTAATATCTTTTTTCCCATAATTTATTTCGGTTTTCGGGCATCACCATTAAATTCCTCGTCAAATTTTACATCGACTTAACATATCATATGTTTTGAGTCGATGAAGTTTGACGTTTCTGTGCGCGGTAAAGTTTCGCGAGTTCGCGCCGAGTTTTTCGCGAGTTTTTACCTGTTGCGGACATGTCAGGTACATATAGTGCTTTGTGTTTTGTGTAGTTATTCATGTTTTATGTTTTTTGTGCAGTTTTGGTGGTGGAAATGGTGAATTTTTCGTGTATTTCAATGTTTATGTTTTTGTGTGTACACCTGTCAGTGGGTGTCTTTGAAGTCCCTTTTTCACCTGGGACTTCAATTAAATTGTAACAATTGGTGAATGAGGTGGTCTTTACCACCTAATAAACAAACCTGTAGTGTTGTTTGCGTTCAATATGTGTTATTTTGTGTTGTTTTTATGATGATTCTATTTCTAGTATTGTTGTTGTTGTATTTGCCTGTAAACTTCATGTTTCTTGTTTTTATATTTATGTTTGTTATGTTTGCATGCAACTTTATCAAAATTCATTTATTTATTTTAATTAAATATTTTTTATTTTGGTTGGTATGTTATTTTTGGTTTTAATTCATTTTGTTTCTTTTGTAGATTTGCATATCCAAGTAGGTAAGTATATATGTATCGTGCCTTCATTAATTCATTATATTAATTCATATTTCTTTTTAGGTTTATTTTTAATTCAGCTTAATAAATATATATAATTATTCATAAAAAAAAATTTGTACATTTGGACAATAAATGTAAGTTTGAAATGTTTATTTTGGTGAGTTTGATTTCTTTTTTATTTAACCCTTATTTGGCGCCTTTGGGGCTAAACATTCTCCCCCTGTTGAACGGTTACGTTCAAGGAGGGTTTTTGTTTACTGATGCCTCGTTTGTGATGGTGATGAAAAATGACTCGCCCATCTGCTTTCACTTGCACCCGTACCTGGAACTTATTCGGCAGGTTTATGGTATGCTCCTTCTTTTTTGTTTTTTGTACCTTATCAAAATTGATTTTTTGCAACAATTGTTTAGGCAGGTAAAGGTCTTCTCCCTCTCTAGTGATGAACCGCTGGAAATCATTATTTAGCCGTTCCTTCAGCTCTTGCAATGTTGTAGTTGGACGGAGTAGGTTTAGATGTTGAACTTCACGGCCATTTATTAGTGCTGGTTCCTGCAGCTTAGGTTCTGGGATTTTACGCGGTGGTTGTGGTCTGGAGGCTGGTTGACTGGATTCATCTGGTTTTCTATATTGCGCTTTCACAATTTGAAGGGATTCTGGTGGATCGGCTGTCGTGAGGTCAATGAAGATCATTTCCCCTGCCTGTTGTTTGGCTGCTGGCTGGACTATTGGTTTGGTTGCGGCCTTAGGATGGTCTATTTGTAGCCGCTTCACTACCCGTGTTGTAGGTTCCCTTGGGATCCGTGCACTTTCGACTTTGGAAGTGGGAATCCGCTTTGGTGCTGTTCGGGTTCGAATTTCTGGCCCACAGGGCATCGCTTCGAAGTTTCTCCTCACAATTGGCCTTTGGGGTACACTCCAATAGCAATTTGTTGTTTTTCCTTTATCCTTCGCTGGCCTCGGGGGAGTTTTTCTCCTTGGTGGGACGGTTAGGATACTATGGTCTTTCGGCAGCTGTCTAGTGGAAGTTGGCTGATTCTTGGGTGGCTCAGTCATAGCGCTATCACATGTTGGTGTAATTATTTCGGAGGACCTTGCCCGCTTAGATGGTGTTTCGGATGCGTCTGCAATTTGGTTTTGGTTGGCATCTAGAGTTGTTAACAGTTCTAGCTCAGCTTCTATATCGAAGTCTATATCTAGATATGGACTTCCCGTTGGGTTTCCATCTGGATACAGCCAGCTGTCTTCGATGGCTGCTAAATCGTCTTCGGTGTAATCACATTCTTGTTGAGACATCTTCGATTGGATTCTTCGCACTGGTGCTTGGAAAACTGGAATAACTAAATATTGGTTAGATATTGCTTATCGGGAATAGGGGTACAGGATTTAACGATACAAACATTTAACAAGACGACACAGGAAAGGTTGTTTCATCAAGGAGATGATGCGTCCGTTGAGTTTGTAGTCTGGTCTATTGGTAGGCGGCAGATTTTGGTGATTGGCCGTTGGAACGTGTTGTGACTTGTCCTTACTTGTACAACGCGGATTAATCCATCCTTTCCTGGGAACACTGCTTCGATGGTACCAAGAGGCCATTTTATTGGTGGCGTATTCTCATGCTTTACAAGTACCACGTCACCGATTTGCACTGGTGTTTGTTCCTTTTGCCATTTTGATCTTTGCTGTAATTGATGGAGATAGTCCTTCGTCCATTCCTTCCAAAACTGTTTGACCATAAGCTGAATGTAGCTCCAACGTTGTGACAACGAAACAGATTCTTCCGCTTCTCTGGATTCGGTCAAGGTATTCAGAGCTTGTCCAATTAAAAAATGCCCCGGTGTCAGAATCAGGGTGTCTTCTGGATCGTTACGTACGTAGCATAGAGGGCGAGAATTTAAACACGCTTCAATTTGTATGAGTAGGGTAGCATATTCTTCAAACGTGAGTATAGCATTCCTTACTGTCCGGTACAAATGGTGTTTGATGGATTTTACGCTCGCTTCCCATAACCCTCCAAAATGTGGTGCCCCTGGTGGGTTGAAGTGCCAGGTAATGTTTTTTGATGTGCAATCGCGTGCCGCTTCTGTGGTGGCTTTCTTAATTGCATGTTTCATGTCTTTATCTAGTGTGGCTTTCGCGCCGATGAAGTTGGAACCACAATCGGAATATATGTCCGTGCACAATCCGCGTCGGGCTGTAAATCTTCGCAATGCGGCAAGAAATGCTGGTGAGGATAGGTTGGACACTAATTCAATGTGGATCGCCTTGGTGCTGAGACAAACGAAGACGCAAATGTAGGCCTTCTGCAGCTTTGCGTTTCTAATAGTGGATGCCTTGATTGTGATGGGACCGGCATAATCGATACCAACATTGGTAAATGGTTTACTGATGCTAACTCTAGGTGTTGGTAATTGTCCCATTAATTGTGTCATCGTTTCTCCTCGTTGTTTGGCGCAGATGACACATTTGTGTATTCGACTGGTGATGCATCTTCTTGCATTGAGGATCCAGTACCTTTGCCGACTAGTACTTAGTACTACGGATGTTCCACCGTGTAGGGTATCTAGGTGTGTTTTATCAATTAGCATATGTGTTATGAAATGTTCCTGTGGCAAAATTATGGGATGTTTTGTATCATACGAAATTGGCGCATTCTGCAATCTTCCTCCTACTCGTAATAGCTGAGTCTTGTCCAGGAATGGGTTTAATTTTAGTAATCGACTATTCTTTGCTAATGGTTTGTTTTTCAATAGGTTGCTGTATTCTTCTGAAAAAACTGCCTGTTGTACGAACCTCCAAATGGTGTTTTCTGCTTGTTGCCACTCCATGACAGACATGTGTTCCGTTCGTTTTGTCTTGGGGTTCTTACAATTATACTTGAATCGTAAGATAAGGGCTATTATATGGGTTAGTCGTGTTAGTGATGAATAACGTCCAAATAGTGTATCTTCGAACTGGGTGACACAGCTCAGTATGGTTGGCTTTCTTGCTTCTAGATCAGTCTGTTCCTTTATGTCATGGAACTGCGGCCAATGTATTTGAGATTTGGTTAGCCAAGTTGGTCCGTGCCACCACAGTTGATTGTTCAGCAAGTTTGATGCTGAAATACCTCGAGATGCCAAATCGGCAGGATTGTCCTTTGTTGGAATATGTCTCCACTGGTCATATCGTATTACCTCTTGGATTTCTACCACACGATTAGCAACGTAGGTTTTCCATTTGGATGGATGCTCTTTTACCCATTGTAATGCTATTGTTGAGTCTGTCCAGGCAAACACAGGAAGATGTTGGAGTTGCATGTCCTCCATGGTGCACTTCAGTAGTCTTGCCAAAATTACAGCTCCGTTTAATTCCAACCGGGGTATGGTTGTCGGCTTGATGGGAGCTACCTTCGTTTTAGAGGTGAGTAACGTAGATATGATTTCTCCGTTGTCCTTTTCTACTCTCAGATACAGCACTGCAGCATAAGCCTTTTCGGAAGCATCGCAATACCCATGTAATTGTGCATTCGCGCTCGCTGAATATTTGATCCATCTGGGAATTTGTAGTGCCTCCAAGTTGGTTAATTCTCGCTTAAATGTTGCCCACTCGTTTTCGATGTGTGTGGACACCCTTTGATCCCATGAGCACCCAGTTATCCATAATGCTTGCATCAGGGTTTTGGCGATAATTATGACCGGGGATAGCCATCCTAAAGGATCATACAACGATGCAATGTCGGAGAGCATATTACGTTTTGTTGGAATGTCATGATTGCGCAATGGGGTGACACTGAACGTAAAATGATCTGGTCCAGGGTGCCAGCGTATCCCAAGTGTTTTCACCGTTTGGTCCTCTGTAAAATTTAGTGATGTTTTTAGCTCCCGATATTCTACTGGTAGACCGTCCAGCAATGCTTGGTCATTGCTGGCCCATTTTCGGAGATTAAATCCGCCTGCTTTCGTTATGGCCATTAATTCCATTTGTAGGAGTTTTGCCTCTTTGACGTTGTCTGCTCCAGTTAACAAGTCGTCGACGTAGAAGTTTGTGTATATTGCCTTCGAGGCAGCAGGCCAGTTTTTTCTCTCGTCCTCCGCTAGTTGTTGAAGGGTTCGTATGGCTAAATAGGGAGCACTGGATGTCCCAAACGTTACTGTTTTCAATTTGTAGTCTTGCCACTGCATCGTTTGAGGATGTCGCCAAATTATCCTTTGAAATGTGTGGTGCTTAGGGTGGACCTCTATCATGCGGTACATTTTCTCTATATCCGCATTTATTGCTATTTTATACTTCCTCCAATTCAGCAATGTTGCAAAGAGCTTGGGTTGTAGCGTTGGCCCTGTTAATAGAAGCTCATTAAGTGACTTCCCATTAGTGGTTTTGGCCGAAGCATCGAAGACCACTCTTAGTTTCGTGGTCGTGCTTTCTTTGAACACTGCATGATGCGGAATGTAATAGTGTTCTTCTGATTCTTTGGGAGGATCTACTGCTTCCATGTGCCCAAGTTCGATGTATTCATCCAGACACTTGCTGTACTCGTCTTGGAGTTGGGGATTCCGTGCAAAATGTCGTTGCAATGATGCGAATCTCTTTAGTGCTTGTTGTCTTGATTGTCCAAGCGTTGGTGACTGGTTGTCTATGAATGGCAACGTCACTTGGTACTTTCCAGTTGAGGTACGTTTGTGTGTTGCTTCGAAGATCTGTTGACAGAGTTCTTCATCCCTTGTTAGGGTTGGTTTTGCTGGAACTTCTTCGATGTCCCAAAAACGTGTGAGTAGCTCGCTTATATTCTGATCTGATGATCTAGCCGTAAATGCGGAGACTTTCTCAGAAGTTGTGTTCTTTGTTGGTCCCATTATGATCCATCCAAAGAGAGTTTTGATGCCTATTGGAGCCCTTTTCGGTCCACGTCGGATTCCGTCTTGTAATATTTCGGTGTAAGTTTCTGCTCCTAAAAGTGCATCGATCCGTCCTGGTTTCCAGAATGTTGGGTCTGCTAATTGCAAGTTGTTGAGGTGATTCCAATCCTCCTTGCACACTACCTTTGTTGGTAGACGATCGGTGATTTCATTGATCACTAACAGGTCGACTGTCACGGATCCCGTAGTAGGGCCGCGTGGTGTGAGAGTAAGGTTGACTTGTCGGTGAGCTGTAGCTGCTTGGCTAATGTTTAAGCCTGTAATTGTTACCGTAGTATTTGTTGCTGTGGCACCTAATTGTTTGTATGCCGCCTCTGTGATGAATGATGATTCCGATCCGGGATCAATCAGGCATCTCAGGGTTTGTGTTCTGCCATGTTCGGCATGAGCAATGACCAATGCGGTTGCTAGCAGCGCACGTTGATTTTTCATTGCTAGAAAGGTTTGTATATTGTTATTTCCTTCAGCGCTGTCGGCTGTGTGTGACTTTGTGCACGTAGGATGTGTTGTTGGAGAAGTTTCTCCCTTGTGACGATGTTCTTCGTTGGATCGGGTTGATCCATGCTCTCTGTCTTTGTCGTCTTCATGTAGCGTTGTATGGTGCTTCTGTTGACATTTGCGACATCTGTACTTGCTGGTACAATCGTTTGTTATATGCTGGCTTGATAGACAATTTAGGCATCGACCGGTTGTCTGCATAATCTTGCGTCTCGCATTGCTACTCATTGCTTGGTACCTCTTGCATGAATGCACGTAGTGTTTTTGATGACATACTGGACAACAGTTTTGCTTCATCGTATGATGTGTATGTGTGATCCTTTGTGTAGCGGTTGGTTTAGGATGTGCTAAAGGTTTGGAGCCGATTGCGTCTGCAATTGATTCTAATACCTTTAGTCTTGTATTTAGAAATTTTCTAAATGTAGATAGACTTGGAAGAGTTGGCGTTGCTCCTAGTTCCTCCTCCCATAGCCGTAACGTAGTGAAAGGAAGCTTCTGTACCAGTAAATATATCACGATTGCATCCCAAGATGAAGTGTCAACTTCGAGACTCTTTAGATGTTGCAAACACTCAGATGTGGTTTCAATCAATTCCTTCAGGCCCTTAAATGTTTCGGTGGATAGTTTAGGTATATTTATGAAGGTCTTTAACTTATGATTGACTAACATCCTTTTATTTTCATACCGTTCCTTTACCTTTGTCCAAGCTGGTAGATAATCGTCGTGTGTGGTAGGTACGTGCCTTAGCAGGGTTTGTGCTTCACCCACCAAACATTCCTTCAGGTAATGCAGCTTTTGTACAGAGGAGAGTCTGGAATTGCTGTGCACTAACGAGACGAACACGTCATGGAACGATCGCCACATATCATAATCTCCATTATATTTTGGTAGACTAATCCTTGGCAATTGTATGTCATGCGGTGTTGTTGCTGCTGGAATGACTGGAGCGACTGATGGAGTTGGCATGAGGCTTAATTGACATTTCTCTAATCCGTCCATTAGATCTCCAAGATAGTCAAAATATTTACTTTCCACGACACTGTATAGGTCGAGCGTAAAATATTCGAGTGACGTCGCTGTGGCTTCTTCGTGTGCTGCTGCGTTGTCTAATGTTAGGTCGTTCCTCTGAAATTCCTCCCATATTTCCTTCAGCCCGACGATCCTTGATTTGTAAAATCCTAGATTCCGCTTAGCTATTGCCGTCTTCCTGGCAGTTTCTATGTAGTTCTCCAGGCGAGTTTTCAGGCGACTTTGAGCTTGGCACAACTCTTGCAGAGACGTCATCCTTGATGAGGTTTAACCAATTTATCACCAACAATTGAAACTAATAAAATCTGAATGTGCTGCACACGTGTTCCTGGATGGAACCACCAAAATGTTTAATGCAAATACCACTGATTGGAAAATTAGGTAGTATATGAATAAAAAACTTTAACGTGTCAGTTTACATTCAAATTTTATTTTAGTTTCTTTCACAAACTTGTAGCACTTAAACACTATTTTAAAAAATCGTTAAACTTTAAAACTAATATCTTTTGTTGATGATGTTGGTCCAGGATGTCCCTCGTTGACTATCTGAAAATTACAAGCATATAGTGTCAACGATTACCAGGATATGTCTGGCATGTATTGCACTTATTACTTGCAGAAAAAAGATGTTAATATTTATACCAGCACCAAGCATGTAATACCCGATTACCAATTGGCATGTACAATGGATATATTACTCGGCTTACCTCTTGCGACTTTCTGATGAACAGAGAGACCGACTGCTTCTGACGCCGGGTTTATATAGGCCGAAGTCAACGGTTTTTCTTGTTTGAACTGCATTCTCGTCCCTTGGGAAATTTAGGAAATTTGTTTCTTAATTTAAATATTATTAATATCGCCTTTTTATTCTCTCGTTTGATTTTATAAATTTTTCTAATATTTTAATTCATTATAATTCTCATTATTTTTCAATATTTATTTTCATTTCGTTAAATTTCCTTCACTTTTTATCCTGTACTAAAAATTTCCCTTTGGGATATTTAATTAAATTGCTGCAGTATCAACGAATAATTTTTGAATTTATAGTATTATCTCTTTCCATTTTTAATCCTTTTTATTGTCCTTTTTTCTCTCATTATCTTTATGGTAAATTTTATTTTCCTTAATATCTTTTTTCCCATAATTTATTTCGGTTTTCGGGCATCACCATTAAATTCCTCGTCAAATTTTACATCGACTTAACATATCATATGTTTTGAGTCGATGAAGTTTGACGTTTCTGTGCGCGGTAAAGTTTCGCGAGTTCGCGCCGAGTTTTTCGCGAGTTTTTACCTGTTGCGGACATGTCAGGTACATATAGTGCTTTGTGTTTTGTGTAGTTATTCATGTTTTATGTTTTTTGTGCAGTTTTGGTGGTGGAAATGGTGAATTTTTCGTGTATTTCAATGTTTATGTTTTTGTGTGTACACCTGTCAGTGGGTGTCTTTGAAGTCCCTTTTTCACCTGGGACTTCAATTAAATTGTAACAATTGGTGAATGAGGTGGTCTTTACCACCTAATAAACAAACCTGTAGTGTTGTTTGCGTTCAATATGTGTTATTTTGTGTTGTTTTTATGATGATTCTATTTCTAGTATTGTTGTTGTTGTATTTGCCTGTAAACTTCATGTTTCTTGTTTTTATATTTATGTTTGTTATGTTTGCATGCAACTTTATCAAAATTCATTTATTTATTTTAATTAAATATTTTTTATTTTGGTTGGTATGTTATTTTTGGTTTTAATTCATTTTGTTTCTTTTGTAGATTTGCATATCCAAGTAGGTAAGTATATATGTATCGTGCCTTCATTAATTCATTATATTAATTCATATTTCTTTTTAGGTTTATTTTTAATTCAGCTTAATAAATATATATAATTATTCATAAAAAAAAATTTGTACATTTGGACAATAAATGTAAGTTTGAAATGTTTATTTTGGTGAGTTTGATTTCTTTTTTATTTAACCCTTATTTGGCGCCTTTGGGGCTAAACACCGTTTTTTTCCGAAGTTTTTTTCGCCATCTGGTCAAACTTTTTCGTTCCAATTGTTCTTCACGGGTTCATGTTTCTTTTTGTTATTTAATTTTTTTGATATTCTGCCCCTAAATGCTTGATTAAATATTATGGCATTGGTTGGGTTGTAAAATTGACATGATTCAACGCGTGATCACTTGTTAGGAGTTTTATTATGATCTTAACCTTTTAGTTATTTTAACATTAGTATTGTTTTAATTTTAATTTGCGAATATTTCACTTCTAAATTTTATTAAAAGTCATTAATTTTATATTTCTTTTAAATTCTTTTGATTTTGCACGTGACTTTTTGGTCTTGCTTTATGCTATTTTATTTATACACTTGCATCGCTACTGAATTTGCGATTAACTTTATTTATTCATGCACGATGTTTGCACGTGGTTTTTTATATTTTATTATATGCGAAAAAATTTTTTATAAGTCGTTCGGGGTCACCATTGTTGGATGGTGTCTTGGTGGTATATACTTGCACCTTAAACAAATAACTATTTATGATCATTTAGATTAGTATAATTCTGATATGTATAGACTTTATTGTTAAATACTTGGTCTGGTGTCCACGACGTTCGATAGCAGAATGTCTATTTTCTGGCTTCCTCTGATCTTGCCAGGATGTTGGAAAAGATCTTTTTTGGCAGCGGTTATATCCGCTATATCGATCTATTTTAACAGCGGTTACATCCGCTACAGTAAGTTCCATGAATATTTGAAACATCCCATTCAAGTTGTCACCTCGAAGTCAGGAGTGTCTGCCTTGCACGATTTTTCTTGTCAGGATCGAGAAATTATATGAATCGACACTGAATCCAGGGGGGTGTTATACTAAATTATCAGGCAGAAAGGAAGTTTGTGCCATACCTGATTCTAGAAAGGAAAGAAATTTAGCTTGCTGGACAGATTGTGGAAACCGTTAATTCAGTTCCTAACGGCTACGCATTAGCTACGACTAAATGTGATAGCCCAGATATATATTTTTCACTTCGACAGTTGTCTAACAGTTTGCAAAACACGGACGACAATCAGAAGAAGAAAGTTGTATTTGAAGGAAGCATTAGTGCTCTGTCTAAGTTAGCAGTGAGATTGCTCATCCGTTAGCTAAGGACGAACTACCGGATTTAGAACCAGAAGTCCAAGTAGCGGACCTTTTGATGACTTACCAGTTCAACATAAACAAAGTTAGAACGCCTAAACTCATCACGACCGGTGTTCTTACAATAAGTTAATAATATTTGATTTATTTAAAACTGGCCGGGTAAAATCCTAACTTTTAGCTAAATATAGTTACCATATTATTATATCAATCAACAATATATTTACACGTTCTTATACTATATTTACTCATTCTTATAAAATATTTACGCATTCTTATAATCTATTTACTCATTCTTATACTGCATTTACTCATGCTTATAAAATATTTGAGTTACTATTTGTTTAACACTTACACATTTCTTCTGGTAAAATAATTACCTACAACCCAAGAGATATAGGTAACTAAAATACTTTTTGAAAAACTATTACACTGTCCATTTTTGGGGTGCAAACAGGCACTCGATTTTTGAATGGAAGCGATTGCGTAGAACATTTTGAGTTGTTGTTATAGGGCGATTGTCTGCAGCGTCCAGGAGTCGTGCCGGATTGGGATTTGGCCCAACAAAAAAAAAGGTAAACCGAATAAACGGAATTAACACCGAGTTGGCCAATTCGACGTTGTCGTTACCTTTCGTAGTTGTGGTTTTTTTTCTGTTCAAGCAATATCGTCCTCGAGTTTTTTTGTGGTGCCCACTTGTACACCAGGACACATATTACACGTACTCCTTTCAGTTGGTAAATTGTTATTACTACTAATGTTTGATTTGTATGTGCACTGTTAAGATTCTTTACAATAATATATGTATTTTGAAGGTTATATAAACTGTTTACGTCTGTATTAACTATGCAGTTCTAGGGTTTTTCTTTGAGTATACAGGATGGTTGGGGAGGGAGTTTTTATTTCTCTAGGGTCCCCCGTCGAACATTCAAAGTGGTTACAGGTCCCACGATTCAGTGGCAACAGTCCTGGAACTCTGCGGGGATGGACCTGTGAACGATGAGGACATGAAGAGCTTCCGCACAGACAACTAGGTAAGTGGTGAACCCAACATGTATCGATCCGGTCACACACCCCACGACCCCTTCCGGCGAGCTAGCGTGAACCGTGTGACCGGCTTATCATCCCCTAGGAATATTTAGGAAACTAGGGAGGATGTGTGTTTTAAAAATTTTTATGTCTACCAGAGCATGATGGTAGTAGCCTTGCTATCACCAGCAAGGAGCTCCATTGTGCCGGTACATTGTGTTGGCCGCCATTTTGAATTTGGAATGACGCCACAGAGCTAAAAGTATTCTACTTGTCATTTGCTTTCATTTCATACCCATAGCGAGTGGGTTGTAAGTAAAGAAAAAGGTAGTTGGCCATTTTGTGTTATCCGCCATTTTGAATTTTGAATGACGCCACATAGCTAATTGTATTCTACTTGTCATACCCTTTCATTTGATACCCATGTCGGGGGTCGGGTAGTACAATTGCAAAATTCGGCCGCCATCTTGGAACCGCCATCTTGATTTTTTTACAAAATGGTCAGATTGCATTGTCACGCGAACTATACATATGTGCAAAATTTCAAGTTGATATGTTACATGAAAGTTGGTCAAAATCAAGTTGCAAGATTTGTTTACATGAAACATACAACATACAGCATACAACATACAACATACAACATACAGGTCAAGCATAGAAATATAAACTAACATGGAACGGCTGTGTCGTGTAAAAACCCTGTACGTGAGCGACGACACTAAAGGTAGCTTGTTTAAAAGGACAGCAATTATGTGCACAAGTGGGACACAAATTGCCGAACTGTCTGGGGTAGCTTCTTGAGTGAATGGTGGCGTGCCAAGTCAATATTCGGGGGGCATAGATTTTATGCCAGGAATTTTATTCGCTCCGCTTTTAAAACGTCCCTCTTATTATTTCTGCATATTTTGGCCTGCACTGCCTTACCACTACTATCAAGTGAACTCAAACACATCAGGAATTGTGGTACGCTTAATCTGGCTTACAGCCATTCCGTGTTTAGTTTATATTTCTATGAGGTCAAGCTAATATAAAGCGTATAAAAACAAAAAGATGTTATATTTTTTATATTTACATTCGCGACATAGCCTACTTTACTTTCTTATCTATACTATATTACCAGAGCGGATAAGTGATAATACTTACACCTTTGTTCTAGCAATAAACTATTGTTTGGTTGACTCACTGATTTCGCATTAAAAAAATATTCGATACTAACGTAACGATTAACTTTAACTTCCGCTACATTTTCAACAAGCTAAAGCATTAACGATTAACGAAGTTATATTTTGGATTAACTTTGCCCACCTATGGGCATTAAGCATTGAGAGTTAAGCGCTTAATAAATGTTTTGGGGCAAAATGTAATTGAACAGTTTTCATAGAAGTTGCGAGAATACAAAACTAAGAGAATTTTGGTTGGAGGATATATTTTAACTACATTTTTAATATCCCAGTTTATAGGGAATTTATTGTAATCGGTCCGAAAATCGAAATCGAAATTTTCAACGTATTTTCATGTTTCAAGGTCCCAATAGCAAGAAAGAAATATGTGTTTATGTTTGTGTGTGTGTGTCTGTGCGTACGGATGTGGTCATTTTTTCCTACACGATTTCGCGCGAACCAAAAAAGATATCGTATTCGTTGAGGTGCCGTTCGAAGCGTATGAAAGGAAGTATGATCTGAAACGATTTTCATAAAATTCGGTCGAGCCGTTTTTTTTTGTTTAAACGACTTATAGACCGAGAGCCGACCGCTGAAAAACCTATATTATCGGCAAGAAGAAAACAAAACCTATTGTAAGTAACATTAGAAATAGGAGAATACTTTAGGCGTGGTGTGCCTAATCTAAAGTGTGGCCTAAGGTGAGAAATTAGGTAATATTAGTGATGGTTTTTTAGTCCAAACCTATGCTACCCACAAGAAGGATAATTTTTTTTAAAGTAAAGAATTAGTAATTACTAAAACGCATGGTGTGCCGCGCCCTGGCTGTGGCCTAACCCCTGGCAGACCAGAATTTATAGAATTTTTTTGTATGAAAAATGATTGAAATCGCGAGATCTCCCGAACGGTCACTCGTAAAGAAAAAAGTGTAAAGAGCTTTTTTGTAGAGAATCGCAATATCTATATTTCTTGCATTGACTATTTTGCAGTAGCACGTACTGTTTGCGAAGTATTTGCGAAAAACCATTTTCGCGACCTTTGACCTTGAATAACTTTTTTGGGCCAATGACAATAAGGATAATTTTTTTTTTCAAATTGAAGTTTAAACCTTATATTTACTAAAACTCATGGTGTGCCGCGTTCCGTCTGTGGCCTATCCTGGTCTGCCAGGGTTTTTATATAATTTTTTTGTATAGCAAATTATTAAAATCGCGATATCTCCCGAACGGTCACTCGTAGAGGAAAGGGTGTAAAGAACTTTTTTGTAGAGAATCACAAAATCTATATTTCTTACCTTGACTATTTTGCAATAGGACGTACCGTTTACGAAATATTTGCAACCGATTTTTGCGACATTTGACCTTTAATTACTTTTTTTGCGCCCACCATTTCGCAATGAACATTTAATTACTTTATTGCATGCGTACTCCTTTTCGTCCATAGTTGAAGATGATTATAAGTACTAATAGAACCATTGTTTCGAAATCCTGATACATAAACAACTTCTATCAAAACATCATAAAACCCCTGTGGCAGGACATTTCCTTACAAAATGTTTTTAATTAAAAACTCATTCCGAATTTTGCGTTTCAAGGAATAAGGTGTAAATTACAGCTTTCAAATGACAAAACGAAAAATAGATGAAGATGATTAAGAAATGTATAAATATGTATGTAATTATAATTTTAAATTTCAAAAGTATTTATATACAGGATTTACCCGCTCAGTTCGCAAAGCGGTCAGCTGTTGATAGGTTTTGGTTAGACGAACAAAAAATCGTATGAAGGGGGGGGGAATCGTAACGGTTTAGCCGCTAGAGCATTTTGAAATTTTTTTGTTAGAGTTTTACATATCACCCTGTATTTTTGTTACCTTATAACCTTTTTTCATGAATAAGGTATCAGTGTACGCAGAATACTCACAACTATCTATACTTGTCAAAGTGACAGTTCTACCCTACCAACTTCGAAACGTATTAAAGGAAAGAAGAAGGAGAGAAATTAAACAAGTAAAATTTGACGCGGTGCGGACACGGAAAAGTGGGGACTGACTGGTAAGATTTCACTTGTTTACTTTTTCTCCGTGTGTTGTCCAACACACGGCCGTCATGCGGTGCGGACGCGGTGCGGATATGTGTGGCCCGGCCTGTATAGTGTAGCGAACGAATTACAAGTGACAAGTTCTTTTGCTACCGTTCAAAACACCAAATTCTGCATCAAAGCCTTGCGGATTTACCACTGTTATCGTTATTTCAAATAGCTTCTGTCAGGATTACTTTGGCACCAGTTCTGATACTAGCCAATTTCCCACTACTACTAAAACTATTACTATTTTCTAAGTAGACAATTAATCAATGTTATATTATTTAAAATTACAAGATTTTTGCTATTAGGTATAGGAGTTGTGTTAGTTTGAAGAACCAGGTGTATGAATTTGGTGTGATTGTTTCTTACAATTTGTTGATATTATTGTTCACTTATTATTAAAGTATCCATTGATAATATGCAACATTCATCATACTAGGAAGTTGAACGTGTGAACCGAAATGGTCAAACCCCCATCCCAACTAGTCTAGCAGCGTTCAAATTGGCATGTGTAGTGGTCCTGGTTAGTAGGTACTGGCAAGGCTGAGGTTAGTTATAAGTGATTTTTTCATAATAATTTCTCTAAAGATAATCATAAAACATAATTAACGTGATAAAATTTTATTTTAGTATTTTTGTTACCACCAAATTAAAATAGAGTCTATGGAGAAATATTCTGCAAGTCTGCTATGGAAGTGGATGAGATTGTTTAAATAGCGTTGAGAAAAGTTACTATAATCTAGACTATTTGGTGTAATATTTAATTGAAAATATTTAATACGTTGCCTGAAAGAATGATTTTCATCAATACCCATAAATTTACACGAAAAATGCATTATTTCTTCTATTATTATTGCTTTTTCGTAAATATTGCAATTTTATATGCACGAAAACACGCATATTTGACCAAATTACGTGAAAACTAAAAATGATATCGCCATTTAAGTTATATTTATAATTTTCTACATGTCCTATTTAATTAATAAAAGTAAAATATACTGAAAATTCCCAATAATAAAAAAGTTATTTCAGTGTGAATGTCTACGAATTTGTACAAAAATACGAATTTCTTCAGTGAAATATGAAAAATAATTTCACGCTCTTCTACAAGATTCTCACAGTGGGTACTTGAGTAAACCTCATATTGGAGAAAAATTGAATTAAAAGTTCGTAATTAGTTGCGCATTTAAAGTGATTCTTGTGAAATAAAGTGAAAGAAAAAGTTTGTGAAAATGGCAGATTCGAGTGCTGAAGCTAAAGTTGCCACTCCTAGTAGTGAAACAAAGAAAGTCAAGAAAGCCGCTGCCTCTAAGAAGCCAGCCGCTAAGCCTACCCACCCACCAACTTCAGAAATGGTTAATAAAGCGATTGAAAATTTAAAGGAACGTGGTGGCTCTTCATTAATTGCCATTAAGAAATATTTAGCGTCAACGTACAAGGTTGATGCAAATAAAGTTGCGCCGTTTATTAAAAAATATGTGAAAAGTGCAGTTGCAAGTGGAAAATTAATTCAGACCAAAGGAAAAGGTGCATCCGGATCGTTTAAATTGCCTGTTGCCTCGAAGGCCAAGAGTGGCGAGTCTAAAAAGCCAACTGTGAAAAGTGTTGATAAGAAAGTGAAGAAGGACAAGGCAGTCAAATCTGACAAGAAGCCGAAAAGTCCAAAGAAAGCGGCCGAGAAGAAAAAATCGACTGCTGCCGCGGCTAAAACCGCCAAAAAGGCTGGAACAGTGAAAGCGAAAGTGGCCCCCAAGCAGAAGCCTACAAAACCATCTAAAGCTGGAGTTAAAGCTGCTAAATCACCCAAAGCAAAGAAAATTCCAACTACAACGAAAAAAGTTGCTGCTAAGAAGCCAGCAAAGAAGTGAATTAATCACAATTCATCAGAAAACAATAATTAAAAAGTCCTTTTCAGGGCTACCAAATTATTAAACAAAGAGTAAACTTAATTCGCATCAATTATAATATTTCATTACATTTATGGCCTTTGTTGATATGAATGTTTTTTCTTTGGTTTCCCTGCAATATAGTCTGCCAATATTTGCTTCTATTTAAACGAAAATTATGTGATTTTTTCATAATAATTTCTCTAAAGATAATCATAAAACATAATTAACGTGATAAAATTTTATTTTAGTATTTTTGTTACCACCAAATTGAAATAGAGTCTATGGAGAAATATTCTGCAAGTCTGCTATGGAAGTGGATGAGATTGTTTGAATAGCGTTGAGAAAAGTCACTATAATCTAGACTATTTGGTGTAATATTTTTATTGAAAATATTTAATACGTTACCTGAAAGAATGATTTTCATCAATACCCATAAATTTACACGAAAAATGCATTATTTCTTCTATTATTATTGCTTTTTCGTAAATATTGCAATTTTATATGCACGAAAACACGCATATTTGACCAAATTACGTGAAAACTAAAAATGATATCGCCATTTAAGTTATATTTATAATTTTCTACATGTCCTATTTAATTAATAAAAGTAAAATATACTGAAAATTCCCAATAATAAAAAAGTTATTTCAGTTTGAATGTCTACGAATTTGTACAAAAATACGAATTTCTTCAGTGAAATATGAAAAATAATTTCACGCTCTTCTACAAGATTCTCACAGTGGGTACTTGAGTAAACCTCATATTGGAGAAAAATTGAATTAAAAGTTCGTGATTAGTTGCGCATTTAAAGTGATTCTTGTGAAATCAAGTGAAAGAAAAAGTTTGTGAAAATGGCAGATTCGAGTGCTGAAGCTAAAGTTGCCACTCCTAGTAGTGAAACAAAGAAAGTCAAGAAAGCCGCTGCCTCTAAGAAGCCAGCCGCTAAGCCTACCCACCCACCAACTTCAGAAATGGTTAATAAAGCGATTGAAAATTTAAAGGAACGTGGTGGCTCTTCATTAATTGCCATTAAGAAATATTTAGCGTCAACGTACAAGGTTGATGCAAATAAAGTTGCGCCGTTTATTAAAAAATATGTGAAAAGTGCAGTTGCAAGTGGAAAATTAATTCAGACCAAAGGAAAAGGTGCATCCGGATCGTTTAAATTGCCTGTTGCCTCGAAGGCCAAGAGTGGCGAGTCGAAAAAGCCAACTGTGAAAAGTGTTGATAAGAAAGTGAAGAAGGACAAGGCAGTCAAATCTGACAAGAAGCCGAAAAGTCCAAAGAAAGCGGCCGAGAAGAAAAAATCGACTGCTGCCGCGGCTAAAACCGCCAAAAAGGCTGGAACAGTGAAAGCGAAAGTGGCCCCCAAGCAGAAGCCTACAAAACCATCTAAAGTTGGAGTTAAAGCTGCTAAATCACCCAAAGCAAAGAAAATTCCAACTACAACGAAAAAAGTTGCTGCTAAGAAGCCAGCAAAGAAGTGAATTAATCACAATTCATCAGAAAACAATAATAATTAAAAAGTCCTTTTCAGGGCTACCAAATTATTAAACAAAGAGTAAACTTAATTCGCATTAATTATAATATTTCATTACATTTATAGCCTTTGATGATATGAATGTTTTTTCTTTGGTTTCCCTGCAATATAGTCTGCCAATATTTGCTTCTATTTAAACGAAAATTATGTGATTTTTTCATAATAATTTCTCTAAAGATAATCATAAAACATAATTAACGTGATAAAATTTTATTTTAGTATTTTTGTTACCACCAAATTGAAATAGAGTCTATGGAGAAATATTCTGCAAGTCTGCTATGGAAGTGGATGAGATTGTTTGAATAGCGTTGAGAAAAGTTACTATAATCTAGACTATTTGGTGTAATATTTTTATTGAAAATATTTAATACGTTGCCTGAAAGAATGATTTTCATCAATACCCATAAATTTACACGAAAAATGCATTATTTCTTCTATTATTATTGCTTTTTCGTAAATATTGCAATTTTATATGCACGAAAACACGCATATTTGACCAAATTACGTGAAAACTAAAAATGATATCGCCATTTAAGTTATATTTATAATTTTCTACATGTCCTATTTAATTAATAAAAGTAAAATATACTGAAAATTCCCAATAATAAAAAAGTTATTTCAGTTTGAATGTCTACGAATTTGTACAAAAATACGAATTTCTTCAGTGAAATATGAAAAATAATTTCACGCTCTTCTACAAGATTCTCACAGTGGGTACTTGAGTAAACCTCATATTGGAGAAAAATTGAATTAAAAGTTCGTGATTAGTTGCGCATTTAAAGTGATTCTTGTGAAATAAAGTGAAAGAAAAAGTTTGTGAAAATGGCAGATTCGAGTGCTGAAGCTAAAGTTGCCACTCCTAGTAGTGAAACAAAGAAAGTCAAGAAAGCCGCTGCCTCTAAGAAGACAGCCGCTAAGCCTACCCACCCACCAACTTCAGAAATGGTTAATAAAGCGATTGAAAATTTAAAGGAACGTGGCGGCTCTTCATTAATTGCCATTAAGAAATATTTAGCGTCAACGTACAAGGTTGATGCAAATAAAGTTGCCCCGTTTATTAAAAAATATGTGAAAAGTGCAGTTGCAAGTGGAAAATTAATTCAGACCAAAGGAAAAGGTGCATCCGGATCGTTTAAATTGCCTGTTGCCTCGAAGGCCAAGAGTGGCGAGTCTAAAAAGCCAACTGTGAAAAGTGTTGATAAGAAAGTGAAGAAGGACAAGGCAGTCAAATCTGACAAGAAGCCGAAAAGTCCAAAGAAAGCGGCCGAGAAGAAAAAATCGACTGCTGCCGCGGCTAAAACCGCCAAAAAGGCTGGAACAGTGAAAGCGAAAGTGGCCCCCAAGCAGAAGCCTACAAAACCATCTAAAGCTGCTAAATCACCCAAAGCAAAGAAAATTCCAACTACAACGAAAAAAGTTGCTGCTAAGAAGCCAGCAAAGAAGTGAGTTAATCACAATTCATCAGAAAACAATAATAATTAAAAAGTCCTTTTCAGGGCTACCAAATTATTAAACAAAGAGTAAACTTAATTCGCATTAATTATAATATTTCATTACATTTATGGCCTTTGTTGATATGAATGTTTTTTCTTTGGTTTCCCTGCAATATAGTCTGCCAATATTTGCTTCTCTTTAAACGAAAATTATGTGATTTTTCATAATAATTTCTCTAAAGATAATCATAAAACATAATTAACGTGATAAAATTTTATTTTAGTATTTTTGCTACCACCAAATTGAAATAGAGTCTATGGAGAAATATTCTGCAAGTCTGCTATGGAAGTGGATGAGATTGTTTGAATAGCGTTGAGAAAAGTCACTATAATCTAGACTATTTGGTGTAATATTTTTATTGAAAATATTTAATACGTTACCTGAAAGAATGATTTTCATCAATACCCATAAATTTACACGAGAAATGCATTATTTCTTCTATTATTATTGCTTTTTCGTAAATATTGCAATTTTATATGCACGAAAACACGCATATTTGACCAAATTACGTGAAAACTAAAAATGATATCGCAATTTAAGTTATATTTATAATTTTCTACATGTCCTATTTAATTAATAAAAGTAAAATATACTGAAAATTCCCAATAATAAAAAAGTTATTTCAGTTTGAATGTCTACGAATTTGTACAAAAATACGAATTTCTTCAGTGAAATATGAAAAATATTTTCACGCTCTTCTACAAGATTCTCACAGTGGGTACTTGAGTAAACCTCATATTGGAGAAAAATTGAATTAAAAGTTCGTGATTAGTTGCGCATTTAAAGTGATTCTTGTGAAATAAAGTGAAAGAAAAAGTTTGTGAAAATGGCAGATTCGAGTGCTGAAGCTAAAGTTGCCACTCCTAGTAGTGAAACAAAGAAAATCAAGAAAGCCGCTGCCTCTAAGAAGCCAGCCGCTAAGCCTACCCACCCACCAACTTCAGAAATGGTTAATAAAGCGATTGAAAATTTAAAGGAACGTGGTGGCTCTTCATTAATTGCCATTAAGAAATATTTAGCGTCAACGTACAAGGTTGATGCAAATAAAGTTGCGCCGTTTATTAAAAAATATGTGAAAAGTGCAGTTGCAAGTGGAAAATTAATTCAGACCAAAGGAAAAGGTGCATCCGGATCGTTTAAATTGCCTGTTGCCTCGAAGGCCAAGAGTGGCGAGTCTAAAAAGCCAACTGTGAAAAGTGTTGATAAGAAAGTGAAGAAGGACAAGGCAGTCAAATCTGACAAGAAGCCGAAAAGTCCAAAGAAAGCGGCCGAGAAGAAAAAATCGACTGCTGCCGCGGCTAAAACCGCCAAAAAGGCTGGAACAGTGAAAGCGAAAGTGGCCCCCAAGCAGAAGCCTACAAAACCATCTAAAGCTGGAGTTAAAGCTGCTAAATCACCCAAAGCAAAGAAAATTCCAACTACAACGAAAAAAGTTGCTGCTAAGAAGCCAGCAAAGAAGTGAATTAATCACAATTCATCAGAAAACAATAATAATTAAAAAGTCCTTTTCAGGGCTACCAAATTATTAAACAAAGAGTAAACTTAATTCGCATTAATTATAATATTTCATTACATTTATAGCCTTTGTTGATATGAATGTTTTTTCTTTGGTTTCCCTGCAATATAGTCTGCCAATATTTGCTTCTATTTAAACGAAAATTATGTGATTTTTTCATAATAATTTCTCTAAAGATAATCATAAAACATAATTAACGTGATAAAATTTTATTTTAGTATTTTTGTTACCACCAAATTGAAATAGAGTCTATGGAGAAATATTCTGCAAGTCTGCTATGGAAGTGGATGAGATTGTTTGAATAGCGTTGAGAAAAGTCACTATAATCTAGACTATTTGGTGTAATATTTTTATTGAAAATATTTAATACGTTACCTGAAAGAATGATTTTCATCAATACCCATAAATTTACACGAAAAATGCATTATTTCTTCTATTATTATTGCTTTTTCGTAAATATTGCAATTTTATATGCACGAAAACACGCATATTTGACCAAATTACGTGAAAACTAAAAATGATATCGCCATTTAAGTTATATTTATAATTTTCTACATGTCCTATTTAATTAATAAAAGTAAAATATACTGAAAATTCCTAATAATAAAAAAGTTATTTCAGTTTGAATGGCTACGAATTTGTACAAAAATACGAATTTCTTCAGTGAAATATGAAAAATAATTTCACGCTCTTCTACAAGATTCTCACAGTGGGTACTTGAGTAAACCTCATATTGGAGAAAAATTGAATTAAAAGTTCGTAATTAGTTGCGCATTTAAAGTGATTCTTGTGAAATAAAGTGAAAGAAAAAGTTTGTGAAAATGGCAGATTCGAGTGCTGAAGCTAAAGTTGCCACTCCTAGTAGTGAAACAAAGAAAGTCAAGAAAGCCGCTGCCTCTAAGAAGCCAGCCGCTAAGCCTACCCACCCACCAACTTCAGAAATGGTTAATAAAGCGATTGAAAATTTAAAGGAACGTGGTGGCTCTTCATTAATTGCCATTAAGAAATATTTAGCGTCAACGTACAAGGTTGATGCAAATAAAGTTGCGCCGTTTATTAAAAAATATGTGAAAAGTGCAGTTGCAAGTGGAAAATTAATTCAGACCAAAGGAAAAGGTGCATCCGGATCGTTTAAATTGCCTGTTGCCTCGAAGGCCAAGAGTGGCGAGTCTAAAAAGCCAACTGTGAAAAGTGTTGATAAGAAAGTGAAGAAGGACAAGGCAGTCAAATCTGACAAGAAGCCGAAAAGTCCAAAGAAAGCGGCCGAGAAGAAAAAATCGACTGCTGCCGCGGCTAAAACCGCCAAAAAGGCTGGAACAGTGAAAGCGAAAGTGGCCCCCAAGCAGAAGCCTACAAAACCATCTAAAGCTGGAGTTAAAGCTGCTAAATCACCCAAAGCAAAGAAAATTCCAACTACAACGAAAAAAGTTGCTGCTAAGAAGCCAGCAAAGAAGTGAATTAATCACAATTCATCAGAAAACAATAATTAAAAAGTCCTTTTCAGGGCTACCAAATTATTAAACAAAGAGTAAACTTAATTCGCATCAATTATAATATTTCATTACATTTATGGCCTTTGTTGATATGAATGTTTTTTCTTTGGTTTCCCTGCAATATAGTCTGCCAATATTTGCTTCTATTTAAACGAAAATTATGTGATTTTCTCATAATAATTTCTCTAAAGATAATCATAAAACATAATTAACGTGATAAAATTTTATTTTAGTATTTTTGTTACCACCAAATTGAAATAGAGTCTATGGAGAAATATTCTGCAAGTCTGCTATGGAAGTGGATGAGATTGTTTGAATAGCGTTGAGAAAAGTCACTATAATCTAGACTATTTGGTGTAATATTTTTATTGAAAATATTTAATACGTTACCTGAAAGAATGATTTTCATCAATACCCATAAATTTACACGAAAAATGCATTATTTCTTCTATTATTATTGCTTTTTCGTAAATATTGCAATTTTATATGCACGAAAACACGCATATTTGACCAAATTACGTGAAAACTAAAAATGATATCGCCATTATATTATATATTTATAATTTTCTACATGTCCTATTTAATTAATAAAAGTAAAATATACTGAAAATTCCTAATAATAAAAAAGTTATTTCAGTTTGAATGGCTACGAATTTGTACAAAAATACGAATTTCTTCAGTGATATATGAAAAATAATTTCACGCTCTTCTACAAGATTCTCACAGTGGGTACTTGAGTAAACCTCATATTGGAGAAAAATTGAATTAAAAGTTCGTGATTAGTTGCGCATTTAAAGTGATTCTTGTGAAATAAAGTGAAAGAAAAAGTTTGTGAAAATGGCAGATTCGAGTGCTGAAGCTCAAGTTGCCACTCCTAGTAGTGAAACAAAGAAAGTCAAGAAAGCCGCTGCCTCTAAGAAGACAGCCGCTAAGCCTACCCACCCACCAACTTCAGAAATGGTTAATAAAGCGATTGAAAATTTAAAGGAACGTGGTGGCTCTTCATTAATTGCCATTAAGAAATATTTAGCGTCAACGTACAAGGTTGATGCAAATAAAGTTGCGCCGTTTATTAAAAAATATGTGAAAAGTGCAGTTGCAAGTGGAAAATTAATTCAGACCAAAGGAAAAGGTGCATCCGGATCGTTTAAATTGCCTGTTGCCTCGAAGGCCAAGAGTGGCGAGTCTAAAAAGCCAACTGTGAAAAGTGTTGATAAGAAAGTGAAGAAGGACAAGGCAGTCAAATCTGACAAGAAGCCGAAAAGTCCAAAGAAAGCGGCCGAGAAGAAAAAATCGACTGCTGCCGCGGCTAAAACCGCCAAAAAGGCTGGAACAGTGAAAGCGAAAGTGGCCCCCAAGCAGAAGCCTACAAAACCATCTAAAGCTGGAGTTAAAGCTGCTAAATCATTCCAACTACAACGAAAAAAGTTGCTGCTAAGAAGCCAGCAAAGAAGTGAATTAATCACAATTCATCAGAAAACAATAATTAAAAAGTCCTTTTCAGGGCTACCAAATTATTAAACAAAGAGAAAACTTAATTCGCATTAATTATAATATTTCATTACATTTATGGCCTTTGTTGATATGAATGTTTTTTCTTTGGTTTCCCTGCAATATAGTCTGCCAATATTTGCTTCTATTTAAACGAAAATTATGTGATTTTTTCATAATAATTTCTCTAAAGATAATCATAAAACATAATTAACGTGATAAAATTTTATTTTAGTATTTTTTTTACCACCAAATTGAAAGAGTCTATGGAGAAATATTCTGCAAGTAATAATTTCTCTAAAGATAATCATAAAACATAATTAACGTGATAAAATTTTATTTTAGTATTTTTTTTACCACCAAATTGATAGAGTCTATGGAGAAATATTCTGCAAGTCTGCTATGGAAGTGGATGAGATTGTTTGAATAGCGTTGAGAAAAGTTACTATAATCTAGAATATTTGGTGTAATATTTTTATTGAAAATATTTAATACGTTGCCTGAAAGAATGATTTTCATCAATACCCATAAATTTACAAGAAAAATGCATTATTTCTTCTATTATTATTGCTTTTTCGTAAATATTGCAATTTTATATGCACGAAAACACGCATATTTGACCAAATTACGTGAAAACTAAAAATGATATCGCCATTTAAGTTATATTTATAATTTTCTACATGTCCTATTTAATTAATAAAAGTAAAATATACTGAAAATTCCTAATAATAGAAAAGTTATTTCAGTTTGAATGTCTACGAATTTGTACAAAAATACGAATTTCTTCAGTGAAATATGAAAAATAATTTCACGCTCTTCTACAAGATTCTCACAGTGGGTACTTGAGTAAACCTCATATCGGAGAAAAATTGAATTAGAAGTTCGTAATTAGTTGCGCATTTAAAGTGATTCTTGTGAAATAAAGTGAAAGAAAAAGTTTGTGAAAATGGCAGATTCGAGTGCTGAAGCTAAAGTTGCCACTCCTAGTAGTGAAACAAAGAAAGTCAAGAAAGCCGCTGCCTCTAAGAAGACAGCCGCTAAGCCTACCCACCCACCAACTTCAGAAATGGTTAATAAAGCGATTGAAAATTTAAAGGAACGTGGTGGCTCTTCATTAATTGCCATTAAGAAATATTTAGCGTCAACGTACAAGGTTGATGCAAATAAAGTTGCGCCGTTTATTAAAAAATATGTGAAAAGTGCAGTTGCAAGTGGAAAATTAATTCAGACCAAAGGAAAAGGTGCATCCGGATCGTTTAAATTGCCTGTTGCCTCGAAGGCCAAGAGTGGCGAGTCTAAAAAGTCAACTGTGAAAAGTGTTGATAAGAAAGTGAAGAAGGACAAGGCAGTCAAATCTGACAAGAAGCCGAAAAGTCCAAAGAAAGCGGCCGAGAAGAAAAAATCGACTGCTGCCGCGGCTAAAACCGCCAAAAAGGCTGAAACAGTGAAAGCGAAAGTGGCCCCCAAGCAGAAGCCTACAAAACCATCTAAAGCTGGAGTTAAAGCTGCTAAATCACCCAAAGCAAAGAAAATTCCAACTACAACGAAAAAAGTTGCTGCTAAGAAGCCAGCAAAGAAGTGAATTAATCACAATTCATCAGAAAACAATAATTAAAAAGTCCTTTTCAGGGCTACCAAATTATTAAACAAAGAGTAAACTTAATTCGCATCAATTATAATATTTCATTACATTTATGGCCTTTGTTGATATGAATGTTTTTTCTTTGGTTTCCCTGCAATATAGTCTGCCAATATTTGCTTCTATTTAAACGAAAATTATGTGATTTTTTCATAATAATTTCTCTAAAGATAATCATAAAACATAATTAACGTGATAAAATTTTATTTTAGTATTTTTGTTACCACCAAATTGAAATAGAGTCTATGGAGAAATATTCTGCAAGTCTGCTATGGAAGTGGATGAGATTGTTTGAATAGCGTTGAGAAAAGTCACTATAATCTAGACTATTTGGTGTAATATTTTTATTGAAAATATTTAATACGTTACCTGAAAGAATGATTTTCATCAATACCCATAAATTTACACGAAAAATGCATTATTTCTTCTATTATTATTGCTTTTTCGTAAATATTGCAATTTTATATGCACGAAAACACGCATATTTGACCAAATTACGTGAAAACTAAAAATGATATCGCCATTATATTATATATTTATAATTTTCTACATGTCCTATTTAATTAATAAAAGTAAAATATACTGAAAATTCCTAATAATAAAAAAGTTATTTCAGTTTGAATGGCTACGAATTTGTACAAAAATACGAATTTCTTCAGTGATATATGAAAAATAATTTCACGCTCTTCTACAAGATTCTCACAGTGGGTACTTGAGTAAACCTCATATTGGAGAAAAATTGAATTAAAAGTTCGTGATTAGTTGCGCATTTAAAGTGATTCTTGTGAAATAAAGTGAAAGAAAAAGTTTGTGAAAATGGCAGATTCGAGTGCTGAAGCTAAAGTTGCCACTCCTAGTAGTGAAACAAAGAAAGTCAAGAAAGCCGCTGCCTCTAAGAAGACAGCCGCTAAGCCTACCCACCCACCAACTTTAGAAATGGTTAATAAAGCGATTGAAAATTTAAAGGAACGTGGTGGCTCTTCATTAATTGCCATTAAGAAATATTTAGCGTCAACGTACAAGGTTGATGCAAATAAAGTTGCGCCGTTTATTAAAAAATATGTGAAAAGTGCAGTTGCAAGTGGAAAATTAATTCAGACCAAAGGAAAAGGTGCATCCGGATCGTTTAAATTGCCTGTTGCCTCGAAGGCCAAGAGTGGCGAGTCTAAAAAGCCAACTGTGAAAAGTGTTGATAAGAAAGTGAAGAAGGACAAGGCAGTCAAATCTGACAAGAAGCCGAAAAGTCCAAAGAAAGCGGCCGAGAAGAAAAAATCGACTGCTGCCGCGGCTAAAACCGCCAAAAAGGCTGGAACAGTGAAAGCGAAAGTGGCCCCCAAGCAGAAGCCTACAAAACCATCTAAAGCTGGAGTTAAAGCTGCTAAATCACCCAAAGCAAAGAAAATTCCAACTACAACGAAAAAAGTTGCTGCTAAGAAGCCAGCAAAGAAGTGAATTAATCACAATTCATCAGAAAACAATAATTAAAAAGTCCTTTTCAGGGCTACCAAATTATTAAACAAAGAGAAAACTTAATTCGCATTAATTATAATATTTCATTACATTTATGGCCTTTGTTGATATGAATGTTTTTTCTTTGGTTTCCCTGCAATATAGTCTGCCAATATTTGCTTCTATTTAAACGAAAATTATGTGATTTTTTCATAATAATTTCTCTAAAGATAATCATAAAACATAATTAACGTGATAAAATTTTATTTTAGTATTTTTTTTACCACCAAATTGAAAGAGTCTATGGAGAAATATTCTGCAAGTAATAATTTCTCTAAAGATAATCATAAAACATAATTAACGTGATAAAATTTTATTTTAGTATTTTTTTTACCACCAAATTGATAGAGTCTATGGAGAAATATTCTGCAAGTCTGCTATGGAAGTGGATGAGATTGTTTGAATAGCGTTGAGAAAAGTTACTATAATCTAGACTATTTGGTGTAATATTTTTATTGAAAATATTTAATACGTTGCCTGAAAGAATGATTTTCATCAATACCCATAAATTTACACGAAAAATGCATTATTTCTTCTATTATTATTGCTTTTTCGTAAATATTGCAATTTTATATGCACGAAAACACGCATATTTGACCAAATTACGTGAAAACTAAAAATGATATCGCCATTTAAGTTATATTTATAATTTTCTACATGTCCTATTTAATTAATAAAAGTAAAATATACTGAAAATTCCTAATAATAGAAAAGTTATTTCAGTTTGAATGTCTACGAATTTGTACAAAAATACGAATTTCTTCAGTGAAATATGAAAAATAATTTCACGCTCTTCTACAAGATTCTCACAGTGGGTACTTGAGTAAACCTCATATCGGAGAAAAATTGAATTAAAAGTTCGTAATTAGTTGCGCATTTAAAGTGATTCTTGTGAAATAAAGTGAAAGAAAAAGTTTGTGAAAATGGCAGATTCGAGTGCTGAAGCTAAAGTTGCCACTCCTAGTAGTGAAACAAAGAAAGTCAAGAAAGCCGCTGCCTCTAAGAAGACAGCCGCTAAGCCTACCCACCCACCAACTTCAGAAATGGTTAATAAAGCGATTGAAAATTTAAAGGAACGTGGTGGCTCTTCATTAATTGCCATTAAGAAATATTTAGCGTCAACGTACAAGGTTGATGCAAATAAAGTTGCGCCGTTTATTAAAAAATATGTGAAAAGTGCAGTTGCAAGTGGAAAATTAATTCAGACCAAAGGAAAAGGTGCATCCGGATCGTTTAAATTGCCTGTTGCCTCGAAGGCCAAGAGTGGCGAGTCTAAAAAGCCAACTGTGAAAAGTGTTGATAAGAAAGTGAAGAAGGACAAGGCAGTCAAATCTGACAAGAAGCCGAAAAGTCCAAAGAAAGCGGCCGAGAAGAAAAAATCGACTGCTGCCGCGGCTAAAACCGCCAAAAAGGCTGGAACAGTGAAAGCGAAAGTGGCCCCCAAGCAGAAGCCTACAAAACCATCTAAAGTTGGAGTTAAAGCTGCTAAATCACCCAAAGCAAAGAAAATTCCAACTACAACGAAAAAAGTTGCTGCTAAGAAGCCAGCAAAGAAGTGAATTAATCACAATTCATCAGAAAACAATAATAATTAAAAAGTCCTTTTCAGGGCTACCAAATTATTAAACAAAGAGTAAACTTAATTCGCATTAATTATAATATTTCATTACATTTATAGCCTTTGATGATATGAATGTTTTTTCTTTGCTTTCCCTGCAATATAGTCTGCCAATATTTGCTTCTATTTAAACGAAAATTATGTGATTTTTTCATAATAATTTCTCTAAAGATAATCATAAAACATAATTAACGTGATAAAATTTTATTTTAGTATTTTTGTTACCACCAAATTGAAATAAAGTCTATGGAGAAATATTCTGCAAGTCTGCTATGGAAGTGGATGAGATTGTTTGAATAGCGTTGAGAAAAGTTACTATAATCTAGACTATTTGGTGTAATATTTTTATTGAAAATATTTAATACGTTGCCTGAAAGAATGATTTTCATCAATACCCATAAATTTACACGAAAAATGCATTATTTCTTCTATTATTATTGCTTTTTCGTAAATATTGCAATTTTATATGCACGAAAACACGCATATTTGACCAAATTACGTGAAAACTAAAAATGATATCGCCATTTAAGTTATATTTATAATTTTCTACATGTCCTATTTAATTAATAAAAGTAAAATATACTGAAAATTCCCAATAATAAAAAAGTTATTTCAGTTTGAATGTCTACGAATTTGTACAAAAATACGAATTTCTTCAGTGAAATATGAAAAATAATTTCACGCTCTTCTACAAGATTCTCACAGTGGGTACTTGAGTAAACCTCATATTGGAGAAAAATTGAATTAAAAGTTCGTAATTAGTTGCGCATTTAAAGTGATTCTTGTGAAATAAAGTGAAAGAAAAAGTTTGTGAAAATGGCAGATTCGAGTGCTGAAGCTAAAGTTGCCACTCCTAGTAGTGAAACAAAGAAAGTCAAGAAAGCCGCTGCCTCTAAGAAGCCAGCCGCTAAGCCTACCCACCCACCAACTTCAGAAATGGTTAATAAAGCGATTGAAAATTTAAAGGAACGTGGTGGCTCTTCATTAATTGCCATTAAGAAATATTTAGCGTCAACGTACAAGGTTGATGCAAATAAAGTTGCGCCGTTTATTAAAAAATATGTGAAAAGTGCAGTTGCAAGTGGAAAATTAATTCAGACCAAAGGAAAAGGTGCATCCGGATCGTTTAAATTGCCTGTTGCCTCGAAGGCCAAGAGTGGCGAGTCTAAAAAGCCAACTGTGAAAAGTGTTGATAAGAAAGTGAAGAAGGACAAGGCAGTCAAATCTGACAAGAAGCCGAAAAGTCCAAAGAAAGCGGCCGAGAAGAAAAAATCGACTGCTGCCGCGGCTAAAACCGCCAAAAAGGCTGGAACAGTGAAAGCGAAAGTGGCCCCCAAGCAGAAGCCTACAAAACCATCTAAAGCTGGAGTTAAAGCTGCTAAATCACCCAAAGCAAAGAAAATTCCAACTACAACGAAAAAAGTTGCTGCTAAGAAGCCAGCAAAGAAGTGAATTAATCACAATTCATCAGAAAACAATAATTAAAAAGTCCTTTTCAGGGCTACCAAATTATTAAACAAAGAGTAAACTTAATTCGCATCAATTATAATATTTCATTACATTTATGGCCTTTGTTGATATGAATGTTTTTTCTTTGGTTTCCCTGCAATATAGTCTGCCAATATTTGCTTCTATTTAAACGAAAATTATGTGATTTTTTCATAATAATTTCTCTAAAGATAATCATAAAACATAATTAACGTGATAAAATTTTATTTTAGTATTTTTGTTACCACCAAATTGAAATAGAGTCTATGGAGAAATATTCTGCAAGTCTGCTATGGAAGTGGATGAGATTGTTTGAATAGCGTTGAGAAAAGTCACTATAATCTAGACTATTTGGTGTAATATTTTTATTGAAAATATTTAATACGTTACCTGAAAGAATGATTTTCATCAATACCCATAAATTTACACGAAAAATGCATTATTTCTTCTATTATTATTGCTTTTTCGTAAATATTGCAATTTTATATGCACGAAAACACGCATATTTGACCAAATTACGTGAAAACTAAAAATGATATCGCCATTTAAGTTATATTTATAATTTTCTACATGTCCTATTTAATTAATAAAAGTAAAATATACTGAAAATTCCTAATAATAAAAAAGTTATTTCAGTTTGAATGGCTACGAATTTGTACAAAAATACGAATTTCTTCAGTGAAATATGAAAAATAATTTCACGCTCTTCTACAAGATTCTCACAGTGGGTACTTGAGTAAACCTCATATTGGAGAAAAATTGAATTAAAAGTTCGTAATTAGTTGCGCATTTAAAGTGATTCTTGTGAAATAAAGTGAAAGAAAAAGTTTGTGAAAATGGCAGATTCGAGTGCTGAAGCTAAAGTTGCCACTCCTAGTAGTGAAACAAAGAAAGTCAAGAAAGCCGCTGCCTCTAAGAAGCCAGCCGCTAAGCCTACCCACCCACCAACTTCAGAAATGGTTAATAAAGCGATTGAAAATTTAAAGGAACGTGGTGGCTCTTCATTAATTGCCATTAAGAAATATTTAGCGTCAACGTACAAGGTTGATGCAAATAAAGTTGCGCCGTTTATTAAAAAATATGTGAAAAGTGCAGTTGCAAGTGGAAAATTAATTCAGACCAAAGGAAAAGGTGCATCCGGATCGTTTAAATTGCCTGTTGCCTCGAAGGCCAAGAGTGGCGAGTCTAAAAAGCCAACTGTGAAAAGTGTTGATAAGAAAGTGAAGAAGGACAAGGCAGTCAAATCTGACAAGAAGCCGAAAAGTCCAAAGAAAGCGGCCGAGAAGAAAAAATCGACTGCTGCCGCGGCTAAAACCGCCAAAAAGGCTGGAACAGTGAAAGCGAAAGTGGCCCCCAAGCAGAAGCCTACAAAACCATCTAAAGCTGGAGTTAAAGCTGCTAAATCACCCAAAGCAAAGAAAATTCCAACTACAACGAAAAAAGTTGCTGCTAAGAAGCCAGCAAAGAAGTGAATTAATCACAATTCATCAGAAAACAATAATTAAAAAGTCCTTTTCAGGGCTACCAAATTATTAAACAAAGAGTAAACTTAATTCGCATCAATTATAATATTTCATTACATTTATGGCCTTTGTTGATATGAATGTTTTTTCTTTGGTTTCCCTGCAATATAGTCTGCCAATATTTGCTTCTATTTAAACGAAAATTATGTGATTTTCTCATAATAATTTCTCTAAAGATAATCATAAAACATAATTAACGTGATAAAATTTTATTTTAGTATTTTTGTTACCACCAAATTGAAATAGAGTCTATGGAGAAATATTCTGCAAGTCTGCTATGGAAGTGGATGAGATTGTTTGAATAGCGTTGAGAAAAGTCACTATAATCTAGACTATTTGGTGTAATATTTTTATTGAAAATATTTAATACGTTACCTGAAAGAATGATTTTCATCAATACCCATAAATTTACACGAAAAATGCATTATTTCTTCTATTATTATTGCTTTTTCGTAAATATTGCAATTTTATATGCACGAAAACACGCATATTTGACCAAATTACGTGAAAACTAAAAATGATATCGCCATTATATTATATATTTATAATTTTCTACATGTCCTATTTAATTAATAAAAGTAAAATATACTGAAAATTCCTAATAATAAAAAAGTTATTTCAGTTTGAATGGCTACGAATTTGTACAAAAATACGAATTTCTTCAGTGATATATGAAAAATAATTTCACGCTCTTCTACAAGATTCTCACAGTGGGTACTTGAGTAAACCTCATATTGGAGAAAAATTGAATTAAAAGTTCGTGATTAGTTGCGCATTTAAAGTGATTCTTGTGAAATAAAGTGAAAGAAAAAGTTTGTGAAAATGGCAGATTCGAGTGCTGAAGCTCAAGTTGCCACTCCTAGTAGTGAAACAAAGAAAGTCAAGAAAGCCGCTGCCTCTAAGAAGACAGCCGCTAAGCCTACCCACCCACCAACTTCAGAAATGGTTAATAAAGCGATTGAAAATTTAAAGGAACGTGGTGGCTCTTCATTAATTGCCATTAAGAAATATTTAGCGTCAACGTACAAGGTTGATGCAAATAAAGTTGCGCCGTTTATTAAAAAATATGTGAAAAGTGCAGTTGCAAGTGGAAAATTAATTCAGACCAAAGGAAAAGGTGCATCCGGATCGTTTAAATTGCCTGTTGCCTCGAAGGCCAAGAGTGGCGAGTCTAAAAAGCCAACTGTGAAAAGTGTTGATAAGAAAGTGAAGAAGGACAAGGCAGTCAAATCTGACAAGAAGCCGAAAAGTCCAAAGAAAGCGGCCGAGAAGAAAAAATCGACTGCTGCCGCGGCTAAAACCGCCAAAAAGGCTGGAACAGTGAAAGCGAAAGTGGCCCCCAAGCAGAAGCCTACAAAACCATCTAAAGCTGGAGTTAAAGCTGCTAAATCACCCAAAGCAAAGAAAATTCCAACTACAACGAAAAAAGTTGCTGCTAAGAAGCCAGCAAAGAAGTGAATTAATCACAATTCATCAGAAAACAATAATTAAAAAGTCCTTTTCAGGGCTACCAAATTATTAAACAAAGAGAAAACTTAATTCGCATTAATTATAATATTTCATTACATTTATGGCCTTTGTTGATATGAATGTTTTTTCTTTGGTTTCCCTGCAATATAGTCTGCCAATATTTGCTTCTATTTAAACGAAAATTATGTGATTTTTTCATAATAATTTCTCTAAAGATAATCATAAAACATAATTAACGTGATAAAATTTTATTTTAGTATTTTTTTTACCACCAAATTGAAAGAGTCTATGGAGAAATATTCTGCAAGTAATAATTTCTCTAAAGATAATCATAAAACATAATTAACGTGATAAAATTTTATTTTAGTATTTTTTTTACCACCAAATTGATAGAGTCTATGGAGAAATATTCTGCAAGTCTGCTATGGAAGTGGATGAGATTGTTTGAATAGCGTTGAGAAAAGTTACTATAATCTAGAATATTTGGTGTAATATTTTTATTGAAAATATTTAATACGTTGCCTGAAAGAATGATTTTCATCAATACCCATAAATTTACAAGAAAAATGCATTATTTCTTCTATTATTATTGCTTTTTCGTAAATATTGCAATTTTATATGCACGAAAACACGCATATTTGACCAAATTACGTGAAAACTAAAAATGATATCGCCATTTAAGTTATATTTATAATTTTCTACATGTCCTATTTAATTAATAAAAGTAAAATATACTGAAAATTCCTAATAATAGAAAAGTTATTTCAGTTTGAATGTCTACGAATTTGTACAAAAATACGAATTTCTTCAGTGAAATATGAAAAATAATTTCACGCTCTTCTACAAGATTCTCACAGTGGGTACTTGAGTAAACCTCATATCGGAGAAAAATTGAATTAGAAGTTCGTAATTAGTTGCGCATTTAAAGTGATTCTTGTGAAATAAAGTGAAAGAAAAAGTTTGTGAAAATGGCAGATTCGAGTGCTGAAGCTAAAGTTGCCACTCCTAGTAGTGAAACAAAGAAAGTCAAGAAAGCCGCTGCCTCTAAGAAGACAGCCGCTAAGCCTACCCACCCACCAACTTCAGAAATGGTTAATAAAGCGATTGAAAATTTAAAGGAACGTGGTGGCTCTTCATTAATTGCCATTAAGAAATATTTAGCGTCAACGTACAAGGTTGATGCAAATAAAGTTGCGCCGTTTATTAAAAAATATGTGAAAAGTGCAGTTGCAAGTGGAAAATTAATTCAGACCAAAGGAAAAG
This sequence comes from Thereva nobilitata, assembly GCA_963855945.1. Taxonomy (NCBI): domain Eukaryota; kingdom Metazoa; phylum Arthropoda; class Insecta; order Diptera; family Therevidae; genus Thereva; species Thereva nobilitata. Next base: position 125,882,563 of record OY979695.1, read on the forward strand.
GTGCATCCGGATCGTTTAAATTGCCTGTTGCCTCGAAGGCCAAGAGTGGCGAGTCTAAAAAGTCAACTGTGAAAAGTGTTGATAAGAAAGTGAAGAAGGACAAGGCAGTCAAATCTGACAAGAAGCCGAAAAGTCCAAAGAAAGCGGCCGAGAAGAAAAAATCGACTGCTGCCGCGGCTAAAACCGCCAAAAAGGCTGAAACAGTGAAAGCGAAAGTGGCCCCCAAGCAGAAGCCTACAAAACCATCTAAAGCTGGAGTTAAAGCTGCTAAATCACCCAAAGCAAAGAAAATTCCAACTACAACGAAAAAAGTTGCTGCTAAGAAGCCAGCAAAGAAGTGAATTAATCACAATTCATCAGAAAACAATAATTAAAAAGTCCTTTTCAGGGCTACCAAATTATTAAACAAAGAGTAAACTTAATTCGCATTAATTATAATATTTCATTACATTTATGGCCTTTGTTGATATGAATGTTTTTTCTTTGGTTTCCCTGCAATATAGTCTGCCAATATTTGCTTCTATTTAAACGAAAATTATGTGATTTTTTCATAATAATTTCTCTAAAGATAATCATAAAACATAATTAACGTGATAAAATTTTATTTTAGTATTTTTTTTACCACCAAATTGAAATAGAGTCTATGGAGAAATATTCTGCAAGTCTGCTATGGAAGTGGATGAGATTGTTTGAATAGCGTTGAGAAAAGTTACTATAATCTAGACTATTTGGTGTAATATTTTTATTGAAAATATTTAATACGTTGCCTGAAAGAATGATTTTCATCAATACCCATAAATTTACACGAAAAATGCATTATTTCTTCTATTATTATTGCTTTTTCGTAAATATTGCAATTTTATATGCACGAAAACACGCATATTTGACCAAATTACGTGAAAACTAAAAATGATATCGCCATTTAAGTTATATTTATAATTTTCTACATGTCCTATTTAATTAATAAAAGTAAAATATACTGAAAATTCCTAATAATAAAAAAGTTATTTCAGTTTGAATGGCTACGAATTTGTACAAAAATACGAATTTCTTCAGTGAAATATGAAAAATAATTTCACGCTCTTCTACAAGATTCTCACAGTGGGTACTTGAGTAAACCTCATATCGGAGAAAAATTGAATTAAAAGTTCGTAATTAGTTGCGCATTTAAAGTGATTCTTGTGAAATAAAGTGAAAGAAAAAGTTTGTGAAAATGGCAGATTCGAGTGCTGAAGCTAAAGTTGCCACTCCTAGTAGTGAAACAAAGAAAGTCAAGAAAGCCGCTGCCTCTAAGAAGCCAGCCGCTAAGCCTACCCACCCACCAACTTCAGAAATGGTTAATAAAGCGATTGAAAATTTAAAGGAACGTGGTGGCTCTTCATTAATTGCCATTAAGAAATATTTAGCGTCAACGTACAAGGTTGATGCAAATAAAGTTGCGCCGTTTATTAAAAAATATGTGAAAAGTGCAGTTGCAAGTGGAAAATTAATTCAGACCAAAGGAAAAGGTGCATCCGGATCGTTTAAATTGCCTGTTGCCTCGAAGGCCAAGAGTGGCGAGTCTAAAAAGCCAACTGTGAAAAGTGTTGATAAGAAAGTGAAGAAGGACAAGGCAGTCAAATCTGACAAGAAGCCGAAAAGTCCAAAGAAAGCGGCCGAGAAGAAAAAATCGACTGCTGCCGCGGCTAAAACCGCCAAAAAGGCTGGAACAGTGAAAGCGAAAGTGGCCCCCAAGCAGAAGCCTACAAAACCATCTAAAGCTGGAGTTAAAGCTGCTAAATCACCCAAAGCAAAGAAAATTCCAACTACAACGAAAAAAGTTGCTGCTAAGAAGCCAGCAAAGAAGTGAATTAATCACAATTCATCAGAAAACAATAATTAAAAAGTCCTTTTCAGGGCTACCAAATTATTAAACAAAGAGTAAACTTAATTCGCATCAATTATAATATTTCATTACATTTATAGCCTTTGTTGATATGAATGTTTTTTCTTTGGTTTCCCTGCAATATAGTCTGCCAATATTTGCTTCTATTTAAACGAAAATTATGTGATTTTCTCATAATAATTTCTCTAAAGATAATCATAAAACATAATTAACGTGATAAAATTTTATTTTAGTATTTTTGTTACCACCAAATTGAAATAGAGTCTATGGAGAAATATTCTGCAAGTCTGCTATGGAAGTGGATGAGATTGTTTGAATAGCGTTGAGAAAAGTCACTATAATCTAGACTATTTGGTGTAATATTTTTATTGAAAATATTTAATACGTTACCTGAAAGAATGATTTTCATCAATACCCATAAATTTACACGAAAAATGCATTATTTCTTCTATTATTATTGCTTTTTCGTAAATATTGCAATTTTATATGCACGAAAACACGCATATTTGACCAAATTACGTGAAAACTAAAAATGATATCGCCATTATATTATATATTTATAATTTTCTACATGTCCTATTTAATTAATAAAAGTAAAATATACTGAAAATTCCTAATAATAAAAAAGTTATTTCAGTTTGAATGGCTACGAATTTGTACAAAAATACGAATTTCTTCAGTGATATATGAAAAATAATTTCACGCTCTTCTACAAGATTCTCACAGTGGGTACTTGAGTAAACCTCATATTGGAGAAAAATTGAATTAAAAGTTCGTGATTAGTTGCGCATTTAAAGTGATTCTTGTGAAATAAAGTGAAAGAAAAAGTTTGTGAAAATGGCAGATTCGAGTGCTGAAGCTAAAGTTGCCACTCCTAGTAGTGAAACAAAGAAAGTCAAGAAAGCCGCTGCCTCTAAGAAGACAGCCGCTAAGCCTACCCACCCACCAACTTTAGAAATGGTTAATAAAGCGATTGAAAATTTAAAGGAACGTGGTGGCTCTTCATTAATTGCCATTAAGAAATATTTAGCGTCAACGTACAAGGTTGATGCAAATAAAGTTGCGCCGTTTATTAAAAAATATGTGAAAAGTGCAGTTGCAAGTGGAAAATTAATTCAGACCAAAGGAAAAGGTGCATCCGGATCGTTTAAATTGCCTGTTGCCTCGAAGGCCAAGAGTGGCGAGTCTAAAAAGCCAACTGTGAAAAGTGTTGATAAGAAAGTGAAGAAGGACAAGGCAGTCAAATCTGACAAGAAGCCGAAAAGTCCAAAGAAAGCGGCCGAGAAGAAAAAATCGACTGCTGCCGCGGCTAAAACCGCCAAAAAGGCTGGAACAGTGAAAGCGAAAGTGGCCCCCAAGCAGAAGCCTACAAAACCATCTAAAGCTGGAGTTAAAGCTGCTAAATCACCCAAAGCAAAGAAAATTCCAACTACAACGAAAAAAGTTGCTGCTAAGAAGCCAGCAAAGAAGTGAATTAATCACAATTCATCAGAAAACAATAATTAAAAAGTCCTTTTCAGGGCTACCAAATTATTAAACAAAGAGAAAACTTAATTCGCATTAATTATAATATTTCATTACATTTATGGCCTTTGTTGATATGAATGTTTTTTCTTTGGTTTCCCTGCAATATAGTCTGCCAATATTTGCTTCTATTTAAACGAAAATTATGTGATTTTTTCATAATAATTTCTCTAAAGATAATCATAAAACATAATTAACGTGATAAAATTTTATTTTAGTATTTTTTTTACCACCAAATTGAAAGAGTCTATGGAGAAATATTCTGCAAGTAATAATTTCTCTAAAGATAATCATAAAACATAATTAACGTGATAAAATTTTATTTTAGTATTTTTTTTACCACCAAATTGATAGAGTCTATGGAGAAATATTCTGCAAGTCTGCTATGGAAGTGGATGAGATTGTTTGAATAGCGTTGAGAAAAGTTACTATAATCTAGACTATTTGGTGTAATATTTTTATTGAAAATATTTAATACGTTGCCTGAAAGAATGATTTTCATCAATACCCATAAATTTACACGAAAAATGCATTATTTCTTCTATTATTATTGCTTTTTCGTAAATATTGCAATTTTATATGCACGAAAACACGCATATTTGACCAAATTACGTGAAAACTAAAAATGATATCGCCATTTAAGTTATATTTATAATTTTCTACATGTCCTATTTAATTAATAAAAGTAAAATATACTGAAAATTCCTAATAATAGAAAAGTTATTTCAGTTTGAATGTCTACGAATTTGTACAAAAATACGAATTTCTTCAGTGAAATATGAAAAATAATTTCACGCTCTTCTACAAGATTCTCACAGTGGGTACTTGAGTAAACCTCATATCGGAGAAAAATTGAATTAAAAGTTCGTAATTAGTTGCGCATTTAAAGTGATTCTTGTGAAATAAAGTGAAAGAAAAAGTTTGTGAAAATGGCAGATTCGAGTGCTGAAGCTAAAGTTGCCACTCCTAGTAGTGAAACAAAGAAAGTCAAGAAAGCCGCTGCCTCTAAGAAGACAGCCGCTAAGCCTACCCACCCACCAACTTCAGAAATGGTTAATAAAGCGATTGAAAATTTAAAGGAACGTGGTGGCTCTTCATTAATTGCCATTAAGAAATATTTAGCGTCAACGTACAAGGTTGATGCAAATAAAGTTGCGCCGTTTATTAAAAAATATGTGAAAAGTGCAGTTGCAAGTGGAAAATTAATTCAGACCAAAGGAAAAGGTGCATCCGGATCGTTTAAATTGCCTGTTGCCTCGAAGGCCAAGAGTGGCGAGTCTAAAAAGCCAACTGTGAAAAGTGTTGATAAGAAAGTGAAGAAGGACAAGGCAGTCAAATCTGACAAGAAGCCGAAAAGTCCAAAGAAAGCGGCCGAGAAGAAAAAATCGACTGCTGCCGCGGCTAAAACCGCCAAAAAGGCTGGAACAGTGAAAGCGAAAGTGGCCCCCAAGCAGAAGCCTACAAAACCATCTAAAGCTGGAGTTAAAGCTGCTAAATCACCCAAAGCAAAGAAAATTCCAACTACAACGAAAAAAGTTGCTGCTAAGAAGCCAGCAAAGAAGTGAATTAATCACAATTCATCAGAAAACAATAATTAAAAAGTCCTTTTCAGGGCTACCAAATTATTAAACAAAGAGTAAACTTAATTCGCATCAATTATAATATTTCATTACATTTATGGCCTTTGTTGATATGAATGTTTTTTCTTTGGTTTCCCTGCAATATAGTCTGCCAATATTTGCTTCTATTTAAACGAAAATTATGTGATTTTCTCATAATAATTTCTCTAAAGATAATCATAAAACATAATTAACGTGATAAAATTTTATTTTAGTATTTTTGTTACCACCAAATTGAAATAGAGTCTATGGAGAAATATTCTGCAAGTCTGCTATGGAAGTGGATGAGATTGTTTGAATAGCGTTGAGAAAAGTCACTATAATCTAGACTATTTGGTGTAATATTTTTATTGAAAATATTTAATACGTTACCTGAAAGAATGATTTTCATCAATACCCATAAATTTACACGAAAAATGCATTATTTCTTCTATTATTATTGCTTTTTCGTAAATATTGCAATTTTATATGCACGAAAACACGCATATTTGACCAAATTACGTGAAAACTAAAAATGATATCGCCATTATATTATATATTTATAATTTTCTACATGTCCTATTTAATTAATAAAAGTAAAATATACTGAAAATTCCTAATAATAAAAAAGTTATTTCAGTTTGAATGGCTACGAATTTGTACAAAAATACGAATTTCTTCAGTGATATATGAAAAATAATTTCACGCTCTTCTACAAGATTCTCACAGTGGGTACTTGAGTAAACCTCATATTGGAGAAAAATTGAATTAAAAGTTCGTGATTAGTTGCGCATTTAAAGTGATTCTTGTGAAATAAAGTGAAAGAAAAAGTTTGTGAAAATGGCAGATTCGAGTGCTGAAGCTAAAGTTGCCACTCCTAGTAGTGAAACAAAGAAAGTCAAGAAAGCCGCTGCCTCTAAGAAGACAGCCGCTAAGCCTACCCACCCACCAACTTTAGAAATGGTTAATAAAGCGATTGAAAATTTAAAGGAACGTGGTGGCTCTTCATTAATTGCCATTAAGAAATATTTAGCGTCAACGTACAAGGTTGATGCAAATAAAGTTGCGCCGTTTATTAAAAAATATGTGAAAAGTGCAGTTGCAAGTGGAAAATTAATTCAGACCAAAGGAAAAGGTGCATCCGGATCGTTTAAATTGCCTGTTGCCTCGAAGGCCAAGAGTGGCGAGTCTAAAAAGCCAACTGTGAAAAGTGTTGATAAGAAAGTGAAGAAGGACAAGGCAGTCAAATCTGACAAGAAGCCGAAAAGTCCAAAGAAAGCGGCCGAGAAGAAAAAATCGACTGCTGCCGCGGCTAAAACCGCCAAAAAGGCTGGAACAGTGAAAGCGAAAGTGGCCCCCAAGCAGAAGCCTACAAAACCATCTAAAGCTGGAGTTAAAGCTGCTAAATCACCCAAAGCAAAGAAAATTCCAACTACAACGAAAAAAGTTGCTGCTAAGAAGCCAGCAAAGAAGTGAATTAATCACAATTCATCAGAAAACAATAATTAAAAAGTCCTTTTCAGGGCTACCAAATTATTAAACAAAGAGAAAACTTAATTCGCATTAATTATAATATTTCATTACATTTATGGCCTTTGTTGATATGAATGTTTTTTCTTTGGTTTCCCTGCAATATAGTCTGCCAATATTTGCTTCTATTTAAACGAAAATTATGTGATTTTTTCATAATAATTTCTCTAAAGATAATCATAAAACATAATTAACGTGATAAAATTTTATTTTAGTATTTTTTTTACCACCAAATTGAAAGAGTCTATGGAGAAATATTCTGCAAGTAATAATTTCTCTAAAGATAATCATAAAACATAATTAACGTGATAAAATTTTATTTTAGTATTTTTTTTACCACCAATTTGATAGAGTCTATGGAGAAATATTCTGCAAGTCTGCTATGGAAGTGGATGAGATTGTTTGAATAGCGTTGAGAAAAGTTACTATAATCTAGACTATTTGGTGTAATATTTAATTGAAAATATTTAATACGTTGCCTGAAAGAATGATTTTCATCAATACCCATAAATTTACACGAAAAATGCATTATTTCTTCTATTATTATTGCTTTTTCGTAAATATTGCAATTTTATATGCACGAAAACACGCATATTTGACCAAATTACGTGAAAACTAAAAATGATATCGCCATTTAAGTTATATTTATAATTTTCTACATGTCCTATTTAATTAATAAAAGTAAAATATACTGAAAATTCCCAATAATAAAAAAGTTATTTCAGTGTGAATGTCTACGAATTTGTACAAAAATACGAATTTCTTCAGTGAAATATGAAAAATAATTTCACGCTCTTCTACAAGATTCTCACAGTGGGTACTTGAGTAAACCTCATATTGGAGAAAAATTGAATTAAAAGTTCGTAATTAGTTGCGCATTTAAAGTGATTCTTGTGAAATAAAGTGAAAGAAAAAGTTTGTGAAAATGGCAGATTCGAGTGCTGAAGCTAAAGTTGCCACTCCTAGTAGTGAAACAAAGAAAGTCAAGAAAGCCGCTGCCTCTAAGAAGCCAGCCGCTAAGCCTACCCACCCACCAACTTCAGAAATGGTTAATAAAGCGATTGAAAATTTAAAGGAACGTGGTGGCTCTTCATTAATTGCCATTAAGAAATATTTAGCGTCAACGTACAAGGTTGATGCAAATAAAGTTGCGCCGTTTATTAAAAAATATGTGAAAAGTGCAGTTGCAAGTGGAAAATTAATTCAGACCAAAGGAAAAGGTGCATCCGGATCGTTTAAATTGCCTGTTGCCTCGAAGGCCAAGAGTGGCGAGTCTAAAAAGCCAACTGTGAAAAGTGTTGATAAGAAAGTGAAGAAGGACAAGGCAGTCAAATCTGACAAGAAGCCGAAAAGTCCAAAGAAAGCGGCCGAGAAGAAAAAATCGACTGCTGCCGCGGCTAAAACCGCCAAAAAGGCTGGAACAGTGAAAGCGAAAGTGGCCCCCAAGCAGAAGCCTACAAAACCATCTAAAGCTGGAGTTAAAGCTGCTAAATCACCCAAAGCAAAGAAAATTCCAACTACAACGAAAAAAGTTGCTGCTAAGAAGCCAGCAAAGAAGTGAATTAATCACAATTCATCAGAAAACAATAATTAAAAAGTCCTTTTCAGGGCTACCAAATTATTAAACAAAGAGTAAACTTAATTCGCATCAATTATAATATTTCATTACATTTATGGCCTTTGTTGATATGAATGTTTTTTCTTTGGTTTCCCTGCAATATAGTCTGCCAATATTTGCTTCTATTTAAACGAAAATTATGTGATTTTTTCATAATAATTTCTCTAAAGATAATCATAAAACATAATTAACGTGATAAAATTTTATTTTAGTATTTTTGTTACCACCAAATTGAAATAGAGTCTATGGAGAAATATTCTGCAAGTCTGCTATGGAAGTGGATGAGATTGTTTGAATAGCGTTGAGAAAAGTCACTATAATCTAGACTATTTGGTGTAATATTTTTATTGAAAATATTTAATACGTTACCTGAAAGAATGATTTTCATCAATACCCATAAATTTACACGAAAAATGCATTATTTCTTCTATTATTATTGCTTTTTCGTAAATATTGCAATTTTATATGCACGAAAACACGCATATTTGACCAAATTACGTGAAAACTAAAAATGATATCGCCATTTAAGTTATATTTATAATTTTCTACATGTCCTATTTAATTAATAAAAGTAAAATATACTGAAAATTCCCAATAATAAAAAAGTTATTTCAGTTTGAATGTCTACGAATTTGTACAAAAATACGAATTTCTTCAGTGAAATATGAAAAATAATTTCACGCTCTTCTACAAGATTCTCACAGTGGGTACTTGAGTAAACCTCATATTGGAGAAAAATTGAATTAAAAGTTCGTGATTAGTTGCGCATTTAAAGTGATTCTTGTGAAATCAAGTGAAAGAAAAAGTTTGTGAAAATGGCAGATTCGAGTGCTGAAGCTAAAGTTGCCACTCCTAGTAGTGAAACAAAGAAAGTCAAGAAAGCCGCTGCCTCTAAGAAGCCAGCCGCTAAGCCTACCCACCCACCAACTTCAGAAATGGTTAATAAAGCGATTGAAAATTTAAAGGAACGTGGTGGCTCTTCATTAATTGCCATTAAGAAATATTTAGCGTCAACGTACAAGGTTGATGCAAATAAAGTTGCGCCGTTTATTAAAAAATATGTGAAAAGTGCAGTTGCAAGTGGAAAATTAATTCAGACCAAAGGAAAAGGTGCATCCGGATCGTTTAAATTGCCTGTTGCCTCGAAGGCCAAGAGTGGCGAGTCGAAAAAGCCAACTGTGAAAAGTGTTGATAAGAAAGTGAAGAAGGACAAGGCAGTCAAATCTGACAAGAAGCCGAAAAGTCCAAAGAAAGCGGCCGAGAAGAAAAAATCGACTGCTGCCGCGGCTAAAACCGCCAAAAAGGCTGGAACAGTGAAAGCGAAAGTGGCCCCCAAGCAGAAGCCTACAAAACCATCTAAAGTTGGAGTTAAAGCTGCTAAATCACCCAAAGCAAAGAAAATTCCAACTACAACGAAAAAAGTTGCTGCTAAGAAGCCAGCAAAGAAGTGAATTAATCACAATTCATCAGAAAACAATAATAATTAAAAAGTCCTTTTCAGGGCTACCAAATTATTAAACAAAGAGTAAACTTAATTCGCATTAATTATAATATTTCATTACATTTATAGCCTTTGATGATATGAATGTTTTTTCTTTGGTTTCCCTGCAATATAGTCTGCCAATATTTGCTTCTATTTAAACGAAAATTATGTGATTTTTTCATAATAATTTCTCTAAAGATAATCATAAAACATAATTAACGTGATAAAATTTTATTTTAGTATTTTTGTTACCACCAAATTGAAATAGAGTCTATGGAGAAATATTCTGCAAGTCTGCTATGGAAGTGGATGAGATTGTTTGAATAGCGTTGAGAAAAGTTACTATAATCTAGACTATTTGGTGTAATATTTTTATTGAAAATATTTAATACGTTGCCTGAAAGAATGATTTTCATCAATACCCATAAATTTACACGAAAAATGCATTATTTCTTCTATTATTATTGCTTTTTCGTAAATATTGCAATTTTATATGCACGAAAACACGCATATTTGACCAAATTACGTGAAAACTAAAAATGATATCGCCATTTAAGTTATATTTATAATTTTCTACATGTCCTATTTAATTAATAAAAGTAAAATATACTGAAAATTCCCAATAATAAAAAAGTTATTTCAGTTTGAATGTCTACGAATTTGTACAAAAATACGAATTTCTTCAGTGAAATATGAAAAATAATTTCACGCTCTTCTACAAGATTCTCACAGTGGGTACTTGAGTAAACCTCATATTGGAGAAAAATTGAATTAAAAGTTCGTGATTAGTTGCGCATTTAAAGTGATTCTTGTGAAATAAAGTGAAAGAAAAAGTTTGTGAAAATGGCAGATTCGAGTGCTGAAGCTAAAGTTGCCACTCCTAGTAGTGAAACAAAGAAAGTCAAGAAAGCCGCTGCCTCTAAGAAGACAGCCGCTAAGCCTACCCACCCACCAACTTCAGAAATGGTTAATAAAGCGATTGAAAATTTAAAGGAACGTGGCGGCTCTTCATTAATTGCCATTAAGAAATATTTAGCGTCAACGTACAAGGTTGATGCAAATAAAGTTGCCCCGTTTATTAAAAAATATGTGAAAAGTGCAGTTGCAAGTGGAAAATTAATTCAGACCAAAGGAAAAGGTGCATCCGGATCGTTTAAATTGCCTGTTGCCTCGAAGGCCAAGAGTGGCGAGTCTAAAAAGCCAACTGTGAAAAGTGTTGATAAGAAAGTGAAGAAGGACAAGGCAGTCAAATCTGACAAGAAGCCGAAAAGTCCAAAGAAAGCGGCCGAGAAGAAAAAATCGACTGCTGCCGCGGCTAAAACCGCCAAAAAGGCTGGAACAGTGAAAGCGAAAGTGGCCCCCAAGCAGAAGCCTACAAAACCATCTAAAGCTGCTAAATCACCCAAAGCAAAGAAAATTCCAACTACAACGAAAAAAGTTGCTGCTAAGAAGCCAGCAAAGAAGTGAGTTAATCACAATTCATCAGAAAACAATAATAATTAAAAAGTCCTTTTCAGGGCTACCAAATTATTAAACAAAGAGTAAACTTAATTCGCATTAATTATAATATTTCATTACATTTATGGCCTTTGTTGATATGAATGTTTTTTCTTTGGTTTCCCTGCAATATAGTCTGCCAATATTTGCTTCTCTTTAAACGAAAATTATGTGATTTTTCATAATAATTTCTCTAAAGATAATCATAAAACATAATTAACGTGATAAAATTTTATTTTAGTATTTTTGCTACCACCAAATTGAAATAGAGTCTATGGAGAAATATTCTGCAAGTCTGCTATGGAAGTGGATGAGATTGTTTGAATAGCGTTGAGAAAAGTCACTATAATCTAGACTATTTGGTGTAATATTTTTATTGAAAATATTTAATACGTTACCTGAAAGAATGATTTTCATCAATACCCATAAATTTACACGAGAAATGCATTATTTCTTCTATTATTATTGCTTTTTCGTAAATATTGCAATTTTATATGCACGAAAACACGCATATTTGACCAAATTACGTGAAAACTAAAAATGATATCGCAATTTAAGTTATATTTATAATTTTCTACATGTCCTATTTAATTAATAAAAGTAAAATATACTGAAAATTCCCAATAATAAAAAAGTTATTTCAGTTTGAATGTCTACGAATTTGTACAAAAATACGAATTTCTTCAGTGAAATATGAAAAATATTTTCACGCTCTTCTACAAGATTCTCACAGTGGGTACTTGAGTAAACCTCATATTGGAGAAAAATTGAATTAAAAGTTCGTGATTAGTTGCGCATTTAAAGTGATTCTTGTGAAATAAAGTGAAAGAAAAAGTTTGTGAAAATGGCAGATTCGAGTGCTGAAGCTAAAGTTGCCACTCCTAGTAGTGAAACAAAGAAAATCAAGAAAGCCGCTGCCTCTAAGAAGCCAGCCGCTAAGCCTACCCACCCACCAACTTCAGAAATGGTTAATAAAGCGATTGAAAATTTAAAGGAACGTGGTGGCTCTTCATTAATTGCCATTAAGAAATATTTAGCGTCAACGTACAAGGTTGATGCAAATAAAGTTGCGCCGTTTATTAAAAAATATGTGAAAAGTGCAGTTGCAAGTGGAAAATTAATTCAGACCAAAGGAAAAGGTGCATCCGGATCGTTTAAATTGCCTGTTGCCTCGAAGGCCAAGAGTGGCGAGTCTAAAAAGCCAACTGTGAAAAGTGTTGATAAGAAAGTGAAGAAGGACAAGGCAGTCAAATCTGACAAGAAGCCGAAAAGTCCAAAGAAAGCGGCCGAGAAGAAAAAATCGACTGCTGCCGCGGCTAAAACCGCCAAAAAGGCTGGAACAGTGAAAGCGAAAGTGGCCCCCAAGCAGAAGCCTACAAAACCATCTAAAGCTGGAGTTAAAGCTGCTAAATCACCCAAAGCAAAGAAAATTCCAACTACAACGAAAAAAGTTGCTGCTAAGAAGCCAGCAAAGAAGTGAATTAATCACAATTCATCAGAAAACAATAATAATTAAAAAGTCCTTTTCAGGGCTACCAAATTATTAAACAAAGAGTAAACTTAATTCGCATTAATTATAATATTTCATTACATTTATAGCCTTTGTTGATATGAATGTTTTTTCTTTGGTTTCCCTGCAATATAGTCTGCCAATATTTGCTTCTATTTAAACGAAAATTATGTGATTTTTTCATAATAATTTCTCTAAAGATAATCATAAAACATAATTAACGTGATAAAATTTTATTTTAGTATTTTTGTTACCACCAAATTGAAATAGAGTCTATGGAGAAATATTCTGCAAGTCTGCTATGGAAGTGGATGAGATTGTTTGAATAGCGTTGAGAAAAGTCACTATAATCTAGACTATTTGGTGTAATATTTTTATTGAAAATATTTAATACGTTACCTGAAAGAATGATTTTCATCAATACCCATAAATTTACACGAAAAATGCATTATTTCTTCTATTATTATTGCTTTTTCGTAAATATTGCAATTTTATATGCACGAAAACACGCATATTTGACCAAATTACGTGAAAACTAAAAATGATATCGCCATTTAAGTTATATTTATAATTTTCTACATGTCCTATTTAATTAATAAAAGTAAAATATACTGAAAATTCCTAATAATAAAAAAGTTATTTCAGTTTGAATGGCTACGAATTTGTACAAAAATACGAATTTCTTCAGTGAAATATGAAAAATAATTTCACGCTCTTCTACAAGATTCTCACAGTGGGTACTTGAGTAAACCTCATATTGGAGAAAAATTGAATTAAAAGTTCGTAATTAGTTGCGCATTTAAAGTGATTCTTGTGAAATAAAGTGAAAGAAAAAGTTTGTGAAAATGGCAGATTCGAGTGCTGAAGCTAAAGTTGCCACTCCTAGTAGTGAAACAAAGAAAGTCAAGAAAGCCGCTGCCTCTAAGAAGCCAGCCGCTAAGCCTACCCACCCACCAACTTCAGAAATGGTTAATAAAGCGATTGAAAATTTAAAGGAACGTGGTGGCTCTTCATTAATTGCCATTAAGAAATATTTAGCGTCAACGTACAAGGTTGATGCAAATAAAGTTGCGCCGTTTATTAAAAAATATGTGAAAAGTGCAGTTGCAAGTGGAAAATTAATTCAGACCAAAGGAAAAGGTGCATCCGGATCGTTTAAATTGCCTGTTGCCTCGAAGGCCAAGAGTGGCGAGTCTAAAAAGCCAACTGTGAAAAGTGTTGATAAGAAAGTGAAGAAGGACAAGGCAGTCAAATCTGACAAGAAGCCGAAAAGTCCAAAGAAAGCGGCCGAGAAGAAAAAATCGACTGCTGCCGCGGCTAAAACCGCCAAAAAGGCTGGAACAGTGAAAGCGAAAGTGGCCCCCAAGCAGAAGCCTACAAAACCATCTAAAGCTGGAGTTAAAGCTGCTAAATCACCCAAAGCAAAGAAAATTCCAACTACAACGAAAAAAGTTGCTGCTAAGAAGCCAGCAAAGAAGTGAATTAATCACAATTCATCAGAAAACAATAATTAAAAAGTCCTTTTCAGGGCTACCAAATTATTAAACAAAGAGTAAACTTAATTCGCATCAATTATAATATTTCATTACATTTATGGCCTTTGTTGATATGAATGTTTTTTCTTTGGTTTCCCTGCAATATAGTCTGCCAATATTTGCTTCTATTTAAACGAAAATTATGTGATTTTCTCATAATAATTTCTCTAAAGATAATCATAAAACATAATTAACGTGATAAAATTTTATTTTAGTATTTTTGTTACCACCAAATTGAAATAGAGTCTATGGAGAAATATTCTGCAAGTCTGCTATGGAAGTGGATGAGATTGTTTGAATAGCGTTGAGAAAAGTCACTATAATCTAGACTATTTGGTGTAATATTTTTATTGAAAATATTTAATACGTTACCTGAAAGAATGATTTTCATCAATACCCATAAATTTACACGAAAAATGCATTATTTCTTCTATTATTATTGCTTTTTCGTAAATATTGCAATTTTATATGCACGAAAACACGCATATTTGACCAAATTACGTGAAAACTAAAAATGATATCGCCATTATATTATATATTTATAATTTTCTACATGTCCTATTTAATTAATAAAAGTAAAATATACTGAAAATTCCTAATAATAAAAAAGTTATTTCAGTTTGAATGGCTACGAATTTGTACAAAAATACGAATTTCTTCAGTGATATATGAAAAATAATTTCACGCTCTTCTACAAGATTCTCACAGTGGGTACTTGAGTAAACCTCATATTGGAGAAAAATTGAATTAAAAGTTCGTGATTAGTTGCGCATTTAAAGTGATTCTTGTGAAATAAAGTGAAAGAAAAAGTTTGTGAAAATGGCAGATTCGAGTGCTGAAGCTCAAGTTGCCACTCCTAGTAGTGAAACAAAGAAAGTCAAGAAAGCCGCTGCCTCTAAGAAGACAGCCGCTAAGCCTACCCACCCACCAACTTCAGAAATGGTTAATAAAGCGATTGAAAATTTAAAGGAACGTGGTGGCTCTTCATTAATTGCCATTAAGAAATATTTAGCGTCAACGTACAAGGTTGATGCAAATAAAGTTGCGCCGTTTATTAAAAAATATGTGAAAAGTGCAGTTGCAAGTGGAAAATTAATTCAGACCAAAGGAAAAGGTGCATCCGGATCGTTTAAATTGCCTGTTGCCTCGAAGGCCAAGAGTGGCGAGTCTAAAAAGCCAACTGTGAAAAGTGTTGATAAGAAAGTGAAGAAGGACAAGGCAGTCAAATCTGACAAGAAGCCGAAAAGTCCAAAGAAAGCGGCCGAGAAGAAAAAATCGACTGCTGCCGCGGCTAAAACCGCCAAAAAGGCTGGAACAGTGAAAGCGAAAGTGGCCCCCAAGCAGAAGCCTACAAAACCATCTAAAGCTGGAGTTAAAGCTGCTAAATCATTCCAACTACAACGAAAAAAGTTGCTGCTAAGAAGCCAGCAAAGAAGTGAATTAATCACAATTCATCAGAAAACAATAATTAAAAAGTCCTTTTCAGGGCTACCAAATTATTAAACAAAGAGAAAACTTAATTCGCATTAATTATAATATTTCATTACATTTATGGCCTTTGTTGATATGAATGTTTTTTCTTTGGTTTCCCTGCAATATAGTCTGCCAATATTTGCTTCTATTTAAACGAAAATTATGTGATTTTTTCATAATAATTTCTCTAAAGATAATCATAAAACATAATTAACGTGATAAAATTTTATTTTAGTATTTTTTTTACCACCAAATTGAAAGAGTCTATGGAGAAATATTCTGCAAGTAATAATTTCTCTAAAGATAATCATAAAACATAATTAACGTGATAAAATTTTATTTTAGTATTTTTTTTACCACCAAATTGATAGAGTCTATGGAGAAATATTCTGCAAGTCTGCTATGGAAGTGGATGAGATTGTTTGAATAGCGTTGAGAAAAGTTACTATAATCTAGAATATTTGGTGTAATATTTTTATTGAAAATATTTAATACGTTGCCTGAAAGAATGATTTTCATCAATACCCATAAATTTACAAGAAAAATGCATTATTTCTTCTATTATTATTGCTTTTTCGTAAATATTGCAATTTTATATGCACGAAAACACGCATATTTGACCAAATTACGTGAAAACTAAAAATGATATCGCCATTTAAGTTATATTTATAATTTTCTACATGTCCTATTTAATTAATAAAAGTAAAATATACTGAAAATTCCTAATAATAGAAAAGTTATTTCAGTTTGAATGTCTACGAATTTGTACAAAAATACGAATTTCTTCAGTGAAATATGAAAAATAATTTCACGCTCTTCTACAAGATTCTCACAGTGGGTACTTGAGTAAACCTCATATCGGAGAAAAATTGAATTAGAAGTTCGTAATTAGTTGCGCATTTAAAGTGATTCTTGTGAAATAAAGTGAAAGAAAAAGTTTGTGAAAATGGCAGATTCGAGTGCTGAAGCTAAAGTTGCCACTCCTAGTAGTGAAACAAAGAAAGTCAAGAAAGCCGCTGCCTCTAAGAAGACAGCCGCTAAGCCTACCCACCCACCAACTTCAGAAATGGTTAATAAAGCGATTGAAAATTTAAAGGAACGTGGTGGCTCTTCATTAATTGCCATTAAGAAATATTTAGCGTCAACGTACAAGGTTGATGCAAATAAAGTTGCGCCGTTTATTAAAAAATATGTGAAAAGTGCAGTTGCAAGTGGAAAATTAATTCAGACCAAAGGAAAAGGTGCATCCGGATCGTTTAAATTGCCTGTTGCCTCGAAGGCCAAGAGTGGCGAGTCTAAAAAGTCAACTGTGAAAAGTGTTGATAAGAAAGTGAAGAAGGACAAGGCAGTCAAATCTGACAAGAAGCCGAAAAGTCCAAAGAAAGCGGCCGAGAAGAAAAAATCGACTGCTGCCGCGGCTAAAACCGCCAAAAAGGCTGAAACAGTGAAAGCGAAAGTGGCCCCCAAGCAGAAGCCTACAAAACCATCTAAAGCTGGAGTTAAAGCTGCTAAATCACCCAAAGCAAAGAAAATTCCAACTACAACGAAAAAAGTTGCTGCTAAGAAGCCAGCAAAGAAGTGAATTAATCACAATTCATCAGAAAACAATAATTAAAAAGTCCTTTTCAGGGCTACCAAATTATTAAACAAAGAGTAAACTTAATTCGCATCAATTATAATATTTCATTACATTTATGGCCTTTGTTGATATGAATGTTTTTTCTTTGGTTTCCCTGCAATATAGTCTGCCAATATTTGCTTCTATTTAAACGAAAATTATGTGATTTTTTCATAATAATTTCTCTAAAGATAATCATAAAACATAATTAACGTGATAAAATTTTATTTTAGTATTTTTGTTACCACCAAATTGAAATAGAGTCTATGGAGAAATATTCTGCAAGTCTGCTATGGAAGTGGATGAGATTGTTTGAATAGCGTTGAGAAAAGTCACTATAATCTAGACTATTTGGTGTAATATTTTTATTGAAAATATTTAATACGTTACCTGAAAGAATGATTTTCATCAATACCCATAAATTTACACGAAAAATGCATTATTTCTTCTATTATTATTGCTTTTTCGTAAATATTGCAATTTTATATGCACGAAAACACGCATATTTGACCAAATTACGTGAAAACTAAAAATGATATCGCCATTATATTATATATTTATAATTTTCTACATGTCCTATTTAATTAATAAAAGTAAAATATACTGAAAATTCCTAATAATAAAAAAGTTATTTCAGTTTGAATGGCTACGAATTTGTACAAAAATACGAATTTCTTCAGTGATATATGAAAAATAATTTCACGCTCTTCTACAAGATTCTCACAGTGGGTACTTGAGTAAACCTCATATTGGAGAAAAATTGAATTAAAAGTTCGTGATTAGTTGCGCATTTAAAGTGATTCTTGTGAAATAAAGTGAAAGAAAAAGTTTGTGAAAATGGCAGATTCGAGTGCTGAAGCTAAAGTTGCCACTCCTAGTAGTGAAACAAAGAAAGTCAAGAAAGCCGCTGCCTCTAAGAAGACAGCCGCTAAGCCTACCCACCCACCAACTTTAGAAATGGTTAATAAAGCGATTGAAAATTTAAAGGAACGTGGTGGCTCTTCATTAATTGCCATTAAGAAATATTTAGCGTCAACGTACAAGGTTGATGCAAATAAAGTTGCGCCGTTTATTAAAAAATATGTGAAAAGTGCAGTTGCAAGTGGAAAATTAATTCAGACCAAAGGAAAAGGTGCATCCGGATCGTTTAAATTGCCTGTTGCCTCGAAGGCCAAGAGTGGCGAGTCTAAAAAGCCAACTGTGAAAAGTGTTGATAAGAAAGTGAAGAAGGACAAGGCAGTCAAATCTGACAAGAAGCCGAAAAGTCCAAAGAAAGCGGCCGAGAAGAAAAAATCGACTGCTGCCGCGGCTAAAACCGCCAAAAAGGCTGGAACAGTGAAAGCGAAAGTGGCCCCCAAGCAGAAGCCTACAAAACCATCTAAAGCTGGAGTTAAAGCTGCTAAATCACCCAAAGCAAAGAAAATTCCAACTACAACGAAAAAAGTTGCTGCTAAGAAGCCAGCAAAGAAGTGAATTAATCACAATTCATCAGAAAACAATAATTAAAAAGTCCTTTTCAGGGCTACCAAATTATTAAACAAAGAGAAAACTTAATTCGCATTAATTATAATATTTCATTACATTTATGGCCTTTGTTGATATGAATGTTTTTTCTTTGGTTTCCCTGCAATATAGTCTGCCAATATTTGCTTCTATTTAAACGAAAATTATGTGATTTTTTCATAATAATTTCTCTAAAGATAATCATAAAACATAATTAACGTGATAAAATTTTATTTTAGTATTTTTTTTACCACCAAATTGAAAGAGTCTATGGAGAAATATTCTGCAAGTAATAATTTCTCTAAAGATAATCATAAAACATAATTAACGTGATAAAATTTTATTTTAGTATTTTTTTTACCACCAAATTGATAGAGTCTATGGAGAAATATTCTGCAAGTCTGCTATGGAAGTGGATGAGATTGTTTGAATAGCGTTGAGAAAAGTTACTATAATCTAGACTATTTGGTGTAATATTTTTATTGAAAATATTTAATACGTTGCCTGAAAGAATGATTTTCATCAATACCCATAAATTTACACGAAAAATGCATTATTTCTTCTATTATTATTGCTTTTTCGTAAATATTGCAATTTTATATGCACGAAAACACGCATATTTGACCAAATTACGTGAAAACTAAAAATGATATCGCCATTTAAGTTATATTTATAATTTTCTACATGTCCTATTTAATTAATAAAAGTAAAATATACTGAAAATTCCTAATAATAGAAAAGTTATTTCAGTTTGAATGTCTACGA
Organism: Thereva nobilitata; assembly: GCA_963855945.1. Lineage (NCBI taxonomy): Eukaryota > Metazoa > Arthropoda > Insecta > Diptera > Therevidae > Thereva > Thereva nobilitata. The sequence continues at coordinate 125,902,102 of OY979695.1, forward strand.
ATTTGTACAAAAATACGAATTTCTTCAGTGAAATATGAAAAATAATTTCACGCTCTTCTACAAGATTCTCACAGTGGGTACTTGAGTAAACCTCATATCGGAGAAAAATTGAATTAAAAGTTCGTAATTAGTTGCGCATTTAAAGTGATTCTTGTGAAATAAAGTGAAAGAAAAAGTTTGTGAAAATGGCAGATTCGAGTGCTGAAGCTAAAGTTGCCACTCCTAGTAGTGAAACAAAGAAAGTCAAGAAAGCCGCTGCCTCTAAGAAGACAGCCGCTAAGCCTACCCACCCACCAACTTCAGAAATGGTTAATAAAGCGATTGAAAATTTAAAGGAACGTGGTGGCTCTTCATTAATTGCCATTAAGAAATATTTAGCGTCAACGTACAAGGTTGATGCAAATAAAGTTGCGCCGTTTATTAAAAAATATGTGAAAAGTGCAGTTGCAAGTGGAAAATTAATTCAGACCAAAGGAAAAGGTGCATCCGGATCGTTTAAATTGCCTGTTGCCTCGAAGGCCAAGAGTGGCGAGTCTAAAAAGCCAACTGTGAAAAGTGTTGATAAGAAAGTGAAGAAGGACAAGGCAGTCAAATCTGACAAGAAGCCGAAAAGTCCAAAGAAAGCGGCCGAGAAGAAAAAATCGACTGCTGCCGCGGCTAAAACCGCCAAAAAGGCTGGAACAGTGAAAGCGAAAGTGGCCCCCAAGCAGAAGCCTACAAAACCATCTAAAGTTGGAGTTAAAGCTGCTAAATCACCCAAAGCAAAGAAAATTCCAACTACAACGAAAAAAGTTGCTGCTAAGAAGCCAGCAAAGAAGTGAATTAATCACAATTCATCAGAAAACAATAATAATTAAAAAGTCCTTTTCAGGGCTACCAAATTATTAAACAAAGAGTAAACTTAATTCGCATTAATTATAATATTTCATTACATTTATAGCCTTTGATGATATGAATGTTTTTTCTTTGCTTTCCCTGCAATATAGTCTGCCAATATTTGCTTCTATTTAAACGAAAATTATGTGATTTTTTCATAATAATTTCTCTAAAGATAATCATAAAACATAATTAACGTGATAAAATTTTATTTTAGTATTTTTGTTACCACCAAATTGAAATAGAGTCTATGGAGAAATATTCTGCAAGTCTGCTATGGAAGTGGATGAGATTGTTTGAATAGCGTTGAGAAAAGTTACTATAATCTAGACTATTTGGTGTAATATTTTTATTGAAAATATTTAATACGTTGCCTGAAAGAATGATTTTCATCAATACCCATAAATTTACACGAAAAATGCATTATTTCTTCTATTATTATTGCTTTTTCGTAAATATTGCAATTTTATATGCACGAAAACACGCATATTTGACCAAATTACGTGAAAACTAAAAATGATATCGCCATTTAAGTTATATTTATAATTTTCTACATGTCCTATTTAATTAATAAAAGTAAAATATACTGAAAATTCCTAATAATAAAAAAGTTATTTCAGTTTGAATGGCTACGAATTTGTACAAAAATACGAATTTCTTCAGTGAAATATGAAAAATAATTTCACGCTCTTCTACAAGATTCTCACAGTGGGTACTTGAGTAAACCTCATATCGGAGAAAAATTGAATTAAAAGTTCGTAATTAGTTGCGCATTTAAAGTGATTCTTGTGAAATAAAGTGAAAGAAAAAGTTTGTGAAAATGGCAGATTCGAGTGCTGAAGCTAAAGTTGCCACTCCTAGTAGTGAAACAAAGAAAGTCAAGAAAGCCGCTGCCTCTAAGAAGCCAGCCGCTAAGCCTACCCACCCACCAACTTCAGAAATGGTTAATAAAGCGATTGAAAATTTAAAGGAACGTGGTGGCTCTTCATTAATTGCCATTAAGAAATATTTAGCGTCAACGTACAAGGTTGATGCAAATAAAGTTGCGCCGTTTATTAAAAAATATGTGAAAAGTGCAGTTGCAAGTGGAAAATTAATTCAGACCAAAGGAAAAGGTGCATCCGGATCGTTTAAATTGCCTGTTGCCTCGAAGGCCAAGAGTGGCGAGTCTAAAAAGCCAACTGTGAAAAGTGTTGATAAGAAAGTGAAGAAGGACAAGGCAGTCAAATCTGACAAGAAGCCGAAAAGTCCAAAGAAAGCGGCCGAGAAGAAAAAATCGACTGCTGCCGCGGCTAAAACCGCCAAAAAGGCTGGAACAGTGAAAGCGAAAGTGGCCCCCAAGCAGAAGCCTACAAAACCATCTAAAGCTGGAGTTAAAGCTGCTAAATCACCCAAAGCAAAGAAAATTCCAACTACAACGAAAAAAGTTGCTGCTAAGAAGCCAGCAAAGAAGTGAATTAATCACAATTCATCAGAAAACAATAATTAAAAAGTCCTTTTCAGGGCTACCAAATTATTAAACAAAGAGTAAACTTAATTCGCATCAATTATAATATTTCATTACATTTATAGCCTTTGTTGATATGAATGTTTTTTCTTTGGTTTCCCTGCAATATAGTCTGCCAATATTTGCTTCTATTTAAACGAAAATTATGTGATTTTCTCATAATAATTTCTCTAAAGATAATCATAAAACATAATTAACGTGATAAAATTTTATTTTAGTATTTTTGTTACCACCAAATTGAAATAGAGTCTATGGAGAAATATTCTGCAAGTCTGCTATGGAAGTGGATGAGATTGTTTGAATAGCGTTGAGAAAAGTCACTATAATCTAGACTATTTGGTGTAATATTTTTATTGAAAATATTTAATACGTTACCTGAAAGAATGATTTTCATCAATACCCATAAATTTACACGAAAAATGCATTATTTCTTCTATTATTATTGCTTTTTCGTAAATATTGCAATTTTATATGCACGAAAACACGCATATTTGACCAAATTACGTGAAAACTAAAAATGATATCGCCATTATATTATATATTTATAATTTTCTACATGTCCTATTTAATTAATAAAAGTAAAATATACTGAAAATTCCTAATAATAAAAAAGTTATTTCAGTTTGAATGGCTACGAATTTGTACAAAAATACGAATTTCTTCAGTGATATATGAAAAATAATTTCACGCTCTTCTACAAGATTCTCACAGTGGGTACTTGAGTAAACCTCATATTGGAGAAAAATTGAATTAAAAGTTCGTGATTAGTTGCGCATTTAAAGTGATTCTTGTGAAATAAAGTGAAAGAAAAAGTTTGTGAAAATGGCAGATTCGAGTGCTGAAGCTAAAGTTGCCACTCCTAGTAGTGAAACAAAGAAAGTCAAGAAAGCCGCTGCCTCTAAGAAGACAGCCGCTAAGCCTACCCACCCACCAACTTTAGAAATGGTTAATAAAGCGATTGAAAATTTAAAGGAACGTGGTGGCTCTTCATTAATTGCCATTAAGAAATATTTAGCGTCAACGTACAAGGTTGATGCAAATAAAGTTGCGCCGTTTATTAAAAAATATGTGAAAAGTGCAGTTGCAAGTGGAAAATTAATTCAGACCAAAGGAAAAGGTGCATCCGGATCGTTTAAATTGCCTGTTGCCTCGAAGGCCAAGAGTGGCGAGTCTAAAAAGCCAACTGTGAAAAGTGTTGATAAGAAAGTGAAGAAGGACAAGGCAGTCAAATCTGACAAGAAGCCGAAAAGTCCAAAGAAAGCGGCCGAGAAGAAAAAATCGACTGCTGCCGCGGCTAAAACCGCCAAAAAGGCTGGAACAGTGAAAGCGAAAGTGGCCCCCAAGCAGAAGCCTACAAAACCATCTAAAGCTGGAGTTAAAGCTGCTAAATCACCCAAAGCAAAGAAAATTCCAACTACAACGAAAAAAGTTGCTGCTAAGAAGCCAGCAAAGAAGTGAATTAATCACAATTCATCAGAAAACAATAATTAAAAAGTCCTTTTCAGGGCTACCAAATTATTAAACAAAGAGAAAACTTAATTCGCATTAATTATAATATTTCATTACATTTATGGCCTTTGTTGATATGAATGTTTTTTCTTTGGTTTCCCTGCAATATAGTCTGCCAATATTTGCTTCTATTTAAACGAAAATTATGTGATTTTTTCATAATAATTTCTCTAAAGATAATCATAAAACATAATTAACGTGATAAAATTTTATTTTAGTATTTTTTTTACCACCAAATTGAAAGAGTCTATGGAGAAATATTCTGCAAGTAATAATTTCTCTAAAGATAATCATAAAACATAATTAACGTGATAAAATTTTATTTTAGTATTTTTTTTACCACCAAATTGATAGAGTCTATGGAGAAATATTCTGCAAGTCTGCTATGGAAGTGGATGAGATTGTTTGAATAGCGTTGAGAAAAGTTACTATAATCTAGACTATTTGGTGTAATATTTTTATTGAAAATATTTAATACGTTGCCTGAAAGAATGATTTTCATCAATACCCATAAATTTACACGAAAAATGCATTATTTCTTCTATTATTATTGCTTTTTCGTAAATATTGCAATTTTATATGCACGAAAACACGCATATTTGACCAAATTACGTGAAAACTAAAAATGATATCGCCATTTAAGTTATATTTATAATTTTCTACATGTCCTATTTAATTAATAAAAGTAAAATATACTGAAAATTCCTAATAATAGAAAAGTTATTTCAGTTTGAATGTCTACGAATTTGTACAAAAATACGAATTTCTTCAGTGAAATATGAAAAATAATTTCACGCTCTTCTACAAGATTCTCACAGTGGGTACTTGAGTAAACCTCATATCGGAGAAAAATTGAATTAAAAGTTCGTAATTAGTTGCGCATTTAAAGTGATTCTTGTGAAATAAAGTGAAAGAAAAAGTTTGTGAAAATGGCAGATTCGAGTGCTGAAGCTAAAGTTGCCACTCCTAGTAGTGAAACAAAGAAAGTCAAGAAAGCCGCTGCCTCTAAGAAGACAGCCGCTAAGCCTACCCACCCACCAACTTCAGAAATGGTTAATAAAGCGATTGAAAATTTAAAGGAACGTGGTGGCTCTTCATTAATTGCCATTAAGAAATATTTAGCGTCAACGTACAAGGTTGATGCAAATAAAGTTGCGCCGTTTATTAAAAAATATGTGAAAAGTGCAGTTGCAAGTGGAAAATTAATTCAGACCAAAGGAAAAGGTGCATCCGGATCGTTTAAATTGCCTGTTGCCTCGAAGGCCAAGAGTGGCGAGTCTAAAAAGCCAACTGTGAAAAGTGTTGATAAGAAAGTGAAGAAGGACAAGGCAGTCAAATCTGACAAGAAGCCGAAAAGTCCAAAGAAAGCGGCCGAGAAGAAAAAATCGACTGCTGCCGCGGCTAAAACCGCCAAAAAGGCTGGAACAGTGAAAGCGAAAGTGGCCCCCAAGCAGAAGCCTACAAAACCATCTAAAGCTGGAGTTAAAGCTGCTAAATCACCCAAAGCAAAGAAAATTCCAACTACAACGAAAAAAGTTGCTGCTAAGAAGCCAGCAAAGAAGTGAATTAATCACAATTCATCAGAAAACAATAATTAAAAAGTCCTTTTCAGGGCTACCAAATTATTAAACAAAGAGTAAACTTAATTCGCATCAATTATAATATTTCATTACATTTATGGCCTTTGTTGATATGAATGTTTTTTCTTTGGTTTCCCTGCAATATAGTCTGCCAATATTTGCTTCTATTTAAACGAAAATTATGTGATTTTCTCATAATAATTTCTCTAAAGATAATCATAAAACATAATTAACGTGATAAAATTTTATTTTAGTATTTTTGTTACCACCAAATTGAAATAGAGTCTATGGAGAAATATTCTGCAAGTCTGCTATGGAAGTGGATGAGATTGTTTGAATAGCGTTGAGAAAAGTCACTATAATCTAGACTATTTGGTGTAATATTTTTATTGAAAATATTTAATACGTTACCTGAAAGAATGATTTTCATCAATACCCATAAATTTACACGAAAAATGCATTATTTCTTCTATTATTATTGCTTTTTCGTAAATATTGCAATTTTATATGCACGAAAACACGCATATTTGACCAAATTACGTGAAAACTAAAAATGATATCGCCATTATATTATATATTTATAATTTTCTACATGTCCTATTTAATTAATAAAAGTAAAATATACTGAAAATTCCTAATAATAAAAAAGTTATTTCAGTTTGAATGGCTACGAATTTGTACAAAAATACGAATTTCTTCAGTGATATATGAAAAATAATTTCACGCTCTTCTACAAGATTCTCACAGTGGGTACTTGAGTAAACCTCATATTGGAGAAAAATTGAATTAAAAGTTCGTGATTAGTTGCGCATTTAAAGTGATTCTTGTGAAATAAAGTGAAAGAAAAAGTTTGTGAAAATGGCAGATTCGAGTGCTGAAGCTAAAGTTGCCACTCCTAGTAGTGAAACAAAGAAAGTCAAGAAAGCCGCTGCCTCTAAGAAGACAGCCGCTAAGCCTACCCACCCACCAACTTTAGAAATGGTTAATAAAGCGATTGAAAATTTAAAGGAACGTGGTGGCTCTTCATTAATTGCCATTAAGAAATATTTAGCGTCAACGTACAAGGTTGATGCAAATAAAGTTGCGCCGTTTATTAAAAAATATGTGAAAAGTGCAGTTGCAAGTGGAAAATTAATTCAGACCAAAGGAAAAGGTGCATCCGGATCGTTTAAATTGCCTGTTGCCTCGAAGGCCAAGAGTGGCGAGTCTAAAAAGCCAACTGTGAAAAGTGTTGATAAGAAAGTGAAGAAGGACAAGGCAGTCAAATCTGACAAGAAGCCGAAAAGTCCAAAGAAAGCGGCCGAGAAGAAAAAATCGACTGCTGCCGCGGCTAAAACCGCCAAAAAGGCTGGAACAGTGAAAGCGAAAGTGGCCCCCAAGCAGAAGCCTACAAAACCATCTAAAGCTGGAGTTAAAGCTGCTAAATCACCCAAAGCAAAGAAAATTCCAACTACAACGAAAAAAGTTGCTGCTAAGAAGCCAGCAAAGAAGTGAATTAATCACAATTCATCAGAAAACAATAATTAAAAAGTCCTTTTCAGGGCTACCAAATTATTAAACAAAGAGAAAACTTAATTCGCATTAATTATAATATTTCATTACATTTATGGCCTTTGTTGATATGAATGTTTTTTCTTTGGTTTCCCTGCAATATAGTCTGCCAATATTTGCTTCTATTTAAACGAAAATTATGTGATTTTTTCATAATAATTTCTCTAAAGATAATCATAAAACATAATTAACGTGATAAAATTTTATTTTAGTATTTTTTTTACCACCAAATTGAAAGAGTCTATGGAGAAATATTCTGCAAGTAATAATTTCTCTAAAGATAATCATAAAACATAATTAACGTGATAAAATTTTATTTTAGTATTTTTTTTACCACCAAATTGATAGAGTCTATGGAGAAATATTCTGCAAGTCTGCTATGGAAGTGGATGAGATTGTTTGAATAGCGTTGAGAAAAGTTACTATAATCTAGACTATTTGGTGTAATATTTTTATTGAAAATATTTAATACGTTGCCTGAAAGAATGATTTTCATCAATACCCATAAATTTACACGAAAAATGCATTATTTCTTCTATTATTATTGCTTTTTCGTAAATATTGCAATTTTATATGCACGAAAACACGCATATTTGACCAAATTACGTGAAAACTAAAAATGATATCGCCATTTAAGTTATATTTATAATTTTCTACATGTCCTATTTAATTAATAAAAGTAAAATATACTGAAAATTCCTAATAATAGAAAAGTTATTTCAGTTTGAATGTCTACGAATTTGTACAAAAATACGAATTTCTTCAGTGAAATATGAAAAATAATTTCACGCTCTTCTACAAGATTCTCACAGTGGGTACTTGAGTAAACCTCATATCGGAGAAAAATTGAATTAAAAGTTCGTAATTAGTTGCGCATTTAAAGTGATTCTTGTGAAATAAAGTGAAAGAAAAAGTTTGTGAAAATGGCAGATTCGAGTGCTGAAGCTAAAGTTGCCACTCCTAGTAGTGAAACAAAGAAAGTCAAGAAAGCCGCTGCCTCTAAGAAGACAGCCGCTAAGCCTACCCACCCACCAACTTCAGAAATGGTTAATAAAGCGATTGAAAATTTAAAGGAACGTGGTGGCTCTTCATTAATTGCCATTAAGAAATATTTAGCGTCAACGTACAAGGTTGATGCAAATAAAGTTGCGCCGTTTATTAAAAAATATGTGAAAAGTGCAGTTGCAAGTGGAAAATTAATTCAGACCAAAGGAAAAGGTGCATCCGGATCGTTTAAATTGCCTGTTGCCTCGAAGGCCAAGAGTGGCGAGTCTAAAAAGCCAACTGTGAAAAGTGTTGATAAGAAAGTGAAGAAGGACAAGGCAGTCAAATCTGACAAGAAGCCGAAAAGTCCAAAGAAAGCGGCCGAGAAGAAAAAATCGACTGCTGCCGCGGCTAAAACCGCCAAAAAGGCTGAAACAGTGAAAGCGAAAGTGGCCCCCAAGCAGAAGCCTACAAAACCATCTAAAGCTGGAGTTAAAGCTGCTAAATCACCCAAAGCAAAGAAAATTCCAACTACAACGAAAAAAGTTGCTGCTAAGAAGCCAGCAAAGAAGTGAATTAATCACAATTCATCAGAAAACAATAATAATTAAAAAGTCCTTTTCAGGGCTACCAAATTATTAAACAAAGAGTAAACTTAATTCGCATTAATTATAATATTTCATTACATTTATAGCCTTTGATGATATGAATGTTTTTTCTTTGGTTTCCCTGCAATATAGTCTGCCAATATTTGCTTCTATTTAAACGAAAATTATGTGATTTTTTCATAATAATTTCTCTAAAGATAATCATAAAACATAATTAACGTGATAAAATTTTATTTTAGTATTTTTGTTACCACCAAATTGAAATAGAGTCTATGGAGAAATATTCTGCAAGTCTGCTATGGAAGTGGATGAGATTGTTTGAATAGCGTTGAGAAAAGTTACTATAATCTAGACTATTTGGTGTAATATTTTTATTGAAAATATTTAATACGTTGCCTGAAAGAATGATTTTCATCAATACCCATAAATTTACACGAAAAATGCATTATTTCTTCTATTATTATTGCTTTTTCGTAAATATTGCAATTTTATATGCACGAAAACACGCATATTTGACCAAATTACGTGAAAACTAAAAATGATATCGCCATTTAAGTTATATTTATAATTTTCTACATGTCCTATTTAATTAATAAAAGTAAAATATACTGAAAATTCCTAATAATAAAAAAGTTATTTCAGTTTGAATGGCTACGAATTTGTACAAAAATACGAATTTCTTCAGTGAAATATGAAAAATAATTTCACGCTCTTCTACAAGATTCTCACAGTGGGTACTTGAGTAAACCTCATATCGGAGAAAAATTGAATTAAAAGTTCGTAATTAGTTGCGCATTTAAAGTGATTCTTGTGAAATAAAGTGAAAGAAAAAGTTTGTGAAAATGGCAGATTCGAGTGCTGAAGCTAAAGTTGCCACTCCTAGTAGTGAAACAAAGAAAGTCAAGAAAGCCGCTGCCTCTAAGAAGCCAGCCGCTAAGCCTACCCACCCACCAACTTCAGAAATGGTTAATAAAGCGATTGAAAATTTAAAGGAACGTGGTGGCTCTTCATTAATTGCCATTAAGAAATATTTAGCGTCAACGTACAAGGTTGATGCAAATAAAGTTGCGCCGTTTATTAAAAAATATGTGAAAAGTGCAGTTGCAAGTGGAAAATTAATTCAGACCAAAGGAAAAGGTGCATCCGGATCGTTTAAATTGCCTGTTGCCTCGAAGGCCAAGAGTGGCGAGTCTAAAAAGCCAACTGTGAAAAGTGTTGATAAGAAAGTGAAGAAGGACAAGGCAGTCAAATCTGACAAGAAGCCGAAAAGTCCAAAGAAAGCGGCCGAGAAGAAAAAATCGACTGCTGCCGCGGCTAAAACCGCCAAAAAGGCTGGAACAGTGAAAGCGAAAGTGGCCCCCAAGCAGAAGCCTACAAAACCATCTAAAGCTGGAGTTAAAGCTGCTAAATCACCCAAAGCAAAGAAAATTCCAACTACAACGAAAAAAGTTGCTGCTAAGAAGCCAGCAAAGAAGTGAATTAATCACAATTCATCAGAAAACAATAATTAAAAAGTCCTTTTCAGGGCTACCAAATTATTAAACAAAGAGTAAACTTAATTCGCATCAATTATAATATTTCATTACATTTATAGCCTTTGTTGATATGAATGTTTTTTCTTTGGTTTCCCTGCAATATAGTCTGCCAATATTTGCTTCTATTTAAACGAAAATTATGTGATTTTCTCATAATAATTTCTCTAAAGATAATCATAAAACATAATTAACGTGATAAAATTTTATTTTAGTATTTTTGTTACCACCAAATTGAAATAGAGTCTATGGAGAAATATTCTGCAAGTCTGCTATGGAAGTGGATGAGATTGTTTGAATAGCGTTGAGAAAAGTCACTATAATCTAGACTATTTGGTGTAATATTTTTATTGAAAATATTTAATACGTTACCTGAAAGAATGATTTTCATCAATACCCATAAATTTACACGAAAAATGCATTATTTCTTCTATTATTATTGCTTTTTCGTAAATATTGCAATTTTATATGCACGAAAACACGCATATTTGACCAAATTACGTGAAAACTAAAAATGATATCGCCATTATATTATATATTTATAATTTTCTACATGTCCTATTTAATTAATAAAAGTAAAATATACTGAAAATTCCTAATAATAAAAAAGTTATTTCAGTTTGAATGGCTACGAATTTGTACAAAAATACGAATTTCTTCAGTGATATATGAAAAATAATTTCACGCTCTTCTACAAGATTCTCACAGTGGGTACTTGAGTAAACCTCATATTGGAGAAAAATTGAATTAAAAGTTCGTGATTAGTTGCGCATTTAAAGTGATTCTTGTGAAATAAAGTGAAAGAAAAAGTTTGTGAAAATGGCAGATTCGAGTGCTGAAGCTAAAGTTGCCACTCCTAGTAGTGAAACAAAGAAAGTCAAGAAAGCCGCTGCCTCTAAGAAGACAGCCGCTAAGCCTACCCACCCACCAACTTTAGAAATGGTTAATAAAGCGATTGAAAATTTAAAGGAACGTGGTGGCTCTTCATTAATTGCCATTAAGAAATATTTAGCGTCAACGTACAAGGTTGATGCAAATAAAGTTGCGCCGTTTATTAAAAAATATGTGAAAAGTGCAGTTGCAAGTGGAAAATTAATTCAGACCAAAGGAAAAGGTGCATCCGGATCGTTTAAATTGCCTGTTGCCTCGAAGGCCAAGAGTGGCGAGTCTAAAAAGCCAACTGTGAAAAGTGTTGATAAGAAAGTGAAGAAGGACAAGGCAGTCAAATCTGACAAGAAGCCGAAAAGTCCAAAGAAAGCGGCCGAGAAGAAAAAATCGACTGCTGCCGCGGCTAAAACCGCCAAAAAGGCTGGAACAGTGAAAGCGAAAGTGGCCCCCAAGCAGAAGCCTACAAAACCATCTAAAGCTGGAGTTAAAGCTGCTAAATCACCCAAAGCAAAGAAAATTCCAACTACAACGAAAAAAGTTGCTGCTAAGAAGCCAGCAAAGAAGTGAATTAATCACAATTCATCAGAAAACAATAATTAAAAAGTCCTTTTCAGGGCTACCAAATTATTAAACAAAGAGAAAACTTAATTCGCATTAATTATAATATTTCATTACATTTATGGCCTTTGTTGATATGAATGTTTTTTCTTTGGTTTCCCTGCAATATAGTCTGCCAATATTTGCTTCTATTTAAACGAAAATTATGTGATTTTTTCATAATAATTTCTCTAAAGATAATCATAAAACATAATTAACGTGATAAAATTTTATTTTAGTATTTTTTTTACCACCAAATTGAAAGAGTCTATGGAGAAATATTCTGCAAGTAATAATTTCTCTAAAGATAATCATAAAACATAATTAACGTGATAAAATTTTATTTTAGTATTTTTTTTACCACCAAATTGATAGAGTCTATGGAGAAATATTCTGCAAGTCTGCTATGGAAGTGGATGAGATTGTTTGAATAGCGTTGAGAAAAGTTACTATAATCTAGACTATTTGGTGTAATATTTTTATTGAAAATATTTAATACGTTGCCTGAAAGAATGATTTTCATCAATACCCATAAATTTACACGAAAAATGCATTATTTCTTCTATTATTATTGCTTTTTCGTAAATATTGCAATTTTATATGCACGAAAACACGCATATTTGACCAAATTACGTGAAAACTAAAAATGATATCGCCATTTAAGTTATATTTATAATTTTCTACATGTCCTATTTAATTAATAAAAGTAAAATATACTGAAAATTCCTAATAATAGAAAAGTTATTTCAGTTTGAATGTCTACGAATTTGTACAAAAATACGAATTTCTTCAGTGAAATATGAAAAATAATTTCACGCTCTTCTACAAGATTCTCACAGTGGGTACTTGAGTAAACCTCATATCGGAGAAAAATTGAATTAAAAGTTCGTAATTAGTTGCGCATTTAAAGTGATTCTTGTGAAATAAAGTGAAAGAAAAAGTTTGTGAAAATGGCAGATTCGAGTGCTGAAGCTAAAGTTGCCACTCCTAGTAGTGAAACAAAGAAAGTCAAGAAAGCCGCTGCCTCTAAGAAGACAGCCGCTAAGCCTACCCACCCACCAACTTCAGAAATGGTTAATAAAGCGATTGAAAATTTAAAGGAACGTGGTGGCTCTTCATTAATTGCCATTAAGAAATATTTAGCGTCAACGTACAAGGTTGATGCAAATAAAGTTGCGCCGTTTATTAAAAAATATGTGAAAAGTGCAGTTGCAAGTGGAAAATTAATTCAGACCAAAGGAAAAGGTGCATCCGGATCGTTTAAATTGCCTGTTGCCTCGAAGGCCAAGAGTGGCGAGTCTAAAAAGCCAACTGTGAAAAGTGTTGATAAGAAAGTGAAGAAGGACAAGGCAGTCAAATCTGACAAGAAGCCGAAAAGTCCAAAGAAAGCGGCCGAGAAGAAAAAATCGACTGCTGCCGCGGCTAAAACCGCCAAAAAGGCTGGAACAGTGAAAGCGAAAGTGGCCCCCAAGCAGAAGCCTACAAAACCATCTAAAGTTGGAGTTAAAGCTGCTAAATCACCCAAAGCAAAGAAAATTCCAACTACAACGAAAAAAGTTGCTGCTAAGAAGCCAGCAAAGAAGTGAATTAATCACAATTCATCAGAAAACAATAATAATTAAAAAGTCCTTTTCAGGGCTACCAAATTATTAAACAAAGAGTAAACTTAATTCGCATTAATTATAATATTTCATTACATTTATAGCCTTTGATGATATGAATGTTTTTTCTTTGGTTTCCCTGCAATATAGTCTGCCAATATTTGCTTCTATTTAAACGAAAATTATGTGATTTTTTCATAATAATTTCTCTAAAGATAATCATAAAACATAATTAACGTGATAAAATTTTATTTTAGTATTTTTGTTACCACCAAATTGAAATAGAGTCTATGGAGAAATATTCTGCAAGTCTGCTATGGAAGTGGATGAGATTGTTTGAATAGCGTTGAGAAAAGTTACTATAATCTAGACTATTTGGTGTAATATTTTTATTGAAAATATTTAATACGTTGCCTGAAAGAATGATTTTCATCAATACCCATAAATTTACACGAAAAATGCATTATTTCTTCTATTATTATTGCTTTTTCGTAAATATTGCAATTTTATATGCACGAAAACACGCATATTTGACCAAATTACGTGAAAACTAAAAATGATATCGCCATTTAAGTTATATTTATAATTTTCTACATGTCCTATTTAATTAATAAAAGTAAAATATACTGAAAATTCCTAATAATAAAAAAGTTATTTCAGTTTGAATGGCTACGAATTTGTACAAAAATACGAATTTCTTCAGTGAAATATGAAAAATAATTTCACGCTCTTCTACAAGATTCTCACAGTGGGTACTTGAGTAAACCTCATATCGGAGAAAAATTGAATTAAAAGTTCGTAATTAGTTGCGCATTTAAAGTGATTCTTGTGAAATAAAGTGAAAGAAAAAGTTTGTGAAAATGGCAGATTCGAGTGCTGAAGCTAAAGTTGCCACTCCTAGTAGTGAAACAAAGAAAGTCAAGAAAGCCGCTGCCTCTAAGAAGCCAGCCGCTAAGCCTACCCACCCACCAACTTCAGAAATGGTTAATAAAGCGATTGAAAATTTAAAGGAACGTGGTGGCTCTTCATTAATTGCCATTAAGAAATATTTAGCGTCAACGTACAAGGTTGATGCAAATAAAGTTGCGCCGTTTATTAAAAAATATGTGAAAAGTGCAGTTGCAAGTGGAAAATTAATTCAGACCAAAGGAAAAGGTGCATCCGGATCGTTTAAATTGCCTGTTGCCTCGAAGGCCAAGAGTGGCGAGTCTAAAAAGCCAACTGTGAAAAGTGTTGATAAGAAAGTGAAGAAGGACAAGGCAGTCAAATCTGACAAGAAGCCGAAAAGTCCAAAGAAAGCGGCCGAGAAGAAAAAATCGACTGCTGCCGCGGCTAAAACCGCCAAAAAGGCTGGAACAGTGAAAGCGAAAGTGGCCCCCAAGCAGAAGCCTACAAAACCATCTAAAGCTGGAGTTAAAGCTGCTAAATCACCCAAAGCAAAGAAAATTCCAACTACAACGAAAAAAGTTGCTGCTAAGAAGCCAGCAAAGAAGTGAATTAATCACAATTCATCAGAAAACAATAATTAAAAAGTCCTTTTCAGGGCTACCAAATTATTAAACAAAGAGTAAACTTAATTCGCATCAATTATAATATTTCATTACATTTATGGCCTTTGTTGATATGAATGTTTTTTCTTTGGTTTCCCTGCAATATAGTCTGCCAATATTTGCTTCTATTTAAACGAAAATTATGTGATTTTCTCATAATAATTTCTCTAAAGATAATCATAAAACATAATTAACGTGATAAAATTTTATTTTAGTATTTTTGTTACCACCAAATTGAAATAGAGTCTATGGAGAAATATTCTGCAAGTCTGCTATGGAAGTGGATGAGATTGTTTGAATAGCGTTGAGAAAAGTCACTATAATCTAGACTATTTGGTGTAATATTTTTATTGAAAATATTTAATACGTTACCTGAAAGAATGATTTTCATCAATACCCATAAATTTACACGAAAAATGCATTATTTCTTCTATTATTATTGCTTTTTCGTAAATATTGCAATTTTATATGCACGAAAACACGCATATTTGACCAAATTACGTGAAAACTAAAAATGATATCGCCATTATATTATATATTTATAATTTTCTACATGTCCTATTTAATTAATAAAAGTAAAATATACTGAAAATTCCTAATAATAAAAAAGTTATTTCAGTTTGAATGGCTACGAATTTGTACAAAAATACGAATTTCTTCAGTGATATATGAAAAATAATTTCACGCTCTTCTACAAGATTCTCACAGTGGGTACTTGAGTAAACCTCATATTGGAGAAAAATTGAATTAAAAGTTCGTGATTAGTTGCGCATTTAAGTGATTCTTGTGAAATAAAGTGAAAGAAAAAGTTTGTGAAAATGGCAGATTCGAGTGCTGAAGCTCAAGTTGCCACTCCTAGTAGTGAAACAAAGAAAGTCAAGAAAGCCGCTGCCTCTAAGAAGACAGCCGCTAAGCCTACCCACCCACCAACTTCAGAAATGGTTAATAAAGCGATTGAAAATTTAAAGGAACGTGGTGGCTCTTCATTAATTGCCATTAAGAAATATTTAGCGTCAACGTACAAGGTTGATGCAAATAAAGTTGCGCCGTTTATTAAAAAATATGTGAAAAGTGCAGTTGCAAGTGGAAAATTAATTCAGACCAAAGGAAAAGGTGCATCCGGATCGTTTAAATTGCCTGTTGCCTCGAAGGCCAAGAGTGGCGAGTCTAAAAAGCCAACTGTGAAAAGTGTTGATAAGAAAGTGAAGAAGGACAAGGCAGTCAAATCTGACAAGAAGCCGAAAAGTCCAAAGAAAGCGGCCGAGAAGAAAAAATCGACTGCTGCCGCGGCTAAAACCGCCAAAAAGGCTGGAACAGTGAAAGCGAAAGTGGCCCCCAAGCAGAAGCCTACAAAACCATCTAAAGCTGGAGTTAAAGCTGCTAAATCACCCAAAGCAAAGAAAATTCCAACTACAACGAAAAAAGTTGCTGCTAAGAAGCCAGCAAAGAAGTGAATTAATCACAATTCATCAGAAAACAATAATTAAAAAGTCCTTTTCAGGGCTACCAAATTATTAAACAAAGAGAAAACTTAATTCGCATCAATTATAATATTTCATTACATTTATGGCCTTTGTTGATATGAATGTTTTTTCTTTGGTTTCCCTGCAATATAGTCTGCCAATATTTGCTTCTATTTAAACGAAAATTATGTGATTTTTTCATAATAATTTCTCTAAAGATAATCATAAAACATAATTAACGTGATAAAATTTTATTTTAGTATTTTTTTTACCACCAAATTGAAAGAGTCTATGGAGAAATATTCTGCAAGTAATAATTTCTCTAAAGATAATCATAAAACATAATTAACGTGATAAAATTTTATTTTAGTATTTTTTTTACCACCAAATTGATAGAGTCTATGGAGAAATATTCTGCAAGTCTGCTATGGAAGTGGATGAGATTGTTTGAATAGCGTTGAGAAAAGTTACTATAATCTAGACTATTTGGTGTAATATTTTTATTGAAAATATTTAATACGTTGCCTGAAAGAATGATTTTCATCAATACCCATAAATTTACAAGAAAAATGCATTATTTCTTCTATTATTATTGCTTTTTCGTAAATATTGCAATTTTATATGCACGAAAACACGCATATTTGACCAAATTACGTGAAAACTAAAAATGATATCGCCATTTAAGTTATATTTATAATTTTCTACATGTCCTATTTAATTAATAAAAGTAAAATATACTGAAAATTCCTAATAATAGAAAAGTTATTTCAGTTTGAATGTCTACGAATTTGTACAAAAATACGAATTTCTTCAGTGAAATATGAAAAATAATTTCACGCTCTTCTACAAGATTCTCACAGTGGGTACTTGAGTAAACCTCATATCGGAGAAAAATTGAATTAGAAGTTCGTAATTAGTTGCGCATTTAAAGTGATTCTTGTGAAATAAAGTGAAAGAAAAAGTTTGTGAAAATGGCAGATTCGAGTGCTGAAGCTAAAGTTGCCACTCCTAGTAGTGAAACAAAGAAAGTCAAGAAAGCCGCTGCCTCTAAGAAGACAGCCGCTAAGCCTACCCACCCACCAACTTCAGAAATGGTTAATAAAGCGATTGAAAATTTAAAGGAACGTGGTGGCTCTTCATTAATTGCCATTAAGAAATATTTAGCGTCAACGTACAAGGTTGATGCAAATAAAGTTGCGCCGTTTATTAAAAAATATGTGAAAAGTGCAGTTGCAAGTGGAAAATTAATTCAGACCAAAGGAAAAGGTGCATCCGGATCGTTTAAATTGCCTGTTGCCTCGAAGGCCAAGAGTGGCGAGTCTAAAAAGTCAACTGTGAAAAGTGTTGATAAGAAAGTGAAGAAGGACAAGGCAGTCAAATCTGACAAGAAGCCGAAAAGTCCAAAGAAAGCGGCCGAGAAGAAAAAATCGACTGCTGCCGCGGCTAAAACCGCCAAAAAGGCTGAAACAGTGAAAGCGAAAGTGGCCCCCAAGCAGAAGCCTACAAAACCATCTAAAGCTGGAGTTAAAGCTGCTAAATCACCCAAAGCAAAGAAAATTCCAACTACAACGAAAAAAGTTGCTGCTAAGAAGCCAGCAAAGAAGTGAATTAATCACAATTCATCAGAAAACAATAATTAAAAAGTCCTTTTCAGGGCTACCAAATTATTAAACAAAGAGTAAACTTAATTCGCATCAATTATAATATTTCATTACATTTATGGCCTTTGTTGATATGAATGTTTTTTCTTTGGTTTCCCTGCAATATAGTCTGCCAATATTTGCTTCTATTTAAACGAAAATTATGTGATTTTTTCATAATAATTTCTCTAAAGATAATCATAAAACATAATTAACGTGATAAAATTTTATTTTAGTATTTTTGTTACCACCAAATTGAAATAGAGTCTATGGAGAAATATTCTGCAAGTCTGCTATGGAAGTGGATGAGATTGTTTGAATAGCGTTGAGAAAAGTCACTATAATCTAGACTATTTGGTGTAATATTTTTATTGAAAATATTTAATACGTTACCTGAAAGAATGATTTTCATCAATACCCATAAATTTACACGAAAAATGCATTATTTCTTCTATTATTATTGCTTTTTCGTAAATATTGCAATTTTATATGCACGAAAACACGCATATTTGACCAAATTACGTGAAAACTAAAAATGATATCGCCATTTAAGTTATATTTATAATTTTCTACATGTCCTATTTAATTAATAAAAGTAAAATATACTGAAAATTCCTAATAATAAAAAAGTTATTTCAGTTTGAATGGCTACGAATTTGTACAAAAATACGAATTTCTTCAGTGAAATATGAAAAATAATTTCACGCTCTTCTACAAGATTCTCACAGTGGGTACTTGAGTAAACCTCATATTGGAGAAAAATTGAATTAAAAGTTCGTAATTAGTTGCGCATTTAAAGTGATTCTTGTGAAATAAAGTGAAAGAAAAAGTTTGTGAAAATGGCAGATTCGAGTGCTGAAGCTAAAGTTGCCACTCCTAGTAGTGAAACAAAGAAAGTCAAGAAAGCCGCTGCCTCTAAGAAGCCAGCCGCTAAGCCTACCCACCCACCAACTTCAGAAATGGTTAATAAAGCGATTGAAAATTTAAAGGAACGTGGTGGCTCTTCATTAATTGCCATTAAGAAATATTTAGCGTCAACGTACAAGGTTGATGCAAATAAAGTTGCGCCGTTTATTAAAAAATATGTGAAAAGTGCAGTTGCAAGTGGAAAATTAATTCAGACCAAAGGAAAAGGTGCATCCGGATCGTTTAAATTGCCTGTTGCCTCGAAGGCCAAGAGTGGCGAGTCTAAAAAGCCAACTGTGAAAAGTGTTGATAAGAAAGTGAAGAAGGACAAGGCAGTCAAATCTGACAAGAAGCCGAAAAGTCCAAAGAAAGCGGCCGAGAAGAAAAAATCGACTGCTGCCGCGGCTAAAACCGCCAAAAAGGCTGGAACAGTGAAAGCGAAAGTGGCCCCCAAGCAGAAGCCTACAAAACCATCTAAAGCTGGAGTTAAAGCTGCTAAATCACCCAAAGCAAAGAAAATTCCAACTACAACGAAAAAAGTTGCTGCTAAGAAGCCAGCAAAGAAGTGAATTAATCACAATTCATCAGAAAACAATAATTAAAAAGTCCTTTTCAGGGCTACCAAATTATTAAACAAAGAGAAAACTTAATTCGCATTAATTATAATATTTCATTACATTTATGGCCTTTGTTGATATGAATGTTTTTTCTTTGGTTTCCCTGCAATATAGTCTGCCAATATTTGCTTCTATTTAAACGAAAATTATGTGATTTTTTCATAATAATTTCTCTAAAGATAATCATAAAACATAATTAACGTGATAAAATTTTATTTTAGTATTTTTTTTACCACCAAATTGAAAGAGTCTATGGAGAAATATTCTGCAAGTAATAATTTCTCTAAAGATAATCATAAAACATAATTAACGTGATAAAATTTTATTTTAGTATTTTTTTTACCACCAAATTGATAGAGTCTATGGAGAAATATTCTGCAAGTCTGCTATGGAAGTGGATGAGATTGTTTGAATAGCGTTGAGAAAAGTTACTATAATCTAGACTATTTGGTGTAATATTTTTATTGAAAATATTTAATACGTTGCCTGAAAGAATGATTTTCATCAATACCCATAAATTTACACGAAAAATGCATTATTTCTTCTATTATTATTGCTTTTTCGTAAATATTGCAATTTTATATGCACGAAAACACGCATATTTGACCAAATTACGTGAAAACTAAAAATGATATCGCCATTTAAGTTATATTTATAATTTTCTACATGTCCTATTTAATTAATAAAAGTAAAATATACTGAAAATTCCTAATAATAGAAAAGTTATTTCAGTTTGAATGTCTACGAATTTGTACAAAAATACGAATTTCTTCAGTGAAATATGAAAAATAATTTCACGCTCTTCTACAAGATTCTCACAGTGGGTACTTGAGTAAACCTCATATCGGAGAAAAATTGAATTAAAAGTTCGTAATTAGTTGCGCATTTAAAGTGATTCTTGTGAAATAAAGTGAAAGAAAAAGTTTGTGAAAATGGCAGATTCGAGTGCTGAAGCTAAAGTTGCCACTCCTAGTAGTGAAACAAAGAAAGTCAAGAAAGCCGCTGCCTCTAAGAAGACAGCCGCTAAGCCTACCCACCCACCAACTTCAGAAATGGTTAATAAAGCGATTGAAAATTTAAAGGAACGTGGTGGCTCTTCATTAATTGCCATTAAGAAATATTTAGCGTCAACGTACAAGGTTGATGCAAATAAAGTTGCGCCGTTTATTAAAAAATATGTGAAAAGTGCAGTTGCAAGTGGAAAATTAATTCAGACCAAAGGAAAAGGTGCATCCGGATCGTTTAAATTGCCTGTTGCCTCGAAGGCCAAGAGTGGCGAGTCTAAAAAGCCAACTGTGAAAAGTGTTGATAAGAAAGTGAAGAAGGACAAGGCAGTCAAATCTGACAAGAAGCCGAAAAGTCCAAAGAAAGCGGCCGAGAAGAAAAAATCGACTGCTGCCGCGGCTAAAACCGCCAAAAAGGCTGGAACAGTGAAAGCGAAAGTGGCCCCCAAGCAGAAGCCTACAAAACCATCTAAAGCTGGAGTTAAAGCTGCTAAATCACCCAAAGCAAAGAAAATTCCAACTACAACGAAAAAAGTTGCTGCTAAGAAGCCAGCAAAGAAGTGAATTAATCACAATTCATCAGAAAACAATAATTAAAAAGTCCTTTTCAGGGCTACCAAATTATTAAACAAAGAGAAAACTTAATTCGCATTAATTATAATATTTCATTACATTTATGGCCTTTGTTGATATGAATGTTTTTTCTTTGGTTTCCCTGCAATATAGTCTGCCAATATTTGCTTCTATTTAAACGAAAATTATGTGATTTTTTCATAATAATTTCTCTAAAGATAATCATAAAACATAATTAACGTGATAAAATTTTATTTTAGTATTTTTTTTACCACCAAATTGAAAGAGTCTATGGAGAAATATTCTGCAAGTAATAATTTCTCTAAAGATAATCATAAAACATAATTAACGTGATAAAATTTTATTTTAGTATTTTTTTTACCACCAAATTGATAGAGTCTATGGAGAAATATTCTGCAAGTCTGCTATGGAAGTGGATGAGATTGTTTGAATAGCGTTGAGAAAAGTTACTATAATCTAGACTATTTGGTGTAATATTTTTATTGAAAATATTTAATACGTTGCCTGAAAGAATGATTTTCATCAATACCCATAAATTTACACGAAAAATGCATTATTTCTTCTATTATTATTGCTTTTTCGTAAATATTGCAATTTTATATGCACGAAAACACGCATATTTGACCAAATTACGTGAAAACTAAAAATGATATCGCCATTTAAGTTATATTTATAATTTTCTACATGTCCTATTTAATTAATAAAAGTAAAATATACTGAAAATTCCTAATAATAGAAAAGTTATTTCAGTTTGAATGTCTACGAATTTGTACAAAAATACGAATTTCTTCAGTGAAATATGAAAAATAATTTCACGCTCTTCTACAAGATTCTCACAGTGGGTACTTGAGTAAACCTCATATCGGAGAAAAATTGAATTAAAAGTTCGTAATTAGTTGCGCATTTAAAGTGATTCTTGTGAAATAAAGTGAAAGAAAAAGTTTGTGAAAATGGCAGATTCGAGTGCTGAAGCTAAAGTTGCCACTCCTAGTAGTGAAACAAAGAAAGTCAAGAAAGCCGCTGCCTCTAAGAAGACAGCCGCTAAGCCTACCCACCCACCAACTTCAGAAATGGTTAATAAAGCGATTGAAAATTTAAAGGAACGTGGTGGCTCTTCATTAATTGCCATTAAGAAATATTTAGCGTCAACGTACAAGGTTGATGCAAATAAAGTTGCGCCGTTTATTAAAAAATATGTGAAAAGTGCAGTTGCAAGTGGAAAATTAATTCAGACCAAAGGAAAAGGTGCATCCGGATCGTTTAAATTGCCTGTTGCCTCGAAGGCCAAGAGTGGCGAGTCTAAAAAGCCAACTGTGAAAAGTGTTGATAAGAAAGTGAAGAAGGACAAGGCAGTCAAATCTGACAAGAAGCCGAAAAGTCCAAAGAAAGCGGCCGAGAAGAAAAAATCGACTGCTGCCGCGGCTAAAACCGCCAAAAAGGCTGGAACAGTGAAAGCGAAAGTGGCCCCCAAGCAGAAGCCTACAAAACCATCTAAAGTTGGAGTTAAAGCTGCTAAATCACCCAAAGCAAAGAAAATTCCAACTACAACGAAAAAAGTTGCTGCTAAGAAGCCAGCAAAGAAGTGAATTAATCACAATTCATCAGAAAACAATAATAATTAAAAAGTCCTTTTCAGGGCTACCAAATTATTAAACAAAGAGTAAACTTAATTCGCATTAATTATAATATTTCATTACATTTATAGCCTTTGATGATATGAATGTTTTTTCTTTGGTTTCCCTGCAATATAGTCTGCCAATATTTGCTTCTATTTAAACGAAAATTATGTGATTTTTTCATAATAATTTCTCTAAAGATAATCATAAAACATAATTAACGTGATAAAATTTTATTTTAGTATTTTTGTTACCACCAAATTGAAATAGAGTCTATGGAGAAATATTCTGCAAGTCTGCTATGGAAGTGGATGAGATTGTTTGAATAGCGTTGAGAAAAGTTACTATAATCTAGACTATTTGGTGTAATATTTTTATTGAAAATATTTAATACGTTGCCTGAAAGAATGATTTTCATCAATACCCATAAATTTACACGAAAAATGCATTATTTCTTCTATTATTATTGCTTTTTCGTAAATATTGCAATTTTATATGCACGAAAACACGCATATTTGACCAAATTACGTGAAAACTAAAAATGATATCGCCATTTAAGTTATATTTATAATTTTCTACATGTCCTATTTAATTAATAAAAGTAAAATATACTGAAAATTCCTAATAATAAAAAAGTTATTTCAGTTTGAATGGCTACGAATTTGTACAAAAATACGAATTTCTTCAGTGAAATATGAAAAATAATTTCACGCTCTTCTACAAGATTCTCACAGTGGGTACTTGAGTAAACCTCATATCGGAGAAAAATTGAATTAAAAGTTCGTAATTAGTTGCGCATTTAAAGTGATTCTTGTGAAATAAAGTGAAAGAAAAAGTTTGTGAAAATGGCAGATTCGAGTGCTGAAGCTAAAGTTGCCACTCCTAGTAGTGAAACAAAGAAAGTCAAGAAAGCCGCTGCCTCTAAGAAGCCAGCCGCTAAGCCTACCCACCCACCAACTTCAGAAATGGTTAATAAAGCGATTGAAAATTTAAAGGAACGTGGTGGCTCTTCATTAATTGCCATTAAGAAATATTTAGCGTCAACGTACAAGGTTGATGCAAATAAAGTTGCGCCGTTTATTAAAAAATATGTGAAAAGTGCAGTTGCAAGTGGAAAATTAATTCAGACCAAAGGAAAAGGTGCATCCGGATCGTTTAAATTGCCTGTTGCCTCGAAGGCCAAGAGTGGCGAGTCTAAAAAGCCAACTGTGAAAAGTGTTGATAAGAAAGTGAAGAAGGACAAGGCAGTCAAATCTGACAAGAAGCCGAAAAGTCCAAAGAAAGCGGCCGAGAAGAAAAAATCGACTGCTGCCGCGGCTAAAACCGCCAAAAAGGCTGGAACAGTGAAAGCGAAAGTGGCCCCCAAGCAGAAGCCTACAAAACCATCTAAAGCTGGAGTTAAAGCTGCTAAATCACCCAAAGCAAAGAAAATTCCAACTACAACGAAAAAAGTTGCTGCTAAGAAGCCAGCAAAGAAGTGAATTAATCACAATTCATCAGAAAACAATAATTAAAAAGTCCTTTTCAGGGCTACCAAATTATTAAACAAAGAGTAAACTTAATTCGCATCAATTATAATATTTCATTACATTTATGGCCTTTGTTGATATGAATGTTTTTTCTTTGGTTTCCCTGCAATATAGTCTGCCAATATTTGCTTCTATTTAAACGAAAATTATGTGATTTTCTCATAATAATTTCTCTAAAGATAATCATAAAACATAATTAACGTGATAAAATTTTATTTTAGTATTTTTGTTACCACCAAATTGAAATAGAGTCTATGGAGAAATATTCTGCAAGTCTGCTATGGAAGTGGATGAGATTGTTTGAATAGCGTTGAGAAAAGTCACTATAATCTAGACTATTTGGTGTAATATTTTTATTGAAAATATTTAATACGTTACCTGAAAGAATGATTTTCATCAATACCCATAAATTTACACGAAAAATGCATTATTTCTTCTATTATTATTGCTTTTTCGTAAATATTGCAATTTTATATGCACGAAAACACGCATATTTGACCAAATTACGTGAAAACTAAAAATGATATCGCCATTATATTATATATTTATAATTTTCTACATGTCCTATTTAATTAATAAAAGTAAAATATACTGAAAATTCCTAATAATAAAAAAGTTATTTCAGTTTGAATGGCTACGAATTTGTACAAAAATACGAATTTCTTCAGTGATATATGAAAAATAATTTCACGCTCTTCTACAAGATTCTCACAGTGGGTACTTGAGTAAACCTCATATTGGAGAAAAATTGAATTAAAAGTTCGTGATTAGTTGCGCATTTAAAGTGATTCTTGTGAAATAAAGTGAAAGAAAAAGTTTGTGAAAATGGCAGATTCGAGTGCTGAAGCTAAAGTTGCCACTCCTAGTAGTGAAACAAAGAAAGTCAAGAAAGCCGCTGCCTCTAAGAAGACAGCCGCTAAGCCTACCCACCCACCAACTTTAGAAATGGTTAATAAAGCGATTGAAAATTTAAAGGAACGTGGTGGCTCTTCATTAATTGCCATTAAGAAATATTTAGCGTCAACGTACAAGGTTGATGCAAATAAAGTTGCGCCGTTTATTAAAAAATATGTGAAAAGTGCAGTTGCAAGTGGAAAATTAATTCAGACCAAAGGAAAAGGTGCATCCGGATCGTTTAAATTGCCTGTTGCCTCGAAGGCCAAGAGTGGCGAGTCTAAAAAGCCAACTGTGAAAAGTGTTGATAAGAAAGTGAAGAAGGACAAGGCAGTCAAATCTGACAAGAAGCCGAAAAGTCCAAAGAAAGCGGCCGAGAAGAAAAAATCGACTGCTGCCGCGGCTAAAACCGCCAAAAAGGCTGGAACAGTGAAAGCGAAAGTGGCCCCCAAGCAGAAGCCTACAAAACCATCTAAAGCTGGAGTTAAAGCTGCTAAATCACCCAAAGCAAAGAAAATTCCAACTACAACGAAAAAAGTTGCTGCTAAGAAGCCAGCAAAGAAGTGAATTAATCACAATTCATCAGAAAACAATAATTAAAAAGTCCTTTTCAGGGCTACCAAATTATTAAACAAAGAGAAAACTTAATTCGCATTAATTATAATATTTCATTACATTTATGGCCTTTGTTGATATGAATGTTTTTTCTTTGGTTTCCCTGCAATATAGTCTGCCAATATTTGCTTCTATTTAAACGAAAATTATGTGATTTTTTCATAATAATTTCTCTAAAGATAATCATAAAACATAATTAACGTGATAAAATTTTATTTTAGTATTTTTTTTACCACCAAATTGAAAGAGTCTATGGAGAAATATTCTGCAAGTAATAATTTCTCTAAAGATAATCATAAAACATAATTAACGTGATAAAATTTTATTTTAGTATTTTTTTTACCACCAAATTGATAGAGTCTATGGAGAAATATTCTGCAAGTCTGCTATGGAAGTGGATGAGATTGTTTGAATAGCGTTGAGAAAAGTTACTATAATCTAGACTATTTGGTGTAATATTTTTATTGAAAATATTTAATACGTTGCCTGAAAGAATGATTTTCATCAATACCCATAAATTTACACGAAAAATGCATTATTTCTTCTATTATTATTGCTTTTTCGTAAATATTGCAATTTTATATGCACGAAAACACGCATATTTGACCAAATTACGTGAAAACTAAAAATGATATCGCCATTTAAGTTATATTTATAATTTTCTACATGTCCTATTTAATTAATAAAAGTAAAATATACTGAAAATTCCTAATAATAGAAAAGTTATTTCAGTTTGAATGTCTACGAATTTGTACAAAAATACGAATTTCTTCAGTGAAATATGAAAAATAATTTCACGCTCTTCTACAAGATTCTCACAGTGGGTACTTGAGTAAACCTCATATCGGAGAAAAATTGAATTAAAAGTTCGTAATTAGTTGCGCATTTAAAGTGATTCTTGTGAAATAAAGTGAAAGAAAAAGTTTGTGAAAATGGCAGATTCGAGTGCTGAAGCTAAAGTTGCCACTCCTAGTAGTGAAACAAAGAAAGTCAAGAAAGCCGCTGCCTCTAAGAAGACAGCCGCTAAGCCTACCCACCCACCAACTTCAGAAATGGTTAATAAAGCGATTGAAAATTTAAAGGAACGTGGTGGCTCTTCATTAATTGCCATTAAGAAATATTTAGCGTCAACGTACAAGGTTGATGCAAATAAAGTTGCGCCGTTTATTAAAAAATATGTGAAAAGTGCAGTTGCAAGTGGAAAATTAATTCAGACCAAAGGAAAAGGTGCATCCGGATCGTTTAAATTGCCTGTTGCCTCGAAGGCCAAGAGTGGCGAGTCTAAAAAGCCAACTGTGAAAAGTGTTGATAAGAAAGTGAAGAAGGACAAGGCAGTCAAATCTGACAAGAAGCCGAAAAGTCCAAAGAAAGCGGCCGAGAAGAAAAAATCGACTGCTGCCGCGGCTAAAACCGCCAAAAAGGCTGGAACAGTGAAAGCGAAAGTGGCCCCCAAGCAGAAGCCTACAAAACCATCTAAAGTTGGAGTTAAAGCTGCTAAATCACCCAAAGCAAAGAAAATTCCAACTACAACGAAAAAAGTTGCTGCTAAGAAGCCAGCAAAGAAGTGAATTAATCACAATTCATCAGAAAACAATAATAATTAAAAAGTCATTTTCAGGGCTACCAAATTATTAAACAAAGAGTAAACTTAATTCGCATTAATTATAATATTTCATTACATTTATAGCCTTTGATGATATGAATGTTTTTTCTTTGGTTTCCCTGCAATATAGTCTGCCAATATTTGCTTCTATTTAAACGAAAATTATGTGATTTTTTCATAATAATTTCTCTAAAGATAATCATAAAACATAATTAACGTGATAAAATTTTATTTTAGTATTTTTGTTACCACCAAATTGAAATAGAGTCTATGGAGAAATATTCTGCAAGTCTGCTATGGAAGTGGATGAGATTGTTTGAATAGCGTTGAGAAAAGTTACTATAATCTAGACTATTTGGTGTAATATTTTTATTGAAAATATTTAATACGTTGCCTGAAAGAATGATTTTCATCAATACCCATAAATTTACACGAAAAATGCATTATTTCTTCTATTATTATTGCTTTTTCGTAAATATTGCAATTTTATATGCACGAAAACACGCATATTTGACCAAATTACGTGAAAACTAAAAATGATATCGCCATTTAAGTTATATTTATAATTTTCTACATGTCCTAGTTAATTAATAAAAGTAAAATATACTGAAAATTCCTAATAATAAAAAAGTTATTTCAGTTTGAATGGCTACGAATTTGTACAAAAATACGAATTTCTTCAGTGAAATATGAAAAATAATTTCACGCTCTTCTACAAGATTCTCACAGTGGGTACTTGAGTAAACCTCATATCGGAGAAAAATTGAATTAAAAGTTCGTAATTAGTTGCGCATTTAAAGTGATTCTTGTGAAATAAAGTGAAAGAAAAAGTTTGTGAAAATGGCAGATTCGAGTGCTGAAGCTAAAGTTGCCACTCCTAGTAGTGAAACAAAGAAAGTCAAGAAAGCCGCTGCCTCTAAGAAGCCAGCCGCTAAGCCTACCCACCCACCAACTTCAGAAATGGTTAATAAAGCGATTGAAAATTTAAAGGAACGTGGTGGCTCTTCATTAATTGCCATTAAGAAATATTTAGCGTCAACGTACAAGGTTGATGCAAATAAAGTTGCGCCGTTTATTAAAAAATATGTGAAAAGTGCAGTTGCAAGTGGAAAATTAATTCAGACCAAAGGAAAAGGTGCATCCGGATCGTTTAAATTGCCTGTTGCCTCGAAGGCCAAGAGTGGCGAGTCTAAAAAGCCAACTGTGAAAAGTGTTGATAAGAAAGTGAAGAAGGACAAGGCAGTCAAATCTGACAAGAAGCCGAAAAGTCCAAAGAAAGCGGCCGAGAAGAAAAAATCGACTGCTGCCGCGGCTAAAACCGCCAAAAAGGCTGGAACAGTGAAAGCGAAAGTGGCCCCCAAGCAGAAGCCTACAAAACCATCTAAAGCTGGAGTTAAAGCTGCTAAATCACCCAAAGCAAAGAAAATTCCAACTACAACGAAAAAAGTTGCTGCTAAGAAGCCAGCAAAGAAGTGAATTAATCACAATTCATCAGAAAACAATAATTAAAAAGTCCTTTTCAGGGCTACCAAATTATTAAACAAAGAGTAAACTTAATTCGCATCAATTATAATATTTCATTACATTTATAGCCTTTGTTGATATGAATGTTTTTTCTTTGGTTTCCCTGCAATATAGTCTGCCAATATTTGCTTCTATTTAAACGAAAATTATGTGATTTTCTCATAATAATTTCTCTAAAGATAATCATAAAACATAATTAACGTGATAAAATTTTATTTTAGTATTTTTGTTACCACCAAATTGAAATAGAGTCTATGGAGAAATATTCTGCAAGTCTGCTATGGAAGTGGATGAGATTGTTTGAATAGCGTTGAGAAAAGTCACTATAATCTAGACTATTTGGTGTAATATTTTTATTGAAAATATTTAATACGTTACCTGAAAGAATGATTTTCATCAATACCCATAAATTTACACGAAAAATGCATTATTTCTTCTATTATTATTGCTTTTTCGTAAATATTGCAATTTTATATGCACGAAAACACGCATATTTGACCAAATTACGTGAAAACTAAAAATGATATCGCCATTATATTATATATTTATAATTTTCTACATGTCCTATTTAATTAATAAAAGTAAAATATACTGAAAATTCCTAATAATAAAAAAGTTATTTCAGTTTGAATGGCTACGAATTTGTACAAAAATACGAATTTCTTCAGTGATATATGAAAAATAATTTCACGCTCTTCTACAAGATTCTCACAGTGGGTACTTGAGTAAACCTCATATTGGAGAAAAATTGAATTAAAAGTTCGTGATTAGTTGCGCATTTAAAGTGATTCTTGTGAAATAAAGTGAAAGAAAAAGTTTGTGAAAATGGCAGATTCGAGTGCTGAAGCTAAAGTTGCCACTCCTAGTAGTGAAACAAAGAAAGTCAAGAAAGCCGCTGCCTCTAAGAAGACAGCCGCTAAGCCTACCCACCCACCAACTTTAGAAATGGTTAATAAAGCGATTGAAAATTTAAAGGAACGTGGTGGCTCTTCATTAATTGCCATTAAGAAATATTTAGCGTCAACGTACAAGGTTGATGCAAATAAAGTTGCGCCGTTTATTAAAAAATATGTGAAAAGTGCAGTTGCAAGTGGAAAATTAATTCAGACCAAAGGAAAAGGTGCATCCGGATCGTTTAAATTGCCTGTTGCCTCGAAGGCCAAGAGTGGCGAGTCTAAAAAGCCAACTGTGAAAAGTGTTGATAAGAAAGTGAAGAAGGACAAGGCAGTCAAATCTGACAAGAAGCCGAAAAGTCCAAAGAAAGCGGCCGAGAAGAAAAAATCGACTGCTGCCGCGGCTAAAACCGCCAAAAAGGCTGGAACAGTGAAAGCGAAAGTGGCCCCCAAGCAGAAGCCTACAAAACCATCTAAAGCTGGAGTTAAAGCTGCTAAATCACCCAAAGCAAAGAAAATTCCAACTACAACGAAAAAAGTTGCTGCTAAGAAGCCAGCAAAGAAGTGAATTAATCACAATTCATCAGAAAACAATAATTAAAAAGTCCTTTTCAGGGCTACCAAATTATTAAACAAAGAGAAAACTTAATTCGCATTAATTATAATATTTCATTACATTTATGGCCTTTGTTGATATGAATGTTTTTTCTTTGGTTTCCCTGCAATATAGTCTGCCAATATTTGCTTCTATTTAAACGAAAATTATGTGATTTTTTCATAATAATTTCTCTAAAGATAATCATAAAACATAATTAACGTGATAAAATTTTATTTTAGTATTTTTTTTACCACCAAATTGAAAGAGTCTATGGAGAAATATTCTGCAAGTAATAATTTCTCTAAAGATAATCATAAAACATAATTAACGTGATAAAATTTTATTTTAGTATTTTTTTTACCACCAAATTGATAGAGTCTATGGAGAAATATTCTGCAAGTCTGCTATGGAAGTGGATGAGATTGTTTGAATAGCGTTGAGAAAAGTTACTATAATCTAGACTATTTGGTGTAATATTTTTATTGAAAATATTTAATACGTTGCCTGAAAGAATGATTTTCATCAATACCCATAAATTTACACGAAAAATGCATTATTTCTTCTATTATTATTGCTTTTTCGTAAATATTGCAATTTTATATGCACGAAAACACGCATATTTGACCAAATTACGTGAAAACTAAAAATGATATCGCCATTTAAGTTATATTTATAATTTTCTACATGTCCTATTTAATTAATAAAAGTAAAATATACTGAAAATTCCTAATAATAGAAAAGTTATTTCAGTTTGAATGTCTACGAATTTGTACAAAAATACGAATTTCTTCAGTGAAATATGAAAAATAATTTCACGCTCTTCTACAAGATTCTCACAGTGGGTACTTGAGTAAACCTCATATCGGAGAAAAATTGAATTAAAAGTTCGTAATTAGTTGCGCATTTAAAGTGATTCTTGTGAAATAAAGTGAAAGAAAAAGTTTGTGAAAATGGCAGATTCGAGTGCTGAAGCTAAAGTTGCCACTCCTAGTAGTGAAACAAAGAAAGTCAAGAAAGCCGCTGCCTCTAAGAAGACAGCCGCTAAGCCTACCCACCCACCAACTTCAGAAATGGTTAATAAAGCGATTGAAAATTTAAAGGAACGTGGTGGCTCTTCATTAATTGCCATTAAGAAATATTTAGCGTCAACGTACAAGGTTGATGCAAATAAAGTTGCGCCGTTTATTAAAAAATATGTGAAAAGTGCAGTTGCAAGTGGAAAATTAATTCAGACCAAAGGAAAAGGTGCATCCGGATCGTTTAAATTGCCTGTTGCCTCGAAGGCCAAGAGTGGCGAGTCTAAAAAGCCAACTGTGAAAAGTGTTGATAAGAAAGTGAAGAAGGACAAGGCAGTCAAATCTGACAAGAAGCCGAAAAGTCCAAAGAAAGCGGCCGAGAAGAAAAAATCGACTGCTGCCGCGGCTAAAACCGCCAAAAAGGCTGGAACAGTGAAAGCGAAAGTGGCCCCCAAGCAGAAGCCTACAAAACCATCTAAAGTTGGAGTTAAAGCTGCTAAATCACCCAAAGCAAAGAAAATTCC
The DNA here is from genome assembly GCA_963855945.1 of Thereva nobilitata. Classification (NCBI taxonomy): domain Eukaryota; kingdom Metazoa; phylum Arthropoda; class Insecta; order Diptera; family Therevidae; genus Thereva; species Thereva nobilitata. The sequence goes on from OY979695.1 coordinate 125,933,921, forward strand.
AACTACAACGAAAAAAGTTGCTGCTAAGAAGCCAGCAAAGAAGTGAATTAATCACAATTCATCAGAAAACAATAATAATTAAAAAGTCCTTTTCAGGGCTACCAAATTATTAAACAAAGAGTAAACTTAATTCGCATTAATTATAATATTTCATTACATTTATAGCCTTTGATGATATGAATGTTTTTTCTTTGGTTTCCCTGCAATATAGTCTGCCAATATTTGCTTCTATTTAAACGAAAATTATGTGATTTTTTCATAATAATTTCTCTAAAGATAATCATAAAACATAATTAACGTGATAAAATTTTATTTTAGTATTTTTGTTACCACCAAATTGAAATAGAGTCTATGGAGAAATATTCTGCAAGTCTGCTATGGAAGTGGATGAGATTGTTTGAATAGCGTTGAGAAAAGTTACTATAATCTAGACTATTTGGTGTAATATTTTTATTGAAAATATTTAATACGTTGCCTGAAAGAATGATTTTCATCAATACCCATAAATTTACACGAAAAATGCATTATTTCTTCTATTATTATTGCTTTTTCGTAAATATTGCAATTTTATATGCACGAAAACACGCATATTTGACCAAATTACGTGAAAACTAAAAATGATATCGCCATTTAAGTTATATTTATAATTTTCTACATGTCCTATTTAATTAATAAAAGTAAAATATACTGAAAATTCCCAATAATAAAAAAGTTATTTCAGTTTGAATGTCTACGAATTTGTACAAAAATACGAATTTCTTCAGTGAAATATGAAAAATAATTTCACGCTCTTCTACAAGATTCTCACAGTGGGTACTTGAGTAAACCTCATATTGGAGAAAAATTGAATTAAAAGTTCGTGATTAGTTGCGCATTTAAAGTGATTCTTGTGAAATAAAGTGAAAGAAAAAGTTTGTGAAAATGGCAGATTCGAGTGCTGAAGCTAAAGTTGCCACTCCTAGTAGTGAAACAAAGAAAGTCAAGAAAGCCGCTGCCTCTAAGAAGACAGCCGCTAAGCCTACCCACCCACCAACTTCAGAAATGGTTAATAAAGCGATTGAAAATTTAAAGGAACGTGGTGGCTCTTCATTAATTGCCATTAAGAAATATTTAGCGTCAACGTACAAGGTTGATGCAAATAAAGTTGCGCCGTTTATTAAAAAATATGTGAAAAGTGCAGTTGCAAGTGGAAAATTAATTCAGACCAAAGGAAAAGGTGCATCCGGATCGTTTAAATTGCCTGTTGCCTCGAAGGCCAAGAGTGGCGAGTCTAAAAAGCCAACTGTGAAAAGTGTTGATAAGAAAGTGAAGAAGGACAAGGCAGTCAAATCTGACAAGAAGCCGAAAAGTCCAAAGAAAGCGGCCGAGAAGAAAAAATCGACTGCTGCCGCGGCTAAAACCGCCAAAAAGGCTGGAACAGTGAAAGCGAAAGTGGCCCCCAAGCAGAAGCCTACAAAACCATCTAAAGCTGGAGTTAAAGCTGCTAAATCACCCAAAGCAAAGAAAATTCCAACTACAACGAAAAAAGTTGCTGCTAAGAAGCCAGCAAAGAAGTGAATTAATCACAATTCATCAGAAAACAATAATAATTAAAAAGTCCTTTTCAGGGCTACCAAATTATTAAACAAAGAGTAAACTTAATTCGCATTAATTATAATATTTCATTACATTTATAGCCTTTGTTGATATGAATGTTTTTTCTTTGGTTTCCCTGCAATATAGTCTGCCAATATTTGCTTCTATTTAAACGAAAATTATGTGATTTTTTCATAATAATTTCTCTAAAGATAATCATAAAACATAATTAACGTGATAAAATTTTATTTTAGTATTTTTGTTACCACCAAATTGAAATAGAGTCTATGGAGAAATATTCTGCAAGTCTGCTATGGAAGTGGATGAGATTGTTTGAATAGCGTTGAGAAAAGTTACTATAATCTAGACTATTTGGTGTAATATTTTTATTGAAAATATTTAATACGTTGCCTGAAAGAATGATTTTCATCAATACCCATAAATTTACACGAAAAATGCATTATTTCTTCTATTATTATTGCTTTTTCGTAAATATTGCAATTTTATATGCACGAAAACACGCATATTTGACCAAATTACGTGAAAACTAAAAATGATATCGCCATTTAAGTTATATTTATAATTTTCTACATGTCCTATTTAATTAATAAAAGTAAAATATACTGAAAATTCCCAATAATAAAAAAGTTATTTCAGTTTGAATGTCTACGAATTTGTACAAAAATACGAATTTCTTCAGTGAAATATGAAAAATAATTTCACGCTCTTCTACAAGATTCTCACAGTGGGTACTTGAGTAAACCTCATATTGGAGAAAAATTGAATTAAAAGTTCGTGATTAGTTGCGCATTTAAAGTGATTCTTGTGAAATAAAGTGAAAGAAAAAGTTTGTGAAAATGGCAGATTCGAGTGCTGAAGCTAAAGTTGCCACTCCTAGTAGTGAAACAAAGAAAGTCAAGAAAGCCGCTGCCTCTAAGAAGCCAGCCGCTAAGCCTACCCACCCACCAACTTCAGAAATGGTTAATAAAGCGATTGAAAATTTAAAGGAACGTGGTGGCTCTTCATTAATTGCCATTAAGAAATATTTAGCGTCAACGTACAAGGTTGATGCAAATAAAGTTGCGCCGTTTATTAAAAAATATGTGAAAAGTGCAGTTGCAAGTGGAAAATTAATTCAGACCAAAGGAAAAGGTGCATCCGGATCGTTTAAATTGCCTGTTGCCTCGAAGGCCAAGAGTGGCGAGTCTAAAAAGTCAACTGTGAAAAGTGTTGATAAGAAAGTGAAGAAGGACAAGGCAGTCAAATCTGACAAGAAGCCGAAAAGTCCAAAGAAAGCGGCCGAGAAGAAAAAATCGACTGCTGCCGCGGCTAAAACCGCCAAAAAGGCTGAAACAGTGAAAGCGAAAGTGGCCCCCAAGCAGAAGCCTACAAAACCATCTAAAGCTGGAGTTAAAGCTGCTAAATCACCCAAAGCAAAGAAAATTCCAACTACAACGAAAAAAGTTGCTGCTAAGAAGCCAGCAAAGAAGTGAATTAATCACAATTCATCAGAAAACAATAATTAAAAAGTCCTTTTCAGGGCTACCAAATTATTAAACAAAGAGTAAACTTAATTCGCATCAATTATAATATTTCATTACATTTATGGCCTTTGTTGATATGAATGTTTTTTCTTTGGTTTCCCTGCAATATAGTCTGCCAATATTTGCTTCTATTTAAACGAAAATTATGTGATTTTTTCATAATAATTTCTCTAAAGATAATCATAAAACATAATTAACGTGATAAAATTTTATTTTAGTATTTTTGTTACCACCAAATTGAAATAGAGTCTATGGAGAAATATTCTGCAAGTCTGCTATGGAAGTGGATGAGATTGTTTGAATAGCGTTGAGAAAAGTCACTATAATCTAGACTATTTGGTGTAATATTTTTATTGAAAATATTTAATACGTTACCTGAAAGAATGATTTTCATCAATACCCATAAATTTACACGAAAAATGCATTATTTCTTCTATTATTATTGCTTTTTCGTAAATATTGCAATTTTATATGCACGAAAACACGCATATTTGACCAAATTACGTGAAAACTAAAAATGATATCGCCATTTAAGTTATATTTATAATTTTCTACATGTCCTATTTAATTAATAAAAGTAAAATATACTGAAAATTCCCAATAATAAAAAAGTTATTTCAGTTTGAATGTCTACGAATTTGTACAAAAATACGAATTTCTTCAGTGAAATATGAAAAATAATTTCACGCTCTTCTACAAGATTCTCACAGTGGGTACTTGAGTAAACCTCATATTGGAGAAAAATTGAATTAAAAGTTCGTGATTAGTTGCGCATTTAAAGTGATTCTTGTGAAATAAAGTGAAAGAAAAAGTTTGTGAAAATGGCAGATTCGAGTGCTGAAGCTAAAGTTGCCACTCCTAGTAGTGAAACAAAGAAAGTCAAGAAAGCCGCTGCCTCTAAGAAGCCAGCCGCTAAGCCTACCCACCCACCAACTTCAGAAATGGTTAATAAAGCGATTGAAAATTTAAAGGAACGTGGTGGCTCTTCATTAATTGCCATTAAGAAATATTTAGCGTCAACGTACAAGGTTGATGCAAATAAAGTTGCGCCGTTTATTAAAAAATATGTGAAAAGTGCAGTTGCAAGTGGAAAATTAATTCAGACCAAAGGAAAAGGTGCATCCGGATCGTTTAAATTGCCTGTTGCCTCGAAGGCCAAGAGTGGCGAGTCTAAAAAGTCAACTGTGAAAAGTGTTGATAAGAAAGTGAAGAAGGACAAGGCAGTCAAATCTGACAAGAAGCCGAAAAGTCCAAAGAAAGCGGCCGAGAAGAAAAAATCGACTGCTGCCGCGGCTAAAACCGCCAAAAAGGCTGAAACAGTGAAAGCGAAAGTGGCCCCCAAGCAGAAGCCTACAAAACCATCTAAAGCTGGAGTTAAAGCTGCTAAATCACCCAAAGCAAAGAAAATTCCAACTACAACGAAAAAAGTTGCTGCTAAGAAGCCAGCAAAGAAGTGAATTAATCACAATTCATCAGAAAACAATAATTAAAAAGTCCTTTTCAGGGCTACCAAATTATTAAACAAAGAGTAAACTTAATTCGCATCAATTATAATATTTCATTACATTTATGGCCTTTGTTGATATGAATGTTTTTTCTTTGGTTTCCCTGCAATATAGTCTGCCAATATTTGCTTCTATTTAAACGAAAATTATGTGATTTTTTCATAATAATTTCTCTAAAGATAATCATAAAACATAATTAACGTGATAAAATTTTATTTTAGTATTTTTGTTACCACCAAATTGAAATAGAGTCTATGGAGAAATATTCTGCAAGTCTGCTATGGAAGTGGATGAGATTGTTTGAATAGCGTTGAGAAAAGTCACTATAATCTAGACTATTTGGTGTAATATTTTTATTGAAAATATTTAATACGTTACCTGAAAGAATGATTTTCATCAATACCCATAAATTTACACGAAAAATGCATTATTTCTTCTATTATTATTGCTTTTTCGTAAATATTGCAATTTTATATGCACGAAAACACGCATATTTGACCAAATTACGTGAAAACTAAAAATGATATCGCCATTTAAGTTATATTTATAATTTTCTACATGTCCTATTTAATTAATAAAAGTAAAATATACTGAAAATTCCTAATAATAAAAAAGTTATTTCAGTTTGAATGGCTACGAATTTGTACAAAAATACGAATTTCTTCAGTGAAATATGAAAAATAATTTCACGCTCTTCTACAAGATTCTCACAGTGGGTACTTGAGTAAACCTCATATCGGAGAAAAATTGAATTAGAAGTTCGTAATTAGTTGCGCATTTAAAGTGATTCTTGTGAAATAAAGTGAAAGAAAAAGTTTGTGAAAATGGCAGATTCGAGTGCTGAAGCTAAAGTTGCCACTCCTAGTAGTGAAACAAAGAAAGTCAAGAAAGCCGCTGCCTCTAAGAAGCCAGCCGCTAAGCCTACCCACCCACCAACTTCAGAAATGGTTAATAAAGCGATTGAATATTTAAAGGAACGTGGTGGCTCTTCATTAATTGCCATTAAGAAATATTTAGCGTCAACGTACAAGGTTGATGCAAATAAAGTTGCGCCGTTTATTAAAAAATATGTGAAAAGTGCAGTTGCAAGTGGAAAATTAATTCAGACCAAAGGAAAAGGTGCATCCGGATCGTTTAAATTGCCTGTTGCCTCGAAGGCCAAGAGTGGCGAGTCTAAAAAGTCAACTGTGAAAAGTGTTGATAAGAAAGTGAAGAAGGACAAGGCAGTCAAATCTGACAAGAAGCCGAAAAGTCCAAAGAAAGCGGCCGAGAAGAAAAAATCGACTGCTGCCGCGGCTAAAACCGCCAAAAAGGCTGAAACAGTGAAAGCGAAAGTGGCCCCCAAGCAGAAGCCTACAAAACCATCTAAAGCTGGAGTTAAAGCTGCTAAATCACCCAAAGCAAAGAAAATTCCAACTACAACGAAAAAAGTTGCTGCTAAGAAGCCAGCAAAGAAGTGAATTAATCACAATTCATCAGAAAACAATAATTAAAAAGTCCTTTTCAGGGCTACCAAATTATTAAACAAAGAGTAAACTTAATTCGCATCAATTATAATATTTCATTACATTTATGGCCTTTGTTGATATGAATGTTTTTTCTTTGGTTTCCCTGCAATATAGTCTGCCAATATTTGCTTCTATTTAAACGAAAATTATGTGATTTTTTCATAATAATTTCTCTAAAGATAATCATAAAACATAATTAACGTGATAAAATTTTATTTTAGTATTTTTGTTACCACCAAATTGAAATAGAGTCTATGGAGAAATATTCTGCAAGTCTGCTATGGAAGTGGATGAGATTGTTTGAATAGCGTTGAGAAAAGTCACTATAATCTAGACTATTTGGTGTAATATTTTTATTGAAAATATTTAATACGTTACCTGAAAGAATGATTTTCATCAATACCCATAAATTTACACGAAAAATGCATTATTTCTTCTATTATTATTGCTTTTTCGTAAATATTGCAATTTTATATGCACGAAAACACGCATATTTGACCAAATTACGTGAAAACTAAAAATGATATCGCCATTTAAGTTATATTTATAATTTTCTACATGTCCTATTTAATTAATAAAAGTAAAATATACTGAAAATTCCTAATAATAAAAAAGTTATTTCAGTTTGAATGGCTACGAATTTGTACAAAAATACGAATTTCTTCAGTGAAATATGAAAAATAATTTCACGCTCTTCTACAAGATTCTCACAGTGGGTACTTGAGTAAACCTCATATCGGAGAAAAATTGAATTAGAAGTTCGTAATTAGTTGCGCATTTAAAGTGATTCTTGTGAAATAAAGTGAAAGAAAAAGTTTGTGAAAATGGCAGATTCGAGTGCTGAAGCTAAAGTTGCCACTCCTAGTAGTGAAACAAAGAAAGTCAAGAAAGCCGCTGCCTCTAAGAAGCCAGCCGCTAAGCCTACCCACCCACCAACTTCAGAAATGGTTAATAAAGCGATTGAATATTTAAAGGAACGTGGTGGCTCTTCATTAATTGCCATTAAGAAATATTTAGCGTCAACGTACAAGGTTGATGCAAATAAAGTTGCCCCGTTTATTAAAAAATATGTGAAAAGTGCAGTTGCAAGTGGAAAATTAATTCAGACCAAAGGAAAAGGTGCATCCGGATCGTTTAAATTGCCTGTTGCCTCGAAGGCCAAGAGTGGCGAGTCTAAAAAGCCAACTGTGAAAAGTGTTGATAAGAAAGTGAAGAAGGACAAGGCAGTCAAATCTGACAAGAAGCCGAAAAGTCCAAAGAAAGCGGCCGAGAAGAAAAAATCGACTGCTGCCGCGGCTAAAACCGCCAAAAAGGCTGGAACAGTGAAAGCGAAAGTGGCCCCCAAGCAGAAGCCTACAAAACCATCTAAAGCTGGAGTTAAAGCTGCTAAATCACCCAAAGCAAAGAAAATTCCAACTACAACGAAAAAAGTTGCTGCTAAGAAGCCAGCAAAGAAGTGAATTAATCACAATTCATCAGAAAACAATAATTAAAAAGTCCTTTTCAGGGCTACCAAATTATTAAACAAAGAGTAAACTTAATTCGCATCAATTATAATATTTCATTACATTTATGGCCTTTGTTGATATGAATGTTTTTTCTTTGGTTTCCCTGCAATATAGTCTGCCAATATTTGCTTCTATTTAAACGAAAATTATGTGATTTTTTCATAATAATTTCTCTAAAGATAATCATAAAACATAATTAACGTGATACAATTTTATTTTAGTATTTTTGTTACCACCAAATTGAAATAGAGTCTATGGAGAAATATTCTGCAAGTCTGCTATGGAAGTGGATGAGATTGTTTGAAGAGCGTTGAGAAAAGTTACTATAATCTAGACTATTTGGTGTAATATTTTTATTGAAAATATTTAATACGTTGCCTGAAAGAATGATTTTCATCAATACCCATAAATTTACACGAAAAATGCATTATTTCTTCTATTATTATTGCTTTTTCGTAAATATTGCAATTTTATATGCACGAAAACACGCATATTTGACCAAATTACGTGAAAACTAAAAATGATATCGCCATTTAAGTTATATTTATAATTTTCTACATGTCCTATTTAATTAATAAAAGTAAAATATACTGAAAATTCCCAATAATAAAAAAGTTATTTCAGTTTGAATGTCTACGAATTTGTACAAAAATACGAATTTCTTCAGTGAAATATGAAAAATAATTTCACGCTCTTCTACAAGATTCTCACAGTGGGTACTTGAGTAAACCTCATATTGGAGAAAAATTGAATTAAAAGTTCGTGATTAGTTGCGCATTTAAAGTGATTCTTGTGAAATAAAGTGAAAGAAAAAGTTTGTGAAAATGGCAGATTCGAGTGCTGAAGCTAAAGTTGCCACTCCTAGTAGTGAAACAAAGAAAGTCAAGAAAGCCGCTGCCTCTAAGAAGCCAGCCGCTAAGCCTACCCACCCACCAACTTCAGAAATGGTTAATAAAGCGATTGAAAATTTAAAGGAACGTGGTGGCTCTTCATTAATTGCCATTAAGAAATATTTAGCGTCAACGTACAAGGTTGATGCAAATAAAGTTGCGCCGTTTATTAAAAAATATGTGAAAAGTGCAGTTGCAAGTGGAAAATTAATTCAGACCAAAGGAAAAGGTGCATCCGGATCGTTTAAATTGCCTGTTGCCTCGAAGGCCAAGAGTGGCGAGTCTAAAAAGTCAACTGTGAAAAGTGTTGATAAGAAAGTGAAGAAGGACAAGGCAGTCAAATCTGACAAGAAGCCGAAAAGTCCAAAGAAAGCGGCCGAGAAGAAAAAATCGACTGCTGCCGCGGCTAAAACCGCCAAAAAGGCTGAAACAGTGAAAGCGAAAGTGGCCCCCAAGCAGAAGCCTACAAAACCATCTAAAGCTGGAGTTAAAGCTGCTAAATCACCCAAAGCAAAGAAAATTCCAACTACAACGAAAAAAGTTGCTGCTAAGAAGCCAGCAAAGAAGTGAATTAATCACAATTCATCAGAAAACAATAATTAAAAAGTCCTTTTCAGGGCTACCAAATTATTAAACAAAGAGTAAACTTAATTCGCATCAATTATAATATTTCATTACATTTATGGCCTTTGTTGATATGAATGTTTTTTCTTTGGTTTCCCTGCAATATAGTCTGCCAATATTTGCTTCTATTTAAACGAAAATTATGTGATTTTTTCATAATAATTTCTCTAAAGATAATCATAAAACATAATTAACGTGATAAAATTTTATTTTAGTATTTTTGTTACCACCAAATTGAAATAGAGTCTATGGAGAAATATTCTGCAAGTCTGCTATGGAAGTGGATGAGATTGTTTGAATAGCGTTGAGAAAAGTCACTATAATCTAGACTATTTGGTGTAATATTTTTATTGAAAATATTTAATACGTTACCTGAAAGAATGATTTTCATCAATACCCATAAATTTACACGAAAAATGCATTATTTCTTCTATTATTATTGCTTTTTCGTAAATATTGCAATTTTATATGCACGAAAACACGCATATTTGACCAAATTACGTGAAAACTAAAAATGATATCGCCATTTAAGTTATATTTATAATTTTCTACATGTCCTATTTAATTAATAAAAGTAAAATATACTGAAAATTCCTAATAATAAAAAAGTTATTTCAGTTTGAATGGCTACGAATTTGTACAAAAATACGAATTTCTTCAGTGAAATATGAAAAATAATTTCACGCTCTTCTACAAGATTCTCACAGTGGGTACTTGAGTAAACCTCATATCGGAGAAAAATTGAATTAGAAGTTCGTAATTAGTTGCGCATTTAAAGTGATTCTTGTGAAATAAAGTGAAAGAAAAAGTTTGTGAAAATGGCAGATTCGAGTGCTGAAGCTAAAGTTGCCACTCCTAGTAGTGAAACAAAGAAAGTCAAGAAAGCCGCTGCCTCTAAGAAGCCAGCCGCTAAGCCTACCCACCCACCAACTTCAGAAATGGTTAATAAAGCGATTGAATATTTAAAGGAACGTGGTGGCTCTTCATTAATTGCCATTAAGAAATATTTAGCGTCAACGTACAAGGTTGATGCAAATAAAGTTGCCCCGTTTATTAAAAAATATGTGAAAAGTGCAGTTGCAAGTGGAAAATTAATTCAGACCAAAGGAAAAGGTGCATCCGGATCGTTTAAATTGCCTGTTGCCTCGAAGGCCAAGAGTGGCGAGTCTAAAAAGCCAACTGTGAAAAGTGTTGATAAGAAAGTGAAGAAGGACAAGGCAGTCAAATCTGACAAGAAGCCGAAAAGTCCAAAGAAAGCGGCCGAGAAGAAAAAATCGACTGCTGCCGCGGCTAAAACCGCCAAAAAGGCTGGAACAGTGAAAGCGAAAGTGGCCCCCAAGCAGAAGCCTACAAAACCATCTAAAGCTGGAGTTAAAGCTGCTAAATCACCCAAAGCAAAGAAAATTCCAACTACAACGAAAAAAGTTGCTGCTAAGAAGCCAGCAAAGAAGTGAATTAATCACAATTCATCAGAAAACAATAATTAAAAAGTCCTTTTCAGGGCTACCAAATTATTAAACAAAGAGTAAACTTAATTCGCATCAATTATAATATTTCATTACATTTATGGCCTTTGTTGATATGAATGTTTTTTCTTTGGTTTCCCTGCAATATAGTCTGCCAATATTTGCTTCTATTTAAACGAAAATTATGTGATTTTTTCATAATAATTTCTCTAAAGATAATCATAAAACATAATTAACGTGATACAATTTTATTTTAGTATTTTTGTTACCACCAAATTGAAATAGAGTCTATGGAGAAATATTCTGCAAGTCTGCTATGGAAGTGGATGAGATTGTTTGAAGAGCGTTGAGAAAAGTTACTATAATCTAGACTATTTGGTGTAATATTTTTATTGAAAATATTTAATACGTTGCCTGAAAGAATGATTTTCATCAATACCCATAAATTTACACGAAAAATGCATTATTTCTTCTATTATTATTGCTTTTTCGTAAATATTGCAATTTTATATGCACGAAAACACGCATATTTGACCAAATTACGTGAAAACTAAAAATGATATCGCCATTTAAGTTATATTTATAATTTTCTACATGTCCTATTTAATTAATAAAAGTAAAATATACTGAAAATTCCCAATAATAAAAAAGTTATTTCAGTTTGAATGTCTACGAATTTGTACAAAAATACGAATTTCTTCAGTGAAATATGAAAAATAATTTCACGCTCTTCTACAAGATTCTCACAGTGGGTACTTGAGTAAACCTCATATTGGAGAAAAATCGAATTAAAAGTTCGTGATTAGTTGCGCATTTAAAGTGATTCTTGTGAAATAAAGTGAAAGAAAAAGTTTGTGAAAATGGCAGATTCGAGTGCTGAAGCTAAAGTTGCCACTCCTAGTAGTGAAACAAAGAAAGTCAAGAAAGCCGCTGCCTCTAAGAAGCCAGCCGCTAAGCCTACCCACCCACCAACTTCAGAAATGGTTAATAAAGCGATTGAATATTTAAAGGAACGTGGTGGCTCTTCATTAATTGCCATTAAGAAATATTTAGCGTCAACGTACAAGGTTGATGCAAATAAAGTTGCCCCGTTTATTAAAAAATATGTGAAAAGTGCAGTTGCAAGTGGAAAATTAATTCAGACCAAAGGAAAAGGTGCATCCGGATCGTTTAAATTGCCTGTTGCCTCGAAGGCCAAGAGTGGCGAGTCTAAAAAGCCAACTGTGAAAAGTGTTGATAAGAAAGTGAAGAAGGACAAGGCAGTCAAATCTGACAAGAAGCCGAAAAGTCCAAAGAAAGCGGCCGAGAAGAAAAAATCGACTGCTGCCGCGGCTAAAACCGCCAAAAAGGCTGGAACAGTGAAAGCGAAAGTGGCCCCCAAGCAGAAGCCTACAAAACCATCTAAAGCTGGAGTTAAAGCTGCTAAATCACCCAAAGCAAAGAAAATTCCAACTACAACGAAAAAAGTTGCTGCTAAGAAGCCAGCAAAGAAGTGAATTAATCACAATTCATCAGAAAACAATAATTAAAAAGTCCTTTTCAGGGCTACCAAATTATTAAACAAAGAGTAAACTTAATTCGCATCAATTATAATATTTCATTACATTTATGGCCTTTGTTGATATGAATGTTTTTTCTTTGGTTTCCCTGCAATATAGTCTGCCAATATTTGCTTCTATTTAAACGAAAATTATGTGATTTTTTCATAATAATTTCTCTAAAGATAATCATAAAACATAATTAACGTGATAAAATTTTATTTTAGTATTTTTGTTACCACCAAATTGAAATAGAGTCTATGGAGAAATATTCTGCAAGTCTGCTATGGAAGTGGATGAGATTGTTTGAATAGCGTTGAGAAAAGTTACTATAATCTAGACTATTTGGTGTAATATTTTTATTGAAAATATTTAATACGTTGCCTGAAAGAATGATTTTCATCAATACCCATAAATTTACACGAAAAATGCATTATTTCTTCTATTATTATTGCTTTTTCGTAAATATTGCAATTTTATATGCACGAAAACACGCATATTTGACCAAATTACGTGAAAACTAAAAATGATATCGCCATTTAAGTTATATTTATAATTTTCTACATGTCCTATTTAATTAATAAAAGTAAAATATACTGAAAATTCCCAATAATAAAAAAGTTATTTCAGTTTGAATGTCTACGAATTTGTACAAAAATACGAATTTCTTCAGTGAAATATGAAAAATAATTTCACGCTCTTCTACAAGATTCTCACAGTGGGTACTTGAGTAAACCTCATATTGGAGAAAAAATGAATTAAAAGTTCGTGATTAGTTGCGCATTTAAAGTGATTCTTGTGAAATAAAGTGAAAGAAAAAGTTTGTGAAAATGGCAGATTCGAGTGCTGAAGCTAAAGTTGCCACTCCTAGTAGTGAAACAAAGAAAGTCAAGAAAGCCGCTGCCTCTAAGAAGCCAGCCGCTAAGCCTACCCACCCACCAACTTCAGAAATGGTTAATAAAGCGATTGAAAATTTAAAGGAACGTGGTGGCTCTTCATTAATTGCCATTAAGAAATATTTAGCGTCAACGTACAAGGTTGATGCAAATAAAGTTGCCCCGTTTATTAAAAAATATGTGAAAAGTGCAGTTGCAAGTGGAAAATTAATTCAGACCAAAGGAAAAGGTGCATCCGGATCGTTTAAATTGCCTGTTGCCTCGAAGGCCAAGAGTGGCGAGTCTAAAAAGCCAACTGTGAAAAGTGTTGATAAGAAAGTGAAGAAGGACAAGGCAGTCAAATCTGACAAGAAGCCGAAAAGTCCAAAGAAAGCGGCCGAGAAGAAAAAATCGACTGCTGCCGCGGCTAAAACCGCCAAAAAGGCTGGAACAGTGAAAGCGAAAGTGGCCCCCAAGCAGAAGCCTACAAAACCATCTAAAGCTGGAGTTAAAGCTGCTAAATCACCCAAAGCAAAGAAAATTCCAACTACAACGAAAAAAGTTGCTGCTAAGAAGCCAGCAAAGAAGTGAATTAATCACAATTCATCAGAAAACAATAATAATTAAAAAGTCCTTTTCAGGGCTACCAAATTATTAAACAAAGAGTAAACTTAATTCGCATTAATTATAATATTTCATTACATTTATAGCCTTTGTTGATATGAATGTTTTTTCTTTGGTTTCCCTGCAATATAGTCTGCCAATATTTGCTTCTATTTAAACGAAAATTATGTGATTTTTTCATAATAATTTCTCTAAAGATAATCATAAAACATAATTAACGTGATAAAATTTTATTTTAGTATTTTTGTTACCACCAAATTGAAATAGAGTCTATGGAGAAATATTCTGCAAGTCTGCTATGGAAGTGGATGAGATTGTTTGAATAGCGTTGAGAAAAGTTACTATAATCTAGACTATTTGGTGTAATATTTTTATTGAAAATATTTAATACGTTGCCTGAAAGAATGATTTTCATCAATACCCATAAATTTACACGAAAAATGCATTATTTCTTCTATTATTATTGCTTTTTCGTAAATATTGCAATTTTATATGCACGAAAACACGCATATTTGACCAAATTACGTGAAAACTAAAAATGATATCGCCATTTAAGTTATATTTATAATTTTCTACATGTCCTATTTAATTAATAAAAGTAAAATATACTGAAAATTCCCAATAATAAAAAAGTTATTTCAGTTTGAATGTCTACGAATTTGTACAAAAATACGAATTTCTTCAGTGAAATATGAAAAATAATTTCACGCTCTTCTACAAGATTCTCACAGTGGGTACTTGAGTAAACCTCATATTGGAGAAAAAATGAATTAAAAGTTCGTGATTAGTTGCGCATTTAAAGTGATTCTTGTGAAATAAAGTGAAAGAAAAAGTTTGTGAAAATGGCAGATTCGAGTGCTGAAGCTAAAGTTGCCACTCCTAGTAGTGAAACAAAGAAAGTCAAGAAAGCCGCTGCCTCTAAGAAGCCAGCCGCTAAGCCTACCCACCCACCAACTTCAGAAATGGTTAATAAAGCGATTGAAAATTTAAAGGAACGTGGTGGCTCTTCATTAATTGCCATTAAGAAATATTTAGCGTCAACGTACAAGGTTGATGCAAATAAAGTTGCCCCGTTTATTAAAAAATATGTGAAAAGTGCAGTTGCAAGTGGAAAATTAATTCAGACCAAAGGAAAAGGTGCATCCGGATCGTTTAAATTGCCTGTTGCCTCGAAGGCCAAGAGTGGCGAGTCTAAAAAGCCAACTGTGAAAAGTGTTGATAAGAAAGTGAAGAAGGACAAGGCAGTCAAATCTGACAAGAAGCCGAAAAGTCCAAAGAAAGCGGCCGAGAAGAAAAAATCGACTGCTGCCGCGGCTAAAACCGCCAAAAAGGCTGGAACAGTGAAAGCGAAAGTGGCCCCCAAGCAGAAGCCTACAAAACCATCTAAAGCTGGAGTTAAAGCTGCTAAATCACCCAAAGCAAAGAAAATTCCAACTACAACGAAAAAAGTTGCTGCTAAGAAGCCAGCAAAGAAGTGAATTAATCACAATTCATCAGAAAACAATAATAATTAAAAAGTCCTTTTCAGGGCTACCAAATTATTAAACAAAGAGTAAACTTAATTCGCATTAATTATAATATTTCATTACATTTATAGCCTTTGTTGATATGAATGTTTTTTCTTTGGTTTCCCTGCAATATAGTCTGCCAATATTTGCTTCTATTTAAACGAAAATTATGTGATTTTTTCATAATAATTTCTCTAAAGATAATCATAAAACATAATTAACGTGATAAAATTTTATTTTAGTATTTTTGTTACCACCAAATTGAAATAGAGTCTATGGAGAAATATTCTGCAAGTCTGCTATGGAAGTGGATGAGATTGTTTGAATAGCGTTGAGAAAAGTTACTATAATCTAGACTATTTGGTGTAATATTTTTATTGAAAATATTTAATACGTTGCCTGAAAGAATGATTTTCATCAATACCCATAAATTTACACGAAAAATGCATTATTTCTTCTATTATTATTGCTTTTTCGTAAATATTGCAATTTTATATGCACGAAAACACGCATATTTGACCAAATTACGTGAAAACTAAAAATGATATCGCCATTTAAGTTATATTTATAATTTTCTACATGTCCTATTTAATTAATAAAAGTAAAATATACTGAAAATTCCCAATAATAAAAAAGTTATTTCAGTTTGAATGTCTACGAATTTGTACAAAAATACGAATTTCTTCAGTGAAATATGAAAAATAATTTCACGCTCTTCTACAAGATTCTCACAGTGGGTACTTGAGTAAACCTCATATTGGAGAAAAAATGAATTAAAAGTTCGTGATTAGTTGCGCATTTAAAGTGATTCTTGTGAAATAAAGTGAAAGAAAAAGTTTGTGAAAATGGCAGATTCGAGTGCTGAAGCTAAAGTTGCCACTCTTGTAGTGAAACAAAGAAAGTCAAGAAAGCCGCTGCCTCTAAGAAGCCAGCCGCTAAGCCTACCCACCCACCAACTTCAGAAATGGTTAATAAAGCGATTGAAAATTTAAAGGAACGTGGTGGCTCTTCATTAATTGCCATTAAGAAATATTTAGCGTCAACGTACAAGGTTGATGCAAATAAAGTTGCCCCGTTTATTAAAAAATATGTGAAAAGTGCAGTTGCAAGTGGAAAATTAATTCAGACCAAAGGAAAAGGTGCATCCGGATCGTTTAAATTGCCTGTTGCCTCGAAGGCCAAGAGTGGCGAGTCTAAAAAGCCAACTGTGAAAAGTGTTGATAAGAAAGTGAAGAAGGACAAGGCAGTCAAATCTGACAAGAAGCCGAAAAGTCCAAAGAAAGCGGCCGAGAAGAAAAAATCGACTGCTGCCGCGGCTAAAACCGCCAAAAAGGCTGGAACAGTGAAAGCGAAAGTGGCCCCCAAGCAGAAGCCTACAAAACCATCTAAAGCTGGAGTTAAAGCTGCTAAATCACCCAAAGCAAAGAAAATTCCAACTACAACGAAAAAAGTTGCTGCTAAGAAGCCAGCAAAGAAGTGAATTAATCACAATTCATCAGAAAACAATAATAATTAAAAAGTCCTTTTCAGGGCTACCAAATTATTAAACAAAGAGTAAACTTAATTCGCATTAATTATAATATTTCATTACATTTATAGCCTTTGTTGATATGAATGTTTTTTCTTTGGTTTCCCTGCAATATAGTCTGCCAATATTTGCTTCTATTTAAACGAAAATTATGTGATTTTTTCATAATAATTTCTCTAAAGATAATCATAAAACATAATTAACGTGATAAAATTTTATTTTAGTATTTTTGTTACCACCAAATTGAAATAGAGTCTATGGAGAAATATTCTGCAAGTCTGCTATGGAAGTGGATGAGTTGTTTGAATAGCGTTGAGAAAAGTTACTATAATCTAGACTATTTGGTGTAATATTTTTATTGAAAATATTTAATACGTTGCCTGAAAGAATGATTTTCATCAATACCCATAAATTTACACGAAAAATGCATTATTTCTTCTATTATTATTGCTTTTTCGTAAATATTGCAATTTTATATGCACGAAAACACGCATATTTGACCAAATTACGTGAAAACTAAAAATGATATCGCCATTTAAGTTATATTTATAATTTTCTACATGTCCTATTTAATTAATAAAAGTAAAATATACTGAAAATTCCCAATAATAAAAAAGTTATTTCAGTTTGAATGTCTACGAATTTGTACAAAAATACAAATTTCTTCAGTGATATATGAAAAATAATTTCACGCTCTTCTACAAGATTCTCACAGTGGGTACTTGAGTAAACCTCATATTGGAGAAAAATTGAATTAAAAGTTCGTGATTAGTTGCGCATTTAAAGTGATTCTTGTGAAATAAAGTGAAAGAAAAAGTTTGTGAAAATGGCAGATTCGAGTGCTGAAGCTAAAGTTGCCACTCCTAGTAGTGAAACAAAGAAAGTCAAGAAAGCCGCTGCCTCTAAGAAGCCAGCCGCTAAGCCTACCCACCCACCAACTTCAGAAATGGTTAATAAAGCGATTGAAAATTTAAAGGAACGTGGTGGCTCTTCATTAATTGCCATTAAGAAATATTTAGCGTCAACGTACAAGGTTGATGCAAATAAAGTTGCCCCGTTTATTAAAAAATATGTGAAAAGTGCAGTTGCAAGTGGAAAATTAATTCAGACCAAAGGAAAAGGTGCATCCGGATAGTTTAAATTGCCTGTTGCCTCGAAGGCCAAGAGTGGCGAGTCTAAAAAGCCAACTGTGAAAAGTGTTGATAAGAAAGTGAAGAAGGACAAGGCAGTCAAATCTGACAAGAAGCCGAAAAGTCCAAAGAAAGCGGCCGAGAAGAAAAAATCGACTGCTGCCGCGGCTAAAACCGCCAAAAAGGCTGGAACAGTGAAAGCGAAAGTGGCCCCCAAGCAGAAGCCTACAAAACCATCTAAAGCTGGAGTTAAAGCTGCTAAATCACCCAAAGCAAAGAAAATTCCAACTACAACGAAAAAAGTTGCTGCTAAGAAGCCAGCAAAGAAGTGAATTAATCACAATTCATCAGAAAACAATAATTAAAAAGTCCTTTTCAGGGCTACCAAATTATTAAACAAAGAGTAAACTTAATTCGCATCAATTATAATATTTCATTACATTTATGGCCTTTGTTGATATGAATGTTTTTTCTTTGGTTTCCCTGCAATATAGTCTGCCAATATTTGCTTCTATTTAAACGAAAATTATGTGATTTTTTCATAATAATTTCTCTAAAGATAATCATAAAACATAATTAACGTGATAAAATTTTATTTTAGTATTTTTGTTAGTTTGTTTAGTATTTTTGTTATTTGGTGTAATATTTTTATTGAAAATATTTAATACGTTGCCTGAAAGAATGATTTTCATCAATACCCATAAATTTACACGAAAAATGCATTATTTCTTCTATTATTATTGCTTTTTCGTAAATATTGCAATTTTATATGCACGAAAACACGCATATTTGACCAAATTACGTGAAAACTAAAAATGATATCGCCATTTAAGTTATATTTATAATTTTCTACATGTCCTATTTAATTAATAAAAGTAAAATATACTGAAAATTCCCAATAATAAAAAAGTTATTTCAGTTTGAATGTCTACGAATTTGTACAAAAATACAAATTTCTTCAGTGAAATATGAAAAATAATTTCACGCTCTTCTACAAGATTCTCACAGTGGGTACTTGAGTAAACCTCATATTGGAGAAAAATTGAATTAAAAGTTCGTGATTAGTTGCGCATTTAAAGTGATTCTTGTGAAATAAAGTGAAAGAAAAAGTTTGTGAAAATGGCAGATTCGAGTGCTGAAGCTAAAGTTGCCACTCCTAGTAGTGAAACAAAGAAAGTCAAGAAAGCCGCTGCCTCTAAGAAGCCAGCCGCTAAGCCTACCCACCCACCAACTTCAGAAATGGTTAATAAAGCGATTGAAAATTTAAAGGAACGTGGTGGCTCTTCATTAATTGCCATTAAGAAATATTTAGCGTCAACGTACAAGGTTGATGCAAATAAAGTTGCCCCGTTTATTAAAAAATATGTGAAAAGTGCAGTTGCAAGTGGAAAATTAATTCAGACCAAAGGAAAAGGTGCGTCCGGATCGTTTAAATTGCCTGTTGCCTCGAAGGCCAAGAGTGGCGAGTCTAAAAAGCCAACTGTGAAAAGTGTTGATAAGAAAGTGAAGAAGGACAAGGCAGTCAAATCTGACAAGAAGCCGAAAAGTCCAAAGAAAGCGGCCGAGAAGAAAAAATCGACTGCTGCCGCGGCTAAAACCGCCAAAAAGGCTGGAACAGTGAAAGCGAAAGTGGCCCCCAAGCAGAAGCCTACAAAACCATCTAAAGCTGGAGTTAAAGCTGCTAAATCTCCCAAAGCAAAGAAAATTCCAACTACAACGAAAAAAGTTGCTGCTAAGAAGCCAGCAAAGAAGTGAATTAATCACAATTCATCAGAAAACAATAATAATTAAAAAGTCCTTTTCAGGGCTACCAAATTATTAAACAAAGAGTAAACTTAATTCGCATTAATTATAATATTTCATTACATTTATAGCCTTTGTTGATATGAATGTTTTTTCTTTGGTTTCCCTGCAATCTAGTCTGCCAATATTTGCTTCTATTTAAACGAAAATTATGTGATTTTTTCATAATAATTTCTCTAAAGATAATCATAAAACATAATTAACGTGATAAAATTTTATTTTAGTATTTTTGTTACCACCAAATTGAAATAGAGTCTATGGAGAAATATTCTGCAAGTCTGCTATGGAAGTGGATGAGATTGTTTGAATAGCGTTGAGAAAAGTTACTATAATCTAGACTATTTGGTGTAATATTTTTATTGAAAATATTTAATACGTTGCCTGAAAGAATGATTTTCATCAATACCCATAAATTTACACGAAAAATGCATTATTTCTTCTATTATTATTGCTTTTTCGTAAATATTGCAATTTTATATGCACGAAAACACGCATATTTGACCAAATTACGTGAAAACTAAAAATGATATCGCCATTTAAGTTATATTTATAATTTTCTACATGTCCTATTTAATTAATAAAAGTAAAATATACTGAAAATTCCCAATAATAAAAAAGTTATTTCAGTTTGAATGTCTACGAATTTGTACAAAAATACGAATTTCTTCAGTGAAATATGAAAAATAATTTCACGCTCTTCTACAAGATTCTCACAGTGGGTACTTGGGTAAACCTCATATTGGAGAAAAATTGAATTAAAAGTTCGTGATTAGTTGCGCATTTAAAGTGATTCTTGTGAAATAAAGTGAAAGAAAAAGTTTGTGAAAATGGCAGATTCGAGTGCTGAAGCTAAAGTTGCCACTCCTAGTAGTGAAACAAAGAAAGTCAAGAAAGCCGCTGCCTCTAAGAAGCCAGCCGCTAAGCCTACCCACCCGCCAACTTCAGAAATGGTTAATAAAGCGATTGAAAATTTAAAGGAACGTGGTGGCTCTTCATTAATTGCCATTAAGAAATATTTAGCGTCAACGTACAAGGTTGATGCAAATAAAGTTGCGCCGTTTATTAAAAAATATGTGAAAAGTGCAGTTGCAAGTGGAAAATTAATTCAGACCAAAGGAAAAGGTGCATCCGGATCGTTTAAATTGCCTGTTGCCTCGAAGGCCAAGAGTGGCGAGTCAGTGACAGTGACAAGGCAGTCAAATCTGACAAGAAGCCGAAAAGTCCAAAGAAAGCGGCCGAGAAGAAAAAATCGACTGCTGCCGCGGCTAAAACCGCCAAAAAGGCTGGAACAGTGAAAGCGAAAGTGGCCCCCAAGCAGAAGCCTACAAAACCATCTAAAGCTGGAGTTAAAGCTGCTAAATCACCCAAAGCAAAGAAAATTCCAACTACAACGAAAAAAGTTGCTGCTAAGAAGCCATCAAAGAAGTGAATTAATCACAATTCATCAGAAAACAATAATAATTAAAAAGTCCTTTTCAGGGCTACCAAATTATTAAACAAAGAGTAAACTTAATTCGCATTAATTATAATATTTCATTACATTTATAGCCTTTGTTGATATGAATGTTTTTTCTTTGGTTTCCCTGCAATATAGTCTGCCAATATTTGCTTCTATTTAAACGAAAATTATGTGATTTTTTCATAATAATTTCTCTAAAGATAATCATAAAACATAATTAACGTGATAAAATTTTATTTTAGTATTTTTGTTACCACCAAATTGAAATAGAGTCTATGGAGAAATATTCTGCAAGTCTGCTATGGAAGTGGATGAGATTGTTTGAATAGCGTTGAGAAAAGTTACTATAATCTAGACTATTTGGTGTAATATTTTTATTGAAAATATTTAATACGTTGCCTGAAAGAATGATTTTCATCAATACCCATAAATTTACACGAAAAATGCATTATTTCTTCTATTATTATTGCTTTTTCGTAAATATTGCAATTTTATATGCACGAAAACACGCATATTTGACCAAATTACGTGAAAACTAAAAATGATATCGCCATTTAAGTTATATTTATAATTTTCTACATGTCCTATTTAATTAATAAAAGTAAAATATACTGAAAATTCCCAATAATAAAAAAGTTATTTCAGTTTGAATGTCTACGAATTTGTACAAAAATACGAATTTCTTCAGTGAAATATGAAAAATAATTTCACGCTCTTCTACAAGATTCTCACAGTGGGTACTTGAGTAAACCTCATATTGGAGAAAAATTGAATTAAAAGTTCGTGATTAGTTGCGCATTTAAAGTGATTCTTGTGAAATAAAGTGAAAGAAAAAGTTTGTGAAAATGGCAGATTCGAGTGCTGAAGCTAAAGTTGCCACTCCTAGTAGTGAAACAAAGAAAGTCAAGAAAGCCGCTGCCTCTAAGAAGCCAGCCGCTAAGCCTACCCACCCACCAACTTCAGAAATGGTTAATAAAGCGATTGAAAATTTAAAGGAACGTGGTGGCTCTTCATTAATTGCCATTAAGAAATATTTAGCGTCAACGTACAAGGTTGATGCAAATAAAGTTGCCCCGTTTATTAAAAAATATGTGAAAAGTGCAGTTGCAAGTGGAAAATTAATTCAGACCAAAGGAAAAGGTGCATCCGGATCGTTTAAATTGCCTGTTGCCTCGAAGGCCAAGAGTGGCGAGTCTAAAAAGCCAACTGTGAAAAGTGTTGATAAGAAAGTGAAGAAGGACAAGGCAGTCAAATCTGACAAGAAGCCGAAAAGTCCAAAGAAAGCGGCCGAGAAGAAAAAATCGACTGCTGCCGCGGCTAAAACCGCCAAAAAGGCTGGAACAGTGAAAGCGAAAGTGGCCCCCAAGCAGAAGCCTACAAAACCATCTAAAGCTGGAGTTAAAGCTGCTAAATCACCCAAAGCAAAGAAAATTCCAACTACAACGAAAAAAGTTGCTGCTAAGAAGCCAGCAAAGAAGTGAATTAATCACAATTCATCAGAAAACAATAATAATTAAAAAGTCCTTTTCAGGGCTACCAAATTATTAAACAAAGAGTAAACTTAATTCGCATTAATTATAATATTTCATTACATTTATGGCCTTTGTTGATATGAATGTTTTTTCTTTGGTTTCCCTGCAATATAGTCTGCCAATATTTGCTTCTATTTAAACGAAAATTATGTGATTTTTTCATAATAATTTCTCTAAAGATAATCATAAAACATAATTAACGTGATAAAATTTTATTTTAGTATTTTTGTTACCACCAAATTGAAATAGAGTCTATGGAGAAATATTCTGCAAGTCTGCTATGGAAGTGGATGAGATTGTTTGAATAGCGTTGAGAAAAGTTACTATAATCTAGACTATTTGGTGTAATATTTTTATTGAAAATATTTAATACGTTGCCTGAAAGAATGATTTTCATCAATACCCATAAATTTACACGAAAAATGCATTATTTCTTCTATTATTATTGCTTTTTCGTAAATATTGCAATTTTATATGCACGAAAACACGCATATTTGACCAAATTACGTGAAAACTAAAAATGATATCGCCATTTAAGTTATATTTATAATTTTCTACATGTCCTATTTAATTAATAAAAGTAAAATATACTGAAAATTCCTAATAATAGAAAAGTTATTTTAGTTTGAATGGCTACGAATTTGTACAAAAATACGAATTTCTTCAGTGAAATATGAAAAATAATTTCACGCTCTTCTACAAGATTCTCACAGTGGGTACTTGAGTAAACCTCATATTGGAGAAAAATTGAATTAAAAGTTCGTGATTAGTTGCGCATTTAAAGTGATTCTTGTGAAATAAAGTGAAAGAAAAAGTTTGTGAAAATGGCAGATTCGAGTGCTGAAGCTCAAGTTGCCACTCCTAGTAGTGAAACAAAGAAAGTCAAGAAAGCCGCTGCCTCTAAGAAGCCAGCCGCTAAGCCTACCCACCCACCAACTTCAGAAATGGTTAATAAAGCGATTGAAAATTTAAAGGAACGTGGTGGCTCTTCATTAATTGCCATTAAGAAATATTTAGCGTCAACGTACAAGGTTGATGCAAATAAAGTTGCCCCGTTTATTAAAAAATATGTGAAAAGTGCAGTTGCAAGTGGAAAATTAATTCAGACCAAAGGAAAAGGTGCATCCGGATCGTTTAAATTGCCTGTTGCCTCGAAGGCCAAGAGTGGCGAGTCTAAAAAGCCAACTGTGAAAAGTGTTGATAAGAAAGTGAAGAAGGACAAGGCAGTCAAATCTGACAAGAAGCCGAAAAGTCCAAAGAAAGCGGCCGAGAAGAAAAAATCGACTGCTGCCGCGGCTAAAACCGCCAAAAAGGCTGGAACAGTGAAAGCGAAAGTGGCCCCCAAGCAGAAGCCTACAAAACCATCTAAAGCTGGAGTTAAAGCTGCTAAATCACCCAAAGCAAAGAAAATTCCAACTACAACGAAAAAAGTTGCTGCTAAGAAGCCAGCAAAGAAGTGAATTAATCACAATTCATCAGAAAACAATAATAATTAAAAAGTCCTTTTCAGGGCTACCAAATTATTAAACAAAGAGTAAACTTAATTCGCATTAATTATAATATTTCATTACATTTATAGCCTTTGTTGATATGAATGTTTTTTCTTTGGTTTCCCTGCAATATAGTCTGCCAATATTTGCTTCTATTTAAACGAAAATTATGTGATTTTTTCATAATAATTTCTCTGAAGATAATCATAAAACATAATTAACGTGATAAAATTTTATTTTAGTATTTTTGTTACCACCAAATTGAAATCGAGTCTATGGAGAAATATTCTGCAAGTCTGCTATGGAAGTGGATGAGTTGTTTGAATAGCGTTGAGAAAAGTTACTATAATCTAAACTATTTGGTGTAATATTTTTATTGAAAATATTTAATACGTTGCCTGAAAGAATGATTTTCATCAATACCCATAAATTTACACGAAAAATGCATTATTTCTTCTATTATTATTGCTTTTTCGTAAATATTGCAATTTTATATGCACGAAAACACGCATATTTGACCAAATTACGTGAAAACTAAAAATGATATCGCCATTTAAGTTATATTTATAATTTTCTACATGTCCTATTTAATTAATAAAAGTAAAATATACTGAAAATTCCCAATAATAAAAAAGTTATTTCAGTTTGAATGTCTACGAATTTGTACAAAAATACGAATTTCTTCAGTGAAATATGAAAAATAATTTCACGCTCTTCTACAAGATTCTCACAGTGGGTACTTGAGTAAACCTCATATTGGAGAAAAATTGAATTAAAAGTTCGTGATTAGTTGCGCATTTAAAGTGATTCTTGTGAAATAAAGTGAAAGAAAAAGTTTGTGAAAATGGCAGATTCGAGTGCTGAAGCTAAAGTTGCCACTCCTAGTAGTGAAACAAAGAAAGTCAAGAAAGCCGCTGCCTCTAAGAAGCCAGCCGCTAAGCCTACCCACCCACCAACTTCAGAAATGGTTAATAAAGCGATTGAAAATTTAAAGGAACGTGGTGGCTCTTCATTAATTGCCATTAAGAAATATTTAGCGTCAACGTACAAGGTTGATGCAAATAAAGTTGCCCCGTTTATTAAAAAATATGTGAAAAGTGCAGTTGCAAGTGGAAAATTAATTCAGACCAAAGGAAAAGGTGCATCCGGATCGTTTAAATTGCCTGTTGCCTCGAAGGCCAAGAGTGGCGAGTCTAAAAAGCCAACTGTGAAAAGTGTTGATAAGAAAGTGAAGAAGGACAAGGCAGTCAAATCTGACAAGAAGCCGAAAAGTCCAAAGAAAGCGGCCGAGAAGAAAAAATCGACTGCTGCCGCGGCTAAAACCGCCAAAAAGGCTGGAACAGTGAAAGCGAAAGTGGCCCCCAAGCAGAAGCCTACAAAACCATCTAAAGCTGGAGTTAAAGCTGCTAAATCACCCAAAGCAAAGAAAATTCCAACTACAACGAAAAAAGTTGCTGCTAAGAAGCCAGCAAAGAAGTGAATTAATCACAATTCATCAGAAAACAATAATAATTAAAAAGTCCTTTTCAGGGCTACCAAATTATTAAACAAAGAGTAAACTTAATTCGCATTAATTATAATATTTCATTACATTTATAGCCTTTGTTGATATGAATGTTTTTTCTTTGGTTTCCCTGCAATATAGTCTGCCAATATTTGCTTCTATTTAAACGAAAATTATGTGATTTTTTCATAATAATTTCTCTAAAGATAATCATAAAACATAATTAACGTGATAAAATTTTATTTTAGTATTTTTGTTACCACCAAATTGAAATAGAGTCTATGGAGAAATATTCTGCAAGTCTGCTATGGAAGTGGATGAGTTGTTTGAATAGCGTTGAGAAAAGTTACTATAATCTAGACTATTTGGTGTAATATTTTTATTGAAAATATTTAATACGTTGCCTGAAAGAATGATTTTCATCAATACCCATAAATTTACACGAAAAATGCATTATTTCTTCTATTATTATTGCTTTTTCGTAAATATTGCAATTTTATATGCACGAAAACACGCATATTTGACCAAATTACGTGAAAACTAAAAATGATATCGCCATTTAAGTTATATTTATAATTTTCTACATGTCCTATTTAATTAATAAAAGTAAAATATACTGAAAATTCCCAATAATAAAAAAGTTATTTCAGTTTGAATGTCTACGAATTTGTACAAAAATACGAATTTCTTCAGTGAAATATGAAAAATAATTTCACGCTCTTCTACAAGATTCTCACAGTGGGTACTTGAGTAAACCTCATATTGGAGAAAAATTGAATTAAAAGTTCGTGATTAGTTGCGCGTTTCAAGTGATTCTTGTGAAATAAAGTGAAAGAAAAAGTTTGTGAAAATGGCAGATTCGAGTGCTGAAGCTAAAGTTGCCACTCCTAGTAGTGAAACAAAGAAAGTCAAGAAAGCCGCTGCCTCTAAGAAGCCAGCCGCTAAGCCTACCCACCCACCAACTTCAGAAATGGTTAATAAAGCGATTGAAAATTTAAAGGAACGTGGTGGCTCTTCATTAATTGCCATTAAGAAATATTTAGCGTCAACGTACAAGGTTGATGCAAATAAAGTTGCCCCGTTTATTAAAAAATATGTGAAAAGTGCAGTTGCAAGTGGAAAATTAATTCAGACCAAAGGAAAAGGTGCATCCGGATCGTTTAAATTGCCTGTTGCCTCGAAGGCCAAGAGTGGCGAGTCTAAAAAGCCAACTGTGAAAAGTGTTGATAAGAAAGTGAAGAAGGACAAGGCAGTCAAATCTGACAAGAAGCCGAAAAGTCCAAAGAAAGCGGCCGAGAAGAAAAAATCGACTGCTGCCGCGGCTAAAACCGCCAAAAAGGCTGGAACAGTGAAAGCGAAAGTGGCCCCCAAGCAGAAGCCTACAAAACCATCTAAAGCTGGAGTTAAAGCTGCTAAATCTCCCAAAGCAAAGAAAATTCCAACTACAACGAAAAAAGTTGCTGCTAAGAAGCCAGCAAAGAAGTGAATTAATCACAATTCATCAGAAAACAATAATAATTAAAAAGTCCTTTTCAGGGCTACCAAATTATTAAACAAAGAGTAAACTTTTAATTCGCATTAATTATAATATTTCATTACATTTATAGCCTTTGTTGATATGAATGTTTTTTCTTTGGTTTCCCTGCAATCTAGTCTGCCAATATTTGCTTCTATTTAAACGAAAATTATGTGATTTTTTCATAATAATTTCTCTAAAGATAATCATAAAACATAATTAACGTGATAAAATTTTATTTTAGTATTTTTGTTACCACCAAATTGAAATAGAGTCTATGGAGAAATATTCTGCAAGTCTGCTATGGAAGTGGATGAGATTGTTTGAATAGCGTTGAGAAAAGTTACTATAATCTAGACTATTTGGTGTAATATTTTTATTGAAAATATTTAATACGTTGCCTGAAAGAATGATTTTCATCAATACCCATAAATTTACACGAAAAATGCATTATTTCTTCTATTATTATTGCTTTTTCGTAAATATTGCAATTTTATATGCACGAAAACACGCATATTTGACCAAATTACGTGAAAACTAAAAATGATATCGCCATTTAAGTTATATTTATAATTTTCTACATGTCCTATTTAATTAATAAAAGTAAAATATACTGAAAATTCCCAATAATAAAAAAGTTATTTCAGTTTGAATGTCTACGAATTTGTACAAAAATACGAATTTCTTCAGTGAAATATGAAAAATAATTTCACGCTCTTCTACAAGATTCTCACAGTGGGTACTTGGGTAAACCTCATATTGGAGAAAAATTGAATTAAAAGTTCGTGATTAGTTGCGCGTTTCAAGTGATTCTTGTGAAATAAAGTGAAAGAAAAAGTTTGTGAAAATGGCAGATTCGAGTGCTGAAGCTAAAGTTGCCACTCCTAGTAGTGAAACAAAGAAAGTCAAGAAAGCCGCTGCCTCTAAGAAGCCAGCCGCTAAGCCTACCCACGTACCAACTTCAGAAATGGTTAATAAAGCGATTGAAAATTTAAAGGAACGTGGTGGCTCTTCATTAATTGCCATTAAGAAATATTTAGCGTCAACGTACAAGGTTGATGCAAATAAAGTTGCCCCGTTTATTAAAAAATATGTGAAAAGTGCAGTTGCAAGTGGAAAATTAATTCAGACCAAAGGAAAAGGTGCATCCGGATCGTTTAAATTGCCTGTTGCCTCGAAGGCCAAGAGTGGCGAGTCTAAAAAGCCAACTGTGAAAAGTGTTGATAAGAAAGTGAAGAAGGACAAGGCAGTCAAATCTGACAAGAAGCCGAAAAGTCCAAAGAAAGCGGCCGAGAAGAAAAAATCGACTGCTGCCGCGGCTAAAACCGCCAAAAAGGCTGGAACAGTGAAAGCGAAAGTGGCCCCCAAGCAGAAGCCTACAAAACCATCTAAAGCTGGAGTTAAAGCTGCTAAATCACCCAAAGCAAAGAAAATTCCAACTACAACGAAAAAAGTTGCTGCTAAGAAGCCAGCAAAGAAGTGAATTAATCACAATTCATCAGAAAACAATAATAATTAAAAAGTCCTTTTCAGGGCTACCAAATTATTAAACAAAGAGTAAACTTAATTCGCATTAATTATAATATTTCATTACATTTATAGCCTTTGTTGATATGAATGTTTTTTCTTTGGTTTCCCTGCAATATAGTCTGCCAATATTTGCTTCTATTTAAACGAAAATTATGTGATTTTTTCATAATAATTTCTCTAAAGATAATCATAAAACATAATTAACGTGATAAAATTTTATTTTAGTATTTTTGTTACCACCAAATTGAAATAGAGTCTATGGAGAAATATTCTGCAAGTCTGCTATGGAAGTGGATGAGATTGTTTGAATAGCGTTGAGAAAAGTTACTATAATCTAGACTATTTGGTGTAATATTTTTATTGAAAATATTTAATACGTTGCCTGAAAGAATGATTTTCATCAATACCCATAAATTTACACGAAAAATGCATTATTTCTTCTATTATTATTGCTTTTTCGTAAATATTGCAATTTTATATGCACGAAAACACGCATATTTGACCAAATTACGTGAAAACTAAAAATGATATCGCCATTTAAGTTATATTTATAATTTTCTACGTGTCCTATTTAATTAATAAAAGTAAAATATACTGAAAATTCCCAATAATAAAAAAGTTATTTCAGTTTGAATGTCTACGAATTTGTACAAAAATACGAATTTCTTCAGTGAAATATGAAAAATAATTTCACGCTCTTCTACAAGATTCTCACAGTGGGTACTTGGGTAAACCTCATATTGGAGAAAAATTGAATTAAAAGTTCGTGATTAGTTGCGCATTTAAAGTGATTCTTGTGAAATAAAGTGAAAGAAAAAGTTTGTGAAAATGGCAGATTCGAGTGCTGAAGCTAAAGTTGCCACTCCTAGTAGTGAAACAAAGAAAGTCAAGAAAGCCGCTGCCTCTAAGAAGCCAGCCGCTAAGCCTACCCACCCGCCAACTTCAGAAATGGTTAATAAAGCGATTGAAAATTTAAAGGAACGTGGTGGCTCTTCATTAATTGCCATTAAGAAATATTTAGCGTCAACGTACAAGGTTGATGCAAATAAAGTTGCCCCGTTTATTAAAAAATATGTGAAAAGTGCAGTTGCAAGTGGAAAATTAATTCAGACCAAAGGAAAAGGTGCATCCGGATCGTTTAAATTGCCTGTTGCCTCGAAGGCCAAGAGTGGCGAGTCTAAAAAGCCAACTGTGAAAAGTGTTGATAAGAAAGTGAAGAAGGACAAGGCAGTCAAATCTGACAAGAAGCCGAAAAGTCCAAAGAAAGCGGCCGAGAAGAAAAAATCGACTGCTGCCGCGGCTAAAACCGCCAAAAAGGCTGGAACAGTGAAAGCGAAAGTGGCCCCCAAGCAGAAGCCTACAAAACCATCTAAAGCTGGAGTTAAAGCTGCTAAATCACCCAAAGCAAAGAAAATTCCAACTACAACGAAAAAAGTTGCTGCTAAGAAGCCAGCAAAGAAGTGAATTAATCACAATTCATCAGAAAACAATAATAATTAAAAAGTCCTTTTCAGGGCTACCAAATTATTAAACAAAGAGTAAACTTAATTCGCATTAATTATAATATTTCATTACATTTATAGCCTTTGTTGATATGAATGTTTTTTCTTTGGTTTCCCTGCAATATAGTCTGCCAATATTTGCTTCTATTTAAACGAAAATTATGTGATTTTTTCATAATAATTTCTCTAAAGATAATCATAAAACATAATTAACGTGATAAAATTTTATTTTAGTATTTTTGTTACCACCAAATTGAAATAGAGTCTATGGAGAAATATTCTGCAAGTCTGCTATGGAAGTGGATGAGATTGTTTGAATAGCGTTGAGAAAAGTTACTATAATCTAGACTATTTGGTGTAATATTTTTATTGAAAATATTTAATACGTTGCCTGAAAGAATGATTTTCATCAATACCCATAAATTTACACGAAAAATGCATTATTTCTTCTATTATTATTGCTTTTTCGTAAATATTGCAATTTTATATGCACGAAAACACGCATATTTGACCAAATTACGTGAAAACTAAAAATGATATCGCCATTTAAGTTATATTTATAATTTTCTACATGTCCTATTTAATTAATAAAAGTAAAATATACTGAAAATTCCCAATAATAAAAAAGTTATTTCAGTTTGAATGTCTACGAATTTGTACAAAAATACGAATTTCTTCAGTGAAATATGAAAAATAATTTCACGCTCTTCTACAAGATTCTCACAGTGGGTACTTGGGTAAACCTCATATTGGAGAAAAATTGAATTAAAAGTTCGTGATTAGTTGCGCATTTAAAGTGATTCTTGTGAAATAAAGTGAAAGAAAAAGTTTGTGAAAATGGCAGATTCGAGTGCTGAAGCTAAAGTTGCCACTCCTAGTAGTGAAACAAAGAAAGTCAAGAAAGCCGCTGCCTCTAAGAAGCCAGCCGCTAAGCCTACCCACCCGCCAACTTCAGAAATGGTTAATAAAGCGATTGAAAATTTAAAGGAACGTGGTGGCTCTTCATTAATTGCCATTAAGAAATATTTAGCGTCAACGTACAAGGTTGATGCAAATAAAGTTGCCCCGTTTATTAAAAAATATGTGAAAAGTGCAGTTGCAAGTGGAAAATTAATTCAGACCAAAGGAAAAGGTGCATCCGGATCGTTTAAATTGCCTGTTGCCTCGAAGGCCAAGAGTGGCGAGTCTAAAAAGCCAACTGTGAAAAGTGTTGATAAGAAAGTGAAGAAGGACAAGGCAGTCAAATCTGACAAGAAGCCGAAAAGTCCAAAGAAAGCGGCCGAGAAGAAAAAATCGACTGCTGCCGCGGCTAAAACCGCCAAAAAGGCTGGAACAGTGAAAGCGAAAGTGGCCCCCAAGCAGAAGCCTACAAAACCATCTAAAGCTGGAGTTAAAGCTGCTAAATCACCCAAAGCAAAGAAAATTCCAACTACAACGAAAAAAGTTGCTGCTAAGAAGCCAGCAAAGAAGTGAATTAATCACAATTCATCAGAAAACAATAATAATTAAAAAGTCCTTTTCAGGGCTACCAAATTATTAAACAAAGAGTAAACTTAATTCGCATTAATTATAATATTTCATTACATTTATAGCCTTTGTTGATATGAATGTTTTTTCTTTGGTTTCCCTGCAATATAGTCTGCCAATATTTGCTTCTATTTAAACGAAAATTATGTGATTTTTTCATAATAATTTCTCTAAAGATAATCATAAAACATAATTAACGTGATAAAATTTTATTTTAGTATTTTTGTTACCACCAAATTGAAATAGAGTCTATGGAGAAATATTCTGCAAGTCTGCTATGGAAGTGGATGAGATTGTTTGAATAGCGTTGAGAAAAGTTACTATAATCTAGACTATTTGGTGTAATATTTTTATTGAAAATATTTAATACGTTGCCTGAAAGAATGATTTTCATCAATACCCATAAATTTACACGAAAAATGCATTATTTCTTCTATTATTATTGCTTTTTCGTAAATATTGCAATTTTATATGCACGAAAACACGCATATTTGACCAAATTACGTGAAAACTAAAAATGATATCGCCATTTAAGTTATATTTATAATTTTCTACATGTCCTATTTAATTAATAAAAGTAAAATATACTGAAAATTCCCAATAATAAAAAAGTTATTTCAGTTTGAATGTCTACGAATTTGTACAAAAATACGAATTTCTTCAGTGAAATATGAAAAATAATTTCACGCTCTTCTACAAGATTCTCACAGTGGGTACTTGGGTAAACCTCATATTGGAGAAAAATTGAATTAAAAGTTCGTGATTAGTTGCGCATTTAAAGTGATTCTTGTGAAATAAAGTGAAAGAAAAAGTTTGTGAAAATGGCAGATTCGAGTGCTGAAGCTAAAGTTGCCACTCCTAGTAGTGAAACAAAGAAAGTCAAGAAAGCCGCTGCCTCTAAGAAGCCAGCCGCTAAGCCTACCCACCCGCCAACTTCAGAAATGGTTAATAAAGCGATTGAAAATTTAAAGGAACGTGGTGGCTCTTCATTAATTGCCATTAAGAAATATTTAGCGTCAACGTACAAGGTTGATGCAAATAAAGTTGCCCCGTTTATTAAAAAATATGTGAAAAGTGCAGTTGCAAGTGGAAAATTAATTCAGACCAAAGGAAAAGGTGCATCCGGATCGTTTAAATTGCCTGTTGCCTCGAAGGCCAAGAGTGGCGAGTCTAAAAAGCCAACTGTGAAAAGTGTTGATAAGAAAGTGAAGAAGGACAAGGCAGTCAAATCTGACAAGAAGCCGAAAAGTCCAAAGAAAGCGGCCGAGAAGAAAAAATCGACTGCTGCCGCGGCTAAAACCGCCAAAAAGGCTGGAACAGTGAAAGCGAAAGTGGCCCCCAAGCAGAAGCCTACAAAACCATCTAAAGCTGGAGTTAAAGCTGCTAAATCACCCAAAGCAAAGAAAATTCCAACTACAACGAAAAAAGTTGCTGCTAAGAAGCCAGCAAAGAAGTGAATTAATCACAATTCATCAGAAAACAATAATAATTAAAAAGTCCTTTTCAGGGCTACCAAATTATTAAACAAAGAGTAAACTTAATTCGCATTAATTATAATATTTCATTACATTTATAGCCTTTGTTGATATGAATGTTTTTTCTTTGGTTTCACTGCAATATAGTCTGCCAATATTTGCTTCTATTTAAACGAAAATTATGTGATTTTTTCATAATAATTTCTCTAAAGATAATCATAAAACATAATTAACGTGATAAAATTTTATTTTAGTATTTTTGTTACCACCAAATTGAAATCGAGTCTATGGAGAAATATTCTGCAAGTCTGCTATGGAAGTGGATGAGATTGTTTGAATAGCGTTGAGAAAAGTTACTATAATCTAGACTATTTGGTGTAATATTTTTATTGAAAATATTTAATACGTTGCCTGAAAGAATGATTTTCATCAATACCCATAAATTTACACGAAAAATGCATTATTTCTTCTATTATTATTGCTTTTTCGTAAATATTGCAATTTTATATGCACGAAAACACGCATATTTGACCAAATTACGTGAAAACTAAAAATGATATCGCCATTTAAGTTATATTTATAATTTTCTACATGTCCTATTTAATTAATAAAAGTAAAATATACTGAAAATTCCCAATAATAAAAAAGTTATTTCAGTTTGAATGTCTACGAATTTGTACAAAAATACGAATTTCTTCAGTGAAATATGAAAAATAATTTCACGCTCTTCTACAAGATTCTCACAGTGGGTACTTGGGTAAACCTCATATTGGAGAAAAATTGAATTAAAAGTTCGTGATTAGTTGCGCATTTAAAGTGATTCTTGTGAAATAAAGTGAAAGAAAAAGTTTGTGAAAATGGCAGATTCGAGTGCTGAAGCTAAAGTTGCCACTCCTAGTAGTGAAACAAAGAAAGTCAAGAAAGCCGCTGCTTCTAAGAAGCCAGCCGCTAAGCCTACCCACCCACCAACTTCAGAAATGGTTAATAAAGCGATTGAAAATTTAAAGGAACGTGGTGGCTCTTCATTAATTGCCATTAAGAAATATTTAGCGTCAACGTACAAGGTTGATGCAAATAAAGTTGCCCCGTTTATTAAAAAATATGTGAAAAGTGCAGTTGCAAGTGGAAAATTAATTCAGACCAAAGGAAAAGGTGCATCCGGATCGTTTAAATTGCCTGTTGCCTCGAAGGCCAAGAGTGGCGAGTCTAAAAAGCCAACTGTGAAAAGTGTTGATAAGAAAGTGAAGAAGGACAAGGCAGTCAAATCTGACAAGAAGCCGAAAAGTCCAAAGAAAGCGGCCGAGAAGAAAAAATCGACTGCTGCCGCGGCTAAAACCGCCAAAAAGGCTGGAACAGTGAAAGCGAAAGTGGCCCCCAAGCAGAAGCCTACAAAACCATCTAAAGCTGGAGTTAAAGCTGCTAAATCACCCAAAGCAAAGAAAATTCCAACTACAACGAAAAAAGTTGCTGCTAAGAAGCCAGCAAAGAAGTGAATTAATCACAATTCATCAGAAAACAATAATAATTAAAAAGTCCTTTTCAGGGCTACCAAATTATTAAACAAAGAGTAAACTTAATTCGCATTAATTATAATATTTCATTACATTTATAGCCTTTGTTGATATGAATGTTTTTTCTTTGGTTTCACTGCAATATAGTCTGCCAATATTTGCTTCTATTTAAACGAAAATTATGTGATTTTTTCATAATAATTTCTCTAAAGATAATCATAAAACATAATTAACGTGATAAAATTTTATTTTAGTATTTTTGTTACCACCAAATTGAAATCGAGTCTATGGAGAAATATTCTGCAAGTCTGCTATGGAAGTGGATGAGATTGTTTGAATAGCGTTGAGAAAAGTTACTATAATCTAGACTATTTGGTGTAATATTTTTATTGAAAATATTTAATACGTTGCCTGAAAGAATGATTTTCATCAATACCCATAAATTTACACGAAAAATGCATTATTTCTTCTATTATTATTGCTTTTTCGTAAATATTGCAATTTTATATGCACGAAAACACGCATATTTGACCAAATTACGTGAAAACTAAAAATGATATCGCCATTTAAGTTATATTTATAATTTTCTACATGTCCTATTTAATTAATAAAAGTAAAATATACTGAAAATTCCCAATAATAAAAAAGTTATTTCAGTTTGAATGTCTACGAATTTGTACAAAAATACGAATTTCTTCAGTGAAATATGAAAAATAATTTCACGCTCTTCTACAAGATTCTCACAGTGGGTACTTGGGTAAACCTCATATTGGAGAAAAATTGAATTAAAAGTTCGTGATTAGTTGCGCATTTAAAGTGATTCTTGTGAAATAAAGTGAAAGAAAAAGTTTGTGAAAATGGCAGATTCGAGTGCTGAAGCTAAAGTTGCCACTCCTAGTAGTGAAACAAAGAAAGTCAAGAAAGCCGCTGCCTCTAAGAAGCCAGCCGCTAAGCCTACCCACCCGCCAACTTCAGAAATGGTTAATAAAGCGATTGAAAATTTAAAGGAACGTGGTGGCTCTTCATTAATTGCCATTAAGAAATATTTAGCGTCAACGTACAAGGTTGATGCAAATAAAGTTGCGCCGTTTATTAAAAAATATGTGAAAAGTGCAGTTGCAAGTGGAAAATTAATTCAGACCAAAGGAAAAGGTGCATCCGGGTCGTTTAAATTGCCTGTTGCCTCGAAGGCCAAGAGTGGCGAGTCTAAAAAGCCAACTGTGAAAAGTGTTGATAAGAAAGTGAAGAAGGACAAGGCAGTCAAATCTGACAAGAAGCCGAAAAGTCCAAAGAAAGCGGCCGAGAAGAAAAAATCGACTGCTGCCGCGGCTAAAACCGCCAAAAAGGCTGGAACAGTGAAAGCGAAAGTGGCCCCCAAGCAGAAGCCTACAAAACCATCTAAAGCTGGAGTTAAAGCTGCTAAATCACCCAAAGCAAAGAAAATTCCAACTACAACGAAAAAAGTTGCTGCTAAGAAGCCAGCAAAGAAGTGAATTAATCACAATTCATCAGAAAACAATAATAATTAAAAAGTCCTTTTCAGGGCTACCAAATTATTAAACAAAGAGTAAACTTAATTCGCATTAATTATAATATTTCATTACATTTATAGCCTTTGTTGATATGAATGTTTTTTCTTTGGTTTCCCTGCAATATAGTCTGCCAATATTTGCTTCTATTTAAACGAAAATTATGTGATTTTTTCATAATAATTTCTCTAAAGATAATCATAAAACATAATTAACGTGATAAAATTTTATTTTAGTATTTTTGTTACCACCAAATTGAAATAGAGTCTATGGAGAAATATTCTGCAAGTCTGCTATGGAAGTGGATGAGATTGTTTGAATAGCGTTGAGAAAAGTTACTATAATCTAGACTATTTGGTGTAATATTTTTATTGAAAATATTTAATACGTTGCCTGAAAGAATGATTTTCATCAATACCCATAAATTTACACGAAAAATGCATTATTTCTTCTATTATTATTGCTTTTTCGTAAATATTGCAATTTTATATGCACGAAAACACGCATATTTGACCAAATTACGTGAAAACTAAAAATGATATCGCCATTTAAGTTATATTTATAATTTTCTACATGTCCTATTTAATTAATAAAAGTAAAATATACTGAAAATTCCCAATAATAAAAAAGTTATTTCAGTTTGAATGTCTACGAATTTGTACAAAAATACGAATTTCTTCAGTGAAATATGAAAAATAATTTCACGCTCTTCTACAAGATTCTCACAGTGGGTACTTGGGTAAACCTCATATTGGAGAAAAATTGAATTAAAAGTTCGTGATTAGTTGCGCATTTAAAGTGATTCTTGTGAAATAAAGTGAAAGAAAAAGTTTGTGAAAATGGCAGATTCGAGTGCTGAAGCTAAAGTTGCCACTCCTAGTAGTGAAACAAAGAAAGTCAAGAAAGCCGCTGCCTCTAAGAAGCCAGCCGCTAAGCCTACCCACCCGCCAACTTCAGAAATGGTTAATAAAGCGATTGAAAATTTAAAGGAACGTGGTGGCTCTTCATTAATTGCCATTAAGAAATATTTAGCGTCAACGTACAAGGTTGATGCAAATAAAGTTGCGCCGTTTATTAAAAAATATGTGAAAAGTGCAGTTGCAAGTGGAAAATTAATTCAGACCAAAGGAAAAGGTGCATCCGGATCGTTTAAATTGCCTGTTGCCTCGAAGGCCAAGAGTGGCGAGTCTAAAAAGCCAACTGTGAAAAGTGTTGATAAGAAAGTGAAGAAGGACAAGGCAGTCAAATCTGACAAGAAGCCGAAAAGTCCAAAGAAAGCGGCCGAGAAGAAAAAATCGACTGCTGCCGCGGCTAAAACCGCCAAAAAGGCTGGAACAGTGAAAGCGAAAGTGGCCCCCAAGCAGAAGCCTACAAAACCATCTAAAGCTGGAGTTAAAGCTGCTAAATCACCCAAAGCAAAGAAAATTCCAACTACAACGAAAAAAGTTGCTGCTAAGAAGCCAGCAAAGAAGTGAATTAATCACAATTCATCAGAAAACAATAATAATTAAAAAGTCCTTTTCAGGGCTACCAAATTATTAAACAAAGAGTAAACTTAATTCGCATTAATTATAATATTTCATTACATTTATAGCCTTTGTTGATATGAATGTTTTTTCTTTGGTTTCCCTGCAATATAGTCTGCCAATATTTGCTTCTATTTAAACGAAAATTATGTGATTTTTTCATAATAATTTCTCTAAAGATAATCATAAAACATAATTAACGTGATAAAATTTTATTTTAGTATTTTTGTTACCACCAAATTGAAATAGAGTCTATGGAGAAATATTCTGCAAGTCTGCTATGGAAGTGGATGAGATTGTTTGAATAGCGTTGAGAAAAGTTACTATAATCTAGACTATTTGGTGTAATATTTTTATTGAAAATATTTAATACGTTGCCTGAAAGAATGATTTTCATCAATACCCATAAATTTACACGAAAAATGCATTATTTCTTCTATTATTATTGCTTTTTCGTAAATATTGCAATTTTATATGCACGAAAACACGCATATTTGACCAAATTACGTGAAAACTAAAAATGATATCGCCATTTAAGTTATATTTATAATTTTCTACATGTCCTATTTAATTAATAAAAGTAAAATATACTGAAAATTCCCAATAATAAAAAAGTTATTTCAGTTTGAATGTCTACGAATTTGTACAAAAATACGAATTTCTTCAGTGAAATATGAAAAATAATTTCACGCTCTTCTACAAGATTCTCACAGTGGGTACTTGGGTAAACCTCATATTGGAGAAAAATTGAATTAAAAGTTCGTGATTAGTTGCGCATTTAAAGTGATTCTTGTGAAATAAAGTGAAAGAAAAAGTTTGTGAAAATGGCAGATTCGAGTGCTGAAGCTAAAGTTGCCACTCCTAGTAGTGAAACAAAGAAAGTCAAGAAAGCCGCTGCCTCTAAGAAGCCAGCCGCTAAGCCTACCCACCCACCAACTTCAGAAATGGTTAATAAAGCGATTGAAAATTTAAAGGAACGTGGTGGCTCTTCATTAATTGCCATTAAGAAATATTTAGCGTCAACGTACAAGGTTGATGCAAATAAAGTTGCCCCGTTTATTAAAAAATATGTGAAAAGTGCAGTTGCAAGTGGAAAATTAATTCAGACCAAAGGAAAAGGTGCATCCGGATCGTTTAAATTGCCTGTTGCCTCGAAGGCCAAGAGTGGCGAGTCTAAAAAGCCAACTGTGAAAAGTGTTGATAAGAAAGTGAAGAAGGACAAGGCAGTCAAATCTGACAAGAAGCCGAAAAGTCCAAAGAAAGCGGCCGAGAAGAAAAAATCGACTGCTGCCGCGGCTAAAACCGCCAAAAAGGCTGGAACAGTGAAAGCGAAAGTGGCCCCCAAGCAGAAGCCTACAAAACCATCTAAAGCTGGAGTTAAAGCTGCTAAATCACCCAAAGCAAAGAAAATTCCAACTACAACGAAAAAAGTTGCTGCTAAGAAGCCAGCAAAGAAGTGAATTAATCACAATTCATCAGAAAACAATAATAATTAAAAAGTCCTTTTCAGGGCTACCAAATTATTAAACAAAGAGTAAACTTAATTCGCATTAATTATAATATTTCATTACATTTATAGCCTTTGTTGATATGAATGTTTTTTCTTTGGTTTCCCTGCAATATAGTCTGCCAATATTTGCTTCTATTTAAACGAAAATTATGTGATTTTTTCATAATAATTTCTCTAAAGATAATCATAAAACATAATTAACGTGATAAAATTTTATTTTAGTATTTTTGTTACCACCAAATTGAAATAGAGTCTATGGAGAAATATTCTGCAAGTCTGCTATGGAAGTGGATGAGATTGTTTGAATAGCGTTGAGAAAAGTTACTATAATCTAGACTATTTGGTGTAATATTTTTATTGAAAATATTTAATACGTTGCCTGAAAGAATGATTTTCATCAATACCCATAAATTTACACGAAAAATGCATTATTTCTTCTATTATTATTGCTTTTTCGTAAATATTGCAATTTTATATGCACGAAAACACGCATATTTGACCAAATTACGTGAAAACTAAAAATGATATCGCCATTTAAGTTATATTTATAATTTTCTACATGTCCTATTTAATTAATAAAAGTAAAATATACTGAAAATTCCCAATAATAAAAAAGTTATTTCAGTTTGAATGTCTACGAATTTGTACAAAAATACGAATTTCTTCAGTGAAATATGAAAAATAATTTCACGCTCTTCTACAAGATTCTCACAGTGGGTACTTGGGTAAACCTCATATTGGAGAAAAATTGAATTAAAAGTTCGTGATTAGTTGCGCATTTAAAGTGATTCTTGTGAAATAAAGTGAAAGAAAAAGTTTGTGAAAATGGCAGATTCGAGTGCTGAAGCTAAAGTTGCCACTCCTAGTAGTGAAACAAAGAAAGTCAAGAAAGCCGCTGCCTCTAAGAAGCCAGCCGCTAAGCCTACCCACCCACCAACTTCAGAAATGGTTAATAAAGCGATTGAAAATTTAAAGGAACGTGGTGGCTCTTCATTAATTGCCATTAAGAAATATTTAGCGTCAACGTACAAGGTTGATGCAAATAAAGTTGCCCCGTTTATTAAAAAATATGTGAAAAGTGCAGTTGCAAGTGGAAAATTAATTCAGACCAAAGGAAAAGGTGCATCCGGATCGTTTAAATTGCCTGTTGCCTCGAAGGCCAAGAGTGGCGAGTCTAAAAAGCCAACTGTGAAAAGTGTTGATAAGAAAGTGAAGAAGGACAAGGCAGTCAAATCTGACAAGAAGCCGAAAAGTCCAAAGAAAGCGGCCGAGAAGAAAAAATCGACTGCTGCCGCGGCTAAAACCGCCAAAAAGGCTGGAACAGTGAAAGCGAAAGTGGCCCCCAAGCAGAAGCCTACAAAACCATCTAAAGCTGGAGTTAAAGCTGCTAAATCACCCAAAGCAAAGAAAATTCCAACTACAACGAAAAAAGTTGCTGCTAAGAAGCCAGCAAAGAAGTGAATTAATCACAATTCATCAGAAAACAATAATAATTAAAAAGTCCTTTTCAGGGCTACCAAATTATTAAACAAAGAGTAAACTTAATTCGCATTAATTATAATATTTCATTACATTTATAGCCTTTGTTGATATGAATGTTTTTTCTTTGGTTTCCCTGCAATATAGTCTGCCAATATTTGCTTCTATTTAAACGAAAATTATGTGATTTTTTCATAATAATTTCTCTAAAGATAATCATAAAACATAATTAACGTGATAAAATTTTATTTTAGTATTTTTGTTACCACCAAATTGAAATAGAGTCTATGGAGAAATATTCTGCAAGTCTGCTATGGAAGTGGATGAGATTGTTTGAATAGCGTTGAGAAAAGTTACTATAATCTAGACTATTTGGTGTAATATTTTTATTGAAAATATTTAATACGTTGCCTGAAAGAATGATTTTCATCAATACCCATAAATTTACACGAAAAATGCATTATTTCTTCTATTATTATTGCTTTTTCGTAAATATTGCAATTTTATATGCACGAAAACACGCATATTTGACCAAATTACGTGAAAACTAAAAATGATATCGCCATTTAAGTTATATTTATAATTTTCTACATGTCCTATTTAATTAATAAAAGTAAAATATACTGAAAATTCCCAATAATAAAAAAGTTATTTCAGTTTGAATGTCTACGAATTTGTACAAAAATACGAATTTCTTCAGTGAAATATGAAAAACAATTTCACGCTCTTCTACAAGATTCTCACAGTGGGTACTTGAGTAAACCTCATATTGGAGAAAAATTGAATTAAAAGTTCGTGATTAGTTGCGCATTTAAAGTGATTCTTATGAAATAAAGTGAAAGAAAAAGTTTGTGAAAATGGCAGATTCGAGTGCTGAAGCTAAAGTTGCCACTCCTAGTAGTGAAACAAAGAAAGTCAAGAAAGCCGCTGCCTCTAAGAAGCCAGCCGCTAAGCCTACCCACCCACCAACTTCAGAAATGGTTAATAAAGCGATTGAAAATTTAAAGGAACGTGGTGGCTCTTCATTAATTGCCATTAAGAAATATTTAGCGTCAACGTACAAGGTTGATGCAAATAAAGTTGCCCCGTTTATTAAAAAATATGTGAAAAGTGCAGTTGCAAGTGGAAAATTAATTCAGACCAAAGGAAAAGGTGCATCCGGATCGTTTAAATTGCCTGTTGCCTCGAAGGCCAAGAGTGGCGAGTCTAAAAAGCCAACTGTGAAAAGTGTTGATAAGAAAGTGAAGAAGGACAAGGCAGTCAAATCTGACAAGAAGCCGAAAAGTCCAAAGAAAGCGGCCGAGAAGAAAAAATCGACTGCTGCCGCGGCTAAAACCGCCAAAAAGGCTGGAACAGTGAAAGCGAAAGTGGCCCCCAAGCAGAAGCCTACAAAACCATCTAAAGCTGGAGTTAAAGCTGCTAAATCACCCAAAGCAAAGAAAATTCCAACTACAACGAAAAAAGTTGCTGCTAAGAAGCCAGCAAAGAAGTGAATTAATCACAATTCATCAGAAAACAATAATAATTAAAAAGTCCTTTTCAGGGCTACCAAATTATTAAACAAAGAGTAAACTTAATTCGCATTAATTATAATATTTCATTACATTTATAGCCTTTGTTGATATGAATGTTTTTTCTTTGGTTTCCCTGCAATATAGTCTGCCAATATTTGCTTCTATTTAAACGAAAATTATGTGATTTTTTCATAATAATTTCTCTAAAGATAATCATAAAACATAATTAACGTGATAAAATTTTATTTTAGTATTTTTGTTACCACCAAATTGAAATAGAGTCTATGGAGAAATATTCTGCAAGTCTGCTATGGAAGTGGATGAGATTGTTTGAATAGCGTTGAGAAAAGTTACTATAATCTAGACTATTTGGTGTAATATTTTTATTGAAAATATTTAATACGTTGCCTGAAAGAATGATTTTCATCAATACCCATAAATTTACACGAAAAATGCATTATTTCTTCTATTATTATTGCTTTTTCGTAAATATTGCAATTTTATATGCACGAAAACACGCATATTTGACCAAATTACGTGAAAACTAAAAATGATATCGCCATTTAAGTTATATTTATAATTTTCTACATGTCCTATTTAATTAATAAAAGTAAAATATACTGAAAATTCCCAATAATAAAAAAGTTATTTCAGTTTGAATGTCTACGAATTTGTACAAAAATACGAATTTCTTCAGTGAAATATGAAAAATAATTTCACGCTCTTCTACAAGATTCTCACAGTGGGTACTTGGGTAAACCTCATATTGGAGAAAAATTGAATTAAAAGTTCGTGATTAGTTGCGCATTTAAAGTGATTCTTGTGAAATAAAGTGAAAGAAAAAGTTTGTGAAAATGGCAGATTCGAGTGCTGAAGCTAAAGTTGCCACTCCTAGTAGTGAAACAAAGAAAGTCAAGAAAGCCGCTGCCTCTAAGAAGCCAGCCGCTAAGCCTACCCACCCACCAACTTCAGAAATGGTTAATAAAGCGATTGAAAATTTAAAGGAACGTGGTGGCTCTTCATTAATTGCCATTAAGAAATATTTAGCGTCAACGTACAAGGTTGATGCAAATAAAGTTGCCCCGTTTATTAAAAAATATGTGAAAAGTGCAGTTGCAAGTGGAAAATTAATTCAGACCAAAGGAAAAGGTGCATCCGGATCGTTTAAATTGCCTGTTGCCTCGAAGGCCAAGAGTGGCGAGTCTAAAAAGCCAACTGTGAAAAGTGTTGATAAGAAAGTGAAGAAGGACAAGGCAGTCAAATCTGACAAGAAGCCGAAAAGTCCAAAGAAAGCGGCCGAGAAGAAAAAATCGACTGCTGCCGCGGCTAAAACCGCCAAAAAGGCTGGAACAGTGAAAGCGAAAGTGGCCCCCAAGCAGAAGCCTACAAAACCATCTAAAGCTGGAGTTAAAGCTGCTAAATCACCCAAAGCAAAGAAAATTCCAACTACAACGAAAAAAGTTGCTGCTAAGAAGCCAGCAAAGAAGTGAATTAATCACAATTCATCAGAAAACAATAATAATTAAAAAGTCCTTTTCAGGGCTACCAAATTATTAAACAAAGAGTAAACTTAATTCGCATTAATTATAATATTTCATTACATTTATAGCCTTTGTTGATATGAATGTTTTTTCTTTGGTTTCCCTGCAATATAGTCTGCCAATATTTGCTTCTATTTAAACGAAAATTATGTGATTTTTTCATAATAATTTCTCTAAAGATAATCATAAAACATAATTAACGTGATAAAATTTTATTTTAGTATTTTTGTTACCACCAAATTGAAATAGAGTCTATGGAGAAATATTCTGCAAGTCTGCTATGGAAGTGGATGAGATTGTTTGAATAGCGTTGAGAAAAGTTACTATAATCTAGACTATTTGGTGTAATATTTTTATTGAAAATATTTAATACGTTGCCTGAAAGAATGATTTTCATCAATACCCATAAATTTACACGAAAAATGCATTATTTCTTCTATTATTATTGCTTTTTCGTAAATATTGCAATTTTATATGCACGAAAACACGCATATTTGACCAAATTACGTGAAAACTAAAAATGATATCGCCATTTAAGTTATATTTATAATTTTCTACATGTCCTATTTAATTAATAAAAGTAAAATATACTGAAAATTCCCAATAATAAAAAAGT
This sequence comes from Thereva nobilitata, assembly GCA_963855945.1. NCBI lineage: Eukaryota > Metazoa > Arthropoda > Insecta > Diptera > Therevidae > Thereva > Thereva nobilitata. Next base: position 125,978,308 of record OY979695.1, read on the forward strand.
TATTTCAGTTTGAATGTCTACGAATTTGTACAAAAATACGAATTTCTTCAGTGAAATATGAAAAACAATTTCACGCTCTTCTACAAGATTCTCACAGTGGGTACTTGAGTAAACCTCATATTGGAGAAAAATTGAATTAAAAGTTCGTGATTAGTTGCGCATTTAAAGTTATTACGTTTACATGATTTACTTGAGTTCTTGACTTGAAATTTATTTATTAGTATATTTGAAGTCAGGACGAGTTTACATGCATATTTTGTTACTTGAAAACTACTTCAAGTATACTTCAAGTAAGCATGTAAACGTAGTAAGTGATTCTTATGAAATAAAGTGAAAGAAAAAGTTTGTGAAAATGGCAGATTCGAGTGCTGAAGCTAAAGTTGCCACTCCTAGTAGTGAAACAAAGAAAGTCAAGAAAGCCGCTGCCTCTAAGAAGCCAGCCGCTAAGCCTACCCACCCACCAACTTCAGAAATGGTTAATAAAGCGATTGAAAATTTAAAGGAACGTGGTGGCTCTTCATTAATTGCCATTAAGAAATATTTAGCGTCAACGTACAAGGTTGATGCAAATAAAGTTGCCCCGTTTATTAAAAAATATGTGAAAAGTGCAGTTGCAAGTGGAAAATTAATTCAGACCAAAGGAAAAGGTGCATCCGGATCGTTTAAATTGCCTGTTGCCTCGAAGGCCAAGAGTGGCGAGTCTAAAAAGCCAACTGTGAAAAGTGTTGATAAGAAAGTGAAGAAGGACAAGGCAGTCAAATCTGACAAGAAGCCGAAAAGTCCAAAGAAAGCGGCCGAGAAGAAAAAATCGACTGCTGCCGCGGCTAAAACCGCCAAAAAGGCTGGAACAGTGAAAGCGAAAGTGGCCCCCAAGCAGAAGCCTACAAAACCATCTAAAGCTGGAGTTAAAGCTGCTAAATCACCCAAAGCAAAGAAAATTCCAACTACAACGAAAAAAGTTGCTGCTAAGAAGCCAGCAAAGAAGTGAATTAATCACAATTCATCAGAAAACAATAATAATTAAAAAGTCCTTTTCAGGGCTACCAAATTATTAAACAAAGAGTAAACTTAATTCGCATTAATTATAATATTTCATTACATTTATAGCCTTTGTTGATATGAATGTTTTTTTCTTTGGTTTCCCTGCAATATAGTCTGCCAATATTTGCTTCTATTTAAACGAAAATTATGTGATTTTTTCATAATAATTTCTCTAAAGATAATCATAAAACATAATTAACGTGATAAAATTTTATTTTAGTATTTTTGTTACCACCAAATTGAAATAGAGTCTATGGAGAAATATTCTGCAAGTCTGCTATGGAAGTGGATGAGATTGTTTGAATAGCGTTGAGAAAAGTTACTATAATCTAGACTATTTGGTGTAATATTTTTATTGAAAATATTTAATACGTTGCCTGAAAGAATGATTTTCATCAATACCCATAAATTTACACGAAAAATGCATTATTTCTTCTATTATTATTGCTTTTTCGTAAATATTGCAATTTTATATGCACGAAAACACGCATATTTGACCAAATTACGTGAAAACTAAAAATGATATCGCCATTTAAGTTATATTTATAATTTTCTACATGTCCTATTTAATTAATAAAAGTAAAATATACTGAAAATTCCCAATAATAAAAAAGTTATTTCAGTTTGAATGTCTACGAATTTGTACAAAAATACGAATTTCTTCAGTGAAATATGAAAAACAATTTCACGCTCTTCTACAAGATTCTCACAGTGGGTACTTGAGTAAACCTCATATTGGAGAAAAATTGAATTAAAAGTTCGTGATTAGTTGCGCATTTAAAGTGATTCTTATGAAATAAAGTGAAAGAAAAAGTTTGTGAAAATGGCAGATTCGAGTGCTGAAGCTAAAGTTGCCACTCCTAGTAGTGAAACAAAGAAAGTCAAGAAAGCCGCTGCCTCTAAGAAGCCAGCCGCTAAGCCTACCCACCCACCAACTTCAGAAATGGTTAATAAAGCGATTGAAAATTTAAAGGAACGTGGTGGCTCTTCATTAATTGCCATTAAGAAATATTTAGCGTCAACGTACAAGGTTGATGCAAATAAAGTTGCCCCGTTTATTAAAAAATATGTGAAAAGTGCAGTTGCAAGTGGAAAATTAATTCAGACCAAAGGAAAAGGTGCATCCGGATCGTTTAAATTGCCTGTTGCCTCGAAGGCCAAGAGTGGCGAGTCTAAAAAGCCAACTGTGAAAAGTGTTGATAAGAAAGTGAAGAAGGACAAGGCAGTCAAATCTGACAAGAAGCCGAAAAGTCCAAAGAAAGCGGCCGAGAAGAAAAAATCGACTGCTGCCGCGGCTAAAACCGCCAAAAAGGCTGGAACAGTGAAAGCGAAAGTGGCCCCCAAGCAGAAGCCTACAAAACCATCTAAAGCTGGAGTTAAAGCTGCTAAATCACCCAAAGCAAAGAAAATTCCAACTACAACGAAAAAAGTTGCTGCTAAGAAGCCAGCAAAGAAGTGAATTAATCACAATTCATCAGAAAACAATAATAATTAAAAAGTCCTTTTCAGGGCTACCAAATTATTAAACAAAGAGTAAACTTAATTCGCATTAATTATAATATTTCATTACATTTATAGCCTTTGTTGATATGAATGTTTTTTCTTTGGTTTCCCTGCAATATAGTCTGCCAATATTTGCTTCTATTTAAACGAAAATTATGTGATTTTTTCATAATAATTTCTCTAAAGATAATCATAAAACATAATTAACGTGATAAAATTTTATTTTAGTATTTTTGTTACCACCAAATTGAAATAGAGTCTATGGAGAAATATTCTGCAAGTCTGCTATGGAAGTGGATGAGATTGTTTGAATAGCGTTGAGAAAAGTTACTATAATCTAGACTATTTGGTGTAATATTTTTATTGAAAATATTTAATACGTTGCCTGAAAGAATGATTTTCATCAATACCCATAAATTTACACGAAAAATGCATTATTTCTTCTATTATTATTGCTTTTTCGTAAATATTGCAATTTTATATGCACGAAAACACGCATATTTGACCAAATTACGTGAAAACTAAAAATGATATCGCCATTTAAGTTATATTTATAATTTTCTACATGTCCTATTTAATTAATAAAAGTAAAATATACTGAAAATTCCCAATAATAAAAAAGTTATTTCAGTTTGAATGTCTACGAATTTGTACAAAAATACGAATTTCTTCAGTGAAATATGAAAAACAATTTCACGCTCTTCTACAAGATTCTCACAGTGGGTACTTGAGTAAACCTCATATTGGAGAAAAATTGAATTAAAAGTTCGTGATTAGTTGCGCATTTAAAGTGATTCTTATGAAATAAAGTGAAAGAAAAAGTTTGTGAAAATGGCAGATTCGAGTGCTGAAGCTAAAGTTGCCACTCCTAGTAGTGAAACAAAGAAAGTCAAGAAAGCCGCTGCCTCTAAGAAGCCAGCCGCTAAGCCTACCCACCCACCAACTTCAGAAATGGTTAATAAAGCGATTGAAAATTTAAAGGAACGTGGTGGCTCTTCATTAATTGCCATTAAGAAATATTTAGCGTCAACGTACAAGGTTGATGCAAATAAAGTTGCCCCGTTTATTAAAAAATATGTGAAAAGTGCAGTTGCAAGTGGAAAATTAATTCAGACCAAAGGAAAAGGTGCATCCGGATCGTTTAAATTGCCTGTTGCCTCGAAGGCCAAGAGTGGCGAGTCTAAAAAGCCAACTGTGAAAAGTGTTGATAAGAAAGTGAAGAAGGACAAGGCAGTCAAATCTGACAAGAAGCCGAAAAGTCCAAAGAAAGCGGCCGAGAAGAAAAAATCGACTGCTGCCGCGGCTAAAACCGCCAAAAAGGCTGGAACAGTGAAAGCGAAAGTGGCCCCCAAGCAGAAGCCTACAAAACCATCTAAAGCTGGAGTTAAAGCTGCTAAATCACCCAAAGCAAAGAAAATTCCAACTACAACGAAAAAAGTTGCTGCTAAGAAGCCAGCAAAGAAGTGAATTAATCACAATTCATCAGAAAACAATAATAATTAAAAAGTCCTTTTCAGGGCTACCAAATTATTAAACAAAGAGTAAACTTAATTCGCATTAATTATAATATTTCATTACATTTATAGCCTTTGTTGATATGAATGTTTTTTCTTTGGTTTCCCTGCAATATAGTCTGCCAATATTTGCTTCTATTTAAACGAAAATTATGTGATTTTTTCATAATAATTTCTCTAAAGATAATCATAAAACATAATTAACGTGATAAAATTTTATTTTAGTATTTTTGTTACCACCAAATTGAAATAGAGTCTATGGAGAAATATTCTGCAAGTCTGCTATGGAAGTGGATGAGATTGTTTGAATAGCGTTGAGAAAAGTTACTATAATCTAGACTATTTGGTGTAATATTTTTATTGAAAATATTTAATACGTTGCCTGAAAGAATGATTTTCATCAATACCCATAAATTTACACGAAAAATGCATTATTTCTTCTATTATTATTGCTTTTTCGTAAATATTGCAATTTTATATGCACGAAAACACGCATATTTGACCAAATTACGTGAAAACTAAAAATGATATCGCCATTTAAGTTATATTTATAATTTTCTACATGTCCTATTTAATTAATAAAAGTAAAATATACTGAAAATTCCCAATAATAAAAAAGTTATTTCAGTTTGAATGTCTACGAATTTGTACAAAAATACGAATTTCTTCAGTGAAATATGAAAAATAATTTCACGCTCTTCTACAAGATTCTCACAGTGGGTACTTGGGTAAACCTCATATTGGAGAAAAATTGAATTAAAAGTTCGTGATTAGTTGCGCATTTAAAGTGATTCTTGTGAAATAAAGTGAAAGAAAAAGTTTGTGAAAATGGCAGATTCGAGTGCTGAAGCTAAAGTTGCCACTCCTAGTAGTGAAACAAAGAAAGTCAAGAAAGCCGCTGCCTCTAAGAAGCCAGCCGCTAAGCCTACCCACCCACCAACTTCAGAAATGGTTAATAAAGCGATTGAAAATTTAAAGGAACGTGGTGGCTCTTCATTAATTGCCATTAAGAAATATTTAGCGTCAACGTACAAGGTTGATGCAAATAAAGTTGCCCCGTTTATTAAAAAATATGTGAAAAGTGCAGTTGCAAGTGGAAAATTAATTCAGACCAAAGGAAAAGGTGCATCCGGATCGTTTAAATTGCCTGTTGCCTCGAAGGCCAAGAGTGGCGAGTCTAAAAAGCCAACTGTGAAAAGTGTTGATAAGAAAGTGAAGAAGGACAAGGCAGTCAAATCTGACAAGAAGCCGAAAAGTCCAAAGAAAGCGGCCGAGAAGAAAAAATCGACTGCTGCCGCGGCTAAAACCGCCAAAAAGGCTGGAACAGTGAAAGCGAAAGTGGCCCCCAAGCAGAAGCCTACAAAACCATCTAAAGCTGGAGTTAAAGCTGCTAAATCACCCAAAGCAAAGAAAATTCCAACTACAACGAAAAAAGTTGCTGCTAAGAAGCCAGCAAAGAAGTGAATTAATCACAATTCATCAGAAAACAATAATAATTAAAAAGTCCTTTTCAGGGCTACCAAATTATTAAACAAAGAGTAAACTTAATTCGCATTAATTATAATATTTCATTACATTTATAGCCTTTGTTGATATGAATGTTTTTTCTTTGGTTTCCCTGCAATATAGTCTGCCAATATTTGCTTCTATTTAAACGAAAATTATGTGATTTTTTCATAATAATTTCTCTAAAGATAATCATAAAACATAATTAACGTGATAAAATTTTATTTTAGTATTTTTGTTACCACCAAATTGAAATAGAGTCTATGGAGAAATATTCTGCAAGTCTGCTATGGAAGTGGATGAGATTGTTTGAATAGCGTTGAGAAAAGTTACTATAATCTAGACTATTTGGTGTAATATTTTTATTGAAAATATTTAATACGTTGCCTGAAAGAATGATTTTCATCAATACCCATAAATTTACACGAAAAATGCATTATTTCTTCTATTATTATTGCTTTTTCGTAAATATTGCAATTTTATATGCACGAAAACACGCATATTTGACCAAATTACGTGAAAACTAAAAATGATATCGCCATTTAAGTTATATTTATAATTTTCTACATGTCCTATTTAATTAATAAAAGTAAAATATACTGAAAATTCCCAATAATAAAAAAGTTATTTCAGTTTGAATGTCTACGAATTTGTACAAAAATACGAATTTCTTCAGTGAAATATGAAAAACAATTTCACGCTCTTCTACAAGATTCTCACAGTGGGTACTTGAGTAAACCTCATATTGGAGAAAAATTGAATTAAAAGTTCGTGATTAGTTGCGCATTTAAAGTGATTCTTATGAAATAAAGTGAAAGAAAAAGTTTGTGAAAATGGCAGATTCGAGTGCTGAAGCTAAAGTTGCCACTCCTAGTAGTGAAACAAAGAAAGTCAAGAAAGCCGCTGCCTCTAAGAAGCCAGCCGCTAAGCCTACCCACCCACCAACTTCAGAAATGGTTAATAAAGCGATTGAAAATTTAAAGGAACGTGGTGGCTCTTCATTAATTGCCATTAAGAAATATTTAGCGTCAACGTACAAGGTTGATGCAAATAAAGTTGCCCCGTTTATTAAAAAATATGTGAAAAGTGCAGTTGCAAGTGGAAAATTAATTCAGACCAAAGGAAAAGGTGCATCCGGATCGTTTAAATTGCCTGTTGCCTCGAAGGCCAAGAGTGGCGAGTCTAAAAAGCCAACTGTGAAAAGTGTTGATAAGAAAGTGAAGAAGGACAAGGCAGTCAAATCTGACAAGAAGCCGAAAAGTCCAAAGAAAGCGGCCGAGAAGAAAAAATCGACTGCTGCCGCGGCTAAAACCGCCAAAAAGGCTGGAACAGTGAAAGCGAAAGTGGCCCCCAAGCAGAAGCCTACAAAACCATCTAAAGCTGGAGTTAAAGCTGCTAAATCACCCAAAGCAAAGAAAATTCCAACTACAACGAAAAAAGTTGCTGCTAAGAAGCCAGCAAAGAAGTGAATTAATCACAATTCATCAGAAAACAATAATAATTAAAAAGTCCTTTTCAGGGCTACCAAATTATTAAACAAAGAGTAAACTTAATTCGCATTAATTATAATATTTCATTACATTTATAGCCTTTGTTGATATGAATGTTTTTTCTTTGGTTTCCCTGCAATATAGTCTGCCAATATTTGCTTCTATTTAAACGAAAATTATGTGATTTTTTCATAATAATTTCTCTAAAGATAATCATAAAACATAATTAACGTGATAAAATTTTATTTTAGTATTTTTGTTACCACCAAATTGAAATAGAGTCTATGGAGAAATATTCTGCAAGTCTGCTATGGAAGTGGATGAGATTGTTTGAATAGCGTTGAGAAAAGTTACTATAATCTAGACTATTTGGTGTAATATTTTTATTGAAAATATTTAATACGTTGCCTGAAAGAATGATTTTCATCAATACCCATAAATTTACACGAAAAATGCATTATTTCTTCTATTATTATTGCTTTTTCGTAAATATTGCAATTTTATATGCACGAAAACACGCATATTTGACCAAATTACGTGAAAACTAAAAATGATATCGCCATTTAAGTTATATTTATAATTTTCTACATGTCCTATTTAATTAATAAAAGTAAAATATACTGAAAATTCCCAATAATAAAAAAGTTATTTCAGTTTGAATGTCTACGAATTTGTACAAAAATACGAATTTCTTCAGTGAAATATGAAAAATAATTTCACGCTCTTCTACAAGATTCTCACAGTGGGTACTTGCGTAAACCTCATATTGGAGAAAAATTGAATTAAAAGTTCGTGATTAGTTGCGCATTTAAAGTGATTCTTGTGAAATAAAGTGAAAGAAAAAGTTTGTGAAAATGGCAGATTCGAGTGCTGAAGCTAAAGTTGCCACTCCTAGTAGTGAAACAAAGAAAGTCAAGAAAGCCGCTGCCTCTAAGAAGCCAGCCGCTAAGCCTACCCACCCGCCAACTTCAGAAATGGTTAATAAAGCGATTGAAAATTTAAAGGAACGTGGTGGCTCTTCATTAATTGCCATTAAGAAATATTTAGCGTCAACGTACAAGGTTGATGCAAATAAAGTTGCGCCGTTTATTAAAAAATATGTGAAAAGTGCAGTTGCAAGTGGAAAATTAATTCAGACCAAAGGAAAAGGTGCATCCGGATCGTTTAAATTGCCTGTTGCCTCGAAGGCCAAGAGTGGCGAGTCTAAAAAGCCAACTGTGAGAAGTGTTGATAAGAAAGTGAAGAAGGACAAGGCAGTCAAATCTGACAAGAAGCCGAAAAGTCCAAAGAAAGCGGCCGAGAAGAAAAAATCGACTGCTGCCGCTGCTAAAACCGCCAAAAAGGCTGGAACAGTGAAAGCGAAAGTGGCCCCCAAGCAGAAGCCTACAAAACCATCTAAAGCTGGAGTTAAAGCTGCTAAATCACCCAAAGCAAAGAAAATTCCAACTACAACGAAAAAAGTTGCTGCTAAGAAGCCAGCAAAGAAGTTAATTAATCACAATTCATCAGAAAACAATAATTAAAAAGTCCTTTTCAGGGCTACCAAATTATTAAACAAAGAGTAAACTTAATTCGCATCAATTATAATATTTCATTACATTTATGGCCTTTGTTGATATGAATGTTTTTTCTTTGGTTTCCCTGCAATATAGTCTGCCAATATTTGCTTCTATTTAAACGAAAATTATGTGATTTTTTCATAATAATTTCTCTAAAGATAATCATAAAACATAATTAACGTGATAAAATTTTATTTTAGTATTTTTGTTACCACCAAATTGAAATAGAGTCTATGGAGAAATATTCTGCAAGTCTGCTATGGAAGTGGATGAGATTGTTTGAATAGCGTTGAGAAAAGTTACTATAATCTAGACTATTTGGTGTAATATTTTTATTGAAAATATTTAATACGTTGCCTGAAAGAATGATTTTCATCAATACCCATAAATTTACACGAAAAATGCATTATTTCTTCTATTATTATTGCTTTTTCGTAAATATTGCAATTTTATATGCACGAAAACACGCATATTTGACCAAATTACGTGAAAACTAAAAATGATATCGCCATTTAAGTTATATTTATAATTTTCTACATGTCCTATTTAATTAATAAAAGTAAAATATACTGAAAATTCCCAATAATAAAAAAGTTATTTCAGTTTGAATGTCTACGAATTTGTACAAAAATACGAATTTCTTCAGTGAAATATGAAAAATAATTTCACGCTCTTCTACAAGATTCTCACAGTGGGTACTTGAGTAAACCTCATATTGGAGAAAAATTGAATTAAAAGTTCGTGATTAGTTGCGCATTTAAAGTGATTCTTGTGAAATAAAGTGAAAGAAAAAGTTTGTGAAAATGGCAGATTCGAGTGCTGAAGCTAAAGTTGCCACTCCTAGTAGTGAAACAAAGAAAGTCAAGAAAGCCGCTGCTTCTAAGAAGCCAGCCGCTAAGCCTACCCACCCACCAACTTCAGAAATGGTTAATAAAGCGATTGAAAATTTAAAGGAACGTGGTGGCTCTTCATTAATTGCCATTAAGAAATATTTAGCGTCAACGTACAAGGTTGATGCAAATAAAGTTGCCCCGTTTATTAAAAAATATGTGAAAAGTGCAGTTGCAAGTGGAAAATTAATTCAGACCAAAGGAAAAGGTGCATCCGGATCGTTTAAATTGCCTGTTGCCTCGAAGGCCAAGAGTGGCGAGTCTAAAAAGCCAACTGTGAAAAGTGTTGATAAGAAAGTGAAGAAGGACAAGGCAGTCAAATCTGACAAGAAGCCGAAAAGTCCAAAGAAAGCGGCCGAGAAGAAAAAATCGACTGCTGCCGCGGCTAAAACCGCCAAAAAGGCTGGAACAGTGAAAGCGAAAGTGGCCCCCAAGCAGAAGCCTACAAAACCATCTAAAGCTGGAGTTAAAGCTGCTAAATCACCCAAAGCAAAGAAAATTCCAACTACAACGAAAAAAGTTGCTGCTAAGAAGCCAGCAAAGAAGTGAATTAATCACAATTCATCAGAAAACAATAATTAAAAAGTCCTTTTCAGGGCTACCAAATTATTAAACAAAGAGTAAACTTAATTCGCATTAATTATAATATTTCATTACATTTATAGCCTTTGTTGATATGAATGTTTTTTCTTTGGTTTCACTGCAATATAGTCTGCCAATATTTGCTTCTATTTAAACGAAAATTATGTGATTTTTTCATAATAATTTCTCTAAAGATAATCATAAAACATAATTAACGTGATAAAATTTTATTTTAGTATTTTTGTTACCACCAAATTGAAATAGAGTCTATGGAGAAATATTCTGCAAGTCTGCTATGGAAGTGGATGAGATTGTTTGAATAGCGTTGAGAAAAGTTACTATAATCTAGACTATTTGGTGTAATATTTTTATTGAAAATATTTAATACGTTGCCTGAAAGAATGATTTTCATCAATACCCATAAATTTACACGAAAAATGCATTATTTCTTCTATTATTATTGCTTTTTCGTAAATATTGCAATTTTATATGCACGAAAACACGCATATTTGACCAAATTACGTGAAAACTAAAAATGATATCGCCATTTAAGTTATATTTATAATTTTCTACATGTCCTATTTAATTAATAAAAGTAAAATATACTGAAAATTCCCAATAATAAAAAAGTTATTTCAGTTTGAATGTCTACGAATTTGTACAAAAATACGAATTTCTTCAGTGAAATATGAAAAATAATTTCACGCTCTTCTACAAGATTCTCACAGTGGGTACTTGGGTAAACCTCATATTGGAGAAAAATTGAATTAAAAGTTCGTGATTAGTTGCGCATTTAAAGTGATTCTTGTGAAATAAAGTGAAAGAAAAAGTTTGTGAAAATGGCAGATTCGAGTGCTGAAGCTAAAGTTGCCACTCCTAGTAGTGAAACAAAGAAAGTCAAGAAAGCCGCTGCCTCTAAGAAGCCAGCCGCTAAGCCTACCCACCCGCCAACTTCAGAAATGGTTAATAAAGCGATTGAAAATTTAAAGGAACGTGGTGGCTCTTCATTAATTGCCATTAAGAAATATTTAGCGTCAACGTACAAGGTTGATGCAAATAAAGTTGCGCCGTTTATTAAAAAATATGTGAAAAGTGCAGTTGCAAGTGGAAAATTAATTCAGACCAAAGGAAAAGGTGCATCCGGATCGTTTAAATTGCCTGTTGCCTCGAAGGCCAAGAGTGGCGAGTCTAAAAAGCCAACTGTGAAAAGTGTTGATAAGAAAGTGAAGAAGGACAAGGCAGTCAAATCTGACAAGAAGCCGAAAAGTCCAAAGAAAGCGGCCGAGAAGAAAAAATCGACTGCTGCCGCGGCTAAAACCGCCAAAAAGGCTGGAACAGTGAAAGCGAAAGTGGCCCCCAAGCAGAAGCCTACAAAACCATCTAAAGCTGGAGTTAAAGCTGCTAAATCACCCAAAGCAAAGAAAATTCCAACTACAACGAAAAAAGTTGCTGCTAAGAAGCCAGCAAAGAAGTGAATTAATCACAATTCATCAGAAAACAATAATAATTAAAAAGTCCTTTTCAGGGCTACCAAATTATTAAACAAAGAGTAAACTTAATTCGCATTAATTATAATATTTCATTACATTTATAGCCTTTGTTGATATGAATGTTTTTTCTTTGGTTTCCCTGCAATATAGTCTGCCAATATTTGCTTCTATTTAAACGAAAATTATGTGATTTTTTCATAATAATTTCTCTAAAGATAATCATAAAACATAATTAACGTGATAAAATTTTATTTTAGTATTTTTGTTACCACCAAATTGAAATAGAGTCTATGGAGAAATATTCTGCAAGTCTGCTATGGAAGTGGATGAGATTGTTTGAATAGCGTTGAGAAAAGTTACTATAATCTAGACTATTTGGTGTAATATTTTTATTGAAAATATTTAATACGTTGCCTGAAAGAATGATTTTCATCAATACCCATAAATTTACACGAAAAATGCATTATTTCTTCTATTATTATTGCTTTTTCGTAAATATTGCAATTTTATATGCACGAAAACACGCATATTTGACCAAATTACGTGAAAACTAAAAATGATATCGCCATTTAAGTTATATTTATAATTTTCTACATGTCCTATTTAATTAATAAAAGTAAAATATACTGAAAATTCCCAATAATAAAAAAGTTATTTCAGTTTGAATGTCTACGAATTTGTACAAAAATACGAATTTCTTCAGTGAAATATGAAAAATAATTTCACGCTCTTCTACAAGATTCTCACAGTGGGTACTTGGGTAAACCTCATATTGGAGAAAAATTGAATTAAAAGTTCGTGATTAGTTGCGCATTTAAAGTGATTCTTGTGAAATAAAGTGAAAGAAAAAGTTTGTGAAAATGGCAGATTCGAGTGCTGAAGCTAAAGTTGCCACTCCTAGTAGTGAAACAAAGAAAGTCAAGAAAGCCGCTGCCTCTAAGAAGCCAGCCGCTAAGCCTACCCACCCACCAACTTCAGAAATGGTTAATAAAGCAATTGAAAATTTAAAGGAACGTGGTGGCTCTTCATTAATTGCCATTAAGAAATATTTAGCGTCAACGTACAAGGTTGATGCAAATAAAGTTGCCCCGTTTATTAAAAAATATGTGAAAAGTGCAGTTGCAAGTGGAAAATTAATTCAGACCAAAGGAAAAGGTGCATCCGGATCGTTTAAATTGCCTGTTGCCTCGAAGGCCAAGAGTGGCGAGTCTAAAAAGCCAACTGTGAAAAGTGTTGATAAGAAAGTGAAGAAGGACAAGGCAGTCAAATCTGACAAGAAGCCGAAAAGTCCAAAGAAAGCGGCCGAGAAGAAAAAATCGACTGCTGCCGCGGCTAAAACCGCCAAAAAGGCTGGAACAGTGAAAGCGAAAGTGGCCCCCAAGCAGAAGCCTACAAAACCATCTAAAGCTGGAGTTAAAGCTGCTAAATCACCCAAAGCAAAGAAAATTCCAACTACAACGAAAAAAGTTGCTGCTAAGAAGCCAGCAAAGAAGTGAATTAATCACAATTCATCAGAAAACAATAATAATTAAAAAGTCCTTTTCAGGGCTACCAAATTATTAAACAAAGAGTAAACTTAATTCGCATTAATTATAATATTTCATTACATTTATAGCCTTTGTTGATATGAATGTTTTTTCTTTGGTTTCCCTGCAATATAGTCTGCCAATATTTGCTTCTATTTAAACGAAAATTATGTGATTTTTTCATAATAATTTCTCTAAAGATAATCATAAAACATAATTAACGTGATAAAATTTTATTTTAGTATTTTTGTTACCACCAAATTGAAATAGAGTCTATGGAGAAATATTCTGCAAGTCTGCTATGGAAGTGGATGAGATTGTTTGAATAGCGTTGAGAAAAGTTACTATAACCTAGACTATTTGGTGTAATATTTTTATTGAAAATATTTAATACGTTGCCTGAAAGAATGATTTTCATCAATACCCATAAATTTACACGAAAAATGCATTATTTCTTCTATTATTATTGCTTTTTCGTAAATATTGCAATTTTATATGCACGAAAACACGCATATTTGACCAAATTACGTGAAAACTAAAAATGATATCGCCATTTAAGTTATATTTATAATTTTCTACATGTCCTATTTAATTAATAAAAGTAAAATATACTGAAAATTCCCAATAATAAAAAAGTTATTTCAGTTTGAATGTCTACGAATTTGTACAAAAATACGAATTTCTTCAGTGAAATATGAAAAATAATTTCACGCTCTTCTACAAGATTCTCACAGTGGGTACTTGAGTAAACCTCATATTGGAGAAAAATTGAATTAAAAGCTCGTGATTAGTTGCGCATTTAAAGTGATTCTTGTGAAATAAAGTGAAAGAAAAAGTTTGTGAAAATGGCAGATTCGAGTGCTGAAGCTAAAGTTGCCACTCCTAGTAGTGAAACAAAGAAAGTCAAGAAAGCCGCTGCTTCTAAGAAGCCAGCCGCTAAGCCTACCCACCCACCAACTTCAGAAATGGTTAATAAAGCGATTGAAAATTTAAAGGAACGTGGTGGCTCTTCATTAATTGCCATTAAGAAATATTTAGCGTAAATATTTAGCGTCAACGTACAAGGTTGATGCAAATAAAGTTGCGCCCTTTATTAAAAAATATGTGAAAAGTGCAGTTGCAAGTGGAAAATTAATTCAGACCAAAGGAAAAGGTGCATCCGGATCGTTTAAATTGCCTGTTGCCTCGAAGGCCAAGAGTGGCGAGTCTAAAAAGCCAACTGTGAAAAGTGTTGATAAGAAAGTGAAGAAGGACAAGGCAGTCAAATCTGACAAGAAGCCGAAAAGTCCAAAGAAAGCGGCCGAGAAGAAAAAATCGACTGCTGCCGCGGCTAAAACCGCCAAAAAGGCTGGAACAGTGAAAGCGAAAGTGGCCCCCAAGCAGAAGCCTACAAAACCATCTAAAGCTGGAGTTAAAGCTGCTAAATCACCCAAAGCAAAGAAAATTCCAACTACAACGAAAAAAGTTGCTGCTAAGAAGCCAGCAAAGAAGTGAATTAATCACAATTCATCAGAAAACAATAATAATTAAAAAGTCCTTTTCAGGGCTACCAAATTATTAAACAAAGAGTAAACTTAATTCGCATTAATTATAATATTTCATTACATTTATAGCCTTTGTTGATATGAATGTTTTTTCTTTGGTTTCCCTGCAATATAGTCTGCCAATATTTGCTTCTATTTAAACGAAAATTATGTGATTTTTTCATAATAATTTCTCTAAAGATAATCATAAAACATAATTAACGTGATAAAATTTTATTTTAGTATTTTTGTTACCACCAAATTGAAATAGAGTCTATGGAGAAATATTCTGCAAGTCTGCTATGGAAGTGGATGAGATTGTTTGAATAGCGTTGAGAAAAGTTACTATAATCTAGACTATTTGGTGTAATATTTTTATTGAAAATATTTAATACGTTGCCTGAAAGAATGATTTTCATCAATACCCATAAATTTACACGAAAAATGCATTATTTCTTCTATTATTATTGCTTTTTCGTAAATATTGCAATTTTATATGCACGAAAACACGCATATTTGACCAAATTACGTGAAAACTAAAAATGATATCGCCATTTAAGTTATATTTATAATTTTCTACATGTCCTATTTAATTAATAAAAGTAAAATATACTGAAAATTCCCAATAATAAAAAAGTTATTTCAGTTTGAATGTCTACGAATTTGTACAAAAATACGAATTTCTTCAGTGAAATATGAAAAATAATTTCACGCTCTTCTACAAGATGCTCACAGTGGGTACTTGGGTAAACCTCATATTGGAGAAAAATTGAATTAAAAGTTCGTGATTAGTTGCGCATTTAAAGTGATTCTTGTGAAATAAAGTGAAAGAAAAAGTTTGTGAAAATGGCAGATTCGAGTGCTGAAGCTAAAGTTGCCACTCCTAGTAGTGAAACAAAGAAAGTCAAGAAAGCCGCTGCTTCTAAGAAGCCAGCCGCTAAGCCTACCCACCCACCAACTTCAGAAATGGTTAATAAAGCGATTGAAAATTTAAAGGAACGTGGTGGCTCTTCATTAATTGCCATTAAGAAATATTTAGCGTCAACGTACAAGGTTGATGCAAATAAAGTTGCCCCGTTTATTAAAAAATATGTGAAAAGTGCAGTTGCAAGTGGAAAATTAATTCAGACCAAAGGAAAAGGTGCATCCGGATCGTTTAAATTGCCTGTTGCCTCGAAGGCCAAGAGTGGCGAGTCTAAAAAGCCAACTGTGAAAAGTGTTGATAAGAAAGTGAAGAAGGACAAGGCAGTCAAATCTGACAAGAAGCCGAAAAGTCCAAAGAAAGCGGCCGAGAAGAAAAAATCGACTGCTGCCGCGGCTAAAACCGCCAAAAAGGCTGGAACAGTGAAAGCGAAAGTGGCCCCCAAGCAGAAGCCTACAAAACCATCTAAAGCTGGAGTTAAAGCTGCTAAATCACCCAAAGCAAAGAAAATTCCAACTACAACGAAAAAAGTTGCTGCTAAGAAGCCAGCAAAGAAGTGAATTAATCACAATTCATCAGAAAACAATAATAATTAAAAAGTCCTTTTCAGGGCTACCAAATTATTAAACAAAGAGGAAACTTAATTCGCATTAATTATAATATTTCATTACATTTATAGCCTTTGTTGATATGAATGTTTTTTCTTTGGTTTCCCTGCAATATAGTCTGCCAATATTTGCTTCTATTTAAACGAAAATTATGTGATTTTTTCATAATAATTTCTCTAAAGATAATCATAAAACATAATTAACGTGATAAAATTTTATTTTAGTATTTTTGTTACCACCAAATTGAAATAGAGTCTATGGAGAAATATTCTGCAAGTCTGCTATGGAAGTGGATGAGATTGTTTGAATAGCGTTGAGAAAAGTTACTATAATCTAGACTATTTGGTGTAATATTTTTATTGAAAATATTTAATACGTTGCCTGAAAGAATGATTTTCATCAATACCCATAAATTTACACGAAAAATGCATTATTTCTTCTATTATTATTGCTTTTTCGTAAATATTGCAATTTTATATGCACGAAAACACGCATATTTGACCAAATTACGTGAAAACTAAAAATGATATCGCCATTTAAGTTATATTTATAATTTTCTACATGTCCTATTTAATTAATAAAAGTAAAATATACTGAAAATTCCCAATAATAAAAAAGTTATTTCAGTTTGAATGTCTACGAATTTGTACAAAAATACGAATTTCTTCAGTGAAATATGAAAAATAATTTCACGCTCTTCTACAAGATGCTCACAGTGGGTACTTGGGTAAACCTCATATTGGAGAAAAATTGAATTAAAAGTTCGTGATTAGTTGCGCATTTAAAGTGATTCTTGTGAAATAAAGTGAAAGAAAAAGTTTGTGAAAATGGCAGATTCGAGTGCTGAAGCTAAAGTTGCCACTCCTAGTAGTGAAACAAAGAAAGTCAAGAAAGCCGCTGCTTCTAAGAAGCCAGCCGCTAAGCCTACCCACCCACCAACTTCAGAAATGGTTAATAAAGCGATTGAAAATTTAAAGGAACGTGGTGGCTCTTCATTAATTGCCATTAAGAAATATTTAGCGTCAACGTACAAGGTTGATGCAAATAAAGTTGCCCCGTTTATTAAAAAATATGTGAAAAGTGCAGTTGCAAGTGGAAAATTAATTCAGACCAAAGGAAAAGGTGCATCCGGATCGTTTAAATTGCCTGTTGCCTCGAAGGCCAAGAGTGGCGAGTCTAAAAAGCCAACTGTGAAAAGTGTTGATAAGAAAGTGAAGAAGGACAAGGCAGTCAAATCTGACAAGAAGCCGAAAAGTCCAAAGAAAGCGGCCGAGAAGAAAAAATCGACTGCTGCCGCGGCTAAAACCGCCAAAAAGGCTGGAACAGTGAAAGCGAAAGTGGCCCCCAAGCAGAAGCCTACAAAACCATCTAAAGCTGGAGTTAAAGCTGCTAAATCACCCAAAGCAAAGAAAATTCCAACTACAACGAAAAAAGTTGCTGCTAAGAAGCCAGCAAAGAAGTGAATTAATCACAATTCATCAGAAAACAATAATTAAAAAGTCCTTTTCAGGGCTACCAAATTATTAAACAAAGAGTAAACTTAATTCGCATCAATTATAATATTTCATTACATTTATGGCCTTTGTTGATATGAATGTTTTTTCTTTGGTTTCCCTGCAATATAGTCTGCCAATATTTGCTTCTATTTAAACGAAAATTATGTGATTTTTTCATAATAATTTCTCTAAAGATAATCATAAAACATAATTAACGTGATAAAATTTTATTTTAGTATTTTTGTTACCACCAAATTGAAATAGAGTCTATGGAGAAATATTCTGCAAGTCTGCTATGGAAGTGGATGAGATTGTTTGAATAGCGTTGAGAAAAGTTACTATAATCTAGACTATTTGGTGTAATATTTTTATTGAAAATATTTAATACGTTGCCTGAAAGAATGATTTTCATCAATACCCATAAATTTACACGAAAAATGCATTATTTCTTCTATTATTATTGCTTTTTCGTAAATATTGCAATTTTATATGCACGAAAACACGCATATTTGACCAAATTACGTGAAAACTAAAAATGATATCGCCATTTAAGTTATATTTATAATTTTCTACATGTCCTATTTAATTAATAAAAGTAAAATATACTGAAAATTCCCAATAATAAAAAAGTTATTTCAGTTTGAATGTCTACGAATTTGTACAAAAATACGAATTTCTTCAGTGAAATATGAAAAATAATTTCACGCTCTTCTACAAGATTCTCACAGTGGGTACTTGAGTAAACCTCATATTGGAGAAAAATTGAATTAAAAGCTCGTGATTAGTTGCGCATTTAAAGTGATTCTTGTGAAATAAAGTGAAAGAAAAAGTTTGTGAAAATGGCAGATTCGAGTGCTGAAGCTAAAGTTGCCACTCCTAGTAGTGAAACAAAGAAAGTCAAGAAAGCCGCTGCCTCTAAGAAGCCAGCCGCTAAGCCTACCCACCCGCCAACTTCAGAAATGGTTAATAAAGCGATTGAAAATTTAAAGGAACGTGGTGGCTCTTCATTAATTGCCATTAAGAAATATTTAGCGTCAACGTACAAGGTTGATGCAAATAAAGTTGCGCCGTTTATTAAAAAATATGTGAAAAGTGCAGTTGCAAGTGGAAAATTAATTCAGACCAAAGGAAAAGGTGCATCCGGATCGTTTAAATTGCCTGTTGCCTCGAAGGCCAAGAGTGGCGAGTCTAAAAAGCCAACTGTGAAAAGTGTTGATAAGAAAGTGAAGAAGGACAAGGCAGTCAAATCTGACAAGAAGCCGAAAAGTCCAAAGAAAGCGGCCGAGAAGAAAAAATCGACTGCTGCCGCGGCTAAAACCGCCAAAAAGGCTGGAACAGTGAAAGCGAAAGTGGCCCCCAAGCAGAAGCCTACAAAACCATCTAAAGCTGGAGTTAAAGCTGCTAAATCACCCAAAGCAAAGAAAATTCCAACTACAACGAAAAAAGTTGCTGCTAAGAAGCCAGCAAAGAAGTGAATTAATCACAATTCATCAGAAAACAATAATTAAAAAGTCCTTTTCAGGGCTACCAAATTATTAAACAAAGAGTAAACTTAATTCGCATCAATTATAATATTTCATTACATTTATGGCCTTTGTTGATATGAATGTTTTTTCTTTGGTTTCCCTGCAATATAGTCTGCCAATATTTGCTTCTATTTAAACGAAAATTATGTGATTTTTTCATAATAATTTCTCTAAAGATAATCATAAAACATAATTAACGTGATAAAATTTTATTTTAGTATTTTTGTTACCACCAAATTGAAATAGAGTCTATGGAGAAATATTCTGCAAGTCTGCTATGGAAGTGGATGAGATTGTTTGAATAGCGTTGAGAAAAGTTACTATAATCTAGACTATTTGGTGTAATATTTTTATTGAAAATATTTAATACGTTGCCTGAAAGAATGATTTTCATCAATACCCATAAATTTACACGAAAAATGCATTATTTCTTCTATTATTATTGCTTTTTCGTAAATATTGCAATTTTATATGCACGAAAACACGCATATTTGACCAAATTACGTGAAAACTAAAAATGATATCGCCATTTAAGTTATATTTATAATTTTCTACATGTCCTATTTAATTAATAAAAGTAAAATATACTGAAAATTCCCAATAATAAAAAAGTTATTTCAGTTTGAATGTCTACGAATTTGTACAAAAATACGAATTTCTTCAGTGAAATATGAAAAATAATTTCACGCTCTTCTACAAGATTCTCACAGTGGGTACTTGAGTAAACCTCATATTGGAGAAAAATTGAATTAAAAGTTCGTGATTAGTTGCGCATTTAAAGTGATTCTTGTGAAATAAAGTGAAAGAAAAAGTTTGTGAAAATGGCAGATTCGAGTGCTGAAGCTAAAGTTGCCACTCCTAGTAGTGAAACAAAGAAAGTCAAGAAAGCCGCTGCCTCGAAGAAGCCAGCCGCTAAGCCTACCCACCCGCCAACTTCAGAAATGGTTAATAAAGCGATTGAAAATTTAAAGGAACGTGGTGGCTCTTCATTAATTGCCATTAAGAAATATTTAGCGTCAACGTACAAGGTTGATGCAAATAAAGTTGCGCCGTTTATTAAAAAATATGTGAAAAGTGCAGTTGCAAGTGGAAAATTAATTCAGACCAAAGGAAAAGGTGCATCCGGATCGTTTAAATTGCCTGTTGCCTCGAAGGCCAAGAGTGGCGAGTCTAAAAAGCCAACTGTGAAAAGTGTTGATAAGAAAGTGAAGAAGGACAAGGCAGTCAAATCTGACAAGAAGCCGAAAAGTCCAAAGAAAGCGGCCGAGAAGAAAAAATCGACTGCTGCCGCGGCTAAAACCGCCAAAAAGGCTGGAACAGTGAAAGCGAAAGTGGCCCCCAAGCAGAAGCCTACAAAACCATCTAAAGCTGGAGTTAAGTTCACCCAAAGCAAAGAAAATTCCAACTACAACGAAAAAAGTTGCTGCTAAGAAGCCAGCAAAGAAGTGAATTAATCACAATTCATCAGAAAACAATAATAATTAAAAAGTCCTTTTCGGGGCTACCAAATTATTAAACAAAGAGTAAACTTAATTCGCATCAATTATAATATTTCATTACATTTATGGCCTTTGTTGATATGAATGTTTTTTCTTTGGTTTCCCTGCAATATAGTCTGCCAATATTTGCTTCTATTTAAACGAAAATTATGTGATTTTTTCATAATAATTTCTCTAAAGATAATCATAAAACATAATTAACGTGATAAAATTTTATTTTAGTATTTTTGTTACCACCAAATTGAAATAGAGTCTATGGAGAAATATTCTGCAAGTCTGCTATGGAAGTGGATGAGATTGTTTGAATAGCGTTAAGAAAAGTTACTATAATCTAGACTATTTGGTGTAATATTTTTATTGAAAATATTTAATACGTTGCCTGAAAGAATGATTTTCATCAATACCCATAAATTTACACGAAAAATGCATTATTTCTTCTATTATTATTGCTTTTTCGTAAATATTGCAATTTTATATGCACGAAAACACGCATATTTGACCAAATTACGTGAAAACTAAAAATGATATCGCCATTTAAGTTATATTTATAATTTTCTACATGTCCTATTTAATTAATAAAAGTAAAATATACTGAAAATTCCCAATAATAAAAAAGTTATTTCAGTTTGAATGTCTACGAATTTGTACAAAAATACGAATTTCTTCAGTGAAATATGAAAAATAATTTCACGCTCTTCTACAAGATGCTCACAGTGGGTACTTGGGTAAACCTCATATTGGAGAAAAATTGAATTAAAAGTTCGTGATTAGTTGCGCATTTAAAGTGATTCTTGTGAAATAAAGTGAAAGAAAAAGTTTGTGAAAATGGCAGATTCGAGTGCTGAAGCTAAAGTTGCCACTCCTAGTAGTGAAACAAAGAAAGTCAAGAAAGCCGCTGCTTCTAAGAAGCCAGCCGCTAAGCCTACCCACCCACCAACTTCAGAAATGGTTAATAAAGCGATTGAAAATTTAAAGGAACGTGGTGGCTCTTCATTAATTGCCATTAAGAAATATTTAGCGTCAACGTACAAGGTTGATGCAAATAAAGTTGCCCCGTTTATTAAAAAATATGTGAAAAGTGCAGTTGCAAGTGGAAAATTAATTCAGACCAAAGGAAAAGGTGCATCCGGATCGTTTAAATTGCCTGTTGCCTCGAAGGCCAAGAGTGGCGAGTCTAAAAAGCCAACTGTGAAAAGTGTTGATAAGAAAGTGAAGAAGGACAAGGCAGTCAAATCTGACAAGAAGCCGAAAAGTCCAAAGAAAGCGGCCGAGAAGAAAAAATCGACTGCTGCCGCGGCTAAAACCGCCAAAAAGGCTGGAACAGTGAAAGCGAAAGTGGCCCCCAAGCAGAAGCCTACAAAACCATCTAAAGCTGGAGTTAAAGCTGCTAAATCACCCAAAGCAAAGAAAATTCCAACTACAACGAAAAAAGTTGCTGCTAAGAAGCCAGCAAAGAAGTGAATTAATCACAATTCATCAGAAAACAATAATTAAAAAGTCCTTTTCAGGGCTACCAAATTACTAAACAAAGAGTAAACTTAATTCGCATCAATTATAATATTTCATTACATTTATGGCCTTTGTTGATATGAATGTTTTTTCTTTGGCTTCCTTGCAATATAGTCTGCCAATATTTGCTTCTATTTAAACGAAAATTATGTGATTTTTTCATAATAATTTCTCTAAAGATAATCATAAAACATAATTAACGTGATAAAATTTTATTTTAGTATTTTTGTTACCACCAAATTGAAATAGAGTCTATGGAGAAATATTCTGCAAGTCTGCTATGGAAGTGGATGAGATTGTTTGAATAGCGTTGAGAAAAGTCACTATAATCTAGACTATTTGGTGTAATATTTTTATTGAAAACATTTAATACGTTACCTGAAAGAATGATTTTCATCAATACCCATAAATTTACACGAAAAATGCATTATTTCTTCTATTATTATTGCTTTTTCGTAAATATTGCAATTTTATATGCACGAAAACACGCATATTTGACCAAATTACGTGAAAACTAAAAATGATATCGCCATTTAAGTTATATTTATAATTTTCTACATGTCCTATTTAATTAATAAAAGTAAAATATACTGAAAATTCCCAATAATAAAAAAGTTATTTCAGTTTGAATGTCTACGAATTTGTACAAAAATACGAATTTCTTCAGTGAAATATGAAAAATAATTTCACGCTCTTCTACAAGATTCTCACAGTGGGTACTTGAGTAAACCTCATATTGGAGAAAAATTGAATTAAAAGTTCGTGATTAGTTGCGCATTTAAAGTGATTCTTGTGAAATAAAGTGAAAGAAAAAGTTTGTGAAAATGGCAGATTCGAGTGCTGAAGCTAAAGTTGCCACTCCTAGTAGTGAAACAAAGAAAGTCAAGAAAGCCGCTGCCTCGAAGAAGCCAGCCGCTAAGCCTACCCACCCACCAACTTCAGAAATGGTTAATAAAGCGATTGAAAATTTAAAGGAACGTGGTGGCTCTTCATTAATTGCCATTAAGAAATATTTAGCGTCAACGTACAAGGTTGATGCAAATAAAGTTGCGCCCTTTATTAAAAAATATGTGAAAAGTGCAGTTGCAAGTGGAAAATTAATTCAGACCAAAGGAAAAGGTGCATCCGGATCGTTTAAATTGCCTGTTGCCTCGAAGGCCAAGAGTGGCGAGTCTAAAAAGCCAACTGTGAAAAGTGTTGATAAGAAAGTGAAGAAGGACAAGGCAGTCAAATCTGACAAGAAGCCGAAAAGTCCAAAGAAAGCGGCCGAGAAGAAAAAATCGACTGCTGCCGCGGCTAAAACCGCCAAAAAGGCTGGAACAGTGAAAGCGAAAGTGGCCCCCAAGCAGAAGCCTACAAAACCATCTAAAGCTGGAGTTAAAGCTGCTAAATCACCCAAAGCAAAGAAAATTCCAACTACAACGAAAAAAGTTGCTGCTAAGAAGCCAGCAAAGAAGTGAATTAATCACAATTCATCAGAAAACAATAATTAAAAAGTCCTTTTCAGGGCTACCAAATTATTAAACAAAGAGTAAACTTAATTCGCATCAATTATAATATTTCATTACATTTATGGCCTTTGTTGATATGAATGTTTTTTCTTTGGTTTCCCTGCAATATAGTCTGCCAATATTTGCTTCTATTTAAACGAAAATTATGTGATTTTTTCATAATAATTTCTCTAAAGATAATCATAAAACATAATTAACGTGATAAAATTTTATTTTAGTATTTTTGTTACCACCAAATTGAAATAGAGTCTATGGAGAAATATTCTGCAAGTCTGCTATGGAAGTGGATGAGATTGTTTGAATAGCGTTGAGAAAAGTTACTATAATCTAGACTATTTGGTGTAATATTTTTATTGAAAATATTTAATACGTTGCCTGAAAGAATGATTTTCATCAATACCCATAAATTTACACGAAAAATGCATTATTTCTTCTATTATTATTGCTTTTTCGTAAATATTGCAATTTTATATGCACGAAAACACGCATATTTGACCAAATTACGTGAAAACTAAAAATGATATCGCCATTTAAGTTATATTTATAATTTTCTACATGTCCTATTTAATTAATAAAAGTAAAATATACTGAAAATTCCCAATAATAAAAAAGTTATTTCAGTTTGAATGTCTACGAATTTGTACAAAAATACGAATTTCTTCAGTGAAATATGAAAAATAATTTCACGCTCTTCTACAAGATTCTCACAGTGGGTACTTGAGTAAACCTCATATTGGAGAAAAATTGAATTAAAAGCTCGTGATTAGTTGCGCATTTAAAGTGATTCTTGTGAAATAAAGTGAAAGAAAAAGTTTGTGAAAATGGCAGATTCGAGTGCTGAAGCTAAAGTTGCCACTCCTAGTAGTGAAACAAAGAAAGTCAAGAAAGCCGCTGCCTCTAAGAAGCCAGCCGCTAAGCCTACCCACCCGCCAACTTCAGAAATGGTTAATAAAGCGATTGAAAATTTAAAGGAACGTGGTGGCTCTTCATTAATTGCCATTAAGAAATATTTAGCGTCAACGTACAAGGTTGATGCAAATAAAGTTGCGCCGTTTATTAAAAAATATGTGAAAAGTGCAGTTGCAAGTGGAAAATTAATTCAGACCAAAGGAAAAGGTGCATCCGGATCGTTTAAATTGCCTGTTGCCTCGAAGGCCAAGAGTGGCGAGTCTAAAAAGCCAACTGTGAAAAGTGTTGATAAGAAAGTGAAGAAGGACAAGGCAGTCAAATCTGACAAGAAGCCGAAAAGTCCAAAGAAAGCGGCCGAGAAGAAAAAATCGACTGCTGCCCCGGCTAAAACCGCCAAAAAGGCTGGAACAGTGAAAGCGAAAGTGGCCCCCAAGCAGAAGCCTACAAAACCATCTAAAGCTGGAGTTAAAGCTGCTAAATCACCCAAAGCAAAGAAAATTCCAACTACAACGAAAAAAGTTGCTGCTAAGAAGCCAGCAAAGAAGTGAATTAATCACAATTCATCAGAAAACAATAATAATTAAAAAGTCCTTTTCAGGGCTACCAAATTATTAAACAAAGAGTAAACTTAATTCGCATTAATTATAATATTTCATTACATTTATAGCCTTTGTTGATATGAATGTTTTTTCTTTGGTTTCCCTGCAATATAGTCTGCCAATATTTGCTTCTATTTAAACGAAAATTATGTGATTTTTTCATAATAATTTCTCTAAAGATAATCATAAAACATAATTAACGTGATAAAATTTTATTTTAGTATTTTTGTTACCACCAAATTGAAATAGAGTCTATGGAGAAATATTCTGCAAGTCTGCTATGGAAGTGGATGAGATTGTTTGAATAGCGTTGAGAAAAGTTACTATAATCTAGACTATTTGGTGTAATATTTTTATTGAAAATATTTAATACGTTGCCTGAAAGAATGATTTTCATCAATACCCATAAATTTACACGAAAAATGCATTATTTTTTCTATTATTATTGCTTTTTCGTAAATATTGCAATTGTATATGCACGAAAACACGCATATTTGACCAAATTACGTGAAAACTAAAAATGATATCGCCATTTAAGTTATATTTATAATTTTCTACATGTCCTATTTAATTAATAAAAGTAAAATATACTGAAAATTCCCAATAATAAAAAAGTTATTTCAGTTTGAATGTCTACGAATTTGTACAAAAATACGAATTTCTTCAGTGAAATATGAAAAATAATTTCACGCTCTTCTACAAGATGCTCACAGTGGGTACTTGGGTAAACCTCATATTGGAGAAAAATTGAATTAAAAGTTCGTGATTAGTTGCGCATTTAAAGTGATTCTTGTGAAATAAAGTGAAAGAAAAAGTTTGTGAAAATGGCAGATTCGAGTGCTGAAGCTAAAGTTGCCACTCCTAGTAGTGAAACAAAGAAAGTCAAGAAAGCCGCTGCTTCTAAGAAGCCAGCCGCTAAGCCTACCCACCCACCAACTTCAGAAATGGTTAATAAAGCGATTGAAAATTTAAAGGAACGTGGTGGCTCTTCATTAATTGCCATTAAGAAATATTTAGCGTCAACGTACAAGGTTGATGCAAATAAAGTTGCCCCGTTTATTAAAAAATATGTGAAAAGTGCAGTTGCAAGTGGAAAATTAATTCAGACCAAAGGAAAAGGTGCATCCGGATCGTTTAAATTGCCTGTTGCCTCGAAGGCCAAGAGTGGCGAGTCTAAAAAGCCAACTGTGAAAAGTGTTGATAAGAAAGTGAAGAAGGACAAGGCAGTCAAATCTGACAAGAAGCCGAAAAGTCCAAAGAAAGCGGCCGAGAAGAAAAAATCGACTGCTGCCGCGGCTAAAACCGCCAAAAAGGCTGGAACAGTGAAAGCGAAAGTGGCCCCCAAGCAGAAGCCTACAAAACCATCTAAAGCTGGAGTTAAAGCTGCTAAATCACCCAAAGCAAAGAAAATTCCAACTACAACGAAAAAAGTTGCTGCTAAGAAGCCAGCAAAGAAGTGAATTAATCACAATTCATCAGAAAACAATAATAATTAAAAAGTCCTTTTCAGGGCTACCAAATTATTAAACAGAGAGTAAACTTAATTCGCATTAATTATAATATTTCATTACATTTATAGCCTTTGTTGATATGAATGTTTTTTCTTTGGTTTCCCTGCAATATAGTCTGCCAATATTTGCTTCTATTTAAACGAAAATTATGTGATTTTTTCATAATAATTTCTCTAAAGATAATCATAAAACATAATTAACGTGATAAAATTTTATTTTAGTATTTTTGTTACCACCAAATTGAAATAGAGTCTATGGAGAAATATTCTGCAAGTCTGCTATGGAAGTGGATGAGATTGTTTGAATAGCGTTGAGAAAAGTTACTATAATCTAGACTATTTGGTGTAATATTTTTATTGAAAATATTTAATACGTTGCCTGAAAGAATGATTTTCATCAATACCCATAAATTTACACGAAAAATGCATTATTTCTTCTATTATTATTGCTTTTTCGTAAATATTGCAATTTTATATGCACGAAAACACGCATATTTGACCAAATTACGTGAAAACTAAAAATGATATCGCAATTTAAGTTATATTTATAATTTTCTACATGTCCTATTTAATTAATAAAAGTAAAATATACTGAAAATTCCCAATAATAAAAAAGTTATTTCAGTTTGAATGTCTACGAATTTGTACAAAAATACGAATTTCTTCAGTGAAATATGAAAAATAATTTCACGCTCTTCTACAAGATTCTCACAGTGGGTACTTGAGTAAACCTCATATTGGAGAAAAATTGAATTAAAAGTTCGTGATTAGTTGCGCATTTAAAGTGATTCTTGTGAAATAAAGTGAAAGAAAAAGTTTGTGAAAATGGCAGATTCGAGTGCTGAAGCTAAAGTTGCCACTCCTAGTAGTGAAACAAAGAAAGTCAAGAAAGCCGCTGCCTCGAAGAAGCCAGCCGCTAAGCCTACCCACCCACCAACTTCAGAAATGGTTAATAAAGCGATTGAAAATTTAAAGGAACGTGGTGGCTCTTCATTAATTGCCATTAAGAAATATTTAGCGTCAACGTACAAGGTTGATGCAAATAAAGTTGCGCCCTTTATTAAAAAATATGTGAAAAGTGCAGTTGCAAGTGGAAAATTAATTCAGACCAAAGGAAAAGGTGCATCCGGATCGTTTAAATTGCCTGTTGCCTCGAAGGCCAAGAGTGGCGAGTCTAAAAAGCCAACTGTGAAAAGTGTTGATAAGAAAGTGAAGAAGGACAAGGCAGTCAAATCTGACAAGAAGCCGAAAAGTCCAAAGAAAGCGGCCGAGAAGAAAAAATCGACTGCTGCCGCGGCTAAAACCGCCAAAAAGGCTGGAACAGTGAAAGCGAAAGTGGCCCCCAAGCAGAAGCCTACAAAACCATCTAAAGCTGGAGTTAAAGCTGCTAAATCACCCAAAGCAAAGAAAATTCCAACTACAACGAAAAAAGTTGCTGCTAAGAAGCCAGCAAAGAAGTGAATTAATCACAATTCATCAGAAAACAATAATTAAAAAGTCCTTTTCAGGGCTACCAAATTATTAAACAAAGAGTAAACTTAATTCGCATCAATTATAATATTTCATTACATTTATGGCCTTTGTTGATATGAATGTTTTTTCTTTGGTTTCCCTGCAATATAGTCTGCCAATATTTGCTTCTATTTAAACGAAAATTATGTGATTTTTTCATAATAATTTCTCTAAAGATAATCATAAAACATAATTAACGTGATAAAATTTTATTTTAGTATTTTTGTTACCACCAAATTGAAATAGAGTCTATGGAGAAATATTCTGCAAGTCTGCTATGGAAGTGGATGAGATTGTTTGAATAGCGTTGAGAAAAGTTACTATAATCTAGACTATTTGGTGTAATATTTTTATTGAAAATATTTAATACGTTGCCTGAAAGAATGATTTTCATCAATACCCATAAATTTACACGAAAAATGCATTATTTCTTCTATTATTATTGCTTTTTCGTAAATATTGCAATTTTATATGCACGAAAACACGCATATTTGACCAAATTACGTGAAAACTAAAAATGATATCGCCATTTAAGTTATATTTATAATTTTCTACATGTCCTATTTAATTAATAAAAGTAAAATATACTGAAAATTCCCAATAATAAAAAAGTTATTTCAGTTTGAATGTCTACGAATTTGTACAAAAATACGAATTTCTTCAGTGAAATATGAAAAATAATTTCACGCTCTTCTACAAGATTCTCACAGTGGGTACTTGAGTAAACCTCATATTGGAGAAAAATTGAATTAAAAGCTCGTGATTAGTTGCGCATTTAAAGTGATTCTTGTGAAATAAAGTGAAAGAAAAAGTTTGTGAAAATGGCAGATTCGAGTGCTGAAGCTAAAGTTGCCACTCCTAGTAGTGAAACAAAGAAAGTCAAGAAAGCCGCTGCCTCTAAGAAGCCAGCCGCTAAGCCTACCCACCCGCCAACTTCAGAAATGGTTAATAAAGCGATTGAAAATTTAAAGGAACGTGGTGGCTCTTCATTAATTGCCATTAAGAAATATTTAGCGTCAACGTACAAGGTTGATGCAAATAAAGTTGCGCCGTTTATTAAAAAATATGTGAAAAGTGCAGTTGCAAGTGGAAAATTAATTCAGACCAAAGGAAAAGGTGCATCCGGATCGTTTAAATTGCCTGTTGCCTCGAAGGCCAAGAGTGGCGAGTCTAAAAAGCCAACTGTGAAAAGTGTTGATAAGAAAGTGAAGAAGGACAAGGCAGTCAAATCTGACAAGAAGCCGAAAAGTCCAAAGAAAGCGGCCGAGAAGAAAAAATCGACTGCTGCCCCGGCTAAAACCGCCAAAAAGGCTGGAACAGTGAAAGCGAAAGTGGCCCCCAAGCAGAAGCCTACAAAACCATCTAAAGCTGGAGTTAAAGCTGCTAAATCACCCAAAGCAAAGAAAATTCCAACTACAACGAAAAAAGTTGCTGCTAAGAAGCCAGCAAAGAAGTGAATTAATCACAATTCATCAGAAAACAATAATAATTAAAAAGTCCTTTTCAGGGCTACCAAATTATTAAACAAAGAGTAAACTTAATTCGCATTAATTATAATATTTCATTACATTTATAGCCTTTGTTGATATGAATGTTTTTTCTTTGGTTTCCCTGCAATATAGTCTGCCAATATTTGCTTCTATTTAAACGAAAATTATGTGATTTTTTCATAATAATTTCTCTAAAGATAATCATAAAACATAATTAACGTGATAAAATTTTATTTTAGTATTTTTGTTACCACCAAATTGAAATAGAGTCTATGGAGAAATATTCTGCAAGTCTGCTATGGAAGTGGATGAGATTGTTTGAATAGCGTTGAGAAAAGTTACTATAATCTAGACTATTTGGTGTAATATTTTTATTGAAAATATTTAATACGTTGCCTGAAAGAATGATTTTCATCAATACCCATAAATTTACACGAAAAATGCATTATTTCTTCTATTATTATTGCTTTTTCGTAAATATTGCAATTTTATATGCACGAAAACACGCATATTTGACCAAATTACGTGAAAACTAAAAATGATATCGCCATTTAAGTTATATTTATAATTTTCTACATGTCCTATTTAATTAATAAAAGTAAAATATACTGAAAATTCCCAATAATAAAAAAGTTATTTCAGTTTGAATGTCTACGAATTTGTACAAAAATACGAATTTCTTCAGTGAAATATGAAAAATAATTTCACGCTCTTCTACAAGAATCTCACAGTGGGTACTTGGGTAAACCTCATATTGGAGAAAAATTGAATTAAAAGTTCGTGATTAGTTGCGCATTTAAAGTGATTCTTGTGAAATAAAGTGAAAGAAAAAGTTTGTGAAAATGGCAGATTCGAGTGCTGAAGCTAAAGTTGCCACTCCTAGTAGTGAAACAAAGAAAGTCAAGAAAGCCGCTGCTTCTAAGAAGCCAGCCGCTAAGCCTACCCACCCACCAACTTCAGAAATGGTTAATAAAGCGATTGAAAATTTAAAGGAACGTGGTGGCTCTTCATTAATTGCCATTAAGAAATATTTAGCGTCAACGTACAAGGTTGATGCAAATAAAGTTGCCCCGTTTATTAAAAAATATGTGAAAAGTGCAGTTGCAAGTGGAAAATTAATTCAGACCAAAGGAAAAGGTGCATCCGGATCGTTTAAATTGCCTGTTGCCTCGAAGGCCAAGAGTGGCGAGTCTAAAAAGCCAACTGTGAAAAGTGTTGATAAGAAAGTGAAGAAGGACAAGGCAGTCAAATCTGACAAGAAGCCGAAAAGTCCAAAGAAAGCGGCCGAGAAGAAAAAATCGACTGCTGCCGCGGCTAAAACCGCCAAAAAGGCTGGAACAGTGAAAGCGAAAGTGGCCCCCAAGCAGAAGCCTACAAAACCATCTAAAGCTGGAGTTAAAGCTGCTAAATCACCCAAAGCAAAGAAAATTCCAACTACAACGAAAAAAGTTGCTGCTAAGAAGCCAGCAAAGAAGTGAATTAATCACAATTCATCAGAAAACAATAATAATTAAAAAGTCCTTTTCAGGGCTACCAAATTATTAAACAAAGAGTAAACTTAATTCGCATTAATTATAATATTTCATTACATTTATAGCCTTTGTTGATATGAATGTTTTTTCTTTGGTTTCCCTGCAATATAGTCTGCCAATATTTGCTTCTATTTAAACGAAAATTATGTGATTTTTTCATAATAATTTCTCTAAAGATAATCATAAAACATAATTAACGTGATAAAATTTTATTTTAGTATTTTTGTTACCACCAAATTGAAATAGAGTCTATGGAGAAATATTCTGCAAGTCTGCTATGGAAGTGGATGAGATTGTTTGAATAGCGTTGAGAAAAGTCACTATAATCTAGACTATTTGGTGTAATATTTTTATTGAAAATATTTAATACGTTGCCTGAAAGAATGATTTTCATCAATACCCATAAATTTACACGAAAAATGCATTATTTCTTCTATTATTATTGCTTTTTCGTAAATATTGCAATTTTATATGCACGAAAACACGCATATTTGACCAAATTACGTGAAAACTAAAAATGATATCGCCATTTAAGTTATATTTATAATTTTCTACATGTCCTATTTAATTAATAAAAGTAAAATATACTGAAAATTCCCAATAATAAAAAA
This sequence comes from Thereva nobilitata, assembly GCA_963855945.1. NCBI lineage: Eukaryota > Metazoa > Arthropoda > Insecta > Diptera > Therevidae > Thereva > Thereva nobilitata. Next base: position 126,010,166 of record OY979695.1, read on the forward strand.
GTTATTTCAGTTTGAATGTCTACGAATTTGTACAAAAATACGAATTTCTTCAGTGAAATATGAAAAATAATTTCACGCTCTTCTACAAGATTCTCACAGTGGGTACTTGAGTAAACCTCATATTGGAGAAAAATTGAATTAAAAGTTCGTGATTAGTTGCGCATTTAAAGTGATTCTTGTGAAATAAAGTGAAAGAAAAAGTTTGTGAAAATGGCAGATTCGAGTGCTGAAGCTAAAGTTGCCACTCCTAGTAGTGAAACAAAGAAAGTCAAGAAAGCCGCTGCCTCTAAGAAGCCAGCCGCTAAGCCTACCCACCCGCCAACTTCAGAAATGGTTAATAAAGCGATTGAAAATTTAAAGGAACGTGGTGGCTCTTCATTAATTGCCATTAAGAAATATTTAGCGTCAACGTACAAGGTTGATGCAAATAAAGTTGCGCCGTTTATTAAAAAATATGTGAAAAGTGCAGTTGCAAGTGGAAAATTAATTCAGACCAAAGGAAAAGGTGCATCCGGATCGTTTAAATTGCCTGTTGCCTCGAAGGCCAAGAGTGGCGAGTCTAAAAAGCCAACTGTGAAAAGTGTTGATAAGAAAGTGAAGAAGGACAAGGCAGTCAAATCTGACAAGAAGCCGAAAAGTCCAAAGAAAGCGGCCGAGAAGAAAAAATCGACTGCTGCCGCGGCTAAAACCGCCAAAAAGGCTGGAACAGTGAAAGCGAAAGTGGCCCCCAAGCAGAAGCCTACAAAACCATCTAAAGCTGGAGTTAAAGCTGCTAAATCACCCAAAGCAAAGAAAATTCCAACTACAACGAAAAAAGTTGCTGCTAAGAAGCCAGCAAAGAAGAATCACAATTCATCAGAAAACAATAATAATTAAAAAGTCCTTTTCAGGGCTACCAAATTATTAAACAAAGAGTAAACTTAATTCGCATTAATTATAATATTTCATTACATTTATAGCCTTTGTTGATATGAATGTTTTTTCTTTGGTTTCCCTGCAATATAGTCTGCCAATATTTGCTTCTATTTAAACGAAAATTATGTGATTTTTTCATAATAATTTCTCTAAAGATAATCATAAAACATAATTAACGTGATAAAATTTTATTTTAGTATTTTTGTTACCACCAAATTGAAATAGAGTCTATGGAGAAATATTCTGCAAGTCTGCTATGGAAGTGGATGAGATTGTTTGAATAGCGTTGAGAAAAGTTACTATAATCTAGACTATTTGGTGTAATATTTTTATTGAAAATATTTAATACGTTGCCTGAAAGAATGATTTTCATCAATACCCATAAATTTACACGAAAAATGCATTATTTCTTCTATTATTATTGCTTTTTCGTAAATATTGCAATTTTATATGCACGAAAACACGCATATTTGACCAAATTACGTGAAAACTAAAAATGATATCGCCATTTAAGTTCTATTTATAATTTTCTACATGTCCTATTTAATTAATAAAAGTAAAATATACTGAAAATTCCCAATAATAAAAAAGTTATTTCAGTTTGAATGTCTACGAATTTGTACAAAAATACGAATTTCTTCAGTGAAATATGAAAAATAATTTCACGCTCTTCTACAAGAATCTCACAGTGGGTACTTGGGTAAACCTCATATTGGAGAAAAATTGAATTAAAAGTTCGTGATTAGTTGCGCATTTAAAGTGATTCTTGTGAAATAAAGTGAAAGAAAAAGTTTGTGAAAATGGCAGATTCGAGTGCTGAAGCTAAAGTTGCCACTCCTAGTAGTGAAACAAAGAAAGTCAAGAAAGCCGCTGCCTCTAAGAAGCCAACCGCTAAGCCTACCCACCCGCCAACTTCAGAAATGGTTAATAAAGCGATTGAAAATTTAAAGGAACGTGGTGGCTCTTCATTAATTGCCATTAAGAAATATTTAGCGTCAACGTACAAGGTTGATGCAAATAAAGTTGCGCCCTTTATTAAAAAATATGTGAAAAGTGCAGTTGCAAGTGGAAAATTAATTCAGACCAAAGGAAAAGGTGCATCCGGATCGTTTAAATTGCCTGTTGCCTCGAAGGCCAAGAGTGGCGAGTCTAAAAAGCCAACTGTGAAAAGTGTTGATAAGAAAGTGAAGAAGGACAAGGCAGTCAAATCTGACAAGAAGCCGAAAAGTCCAAAGAAAGCGGCCGAGAAGAAAAAATCGACTGCTGCCGCGGCTAAAACCGCCAAAAAGGCTGGAACAGTGAAAGCGAAAGTGGCCCCCAAGCAGAAGCCTACAAAACCATCTAAAGCTGGAGTTAAAGCTGCTAAATCACCCAAAGCAAAGAAAATTCCAACTACAACGAAAAAAGTTGCTGCTAAGAAGCCAGCAAAGAAGTGAATTAATCACAATTCATCAGAAAACAATAATAATTAAAAAGTCCTTTTCAGGGCTTCCAAATTACTAAACAAAGAGTAAACTTAATTCGCATCAATTATAATATTTCATTACATTTATGGCCTTTGTTGATATGAATGTTTTTTCTTTGGTTTCCTTGCAATATAGTCTGCCAATATTTGCTTCTATTTAAACGAAAATTATGTGATTTTTTCATAATAATTTCTCTAAAGATAATCATAAAACATAATTAACGTGATAAAATTTTATTTTAGTATTTTTGTTACCACCAAATTGAAATAGAGTCTATGGAGAAATATTCTGCAAGTCTGCTATGGAAGTGGATGAGATTGTTTGAATAGCGTTGAGAAAAGTCACTATAATCTAGACTATTTGGTGTAATATTTTTATTGAAAATATTTAATACGTTACCTGAAAGAATGATTTTCATCAATACCCATAAATTTACACGAAAAATGCATTATTTCTTCTATTATTATTGCTTTTTCGTAAATATTGCAATTTTATATGCACGAAAACACGCATATTTGACCAAATTACGTGAAAACTAAAAATGATATCGCCATTTAAGTTATATTTATAATTTTCTACATGTCCTATTTAATTAATAAAAGTAAAATATACTGAAAATTCCCAATAATAAAAAAGTTATTTCAGTTTGAATGTCTACGAATTTGTACAAAAATACGAATTTCTTCAGTGAAATATGAAAAATAATTTCACGCTCTTCTACAAGATTCTCACAGTGGGTACTTGAGTAAACCTCATATTGGAGAAAAATTGAATTAAAAGTTCGTGATTAGTTGCGCATTTAAAGTGATTCTTGTGAAATAAAGTGAAAGAAAAAGTTTGTGAAAATGGCAGATTCGAGTGCTGAAGCTAAAGTTGCCACTCCTAGTAGTGAAACAAAGAAAGTCAAGAAAGCCGCTGCCTCTAAGAAGCCAGCCGCTAAGCCTACCCACCCACCAACTTCAGAAATGGTTAATAAAGCGATTGAAAATTTAAAGGAACGTGGTGGCTCTTCATTAATTGCCATTAAGAAATATTTAGCGTCAACGTACAAGGTTGATGCAAATAAAGTTGCCCCGTTTATTAAAAAATATGTGAAAAGTGCAGTTGCAAGTGGAAAATTAATTCAGACCAAAGGAAAAGGTGCATCCGGATCGTTTAAATTGCCTGTTGCCTCGAAGGCCAAGAGTGGCGAGTCTAAAAAGCCAACTGTGAAAAGTGTTGATAAGAAAGTGAAGAAGGACAAGGCAGTCAAATCTGACAAGAAGCCGAAAAGTCCAAAGAAAGCGGCCGAGAAGAAAAAATCGACTGCTGCCGCGGCTAAAACCGCCAAAAAGGCTGGAACAGTGAAAGCGAAAGTGGCCCCCAAGCAGAAGCCTACAAAACCATCTAAAGCTGGAGTTAAAGCTGCTAAATCACCCAAAGCAAAGAAAATTCCAACTACAACGAAAAAAGTTGCTGCTAAGAAGCCAGCAAAGAAGTGAATTAATCACAATTCATCAGAAAACAATAATAATTAAAAAGTCCTTTTCAGGGCTACCAAATTACTAAACAAAGAGTAAACTTAATTCGCATCAATTATAATATTTCATTACATTTATGGCCTTTGTTGATATGAATGTTTTTTCTTTGGTTTCCTTGCAATATAGTCTGCCAATATTTGCTTCTATTTAAACGAAAATTATGTGATTTTTTCATAATAATTTCTCTAAAGATAATCATAAAACATAATTAACGTGATAAAATTTTATTTTAGTATTTTTGTTACCACCAAATTGAAATAGAGTCTATGGAGAAATATTCTGCAAGTCTGCTATGGAAGTGGATGAGATTGTTTGAATAGCGTTGAGAAAAGTCACTATAATCTAGACTATTTGGTGTAATATTTTTATTGAAAATATTTAATACGTTACCTGAAAGAATGATTTTCATCAATACCCATAAATTTACACGAAAAATGCATTATTTCTTCTATTATTATTGCTTTTTCGTAAATATTGCAATTTTATATGCACGAAAACACGCATATTTGACCAAATTACGTGAAAACTAAAAATGATATCGCCATTTAAGTTATATTTATAATTTTCTACATGTCCTATTTAATTAATAAAAGTAAAATATACTGAAAATTCCCAATAATAAAAAAGTTATTTCAGTTTGAATGTCTACGAATTTGTACAAAAATACGAATTTCTTCAGTGAAATATGAAAAATAATTTCACGCTCTTCTACAAGATTCTCACAGTGGGTACTTGAGTAAACGTCATATTGGAGAAAAATTGAATTAAAAGTTCGTGATTAGTTGCGCATTTAAAGTGATTCTTGTGAAATAAAGTGAAAGAAAAAGTTTGTGAAAATGGCAGATTCGAGTGCTGAAGCTAAAGTTGCCACTCCTAGTAGTGAAACAAAGAAAGTCAAGAAAGCCGCTGCCTCTAAGAAGCCAGCCGCTAAGCCTACCCACCCACCAACTTCAGAAATGGTTAATAAAGCGATTGAAAATTTAAAGGAACGTGGTGGCTCTTCATTAATTGCCATTAAGAAATATTTAGCGTCAACGTACAAGGTTGATGCAAATAAAGTTGCCCCGTTTATTAAAAAATATGTGAAAAGTGCAGTTGCAAGTGGAAAATTAATTCAGACCAAAGGAAAAGGTGCATCCGGATCGTTTAAATTGCCTGTTGCCTCGAAGGCCAAGAGTGGCGAGTCTAAAAAGCCAACTGTGAAAAGTGTTGATAAGAAAGTGAAGAAGGACAAGGCAGTCAAATCTGACAAGAAGCCGAAAAGTCCAAAGAAAGCGGCCGAGAAGAAAAAATCGACTGCTGCCGCGGCTAAAACCGCCAAAAAGGCTGGAACAGTGAAAGCGAAAGTGGCCCCCAAGCAGAAGCCTACAAAACCATCTAAAGCTGGAGTTAAAGCTGCTAAATCACCCAAAGCAAAGAAAATTCCAACTACAACGAAAAAAGTTGCTGCTAAGAAGCCAGCAAAGAAGTGAATTAATCACAATTCATCAGAAAACAATAATAATTAAAAAGTCCTTTTCAGGGCTACCAAATTACTAAACAAAGAGTAAACTTAATTCGCATCAATTATAATATTTCATTACATTTATGGCCTTTGTTGATATGAATGTTTTTTCTTTGGTTTCCTTGCAATATAGTCTGCCAATATTTGCTTCTATTTAAACGAAAATTATGTGATTTTTTCATAATAATTTCTCTAAAGATAATCATAAAACATAATTAACGTGATAAAATTTTATTTTAGTATTTTTGTTACCACCAAATTGAAATAGAGTCTATGGAGAAATATTCTGCAAGTCTGCTATGGAAGTGGATGAGATTGTTTGAATAGCGTTGAGAAAAGTCACTATAATCTAGACTATTTGGTGTAATATTTTTATTGAAAATATTTAATACGTTACCTGAAAGAATGATTTTCATCAATACCCATAAATTTACACGAAAAATGCATTATTTCTTCTATTATTATTGCTTTTTCGTAAATATTGCAATTTTATATGCACGAAAACACGCATATTTGACCAAATTACGTGAAAACTAAAAATGATATCGCCATTTAAGTTATATTTATAATTTTCTACATGTCCTATTTAATTAATAAAAGTAAAATATACTGAAAATTCCCAATAATAAAAAAGTTATTTCAGTTTGAATGTCTACGAATTTGTACAAAAATACGAATTTCTTCAGTGAAATATGAAAAATAATTTCACGCTCTTCTACAAGATTCTCACAGTGGGTACTTGAGTAAACCTCATATTGGAGAAAAATTGAATTAAAAGTTCGTGATTAGTTGCGCATTTAAAGTGATTCTTGTGAAATAAAGTGAAAGAAAAAGTTTGTGAAAATGGCAGATTCGAGTGCTGAAGCTAAAGTTGCCACTCCTAGTAGTGAAACAAAGAAAGTCAAGAAAGCCGCTGCCTCTAAGAAGCCAGCCGCTAAGCCTACCCACCCACCAACTTCAGAAATGGTTAATAAAGCGATTGAAAATTTAAAGGAACGTGGTGGCTCTTCATTAATTGCCATTAAGAAATATTTAGCGTCAACATACAAGGTTGATGCAAATAAAGTTGCCCCGTTTATTAAAAAATATGTGAAAAGTGCAGTTGCAAGTGGAAAATTAATTCAGACCAAAGGAAAAGGTGCATCCGGATCGTTTAAATTGCCTGTTGCCTCGAAGGCCAAGAGTGGCGAGTCTAAAAAGCCAACTGTGAAAAGTGTTGATAAGAAAGTGAAGAAGGACAAGGCAGTCAAATCTGACAAGAAGCCGAAAAGTCCAAAGAAAGCGGCCGAGAAGAAAAAATCGACTGCTGCCGCGGCTAAAACCGCCAAAAAGGCTGGAACAGTGAAAGCGAAAGTGGCCCCCAAGCAGAAGCCTACAAAACCATCTAAAGCTGGAGTTAAAGCTGCTAAATCACCCAAAGCAAAGAAAATTCCAACTACAACGAAAAAAGTTGCTGCTAAGAAGCCAGCAAAGAAGTGAATTAATCACAATTCATCAGAAAACAATAATAATTAAAAAGTCTTTCAGGGCTACCAAATTATTAAACAAAGAGTAAACTTAATTCGCATTAATTATAATATTTCATTACATTTATGGCCTTTGTTGATATGAATGTTTTTTCTTTGGTTTCCCTGCAATATAGTCTGCCAATATTTGCTTCTATTTAAACGAAAATTATGTGATTTTTTCATAATAATTTCTCTAAAGATAATCATAAAACATAATTAACGTGATAAAATTTTATTTTAGTATTTTTTTTACCACCAAATTGAAATAGAGTCTATGGAGAAATATTCTGCAAGTCTGCTATGGAAGTGGATGAGATTGTTTGAATAGCGTTGAGAAAAGTTACTATAATCTAGACCAGTGATTCCCAAACTTATTTCGGTCATGGACCCCTTACTATAACAAAAACTTAATCATGCACCCCCAACCCCAAGTGAATTAAATTTTATGATAAATAAAACTTACTAAAATATTGTATTCTGTTCTCTCTGATAAGACAATTGCACGTAAGTAGGTAAATGAATTAAGTACACTATTTAATTTTTAAACGAATGTTTTAATTTTAGGAAAACAAAAAAAATCCAATTATGTTTGAAGATATATATACATTATACATACATAAGTACTTAATACTAATTTTTAATGCGAAGGATGTATTTGATGGGATGATATCAGTTTATTTATGTTTGGCTCCATTTTTGTCAATAACATTCGTAAGTCGCCACGCTCAGTAATTTGTAGTCGGTTTCGTTTCTTCGTAATAAGGTTTGTCACTGCACTAAATCCACGTTCTACCAAATATGATGACGGGAAAGCAATCAACAACTTCTGTACAATAACCCATAATGCAGGATACAGAATTGGAACCTGCCTTTGTAACCAAAATTGGTGGAATCCTTCTTCAAACTTTGGTTTCAGCTCCTCATTTGTGGATATTTCAATAAGTTGTTCTTGTATAGATAACGGCGCATCTGAGACTTCGATTCTACTTGAAAAAGGGTCCAATATCCAATCTGGTATATTAATGTGAAGAATGTCATGAAATCTTTGACTGAAGTCAGAATGTAGAGAAGTTAAGTGTTGACAATAAGCAAGCAAATCTTCATCACTTTTCTGTAATTTTGCAAGATTTGGAAACTGCGAACATTCTCCTCTCCCCAAATTCTGTTTATATAAGAAAAGTTTTGCAACAAACGCAGATATAATACTTTTAGTTTTAATCAAATTTAATTGATCGCCTTGTAACTTTAAATTTATTTCATTAAATTTGGCGAATAAGTCAGTCAAATAAGCTATATCGTTTTTGGAATTAATTAAATTAAGTCGTAAACCAGAGTCTTTATTTTCTAAGAATTGTAATACTGAATCAAACAATCCATAAAATCTATTTAAACATGCACCTTTAGACAACCATCGAACTTCTGTGTTAAGAAGTAAGCGAGTGTATTCTTCATCATTTTCCAAGCAAAGTTGGGCGAATAATCTGGAATTCAAGCTATTACTTTTGATTTTATTAACTGCTTTAATAACATAATTTAATGAAGCATGTAAGCGTTCACTAAGATTTTTGGCGACCAAATGTTGTCGATGAATGACACAATGTACAGTTAATATATTAGGCACAGCTTCTTTTAAATAAGCCAGGAAGCCGCGATGTCGTCCCATCATTGCTGGAGCACCGTCGGTTGCAACAGAGAGGATGTTACTTAATTGTATGTCTTTTTCTTCGAAAAATTTTTTTACTGTATTAAAAATTGTTTCACCTTTTGTATCTCTTTCCAAAAATCTGGAGAACAACAGTTCTTGGCAAATTACTTCGTTTTTTGCAAATCTTACATAAGCCAAAAGTAATGCTTCATTTCCTGGCAAAGTGGATTCATCAAGCTGCAGAGAGAATTTAGTTGTTTTTAAATAATCACATAAAGAATTTTCAACGTCCTGAGCCATTTCGTCAATTCTTCTTTGTACTGTGTTATTACTCAATGAAATTCTTTTTATAATATCAGAATCTGGTTTATGTAGCATGGTGCGTATTACTTCACTTACAGCCGGTAGAATGAGATTTTCACCGATCGTATGTGGCTTTCCGGATTTAGCAATTAGTAAAGAAATATTATAAGAAGCACGAAGTCCATCGTCGTCTCGTCCAGATGATGTAGCAAACAGTTGTTGTAATGAAGGAGTTTTCAAATATTTTTCTTTGGCCGTTACAAAAAAAGATAAATCTTTATCCTTTTTGTCACTATGGACTTTTGTCAAATGTTCTTTAAGTTTTGAAGGTTTCATGGAGTCGTTTGACATAGTTTTATTACAAAGGAGGCACATTGGTAACGTATTGTTTGTTGATGATGGAATAAAGCCATATTTTAAATATTCGACATTGTACTGCCTACATTTTTTCTTCGCGTCGCTCATATTGCTCGGGTCTGCAATGAAAAAATAAGTAAATTAAATTCAAATCCTCAAATTACAAGCACTAAAGACAGATAGAGAGCGCGGAAAACCAGAGTGAGGTTAAGAAAGTTAATACAAAAGAAATACGAAAGTTATTATGAAAGAAATCCGACCTGGGATGGTACCAGTACGGATGATGAAAAAAGAAAGAAGAAAGGAAAAGAAATTATTTCATTTAATAACTCACTCGTGTTTAGTTTTCATACTGATGGTTAGAGATATCTCGTATATCCCGAGTCTATGGAGGAGCCTTTCGTCCTGGTCCGAGAGAGGTTGGAACTTTCTTCACAGTGTGGTGACGCTGCGACATTGAGGCTTGAGCCAATCGAGAAGCGAGTTGAAACGAGGACTACAAATTCTTCGATTGATTTTTGACCGAACGACACTAGGCAAAACCTAAATGAAAAGTAACGCAGAAGTGAAGTAGACTTATTTCAACTGAAGTAGATGTATCTTCCACTTCACTTCCTTTTTGGTCACTCTCATACCTACCTAACTTCACTTCATTTCACTTCCCATTTAGGTTTGGCCAACTGAGAAGCCGACAGAAACTACGATTAGCGCTTCTTCGGGTGAGTTGTGTCTGAAAATCACGGAGGAACCGACACAATGAAATAAGGAGCACTAAATATAACTGAATGACTCATACTTATACCCCACAAATCTGATTTAGATAAAAAACAAAAAGTTAACATTAAAGAATAGATGTTGATAAAATAAAAATAGTATGGAGAAATCTCATAGATATGCATACATACTTAATATTTATCTAGTCTAGTGGTGAGTCGAGGAATTTTTTAAATCACGACGTAAAAGTAAAATTTATCCCATTCAATTATTACTTACTACTACTACCCAGTACCCCTTTACACGCATAATTTTAACAACTGAAAAACCGTGGGCAATCAAAACTAAAAGCATGTACATACAATTTATTGAACGGGGCCTTAAAAAGTAAAGATTTTTTGTTTCAAATAAATAAAAATTAAAAATAATCAAATACTTTAAAAAAAAGTTTCATTATTACATATGTAAAAGAGAAAAAAGTCCAACCAGCTTTAAATAACGTTGAAAAGTCACCCATTGGAACCTAAATTCCCATTCACTTCATAGAATTAATTTATTTATTTATTTTTCTCAAAATTTTACTAATTTATTTAATTACCGCTCTTTGGAAGCAAATAAAACAACAAAAAATAAAAAAAAAACTTCTCTTCAATAAAAAATCCTCTTCCGGTTTCTTTCGTTCTTTATATTTTATTTTCTCTTTTTTCTCTTTTCATATGTTGAAAGTGGCACTAATAGAATGTAATTATAGATTTACAATTTAAAAAAATAATACAAAACAAAATACTTACGTAGCATAGGTACTAGGTATAGGTGTTTTTCGATTAGGTAGGTAAATTAAATCACTCTTTGTATCACTTTTTTACATGCACTTCATATGACGCACTGAACAGATATTAAATTGTTAATTAGATGTGCAGCTATTTTATAGTTTCAGACATGTTACTGCATAAACGAAAAATTATCAGGATCTTTCCTATACATACAAATATATGTATGTTAAAACCTGCGCAACGTGCACACAGCGGGCGATATTAACCATTCAATGCTATCCTTAAATTTGTTGATTGTAGAGCTCCATCACACTTATCATACTCAGACTTATTATACTCAATAGCGCTTATTTTACTAATAATTCTGTTCTAGTAAATGTATTTATTGTCAAAATATAGTGTAAAAAAACATATACATCCATATACTTCAAATTGAAATGGTGCGGAAATTATATGTATAAAGATTCCTGAAGAATGATAAGGAAGACAATATTTGAGTAAAAATATCGAAACTCAAAAAGAAATTCAAAAATAACCGGCGAGGATAATGATATATGTATAGTCAAGAAAATTACACAAAGAAAAAGTTCTATGAAATAAATCAAACGATATTTAAATCAAGATAGCGATTGAATGTATTTGTGAAAGAAATTCTAATTTCGAGGGGATTTAACACGTAGTTTTTAATATTTTAGTATCTTTTTCCTCAAAAATTGGGTCATTTAGCGAGAACAGCAATAAAACCCCGAAAGGCCTCAATCAGGAGGCCGAATTTCATCGGAAAAGTAACAGAAACAATAAAATCGTGAAAGGCGACTTGAAACCGCCGGACAAATTTCTTATGATGAATGCATGTAAGAATGATCGATTTCGTCCGCGCTTTTTATATTTTTTTAATTTTTTATATATGAAAACTTTCGATATTTTTCGCGGACCCCCCGTAGTTCTTCGCGCACCCCCAAAATAATTTTTTATTACCACGGACCCCTTGGATCATCTCATAGACCCCCAGGGGTCCGTATGGACCACTTTGGGAATCACTGATCTAGACTATTTGGTGTAATATTTTTATTGAAAATATTTAATACGTTGCCTGAAAGAATGATTTTCATCAATACCCATAAATTTACACGAAAAATGCATTATTTCTTCTATTATTATTGCTTTTTCGTAAATATTGCAATTTTATATGCACGAAAACACGCATATTTGACCAAATTACGTGAAAACTAAAAATGATATCGCCATTTAAGTTATATTTATAATTTTCTACATGTCCTATTTAATTAATAAAAGTAAAATATACTGAAAATTCCCAATAATAAAAAAGTTATTTCAGTGTGAATGTCTACGAATTTGTACAAAAATACGAATTTCTTCAGTGAAATATGAAAAATAATTTCACGCTCTTCTACAAGATTCTCACAGTGGGTACTTGAGTAAACCTCATATCGGAGAAAAATTGAATTAAAAGTTCGTAATTAGTTGCGCATTTAAAGTGATTCTTGTGAAATAAAGTGAAAGAAAAAGTTTGTGAAAATGGCAGATTCGAGTGCTGAAGCTAAAGTTGCCACTCCTAGTAGTGAAACAAAGAAAGTCAAGAAAGCCGCTGCCTCTAAGAAGCCAGCCGCTAAGCCTACCCACCCACCAACTTCAGAAATGGTTAATAAAGCGATTGAAAATTTAAAGGAACGTGGTGGCTCTTCATTAATTGCCATTAAGAAATATTTAGCGTCAACGTACAAGGTTGATGCAAATAAAGTTGCGCCCTTTATTAAAAAATATGTGAAAAGTGCAGTTGCAAGTGGAAAATTAATTCAGACCAAAGGAAAAGGTGCATCCGGATCGTTTAAATTGCCTGTTGCCTCGAAGGCCAAGAGTGGCGAGTCTAAAAAGCCAACTGTGAAAAGTGTTGATAAGAAAGTGAAGAAGGACAAGGCAGTCAAATCTGACAAGCCGAAAAGTCCAAAGAAAGCGGCCGAGAAGAAAAAATCGACTGCTGCCGCGGCTAAAACCGCCAAAAAGGCTGGAACAGTGAAAGCGAAAGTGGCCCCCAAGCAGAAGCCTACAAAACCATCTAAAGCTGGAGTTAAAGCTGCTAAATCACCCAAAGCAAAGAAAATTCCAACTACAACGAAAAAAGTTGCTGCTAAGAAGCCAGCAAAGAAGTGAATTAATCACAATTCATCAGAAAACAATAATAATTAAAAAGTCCTTTTCAGGGCTATCAAATTATTAAACAAAGAGTAAACTTAATTCGCATTAATTATAATATTTCATTACATTTATAGCCTTTGTTGATATGAATGTTTTTTCTTTGGTTTCCCTGCAATATAGTCTGCCAATATTTGCTTCTATTTAAACGAAAATTATGTGATTTTTTCATAATAATTTCTCTAAAGATAATCATAAAACATAATTAACGTGATAAAATTTTATTTTAGTATTTTTGTTACCACCAAATTGAAATAGAGTCTATGGAGAAATATTCTGCAAGTCTGCTATGGAAGTGGATGAGATTGTTTGAATAGCGTTGAGAAAAGTTACTATAATCTAGACTATTTGGTGTAATATTTTTATTGAAAATATTTAATACGTTGCCTGAAAGAATGATTTTCATCAATACCCATAAATTTACACGAAAAATGCATTATTTCTTCTATTATTATTGCTTTTTCGTAAATATTGCAATTTTATATGCACGAAAACACGCATATTTGACCAAATTACGTGAAAACTAAAAATGATATCGCCATTTAAGTTATATTTATAATTTTCTACATGTCCTATTTAATTAATAAAAGTAAAATATACTGAAAATTCCCAATAATAAAAAAGTTATTTCAGTTTGAATGTCTACGAATTTGTACAAAAATACGAATTTCTTCAGTGAAATATGAAAAATAATTTCACGCTCTTCTACAAGATTCTCACAGTGGGTACTTGAGTAAACCTCATATTGGAGAAAAATTGAATTAAAAGTTCGTGATTAGTTGCGCATTTAAAGTGATTCTTGTGAAATAAAGTGAAAGAAAAAGTTTGTGAAAATGGCAGATTCGAGTGCTGAAGCTAAAGTTGCCACTCCTAGTAGTGAAACAAAGAAAGTCAAGAAAGCCGCTGCCTCTAAGAAGCCAGCCGCTAAGCCTACCCACCCACCAACTTCAGAAATGGTTAATAAAGCGATTGAAAATTTAAAGGAACGTGGTGGCTCTTCATTAATTGCCATTAAGAAATATTTAGCGTCAACATACAAGGTTGATGCAAATAAAGTTGCCCCGTTTATTAAAAAATATGTGAAAAGTGCAGTTGCAAGTGGAAAATTAATTCAGACCAAAGGAAAAGGTGCATCCGGATCGTTTAAATTGCCTGTTGCCTCGAAGGCCAAGAGTGGCGAGTCTAAAAAGCCAACTGTGAAAAGTGTTGATAAGAAAGTGAAGAAGGACAAGGCAGTCAAATCTGACAAGAAGCCGAAAAGTCCAAAGAAAGCGGCCGAGAAGAAAAAATCGACTGCTGCCGCGGCTAAAACCGCCAAAAAGGCTGGAACAGTGAAAGCGAAAGTGGCCCCCAAGCAGAAGCCTACAAAACCATCTAAAGCTGGAGTTAAAGCTGCTAAATCACCCAAAGCAAAGAAAATTCCAACTACAACGAAAAAAGTTGCTGCTAAGAAGCCAGCAAAGAAGTGAATTAATCACAATTCATCAGAAAACAATAATAATTAAAAAGTCTTTCAGGGCTACCAAATTATTAAACAAAGAGTAAACTTAATTCGCATTAATTATAATATTTCATTACATTTATGGCCTTTGTTGATATGAATGTTTTTTCTTTGGTTTCCCTGCAATATAGTCTGCCAATATTTGCTTCTATTTAAACGAAAATTATGTGATTTTTTCATAATAATTTCTCTAAAGATAATCATAAAACATAATTAACGTGATAAAATTTTATTTTAGTATTTTTTTTACCACCAAATTGAAATAGAGTCTATGGAGAAATATTCTGCAAGTCTGCTATGGAAGTGGATGAGATTGTTTGAATAGCGTTGAGAAAAGTTACTATAATCTAGACTATTTGGTGTAATATTTTTATTGAAAATATTTAATACGTTGCCTGAAAGAATGATTTTCATCAATACCCATAAATTTACACGAAAAATGCATTATTTCTTCTATTATTATTGCTTTTTCGTAAATATTGCAATTTTATATGCACGAAAACACGCATATTTGACCAAATTACGTGAAAACTAAAAATGATATCGCCATTTAAGTTATATTTATAATTTTCTACATGTCCTATTTAATTAATAAAAGTAAAATATACTGAAAATTCCCAATAATAAAAAAGTTATTTCAGTGTGAATGTCTACGAATTTGTACAAAAATACGAATTTCTTCAGTGAAATATGAAAAATAATTTCACGCTCTTCTACAAGATTCTCACAGTGGGTACTTGAGTAAACCTCATATCGGAGAAAAATTGAATTAAAAGTTCGTAATTAGTTGCGCATTTAAAGTGATTCTTGTGAAATAAAGTGAAAGAAAAAGTTTGTGAAAATGGCAGATTCGAGTGCTGAAGCTAAAGTTGCCACTCCTAGTAGTGAAACAAAGAAAGTCAAGAAAGCCGCTGCCTCTAAGAAGCCAGCCGCTAAGCCTACCCACCCACCAACTTCAGAAATGGTTAATAAAGCGATTGAAAATTTAAAGGAACGTGGTGGCTCTTCATTAATTGCCATTAAGAAATATTTAGCGTCAACGTACAAGGTTGATGCAAATAAAGTTGCGCCCTTTATTAAAAAATATGTGAAAAGTGCAGTTGCAAGTGGAAAATTAATTCAGACCAAAGGAAAAGGTGCATCCGGATCGTTTAAATTGCCTGTTGCCTCGAAGGCCAAGAGTGGCGAGTCTAAAAAGCCAACTGTGAAAAGTGTTGATAAGAAAGTGAAGAAGGACAAGGCAGTCAAATCTGACAAGCCGAAAAGTCCAAAGAAAGCGGCCGAGAAGAAAAAATCGACTGCTGCCGCGGCTAAAACCGCCAAAAAGGCTGGAACAGTGAAAGCGAAAGTGGCCCCCAAGCAGAAGCCTACAAAACCATCTAAAGCTGGAGTTAAAGCTGCTAAATCACCCAAAGCAAAGAAAATTCCAACTACAACGAAAAAAGTTGCTGCTAAGAAGCCAGCAAAGAAGTGAATTAATCACAATTCATCAGAAAACAATAATAATTAAAAAGTCCTTTTCAGGGCTATCAAATTATTAAACAAAGAGTAAACTTAATTCGCATTAATTATAATATTTCATTACATTTATAGCCTTTGTTGATATGAATGTTTTTTCTTTGGTTTCCCTGCAATATAGTCTGCCAATATTTGCTTCTATTTAAACGAAAATTATGTGATTTTTTCATAATAATTTCTCTAAAGATAATCATAAAACATAATTAACGTGATAAAATTTTATTTTAGTATTTTTGTTACCACCAAATTGAAATAGAGTCTATGGAGAAATATTCTGCAAGTCTGCTATGGAAGTGGATGAGATTGTTTGAATAGCGTTGAGAAAAGTTACTATAATCTAGACTATTTGGTGTAATATTTTTATTGAAAATATTTAATACGTTGCCTGAAAGAATGATTTTCATCAATACCCATAAATTTACACGAAAAATGCATTATTTCTTCTATTATTATTGCTTTTTCGTAAATATTGCAATTTTATATGCACGAAAACACGCATATTTGACCAAATTACGTGAAAACTAAAAATGATATCGCCATTTAAGTTATATTTATAATTTTCTACATGTCCTATTTAATTAATAAAAGTAAAATATACTGAAAATTCCCAATAATAAAAAAGTTATTTCAGTTTGAATGTCTACGAATTTGTACAAAAATACGAATTTCTTCAGTGAAATATGAAAAATAATTTCACGCTCTTCTACAAGATTCTCACAGTGGGTACTTGAGTAAACCTCATATTGGAGAAAAATTGAATTAAAAGTTCGTGATTAGTTGCGCATTTAAAGTGATTCTTGTGAAATAAAGTGAAAGAAAAAGTTTGTGAAAATGGCAGATTCGAGTGCTGAAGCTAAAGTTGCCACTCCTAGTAGTGAAACAAAGAAAGTCAAGAAAGCCGCTGCCTCTAAGAAGCCAGCCGCTAAGCCTACCCACCCACCAACTTCAGAAATGGTTAATAAAGCGATTGAAAATTTAAAGGAACGTGGTGGCTCTTCATTAATTGCCATTAAGAAATATTTAGCGTCAACATACAAGGTTGATGCAAATAAAGTTGCCCCGTTTATTAAAAAATATGTGAAAAGTGCAGTTGCAAGTGGAAAATTAATTCAGACCAAAGGAAAAGGTGCATCCGGATCGTTTAAATTGCCTGTTGCCTCGAAGGCCAAGAGTGGCGAGTCTAAAAAGCCAACTGTGAAAAGTGTTGATAAGAAAGTGAAGAAGGACAAGGCAGTCAAATCTGACAAGAAGCCGAAAAGTCCAAAGAAAGCGGCCGAGAAGAAAAAATCGACTGCTGCCGCGGCTAAAACCGCCAAAAAGGCTGGAACAGTGAAAGCGAAAGTGGCCCCCAAGCAGAAGCCTACAAAACCATCTAAAGCTGGAGTTAAAGCTGCTAAATCACCCAAAGCAAAGAAAATTCCAACTACAACGAAAAAAGTTGCTGCTAAGAAGCCAGCAAAGAAGTGAATTAATCACAATTCATCAGAAAACAATAATAATTAAAAAGTCTTTCAGGGCTACCAAATTATTAAACAAAGAGTAAACTTAATTCGCATTAATTATAATATTTCATTACATTTATGGCCTTTGTTGATATGAATGTTTTTTCTTTGGTTTCCCTGCAATATAGTCTGCCAATATTTGCTTCTATTTAAACGAAAATTATGTGATTTTTTCATAATAATTTCTCTAAAGATAATCATAAAACATAATTAACGTGATAAAATTTTATTTTAGTATTTTTTTTACCACCAAATTGAAATAGAGTCTATGGAGAAATATTCTGCAAGTCTGCTATGGAAGTGGATGAGATTGTTTGAATAGCGTTGAGAAAAGTTACTATAATCTAGACTATTTGGTGTAATATTTTTATTGAAAATATTTAATACGTTGCCTGAAAGAATGATTTTCATCAATACCCATAAATTTACACGAAAAATGCATTATTTCTTCTATTATTATTGCTTTTTCGTAAATATTGCAATTTTATATGCACGAAAACACGCATATTTGACCAAATTACGTGAAAACTAAAAATGATATCGCCATTTAAGTTATATTTATAATTTTCTACATGTCCTATTTAATTAATAAAAGTAAAATATACTGAAAATTCCCAATAATAAAAAAGTTATTTCAGTGTGAATGTCTACGAATTTGTACAAAAATACGAATTTCTTCAGTGAAATATGAAAAATAATTTCACGCTCTTCTACAAGATTCTCACAGTGGGTACTTGAGTAAACCTCATATCGGAGAAAAATTGAATTAAAAGTTCGTAATTAGTTGCGCATTTAAAGTGATTCTTGTGAAATAAAGTGAAAGAAAAAGTTTGTGAAAATGGCAGATTCGAGTGCTGAAGCTAAAGTTGCCACTCCTAGTAGTGAAACAAAGAAAGTCAAGAAAGCCGCTGCCTCTAAGAAGCCAGCCGCTAAGCCTACCCACCCACCAACTTCAGAAATGGTTAATAAAGCGATTGAAAATTTAAAGGAACGTGGTGGCTCTTCATTAATTGCCATTAAGAAATATTTAGCGTCAACGTACAAGGTTGATGCAAATAAAGTTGCGCCCTTTATTAAAAAATATGTGAAAAGTGCAGTTGCAAGTGGAAAATTAATTCAGACCAAAGGAAAAGGTGCATCCGGATCGTTTAAATTGCCTGTTGCCTCGAAGGCCAAGAGTGGCGAGTCTAAAAAGCCAACTGTGAAAAGTGTTGATAAGAAAGTGAAGAAGGACAAGGCAGTCAAATCTGACAAGCCGAAAAGTCCAAAGAAAGCGGCCGAGAAGAAAAAATCGACTGCTGCCGCGGCTAAAACCGCCAAAAAGGCTGGAACAGTGAAAGCGAAAGTGGCCCCCAAGCAGAAGCCTACAAAACCATCTAAAGCTGGAGTTAAAGCTGCTAAATCACCCAAAGCAAAGAAAATTCCAACTACAACGAAAAAAGTTGCTGCTAAGAAGCCAGCAAAGAAGTGAATTAATCACAATTCATCAGAAAACAATAATAATTAAAAAGTCCTTTTCAGGGCTATCAAATTATTAAACAAAGAGTAAACTTAATTCGCATTAATTATAATATTTCATTACATTTATAGCCTTTGTTGATATGAATGTTTTTTCTTTGGTTTCCCTGCAATATAGTCTGCCAATATTTGCTTCTATTTAAACGAAAATTATGTGATTTTTTCATAATAATTTCTCTAAAGATAATCATAAAACATAATTAACGTGATAAAATTTTATTTTAGTATTTTTGTTACCACCAAATTGAAATAGAGTCTATGGAGAAATATTCTGCAAGTCTGCTATGGAAGTGGATGAGATTGTTTGAATAGCGTTGAGAAAAGTTACTATAATCTAGACTATTTGGTGTAATATTTTTATTGAAAATATTTAATACGTTGCCTGAAAGAATGATTTTCATCAATACCCATAAATTTACACGAAAAATGCATTATTTCTTCTATTATTATTGCTTTTTCGTAAATATTGCAATTTTATATGCACGAAAACACGCATATTTGACCAAATTACGTGAAAACTAAAAATGATATCGCCATTTAAGTTATATTTATAATTTTCTACATGTCCTATTTAATTAATAAAAGTAAAATATACTGAAAATTCCCAATAATAAAAAAGTTATTTCAGTTTGAATGTCTACGAATTTGTACAAAAATACGAATTTCTTCAGTGAAATATGAAAAATAATTTCACGCTCTTCTACAAGAATCTCACAGTGGGTACTTGAGTAAACCTCATATTGGAGAAAAATTGAATTAAAAGTTCGTGATTAGTTGCGCATTTAAAGTGATTCTTGTGAAATAAAGTGAAAGAAAAAGTTTGTGAAAATGGCAGATTCGAGTGCTGAAGCTAAAGTTGCCACTCCTAGTAGTGAAACAAAGAAAGTCAAGAAAGCCGCTGCCTCTAAGAAGCCAGCCGCTAAGCCTACCCACCCACCAACTTCAGAAATGGTTAATAAAGCGATTGAAAATTTAAAGGAACGTGGTGGCTCTTCATTAATTGCCATTAAGAAATATTTAGCGTCAACGTACAAGGTTGATGCAAATAAAGTTGCGCCGTTTATTAAAAAATATGTGAAAAGTGCAGTTGCAAGTGGAAAATTAATTCAGACCAAAGGAAAAGGTGCATCCGGATCGTTTAAATTGCCTGTTGCCTCGAAGGCCAAGAGTGGCGAGTCTAAAAAGCCAACTGTGAAAAGTGTTGATAAGAAAGTGAAGAAGGACAAGGCAGTCAAATCTGACAAGAAGCCGAAAAGTCCAAAGAAAGCGGCCGAGAAGAAAAAATCGACTGCTGCCGCGGCTAAAACCGCCAAAAAGGCTGGAACAGTGAAAGCGAAAGTGGCCCCCAAGCAGAAGCCTACAAAACCATCTAAAGCTGGAGTTAAAGCTGCTAAATCACCCAAAGCAAAGAAAATTCCAACTACAACGAAAAAAGTTGCTGCTAAGAAGCCAGCAAAGAAGTGAATTAATCACAATTCATCAGAAAACAATAATAATTAAAAAGTCCTTTTCAGGGCTACCAAATTATTAAACAAAGAGTAAACTTAATTCGCATTAATTATAATATTTCATTACATTTATAGCCTTTGTTGATATGAATGTTTTTTCTTTGGTTTCCCTGCAATATAGTCTGCCAATATTTGCTTCTATTTAAACGAAAATTATGTGATTTTTTCATAATAATTTCTCTAAAGATAATCATAAAACATAATTAACGTGATAAAATTTTATTTTAGTATTTTTGTTACCACCAAATTGAAATAGAGTCTATGGAGAAATATTCTGCAAGTCTGCTATGGAAGTGGATGAGATTGTTTGAATAGCGTTGAGAAAAGTTACTATAATCTAGACTATTTGGTGTAATATTTTTATTGAAAATATTTAATACGTTGCCTGAAAGAATGATTTTCATCAATACCCATAAATTTACACGAAAAATGCATTATTTCTTCTATTATTATTGCTTTTTCGTAAATATTGCAATTTTATATGCACGAAAACACGCATATTTGACCAAATTACGTGAAAACTAAAAATGATATCGCCATTTAAGTTATATTTATAATTTTCTACATGTCCTATTTAATTAATAAAAGTAAAATATACTGAAAATTCCCAATAATAAAAAAGTTATTTCAGTTTGAATGTCTACGAATTTGTACAAAAATACGAATTTCTTCAGTGAAATATGAAAAATAATTTCACGCTCTTCTACAAGATTCTCACAGTGGGTACTTGAGTAAACCTCATATTGGAGAAAAATTGAATTAAAAGTTCGTGATTAGTTGCGCATTTAAAGTGATTCTTGTGAAATAAAGTGAAAGAAAAAGTTTGTGAAAATGGCAGATTCGAGTGCTGAAGCTAAAGTTGCCACTCCTAGTAGTGAAACAAAGAAAGTCAAGAAAGCCGCTGCTTCTAAGAAGCCAGCCGCTAAGCCTACCCACCCACCAACTTCAGAAATGGTTAATAAAGCGATTGAAAATTTAAAGGAACGTGGTGGCTCTTCATTAATTGCCATTAAGAAATATTTAGCGTCAACGTACAAGGTTGATGCAAATAAAGTTGCGCCGTTTATTAAAAAATATGTGAAAAGTGCAGTTGCAAGTGGAAAATTAATTCAGACCAAAGGAAAAGGTGCATCCGGATCGTTTAAATTGCCTGTTGCCTCGAAGGCCAAGAGTGGCGAGTCTAAAAAGCCAACTGTGAAAAGTGTTGATAAGAAAGTGAAGAAGGACAAGGCAGTCAAATCTGACAAGAAGCCGAAAAGTCCAAAGAAAGCGGCCGAGAAGAAAAAATCGACTGCTGCCGCGGCTAAAACCGCCAAAAAGGCTGGAACAGTGAAAGCGAAAGTGGCCCCCAAGCAGAAGCCTACAAAACCATCTAAAGCTGGAGTTAAAGCTGCTAAATCACCCAAAGCAAAGAAAATTCCAACTACAACGAAAAAAGTTGCTGCTAAGAAGCCAGCAAAGAAGTGAATTAATCACAATTCATCAGAAAACAATAATTAAAAAGTCCTTTTCAGGGCTACCAAATTACTAAACAAAGAGTAAACTTAATTCGCATCAATTATAATATTTCATTACATTTATGGCCTTTGTTGATATGAATGTTTTTTCTTTGGTTTCCTTGCAATATAGTCTGCCAATATTTGCTTCTATTTAAACGAAAATTATGTGATTTTTTCATAATAATTTCTCTAAAGATAATCATAAAACATAATTAACGTGATAAAATTTTATTTTAGTATTTTTGTTACCACCAAATTGAAATAGAGTCTATGGAGAAATATTCTGCAAGTCTGCTATGGAAGTGGATGAGATTGTTTGAATAGCGTTGAGAAAAGTCACTATAATCTAGACTATTTGGTGTAATATTTTTATTGAAAACATTTAATACGTTACCTGAAAGAATGATTTTCATCAATACCCATAAATTTACACGAAAAATGCATTATTTCTTCTATTATTATTGCTTTTTCGTAAATATTGCAATTTTATATGCACGAAAACACGCATATTTGACCAAATTACGTGAAAACTAAAAATGATATCGCCATTTAAGTTATATTTATAATTTTCTACATGTCCTATTTAATTAATAAAAGTAAAATATACTGAAAATTCCCAATAATAAAAAAGTTATTTCAGTTTGAATGTCTACGAATTTGTACAAAAATACGAATTTCTTCAGTGAAATATGAAAAATAATTTCACGCTCTTCTACAAGATTCTCACAGTGGGTACTTGAGTAAACCTCATATTGGAGAAAAATTGAATTAAAAGTTCGTGATTAGTTGCGCATTTAAAGTGATTCTTGTGAAATAAAGTGAAAGAAAAAGTTTGTGAAAATGGCAGATTCGAGTGCTGAAGCTAAAGTTGCCACTCCTAGTAGTGAAACAAAGAAAGTCAAGAAAGCCGCTGCCTCGAAGAAGCCAGCCGCTAAGCCTACCCACCCACCAACTTCAGAAATGGTTAATAAAGCGATTGAAAATTTAAAGGAACGTGGTGGCTCTTCATTAATTGCCATTAAGAAATATTTAGCGTCAACGTACAAGGTTGATGCAAATAAAGTTGCGCCCTTTATTAAAAAATATGTGAAAAGTGCAGTTGCAAGTGGAAAATTAATTCAGACCAAAGGAAAAGGTGCATCCGGATCGTTTAAATTGCCTGTTGCCTCGAAGGCCAAGAGTGGCGAGTCTAAAAAGCCAACTGTGAAAAGTGTTGATAAGAAAGTGAAGAAGGACAAGGCAGTCAAATCTGACAAGAAGCCGAAAAGTCCAAAGAAAGCGGCCGAGAAGAAAAAATCGACTGCTGCCGCGGCTAAAACCGCCAAAAAGGCTGGAACAGTGAAAGCGAAAGTGGCCCCCAAGCAGAAGCCTACAAAACCATCTAAAGCTGGAGTTAAAGCTGCTAAATCACCCAAAGCAAAGAAAATTCCAACTACAACGAAAAAAGTTGCTGCTAAGAAGCCAGCAAAGAAGTGAATTAATCACAATTCATCAGAAAACAATAATAATTAAAAAGTCCTTTTCAGGGCTACCAAATTACTAAACAAAGAGTAAACTTAATTCGCATCAATTATAATATTTCATTACATTTATGGCCTTTGTTGATATGAATGTTTTTTCTTTGGTTTCCTTGCAATATAGTCTGCCAATATTTGCTTCTATTTAAACGAAAATTATGTGATTTTTTCATAATAATTTCTCTAAAGATAATAATAAAACATAATTAACGTGATAAAATTTTATTTTAGTATTTTTGTTACCACCAAATTGAAATAGAGTCTATGGAGAAATATTCTGCAAGTCTGCTATGGAAGTGGATGAGATTGTTTGAATAGCGTTGAGAAAAGTTACTATAATCTAGACTATTTGGTGTAATATTTTTATTGAAAATATTTAATACGTTGCCTGAAAGAATGATTTTCATCAATACCCATAAATTTACACGAAAAATGCATTATTTCTTCTATTATTATTGCTTTTTCGTAAATATTGCAATTTTATATGCACGAAAACACGCATATTTGACCAAATTACGTGAAAACTAAAAATGATATCGCCATTTAAGTTATATTTATAATTTTCTACATGTCCTATTTAATTAATAAAAGTAAAATATACTGAAAATTCCCAATAATAAAAAAGTTATTTCAGTTTGAATGTCTACGAATTTGTACAAAAATACGAATTTCTTCAGTGAAATATGAAAAATAATTTCACGCTCTTCTACAAGATTCTCACAGTGGGTACTTGAGTAAACCTCATATTGGAGAAAAATTGAATTAAAAGTTCGTGATTAGTTGCGCATTTAAAGTGATTCTTGTGAAATAAAGTGAAAGAAAAAGTTTGTGAAAATGGCAGATTCGAGTGCTGAAGCTAAAGTTGCCACTCCTAGTAGTGAAACAAAGAAAGTCAAGAAAGCCGCTGCCTCTAAGAAGCCAGCCGCTAAGCCTACCCACCCACCAACTTCAGAAATGGTTAATAAAGCGATTGAAAATTTAAAGGAACGTGGTGGCTCTTCATTAATTGCCATTAAGAAATATTTAGCGTCAACGTACAAGGTTGATGCAAATAAAGTTGCGCCCTTTATTAAAAAATATGTGAAAAGTGCAGTTGCAAGTGGAAAATTAATTCAGACCAAAGGAAAAGGTGCATCCGGATCGTTTAAATTGCCTGTTGCCTCGAAGGCCAAGAGTGGCGAGTCTAAAAAGCCAACTGTGAAAAGTGTTGATAAGAAAGTGAAGAAGGACAAGGCAGTCAAATCTGACAAGAAGCCGAAAAGTCCAAAGAAAGCGGCCGAGAAGAAAAAATCGACTGCTGCCGCGGCTAAAACCGCCAAAAAGGCTGGAACAGTGAAAGCGAAAGTGGCCCCCAAGCAGAAGCCTACAAAACCATCTAAAGCTGGAGTTAAAGCTGCTAAATCACCCAAAGCAAAGAAAATTCCAACTACAACGAAAAAAGTTGCTGCTAAGAAGCCAGCAAAGAAGTGAATTAATCACAATTCATCAGAAAACAATAATAATTAAAAAGTCCTTTTCAGGGCTACCAAATTATTAAACAAAGAGTAAACTTAATTCGCATTAATTATAATATTTCATTACATTTATAGCCTTTGTTGATATGAATGTTTTTTCTTTGGTTTCCCTGCAATATAGTCTGCCAATATTTGCTTCTATTTAAACGAAAATTATGTGATTTTTTCATAATAATTTCTCTAAAGATAATCATAAAACATAATTAACGTGATAAAATTTTATTTTAGTATTTTTGTTACCACCAAATTGAAATAGAGTCTATGGAGAAATATTCTGCAAGTCTGCTATGGAAGTGGATGAGATTGTTTGAATAGCGTTGAGAAAAGTTACTATAATCTAGACTATTTGGTGTAATATTTTTATTGAAAATATTTAATACGTTGCCTGAAAGAATGATTTTCATCAATACCCATAAATTTACACGAAAAATGCATTATTTCTTCTATTATTATTGCTTTTTCGTAAATATTGCAATTTTATATGCACGAAAACACGCATATTTGACCAAATTACGTGAAAACTAAAAATGATATCGCCATTTAAGTTATATTTATAATTTTCTACATGTCCTATTTAATTAATAAAAGTAAAATATACTGAAAATTCCCAATAATAAAAAAGTTATTTCAGTTTGAATGTCTACGAATTTGTACAAAAATACGAATTTCTTCAGTGAAATATGAAAAATAATTTCACGCTCTTCTACAAGATTCTCACAGTGGGTACTTGAGTAAACCTCATATTGGAGAAAAATTGAATTAAAAGTTCGTGATTAGTTGCGCATTTAAAGTGATTCTTGTGAAATAAAGTGAAAGAAAAAGTTTGTGAAAATGGCAGATTCGAGTGCTGAAGCTAAAGTTGCCACTCCTAGTAGTGAAACAAAGAAAGTCAAGAAAGCCGCTGCTTCTAAGAAGCCAGCCGCTAAGCCTACCCACCCACCAACTTCAGAAATGGTTAATAAAGCGATTGAAAATTTAAAGGAACGTGGTGGCTCTTCATTAATTGCCATTAAGAAATATTTAGCGTCAACGTACAAGGTTGATGCAAATAAAGTTGCGCCGTTTATTAAAAAATATGTGAAAAGTGCAGTTGCAAGTGGAAAATTAATTCAGACCAAAGGAAAAGGTGCATCCGGATCGTTTAAATTGCCTGTTGCCTCGAAGGCCAAGAGTGGCGAGTCTAAAAAGCCAACTGTGAAAAGTGTTGATAAGAAAGTGAAGAAGGACAAGGCAGTCAAATCTGACAAGAAGCCGAAAAGTCCAAAGAAAGCGGCCGAGAAGAAAAAATCGACTGCTGCCGCGGCTAAAACCGCCAAAAAGGCTGGAACAGTGAAAGCGAAAGTGGCCCCCAAGCAGAAGCCTACAAAACCATCTAAAGCTGGAGTTAAAGCTGCTAAATCACCCAAAGCAAAGAAAATTCCAACTACAACGAAAAAAGTTGCTGCTAAGAAGCCAGCAAAGAAGTGAATTAATCACAATTCATCAGAAAACAATAATTAAAAAGTCCTTTTCAGGGCTACCAAATTACTAAACAAAGAGTAAACTTAATTCGCATCAATTATAATATTTCATTACATTTATGGCCTTTGTTGATATGAATGTTTTTTCTTTGGTTTCCTTGCAATATAGTCTGCCAATATTTGCTTCTATTTAAACGAAAATTATGTGATTTTTTCATAATAATTTCTCTAAAGATAATCATAAAACATAATTAACGTGATAAAATTTTATTTTAGTATTTTTGTTACCACCAAATTGAAATAGAGTCTATGGAGAAATATTCTGCAAGTCTGCTATGGAAGTGGATGAGATTGTTTGAATAGCGTTGAGAAAAGTCACTATAATCTAGACTATTTGGTGTAATATTTTTATTGAAAACATTTAATACGTTACCTGAAAGAATGATTTTCATCAATACCCATAAATTTACACGAAAAATGCATTATTTCTTCTATTATTATTGCTTTTTCGTAAATATTGCAATTTTATATGCACGAAAACACGCATATTTGACCAAATTACGTGAAAACTAAAAATGATATCGCCATTTAAGTTATATTTATAATTTTCTACATGTCCTATTTAATTAATAAAAGTAAAATATACTGAAAATTCCCAATAATAAAAAAGTTATTTCAGTTTGAATGTCTACGAATTTGTACAAAAATACGAATTTCTTCAGTGAAATATGAAAAATAATTTCACGCTCTTCTACAAGATTCTCACAGTGGGTACTTGAGTAAACCTCATATTGGAGAAAAATTGAATTAAAAGTTCGTGATTAGTTGCGCATTTAAAGTGATTCTTGTGAAATAAAGTGAAAGAAAAAGTTTGTGAAAATGGCAGATTCGAGTGCTGAAGCTAAAGTTGCCACTCCTAGTAGTGAAACAAAGAAAGTCAAGAAAGCCGCTGCCTCGAAGAAGCCAGCCGCTAAGCCTACCCACCCACCAACTTCAGAAATGGTTAATAAAGCGATTGAAAATTTAAAGGAACGTGGTGGCTCTTCATTAATTGCCATTAAGAAATATTTAGCGTCAACGTACAAGGTTGATGCAAATAAAGTTGCGCCCTTTATTAAAAAATATGTGAAAAGTGCAGTTGCAAGTGGAAAATTAATTCAGACCAAAGGAAAAGGTGCATCCGGATCGTTTAAATTGCCTGTTGCCTCGAAGGCCAAGAGTGGCGAGTCTAAAAAGCCAACTGTGAAAAGTGTTGATAAGAAAGTGAAGAAGGACAAGGCAGTCAAATCTGACAAGAAGCCGAAAAGTCCAAAGAAAGCGGCCGAGAAGAAAAAATCGACTGCTGCCGCGGCTAAAACCGCCAAAAAGGCTGGAACAGTGAAAGCGAAAGTGGCCCCCAAGCAGAAGCCTACAAAACCATCTAAAGCTGGAGTTAAAGCTGCTAAATCACCCAAAGCAAAGAAAATTCCAACTACAACGAAAAAAGTTGCTGCTAAGAAGCCAGCAAAGAAGTGAATTAATCACAATTCATCAGAAAACAATAATAATTAAAAAGTCCTTTTCAGGGCTACCAAATTACTAAACAAAGAGTAAACTTAATTCGCATCAATTATAATATTTCATTACATTTATGGCCTTTGTTGATATGAATGTTTTTTCTTTGGTTTCCTTGCAATATAGTCTGCCAATATTTGCTTCTATTTAAACGAAAATTATGTGATTTTTTCATAATAATTTCTCTAAAGATAATCATAAAACATAATTAACGTGATAAAATTTTATTTTAGTATTTTTGTTACCACCAAATTGAAATAGAGTCTATGGAGAAATATTCTGCAAGTCTGCTATGGAAGTGGATGAGATTGTTTGAATAGCGTTGAGAAAAGTTACTATAATCTAGACTATTTGGTGTAATATTTTTATTGAAAATATTTAATACGTTGCCTGAAAGAATGATTTTCATCAATACCCATAAATTTACACGAAAAATGCATTATTTCTTCTATTATTATTGCTTTTTCGTAAATATTGCAATTTTATATGCACGAAAACACGCATATTTGACCAAATTACGTGAAAACTAAAAATGATATCGCCATTTAAGTTATATTTATAATTTTCTACATGTCCTATTTAATTAATAAAAGTAAAATATACTGAAAATTCCCAATAATAAAAAAGTTATTTCAGTTTGAATGTCTACGAATTTGTACAAAAATACGAATTTCTTCAGTGAAATATGAAAAATAATTTCACGCTCTTCTACAAGATTCTCACAGTGGGTACTTGAGTAAACCTCATATTGGAGAAAAATTGAATTAAAAGTTCGTGATTAGTTGCGCATTTAAAGTGATTCTTGTGAAATAAAGTGAAAGAAAAAGTTTGTGAAAATGGCAGATTCGAGTGCTGAAGCTAAAGTTGCCACTCCTAGTAGTGAAACAAAGAAAGTCAAGAAAGCCGCTGCCTCTAAGAAGCCAGCCGCTAAGCCTACCCACCCACCAACTTCAGAAATGGTTAATAAAGCGATTGAAAATTTAAAGGAACGTGGTGGCTCTTCATTAATTGCCATTAAGAAATATTTAGCGTCAACGTACAAGGTTGATGCAAATAAAGTTGCGCCCTTTATTAAAAAATATGTGAAAAGTGCAGTTGCAAGTGGAAAATTAATTCAGACCAAAGGAAAAGGTGCATCCGGATCGTTTAAATTGCCTGTTGCCTCGAAGGCCAAGAGTGGCGAGTCTAAAAAGCCAACTGTGAAAAGTGTTGATAAGAAAGTGAAGAAGGACAAGGCAGTCAAATCTGACAAGAAGCCGAAAAGTCCAAAGAAAGCGGCCGAGAAGAAAAAATCGACTGCTGCCGCGGCTAAAACCGCCAAAAAGGCTGGAACAGTGAAAGCGAAAGTGGCCCCCAAGCAGAAGCCTACAAAACCATCTAAAGCTGGAGTTAAAGCTGCTAAATCACCCAAAGCAAAGAAAATTCCAACTACAACGAAAAAAGTTGCTGCTAAGAAGCCAGCAAAGAAGTGAATTAATCACAATTCATCAGAAAACAATAATAATTAAAAAGTCCTTTTCAGGGCTACCAAATTATTAAACAAAGAGTAAACTTAATTCGCATTAATTATAATATTTCATTACATTTATAGCCTTTGTTGATATGAATGTTTTTTCTTTGGTTTCCCTGCAATATAGTCTGCCAATATTTGCTTCTATTTAAACGAAAATTATGTGATTTTTTCATAATAATTTCTCTAAAGATAATCATAAAACATAATTAACGTGATAAAATTTTATTTTAGTATTTTTGTTACCACCAAATTGAAATAGAGTCTATGGAGAAATATTCTGCAAGTCTGCTATGGAAGTGGATGAGATTGTTTGAATAGCGTTGAGAAAAGTTACTATAATCTAGACTATTTGGTGTAATATTTTTATTGAAAATATTTAATACGTTGCCTGAAAGAATGATTTTCATCAATACCCATAAATTTACACGAAAAATGCATTATTTCTTCTATTATTATTGCTTTTTCGTAAATATTGCAATTTTATATGCACGAAAACACGCATATTTGACCAAATTACGTGAAAACTAAAAATGATATCGCCATTTAAGTTATATTTATAATTTTCTACATGTCCTATTTAATTAATAAAAGTAAAATATACTGAAAATTCCCAATAATAAAAAAGTTATTTCAGTTTGAATGTCTACGAATTTGTACAAAAATACGAATTTCTTCAGTGAAATATGAAAAATAATTTCACGCTCTTCTACAAGATTCTCACAGTGGGTACTTGAGTAAACCTCATATTGGAGAAAAATTGAATTAAAAGTTCGTGATTAGTTGCGCATTTAAAGTGATTCTTGTGAAATAAAGTGAAAGAAAAAGTTTGTGAAAATGGCAGATTCGAGTGCTGAAGCTAAAGTTGCCACTCCTAGTAGTGAAACAAAGAAAGTCAAGAAAGCCGCTGCCTCTAAGAAGCCAGCCGCTAAGCCTACCCACCCACCAACTTCAGAAATGGTTAATAAAGCGATTGAAAATTTAAAGGAACGTGGTGGCTCTTCATTAATTGCCATTAAGAAATATTTAGCGTCAACGTACAAGGTTGATGCAAATAAAGTTGCCCCGTTTATTAAAAAATATGTGAAAAGTGCAGTTGCAAGTGGAAAATTAATTCAGACCAAAGGAAAGGTGCATCCGGATCGTTTAAATTGCCTGTTGCCTCGAAGGCCAAGAGTGGCGAGTCTAAAAAGCCAACTGTGAAAAGTGTTGATAAGAAAGTGAAGAAGGACAAGGCAGTCAAATCTGACAAGAAGCCGAAAAGTCCAAAGAAAGCGGCCGAGAAGAAAAAATCGACTGCTGCCGCGGCTAAAACCGCCAAAAAGTCTGGAACAGTGAAAGCGAAAGTGGCCCCCAAGCAGAAGCCTACAAAACCATCTAAAGCTGGAGTTAAAGCTGCTAAATCACCCAAAGCAAAGAAAATTCCAACTACAACGAAAAAAGTTGCTGCTAAGAAGCCAGCAAAGAAGTGAATTAATCACAATTCATCAGAAAACAATAATAATTAAAAAGTCCTTTTCAGGGCTACCAAATTATTAAACAAAGAGTAAACTTAATTCGCATTAATTATAATATTTCATTACATTTATAGCCTTTGTTGATATGAATGTTTTTTCTTTGGTTTCCCTGCAATCTAGTCTGCCAATATTTGCTTCTATTTAAACGAAAATTATGTGATTTTTTCATAATAATTTCTCTAAAGATAATCATAAAACATAATTAACGTGATAAAATTTTATTTTAGTATTTTTGTTACCACCAAATTGAAATAGAGTCTATGGAGAAATATTCTGCAAGTCTGCTATGGAAGTGGATGAGATTGTTTGAATAGCGTTGAGAAAAGTTACTATAATCTAGACTATTTGGTGTAATATTTTTATTGAAAATATTTAATACGTTGCCTGAAAGAATGATTTTCATCAATACCCATAAATTTACACGAAAAATGCATTATTTCTTCTATTATTATTGCTTTTTCGTAAATATTGCAATTTTATATGCACGAAAACACGCATATTTGACCAAATTACGTGAAAACTAAAAATGATATCGCCATTTAAGTTATATTTATAATTTTCTACATGTCCTATTTAATTAATAAAAGTAAAATATACTGAAAATTCCCAATAATAAAAAAGTTATTTCAGTTTGAATGTCTACGAATTTGTACAAAAATACGAATTTCTTCAGTGAAATATGAAAAATAATTTCACGCTCTTCTACAAGATTCTCACAGTGGGTACTTGAGTAAACCTCATATTGGAGAAAAATTGAATTAAAAGTTCGTAATTAGTTGCGCATTTAAAGTGATTCTTGTGAAATAAAGTGAAAGAAAAAGTTTGTGAAAATGGCAGATTCGAGTGCTGAAGCTAAAGTTGCCACTCCTAGTAGTGAAACAAAGAAAGTCAAGAAAGCCGCTGCCTCTAAGAAGCCAGCCGCTAAGCCTACCCACCCACCAACTTCAGAAATGGTTAATAAAGCGATTGAAAATTTAAAGGAGGTGGCTCTTCATTAATTGCCATTAAGAAATATTTAGCGTCAACGTACAAGGTTGATGCAAATAAAGTTGCGCCCTTTATTAAAAAATATGTGAAAAGTGCAGTTGCAAGTGGAAAATTAATTCAGACCAAAGGAAAAGGTGCATCCGGATCGTTTAAATTGCCTGTTGCCTCGAAGGCCAAGAGTGGCGAGTCTAAAAAGCCAACTGTGAAAAGTGTTGATAAGAAAGTGAAGAAGGACAAGGCAGTCAAATCTGACAAGAAGCCGAAAAGTCCAAAGAAAGCGGCCGAGAAGAAAAAATCGACTGCTGCCGCGGCTAAAACCGCCAAAAAGGCTGGAACATTGAAAGCGAAAGTGGCCCCCAAGCAGAAGCCTACAAAACCATCTAAAGCTGGAGTTAAAGCTGCTAAATCACCCAAAGCAAAGAAAATTCCAACTACAACGAAAAAAGTTGCTGCTAAGAGGCCAGCAAAGAAGTGAATTAATCACAATTCATCAGAAAACAATAATAATTAAAAAGTCCTTTTCAGGGCTACCAAATTATTAAACAAAGAGTAAACTTAATTCGCATTAATTATAATATTTCATTACATTTATAGCCTTTGTTGATATGAATGTTTTTTCTTTGGTTTCCCTGCAATATAGTCTGCCAATATTTGCTTCTATTTAAACGAAAATTATGTGATTTTTTCATAATAATTTCTCTAAAGATAATCATAAAACATAATTAACGTGATAAAATTTTATTTTAGTATTTTTGTTACCACCAAATTGAAATAGAGTCTATGGAGAAATATTCTGCAAGTCTGCTATGGAAGTGGATGAGATTGTTTGAATAGCGTTGAGAAAAGTTACTATAATCTAGACTATTTGGTGTAATATTTTTATTGAAAATATTTAATACGTTGCCTGAAAGAATGATTTTCATCAATACCCATAAATTTACACGAAAAATGCATTATTTCTTCTATTATTATTGCTTTTTCGTAAATATTGCAATTTTATATGCACGAAAACACGCATATTTGACCAAATTACGTGAAAACTAAAAATGATATCGCCATTTAAGTTATATTTATAATTTTCTACATGTCCTATTTAATTAATAAAAGTAAAATATACTGAAAATTCCCAATAATAAAAAAGTTATTTCAGTTTGAATGTCTACGAATTTGTACAAAAATACGAATTTCTTCAGTGAAATATGAAAAATAATTTCACGCTCTTCTACAAGATTCTCACAGTGGGTACTTGAGTAAACCTCATATTGGAGAAAAATTGAATTAAAAGTTCGTGATTAGTTGCGCATTTAAAGTGATTCTTGTGAAATAAAGTGAAAGAAAAAGTTTGTGAAAATGGCAGATTCGAGTGCTGAAGCTAAAGTTGCCACTCCTAGTAGTGAAACAAAGAAAGTCAAGAAAGCCGCTGCTTCTAAGAAGCCAGCCGCTAAGCCTACCCACCCACCAACTTCAGAAATGGTTAATAAAGCGATTGAAAATTTAAAGGAACGTGGTGGCTCTTCATTAATTGCCATTAAGAAATATTTAGCGTCAACGTACAAGGTTGATGCAAATAAAGTTGCGCCCTTTATTAAAAAATATGTGAAAAGTGCAGTTGCAAGTGGAAAATTAATTCAGACCAAAGGAAAAGGTGCATCCGGATCGTTTAAATTGCCTGTTGCCTCGAAGGCCAAGAGTGGCGAGTCTAAAAAGCCAACTGTGAAAAGTGTTGATAAGAAAGTGAAGAAGGACAAGGCAGTCAAATCTGACAAGAAGCCGAAAAGTCCAAAGAAAGCGGCCGAGAAGAAAAAATCGACTGCTGCCGCGGCTAAAACCGCCAAAAAGGCTGGAACAGTGAAAGCGAAAGTGGCCCCCAAGCAGAAGCCTACAAAACCATCTAAAGCTGGAGTTAAAGCTGCTAAATCACCCAAAGCAAAGAAAATTCCAACTACAACGAAAAAAGTTGCTGCTATGAAGCCAGCAAAGAAGTGAATTAATCACAATTCATCAGAAAACAATAATAATTAAAAAGTCTTTGTCAGGGCTACCAAATTATTAAACAAAGAGTAAACTTAATTCGCATTAATTATAATATTTCATTACATTTATGGCCTTTGTTGATATGAATGTTTTTTCTTTGGTTTCCCTGCAATATAGTCTGCCAATATTTGCTTCTATTTAAACGAAAATTATGTGATTTTTTCATAATAATTTCTCTAAAGATAATCATAAAACATAATTAACGTGATAAAATTTTATTTTAGTATTTTTTTTACCACCAAATTGAAATAGAGTCTATGGAGAAATATTCTGCAAGTCTGCTATGGAAGTGGATGAGATTGTTTGAATAGCGTTGAGAAAAGTTACTATAATCTAGACTATTTGGTGTAATATTTTTATTGAAAATATTTAATACGTTGCCTGAAAGAATGATTTTCATCAATACCCATAAATTTACACGAAAAATGCATTATTTCTTCTATTATTATTGCTTTTTCGTAAATATTGCAATTTTATATGCACGAAAACACGCATATTTGACCAAATTACGTGAAAACTAAAAATGATATCGCCATTTAAGTTATATTTATAATTTTCTACATGTCCTATTTAATTAATAAAAGTAAAATATACTGAAAATTCCCAATAATAAAAAAGTTATTTCAGTTTGAATGTCTACGAATTTGTACAAAAATACGAATTTCTTCAGTGAAATATGAAAAATAATTTCACGCTCTTCTACAAGATTCTCACAGTGGGTACTTGAGTAAACCTCATATTGGAGAAAAATTGAATTAAAAGTTCGTGATTAGTTGCGCATTTAAAGTGATTCTTGTGAAATAAAGTGAAAGAAAAAGTTTGTGAAAATGGCAGATTCGAGTGCTGAAGCTAAAGTTGCCACTCCTAGTAGTGAAACAAAGAAAGTCAAGAAAGCCGCTGCCTCTAAGAAGCCAGCCGCTAAGCCTACCCACCCACCAACTTCAGAAATGGTTAATAAAGCGATTGAAAATTTAAAGGAACGTGGTGGCTCTTCATTAATTGCCATTAAGAAATATTTAGCGTCAACGTACAAGGTTGATGCAAATAAAGTTGCGCCCTTTATTAAAAAATATGTGAAAAGTGCAGTTGCAAGTGGAAAATTAATTCAGACCAAAGGAAAAGGTGCATCCGGATCGTTTAAATTGCCTGTTGCCTCGAAGGCCAAGAGTGGCGAGTCTAAAAAGCCAACTGTGAAAAGTGTTGATAAGAAAGTGAAGAAGGACAAGGCAGTCAAATCTGACAAGAAGCCGAAAAGTCCAAAGAAAGCGGCCGAGAAGAAAAAATCGACTGCTGCCGCGGCTAAAACCGCCAAAAAGGCTGGAACAGTGAAAGCGAAAGTGGCCCCCAAGCAGAAGCCTACAAAACCATCTAAAGCTGGAGTTAAAGCTGCTAAATCACCCAAAGCAAAGAAAATTCCAACTACAACGAAAAAAGTTGCTGCTAAGAAGCCAGCAAAGAAGTGAATTAATCACAATTCATCAGAAAACAATAATAATTAAAAAGTCCTTTTCAGGGCTACCAAATTATTAAACAAAGAGTAAACTTAATTCGCATTAATTATAATATTTCATTACATTTATAGCCTTTGTTGATATGAATGTTTTTTC
This sequence comes from Thereva nobilitata, assembly GCA_963855945.1. NCBI lineage: Eukaryota > Metazoa > Arthropoda > Insecta > Diptera > Therevidae > Thereva > Thereva nobilitata. Next base: position 126,045,831 of record OY979695.1, read on the forward strand.
TTTGGTTTCCCTGCAATATAGTCTGCCAATATTTGCTTCTATTTAAACGAAAATTATGTGATTTTTTCATAATAATTTCTCTAAAGATAATCATAAAACATAATTAACGTGATAAAATTTTATTTTAGTATTTTTGTTACCACCAAATTGAAATAGAGTCTATGGAGAAATATTCTGCAAGTCTGCTATGGAAGTGGATGAGATTGTTTGAATAGCGTTGAGAAAAGTTACTATAATCTAGACTATTTGGCGTAATATTTTTATTGAAAATATTTAATACGTTGCCTGAAAGAATGATTTTCATCAATACCCATAAATTTACACGAAAAATGCATTATTTCTTCTATTATTATTGCTTTTTCGTAAATATTGCAATTTTATATGCACGAAAACACGCATATTTGACCAAATTACGTGAAAACTAAAAATGATATCGCCATTTAAGTTATATTTATAATTTTCTACATGTCCTATTTAATTAATAAAAGTAAAATATACTGAAAATTCCCAATAATAAAAAAGTTATTTCAGTTTGAATGTCTACGAATTTGTACAAAAATACGAATTTCTTCAGTGAAATATGAAAAATAATTTCACGCTCTTCTACAAGATTCTCACAGTGGGTACTTGAGTAAACCTCATATTGGAGAAAAATTGAATTAAAAGTTCGTGATTAGTTGCGCATTTAAAGTGATTCTTGTGAAATAAAGTGAAAGAAAAAGTTTGTGAAAATGGCAGATTCGAGTGCTGAAGCTAAAGTTGCCACTCCTAGTAGTGAAACAAAGAAAGTCAAGAAAGCCGCTGCCTCTAAGAAGCCAGCCGCTAAGCCTACCCACCCACCAACTTCAGAAATGGTTAATAAAGCGATTGAAAATTTAAAGGAACGTGGTGGCTCTTCATTAATTGCCATTAAGAAATATTTAGCGTCAACGTACAAGGTTGATGCAAATAAAGTTGCGCCCTTTATTAAAAAATATGTGAAAAGTGCAGTTGCAAGTGGAAAATTAATTCAGACCAAAGGAAAAGGTGCATCCGGATCGTTTAAATTGCCTGTTGCCTCGAAGGCCAAGAGTGGCGAGTCTAAAAAGCCAACTGTGAAAAGTGTTGATAAGAAAGTGAAGAAGGACAAGGCAGTCAAATCTGACAAGAAGCCGAAAAGTCCAAAGAAAGCGGCCGAGAAGAAAAAATCGACTGCTGCCGCGGCTAAAACCGCCAAAAAGGCTGGAACAGTGAAAGCGAAAGTGGCCCCCAAGCAGAAGCCTACAAAACCATCTAAAGCTGGAGTTAAAGCTGCTAAATCACCCAAAGCAAAGAAAATTCCAACTACAACGAAAAAAGTTGCTGCTAAGAAGCCAGCAAAGAAGTGAATTAATCACAATTCATCAGAAAACAATAATAATTAAAAAGTCCTTTTCAGGGCTACCAAATTATTAAACAAAGAGTAAACTTAATTCGCATTAATTATAATATTTCATTACATTTATAGCCTTTGTTGATATGAATGTTTTTTCTTTGGTTTCCCTGCAATATAGTCTGCCAATATTTGCTTCTATTTAAACGAAAATTATGTGATTTTTTCATAATAATTTCTCTAAAGATAATCATAAAACATAATTAACGTGATAAAATTTTATTTTAGTATTTTTGTTACCACCAAATTGAAATAGAGTCTATGGAGAAATATTCTGCAAGTCTGCTATGGAAGTGGATGAGATTGTTTGAATAGCGTTGAGAAAAGTTACTATAATCTAGACTATTTGGCGTAATATTTTTATTGAAAATATTTAATACGTTGCCTGAAAGAATGATTTTCATCAATACCCATAAATTTACACGAAAAATGCATTATTTCTTCTATTATTATTGCTTTTTCGTAAATATTGCAATTTTATATGCACGAAAACACGCATATTTGACCAAATTACGTGAAAACTAAAAATGATATCGCCATTTAAGTTATATTTATAATTTTCTACATGTCCTATTTAATTAATAAAAGTAAAATATACTGAAAATTCCCAATAATAAAAAAGTTATTTCAGTTTGAATGTCTACGAATTTGTACAAAAATACGAATTTCTTCAGTGAAATATGAAAAATAATTTCACGCTCTTCTACAAGATTCTCACAGTGGGTACTTGAGTAAACCTCATATTGGAGAAAAATTGAATTAAAAGTTCGTGATTAGTTGCGCATTTAAAGTGATTCTTGTGAAATAAAGTGAAAGAAAAAGTTTGTGAAAATGGCAGATTCGAGTGCTGAAGCTAAAGTTGCCACTCCTAGTAGTGAAACAAAGAAAGTCAAGAAAGCCGCTGCCTCTAAGAAGCCAGCCGCTAAGCCTACCCACCCACCAACTTCAGAAATGGTTAATAAAGCGATTGAAAATTTAAAGGAACGTGGTGGCTCTTCATTAATTGCCATTAAGAAATATTTAGCGTCAACGTACAAGGTTGATGCAAATAAAGTTGCGCCGTTTATTAAAAAATATGTGAAAAGTGCAGTTGCAAGTGGAAAATTAATTCAGACCAAAGGAAAAGGTGCATCCGGATCGTTTAAATTGCCTGTTGCCTCGAAGGCCAAGAGTGGCGAGTCTAAAAAGCCAACTGTGAAAAGTGTTGATAAGAAAGTGAAGAAGGACAAGGCAGTCAAATCTGACAAGAAGCCGAAAAGTCCAAAGAAAGCGGCCGAGAAGAAAAAATCGACTGCTGCCGCGGCTAAAACCGCCAAAAAGGCTGGAACAGTGAAAGCGAAAGTGGCCCCCAAGCAGAAGCCTACAAAACCATCTAAAGCTGGAGTTAAAGCTGCTAAATCACCCAAAGCAAAGAAAATTCCAACTACAACGAAAAAAGTTGCTGCTAAGAAGCCAGCAAAGAAGTGAATTAATCACAATTCATCAGAAAACAATAATAATTAAAAAGTCTTTGTCAGGGCTACCAAATTATTAAACAAAGAGTAAACTTAATTCGCATTAATTATAATATTTCATTACATTTATGGCCTTTGTTGATATGAATGTTTTTTCTTTGGTTTCCCTGCAATATAGTCTGCCAATATTTGCTTCTATTTAAACGAAAATTATGTGATTTTTTCATAATAATTTCTCTAAAGATAATCATAAAACATAATTAACGTGATAAAATTTTATTTTAGTATTTTTTTTACCACCAAATTGAAATAGAGTCTATGGAGAAATATTCTGCAAGTCTGCTATGGAAGTGGATGAGATTGTTTGAATAGCGTTGAGAAAAGTTACTATAATCTAGACTATTTGGTGTAATATTTTTATTGAAAATATTTAATACGTTGCCTGAAAGAATGATTTTCATCAATACCCATAAATTTACACGAAAAATGCATTATTTCTTCTATTATTATTGCTTTTTCGTAAATATTGCAATTTTATATGCACGAAAACACGCATATTTGACCAAATTACGTGAAAACTAAAAATGATATCGCCATTTAAGTTATATTTATAATTTTCTACATGTCCTATTTAATTAATAAAAGTAAAATATACTGAAAATTCCCAATAATAAAAAAGTTATTTCAGTTTGAATGTCTACGAATTTGTACAAAAATACGAATTTCTTCAGTGAAATATGAAAAATAATTTCACGCTCTTCTACAAGATTCTCACAGTGGGTACTTGAGTAAACCTCATATTGGAGAAAAATTGAATTAAAAGTTCGTGATTAGTTGCGCATTTAAAGTGATTCTTGTGAAATAAAGTGAAAGAAAAAGTTTGTGAAAATGGCAGATTCGAGTGCTGAAGCTAAAGTTGCCACTCCTAGTAGTGAAACAAAGAAAGTCAAGAAAGCCGCTGCCTCTAAGAAGCCAGCCGCTAAGCCTACCCACCCACCAACTTCAGAAATGGTTAATAAAGCGATTGAAAATTTAAAGGAACGTGGTGGCTCTTCATTAATTGCCATTAAGAAATATTTAGCGTCAACGTACAAGGTTGATGCAAATAAAGTTGCGCCCTTTATTAAAAAATATGTGAAAAGTGCAGTTGCAAGTGGAAAATTAATTCAGACCAAAGGAAAAGGTGCATCCGGATCGTTTAAATTGCCTGTTGCCTCGAAGGCCAAGAGTGGCGAGTCTAAAAAGCCAACTGTGAAAAGTGTTGATAAGAAAGTGAAGAAGGACAAGGCAGTCAAATCTGACAAGAAGCCGAAAAGTCCAAAGAAAGCGGCCGAGAAGAAAAAATCGACTGCTGCCGCGGCTAAAACCGCCAAAAAGGCTGGAACAGTGAAAGCGAAAGTGGCCCCCAAGCAGAAGCCTACAAAACCATCTAAAGCTGGAGTTAAAGCTGCTAAATCACCCAAAGCAAAGAAAATTCCAACTACAACGAAAAAAGTTGCTGCTAAGAAGCCAGCAAAGAAGTGAATTAATCACAATTCATCAGAAAACAATAATAATTAAAAAGTCCTTTTCAGGGCTACCAAATTATTAAACAAAGAGTAAACTTAATTCGCATTAATTATAATATTTCATTACATTTATAGCCTTTGTTGATATGAATGTTTTTTCTTTGGTTTCCCTGCAATATAGTCTGCCAATATTTGCTTCTATTTAAACGAAAATTATGTGATTTTTTCATAATAATTTCTCTAAAGATAATCATAAAACATAATTAACGTGATAAAATTTTATTTTAGTATTTTTGTTACCACCAAATTGAAATAGAGTCTATGGAGAAATATTCTGCAAGTCTGCTATGGAAGTGGATGAGATTGTTTGAATAGCGTTGAGAAAAGTTACTATAATCTAGACTATTTGGTGTAATATTTTTATTGAAAATATTTAATACGTTGCCTGAAAGAATGATTTTCATCAATACCCATAAATTTACACGAAAAATGCATTATTTCTTCTATTATTATTGCTTTTTCGTAAATATTGCAATTTTATATGCACGAAAACACGCATATTTGACCAAATTACGTGAAAACTAAAAATGATATCGCCATTTAAGTTATATTTATAATTTTCTACATGTCCTATTTAATTAATAAAAGTAAAATATACTGAAAATTCCCAATAATAAAAAAGTTATTTCAGTTTGAATGTCTACGAATTTGTACAAAAATACGAATTTCTTCAGTGAAATATGAAAAATAATTTCACGCTCTTCTACAAGATTCTCACAGTGGGTACTTGAGTAAACCTCATATTGGAGAAAAATTGAATTAAAAGTTCGTGATTAGTTGCGCATTTAAAGTGATTCTTGTGAAATAAAGTGAAAGAAAAAGTTTGTGAAAATGGCAGATTCGAGTGCTGAAGCTAAAGTTGCCACTCCTAGTAGTGAAACAAAGAAAGTCAAGAAAGCCGCTGCCTCTAAGAAGCCAGCCGCTAAGCCTACCCACCCACCAACTTCAGAAATGGTTAATAAAGCGATTGAAAATTTAAAGGAACGTGGTGGCTCTTCATTAATTGCCATTAAGAAATATTTAGCGTCAACGTACAAGGTTGATGCAAATAAAGTTGCGCCCTTTATTAAAAAATATGTGAAAAGTGCAGTTGCAAGTGGAAAATTAATTCAGACCAAAGGAAAAGGTGCATCCGGATCGTTTAAATTGCCTGTTGCCTCGAAGGCCAAGAGTGGCGAGTCTAAAAAGCCAACTGTGAAAAGTGTTGATAAGAAAGTGAAGAAGGACAAGGCAGTCAAATCTGACAAGAAGCCGAAAAGTCCAAAGAAAGCGGCCGAGAAGAAAAAATCGACTGCTGCCGCGGCTAAAACCGCCAAAAAGGCTGGAACAGTGAAAGCGAAAGTGGCCCCCAAGCAGAAGCCTACAAAACCATCTAAAGCTGGAGTTAAAGCTGCTAAATCACCCAAAGCAAAGAAAATTCCAACTACAACGAAAAAAGTTGCTGCTAAGAAGCCAGCAAAGAAGTGAATTAATCACAATTCATCAGAAAACAATAATAATTAAAAAGTCCTTTTCAGGGCTACCAAATTATTAAACAAAGAGTAAACTTAATTCGCATTAATTATAATATTTCATTACATTTATAGCCTTTGTTGATATGAATGTTTTTTCTTTGGTTTCCCTGCAATATAGTCTGCCAATATTTGCTTCTATTTAAACGAAAATTATGTGATTTTTTCATAATAATTTCTCTAAAGATAATCATAAAACATAATTAACGTGATAAAATTTTATTTTAGTATTTTTGTTACCACCAAATTGAAATAGAGTCTATGGAGAAATATTCTGCAAGTCTGCTATGGAAGTGGATGAGATTGTTTGAATAGCGTTGAGAAAAGTTACTATAATCTAGACTATTTGGTGTAATATTTTTATTGAAAATATTTAATACGTTGCCTGAAAGAATGATTTTCATCAATACCCATAAATTTACACGAAAAATGCATTATTTCTTCTATTATTATTGCTTTTTCGTAAATATTGCAATTTTATATGCACGAAAACACGCATATTTGACCAAATTACGTGAAAACTAAAAATGATATCGCCATTTAAGTTATATTTATAATTTTCTACATGTCCTATTTAATTAATAAAAGTAAAATATACTGAAAATTCCCAATAATAAAAAAGTTATTTCAGTTTGAATGTCTACGAATTTGTACAAAAATACGAATTTCTTCAGTGAAATATGAAAAATAATTTCACGCTCTTCTACAAGATTCTCACAGTGGGTACTTGAGTAAACCTCATATTGGAGAAAAATTGAATTAAAAGTTCGTGATTAGTTGCGCATTTAAAGTGATTCTTGTGAAATAAAGTGAAAGAAAAAGTTTGTGAAAATGGCAGATTCGAGTGCTGAAGCTAAAGTTGCCACTCCTAGTAGTGAAACAAAGAAAGTCAAGAAAGCCGCTGCCTCTAAGAAGCCAGCCGCTAAGCCTACCCACCCACCAACTTCAGAAATGGTTAATAAAGCGATTGAAAATTTAAAGGAACGTGGTGGCTCTTCATTAATTGCCATTAAGAAATATTTAGCGTCAACGTACAAGGTTGATGCAAATAAAGTTGCCCCGTTTATTAAAAAATATGTGAAAAGTGCAGTTGCAAGTGGAAAATTAATTCAGACCAAAGGAAAAGGTGCATCCGGATCGTTTAAATTGCCTGTTGCCTCGAAGGCCAAGAGTGGCGAGTCTAAAAAGCCAACTGTGAAAAGTGTTGATAAGAAAGTGAAGAAGGACAAGGCAGTCAAATCTGACAAGAAGCCGAAAAGTCCAAAGCAAGCGGCCGAGAAGAAAAAATCGACTGCTGCCGCGGCTAAAACCGCCAAAAAGGCTGGAACAGTGAAAGCGAAAGTGGCCCCCAAGCAGAAGCCTACAAAACCATCTAAAGCTGGAGTTAAAGCTGCTAAATCACCCAAAGCAAAGAAAATTCCAACTACAACGAAAAAAGTTGCTGCTAAGAAGCCAGCAAAGAAGTGAATTAATCACAATTCATCAGAAAACAATAATAATTAAAAAGTCCTTTTCAGGGCTACCAAATTATTAATCAAAGAGTAAACTTAATTCGCATTAATTATAATATTTCATTACATTTATAGCCTTTGTTGATATGAATGTTTTTTCTTTGGTTTCCCTGCAATATAGTCTGCCAATATTTGCTTCTATTTAAACGAAAATTATGTGATTTTTTCATAATAATTTCTCTAAAGATAATCATAAAACATAATTAACGTGATAAAATTTTATTTTAGTATTTTTGTTACCACCAAATTGAAATAGAGTCTATGGAGAAATATTCTGCAAGTCTGCTATGGAAGTGGATGAGATTGTTTGAATAGCGTTGAGAAAAGTTACTATAATCTAGACTATTTGGTGTAATATTTTTATTGAAAATATTTAATACGTTGCCTGAAAGAATGATTTTCATCAATACCCATAAATTTACACGAAAAATGCATTATTTCTTCTATTATTATTGCTTTTTCGTAAATATTGCAATTTTATATGCACGAAAACACGCATATTTGACCAAATTACGTGAAAACTAAAAATGATATCGCCATTTAAGTTATATTTATAATTTTCTACATGTCCTATTTAATTAATAAAAGTAAAATATACTGAAAATTCCCAATAATAAAAAAGTTATTTCAGTTTGAATGTCTACGAATTTGTACAAAAATACGAATTTCTTCAGTGAAATATGAAAAATAATTTCACGCTCTTCTACAAGATTCTCACAGTGGGTACTTGAGTAAACCTCATATTGGAGAAAAATTGAATTAAAAGTTCGTGATTAGTTGCGCATTTAAAGTGATTCTTGTGAAATAAAGTGAAAGAAAAAGTTTGTGAAAATGGCAGATTCGAGTGCTGAAGCTAAAGTTGCCACTCCTAGTAGTGAAACAAAGAAAGTCAAGAAAGCCGCTGCCTCTAAGAAGCCAGCCGCTAAGCCTACCCACCCACCAACTTCAGAAATGGTTAATAAAGCGATTGAAAATTTAAAGGAACGTGGTGGCTCTTCATTAATTGCCATTAAGAAATATTTAGCGTCAACGTACAAGGTTGATGCAAATAAAGTTGCCCCGTTTATTAAAAAATATGTGAAAAGTGCAGTTGCAAGTGGAAAATTAATTCAGACCAAAGGAAAAGGTGCATCCGGATCGTTTAAATTGCCTGTTGCCTCGAAGGCCAAGAGTGGCGAGTCTAAAAAGCCAACTGTGAAAAGTGTTGATAAGAAAGTGAAGAAGGACAAGGCAGTCAAATCTGACAAGAAGCCGAAAAGTCCAAAGAAAGCGGCCGAGAAGAAAAAATCGACTGCTGCCGCGGCTAAAACCGCCAAAAAGGCTGGAACAGTGAAAGCGAAAGTGGCCCCCAAGCAGAAGCCTACAAAACCATCTAAAGCTGGAGTTAAAGCTGCTAAATCACCCAAAGCAAAGAAAATTCCAACTACAACGAAAAAAGTTGCTGCTAAGAAGCCAGCAAAGAAGTGAATTAATCACAATTCATCAGAAAACAATAATAATTAAAAAGTCCTTTTCAGGGCTACCAAATTATTAAACAAAGAGTAAACTTAATTCGCATTAATTATAATATTTCATTACATTTGAATATGATTGTTGATATGAATGTTTTTTCTTTGGTTTCCCTGCAATATAGTCTGCCAATATTTGCTTCTATTTAAACGAAAATTATGTGATTTTTTCATAATAATTTCTCTAAAGATAATCATAAAACATAATTAACGTGATAAAATTTTATTTTAGTATTTTTGTTACCACCAAATTGAAATAGAGTCTATGGAGAAATATTCTGCAAGTCTGCTATGGAAGTGGATGAGATTGTTTGAATAGCGTTGAGAAAAGTTACTATAATCTAGACTATTTGGTGTAATATTTTTATTGAAAATATTTAATACGTTGCCTGAAAGAATGATTTTCATCAATACCCATAAATTTACACGAAAAATGCATTATTTCTTCTATTATTATTGCTTTTTCGTAAATATTGCAATTTTATATGCACGAAAACACGCATATTTGACCAAATTACGTGAAAACTAAAAATGATATCGCCATTTAAGTTATATTTATAATTTTCTACATGTCCTATTTAATTAATAAAAGTAAAATATACTGAAAATTCCCAATAATAAAAAAGTTATTTCAGTTTGAATGTCTACGAATTTGTACAAAAATACGAATTTCTTCAGTGAAATATGAAAAATAATTTCACGCTCTTCTACAAGATTCTCACAGTGGGTACTTGAGTAAACCTCATATTGGAGAAAAATTGAATTAAAAGTTCGTGATTAGTTGCGCATTTAAAGTGATTCTTGTGAAATAAAGTGAAAGAAAAAGTTTGTGAAAATGGCAGATTCGAGTGCTGAAGCTAAAGTTGCCACTCCTAGTAGTGAAACAAAGAAAGTCAAGAAAGCCGCTGCCTCTAAGAAGCCAGCCGCTAAGCCTACCCACCCACCAACTTCAGAAATGGTTAATAAAGCGATTGAAAATTTAAAGGAACGTGGTGGCTCTTCATTAATTGCCATTAAGAAATATTTAGCGTCAACGTACAAGGTTGATGCAAATAAAGTTGCCCCGTTTATTAAAAAATATGTGAAAAGTGCAGTTGCAAGTGGAAAATTAATTCAGACCAAAGGAAAAGGTGCATCCGGATCGTTTAAATTGCCTGTTGCCTCGAAGGCCAAGAGTGGCGAGTCTAAAAAGCCAACTGTGAAAAGTGTTGATAAGAAAGTGAAGAAGGACAAGGCAGTCAAATCTGACAAGAAGCCGAAAAGTCCAAAGAAAGCGGCCGAGAAGAAAAAATCGACTGCTGCCGCGGCTAAAACCGCCAAAAAGGCTGGAACAGTGAAAGCGAAAGTGGCCCCCAAGCAGAAGCCTACAAAACCATCTAAAGCTGGAGTTAAAGCTGCTAAATCACCCAAAGCAAAGAAAATTCCAACTACAACGAAAAAAGTTGCTGCTAAGAAGCCAGCAAAGAAGTGAATTAATCACAATTCATCAGAAAACAATAATAATTAAAAAGTCCTTTTCAGGGCTACCAAATTATTAAACAAAGAGTAAACTTAATTCGCATTAATTATAATATTTCATTACATTTATAGCCTTTGTTGATATGAATGTTTTTTCTTTGGTTTCCCTGCAATATAGTCTGCCAATATTTGCTTCTATTTAAACGAAAATTATGTGATTTTTTCATAATAATTTCTCTAAAGATAATCATAAAACATAATTAACGTGATAAAATTTTATTTTAGTATTTTTTTTACCACCAAATTGAAATAGAGTCTATGGAGAAATATTCTGCAAGTCTGCTATGGAAGTGGATGAGATTGTTTGAATAGCGTTGAGAAAAGTTACTATAATCTAGACTATTTGGTGTAATATTTTTATTGAAAATATTTAATACGTTGCCTGAAAGAATGATTTTCATCAATACCCATAAATTTACACGAAAAATGCATTATTTCTTCTATTATTATTGCTTTTTCGTAAATATTGCAATTTTATATGCACGAAAACACGCATATTTGACCAAATTACGTGAAAACTAAAAATGATATCGCCATTTAAGTTATATTTATAATTTTCTACATGTCCTATTTAATTAATAAAAGTAAAATATACTGAAAATTCCCAATAATAAAAAAGTTATTTCAGTTTGAATGTCTACGAATTTGTACAAAAATACGAATTTCTTCAGTGAAATATGAAAAATAATTTCACGCTCTTCTACAAGATTCTCACAGTGGGTACTTGAGTAAACCTCATATTGGAGAAAAATTGAATTAAAAGTTCGTGATTAGTTGCGCATTTAAAGTGATTCTTGTGAAATAAAGTGAAAGAAAAAGTTTGTGAAAATGGCAGATTCGAGTGCTGAAGCTAAAGTTGCCACTCCTAGTAGTGAAACAAAGAAAGTCAAGAAAGCCGCTGCCTCTAAGAAGCCAGCCGCTAAGCCTACCCACCCACCAACTTCAGAAATGGTTAATAAAGCGATTGAAAATTTAAAGGAACGTGGTGGCTCTTCATTAATTGCCATTAAGAAATATTTAGCGTCAACGTACAAGGTTGATGCAAATAAAGTTGCCCCGTTTATTAAAAAATATGTGAAAAGTGCAGTTGCAAGTGGAAAATTAATTCAGACCAAAGGAAAAGGTGCATCCGGATCGTTTAAATTGCCTGTTGCCTCGAAGGCCAAGAGTGGCGAGTCTAAAAAGCCAACTGTGAAAAGTGTTGATAAGAAAGTGAAGAAGGACAAGGCAGTCAAATCTGACAAGAAGCCGAAAAGTCCAAAGAAAGCGGCCGAGAAGAAAAAATCGACTGCTGCCGCGGCTAAAACCGCCAAAAAGGCTGGAACAGTGAAAGCGAAAGTGGCCCCCAAGCAGAAGCCTACAAAACCATCTAAAGCTGGAGTTAAAGCTGCTAAATCACCCAAAGCAAAGAAAATTCCAACTACAACGAAAAAAGTTGCTGCTAAGAAGCCAGCAAAGAAGTGAATTAATCACAATTCATCAGAAAACAATAATAATTAAAAAGTCCTTTTCAGGGCTACCAAATTATTAAACAAAGAGTAAACTTAATTCGCATTAATTATAATATTTCATTACATTTGAATATGATTGTTGATATGAATGTTTTTTCTTTGGTTTCCCTGCAATATAGTCTGCCAATATTTGCTTCTATTTAAACGAAAATTATGTGATTTTTTCATAATAATTTCTCTAAAGATAATCATAAAACATAATTAACGTGATAAAATTTTATTTTAGTATTTTTGTTACCACCAAATTGAAATAGAGTCTATGGAGAAATATTCTGCAAGTCTGCTATGGAAGTGGATGAGATTGTTTGAATAGCGTTGAGAAAAGTTACTATAATCTAGACTATTTGGTGTAATATTTTTATTGAAAATATTTAATACGTTGCCTGAAAGAATGATTTTCATCAATACCCATAAATTTACACGAAAAATGCATTATTTCTTCTATTATTATTGCTTTTTCGTAAATATTGCAATTTTATATGCACGAAAACACGCATATTTGACCAAATTACGTGAAAACTAAAAATGATATCGCCATTTAAGTTATATTTATAATTTTCTACATGTCCTATTTAATTAATAAAAGTAAAATATACTGAAAATTCCCAATAATAAAAAAGTTATTTCAGTTTGAATGTCTACGAATTTGTACAAAAATACGAATTTCTTCAGTGAAATATGAAAAATAATTTCACGCTCTTCTACAAGATTCTCACAGTGGGTACTTGAGTAAACCTCATATTGGAGAAAAATTGAATTAAAAGTTCGTGATTAGTTGCGCATTTAAAGTGATTCTTGTGAAATAAAGTGAAAGAAAAAGTTTGTGAAAATGGCAGATTCGAGTGCTGAAGCTAAAGTTGCCACTCCTAGTAGTGAAACAAAGAAAGTCAAGAAAGCCGCTGCCTCTAAGAAGCCAGCCGCTAAGCCTACCCACCCACCAACTTCAGAAATGGTTAATAAAGCGATTGAAAATTTAAAGGAACGTGGTGGCTCTTCATTAATTGCCATTAAGAAATATTTAGCGTCAACGTACAAGGTTGATGCAAATAAAGTTGCCCCGTTTATTAAAAAATATGTGAAAAGTGCAGTTGCAAGTGGAAAATTAATTCAGACCAAAGGAAAAGGTGCATCCGGATCGTTTAAATTGCCTGTTGCCTCGAAGGCCAAGAGTGGCGAGTCTAAAAAGCCAACTGTGAAAAGTGTTGATAAGAAAGTGAAGAAGGACAAGGCAGTCAAATCTGACAAGAAGCCGAAAAGTCCAAAGAAAGCGGCCGAGAAGAAAAAATCGACTGCTGCCGCGGCTAAAACCGCCAAAAAGGCTGGAACAGTGAAAGCGAAAGTGGCCCCCAAGCAGAAGCCTACAAAACCATCTAAAGCTGGAGTTAAAGCTGCTAAATCACCCAAAGCAAAGAAAATTCCAACTACAACGAAAAAAGTTGCTGCTAAGAAGCCAGCAAAGAAGTGAATTAATCACAATTCATCAGAAAACAATAATAATTAAAAAGTCCTTTTCAGGGCTACCAAATTATTAAACAAAGAGTAAACTTAATTCGCATTAATTATAATATTTCATTACATTTATAGCCTTTGTTGATATGAATGTTTTTTCTTTGGTTTCCCTGCAATATAGTCTGCCAATATTTGCTTCTATTTAAACGAAAATTATGTGATTTTTTCATAATAATTTCTCTAAAGATAATCATAAAACATAATTAACGTGATAAAATTTTATTTTAGTATTTTTTTTACCACCAAATTGAAATAGAGTCTATGGAGAAATATTCTGCAAGTCTGCTATGGAAGTGGATGAGATTGTTTGAATAGCGTTGAGAAAAGTTACTATAATCTAGACTATTTGGTGTAATATTTTTATTGAAAATATTTAATACGTTGCCTGAAAGAATGATTTTCATCAATACCCATAAATTTACACGAAAAATGCATTATTTCTTCTATTATTATTGCTTTTTCGTAAATATTGCAATTTTATATGCACGAAAACACGCATATTTGACCAAATTACGTGAAAACTAAAAATGATATCGCCATTTAAGTTATATTTATAATTTTCTACATGTCCTATTTAATTAATAAAAGTAAAATATACTGAAAATTCCCAATAATAAAAAAGTTATTTCAGTTTGAATGTCTACGAATTTGTACAAAAATACGAATTTCTTCAGTGAAATATGAAAAATAATTTCACGCTCTTCTACAAGATTCTCACAGTGGGTACTTGAGTAAACCTCATATTGGAGAAAAATTGAATTAAAAGTTCGTGATTAGTTGCGCATTTAAAGTGATTCTTGTGAAATAAAGTGAAAGAAAAAGTTTGTGAAAATGGCAGATTCGAGTGCTGAAGCTAAAGTTGCCACTCCTAGTAGTGAAACAAAGAAAGTCAAGAAAGCCGCTGCCTCTAAGAAGCCAGCCGCTAAGCCTACCCACCCACCAACTTCAGAAATGGTTAATAAAGCGATTGAAAATTTAAAGGAACGTGGTGGCTCTTCATTAATTGCCATTAAGAAATATTTAGCGTCAACGTACAAGGTTGATGCAAATAAAGTTGCCCCGTTTATTAAAAAATATGTGAAAAGTGCAGTTGCAAGTGGAAAATTAATTCAGACCAAAGGAAAAGGTGCATCCGGATCGTTTAAATTGCCTGTTGCCTCGAAGGCCAAGAGTGGCGAGTCTAAAAAGCCAACTGTGAAAAGTGTTGATAAGAAAGTGAAGAAGGACAAGGCAGTCAAATCTGACAAGAAGCCGAAAAGTCCAAAGAAAGCGGCCGAGAAGAAAAAATCGACTGCTGCCGCGGCTAAAACCGCCAAAAAGGCTGGAACAGTGAAAGCGAAAGTGGCCCCCAAGCAGAAGCCTACAAAACCATCTAAAGCTGGAGTTAAAGCTGCTAAATCACCCAAAGCAAAGAAAATTCCAACTACAACGAAAAAAGTTGCTGCTAAGAAGCCAGCAAAGAAGTGAATTAATCACAATTCATCAGAAAACAATAATAATTAAAAAGTCCTTTTCAGGGCTACCAAATTATTAAACAAAGAGTAAACTTAATTCGCATTAATTATAATATTTCATTACATTTATAGCCTTTGTTGATATGAATGTTTTTTCTTTGGTTTCCCTGCAATATAGTCTGCCAATATTTGCTTCTATTTAAACGAAAATTATGTGATTTTTTCATAATAATTTCTCTAAAGATAATCATAAAACATAATTAACGTGATAAAATTTTATTTTAGTATTTTTGTTACCACCAAATTGAAATAGAGTCTATGGAGAAATATTCTGCAAGTCTGCTATGGAAGTGGATGAGATTGTTTGAATAGCGTTGAGAAAAGTTACTATAATCTAGACTATTTGGTGTAATATTTTTATTGAAAATATTTAATACGTTGCCTGAAAGAATGATTTTCATCAATACCCATAAATTTACACGAAAAATGCATTATTTCTTCTATTATTATTGCTTTTTCGTAAATATTGCAATTTTATATGCACGAAAACACGCATATTTGACCAAATTACGTGAAAACTAAAAATGATATCGCCATTTAAGTTATATTTATAATTTTCTACATGTCCTATTTAATTAATAAAAGTAAAATATACTGAAAATTCCCAATAATAAAAAAGTTATTTCAGTTTGAATGTCTACGAATTTGTACAAAAATACGAATTTCTTCAGTGAAATATGAAAAATAATTTCACGCTCTTCTACAAGATTCTCACAGTGGGTACTTGAGTAAACCTCATATTGGAGAAAAATTGAATTAAAAGTTCGTGATTAGTTGCGCATTTAAAGTGATTCTTGTGAAATAAAGTGAAAGAAAAAGTTTGTGAAAATGGCAGATTCGAGTGCTGAAGCTAAAGTTGCCACTCCTAGTAGTGAAACAAAGAAAGTCAAGAAAGCCGCTGCCTCTAAGAAGCCAGCCGCTAAGCCTACCCACCCACCAACTTCAGAAATGGTTAATAAAGCGATTGAAAATTTAAAGGAACGTGGTGGCTCTTCATTAATTGCCATTAAGAAATATTTAGCGTCAACGTACAAGGTTGATGCAAATAAAGTTGCCCCGTTTATTAAAAAATATGTGAAAAGTGCAGTTGCAAGTGGAAAATTAATTCAGACCAAAGGAAAAGGTGCATCCGGATCGTTTAAATTGCCTGTTGCCTCGAAGGCCAAGAGTGGCGAGTCTAAAAAGCCAACTGTGAAAAGTGTTGATAAGAAAGTGAAGAAGGACAAGGCAGTCAAATCTGACAAGAAGCCGAAAAGTCCAAAGAAAGCGGCCGAGAAGAAAAAATCGACTGCTGCCGCGGCTAAAACCGCCAAAAAGGCTGGAACAGTGAAAGCGAAAGTGGCCCCCAAGCAGAAGCCTACAAAACCATCTAAAGCTGGAGTTAAAGCTGCTAAATCACCCAAAGCAAAGAAAATTCCAACTACAACGAAAAAAGTTGCTGCTAAGAAGCCAGCAAAGAAGTGAATTAATCACAATTCATCAGAAAACAATAATAATTAAAAAGTCCTTTTCAGGGCTACCAAATTATTAAACAAAGAGTAAACTTAATTCGCATTAATTATAATATTTCATTACATTTATAGCCTTTGTTGATATGAATGTTTTTTCTTTGGTTTCCCTGCAATATAGTCTGCCAATATTTGCTTCTATTTAAACGAAAATTATGTGATTTTTTCATAATAATTTCTCTAAAGATAATCATAAAACATAATTAACGTGATAAAATTTTATTTTAGTATTTTTGTTACCACCAAATTGAAATAGAGTCTATGGAGAAATATTCTGCAAGTCTGCTATGGAAGTGGATGAGATTGTTTGAATAGCGTTGAGAAAAGTTACTATAATCTAGACTATTTGGTGTAATATTTTTATTGAAAATATTTAATACGTTGCCTGAAAGAATGATTTTCATCAATACCCATAAATTTACACGAAAAATGCATTATTTCTTCTATTATTATTGCTTTTTCGTAAATATTGCAATTTTATATGCACGAAAACACGCATATTTGACCAAATTACGTGAAAACTAAAAATGATATCGCCATTTAAGTTCTATTTATAATTTTCTACATGTCCTATTTAATTAATAAAAGTAAAATATACTGAAAATTCCCAATAATAAAAAAGTTATTTCAGTTTGAATGTCTACGAATTTGTACAAAAATACGAATTTCTTCAGTGAAATATGAAAAATAATTTCACGCTCTTCTACAAGATTCTCACAGTGGGTACTTGAGTAAACCTCATATTGGAGAAAAATTGAATTAAAAGTTCGTGATTAGTTGCGCATTTAAAGTGATTCTTGTGAAATAAAGTGAAAGAAAAAGTTTGTGAAAATGGCAGATTCGAGTGCTGAAGCTAAAGTTGCCACTCCTAGTAGTGAAACAAAGAAAGTCAAGAAAGCCGCTGCCTCTAAGAAGCCAGCCGCTAAGCCTACCCACCCACCAACTTCAGAAATGGTTAATAAAGCGATTGAAAATTTAAAGGAACGTGGTGGCTCTTCATTAATTGCCATTAAGAAATATTTAGCGTCAACGTACAAGGTTGATGCAAATAAAGTTGCGCCCTTTATTAAAAAATATGTGAAAAGTGCAGTTGCAAGTGGAAAATTAATTCAGACCAAAGGAAAAGGTGCATCCGGATCGTTTAAATTGCCTGTTGCCTCGAAGGCCAAGAGTGGCGAGTCTAAAAAGCCAACTGTGAAAAGTGTTGATAAGAAAGTGAAGAAGGACAAGGCAGTCAAATCTGACAAGAAGCCGAAAAGTCCAAAGAAAGCGGCCGAGAAGAAAAAATCGACTGCTGCCGCGGCTAAAACCGCCAAAAAGGCTGGAACAGTGAAAGCGAAAGTGGCCCCCAAGCAGAAGCCTACAAAACCATCTAAAGCTGGAGTTAAAGCTGCTAAATCACCCAAAGCAAAGAAAATTCCAACTACAACGAAAAAAGTTGCTGCTAAGAAGCCAGCAAAGAAGTGAATTAATCACAATTCATCAGAAAACAATAATAATTAAAAAGTCCTTTTCAGGGCTACCAAATTATTAAACAAAGAGTAAACTTAATTCGCATTAATTATAATATTTCATTACATTTATAGCCTTTGTTGATATGAATGTTTTTTCTTTGGTTTCCCTGCAATATAGTCTGCCAATATTTGCTTCTATTTAAACGAAAATTATGTGATTTTTTCATAATAATTTCTCTAAAGATAATCATAAAACATAATTAACGTGATAAAATTTTATTTTAGTATTTTTGTTACCACCAAATTGAAATAGAGTCTATGGAGAAATATTCTGCAAGTCTGCTATGGAAGTGGATGAGATTGTTTGAATAGCGTTGAGAAAAGTTACTATAATCTAGACTATTTGGTGTAATATTTTTATTGAAAATATTTAATACGTTGCCTGAAAGAATGATTTTCATCAATACCCATAAATTTACACGAAAAATGCATTATTTCTTCTATTATTATTGCTTTTTCGTAAATATTGCAATTTTATATGCACGAAAACACGCATATTTGACCAAATTACGTGAAAACTAAAAATGATATCGCCATTTAAGTTATATTTATAATTTTCTACATGTCCTATTTAATTAATAAAAGTAAAATATACTGAAAATTCCCAATAATAAAAAAGTTATTTCAGTTTGAATGTCTACGAATTTGTACAAAAATACGAATTTCTTCAGTGAAATATGAAAAATAATTTCACGCTCTTCTACAAGATTCTCACAGTGGGTACTTGAGTAAACCTCATATTGGAGAAAAATTGAATTAAAAGTTCGTGATTAGTTGCGCATTTAAAGTGATTCTTGTGAAATAAAGTGAAAGAAAAAGTTTGTGAAAATGGCAGATTCGAGTGCTGAAGCTAAAGTTGCCACTCCTAGTAGTGAAACAAAGAAAGTCAAGAAAGCCGCTGCCTCTAAGAAGCCAGCCGCTAAGCCTACCCACCCACCAACTTCAGAAATGGTTAATAAAGCGATTGAAAATTTAAAGGAACGTGGTGGCTCTTCATTAATTGCCATTAAGAAATATTTAGCGTCAACGTACAAGGTTGATGCAAATAAAGTTGCCCCGTTTATTAAAAAATATGTGAAAAGTGCAGTTGCAAGTGGAAAATTAATTCAGACCAAAGGAAAAGGTGCATCCGGATCGTTTAAATTGCCTGTTGCCTCGAAGGCCAAGAGTGGCGAGTCTAAAAAGCCAACTGTGAAAAGTGTTGATAAGAAAGTGAAGAAGGACAAGGCAGTCAAATCTGACAAGAAGCCAAAAAGTCCAAAGAAAGCGGCCGAGAAGAAAAAATCGACTGCTGCCGCGGCTAAAACCGCCAAAAAGGCTGGAACAGTGAAAGCGAAAGTGGCCCCCAAGCAGAAGCCTACAAAACCATCTAAAGCTGGAGTTAAAGCTGCTAAATCACCCAAAGCAAAGAAAATTCCAACTACAACGAAAAAAGTTGCTGCTAAGAAGCCAGCAAAGAAGTGAATTAATCACAATTCATCAGAAAACAATAATAATTAAAAAGTCTTTGTCAGGGCTACCAAATTATTAAACAAAGAGTAAACTTAATTCGCATTAATTATAATATTTCATTACATTTATGGCCTTTGTTGATATGAATGTTTTTTCTTTGGTTTCCCTGCAATATAGTCTGCCAATATTTGCTTCTATTTAAACGAAAATTATGTGATTTTTTCATAATAATTTCTCTAAAGATAATCATAAAACATAATTAACGTGATAAAATTTTATTTTAGTATTTTTTTTACCACCAAATTGAAATAGAGTCTATGGAGAAATATTCTGCAAGTCTGCTATGGAAGTGGATGAGATTGTTTGAATAGCGTTGAGAAAAGTTACTATAATCTAGACTATTTGGTGTAATATTTTTATTGAAAATATTTAATATGTTGCCTGAAAGAATGATTTTCATCAATACCCATAAATTTACACGAAAAATGCATTATTTCTTCTATTATTATTGCTTTTTCGTAAATATTGCAATTTTATATGCACGAAAACACGCATATTTGACCAAATTACGTGAAAACTAAAAATGATATCGCCATTTAAGTTATATTTATAATTTTCTACATGTCCTATTTAATTAATAAAAGTAAAATATACTGAAAATTCCCAATAATAAAAAAGTTATTTCAGTTTGAATGTCTACGAATTTGTACAAAAATACGAATTTCTTCAGTGAAATATGAAAAATAATTTCACGCTCTTCTACAAGATTCTCACAGTGGGTACTTGAGTAAACCTCATATTGGAGAAAAATTGAATTAAAAGTTCGTGATTAGTTGCGCATTTAAAGTGATTCTTGTGAAATAAAGTGAAAGAAAAAGTTTGTGAAAATGGCAGATTCGAGTGCTGAAGCTAAAGTTGCCACTCCTAGTAGTGAAACAAAGAAAGTCAAGAAAGCCGCTGCCTCTAAGAAGCCAGCCGCTAAGCCTACCCACCCACCAACTTCAGAAATGGTTAATAAAGCGATTGAAAATTTAAAGGAACGTGGTGGCTCTTCATTAATTGCCATTAAGAAATATTTAGCGTCAACGTACAAGGTTGATGCAAATAAAGTTGCGCCCTTTATTAAAAAATATGTGAAAAGTGCAGTTGCAAGTGGAAAATTAATTCAGACCAAAGGAAAAGGTGCATCCGGATCGTTTAAATTGCCTGTTGCCTCGAAGGCCAAGAGTGGCGAGTCTAAAAAGCCAACTGTGAAAAGTGTTGATAAGAAAGTGAAGAAGGACAAGGCAGTCAAATCTGACAAGAAGCCGAAAAGTCCAAAGAAAGCGGCCGAGAAGAAAAAATCGACTGCTGCCGCGGCTAAAACCGCCAAAAAGGCTGGAACAGTGAAAGCGAAAGTGGCCCCCAAGCAGAAGCCTACAAAACCATCTAAAGCTGGAGTTAAAGCTGCTAAATCACCCAAAGCAAAGAAAATTCCAACTACAACGAAAAAAGTTGCTGCTAAGAAGCCAGCAAAGAAGTGAATTAATCACAATTCATCAGAAAACAATAATAATTAAAAAGTCCTTTTCAGGGCTACCAAATTATTAAACAAAGAGTAAACTTAATTCGCATTAATTATAATATTTCATTACATTTATAGCCTTTGTTGATATGAATGTTTTTTCTTTGGTTTCCCTGCAATATAGTCTGCCAATATTTGCTTCTATTTAAACGAAAATTATGTGATTTTTTCATAATAATTTCTCTAAAGATAATCATAAAACATAATTAACGTGATAAAATTTTATTTTAGTATTTTTGTTACCACCAAATTGAAATAGAGTCTATGGAGAAATATTCTGCAAGTCTGCTATGGAAGTGGATGAGATTGTTTGAATAGCGTTGAGAAAAGTTACTATAATCTAGACTATTTGGCGTAATATTTTTATTGAAAATATTTAATACGTTGCCTGAAAGAATGATTTTCATCAATACCCATAAATTTACACGAAAAATGCATTATTTCTTCTATTATTATTGCTTTTTCGTAAATATTGCAATTTTATATGCACGAAAACACGCATATTTGACCAAATTACGTGAAAACTAAAAATGATATCGCCATTTAAGTTATATTTATAATTTTCTACATGTCCTATTTAATTAATAAAAGTAAAATATACTGAAAATTCCCAATAATAAAAAAGTTATTTCAGTTTGAATGTCTACGAATTTGTACAAAAATACGAATTTCTTCAGTGAAATATGAAAAATAATTTCACGCTCTTCTACAAGATTCTCACAGTGGGTACTTGAGTAAACCTCATATTGGAGAAAAATTGAATTAAAAGTTCGTGATTAGTTGCGCATTTAAAGTGATTCTTGTGAAATAAAGTGAAAGAAAAAGTTTGTGAAAATGGCAGATTCGAGTGCTGAAGCTAAAGTTGCCACTCCTAGTAGTGAAACAAAGAAAGTCAAGAAAGCCGCTGCCTCTAAGAAGCCAGCCGCTAAGCCTACCCACCCACCAACTTCAGAAATGGTTAATAAAGCGATTGAAAATTTAAAGGAACGTGGTGGCTCTTCATTAATTGCCATTAAGAAATATTTAGCGTCAACGTACAAGGTTGATGCAAATAAAGTTGCCCCGTTTATTAAAAAATATGTGAAAAGTGCAGTTGCAAGTGGAAAATTAATTCAGACCAAAGGAAAAGGTGCATCCGGATCGTTTAAATTGCCTGTTGCCTCGAAGGCCAAGAGTGGCGAGTCTAAAAAGCCAACTGTGAAAAGTGTTGATAAGAAAGTGAAGAAGGACAAGGCAGTCAAATCTGACAAGAAGCCGAAAAGTCCAAAGAAAGCGGCCGAGAAGAAAAAATCGACTGCTGCCGCGGCTAAAACCGCCAAAAAGTCTGGAACAGTGAAAGCGAAAGTGGCCCCCAAGCAGAAGCCTACAAAACCATCTAAAGCTGGAGTTAAAGCTGCTAAATCACCCAAAGCAAAGAAAATTCCAACTACAACGAAAAAAGTTGCTGCTAAGAAGCCAGCAAAGAAGTGAATTAATCACAATTCATCAGAAAACAATAATAATTAAAAAGTCCTTTTCAGGGCTACCAAATTATTAAACAAAGAGTAAACTTAATTCGCATTAATTATAATATTTCATTACATTTATAGCCTTTGTTGATATGAATGTTTTTTCTTTGGTTTCCCTGCAATATAGTCTGCCAATATTTGCTTCTATTTAAACGAAAATTATGTGATTTTTTCATAATAATTTCTCTAAAGATAATCATAAAACATAATTAACGTGATAAAATTTTATTTTAGTATTTTTGTTACCACCAAATTGAAATAGAGTCTATGGAGAAATATTCTGCAAGTCTGCTATGGAAGTGGATGAGATTGTTTGAATAGCGTTGAGAAAAGTTACTATAATCTAGACTATTTGGTGTAATATTTTTATTGAAAATATTTAATACGTTGCCTGAAAGAATGATTTTCATCAATACCCATAAATTTACACGAAAAATGCATTATTTCTTCTATTATTATTGCTTTTTCGTAAATATTGCAATTTTATATGCACGAAAACACGCATATTTGACCAAATTACGTGAAAACTAAAAATGATATCGCCATTTAAGTTATATTTATAATTTTCTACATGTCCTATTTAATTAATAAAAGTAAAATATACTGAAAATTCCCAATAATAAAAAAGTTATTTCAGTTTGAATGTCTACGAATTTGTACAAAAATACGAATTTCTTCAGTGAAATATGAAAAATAATTTCACGCTCTTCTACAAGATTCTCACAGTGGGTACTTGAGTAAACCTCATATTGGAGAAAAATTGAATTAAAAGTTCGTGATTAGTTGCGCATTTAAAGTGATTCTTGTGAAATAAAGTGAAAGAAAAAGTTTGTGAAAATGGCAGATTCGAGTGCTGAAGCTAAAGTTGCCACTCCTAGTAGTGAAACAAAGAAAGTCAAGAAAGCCGCTGCCTCTAAGAAGCCAGCCGCTAAGCCTACCCACCCACCAACTTCAGAAATGGTTAATAAAGCGATTGAAAATTTAAAGGAACGTGGTGGCTCTTCATTAATTGCCATTAAGAAATATTTAGCGTCAACGTACAAGGTTGATGCAAATAAAGTTGCCCCGTTTATTAAAAAATATGTGAAAAGTGCAGTTGCAAGTGGAAAATTAATTCAGACCAAAGGAAAAGGTGCATCCGGATCGTTTAAATTGCCTGTTGCCTCGAAGGCCAAGAGTGGCGAGTCTAAAAAGCCAACTGTGAAAAGTGTTGATAAGAAAGTGAAGAAGGACAAGGCAGTCAAATCTGACAAGAAGCCGAAAAGTCCAAAGAAAGCGGCCGAGAAGAAAAAATCGACTGCTGCCGCGGCTAAAACCGCCAAAAAGTCTGGAACAGTGAAAGCGAAAGTGGCCCCCAAGCAGAAGCCTACAAAACCATCTAAAGCTGGAGTTAAAGCTGCTAAATCACCCAAAGCAAAGAAAATTCCAACTACAACGAAAAAAGTTGCTGCTAAGAAGCCAGCAAAGAAGTGAATTAATCACAATTCATCAGAAAACAATAATAATTAAAAAGTCCTTTTCAGGGCTACCAAATTATTAAACAAAGAGTAAACTTAATTCGCATTAATTATAATATTTCATTACATTTATAGCCTTTGTTGATATGAATGTTTTTTCTTTGGTTTCCCTGCAATATAGTCTGCCAATATTTGCTTCTATTTAAACGAAAATTATGTGATTTTTTCATAATAATTTCTCTAAAGATAATCATAAAACATAATTAACGTGATAAAATTTTATTTTAGTATTTTTGTTACCACCAAATTGAAATAGAGTCTATGGAGAAATATTCTGCAAGTCTGCTATGGAAGTGGATGAGATTGTTTGAATAGCGTTGAGAAAAGTTACTATAATCTAGACTATTTGGTGTAATATTTTTATTGAAAATATTTAATACGTTGCCTGAAAGAATGATTTTCATCAATACCCATAAATTTACACGAAAAATGCATTATTTCTTCTATTATTATTGCTTTTTCGTAAATATTGCAATTTTATATGCACGAAAACACGCATATTTGACCAAATTACGTGAAAACTAAAAATGATATCGCCATTTAAGTTATATTTATAATTTTCTACATGTCCTATTTAATTAATAAAAGTAAAATATACTGAAAATTCCCAATAATAAAAAAGTTATTTCAGTTTGAATGTCTACGAATTTGTACAAAAATACGAATTTCTTCAGTGAAATATGAAAAATAATTTCACGCTCTTCTACAAGATTCTCACAGTGGGTACTTGAGTAAACCTCATATTGGAGAAAAATTGAATTAAAAGTTCGTGATTAGTTGCGCATTTAAAGTGATTCTTGTGAAATAAAGTGAAAGAAAAAGTTTGTGAAAATGGCAGATTCGAGTGCTGAAGCTAAAGTTGCCACTCCTAGTAGTGAAACAAAGAAAGTCAAGAAAGCCGCTGCCTCTAAGAAGCCAGCCGCTAAGCCTACCCACCCACCAACTTCAGAAATGGTTAATAAAGCGATTGAAAATTTAAAGGAACGTGGTGGCTCTTCATTAATTGCCATTAAGAAATATTTAGCGTCAACGTACAAGGTTGATGCAAATAAAGTTGCCCCGTTTATTAAAAAATATGTGAAAAGTGCAGTTGCAAGTGGAAAATTAATTCAGACCAAAGGAAAAGGTGCATCCGGATCGTTTAAATTGCCTGTTGCCTCGAAGGCCAAGAGTGGCGAGTCTAAAAAGCCAACTGTGAAAAGTGTTGATAAGAAAGTGAAGAAGGACAAGGCAGTCAAATCTGACAAGAAGCCGAAAAGTCCAAAGAAAGCGGCCGAGAAGAAAAAATCGACTGCTGCCGCGGCTAAAACCGCCAAAAAGGCTGGAACAGTGAAAGCGAAAGTGGCCCCCAAGCAGAAGCCTACAAAACCATCTAAAGCTGGAGTTAAAGCTGCTAAATCACCCAAAGCAAAGAAAATTCCAACTACAACGAAAAAAGTTGCTGCTAAGAAGCCAGCAAAGAAGTGAATTAATCACAATTCATCAGAAAACAATAATAATTAAAAAGTCCTTTTCAGGGCTACCAAATTATTAAACAAAGAGTAAACTTAATTCGCATTAATTATAATATTTCATTACATTTATAGCCTTTGTTGATATGAATGTTTTTTCTTTGGTTTCCCTGCAATATAGTCTGCCAATATTTGCTTCTATTTAAACGAAAATTATGTGATTTTTTCATAATAATTTCTCTAAAGATAATCATAAAACATAATTAACGTGATAAAATTTTATTTTAGTATTTTTGTTACCACCAAATTGAAATAGAGTCTATGGAGAAATATTCTGCAAGTCTGCTATGGAAGTGGATGAGATTGTTTGAATAGCGTTGAGAAAAGTTACTATAATCTAGACTATTTGGCGTAATATTTTTATTGAAAATATTTAATACGTTGCCTGAAAGAATGATTTTCATCAATACCCATAAATTTACACGAAAAATGCATTATTTCTTCTATTATTATTGCTTTTTCGTAAATATTGCAATTTTATATGCACGAAAACACGCATATTTGACCAAATTACGTGAAAACTAAAAATGATATCGCCATTTAAGTTATATTTATAATTTTCTACATGTCCTATTTAATTAATAAAAGTAAAATATACTGAAAATTCCCAATAATAAAAAAGTTATTTCAGTTTGAATGTCTACGAATTTGTACAAAAATACGAATTTCTTCAGTGAAATATGAAAAATAATTTCACGCTCTTCTACAAGATTCTCACAGTGGGTACTTGAGTAAACCTCATATTGGAGAAAAATTGAATTAAAAGTTCGTGATTAGTTGCGCATTTAAAGTGATTCTTGTGAAATAAAGTGAAAGAAAAAGTTTGTGAAAATGGCAGATTCGAGTGCTGAAGCTAAAGTTGCCACTCCTAGTAGTGAAACAAAGAAAGTCAAGAAAGCCGCTGCCTCTAAGAAGCCAGCCGCTAAGCCTACCCACCCACCAACTTCAGAAATGGTTAATAAAGCGATTGAAAATTTAAAGGAACGTGGTGGCTCTTCATTAATTGCCATTAAGAAATATTTAGCGTCAACGTACAAGGTTGATGCAAATAAAGTTGCCCCGTTTATTAAAAAATATGTGAAAAGTGCAGTTGCAAGTGGAAAATTAATTCAGACCAAAGGAAAAGGTGCATCCGGATCGTTTAAATTGCCTGTTGCCTCGAAGGCCAAGAGTGGCGAGTCTAAAAAGCCAACTGTGAAAAGTGTTGATAAGAAAGTGAAGAAGGACAAGGCAGTCAAATCTGACAAGAAGCCGAAAAGTCCAAAGAAAGCGGCCGAGAAGAAAAAATCGACTGCTGCCGCGGCTAAAACCGCCAAAAAGTCTGGAACAGTGAAAGCGAAAGTGGCCCCCAAGCAGAAGCCTACAAAACCATCTAAAGCTGGAGTTAAAGCTGCTAAATCACCCAAAGCAAAGAAAATTCCAACTACAACGAAAAAAGTTGCTGCTAAGAAGCCAGCAAAGAAGTGAATTAATCACAATTCATCAGAAAACAATAATAATTAAAAAGTCCTTTTCAGGGCTACCAAATTATTAAACAAAGAGTAAACTTAATTCGCATTAATTATAATATTTCATTACATTTATAGCCTTTGTTGATATGAATGTTTTTTCTTTGGTTTCCCTGCAATATAGTCTGCCAATATTTGCTTCTATTTAAACGAAAATTATGTGATTTTTTCATAATAATTTCTCTAAAGATAATCATAAAACATAATTAACGTGATAAAATTTTATTTTAGTATTTTTGTTACCACCAAATTGAAATAGAGTCTATGGAGAAATATTCTGCAAGTCTGCTATGGAAGTGGATGAGATTGTTTGAATAGCGTTGAGAAAAGTTACTATAATCTAGACTATTTGGTGTAATATTTTTATTGAAAATATTTAATACGTTGCCTGAAAGAATGATTTTCATCAATACCCATAAATTTACACGACAAATGCATTATTTCTTCTATTATTATTGCTTTTTCGTAAATATTGCAATTTTATATGCACGAAAACACGCATATTTGACCAAATTACGTGAAAACTAAAAATGATATCGCCATTTAAGTTATATTTATAATTTTCTACATGTCCTATTTAATTAATAAAAGTAAAATATACTGAAAATTCCCAATAATAAAAAAGTTATTTCAGTTTGAATGTCTACGAATTTGTACAAAAATACGAATTTCTTCAGTGAAATATGAAAAATAATTTCACGCTCTTCTACAAGATTCTCACAGTGGGTACTTGAGTAAACCTCATATTGGAGAAAAATTGAATTAAAAGTTCGTGATTAGTTGCGCATTTAAAGTGATTCTTGTGAAATAAAGTGAAAGAAAAAGTTTGTGAAAATGGCAGATTCGAGTGCTGAAGCTAAAGTTGCCACTCCTAGTAGTGAAACAAAGAAAGTCAAGAAAGCCGCTGCCTCTAAGAAGCCAGCCGCTAAGCCTACCCACCCACCAACTTCAGAAATGGTTAATAAAGCGATTGAAAATTTAAAGGAACGTGGTGGCTCTTCATTAATTGCCATTAAGAAATATTTAGCGTCAACGTACAAGGTTGATGCAAATAAAGTTGCCCCGTTTATTAAAAAATATGTGAAAAGTGCAGTTGCAAGTGGAAAATTAATTCAGACCAAAGGAAAAGGTGCATCCGGATCGTTTAAATTGCCTGTTGCCTCGAAGGCCAAGAGTGGCGAGTCTAAAAAGCCAACTGTGAAAAGTGTTGATAAGAAAGTGAAGAAGGACAAGGCAGTCAAATCTGACAAGAAGCCGAAAAGTCCAAAGAAAGCGGCCGAGAAGAAAAAATCGACTGCTGCCGCGGCTAAAACCGCCAAAAAGGCTGGAACAGTGAAAGCGAAAGTGGCCCCCAAGCAGAAGCCTACAAAACCATCTAAAGCTGGAGTTAAAGCTGCTAAATCACCCAAAGCAAAGAAAATTCCAACTACAACGAAAAAAGTTGCTGCTAAGAAGCCAGCAAAGAAGTGAATTAATCACAATTCATCAGAAAACAATAATAATTAAAAAGTCCTTTTCAGGGCTACCAAATTATTAAACAAAGAGTAAACTTAATTCGCATTAATTATAATATTTCATTACATTTATAGCCTTTGTTGATATGAATGTTTTTTCTTTGGTTTCCCTGCAATATAGTCTGCCAATATTTGCTTCTATTTAAACGAAAATTATGTGATTTTTTCATAATAATTTCTCTAAAGATAATCATAAAACATAATTAACGTGATAAAATTTTATTTTAGTATTTTTGTTACCACCAAATTGAAATAGAGTCTATGGAGAAATATTCTGCAAGTCTGCTATGGAAGTGGATGAGATTGTTTGAATAGCGTTGAGAAAAGTTACTATAATCTAGACTATTTGGTGTAATATTTTTATTGAAAATATTTAATACGTTGCCTGAAAGAATGATTTTCATCAATACCCATAAATTTACACGAAAAATGCATTATTTCTTCTATTATTATTGCTTTTTCGTAAATATTGCAATTTTATATGCACGAAAACACGCATATTTGACCAAATTACGTGAAAACTAAAAATGATATCGCCATTTAAGTTATATTTATAATTTTCTACATGTCCTATTTAATTAATAAAAGTAAAATATACTGAAAATTCCCAATAATAAAAAAGTTATTTCAGTTTGAATGTCTACGAATTTGTACAAAAATACGAATTTCTTCAGTGAAATATGAAAAATAATTTCACGCTCTTCTACAAGATTCTCACAGTGGGTACTTGAGTAAACCTCATATTGGAGAAAAATTGAATTAAAAGTTCGTGATTAGTTGCGCATTTAAAGTGATTCTTGTGAAATAAAGTGAAAGAAAAAGTTTGTGAAAATGGCAGATTCGAGTGCTGAAGCTAAAGTTGCCACTCCTAGTAGTGAAACAAAGAAAGTCAAGAAAGCCGCTGCCTCTAAGAAGCCAGCCGCTAAGCCTACCCACCCACCAACTTCAGAAATGGTTAATAAAGCGATTGAAAATTTAAAGGAACGTGGTGGCTCTTCATTAATTGCCATTAAGAAATATTTAGCGTCAACGTACAAGGTTGATGCAAATAAAGTTGCCCCGTTTATTAAAAAATATGTGAAAAGTGCAGTTGCAAGTGGAAAATTAATTCAGACCAAAGGAAAAGGTGCATCCGGATCGTTTAAATTGCCTGTTGCCTCGAAGGCCAAGAGTGGCGAGTCTAAAAAGCCAACTGTGAAAAGTGTTGATAAGAAAGTGAAGAAGGACAAGGCAGTCAAATCTGACAAGAAGCCGAAAAGTCCAAAGAAAGCGGCCGAGAAGAAAAAATCGACTGCTGCCGCGGCTAAAACCGCCAAAAAGTCTGGAACAGTGAAAGCGAAAGTGGCCCCCAAGCAGAAGCCTACAAAACCATCTAAAGCTGGAGTTAAAGCTGCTAAATCACCCAAAGCAAAGAAAATTCCAACTACAACGAAAAAAGTTGCTGCTAAGAAGCCAGCAAAGAAGTGAATTAATCACAATTCATCAGAAAACAATAATAATTAAAAAGTCCTTTTCAGGGCTACCAAATTATTAAACAAAGAGTAAACTTAATTCGCATTAATTATAATATTTCATTACATTTATAGCCTTTGTTGATATGAATGTTTTTTCTTTGGTTTCCCTGCAATATAGTCTGCCAATATTTGCTTCTATTTAAACGAAAATTATGTGATTTTTTCATAATAATTTCTCTAAAGATAATCATAAAACATAATTAACGTGATAAAATTTTATTTTAGTATTTTTGTTACCACCAAATTGAAATAGAGTCTATGGAGAAATATTCTGCAAGTCTGCTATGGAAGTGGATGAGATTGTTTGAATAGCGTTGAGAAAAGTTACTATAATCTAGACTATTTGGTGTAATATTTTTATTGAAAATATTTAATACGTTGCCTGAAAGAATGATTTTCATCAATACCCATAAATTTACACGAAAAATGCATTATTTCTTCTATTATTATTGCTTTTTCGTAAATATTGCAATTTTATATGCACGAAAACACGCATATTTGACCAAATTACGTGAAAACTAAAAATGATATCGCCATTTAAGTTATATTTATAATTTTCTACATGTCCTATTTAATTAATAAAAGTAAAATATACTGAAAATTCCCAATAATAAAAAAGTTATTTCAGTTTGAATGTCTACGAATTTGTACAAAAATACGAATTTCTTCAGTGAAATATGAAAAATAATTTCACGCTCTTCTACAAGATTCTCACAGTGGGTACTTGAGTAAACCTCATATTGGAGAAAAATTGAATTAAAAGTTCGTGATTAGTTGCGCATTTAAAGTGATTCTTGTGAAATAAAGTGAAAGAAAAAGTTTGTGAAAATGGCAGATTCGAGTGCTGAAGCTAAAGTTGCCACTCCTAGTAGTGAAACAAAGAAAGTCAAGAAAGCCGCTGCCTCTAAGAAGCCAGCCGCTAAGCCTACCCACCCACCAACTTCAGAAATGGTTAATAAAGCGATTGAAAATTTAAAGGAACGTGGTGGCTCTTCATTAATTGCCATTAAGAAATATTTAGCGTCAACGTACAAGGTTGATGCAAATAAAGTTGCCCCGTTTATTAAAAAATATGTGAAAAGTGCAGTTGCAAGTGGAAAATTAATTCAGACCAAAGGAAAAGGTGCATCCGGATCGTTTAAATTGCCTGTTGCCTCGAAGGCCAAGAGTGGCGAGTCTAAAAAGCCAACTGTGAAAAGTGTTGATAAGAAAGTGAAGAAGGACAAGGCAGTCAAATCTGACAAGAAGCCGAAAAGTCCAAAGAAAGCGGCCGAGAAGAAAAAATCGACTGCTGCCGCGGCTAAAACCGCCAAAAAGGCTGGAACAGTGAAAGCGAAAGTGGCCCCCAAGCAGAAGCCTACAAAACCATCTAAAGCTGGAGTTAAAGCTGCTAAATCACCCAAAGCAAAGAAAATTCCAACTACAACGAAAAAAGTTGCTGCTAAGAAGCCAGCAAAGAAGTGAATTAATCACAATTCATCAGAAAACAATAATAATTAAAAAGTCCTTTTCAGGGCTACCAAATTATTAAACAAAGAGTAAACTTAATTCGCATTAATTATAATATTTCATTACATTTATAGCCTTTGTTGATATGAATGTTTTTTCTTTGGTTTCCCTGCAATATAGTCTGCCAATATTTGCTTCTATTTAAACGAAAATTATGTGATTTTTTCATAATAATTTCTCTAAAGATAATCATAAAACATAATTAACGTGATAAAATTTTATTTTAGTATTTTTGTTACCACCAAATTGAAATAGAGTCTATGGAGAAATATTCTGCAAGTCTGCTATGGAAGTGGATGAGATTGTTTGAATAGCGTTGAGAAAAGTTACTATAATCTAGACTATTTGGTGTAATATTTTTATTGAAAATATTTAATACGTTGCCTGAAAGAATGATTTTCATCAATACCCATAAATTTACACGACAAATGCATTATTTCTTCTATTATTATTGCTTTTTCGTAAATATTGCAATTTTATATGCACGAAAACACGCATATTTGACCAAATTACGTGAAAACTAAAAATGATATCGCCATTTAAGTTATATTTATAATTTTCTACATGTCCTATTTAATTAATAAAAGTAAAATATACTGAAAATTCCCAATAATAAAAAAGTTATTTCAGTTTGAATGTCTACGAATTTGTACAAAAATACGAATTTCTTCAGTGAAATATGAAAAATAATTTCACGCTCTTCTACAAGATTCTCACAGTGGGTACTTGAGTAAACCTCATATTGGAGAAAAATTGAATTAAAAGTTCGTGATTAGTTGCGCATTTAAAGTGATTCTTGTGAAATAAAGTGAAAGAAAAAGTTTGTGAAAATGGCAGATTCGAGTGCTGAAGCTAAAGTTGCCACTCCTAGTAGTGAAACAAAGAAAGTCAAGAAAGCCGCTGCCTCTAAGAAGCCAGCCGCTAAGCCTACCCACCCACCAACTTCAGAAATGGTTAATAAAGCGATTGAAAATTTAAAGGAACGTGGTGGCTCTTCATTAATTGCCATTAAGAAATATTTAGCGTCAACGTACAAGGTTGATGCAAATAAAGTTGCCCCGTTTATTAAAAAATATGTGAAAAGTGCAGTTGCAAGTGGAAAATTAATTCAGACCAAAGGAAAAGGTGCATCCGGATCGTTTAAATTGCCTGTTGCCTCGAAGGCCAAGAGTGGCGAGTCTAAAAAGCCAACTGTGAAAAGTGTTGATAAGAAAGTGAAGAAGGACAAGGCAGTCAAATCTGACAAGAAGCCGAAAAGTCCAAAGAAAGCGGCCGAGAAGAAAAAATCGACTGCTGCCGCGGCTAAAACCGCCAAAAAGGCTGGAACAGTGAAAGCGAAAGTGGCCCCCAAGCAGAAGCCTACAAAACCATCTAAAGCTGGAGTTAAAGCTGCTAAATCACCCAAAGCAAAGAAAATTCCAACTACAACGAAAAAAGTTGCTGCTAAGAAGCCAGCAAAGAAGTGAATTAATCACAATTCATCAGAAAACAATAATAATTAAAAAGTCCTTTTCAGGGCTACCAAATTATTAAACAAAGAGTAAACTTAATTCGCATTAATTATAATATTTCATTACATTTATAGCCTTTGTTGATATGAATGTTTTTTCTTTGGTTTCCCTGCAATATAGTCTGCCAATATTTGCTTCTATTTAAACGAAAATTATGTGATTTTTTCATAATAATTTCTCTAAAGATAATCATAAAACATAATTAACGTGATAAAATTTTATTTTAGTATTTTTGTTACCACCAAATTGAAATAGAGTCTATGGAGAAATATTCTGCAAGTCTGCTATGGAAGTGGATGAGATTGTTTGAATAGCGTTGAGAAAAGTTACTATAATCTAGACTATTTGGTGTAATATTTTTATTGAAAATATTTAATACGTTGCCTGAAAGAATGATTTTCATCAATACCCATAAATTTACACGAAAAATGCATTATTTCTTCTATTATTATTGCTTTTTCGTAAATATTGCAATTTTATATGCACGAAAACACGCATATTTGACCAAATTACGTGAAAACTAAAAATGATATCGCCATTTAAGTTATATTTATAATTTTCTACATGTCCTATTTAATTAATAAAAGTAAAATATACTGAAAATTCCCAATAATAAAAAAGTTATTTCAGTTTGAATGTCTACGAATTTGTACAAAAATACGAATTTCTTCAGTGAAATATGAAAAATAATTTCACGCTCTTCTACAAGATTCTCACAGTGGGTACTTGAGTAAACCTCATATTGGAGAAAAATTGAATTAAAAGTTCGTGATTAGTTGCGCATTTAAAGTGATTCTTGTGAAATAAAGTGAAAGAAAAAGTTTGTGAAAATGGCAGATTCGAGTGCTGAAGCTAAAGTTGCCACTCCTAGTAGTGAAACAAAGAAAGTCAAGAAAGCCGCTGCCTCTAAGAAGCCAGCCGCTAAGCCTACCCACCCACCAACTTCAGAAATGGTTAATAAAGCGATTGAAAATTTAAAGGAACGTGGTGGCTCTTCATTAATTGCCATTAAGAAATATTTAGCGTCAACGTACAAGGTTGATGCAAATAAAGTTGCCCCGTTTATTAAAAAATATGTGAAAAGTGCAGTTGCAAGTGGAAAATTAATTCAGACCAAAGGAAAAGGTGCATCCGGATCGTTTAAATTGCCTGTTGCCTCGAAGGCCAAGAGTGGCGAGTCTAAAAAGCCAACTGTGAAAAGTGTTGATAAGAAAGTGAAGAAGGACAAGGCAGTCAAATCTGACAAGAAGCCGAAAAGTCCAAAGAAAGCGGCCGAGAAGAAAAAATCGACTGCTGCCGCGGCTAAAACCGCCAAAAAGTCTGGAACAGTGAAAGCGAAAGTGGCCCCCAAGCAGAAGCCTACAAAACCATCTAAAGCTGGAGTTAAAGCTGCTAAATCACCCAAAGCAAAGAAAATTCCAACTACAACGAAAAAAGTTGCTGCTAAGAAGCCAGCAAAGAAGTGAATTAATCACAATTCATCAGAAAACAATAATAATTAAAAAGTCCTTTTCAGGGCTACCAAATTATTAAACAAAGAGTAAACTTAATTCGCATTAATTATAATATTTCATTACATTTATAGCCTTTGTTGATATGAATGTTTTTTCTTTGGTTTCCCTGCAATATAGTCTGCCAATATTTGCTTCTATTTAAACGAAAATTATGTGATTTTTTCATAATAATTTCTCTAAAGATAATCATAAAACATAATTAACGTGATAAAATTTTATTTTAGTATTTTTGTTACCACCAAATTGAAATAGAGTCTATGGAGAAATATTCTGCAAGTCTGCTATGGAAGTGGATGAGATTGTTTGAATAGCGTTGAGAAAAGTTACTATAATCTAGACTATTTGGTGTAATATTTTTATTGAAAATATTTAATACGTTGCCTGAAAGAATGATTTTCATCAATACCCATAAATTTACACGAAAAATGCATTATTTCTTCTATTATTATTGCTTTTTCGTAAATATTGCAATTTTATATGCACGAAAACACGCATATTTGACCAAATTACGTGAAAACTAAAAATGATATCGCCATTTAAGTTATATTTATAATTTTCTACATGTCCTATTTAATTAATAAAAGTAAAATATACTGAAAATTCCCAATAATAAAAAAGTTATTTCAGTTTGAATGTCTACGAATTTGTACAAAAATACGAATTTCTTCAGTGAAATATGAAAAATAATTTCACGCTCTTCTACAAGATTCTCACAGTGGGTACTTGAGTAAACCTCATATTGGAGAAAAATTGAATTAAAAGTTCGTGATTAGTTGCGCATTTAAAGTGATTCTTGTGAAATAAAGTGAAAGAAAAAGTTTGTGAAAATGGCAGATTCGAGTGCTGAAGCTAAAGTTGCCACTCCTAGTAGTGAAACAAAGAAAGTCAAGAAAGCCGCTGCCTCTAAGAAGCCAGCCGCTAAGCCTACCCACCCACCAACTTCAGAAATGGTTAATAAAGCGATTGAAAATTTAAAGGAACGTGGTGGCTCTTCATTAATTGCCATTAAGAAATATTTAGCGTCAACGTACAAGGTTGATGCAAATAAAGTTGCCCCGTTTATTAAAAAATATGTGAAAAGTGCAGTTGCAAGTGGAAAATTAATTCAGACCAAAGGAAAAGGTGCATCCGGATCGTTTAAATTGCCTGTTGCCTCGAAGGCCAAGAGTGGCGAGTCTAAAAAGCCAACTGTGAAAAGTGTTGATAAGAAAGTGAAGAAGGACAAGGCAGTCAAATCTGACAAGAAGCCGAAAAGTCCAAAGAAAGCGGCCGAGAAGAAAAAATCGACTGCTGCCGCGGCTAAAACCGCCAAAAAGGCTGGAACAGCGAAAGTGGCCCCCAAGCAGAAGCCTACAAAACCATCTAAAGCTGGAGTTAAAGCTGCTAAATCACCCAAAGCAAAGAAAATTCCAACTACAACGAAAAAAGTTGCTGCTAAGAAGCCAGCAAAGAAGTGAATTAATCACAATTCATCAGAAAACAATAATAATTAAAAAGTCCTTTTCAGGGCTACCAAATTATTAAACAAAGAGTAAACTTAATTCGCATTAATTATAATATTTCATTACATTTATAGCCTTTGTTGATATGAATGTTTTTTCTTTGGTTTCCCTGCAATATAGTCTGCCAATATTTGCTTCTATTTAAACGAAAATTATGTGATTTTTTCATAATAATTTCTCTAAAGATAATCATAAAACATAATTAACGTGATAAAATTTTATTTTAGTATTTTTGTTACCACCAAATTGAAATAGAGTCTATGGAGAAATATTCTGCAAGTCTGCTATGGAAGTGGATGAGATTGTTTGAATAGCGTTGAGAAAAGTTACTATAATCTAGACTATTTGGTGTAATATTTTTATTGAAAATATTTAATACGTTGCCTGAAAGAATGATTTTCATCAATACCCATAAATTTACACGAAAAATGCATTATTTCTTCTATTATTATTGCTTTTTCGTAAATATTGCAATTTTATATGCACGAAAACACGCATATTTGACCAAATTACGTGAAAACTAAAAATGATATCGCCATTTAAGTTATATTTATAATTTTCTACATGTCCTATTTAATTAATAAAAGTAAAATATACTGAAAATTCCCAATAATAAAAAAGTTATTTCAGTTTGAATGTCTACGAATTTGTACAAAAATACGAATTTCTTCAGTGAAATATGAAAAATAATTTCACGCTCTTCTACAAGATTCTCACAGTGGGTACTTGAGTAAACCTCATATTGGAGAAAAATTGAATTAAAAGTTCGTGATTAGTTGCGCATTTAAAGTGATTCTTGTGAAATAAAGTGAAAGAAAAAGTTTGTGAAAATGGCAGATTCGAGTGCTGAAGCTAAAGTTGCCACTCCTAGTAGTGAAACAAAGAAAGTCAAGAAAGCCGCTGCCTCTAAGAAGCCAGCCGCTAAGCCTACCCACCCACCAACTTCAGAAATGGTTAATAAAGCGATTGAAAATTTAAAGGAACGTGGTGGCTCTTCATTAATTGCCATTAAGAAATATTTAGCGTCAACGTACAAGGTTGATGCAAATAAAGTTGCCCCGTTTATTAAAAAATATGTGAAAAGTGCAGTTGCAAGTGGAAAATTAATTCAGACCAAAGGAAAAGGTGCATCCGGATCGTTTAAATTGCCTGTTGCCTCGAAGGCCAAGAGTGGCGAGTCTAAAAAGCCAACTGTGAAAAGTGTTGATAAGAAAGTGAAGAAGGACAAGGCAGTCAAATCTGACAAGAAGCCGAAAAGTCCAAAGAAAGCGGCCGAGAAGAAAAAATCGACTGCTGCCGCGGCTAAAACCGCCAAAAAGGCTAGAACAGTGAAAGCGAAAGTGGCCCCCAAGCAGAAGCCTACAAAACCATCTAAAGCTGGAGTTAAAGCTGCTAAATCACCCAAAGCAAAGAAAATTCCAACTACAACGAAAAAAGTTGCTGCTAAGAAGCCAGCAAAGAAGTGAATTAATCACAATTCATCAGAAAACAATAATAATTAAAAAGTCCTTTTCAGGGCTACCAAATTATTAAACAAAGAGTAAACTTAATTCGCATTAATTATAATATTTCATTACATTTATAGCCTTTGTTGATATGAATGTTTTTTCTTTGGTTTCCCTGCAATATAGTCTGCCAATATTTGCTTCTATTTAAACGAAAATTATGTGATTTTTTCATAATAATTTCTCTAAAGATAATCATAAAACATAATTAACGTGATAAAATTTTATTTTAGTATTTTTGTTACCACCAAATTGAAATAGAGTCTATGGAGAAATATTCTGCAAGTCTGCTATGGAAGTGGATGAGATTGTTTGAATAGCGTTGAGAAAAGTTACTATAATCTAGACTATTTGGTGTAATATTTTTATTGAAAATATTTAATACGTTGCCTGAAAGAATGATTTTCATCAATACCCATAAATTTACACGAAAAATGCATTATTTCTTCTATTATTATTGCTTTTTCGTAAATATTGCAATTTTATATGCACGAAAACACGCATATTTGACCAAATTACGTGAAAACTAAAAATGATATCGCCATTTAAGTTATATTTATAATTTTCTACATGTCCTATTTAATTAATAAAAGTAAAATATACTGAAAATTCCCAATAATAAAAAAGTTATTTCAGTTTGAATGTCTACGAATTTGTACAAAAATACGATTTTCTTCAGTGAAATATGAAAAATAATTTCACGCTCTTCTACAAGATTCTCACAGTGGCTACTTGAGTAAACCTCATATTGGAGAAAAATTGAATTAAAAGTTCGTGATTAGTTGCGCATTTAAAGTGATTCTTGTGAAATAAAGTGAAAGAAAAAGTTTGTGAAAATGGCAGATTCGAGTGCTGAAGCTAAAGTTGCCACTCCTAGTAGTGAAACAAAGAAAGTCAAGAAAGCCGCTGCCTCTAAGAAGCCAGCCGCTAAGCCTACCCACCCACCAACTTCAGAAATGGTTAATAAAGCGATTGAAAATTTAAAGGAACGTGGTGGCTCTTCATTAATTGCCATTAAGAAATATTTAGCGTCAACGTACAAGGTTGATGCAAATAAAGTTGCCCCGTTTATTAAAAAATATGTGAAAAGTGCAGTTGCAAGTGGAAAATTAATTCAGACCAAAGGAAAAGGTGCATCCGGATCGTTTAAATTGCCTGTTGCCTCGAAGGCCAAGAGTGGCGAGTCTAAAAAGCCAACTGTGAAAAGTGTTGATAAGAAAGTGAAGAAGGACAAGGCAGTCAAATCTGACAAGAAGCCGAAAAGTCCAAAGAAAGCGGCCGAGAAGAAAAAATCGACTGCTGCCGCGGCTAAAACCGCCAAAAAGGCTGGAACAGTGAAAGCGAAAGTGGCCCCCAAGCAGAAGCCTACAAAACCATCTAAAGCTGGAGTTAAAGCTGCTAAATCACCCAAAGCAAAGAAAATTCCAACTACAACGAAAAAAGTTGCTGCTAAGAAGCCAGCAAAGAAGTGAATTAATCACAATTCATCAGAAAACAATAATAATTAAAAAGTCCTTTTCAGGGCTACCAAATTATTAAACAAAGAGTAAACTTAATTCGCATTAATTATAATATTTCATTACATTTATAGCCTTTGTTGATATGAATGTTTTTTCTTTGGTTTCCCTGCAATATAGTCTGCCAATATTTGCTTCTATTTAAACGAAAATTATGTGATTTTTTCATAATAATTTCTCTAAAGATAATCATAAAACATAATTAACGTGATAAAATTTTATTTTAGTATTTTTGTTACCACCAAATTGAAATAGAGTCTATGGAGAAATATTCTGCAAGTCTGCTATGGAAGTGGATGAAATTGTTTGAATAGCGTTGAGAAAAGTTACTATAATCTAGACTATTTGGTGTAATATTTTTATTGAAAATATTTAATACGTTGCCTGAAAGAATGATTTTCATCAATACCCATAAATTTACACGAAAAATGCATTATTTCTTCTATTATTATTGCTTTTTCG
The DNA here is from genome assembly GCA_963855945.1 of Thereva nobilitata. Lineage (NCBI taxonomy): Eukaryota > Metazoa > Arthropoda > Insecta > Diptera > Therevidae > Thereva > Thereva nobilitata. The sequence continues at coordinate 126,085,476 of OY979695.1, forward strand.
TAAATATTGCAATTTTATATGCACGAAAACACGCATATTTGACCAAATTACGTGAAAACTAAAAATGATATCGCCATTTAAGTTATATTTATAATTTTCTACATGTCCTATTTAATTAATAAAAGTAAAATATACTGAAAATTCCCAATAATAAAAAAGTTATTTCAGTTTGAATGTCTACGAATTTGTACAAAAATACGAATTTCTTCAGTGAAATATGAAAAATAATTTCACGCTCTTCTACAAGATTCTCACAGTGGGTACTTGAGTAAACCTCATATTGGAGAAAAATTGAATTAAAAGTTCGTGATTAGTTGCGCATTTAAAGTGATTCTTGTGAAATAAAGTGAAAGAAAAAGTTTGTGAAAATGGCAGATTCGAGTGCTGAAGCTAAAGTTGCCACTCCTAGTAGTGAAACAAAGAAAGTCAAGAAAGCCGCTGCCTCTAAGAAGCCAGCCGCTAAGCCTACCCACCCACCAACTTCAGAAATGGTTAATAAAGCGATTGAAAATTTAAAGGAACGTGGTGGCTCTTCATTAATTGCCATTAAGAAATATTTAGCGTCAACGTACAAGGTTGATGCAAATAAAGTTGCCCCGTTTATTAAAAAATATGTGAAAAGTGCAGTTGCAAGTGGAAAATTAATTCAGACCAAAGGAAAAGGTGCATCCGGATCGTTTAAATTGCCTGTTGCCTCGAAGGCCAAGAGTGGCGAGTCTAAAAAGCCAACTGTGAAAAGTGTTGATAAGAAAGTGAAGAAGGACAAGGCAGTCAAATCTGACAAGAAGCCGAAAAGTCCAAAGAAAGCGGCCGAGAAGAAAAAATCGACTGCTGCCGCGGCTAAAACCGCCAAAAAGGCTGGAACAGTGAAAGCGAAAGTGGCCCCCAAGCAGAAGCCTACAAAACCATCTAAAGCTGGAGTTAAAGCTGCTAAATCACCCAAAGCAAAGAAAATTCCAACTACAACGAAAAAAGTTGCTGCTAAGAAGCCAGCAAAGAAGTGAATTAATCACAATTCATCAGAAAACAATAATAATTAAAAAGTCCTTTTCAGGGCTACCAAATTATTAAACAAAGAGTAAACTTAATTCGCATTAATTATAATATTTCATTACATTTATAGCCTTTGTTGATATGAATGTTTTTTCTTTGGTTTCCCTGCAATATAGTCTGCCAATATTTGCTTCTATTTAAACGAAAATTATGTGATTTTTTCATAATAATTTCTCTAAAGATAATCATAAAACATAATTAACGTGATAAAATTTTATTTTAGTATTTTTGTTACCACCAAATTGAAATAGAGTCTATGGAGAAATATTCTGCAAGTCTGCTATGGAAGTGGATGAGATTGTTTGAATAGCGTTGAGAAAAGTTACTATAATCTAGACTATTTGGTGTAATATTTTTATTGAAAATATTTAATACGTTGCCTGAAAGAATGATTTTCATCAATACCCATAAATTTACACGAAAAATGCATTATTTCTTCTATTATTATTGCTTTTTCGTAAATATTGCAATTTTATATGCACGAAAACACGCATATTTGACCAAATTACGTGAAAACTAAAAATGATATCGCCATTTAAGTTATATTTATAATTTTCTACATGTCCTATTTAATTAATAAAAGTAAAATATACTGAAAATTCCCAATAATAAAAAAGTTATTTCAGTTTGAATGTCTACGAATTTGTACAAAAATACGAATTTCTTCATTGAAATATGAAAAATAATTTCACGCTCTTCTACAAGATTCTCACAGTGGGTACTTGAGTAAACCTCATATTGGAGAAAAATTGAATTAAAAGTTCGTGATTAGTTGCGCATTTAAAGTGATTCTTGCGAAATAAAGTGAAAGAAAAAGTTTGTGAAAATGGCAGATTCGAGTGCTGAAGCTAAAGTTGCCACTCCTAGTAGTGAAACAAAGAAAGTCAAGAAAGCCGCTGCCTCTAAGAAGCCAGCCGCTAAGCCTACCCACCCACCAACTTCAGAAATGGTTAATAAAGCGATTGAAAATTTAAAGGAACGTGGTGGCTCTTCATTAATTGCCATTAAGAAATATTTAGCGTCAACGTACAAGGTTGATGCAAATAAAGTTGCCCCGTTTATTAAAAAATATGTGAAAAGTGCAGTTGCAAGTGGAAAATTAATTCAGACCAAAGGAAAAGGTGCATCCGGATCGTTTAAATTGCCTGTTGCCTCGAAGGCCAAGAGTGGCGAGTCTAAAAAGCCAACTGTGAAAAGTGTTGATAAGAAAGTGAAGAAGGACAAGGCAGTCAAATCTGACAAGAAGCCGAAAAGTCCAAAGAAAGCGGCCGAGAAGAAAAAATCGACTGCTGCCGCGGCTAAAACCGCCAAAAAGGCTAGAACAGTGAAAGCGAAAGTGGCCCCCAAGCAGAAGCCTACAAAACCATCTAAAGCTGGAGTTAAAGCTGCTAAATCACCCAAAGCAAAGAAAATTCCAACTACAACGAAAAAAGTTGCTGCTAAGAAGCCAGCAAAGAAGTGAATTAATCACAATTCATCAGAAAACAATAATAATTAAAAAGTCCTTTTCAGGGCTACCAAATTATTAAACAAAGAGTAAACTTAATTCGCATTAATTATAATATTTCATTACATTTATAGCCTTTGTTGATATGAATGTTTTTTCTTTGGTTTCCCTGCAATATAGTCTGCCAATATTTGCTTCTATTTAAACGAAAATTATGTGATTTTTTCATAATAATTTCTCTAAAGATAATCATAAAACATAATTAACGTGATAAAATTTTATTTTAGTATTTTTGTTACCACCAAATTGAAATAGAGTCTATGGAGAAATATTCTGCAAGTCTGCTATGGAAGTGGATGAGATTGTTTGAATAGCGTTGAGAAAAGTTACTATAATCTAGACTATTTGGTGTAATATTTTTATTGAAAATATTTAATACGTTGCCTGAAAGAATGATTTTCATCAATACCCATAAATTTACACGAAAAATGCATTATTTCTTCTATTATTATTGCTTTTTCGTAAATATTGCAATTTTATATGCACGAAAACACGCATATTTGACCAAATTACGTGAAAACTAAAAATGATATCGCCATTTAAGTTATATTTATAATTTTCTACATGTCCTATTTAATTAATAAAAGTAAAATATACTGAAAATTCCCAATAATAAAAAAGTTATTTCAGTTTGAATGTCTACGAATTTGTACAAAAATACGAATTTCTTCAGTGAAATATGAAAAATAATTTCACGCTCTTCTACAAGATTCTCACAGTGGGTACTTGAGTAAACCTCATATTGGAGAAAAATTGAATTAAAAGTTCGTGATTAGTTGCGCATTTAAAGTGATTCTTGTGAAATAAAGTGAAAGAAAAAGTTTGTGAAAATGGCAGATTCGAGTGCTGAAGCTAAAGTTGTCAAGAAAGCCGCTGCCTCTAAGAAGCCAGCCGCTAAGCCTACCCACCCACCAACTTCAGAAATGGTTAATAAAGCGATTGAAAATTTAAAGGAACGTGGTGGCTCTTCATTAATTGCCATTAAGAAATATTTAGCGTCAACGTACAAGGTTGATGCAAATAAAGTTGCCCCGTTTATTAAAAAATATGTGAAAAGTGCAGTTGCAAGTGGAAAATTAATTCAGACCAAAGGAAAAGGTGCATCCGGATCGTTTAAATTGCCTGTTGCCTCGAAGGCCAAGAGTGGCGAGTCTAAAAAGCCAACTGTGAAAAGTGTTGATAAGAAAGTGAAGAAGGACAAGGCAGTCAAATCTGACAAGAAGCCGAAAAGTCCAAAGAAAGCGGCCGAGAAGAAAAAATCGACTGCTGCCGCGGCTAAAACCGCCAAAAAGGCTGGAACAGTGAAAGCGAAAGTGGCCCCCAAGCAGAAGCCTACAAAACCATCTAAAGCTGGAGTTAAAGCTGCTAAATCACCCAAAGCAAAGAAAATTCCAACTACAACGAAAAAAGTTGCTGCTAAGAAGCCAGCAAAGAAGTGAATTAATCACAATTCATCAGAAAACAATAATAATTAAAAAGTCCTTTTCAGGGCTACCAAATTATTAAACAAAGAGTAAACTTAATTCGCATTAATTATAATATTTCATTACATTTATAGCCTTTGTTGATATGAATGTTTTTTCTTTGGTTTCCCTGCAATATAGTCTGCCAATATTTGCTTCTATTTAAACGAAAATTATGTGATTTTTTCATAATAATTTCTCTAAAGATAATCATAAAACATAATTAACGTGATAAAATTTTATTTTAGTATTTTTGTTACCACCAAATTGAAATAGAGTCTATGGAGAAATATTCTGCAAGTCTGCTATGGAAGTGGATGAGATTGTTTGAATAGCGTTGAGAAAAGTTACTATAATCTAGACTATTTGGTGTAATATTTTTATTGAAAATATTTAATACGTTGCCTGAAAGAATGATTTTCATCAATACCCATAAATTTACACGAAAAATGCATTATTTCTTCTATTATTATTGCTTTTTCGTAAATATTGCAATTTTATATGCACGAAAACACGCATATTTGACCAAATTACGTGAAAACTAAAAATGATATCGCCATTTAAGTTATATTTATAATTTTCTACATGTCCTATTTAATTAATAAAAGTAAAATATACTGAAAATTCCCAATAATAAAAAAGTTATTTCAGTTTGAATGTCTACGAATTTGTACAAAAATACGAATTTCTTCAGTGAAATATGAAAAATAATTTCACGCTCTTCTACAAGATTCTCACAGTGGGTACTTGAGTAAACCTCATATTGGAGAAAAATTGAATATAAAAGTTCGTGATTAGTTGCGCATTTAAAGTGATTCTTGTGAAATAAAGTGAAAGAAAAAGTTTGTGAAAATGGCAGATTCGAGTGCTGAAGCTAAAGTTGCCACTCCTAGTAGTGAAACAAAGAAAGTCAAGAAAGCCGCTGCCTCTAAGAAGCCAGCCGCTAAGCCTACCCACCCACCAACTTCAGAAATGGTTAATAAAGCGATTGAAAATTTAAAGGAACGTGGTGGCTCTTCATTAATTGCCATTAAGAAATATTTAGCGTCAACGTACAAGGTTGATGCAAATAAAGTTGCCCCGTTTATTAAAAAATATGTGAAAAGTGCAGTTGCAAGTGGAAAATTAATTCAGACCAAAGGAAAAGGTGCATCCGGATCGTTTAAATTGCCTGTTGCCTCGAAGGCCAAGAGTGGCGAGTCTAAAAAGCCAACTGTGAAAAGTGTTGATAAGAAAGTGAAGAAGGACAAGGCAGTCAAATCTGACAAGAAGCCGAAAAGTCCAAAGAAAGCGGCCGAGAAGAAAAAATCGACTGCTGCCGCGGCTAAAACCGCCAAAAAGGCTGGAACAGTGAAAGCGAAAGTGGCCCCCAAGCAGAAGCCTACAAAACCATCTAAAGCTGGAGTTAAAGCTGCTAAATCACCCAAAGCAAAGAAAATTCCAACTACAACGAAAAAAGTTGCTGCTAAGAAGCCAGCAAAGAAGTGAATTAATCACAATTCATCAGAAAACAATAATAATTAAAAAGTCCTTTTCAGGGCTACCAAATTATTAAACAAAGAGTAAACTTAATTCGCATTAATTATAATATTTCATTACATTTATAGCCTTTGTTGATATGAATGTTTTTTCTTTGGTTTCCCTGCAATATAATCTGCCAATATTTGCTTCTATTTAAACGAAAATTATGTGATTTTTTCATAATAATTTCTCTAAAGATAATCATAAAACATAATTAACGTGATAAAATTTTATTTTAGTATTTTTGTTACCACCAAATTGAAATAGAGTCTATGGAGAAATATTCTGCAAGTCTGCTATGGAAGTGGATGAGATTGTTTGAATAGCGTTGAGAAAAGTTACTATAATCTAGACTATTTGGTGTAATATTTTTATTGAAAATATTTAATACGTTGCCTGAAAGAATGATTTTCATCAATACCCATAAATTTACACGAAAAATGCATTATTTCTTCTATTATTATTGCTTTTTCGTAAATATTGCAATTTTATATGCACGAAAACACGCATATTTGACCAAATTACGTGAAAACTAAAAATGATATCGCCATTTAAGTTATATTTATAATTTTCTACATGTCCTATTTAATTAATAAAAGTAAAATATACTGAAAATTCCCAATAATAAAAAAGTTATTTCAGTTTGAATGTCTACGAATTTGTACAAAAATACGAATTTCTTCAGTGAAATATGAAAAATAATTTCACGCTCTTCTACAAGATTCTCACAGTGGGTACTTGAGTAAACCTCATATTGGAGAAAAATTGAATTAAAAGTTCGTGATTAGTTGCGCATTTAAAGTGATTCTTGTGAAATAAAGTGAAAGAAAAAGTTTGTGAAAATGGCAGATTCGAGTGCTGAAGCTAAAGTTGCCACTCCTAGTAGTGAAACAAAGAAAGTCAAGAAAGCCGCTGCCTCTAAGAAGCCAGCCGCTAAGCCTACCCACCCACCAACTTCAGAAATGGTTAATAAAGCGATTGAAAATTTAAAGGAACGTGGTGGCTCTTCATTAATTGCCATTAAGAAATATTTAGCGTCAACGTACAAGGTTGATGCAAATAAAGTTGCCCCGTTTATTAAAAAATATGTGAAAAGTGCAGTTGCAAGTGGAAAATTAATTCAGACCAAAGGAAAAGGTGCATCCGGATCGTTTAAATTGCCTGTTGCCTCGAAGGCCAAGAGTGGCGAGTCTAAAAAGCCAACTGTGAAAAGTGTTGATAAGAAAGTGAAGAAGGACAAGGCAGTCAAATCTGACAAGAAGCCGAAAAGTCCAAAGAAAGCGGCCGAGAAGAAAAAATCGACTGCTGCCGCGGCTAAAACCGCCAAAAAGGCTGGAACAGTGAAAGCGAAAGTGGCCCCCAAGCAGAAGCCTACAAAACCATCTAAAGCTGGAGTTAAAGCTGCTAAATCACCCAAAGCAAAGAAAATTCCAACTACAACGAAAAAAGTTGCTGCTAAGAAGCCAGCAAAGAAGTGAATTAATCACAATTCATCAGAAAACAATAATAATTAAAAAGTCCTTTTCAGGGCTACCAAATTATTAAACAAAGAGTAAACTTAATTCGCATTAATTATAATATTTCATTACATTTATAGCCTTTGTTGATATGAATGTTTTTTCTTTGGTTTCCCTGCAATATAGTCTGCCAATATTTGCTTCTATTTAAACGAAAATTATGTGATTTTTTCATAATAATTTCTCTAAAGATAATCATAAAACATAATTAACGTGATAAAATTTTATTTTAGTATTTTTGTTACCACCAAATTGAAATAGAGTCTATGGAGAAATATTCTGCAAGTCTGCTATGGAAGTGGATGAGATTGTTTGAATAGCGTTGAGAAAAGTTACTATAATCTAGACTATTTGGTGTAATATTTTTATTGAAAATATTTAATACGTTGCCTGAAAGAATGATTTTCATCAATACCCATAAATTTACACGAAAAATGCATTATTTCTTCTATTATTATTGCTTTTTCGTAAATATTGCAATTTTATATGCACGAAAACACGCATATTTGACCAAATTACGTGAAAACTAAAAATGATATCGCCATTTAAGTTATATTTATAATTTTCTACATGTCCTATTTAATTAATAAAAGTAAAATATACTGAAAATTCCCAATAATAAAAAAGTTATTTCAGTTTGAATGTCTACGAATTTGTACAAAAATACGAATTTCTTCAGTGAAATATGAAAAATAATTTCACGCTCTTCTACAAGATTCTCACAGTGGGTACTTGAGTAAACCTCATATTGGAGAAAAATTGAATATAAAAGTTCGTGATTAGTTGCGCATTTAAAGTGATTCTTGTGAAATAAAGTGAAAGAAAAAGTTTGTGAAAATGGCAGATTCGAGTGCTGAAGCTAAAGTTGCCACTCCTAGTAGTGAAACAAAGAAAGTCAAGAAAGCCGCTGCCTCTAAGAAGCCAGCCGCTAAGCCTACCCACCCACCAACTTCAGAAATGGTTAATAAAGCGATTGAAAATTTAAAGGAACGTGGTGGCTCTTCATTAATTGCCATTAAGAAATATTTAGCGTCAACGTACAAGGTTGATGCAAATAAAGTTGCCCCGTTTATTAAAAAATATGTGAAAAGTGCAGTTGCAAGTGGAAAATTAATTCAGACCAAAGGAAAAGGTGCATCCGGATCGTTTAAATTGCCTGTTGCCTCGAAGGCCAAGAGTGGCGAGTCTAAAAAGCCAACTGTGAAAAGTGTTGATAAGAAAGTGAAGAAGGACAAGGCAGTCAAATCTGACAAGAAGCCGAAAAGTCCAAAGAAAGCGGCCGAGAAGAAAAAATCGACTGCTGCCGCGGCTAAAACCGCCAAAAAGGCTGGAACAGTGAAAGCGAAAGTGGCCCCCAAGCAGAAGCCTACAAAACCATCTAAAGCTGGAGTTAAAGCTGCTAAATCACCCAAAGCAAAGAAAATTCCAACTACAACGAAAAAAGTTGCTGCTAAGAAGCCAGCAAAGAAGTGAATTAATCACAATTCATCAGAAAACAATAATAATTAAAAAGTCCTTTTCAGGGCTACCAAATTATTAAACAAAGAGTAAACTTAATTCGCATTAATTATAATATTTCATTACATTTATAGCCTTTGTTGATATGAATGTTTTTTCTTTGGTTTCCCTGCAATATAGTCTGCCAATATTTGCTTCTATTTAAACGAAAATTATGTGATTTTTTCATAATAATTTCTCTAAAGATAATCATAAAACATAATTAACGTGATAAAATTTTATTTTAGTATTTTTGTTACCACCAAATTGAAATAGAGTCTATGGAGAAATATTCTGCAAGTCTGCTATGGAAGTGGATGAGATTGTTTGAATAGCGTTGAGAAAAGTTACTATAATCTAGACTATTTGGTGTAATATTTTTATTGAAAATATTTAATACGTTGCCTGAAAGAATGATTTTCATCAATACCCATAAATTTACACGAAAAATGCATTATTTCTTCTATTATTATTGCTTTTTCGTAAATATTGCAATTTTATATGCACGAAAACACGCATATTTGACCAAATTACGTGAAAACTAAAAATGATATCGCCATTTAAGTTATATTTATAATTTTCTACATGTCCTATTTAATTAATAAAAGTAAAATATACTGAAAATTCCCAATAATAAAAAAGTTATTTCAGTTTGAATGTCTACGAATTTGTACAAAAATACGAATTTCTTCAGTGAAATATGAAAAATAATTTCACGCTCTTCTACAAGATTCTCACAGTGGGTACTTGAGTAAACCTCATATTGGAGAAAAATTGAATTAAAAGTTCGTGATTAGTTGCGCATTTAAAGTGATTCTTGTGAAATAAAGTGAAAGAAAAAGTTTGTGAAAATGGCAGATTCGAGTGCTGAAGCTAAAGTTGCCACTCCTAGTAGTGAAACAAAGAAAGTCAAGAAAGCCGCTGCCTCTAAGAAGCCAGCCGCTAAGCCTACCCACCCACCAACTTCAGAAATGGTTAATAAAGCGATTGAAAATTTAAAGGAACGTGGTGGCTCTTCATTAATTGCCATTAAGAAATATTTAGCGTCAACGTACAAGGTTGATGCAAATAAAGTTGCCCCGTTTATTAAAAAATATGTGAAAAGTGCAGTTGCAAGTGGAAAATTAATTCAGACCAAAGGAAAAGGTGCATCCGGATCGTTTAAATTGCCTGTTGCCTCGAAGGCCAAGAGTGGCGAGTCTAAAAAGCCAACTGTGAAAAGTGTTGATAAGAAAGTGAAGAAGGACAAGGCAGTCAAATCTGACAAGAAGCCGAAAAGTCCAAAGAAAGCGGCCGAGAAGAAAAAATCGACTGCTGCCGCGGCTAAAACCGCCAAAAAGGCTGGAACAGTGAAAGCGAAAGTGGCCCCCAAGCAGAAGCCTACAAAACCATCTAAAGCTGGAGTTAAAGCTGCTAAATCACCCAAAGCAAAGAAAATTCCAACTACAACGAAAAAAGTTGCTGCTAAGAAGCCAGCAAAGAAGTGAATTAATCACAATTCATCAGAAAACAATAATAATTAAAAAGTCCTTTTCAGGGCTACCAAATTATTAAACAAAGAGTAAACTTAATTCGCATTAATTATAATATTTCATTACATTTATAGCCTTTGTTGATATGAATGTTTTTTCTTTGGTTTCCCTGCAATATAGTCTGCCAATATTTGCTTCTATTTAAACGAAAATTATGTGATTTTTTCATAATAATTTCTCTAAAGATAATCATAAAACATAATTAACGTGATAAAATTTTATTTTAGTATTTTTGTTACCACCAAATTGAAATAGAGTCTATGGAGAAATATTCTGCAAGTCTGCTATGGAAGTGGATGAGATTGTTTGAATAGCGTTGAGAAAAGTTACTATAATCTAGACTATTTGGTGTAATATTTTTATTGAAAATATTTAATACGTTGCCTGAAAGAATGATTTTCATCAATACCCATAAATTTACACGAAAAATGCATTATTTCTTCTATTATTATTGCTTTTTCGTAAATATTGCAATTTTATATGCACGAAAACACGCATATTTGACCAAATTACGTGAAAACTAAAAATGATATCGCCATTTAAGTTATATTTATAATTTTCTACATGTCCTATTTAATTAATAAAAGTAAAATATACTGAAAATTCCCAATAATAAAAAAGTTATTTCAGTTTGAATGTCTACGAATTTGTACAAAAATACGAATTTCTTCAGTGAAATATGAAAAATAATTTCACGCTCTTCTACAAGATTCTCACAGTGGGTACTTGAGTAAACCTCATATTGGAGAAAAATTGAATTAAAAGTTCGTGATTAGTTGCGCATTTAAAGTGATTCTTGTGAAATAAAGTGAAAGAAAAAGTTTGTGAAAATGGCAGATTCGAGTGCTGAAGCTAAAGTTGCCACTCCTAGTAGTGAAACAAAGAAAGTCAAGAAAGCCGCTGCCTCTAAGAAGCCAGCCGCTAAGCCTACCCACCCACCAACTTCAGAAATGGTTAATAAAGCGATTGAAAATTTAAAGGAACGTGGTGGCTCTTCATTAATTGCCATTAAGAAATATTTAGCGTCAACGTACAAGGTTGATGCAAATAAAGTTGCCCCGTTTATTAAAAAATATGTGAAAAGTGCAGTTGCAAGTGGAAAATTAATTCAGACCAAAGGAAAAGGTGCATCCGGATCGTTTAAATTGCCTGTTGCCTCGAAGGCCAAGAGTGGCGAGTCTAAAAAGCCAACTGTGAAAAGTGTTGATAAGAAAGTGAAGAAGGACAAGGCAGTCAAATCTGACAAGAAGCCGAAAAGTCCAAAGAAAGCGGCCGAGAAGAAAAAATCGACTGCTGCCGCGGCTAAAACCGCCAAAAAGGCTGGAACAGTGAAAGCGAAAGTGGCCCCCAAGCAGAAGCCTACAAAACCATCTAAAGCTGGAGTTAAAGCTGCTAAATCACCCAAAGCAAAGAAAATTCCAACTACAACGAAAAAAGTTGCTGCTAAGAAGCCAGCAAAGAAGTGAATTAATCACAATTCATCAGAAAACAATAATAATTAAAAAGTCCTTTTCAGGGCTACCAAATTATTAAACAAAGAGTAAACTTAATTCGCATTAATTATAATATTTCATTACATTTATAGCCTTTGTTGATATGAATGTTTTTTCTTTGGTTTCCCTGCAATATAGTCTGCCAATATTTGCTTCTATTTAAACGAAAATTATGTGATTTTTTCATAATAATTTCTCTAAAGATAATCATAAAACATAATTAACGTGATAAAATTTTATTTTAGTATTTTTGTTACCACCAAATTGAAATAGAGTCTATGGAGAAATATTCTGCAAGTCTGCTATGGAAGTGGATGAGATTGTTTGAATAGCGTTGAGAAAAGTTACTATAATCTAGACTATTTGGTGTAATATTTTTATTGAAAATATTTAATACGTTGCCTGAAAGAATGATTTTCATCAATACCCATAAATTTACACGAAAAATGCATTATTTCTTCTATTATTATTGCTTTTTCGTAAATATTGCAATTTTATATGCACGAAAACACGCATATTTGACCAAATTACGTGAAAACTAAAAATGATATCGCCATTTAAGTTATATTTATAATTTTCTACATGTCCTATTTAATTAATAAAAGTAAAATATACTGAAAATTCCCAATAATAAAAAAGTTATTTCAGTTTGAATGTCTACGAATTTGTACAAAAATACGAATTTCTTCAGTGAAATATGAAAAATAATTTCACGCTCTTCTACAAGATTCTCACAGTGGGTACTTGAGTAAACCTCATATTGGAGAAAAATTGAATATAAAAGTTCGTGATTAGTTGCGCATTTAAAGTGATTCTTGTGAAATAAAGTGAAAGAAAAAGTTTGTGAAAATGGCAGATTCGAGTGCTGAAGCTAAAGTTGCCACTCCTAGTAGTGAAACAAAGAAAGTCAAGAAAGCCGCTGCCTCTAAGAAGCCAGCCGCTAAGCCTACCCACCCACCAACTTCAGAAATGGTTAATAAAGCGATTGAAAATTTAAAGGAACGTGGTGGCTCTTCATTAATTGCCATTAAGAAATATTTAGCGTCAACGTACAAGGTTGATGCAAATAAAGTTGCCCCGTTTATTAAAAAATATGTGAAAAGTGCAGTTGCAAGTGGAAAATTAATTCAGACCAAAGGAAAAGGTGCATCCGGATCGTTTAAATTGCCTGTTGCCTCGAAGGCCAAGAGTGGCGAGTCTAAAAAGCCAACTGTGAAAAGTGTTGATAAGAAAGTGAAGAAGGACAAGGCAGTCAAATCTGACAAGAAGCCGAAAAGTCCAAAGAAAGCGGCCGAGAAGAAAAAATCGACTGCTGCCGCGGCTAAAACCGCCAAAAAGGCTGGAACAGTGAAAGCGAAAGTGGCCCCCAAGCAGAAGCCTACAAAACCATCTAAAGCTGGAGTTAAAGCTGCTAAATCACCCAAAGCAAAGAAAATTCCAACTACAACGAAAAAAGTTGCTGCTAAGAAGCCAGCAAAGAAGTGAATTAATCACAATTCATCAGAAAACAATAATAATTAAAAAGTCCTTTTCAGGGCTACCAAATTATTAAACAAAGAGTAAACTTAATTCGCATTAATTATAATATTTCATTACATTTATAGCCTTTGTTGATATGAATGTTTTTTCTTTGGTTTCCCTGCAATATAGTCTGCCAATATTTGCTTCTATTTAAACGAAAATTATGTGATTTTTTCATAATAATTTCTCTAAAGATAATCATAAAACATAATTAACGTGATAAAATTTTATTTTAGTATTTTTGTTACCACCAAATTGAAATAGAGTCTATGGAGAAATATTCTGCAAGTCTGCTATGGAAGTGGATGAGATTGTTTGAATAGCGTTGAGAAAAGTTACTATAATCTAGACTATTTGGTGTAATATTTTTATTGAAAATATTTAATACGTTGCCTGAAAGAATGATTTTCATCAATACCCATAAATTTACACGAAAAATGCATTATTTCTTCTATTATTATTGCTTTTTCGTAAATATTGCAATTTTATATGCACGAAAACACGCATATTTGACCAAATTACGTGAAAACTAAAAATGATATCGCCATTTAAGTTATATTTATAATTTTCTACATGTCCTATTTAATTAATAAAAGTAAAATATACTGAAAATTCCCAATAATAAAAAAGTTATTTCAGTTTGAATGTCTACGAATTTGTACAAAAATACGAATTTCTTCAGTGAAATATGAAAAATAATTTCACGCTCTTCTACAAGATTCTCACAGTGGGTACTTGAGTAAACCTCATATCGGAGAAAAATTGAATTAAAAGTTCGTGATTAGTTGCGCATTTAAAGTGATTCTTGTGAAATAAAGTGAAAGAAAAAGTTTGTGAAAATGGCAGATTCGAGTGCTGAAGCTAAAGTTGCCACTCCTAGTAGTGAAACAAAGAAAGTCAAGAAAGCCGCTGCCTCTAAGAAGCCAGCCGCTAAGCCTACCCACCCACCAACTTCAGAAATGGTTAATAAAGCGATTGAAAATTTAAAGGAACGTGGTGGCTCTTCATTAATTGCCATTAAGAAATATTTAGCGTCAACGTACAAGGTTGATGCAAATAAAGTTGCGCCGTTTATTAAAAAATATGTGAAAAGTGCAGTTGCAAGTGGAAAATTAATTCAGACCAAAGGAAAAGGTGCATCCGGATCGTTTAAATTGCCTGTTGCCTCGAAGGCCAAGAGTGGCGAGTCTAAAAAGCCAACTGTGAAAAGTGTTGATAAGAAAGTGAAGAAGGACAAGGCAGTCAAATCTGACAAGAAGCCGAAAAGTCCAAAGAAAGCGGCCGAGAAGAAAAAATCGACTGCTGCCGCGGCTAAAACCGCCAAAAAGGCTGGAACAGTGAAAGCGAAAGTGGCCCCCAAGCAGAAGCCTACAAAACCATCTAAAGCTGGAGTTAAAGCTGCTAAATCACCCAAAGCAAAGAAAATTCCAACTACAACGAAAAAAGTTGCTGCTAAGAAGCCAGCAAAGAAGTGAATTAATCACAATTCATCAGAAAACAATAATAATTAAAAAGTCCTTTTCAGGGCTACCAAATTATTAAACAAAGAGTAAACTTAATTCGCATTAATTATAATATTTCATTACATTTATAGCCTTTGTTGATATGAATGTTTTTTCTTTGGTTTCCCTGCAATATAGTCTGCCAATATTTGCTTCTATTTAAACGAAAATTATGTGATTTTTTCATAATAATTTCTCTAAAGATAATCATAAAACATAATTAACGTGATAAAATTTTATTTTAGTATTTTTGTTACCACCAAATTGAAATAGAGTCTATGGAGAAATATTCTGCAAGTCTGCTATGGAAGTGGATGAGATTGTTTGAATAGCGTTGAGAAAAGTTACTATAATCTAGACTATTTGGTGTAATATTTTTATTGAAAATATTTAATACGTTGCCTGAAAGAATGATTTTCATCAATACCCATAAATTTACACGAAAAATGCATTATTTCTTCTATTATTATTGCTTTTTCGTAAATATTGCAATTTTATATGCACGAAAACACGCATATTTGACCAAATTACGTGAAAACTAAAAATGATATCGCCATTTAAGTTATATTTATAATTTTCTACATGCCCTATTTAATTAATAAAAGTAAAATATACTGAAAATTCCCAATAATAAAAAAGTTATTTCAGTTTGAATGTCTACGAATTTGTACAAAAATACGAATTTCTTCAGTGAAATATGAAAAATAATTTCACGCTCTTCTACAAGATTCTCACAGTGGGTACTTGAGTAAACCTCATATTGGAGAAAAATTGAATTAAAAGTTCGTGATTAGTTGCGCATTTAAAGTGATTCTTGTGAAATAAAGTGAAAGAAAAAGTTTGTGAAAATGGCAGATTCGAGTGCTGAAGCTAAAGTTGCCACTCCTAGTAGTGAAACAAAGAAAGTCAAGAAAGCCGCTGCCTCTAAGAAGCCAGCCGCTAAGCCTACCCACCCACCAACTTCAGAAATGGTTAATAAAGCGATTGAAAATTTAAAGGAACGTGGTGGCTCTTCATTAATTGCCATTAAGAAATATTTAGCGTCAACGTACAAGGTTGATGCAAATAAAGTTGCGCCGTTTATTAAAAAATATGTGAAAAGTGCAGTTGCAAGTGGAAAATTAATTCAGACCAAAGGAAAAGGTGCATCCGGATCGTTTAAATTGCCTGTTGCCTCGAAGGCCAAGAGTGGCGAGTCTAAAAAGCCAACTGTGAAAAGTGTTGATAAGAAAGTGAAGAAGGACAAGGCAGTCAAATCTGACAAGAAGCCGAAAAGTCCAAAGAAAGCGGCCGAGAAGAAAAAATCGACTGCTGCCGCGGCTAAAACCGCCAAAAAGGCTGGAACAGTGAAAGCGAAAGTGGCCCCCAAGCAGAAGCCTACAAAACCATCTAAAGCTGGAGTTAAAGCTGCTAAATCACCCAAAGCAAAGAAAATTCCAACTACAACGAAAAAAGTTGCTGCTAAGAAGCCAGCAAAGAAGTGAATTAATCACAATTCATCAGAAAACAATAATAATTAAAAAGTCCTTTTCAGGGCTACCAAATTATTAAACAAAGAGTAAACTTAATTCGCATTAATTATAATATTTCATTACATTTATAGCCTTTGTTGATATGAATGTTTTTTCTTTGGTTTCCCTGCAATATAGTCTGCCAATATTTGCTTCTATTTAAACGAAAATTATGTGATTTTTTCATAATAATTTCTCTAAAGATAATCATAAAACATAATTAACGTGATAAAATTTTATTTTAGTATTTTTGTTACCACCAAATTGAAATAGAGTCTATGGAGAAATATTCTGCAAGTCTGCTATGGAAGTGGATGAGATTGTTTGAATAGCGTTGAGAAAAGTTACTATAATCTAGACTATTTGGTGTAATATTTTTATTGAAAATATTTAATACGTTGCCTGAAAGAATGATTTTCATCAATACCCATAAATTTACACGAAAAATGCATTATTTCTTCTATTATTATTGCTTTTTCGTAAATATTGCAATTTTATATGCACGAAAACACGCATATTTGACCAAATTACGTGAAAACTAAAAATGATATCGCCATTTAAGTTATATTTATAATTTTCTACATGTCCTATTTAATTAATAAAAGTAAAATATACTGAAAATTCCCAATAATAAA
The DNA here is from genome assembly GCA_963855945.1 of Thereva nobilitata. Taxonomy (NCBI): domain Eukaryota; kingdom Metazoa; phylum Arthropoda; class Insecta; order Diptera; family Therevidae; genus Thereva; species Thereva nobilitata. The sequence goes on from OY979695.1 coordinate 126,102,228, forward strand.
AAAGTTATTTCAGTTTGAATGTCTACGAATTTGTACAAAAATACGAATTTCTTCAGTGAAATATGAAAAATAATTTCACGCTCTTCTACAAGATTCTCACAGTGGGTACTTGAGTAAACCTCATATTGGAGAAAAATTGAATTAAAAGTTCGTGATTAGTTGCGCATTTAAAGTGATTCTTGTGAAATAAAGTGAAAGAAAAAGTTTGTGAAAATGGCAGATTCGAGTGCTGAAGCTAAAGTTGCCACTCCTAGTAGTGAAAAAAAGAAAGTCAAGAAAGCCGCTGCCTCTAAGAAGCCAGCCGCTAAGCCTACCCACCCACCAACTTCAGAAATGGTTAATAAAGCGATTGAAAATTTAAAGGAACGTGGTGGCTCTTCATTAATTGCCATTAAGAAATATTTAGCGTCAACGTACAAGGTTGATGCAAATAAAGTTGCGCCGTTTATTAAAAAATATGTGAAAAGTGCAGTTGCAAGTGGAAAATTAATTCAGACCAAAGGAAAAGGTGCATCCGGATCGTTTAAATTGCCTGTTGCCTCGAAGGCCAAGAGTGGCGAGTCTAAAAAGCCAACTGTGAAAAGTGTTGATAAGAAAGTGAAGAAGGACAAGGCAGTCAAATCTGACAAGAAGCCGAAAAGTCCAAAGAAAGCGGCCGAGAAGAAAAAATCGACTGCTGCCGCGGCTAAAACCGCCAAAAAGGCTGGAACAGTGAAAGCGAAAGTGGCCCCCAAGCAGAAGCCTACAAAACCATCTAAAGCTGGAGTTAAAGCTGCTAAATCACCCAAAGCAAAGAAAATTCCAACTACAACGAAAAAAGTTGCTGCTAAGAAGCCAGCAAAGAAGTGAATTAATCACAATTCATCAGAAAACAATAATAATTAAAAAGTCCTTTTCAGGGCTACCAAATTATTAAACAAAGAGTAAACTTAATTCGCATTAATTATAATATTTCATTACATTTATAGCCTTTGTTGATATGAATGTTTTTTCTTTGGTTTCCCTGCAATATAGTCTGCCAATATTTGCTTCTATTTAAACGAAAATTATGTGATTTTTTCATAATAATTTCTCTAAAGATAATCATAAAACATAATTAACGTGATAAAATTTTATTTTAGTATTTTTGTTACCACCAAATTGAAATAGAGTCTATGGAGAAATATTCTGCAAGTCTGCTATGGAAGTGGATGAGATTGTTTGAATAGCGTTGAGAAAAGTTACTATAATCTAGACTATTTGGTGTAATATTTTTATTGAAAATATTTAATACGTTGCCTGAAAGAATGATTTTCATCAATACCCATAAATTTACACGAAAAATGCATTATTTCTTCTATTATTATTGCTTTTTCGTAAATATTGCAATTTTATATGCACGAAAACACGCATATTTGACCAAATTACGTGAAAACTAAAAATGATATCGCCATTTAAGTTATATTTATAATTTTCTACATGTCCTATTTAATTAATAAAAGTAAAATATACTGAAAATTCCCAATAATAAAAAAGTTATTTCAGTGTGAATGTCTACGAATTTGTACAAAAATACGAATTTCTTCAGTGAAATATGAAAAATAATTTCACGCTCTTCTACAAGATTCTCACAGTGGGTACTTGAGTAAACCTCATATCGGAGAAAAATTGAATTAAAAGTTCGTAATTAGTTGCGCATTTAAAGTGATTCTTGTGAAATAAAGTGAAAGAAAAAGTTTGTGAAAATGGCAGATTCGAGTGCTGAAGCTAAAGTTGCCACTCCTAGTAGTGAAACAAAGAAAGTCAAGAAAGCCGCTGCCTCTAAGAAGCCAGCCGCTAAGCCTACCCACCCACCAACTTCAGAAATGGTTAATAAAGCGATTGAAAATTTAAAGGAACGTGGTGGCTCTTCATTAATTGCCATTAAGAAATATTTAGCGTCAACGTACAAGGTTGATGCAAATAAAGTTGCGCCGTTTATTAAAAAATATGTGAAAAGTGCAGTTGCAAGTGGAAAATTAATTCAGACCAAAGGAAAAGGTGCATCCGGATCGTTTAAATTGCCTGTTGCCTCGAAGGCCAAGAGTGGCGAGTCTAAAAAGCCAACTGTGAAAAGTGTTGATAAGAAAGTGAAGAAGGACAAGGCAGTCAAATCTGACAAGAAGCCGAAAAGTCCAAAGAAAGCGGCCGAGAAGAAAAAATCGACTGCTGCCGCGGCTAAAACCGCCAAAAAGGCTGGAACAGTGAAAGCGAAAGTGGCCCCCAAGCAGAAGCCTACAAAACCATCTAAAGCTGGAGTTAAAGCTGCTAAATCACCCAAAGCAAAGAAAATTCCAACTACAACGAAAAAAGTTGCTGCTAAGAAGCCAGCAAAGAAGTGAATTAATCACAATTCATCAGAAAACAATAATAATTAAAAAGTCCTTTTCAGGGCTACCAAATTATTAAACAAAGAGTAAACTTAATTCGCATTAATTATAATATTTCATTACATTTATAGCCTTTGTTGATATGAATGTTTTTTCTTTGGTTTCCCTGCAATATAGTCTGCCAATATTTGCTTCTATTTAAACGAAAATTATGTGATTTTTTCATAATAATTTCTCTAAAGATAATCATAAAACATAATTAACGTGATAAAATTTTATTTTAGTATTTTTGTTACCACCAAATTGAAATAGAGTCTATGGAGAAATATTCTGCAAGTCTGCTATGGAAGTGGATGAGATTGTTTGAATAGCGTTGAGAAAAGTTACTATAATCTAGACTATTTGGTGTAATATTTTTATTGAAAATATTTAATACGTTGCCTGAAAGAATGATTTTCATCAATACCCATAAATTTACACGAAAAATGCATTATTTCTTCTATTATTATTGCTTTTTCGTAAATATTGCAATTTTATATGCACGAAAACACGCATATTTGACCAAATTACGTGAAAACTAAAAATGATATCGCCATTTAAGTTATATTTATAATTTTCTACATGTCCTATTTAATTAATAAAAGTAAAATATACTGAAAATTCCCAATAATAAAAAAGTTATTTCAGTTTGAATGTCTACGAATTTGTACAAAAATACGAATTTCTTCAGTGAAATATGAAAAATAATTTCACGCTCTTCTACAAGATTCTCACAGTGGGTACTTGAGTATTGGAGAAAAATTGAATTAAAAGTTCGTGATTAGTTGCGCATTTAAAGTGATTCTTGTGAAATAAAGTGAAAGAAAAAGTTTGTGAAAATGGCAGATTCGAGTGCTGAAGCTAAAGTTGCCACTCCTAGTAGTGAAACAAAGAAAGTCAAGAAAGCCGCTGCCTCTAAGAAGCCAGCCGCTAAGCCTACCCACCCACCAACTTCAGAAATGGTTAATAAAGCGATTGAAAATTTAAAGGAACGTGGTGGCTCTTCATTAATTGCCATTAAGAAATATTTAGCGTCAACGTACAAGGTTGATGCAAATAAAGTTGCGCCGTTTATTAAAAAATATGTGAAAAGTGCAGTTGCAAGTGGAAAATTAATTCAGACCAAAGGAAAAGGTGCATCCGGATCGTTTAAATTGCCTGTTGCCTCGAAGGCCAAGAGTGGCGAGTCTAAAAAGCCAACTGTGAAAAGTGTTGATAAGAAAGTGAAGAAGGACAAGGCAGTCAAATCTGACAAGAAGCCGAAAAGTCCAAAGAAAGCGGCCGAGAAGAAAAAATCGACTGCTGCCGCGGCTAAAACCGCCAAAAAGGCTGGAACAGTGAAAGCGAAAGTGGCCCCCAAGCAGAAGCCTACAAAACCATCTAAAGCTGGAGTTAAAGCTGCTAAATCACCCAAAGCAAAGAAAATTCCAACTACAACGAAAAAAGTTGCTGCTAAGAAGCCAGCAAAGAAGTGAATTAATCACAATTCATCAGAAAACAATAATAATTAAAAAGTCCTTTTCAGGGCTACCAAATTATTAAACAAAGAGTAAACTTAATTCGCATTAATTATAATATTTCATTACATTTATAGCCTTTGTTGATATGAATGTTTTTTCTTTGGTTTCCCTGCAATATAGTCTGCCAATATTTGCTTCTATTTAAACGAAAATTATGTGATTTTTTCATAATAATTTCTCTAAAGATAATCATAAAACATAATTAACGTGATAAAATTTTATTTTAGTATTTTTGTTACCACCAAATTGAAATAGAGTCTATGGAGAAATATTCTGCAAGTCTGCTATGGAAGTGGATGAGATTGTTTGAATAGCGTTGAGAAAAGTTACTGTAATCTAGACTATTTGGTGTAATATTTTTATTGAAAATATTTAATACGTTGCCTGAAAGAATGATTTTCATCAATACCCATAAATTTACACGAAAAATGCATTATTTCTTCTATTATTATTGCTTTTTCGTAAATATTGCAATTTTATATGCACGAAAACACGCATATTTGACCAAATTACGTGAAAACTAAAAATGATATCGCCATTTAAGTTATATTTATAATTTTCTACATGTCCTATTTAATTAATAAAAGTAAAATATACTGAAAATTCCCAATAATAAAAAAGTTATTTCAGTTTGAATGTCTACGAATTTGTACAAAAATACGAATTTCTTCAGTGAAATATGAAAAATAATTTCACGCTCTTCTACAAGATTCTCACAGTGGGTACTTGAGTAAACCTCATCGGAGAAAAATTGAATTAAAAGTTCGTAATTAGTTGCGCATTTAAAGTGATTCTTGTGAAATAAAGTGAAAGAAAAAGTTTGTGAAAATGGCAGATTCGAGTGCTGAAGCTAAAGTTGCCACTCCTAGTAGTGAAACAAAGAAAGTCAAGAAAGCCGCTGCCTCTAAGAAGCCAGCCGCTAAGCCTACCCACCCACCAACTTCAGAAATGGTTAATAAAGCGATTGAAAATTTAAAGGAACGTGGTGGCTCTTCATTAATTGCCATTAAGAAATATTTAGCGTCAACGTACAAGGTTGATGCAAATAAAGTTGCGCCGTTTATTAAAAAATATGTGAAAAGTGCAGTTGCAAGTGGAAAATTAATTCAGACCAAAGGAAAAGGTGCATCCGGATCGTTTAAATTGCCTGTTGCCTCGAAGGCCAAGAGTGGCGAGTCTAAAAAGCCAACTGTGAAAAGTGTTGATAAGAAAGTGAAGAAGGACAAGGCAGTCAAATCTGACAAGAAGCCGAAAAGTCCAAAGAAAGCGGCCGAGAAGAAAAAATCGACTGCTGCCGCGGCTAAAACCGCCAAAAAGGCTGGAACAGTGAAAGCGAAAGTGGCCCCCAAGCAGAAGCCTACAAAACCATCTAAAGCTGGAGTTAAAGCTGCTAAATCACCCAAAGCAAAGAAAATTCCAACTACAACGAAAAAAGTTGCTGCTAAGAAGCCAGCAAAGAAGTGAATTAATCACAATTCATCAGAAAACAATAATAATTAAAAAGTCCTTTTCAGGGCTACCAAATTATTAAACAAAGAGTAAACTTAATTCGCATTAATTATAATATTTCATTACATTTATAGCCTTTGTTGATATGAATGTTTTTTCTTTGGTTTCCCTGCAATATAGTCTGCCAATATTTGCTTCTATTTAAACGAAAATTATGTGATTTTTTCATAATAATTTCTCTAAAGATAATCATAAAACATAATTAACGTGATAAAATTTTATTTTAGTATTTTTGTTACCACCAAATTGAAATAGAGTCTATGGAGAAATATTCTGCAAGTCTGCTATGGAAGTGGATGAGATTGTTTGAATAGCGTTGAGAAAAGTTACTGTAATCTAGACTATTTGGTGTAATATTTTTATTGAAAATATTTAATACGTTGCCTGAAAGAATGATTTTCATCAATACCCATAAATTTACACGAAAAATGCATTATTTCTTCTATTATTATTGCTTTTTCGTAAATATTGCAATTTTATATGCACGAAAACACGCATATTTGACCAAATTACGTGAAAACTAAAAATGATATCGCCATTTAAGTTATATTTATAATTTTCTACATGTCCTATTTAATTAATAAAAGTAAAATATACTGAAAATTCCCAATAATAAAAAAGTTATTTCAGTTTGAATGTCTACGAATTTGTACAAAAATACGAATTTCTTCAGTGAAATATGAAAAATAATTTCACGCTCTTCTACAAGATTCTCACAGTGGGTACTTGAGTAAACCTCATCGGAGAAAAATTGAATTAAAAGTTCGTAATTAGTTGCGCATTTAAAGTGATTCTTGTGAAATAAAGTGAAAGAAAAAGTTTGTGAAAATGGCAGATTCGAGTGCTGAAGCTAAAGTTGCCACTCCTAGTAGTGAAACAAAGAAAGTCAAGAAAGCCGCTGCCTCTAAGAAGCCAGCCGCTAAGCCTACCCACCCACCAACTTCAGAAATGGTTAATAAAGCGATTGAAAATTTAAAGGAACGTGGTGGCTCTTCATTAATTGCCATTAAGAAATATTTAGCGTCAACGTACAAGGTTGATGCAAATAAAGTTGCGCCGTTTATTAAAAAATATGTGAAAAGTGCAGTTGCAAGTGGAAAATTAATTCAGACCAAAGGAAAAGGTGCATCCGGATCGTTTAAATTGCCTGTTGCCTCAAAGGCCAAGAGTGGCGAGTCTAAAAAGCCAACTGTGAAAAGTGTTGATAAGAAAGTGAAGAAGGACAAGGCAGTCAAATCTGACAAGAAGCCGAAAAGTCCAAAGAAAGCGGCCGAGAAGAAAAAATCGACTGCTGCCGCGGCTAAAACCGCCAAAAAGGCTGGAACAGTGAAAGCGAAAGTGGCCCCCAAGCAGAAGCCTACAAAACCATCTAAAGCTGGAGTTAAAGCTGCTAAATCACCCAAAGCAAAGAAAATTCCAACTACAACGAAAAAAGTTGCTGCTAAGAAGCCAGCAAAGAAGTGAATTAATCACAATTCATCAGAAAACAATAATAATTAAAAAGTCCTTTTCAGGGCTACCAAATTATTAAACAAAGAGTAAACTTAATTCGCATTAATTATAATATTTCATTACATTTATAGCCTTTGTTGATATGAATGTTTTTTCTTTGGTTTCCCTGCAATATAGTCTGCCAATATTTGCTTCTATTTAAACGAAAATTATGTGATTTTTTCATAATAATTTCTCTAAAGATAATCATAAAACATAATTAACGTGATAAAATTTTATTTTAGTATTTTTGTTACCACCAAATTGAAATAGAGTCTATGGAGAAATATTCTGCAAGTCTGCTATGGAAGTGGATGAGATTGTTTGAATAGCGTTGAGAAAAGTTACTATAATCTAGACTATTTGGTGTAATATTTTTATTGAAAATATTTAATACGTTGCCTGAAAGAATGATTTTCATCAATACCCATAAATTTACACGAAAAATGCATTATTTCTTCTATTATTATTGCTTTTTCGTAAATATTGCAATTTTATATGCACGAAAACACGCATATTTGACCAAATTACGTGAAAACTAAAAATGATATCGCCATTTAAGTTATATTTATAATTTTCTACATGTCCTATTTAATTAATAAAAGTAAAATATACTGAAAATTCCCAATAATAAAAAAGTTATTTCAGTTTGAATGTCTACGAATTTGTACAAAAATACGAATTTCTTCAGTGAAATATGAAAAATAATTTCACGCTCTTCTACAAGATTCTCACAGTGGGTACTTGAGTATTGGAGAAAAATTGAATTAAAAGTTCGTGATTAGTTGCGCATTTAAAGTGATTCTTGTGAAATAAAGTGAAAGAAAAAGTTTGTGAAAATGGCAGATTCGAGTGCTGAAGCTAAAGTTGCCACTCCTAGTAGTGAAACAAAGAAAGTCAAGAAAGCCGCTGCCTCTAAGAAGCCAGCCGCTAAGCCTACCCACCCACCAACTTCAGAAATGGTTAATAAAGCGATTGAAAATTTAAAGGAACGTGGTGGCTCTTCATTAATTGCCATTAAGAAATATTTAGCGTCAACGTACAAGGTTGATGCAAATAAAGTTGCGCCGTTTATTAAAAAATATGTGAAAAGTGCAGTTGCAAGTGGAAAATTAATTCAGACCAAAGGAAAAGGTGCATCCGGATCGTTTAAATTGCCTGTTGCCTCGAAGGCCAAGAGTGGCGAGTCTAAAAAGCCAACTGTGAAAAGTGTTGATAAGAAAGTGAAGAAGGACAAGGCAGTCAAATCTGACAAGAAGCCGAAAAGTCCAAAGAAAGCGGCCGAGAAGAAAAAATCGACTGCTGCCGCGGCTAAAACCGCCAAAAAGGCTGGAACAGTGAAAGCGAAAGTGGCCCCCAAGCAGAAGCCTACAAAACCATCTAAAGCTGGAGTTAAAGCTGCTAAATCACCCAAAGCAAAGAAAATTCCAACTACAACGAAAAAAGTTGCTGCTAAGAAGCCAGCAAAGAAGTGAATTAATCACAATTCATCAGAAAACAATAATAATTAAAAAGTCCTTTTCAGGGCTACCAAATTATTAAACAAAGAGTAAACTTAATTCGCATTAATTATAATATTTCATTACATTTATAGCCTTTGTTGATATGAATGTTTTTTCTTTGGTTTCCCTGCAATATAGTCTGCCAATATTTGCTTCTATTTAAACGAAAATTATGTGATTTTTTCATAATAATTTCTCTAAAGATAATCATAAAACATAATTAACGTGATAAAATTTTATTTTAGTATTTTTGTTACCACCAAATTGAAATAGAGTCTATGGAGAAATATTCTGCAAGTCTGCTATGGAAGTGGATGAGATTGTTTGAATAGCGTTGAGAAAAGTTACTGTAATCTAGACTATTTGGTGTAATATTTTTATTGAAAATATTTAATACGTTGCCTGAAAGAATGATTTTCATCAATACCCATAAATTTACACGAAAAATGCATTATTTCTTCTATTATTATTGCTTTTTCGTAAATATTGCAATTTTATATGCACGAAAACACGCATATTTGACCAAATTACGTGAAAACTAAAAATGATATCGCCATTTAAGTTATATTTATAATTTTCTACATGTCCTATTTAATTAATAAAAGTAAAATATACTGAAAATTCCCAATAATAAAAAAGTTATTTCAGTTTGAATGTCTACGAATTTGTACAAAAATACGAATTTCTTCAGTGAAATATGAAAAATAATTTCACGCTCTTCTACAAGATTCTCACAGTGGGTACTTGAGTAAACCTCATATTGGAGAAAAATTGAATTAAAAGTTCGTAATTAGTTGCGCATTTAAAGTGATTCTTGTGAAATAAAGTGAAAGAAAAAGTTTGTGAAAATGGCAGATTCGAGTGCTGAAGCTAAAGTTGCCACTCCTAGTAGTGAAACAAAGAAAGTCAAGAAAGCCGCTGCCTCTAAGAAGCCAGCCGCTAAGCCTACCCACCCACCAACTTCAGAAATGGTTAATAAAGCGATTGAAAATTTAAAGGAACGTGGTGGCTCTTCATTAATTGCCATTAAGAAATATTTAGCGTCAACGTACAAGGTTGATGCAAATAAAGTTGCGCCGTTTATTAAAAAATATGTGAAAAGTGCAGTTGCAAGTGGAAAATTAATTCAGACCAAAGGAAAAGGTGCATCCGGATCGTTTAAATTGCCTGTTGCCTCGAAGGCCAAGAGTGGCGAGTCTAAAAAGCCAACTGTGAAAAGTGTTGATAAGAAAGTGAAGAAGGACAAGGCAGTCAAATCTGACAAGAAGCCGAAAAGTCCAAAGAAAGCGGCCGAGAAGAAAAAATCGACTGCTGCCGCGGCTAAAACCGCCAAAAAGGCTGGAACAGTGAAAGCGAAAGTGGCCCCCAAGCAGAAGCCTACAAAACCATCTAAAGCTGGAGTTAAAGCTGCTAAATCACCCAAAGCAAAGAAAATTCCAACTACAACGAAAAAAGTTGCTGCTAAGAAGCCAGCAAAGAAGTGAATTAATCACAATTCATCAGAAAACAATAATAATTAAAAAGTCCTTTTCAGGGCTACCAAATTATTAAACAAAGAGTAAACTTAATTCGCATTAATTATAATATTTCATTACATTTATAGCCTTTGTTGATATGAATGTTTTTTATTTGGTTTCCCTGCAATATAGTCTGCCAATATTTGCTTCTATTTAAACGAAAATTATGTGATTTTTTCATAATAATTTCTCTAAAGATAATCATAAAACATAATTAACGTGATAAAATTTTATTTTAGTATTTTTGTTACCACCAAATTGAAATAGAGTCTATGGAGAAATATTCTGCAAGTCTGCTATGGAAGTGGATGAGATTGTTTGAATAGCGTTGAGAAAAGTTACTATAATCTAGACTATTTGGTGTAATATTTTTATTGAAAATATTTAATACGTTGCCTGAAAGAATGATTTTCATCAATACCCATAAATTTACACGAAAAATGCATTATTTCTTCTATTATTATTGCTTTTTCGTAAATATTGCAATTTTATATGCACGAAAACACGCATATTTGACCAAATTACGTGAAAACTAAAAATGATATCGCCATTTAAGTTATATTTATAATTTTCTACATGTCCTATTTAATTAATAAAAGTAAAATATACTGAAAATTCCCAATAATAAAAAAGTTATTTCAGTTTGAATGTCTACGAATTTGTACAAAAATACGAATTTCTTCAGTGAAATATGAAAAATAATTTCACGCTCTTCTACAAGATTCTCACAGTGGGTACTTGAGTAAACCTCATATTGGAGAAAAATTGAATTAAAAGTTCGTAATTAGTTGCGCATTTAAAGTGATTCTTGTGAAATAAAGTGAAAGAAAAAGTTTGTGAAAATGGCAGATTCGAGTGCTGAAGCTAAAGTTGCCACTCCTAGTAGTGAAACAAAGAAAGTCAAGAAAGCCGCTGCCTCTAAGAAGCCAGCCGCTAAGCCTACCCACCCACCAACTTCAGAAATGGTTAATAAAGCGATTGAAAATTTAAAGGAACGTGGTGGCTCTTCATTAATTGCCATTAAGAAATATTTAGCGTCAACGTACAAGGTTGATGCAAATAAAGTTGCGCCGTTTATTAAAAAATATGTGAAAAGTGCAGTTGCAAGTGGAAAATTAATTCAGACCAAAGGAAAAGGTGCATCCGGATCGTTTAAATTGCCTGTTGCCTCGAAGGCCAAGAGTGGCGAGTCTAAAAAGCCAACTGTGAAAAGTGTTGATAAGAAAGTGAAGAAGGACAAGGCAGTCAAATCTGACAAGAAGCCGAAAAGTCCAAAGAAAGCGGCCGAGAAGAAAAAATCGACTGCTGCCGCGGCTAAAACCGCCAAAAAGGCTGGAACAGTGAAAGCGAAAGTGGCCCCCAAGCAGAAGCCTACAAAACCATCTAAAGCTGGAGTTAAAGCTGCTAAATCACCCAAAGCAAAGAAAATTCCAACTACAACGAAAAAAGTTGCTGCTAAGAAGCCAGCAAAGAAGTGAATTAATCACAATTCATCAGAAAACAATAATAATTAAAAAGTCCTTTTCAGGGCTACCAAATTATTAAACAAAGAGTAAACTTAATTCGCATTAATTATAATATTTCATTACATTTATAGCCTTTGTTGATATGAATGTTTTTTCTTTGGTTTCCCTGCAATATAGTCTGCCAATATTTGCTTCTATTTAAACGAAAATTATGTGATTTTTTCATAATAATTTCTCTAAAGATAATCATAAAACATAATTAACGTGATAAAATTTTATTTTAGTATTTTTGTTACCACCAAATTGAAATAGAGTCTATGGAGAAATATTCTGCAAGTCTGCTATGGAAGTGGATGAGATTGTTTGAATAGCGTTGAGAAAAGTTACTGTAATCTAGACTATTTGGTGTAATATTTTTATTGAAAATATTTAATACGTTGCCTGAAAGAATGATTTTCATCAATACCCATAAATTTACACGAAAAATGCATTATTTCTTCTATTATTATTGCTTTTTCGTAAATATTGCAATTTTATATGCACGAAAACACGCATATTTGACCAAATTACGTGAAAACTAAAAATGATATCGCCATTTAAGTTATATTTATAATTTTCTACATGTCCTATTTAATTAATAAAAGTAAAATATACTGAAAATTCCCAATAATAAAAAAGTTATTTCAGTTTGAATGTCTACGAATTTGTACAAAAATACGAATTTCTTCAGTGAAATATGAAAAATAATTTCACGCTCTTCTACAAGATTCTCACAGTGGGTACTTGAGTAAACCTCATATTGGAGAAAAATTGAATTAAAAGTTCGTAATTAGTTGCGCATTTAAAGTGATTCTTGTGAAATAAAGTGAAAGAAAAAGTTTGTGAAAATGGCAGATTCGAGTGCTGAAGCTAAAGTTGCCACTCCTAGTAGTGAAACAAAGAAAGTCAAGAAAGCCGCTGCCTCTAAGAAGCCAGCCGCTAAGCCTACCCACCCACCAACTTCAGAAATGGTTAATAAAGCGATTGAAAATTTAAAGGAACGTGGTGGCTCTTCATTAATTGCCATTAAGAAATATTTAGCGTCAACGTACAAGGTTGATGCAAATAAAGTTGCGCCGTTTATTAAAAAATATGTGAAAAGTGCAGTTGCAAGTGGAAAATTAATTCAGACCAAAGGAAAAGGTGCATCCGGATCGTTTAAATTGGCTGTTGCCTCGAAGGCCAAGAGTGGCGAGTCTAAAAAGCCAACTGTGAAAAGTGTTGATAAGAAAGTGAAGAAGGACAAGGCAGTCAAATCTGACAAGAAGCCGAAAAGTCCAAAGAAAGCGGCCGAGAAGAAAAAATCGACTGCTGCCGCGGCTAAAACCGCCAAAAAGGCTGGAACAGTGAAAGCGAAAGTGGCCCCCAAGCAGAAGCCTACAAAACCATCTAAAGCTGGAGTTAAAGCTGCTAAATCACCCAAAGCAAAGAAAATTCCAACTACAACGAAAAAAGTTGCTGCTAAGAAGCCAGCAAAGAAGTGAATTAATCACAATTCATCAGAAAACAATAATTAAAAAGTCCTTTTCAGGGCTACCAAATTATTAAACAAAGAGTAAACTTAATTCGCATCAATTATAATATTTCATTACATTTATGGCCTTTGTTGATATGAATGTTTTTTCTTTGGTTTCCCTGCAATATAGTCTGCCAATATTTGCTTCTATTTAAACGAAAATTATGTGATTTTTTCATAATAATTTCTCTAAAGATAATCATAAAACATAATTAACGTGATAAAATTTTATTTTAGTATTTTTGTTACCACCAAATTGAAATAGAGTCTATGGAGAAATATTCTGCAAGTCTGCTATGGAAGTGGATGAGATTGTTTGAATAGCGTTGAGAAAAGTCACTATAATCTAGACTATTTGGTGTAATATTTTTATTGAAAATATTTAATACGTTACCTGAAAGAATGATTTTCATCAATACCCATAAATTTACACGAAAAATGCATTATTTCTTCTATTATTATTGCTTTTTCGTAAATATTGCAATTTTATATGCACGAAAACACGCATATTTGACCAAATTACGTGAAAACTAAAAATGATATCGCCATTTAAGTTATATTTATAATTTTCTACATGTCCTATTTAATTAATAAAAGTAAAATATACTGAAAATTCCTAATAATAGAAAAGTTATTTCAGTTTGAATGGCTACGAATTTGTACAAAAATACGAATTTCTTCAGTGAAATATGAAAAATAATTTCACGCTCTTCTACAAGATTCTCACAGTGGGTACTTGAGTAAACCTCATATCGGAGAAAAATTGAATTAAAAGTTCGTAATTAGTTGCGCATTTAAAGTGATTCTTGTGAAATAAAGTGAAAGAAAAAGTTTGTGAAAATGGCAGATTCGAGTGCTGAAGCTAAAGTTGCCACTCCTAGTAGTGAAACAAAGAAAGTCAAGAAAGCCGCTGCCTCTAAGAAGCCAGCCGCTAAGCCTACCCACCCACCAACTTCAGAAATGGTTAATAAAGCGATTGAAAATTTAAAGGAACGTGGTGGCTCTTCATTAATTGCCATTAAGAAATATTTAGCGTCAACGTACAAGGTTGATGCAAATAAAGTTGCGCCGTTTATTAAAAAATATGTGAAAAGTGCAGTTGCAAGTGGAAAATTAATTCAGACCAAAGGAAAAGGTGCATCCGGATCGTTTAAATTGCCTGTTGCCTCGAAGGCCAAGAGTGGCGAGTCTAAAAAGCCAACTGTGAAAAGTGTTGATAAGAAAGTGAAGAAGGACAAGGCAGTCAAATCTGACAAGAAGCCGAAAAGTCCAAAGAAAGCGGCCGAGAAGAAAAAATCGACTGCTGCCGCGGCTAAAACCGCCAAAAAGGCTGGAACAGTGAAAGCGAAAGTGGCCCCCAAGCAGAAGCCTACAAAACCATCTAAAGCTGGAGTTAAAGCTGCTAAATCACCCAAAGCAAAGAAAATTCCAACTACAACGAAAAAAGTTGCTGCTAAGAAGCCAGCAAAGAAGTGAATTAATCACAATTCATCAGAAAACAATAATAATTAAAAAGTCCTTTTCAGGGCTACCAAATTATTAAACAAAGAGTAAACTTAATTCGCATTAATTATAATATTTCATTACATTTATAGCCTTTGTTGATATGAATGTTTTTTCTTTGGTTTCCCTGCAATATAGTCTGCCAATATTTGCTTCTATTTAAACGAAAATTATGTGATTTTTTCATAATAATTTCTCTAAAGATAATCATAAAACATAATTAACGTGATAAAATTTTATTTTAGTATTTTTGTTACCACCAAATTGAAATAGAGTCTATGGAGAAATATTCTGCAAGTCTGCTATGGAAGTGGATGAGATTGTTTGAATAGCGTTGAGAAAAGTTACTATAATCTAGACTATTTGGTGTAATATTTTTATTGAAAATATTTAATACGTTGCCTGAAAGAATGATTTTCATCAATACCCATAAATTTACACGAAAAATGCATTATTTCTTCTATTATTATTGCTTTTTCGTAAATATTGCAATTTTATATGCACGAAAACACGCATATTTGACCAAATTACGTGAAAACTAAAAATGATATCGCCATTTAAGTTATATTTATAATTTTCTACATGTCCTATTTAATTAATAAAAGTAAAATATACTGAAAATTCCCAATAATAAAAAAGTTATTTCAGTTTGAATGTCTACGAATTTGTACAAAAATACGAATTTCTTCAGTGAAATATGAAAAATAATTTCACGCTCTTCTACAAGATTCTCACAGTGGGTACTTGAGTATTGGAGAAAAATTGAATTAAAAGTTCGTGATTAGTTGCGCATTTAAAGTGATTCTTGTGAAATAAAGTGAAAGAAAAAGTTTGTGAAAATGGCAGATTCGAGTGCTGAAGCTAAAGTTGCCACTCCTAGTAGTGAAACAAAGAAAGTCAAGAAAGCCGCTGCCTCTAAGAAGCCAGCCGCTAAGCCTACCCACCCACCAACTTCAGAAATGGTTAATAAAGCGATTGAAAATTTAAAGGAACGTGGTGGCTCTTCATTAATTGCCATTAAGAAATATTTAGCGTCAACGTACAAGGTTGATGCAAATAAAGTTGCGCCGTTTATTAAAAAATATGTGAAAAGTGCAGTTGCAAGTGGAAAATTAATTCAGACCAAAGGAAAAGGTGCATCCGGATCGTTTAAATTGCCTGTTGCCTCGAAGGCCAAGAGTGGCGAGTCTAAAAAGCCAACTGTGAAAAGTGTTGATAAGAAAGTGAAGAAGGACAAGGCAGTCAAATCTGACAAGAAGCCGAAAAGTCCAAAGAAAGCGGCCGAGAAGAAAAAATCGACTGCTGCCGCGGCTAAAACCGCCAAAAAGGCTGGAACAGTGAAAGCGAAAGTGGCCCCCAAGCAGAAGCCTACAAAACCATCTAAAGCTGGAGTTAAAGCTGCTAAATCACCCAAAGCAAAGAAAATTCCAACTACAACGAAAAAAGTTGCTGCTAAGAAGCCAGCAAAGAAGTGAATTAATCACAATTCATCAGAAAACAATAATAATTAAAAAGTCCTTTTCAGGGCTACCAAATTATTAAACAAAGAGTAAACTTAATTCGCATTAATTATAATATTTCATTACATTTATAGCCTTTGTTGATATGAATGTTTTTTATTTGGTTTCCCTGCAATATAGTCTGCCAATATTTGCTTCTATTTAAACGAAAATTATGTGATTTTTTCATAATAATTTCTCTAAAGATAATCATAAAACATAATTAACGTGATAAAATTTTATTTTAGTATTTTTGTTACCACCAAATTGAAATAGAGTCTATGGAGAAATATTCTGCAAGTCTGCTATGGAAGTGGATGAGATTGTTTGAATAGCGTTGAGAAAAGTTACTATAATCTAGACTATTTGGTGTAATATTTTTATTGAAAATATTTAATACGTTGCCTGAAAGAATGATTTTCATCAATACCCATAAATTTACACGAAAAATGCATTATTTCTTCTATTATTATTGCTTTTTCGTAAATATTGCAATTTTATATGCACGAAAACACGCATATTTGACCAAATTACGTGAAAACTAAAAATGATATCGCCATTTAAGTTATATTTATAATTTTCTACATGTCCTATTTAATTAATAAAAGTAAAATATACTGAAAATTCCCAATAATAAAAAAGTTATTTCAGTTTGAATGTCTACGAATTTGTACAAAAATACGAATTTCTTCAGTGAAATATGAAAAATAATTTCACGCTCTTCTACAAGATTCTCACAGTGGGTACTTGAGTAAACCTCATATTGGAGAAAAATTGAATTAAAAGTTCGTGATTAGTTGCGCATTTAAAGTGATTCTTGTGAAATAAAGTGAAAGAAAAAGTTTGTGAAAATGGCAGATTCGAGTGCTGAAGCTAAAGTTGCCACTCCTAGTAGTGAAACAAAGCAAGTCAAGAAAGCCGCTGCCTCTAAGAAGCCAGCCGCTAAGCCTACCCACCCACCAACTTCAGAAATGGTTAATAAAGCGATTGAAAATTTAAAGGAACGTGGTGGCTCTTCACTAATTGCCATTAAGAAATATTTAGCGTCAACGTACAAGGTTGATGCAAATAAAGTTGCGCCGTTTATTAAAAAATATGTGAAAAGTGCAGTTGCAAGTGGAAAATTAATTCAGACCAAAGGAAAAGGTGCATCCGGATCGTTTAAATTGCCTGTTGCCTCGAAGGCCAAGAGTGGCGAGTCTAAAAAGCCAACTGTGAAAAGTGTTGATAAGAAAGTGAAGAAGGACAAGGCAGTCAAATCTGACAAGAAGCCGAAAAGTCCAAAGAAAGCGGCCGAGAAGAAAAAATCGACTGCTGCCGCGGCTAAAACCGCCAAAAAGGCTGGAACAGTGAAAGCGAAAGTGGCCCCCAAGCAGAAGCCTACAAAACCATCTAAAGCTGGAGTTAAAGCTGCTAAATCACCCAAAGCAAAGAAAATTCCAACTACAACGAAAAAAGTTGCTGCTAAGAAGCCAGCAAAGAAGTGAATTAATCACAATTCATCAGAAAACAATAATAATTAAAAAGTCCTTTTCAGGGCTACCAAATTATTAAACAAAGAGTAAACTTAATTCGCATTAATTATAATATTTCATTACATTTATGGCCTTTGTTGATATGAATGTTTTTTCTTTGGTTTCCCTGCAATATAGTCTGCCAATATTTGCTTCTATTTAAACGAAAATTATGTGATTTTTTCATAATAATTTCTCTAAAGATAATCATAAAACATAATTAACGTGATAAAATTTTATTTTAGTATTTTTGTTACCACCAAATTGAAATAGAGTCTATGGAGAAATATTCTGCAAGTCTGCTATGGAAGTGGATGAGATTGTTTGAATAGCGTTGAGAAAAGTTACTATAATCTAGACTATTTGGTGTAATATTTTTATTGAAAATATTTAATACGTTGCCTGAAAGAATGATTTTCATCAATACCCATAAATTTACACGAAAAATGCATTATTTCTTCTATTATTATTGCTTTTTCGTAAATATTGCAATTTTATATGCACGAAAACACGCATATTTGACCAAATTACGTGAAAACTAAAAATGATATCGCCATTTAAGTTATATTTATAATTTTCTACATGTCCTATTTAATTATTAAAAGTAAAATATACTGAAAATTCCCAATAATAAAAAAGTTATTTCAGTTTGAATGTCTACGAATTTGTACAAAAATACGAATTTCTTCAGTGAAATATGAAAAATAATTTCACGCTCTTCTACAAGATTCTCACAGTGGGTACTTGAGTAAACCTCATATTGGAGAAAAATTGAATTAAAAGTTCGTGATTAGTTGCGCATTTAAAGTGATTCTTGTGAAATAAAGTGAAAGAAAAAGTTTGTGAAAATGGCAGATTCGAGTGCTGAAGCTAAAGTTGCCACTCCTAGTAGTGAAACAAAGAAAGTCAAGAAAGCCGCTGCCTCTAAGAAGCCAGCCGCTAAGCCTACCCACCCACCAACTTCAGAAATGGTTAATAAAGCGATTGAAAATTTAAAGGAACGTGGTGGCTCTTCATTAATTGCCATTAAGAAATATTTAGCGTCAACGTACAAGGTTGATGCAAATAAAGTTGCGCCGTTTATTAAAAAATATGTGAAAAGTGCAGTTGCAAGTGGAAAATTAATTCAGACCAAAGGAAAAGGTGCATCCGGATCGTTTAAATTGCCTGTTGCCTCGAAGGCCAAGAGTGGCGAGTCTAAAAAGCCAACTGTGAAAAGTGTTGATAAGAAAGTGAAGAAGGACAAGGCAGTCAAATCTGACAAGAAGCCGAAAAGTCCAAAGAAAGCGGCCGAGAAGAAAAAATCGACTGCTGCCGCGGCTAAAACCGCCAAAAAGGCTGGAACAGTGAAAGCGAAAGTGGCCCCCAAGCAGAAGCCTACAAAACCATCTAAAGCTGGAGTTAAAGCTGCTAAATCACCCAAAGCAAAGAAAATTCCAACTACAACGAAAAAAGTTGCTGCTAAGAAGCCAGCAAAGAAGTGAATTAATCACAATTCATCAGAAAACAATAATAATTAAAAAGTCCTTTTCAGGGCTACCAAATTATTAAACAAAGAGTAAACTTAATTCGCATTAATTATAATATTTCATTACATTTATAGCCTTTGTTGATATGAATGTTTTTTATTTGGTTTCCCTGCAATATAGTCTGCCAATATTTGCTTCTATTTAAACGAAAATTATGTGATTTTTTCATAATAATTTCTCTAAAGATAATCATAAAACATAATTAATGTGATAAAATTTTATTTTAGTATTTTTGTTACCACCAAATTGAAATAGAGTCTATGGAGAAATATTCTGCAAGTCTGCTATGGAAGTGGATGAGATTGTTTGAATAGCGTTGAGAAAAGTTACTATAATCTAGACTATTTGGTGTAATATTTTTATTGAAAATATTTAATACGTTGCCTGAAAGAATGATTTTCATCAATACCCATAAATTTACACGAAAAATGCATTATTTCTTCTATTATTATTGCTTTTTCGTAAATATTGCAATTTTATATGCACGAAAACACGCATATTTGACCAAATTACGTGAAAACTAAAAATGATATCGCCATTTAAGTTATATTTATAATTTTCTACATGTCCTATTTAATTAATAAAAGTAAAATATACTGAAAATTCCCAATAATAAAAAAGTTATTTCAGTTTGAATGTCTACGAATTTGTACAAAAATACGAATTTCTTCAGTGAAATATGAAAAATAATTTCACGCTCTTCTACAAGATTCTCACAGTGGGTACTTGAGTAAACCTCATATTGGAGAAAAATTGAATTAAAAGTTCGTGATTAGTTGCGCATTTAAAGTGATTCTTGTGAAATAAAGTGAAAGAAAAAGTTTGTGAAAATGGCAGATTCGAGTGCTGAAGCTAAAGTTGCCACTCCTAGTAGTGAAACAAAGCAAGTCAAGAAAGCCGCTGCCTCTAAGAAGCCAGCCGCTAAGCCTACCCACCCACCAACTTCAGAAATGGTTAATAAAGCGATTGAAAATTTAAAGGAACGTGGTGGCTCTTCATTAATTGCCATTAAGAAATATTTAGCGTCAACGTACAAGGTTGATGCAAATAAAGTTGCGCCGTTTATTAAAAAATATGTGAAAAGTGCAGTTGCAAGTGGAAAATTAATTCAGACCAAAGGAAAAGGTGCATCCGGATCGTTTAAATTGCCTGTTGCCTCGAAGGCCAAGAGTGGCGAGTCTAAAAAGCCAACTGTGAAAAGTGTTGATAAGAAAGTGAAGAAGGACAAGGCAGTCAAATCTGACAAGAAGCCGAAAAGTCCAAAGAAAGCGGCCGAGAAGAAAAAATCGACTGCTGCCGCGGCTAAAACCGCCAAAAAGGCTGGAACAGTGAAAGCGAAAGTGGCCCCCAAGCAGAAGCCTACAAAACCATCTAAAGCTGGAGTTAAAGCTGCTAAATCACCCAAAGCAAAGAAAATTCCAACTACAACGAAAAAAGTTGCTGCTAAGAAGCCAGCAAAGAAGTGAATTAATCACAATTCATCAGAAAACAATAATTAAAAAGTCCTTTTCAGGGCTACCAAATTATTAAACAAAGAGTAAACTTAATTCGCATCAATTATAATATTTCATTACATTTATGGCCTTTGTTGATATGAATGTTTTTTCTTTGGTTTCCCTGCAATATAGTCTGCCAATATTTGCTTCTATTTAAACGAAAATTATGTGATTTTTTCATAATAATTTCTCTAAAGATAATCATAAAACATAATTAACGTGATAAAATTTTATTTTAGTATTTTTGTTACCACCAAATTGAAATAGAGTCTATGGAGAAATATTCTGCAAGTCTGCTATGGAAGTGGATGAGATTGTTTGAATAGCGTTGAGAAAAGTCACTATAATCTAGACTATTTGGTGTAATATTTTTATTGAAAATATTTAATACGTTACCTGAAAGAATGATTTTCATCAATACCCATAAATTTACACGAAAAATGCATTATTTCTTCTATTATTATTGCTTTTTCGTAAATATTGCAATTTTATATGCACGAAAACACGCATATTTGACCAAATTACGTGAAAACTAAAAATGATATCGCCATTTAAGTTATATTTATAATTTTCTACATGTCCTATTTAATTATTAAAAGTAAAATATACTGAAAATTCCCAATAATAAAAAAGTTATTTCAGTTTGAATGTCTACGAATTTGTACAAAAATACGAATTTCTTCAGTGAAATATGAAAAATAATTTCACGCTCTTCTACAAGATTCTCACAGTGGGTACTTGAGTATAGGAGAAAAATTGAATTAAAAGTTCGTGATTAGTTGCGCATTTAAAGTGATTCTTGTGAAATAAAGTGAAAGAAAAAGTTTGTGAAAATGGCAGATTCGAGTGCTGAAGCTAAAGTTGCCACTCCTAGTAGTGAAACAAAGCAAGTCAAGAAAGCCGCTGCCTCTAAGAAGCCAGCCGCTAAGCCTACCCACCCACCAACTTCAGAAATGGTTAATAAAGCGATTGAAAATTTAAAGGAACGTGGTGGCTCTTCATTAATTGCCATTAAGAAATATTTAGCGTCAACGTACAAGGTTGATGCAAATAAAGTTGCGCCGTTTATTAAAAAATATGTGAAAAGTGCAGTTGCAAGTGGAAAATTAATTCAGACCAAAGGAAAAGGTGCATCCGGATCGTTTAAATTGCCTGTTGCCTCGAAGGCCAAGAGTGGCGAGTCTAAAAAGCCAACTGTGAAAAGTGTTGATAAGAAAGTGAAGAAGGACAAGGCAGTCAAATCTGACAAGAAGCCGAAAAGTCCAAAGAAAGCGGCCGAGAAGAAAAAATCGACTGCTGCCGCGGCTAAAACCGCCAAAAAGGCTGGAACAGTGAAAGCGAAAGTGGCCCCCAAGCAGAAGCCTACAAAACCATCTAAAGCTGGAGTTAAAGCTGCTAAATCACCCAAAGCAAAGAAAATTCCAACTACAACGAAAAAAGTTGCTGCTAAGAAGCCAGCAAAGAAGTGAATTAATCACAATTCATCAGAAAACAATAATTAAAAAGTCCTTTTCAGGGCTACCAAATTATTAAACAAAGAGTAAACTTAATTCGCATCAATTATAATATTTCATTACATTTATGGCCTTTGTTGATATGAATGTTTTTTCTTTGGTTTCCCTGCAATATAGTCTGCCAATATTTGCTTCTATTTAAACGAAAATTATGCGATTTTTTCATAATAATTTCTCTAAAGATAATCATAAAACATAATTAACGTGATAAAATTTTATTTTAGTATTTTTGTTACCACCAAATTGAAATAGAGTCTATGGAGAAATATTCTGCAAGTCTGCTATGGAAGTGGATGAGATTGTTTGAATAGCGTTGAGAAAAGTCACTATAATCTAGACTATTTGGTGTAATATTTTTATTGAAAATATTTAATACGTTACCTGAAAGAATGATTTTCATCAATACCCATAAATTTACACGAAAAATGCATTATTTCTTCTATTATTATTGCTTTTTCGTAAATATTGCAATTTTATATGCACGAAAACACGCATATTTGACCAAATTACGTAAAAACTAAAAATGATATCGCCATTTAAGTTATATTTATAATTTTCTACATGTCCTATTTAATTAATAAAAGTAAAATATACTGAAAATTCCTAATAATAAAAATGTTATTTCAGTTTGAATGTCTACGAATTTGTACAAAAATACGAATTTCTTCAGTGAAATATGAAAAATAATTTCGCGCTCTTCTACAAGATTCTCACAGTGGGTACTTGAGTAAACCTCATATCGGAGAAAAACTGAATTAAAAGTTCTTAATTAGTTGCGCATTTAAAGTGATTCTTGTGAAATAAAGTGAAAGAAAAAGTTTGTGAAAATGGCAGATTCGAGTGCTGAAGCTAAAGTTGCCACTCCTAGTAGTGAAACAAAGAAAGTCAAGAAAGCCGCTGCCTCTAAGAAGCCAGCCGCTAAGCCTACCCACCCACCAACTTCAGAAATGGTTAATAAAGCGATTGAAAATTTAAAGGAACGTGGTGGCTCTTCATTAATTGCCATTAAGAAATATTTAGCGTCAACGTACAAGGTTGATGCAAATAAAGTTGCGCCGTTTATTAAAAAATATGTGAAAAGTGCAGTTGCAAGTGGAAAATTAATTCAGACCAAAGGAAAAGGTGCATCCGGATCGTTTAAATTGCCTGTTGCCTCGAAGGCCAAGAGTGGCGAGTCTAAAAAGCCAACTGTGAAAAGTGTTGATAAGAAAGTGAAGAAGGACAAGGCAGTCAAATCTGACAAGAAGCCGAAAAGTCCAAAGAAAGCGGCCGAGAAGAAAAAATCGACTGCTGCCGCGGCTAAAACCGCCAAAAAGGCTGGAACAGTGAAAGCGAAAGTGGCCCCCAAGCAGAAGCCTACAAAACCATCTAAAGCTGGAGTTAAAGCTGCTAAATCACCCAAAGCAAAGAAAATTCCAACTACAACGAAAAAAGTTGCTGCTAAGAAGCCAGCAAAGAAGTGAATTAATCACAATTCATCAGAAAACAATAATAATTAAAAAGTCCTTTTCAGGGCTACCAAATTATTAAACAAAGAGTAAACTTAATTCGCATTAATTATAATATTTCATTACATTTATAGCCTTTGTTGATATGAATGTTTTTTCTTTGGTTTCCCTGCAATATAGTCTGCCAATATTTGCTTCTATTTAAACGAAAATTATGTGATTTTTTCATAATAATTTCTCTAAAGATAATCATAAAACATAATTAACGTGATAAAATTTTATTTTAGTATTTTTGTTACCACCAAATTGAAATAGAGTCTATGGAGAAATATTCTGCAAGTCTGCTATGGAAGTGGATGAGATTGTTTGAATAGCGTTGAGAAAAGTTACTATAATCTAGACTATTTGGTGTAATATTTTTATTGAAAATATTTAATACGTTGCCTGAAAGAATGATTTTCATCAATACCCATAAATTTACACGAAAAATACATTATTTCTTCTATTATTATTGCTTTTTCGTAAATATTGCAATTTTATATGCACGAAAACACGCAT
Source organism: Thereva nobilitata (assembly GCA_963855945.1). Lineage (NCBI taxonomy): Eukaryota > Metazoa > Arthropoda > Insecta > Diptera > Therevidae > Thereva > Thereva nobilitata. The sequence goes on from OY979695.1 coordinate 126,126,236, forward strand.
ATTTGACCAAATTACGTGAAAACTAAAAATGATATCGCCATTTAAGTTATATTTATAATTTTCTACATGTCCTATTTAATTATTAAAAGTAAAATATACTGAAAATTCCCAATAATAAAAAAGTTATTTCAGTTTGAATGTCTACGAATTTGTACAAAAATACGAATTTCTTCAGTGAAATATGAAAAATAATTTCACGCTCTTCTACAAGATTCTCACAGTGGGTACTTGAGTAAACCTCATATTGGAGAAAAATTGAATTAAAAGTTCGTGATTAGTTGCGCATTTAAAGTGATTCTTGTGAAATAAAGTGAAAGAAAAAGTTTGTGAAAATGGCAGATTCGAGTGCTGAAGCTAAAGTTGCCACTCCTAGTAGTGAAACAAAGAAAGTCAAGAAAGCCGCTGCCTCTAAGAAGCCAGCCGCTAAGCCTACCCACCCACCAACTTCAGAAATGGTTAATAAAGCGATTGAAAATTTAAAGGAACGTGGTGGCTCTTCATTAATTGCCATTAAGAAATATTTAGCGTCAACGTACAAGGTTGATGCAAATAAAGTTGCGCCGTTTATTAAAAAATATGTGAAAAGTGCAGTTGCAAGTGGAAAATTAATTCAGACCAAAGGAAAAGGTGCATCCGGATCGTTTAAATTGCCTGTTGCCTCGAAGGCCAAGAGTGGCGAGTCTAAAAAGCCAACTGTGAAAAGTGTTGATAAGAAAGTGAAGAAGGACAAGGCAGTCAAATCTGACAAGAAGCCGAAAAGTCCAAAGAAAGCGGCCGAGAAGAAAAAATCGACTGCTGCCGCGGCTAAAACCGCCAAAAATGCTGGAACAGTGAAAGCGAAAGTGGCCCCCAAGCAGAAGCCTACAAAACCATCTAAAGCTGGAGTTAAAGCTGCTAAATCACCCAAAGCAAAGAAAATTCCAACTACAACGAAAAAAGTTGCTGCTAAGAAGCCAGCAAAGAAGTGAATTAATCACAATTCATCAGAAAACAATAATAATTAAAAAGTCCTTTTCAGGGCTACCAAATTATTAAACAAAGAGTAAACTTAATTCGCATTAATTATAATATTTCATTACATTTATAGCCTTTGTTGATATGAATGTTTTTTCTTTGGTTTCCCTGCAATATAGTCTGCCAATATTTGCTTCTATTTAAACGAAAATTATGTGATTTTTTCATAATAATTTCTCTAAAGATAATCATAAAACATAATTAACGTGATAAAATTTTATTTTAGTATTTTTGTTACCACCAAATTGAAATAGAGTCTATGGAGAAATATTCTGCAAGTCTGCTATGGAAGTGGATGAGATTGTTTGAATAGCGTTGAGAAAAGTTACTATAATCTAGACTATTTGGTGTAATATTTTTATTGAAAATATTTAATACGTTGCCTGAAAGAATGCTTTTCATCAATACCCATAAATTTACAGGAAAAATGCATTATTTCTTCTATTATTATTGCTTTTTCGTAAATATTGCAATTTTATATGCACGAAAACACGCATATTTGACCAAATTACGTGAAAACTAAAAATGATATCGCCATTTAAGTTATATTTATAATTTTCTACATGTCCTATTTAATTAATAAAAGTAAAATATACTGAAAATTCCCAATAATAAAAAAGTTATTTCAGTTTGAATGTCTACGAATTTGTACAAAAATACGAATTTCTTCAGTGAAATATGAAAAATAATTTCACGCTCTTCTACAAGATTCTCACAGTGGGTACTTGAGTAAACCTCATATTGGAGAAAAATTGAATTAAAAGTTCGTGATTAGTTGCGCATTTAAAGTGATTCTTGTGAAATAAAGTGAAAGAAAAAGTTTGTGAAAATGGCAGATTCGAGTGCTGAAGCTAAAGTTGCCACTCCTAGTAGTGAAACAAAGAAAGTCAAGAAAGCCGCTGCCTCTAAGAAGCCAGCCGCTAAGCCTACCCACCCACCAACTTCAGAAATGGTTAATAAAGCGATTGAAAATTTAAAGGAACGTGGTGGCTCTTCATTAATTGCCATTAAGAAATATTTAGCGTCAACGTACAAGGTTGATGCAAATAAAGTTGCGCCGTTTATTAAAAAATATGTGAAAAGTGCAGTTGCAAGTGGAAAATTAATTCAGACCAAAGGAAAAGGTGCATCCGGATCGTTTAAATTGCCTGTTGCCTCGAAGGCCAAGAGTGGCGAGTCTAAAAAGCCAACTGTGAAAAGTGTTGATAAGAAAGTGAAGAAGGACAAGGCAGTCAAATCTGACAAGAAGCCGAAAAGTCCAAAGAAAGCGGCCGAGAAGAAAAAATCGACAGCTGCCGCGGCTAAAACCGCCAAAAAGGCTGGAACAGTGAAAGCGAAAGTGGCCCCCAAGCAGAAGCCTACAAAACCATCTAAAGCTGGAGTTAAAGCTGCTAAATCACCCAAAGCAAAGAAAATTCCAACTACAACGAAAAAAGTTGCTGCTAAGAAGCCAGCAAAGAAGTGAATTAATCACAATTCATCAGAAAACAATAATTAAAAAGTCCTTTTCAGGGCTACCAAATTATTAAACAAAGAGTAAACTTAATTCGCATCAATTATAATATTTCATTACATTTATGGCCTTTGTTGATATGAATGTTTTTTCTTTGGTTTCCCTGCAATATAGTCTGCCAATATTTGCTTCTATTTAAACGAAAATTATGTGATTTTTTCATAATAATTTCTCTAAAGATAATCATAAAACATAATTAACGTGATAAAATTTTATTTTAGTATTTTTGTTACCACCAAATTGAAATAGAGTCTATGGAGAAATATTCTGCAAGTCTGCTATGGAAGTGGATGAGATTGTTTGAATAGCGTTGAGAAAAGTCACTATAATCTAGACTATTTGGTGTAATATTTTTATTGAAAATATTTAATACGTTACCTGAAAGAATGATTTTCATCAATACCCATAAATTTACACGAAAAATGCATTATTTCTTCTATTATTATTGCTTTTTCGTAAATATTGCAATTTTATATGCACGAAAACACGCATATTTGACCAAATTACGTGAAAACTAAAAATGATATCGCCATTTAAGTTATATTTATAATTTTCTACATGTCCTATTTAATTAATAAAAGTAAAATATACTGAAAATTCCTAATAATAGAAAAGTTATTTCAGTTTGAATGGCTACGAATTTGTACAAAAATACGAATTTCTTCAGTGAAATATGAAAAATAATTTCACGCTCTTCTACAAGATTCTCACAGTGGGTACTTGAGTAAACCTCATATCGGAGAAAAATTGAATTAAAAGTTCGTAATTAGTTGCGCATTTAAAGTGATTCTTGTGAAATAAAGTGAAAGAAAAGGTTTGTGAAAATGGCAGATTCGAGTGCTGAAGCTAAAGTTGCCACTCCTAGTAGTGAAACAAAGAAAGTCAAGAAAGCCGCTGCCTCTAAGAAGCCAGCCGCTAAGCCTACCCACCCACCAACTTCAGAAATGGTTAATAAAGCGATTGAAAATTTAAAGGAACGTGGTGGCTCTTCATTAATTGCCATTAAGAAATATTTAGCGTCAACGTACAAGGTTGATGCAAATAAAGTTGCGCCGTTTATTAAAAAATATGTGAAAAGTGCAGTTGCAAGTGGAAAATTAATTCAGACCAAAGGAAAAGGTGCATCCGGATCGTTTAAATTGCCTGTTGCCTCGAAGGCCAAGAGTGGCGAGTCTAAAAAGCCAACTGTGAAAAGTGTTGATAAGAAAGTGAAGAAGGACAAGGCAGTCAAATCTGACAAGAAGCCGAAAAGTCCAAAGAAAGCGGCCGAGAAGAAAAAATCGACTGCTGCCGCGGCTAAAACCGCCAAAAAGGCTGGAACAGTGAAAGCGAAAGTGGCCCCCAAGCAGAAGCCTACAAAACCATCTAAAGCTGGAGTTAAAGCTGCTAAATCACCCAAAGCAAAGAAAATTCCAACTACAACGAAAAAAGTTGCTGCTAAGAAGCCAGCAAAGAAGTGAATTAATCACAATTCATCAGAAAACAATAATAATTAAAAAGTCCTTTTCAGGGCTACCAAATTATTAAACAAAGAGTAAACTTAATTCGCATTAATTATAATATTTCATTACATTTATAGCCTTTGTTGATATGAATGTTTTTTCTTTGGTTTCCCTGCAATATAGTCTGCCAATATTTGCTTCTATTTAAACGAAAATTATGTGATTTTTTCATAATAATTTCTCTAAAGATAATCATAAAACATAATTAACGTGATAAAATTTTATTTTAGTATTTTTGTTACCACCAAATTGAAATAGAGTCTATGGAGAAATATTCTGCAAGTCTGCTATGGAAGTGGATGAGATTGTTTGAATAGCGTTGAGAAAAGTTACTATAATCTAGACTATTTGGTGTAATATTTTTATTGAAAATATTTAATACGTTGCCTGAAAGAATGCTTTTCATCAATACCCATAAATTTACAGGAAAAATGCATTATTTCTTCTATTATTATTGCTTTTTCGTAAATATTGCAATTTTATATGCACGAAAACACGCATATTTGACCAAATTACGTGAAAACTAAAAATGATATCGCCATTTAAGTTATATTTATAATTTTCTACATGTCCTATTTAATTAATAAAAGTAAAATATACTGAAAATTCCTAATAATAGAAAAGTTATTTCAGTTTGAATGGCTACGAATTTGTACAAAAATACGAATTTCTTCAGTGAAATATGAAAAATAATTTCACGCTCTTCTACAAGATTCTCACAGTGGGTACTTGAGTAAACCTCATATCGGAGAAAAATTGAATTAAAAGTTCGTAATTAGTTGCGCATTTAAAGTGATTCTTGTGAAATAAAGTGAAAGAAAAGGTTTGTGAAAATGGCAGATTCGAGTGCTGAAGCTAAAGTTGCCACTCCTAGTAGTGAAACAAAGAAAGTCAAGAAAGCCGCTGCCTCTAAGAAGCCAGCCGCTAAGCCTACCCACCCACCAACTTCAGAAATGGTTAATAAAGCGATTGAAAATTTAAAGGAACGTGGTGGCTCTTCATTAATTGCCATTAAGAAATATTTAGCGTCAACGTACAAGGTTGATGCAAATAAAGTTGCGCCGTTTATTAAAAAATATGTGAAAAGTGCAGTTGCAAGTGGAAAATTAATTCAGACCAAAGGAAAAGGTGCATCCGGATCGTTTAAATTGCCTGTTGCCTCGAAGGCCAAGAGTGGCGAGTCTAAAAAGCCAACTGTGAAAAGTGTTGATAAGAAAGTGAAGAAGGACAAGGCAGTCAAATCTGACAAGAAGCCGAAAAGTCCAAAGAAAGCGGCCGAGAAGAAAAAATCGACTGCTGCCGCGGCTAAAACCGCCAAAAAGGCTGGAACAGTGAAAGCGAAAGTGGCCCCCAAGCAGAAGCCTACAAAACCATCTAAAGCTGGAGTTAAAGCTGCTAAATCACCCAAAGCAAAGAAAATTCCAACTACAACGAAAAAAGTTGCTGCTAAGAAGCCAGCAAAGAAGTGAATTAATCACAATTCATCAGAAAACAATAATAATTAAAAAGTCCTTTTCAGGGCTACCAAATTATTAAACAAAGAGTAAACTTAATTCGCATTAATTATAATATTTCATTACATTTATAGCCTTTGTTGATATGAATGTTTTTTCTTTGGTTTCCCTGCAATATAGTCTGCCAATATTTGCTTCTATTTAAACGAAAATTATGTGATTTTTTCATAATAATTTCTCTAAAGATAATCATAAAACATAATTAACGTGATAAAATTTTATTTTAGTATTTTTGTTACCACCAAATTGAAATAGAGTCTATGGAGAAATATTCTGCAAGTCTGCTATGGAAGTGGATGAGATTGTTTGAATAGCGTTGAGAAAAGTTACTATAATCTAGACTATTTGGTGTAATATTTTTATTGAAAATATTTAATACGTTGCCTGAAAGAATGCTTTTCATCAATACCCATAAATTTACAGGAAAAATGCATTATTTCTTCTATTATTATTGCTTTTTCGTAAATATTGCAATTTTATATGCACGAAAACACGCATATTTGACCAAATTACGTGAAAACTAAAAATGATATCGCCATTTAAGTTATATTTATAATTTTCTACATGTCCTATTTAATTAATAAAAGTAAAATATACTGAAAATTCCCAATAATAAAAAAGTTATTTCAGTTTGAATGTCTACGAATTTGTACAAAAATACGAATTTCTTCAGTGAAATATGAAAAATAATTTCACGCTCTTCTACAAGATTCTCACAGTGGGTACTTGAGTAAACCTCATATTGGAGAAAAATTGAATTAAAAGTTCGTGATTAGTTGCGCATTTAAAGTGATTCTTGTGAAATAAAGTGAAAGAAAAAGTTTGTGAAAATGGCAGATTCGAGTGCTGAAGCTAAAGTTGCCACTCCTAGTAGTGAAACAAAGAAAGTCAAGAAAGCCGCTGCCTCTAAGAAGCCAGCCGCTAAGCCTACCCACCCACCAACTTCAGAAATGGTTAATAAAGCGATTGAAAATTTAAAGGAACGTGGTGGCTCTTCATTAATTGCCATTAAGAAATATTTAGCGTCAACGTACAAGGTTGATGCAAATAAAGTTGCGCCGTTTATTAAAAAATATGTGAAAAGTGCAGTTGCAAGTGGAAAATTAATTCAGACCAAAGGAAAAGGTGCATCCGGATCGTTTAAATTGCCTGTTGCCTCGAAGGCCAAGAGTGGCGAGTCTAAAAAGCCAACTGTGAAAAGTGTTGATAAGAAAGTGAAGAAGGACAAGGCAGTCAAATCTGACAAGAAGCCGAAAAGTCCAAAGAAAGCGGCCGAGAAGAAAAAATCGACAGCTGCCGCGGCTAAAACCGCCAAAAAGGCTGGAACAGTGAAAGCGAAAGTGGCCCCCAAGCAGAAGCCTACAAAACCATCTAAAGCTGGAGTTAAAGCTGCTAAATCACCCAAAGCAAAGAAAATTCCAACTACAACGAAAAAAGTTGCTGCTAAGAAGCCAGCAAAGAAGTGAATTAATCACAATTCATCAGAAAACAATAATTAAAAAGTCCTTTTCAGGGCTACCAAATTATTAAACAAAGAGTAAACTTAATTCGCATCAATTATAATATTTCATTACATTTATGGCCTTTGTTGATATGAATGTTTTTTCTTTGGTTTCCCTGCAATATAGTCTGCCAATATTTGCTTCTATTTAAACGAAAATTATGTGATTTTTTCATAATAATTTCTCTAAAGATAATCATAAAACATAATTAACGTGATAAAATTTTATTTTAGTATTTTTGTTACCACCAAATTGAAATAGAGTCTATGGAGAAATATTCTGCAAGTCTGCTATGGAAGTGGATGAGATTGTTTGAATAGCGTTGAGAAAAGTCACTATAATCTAGACTATTTGGTGTAATATTTTTATTGAAAATATTTAATACGTTACCTGAAAGAATGATTTTCATCAATACCCATAAATTTACACGAAAAATGCATTATTTCTTCTATTATTATTGCTTTTTCGTAAATATTGCAATTTTATATGCACGAAAACACGCATATTTGACCAAATTACGTGAAAACTAAAAATGATATCGCCATTTAAGTTATATTTATAATTTTCTACATGTCCTATTTAATTAATAAAAGTAAAATATACTGAAAATTCCTAATAATAGAAAAGTTATTTCAGTTTGAATGGCTACGAATTTGTACAAAAATACGAATTTCTTCAGTGAAATATGAAAAATAATTTCACGCTCTTCTACAAGATTCTCACAGTGGGTACTTGAGTAAACCTCATATCGGAGAAAAATTGAATTAAAAGTTCGTAATTAGTTGCGCATTTAAAGTGATTCTTGTGAAATAAAGTGAAAGAAAAGGTTTGTGAAAATGGCAGATTCGAGTGCTGAAGCTAAAGTTGCCACTCCTAGTAGTGAAACAAAGAAAGTCAAGAAAGCCGCTGCCTCTAAGAAGCCAGCCGCTAAGCCTACCCACCCACCAACTTCAGAAATGGTTAATAAAGCGATTGAAAATTTAAAGGAACGTGGTGGCTCTTCATTAATTGCCATTAAGAAATATTTAGCGTCAACGTACAAGGTTGATGCAAATAAAGTTGCGCCGTTTATTAAAAAATATGTGAAAAGTGCAGTTGCAAGTGGAAAATTAATTCAGACCAAAGGAAAAGGTGCATCCGGATCGTTTAAATTGCCTGTTGCCTCGAAGGCCAAGAGTGGCGAGTCTAAAAAGCCAACTGTGAAAAGTGTTGATAAGAAAGTGAAGAAGGACAAGGCAGTCAAATCTGACAAGAAGCCGAAAAGTCCAAAGAAAGCGGCCGAGAAGAAAAAATCGACTGCTGCCGCGGCTAAAACCGCCAAAAAGGCTGGAACAGTGAAAGCGAAAGTGGCCCCCAAGCAGAAGCCTACAAAACCATCTAAAGCTGGAGTTAAAGCTGCTAAATCACCCAAAGCAAAGAAAATTCCAACTACAACGAAAAAAGTTGCTGCTAAGAAGCCAGCAAAGAAGTGAATTAATCACAATTCATCAGAAAACAATAATAATTAAAAAGTCCTTTTCAGGGCTACCAAATTATTAAACAAAGAGTAAACTTAATTCGCATTAATTATAATATTTCATTACATTTATAGCCTTTGTTGATATGAATGTTTTTTCTTTGGTTTCCCTGCAATATAGTCTGCCAATATTTGCTTCTATTTAAACGAAAATTATGTGATTTTTTCATAATAATTTCTCTAAAGATAATCATAAAACCATAATTAACGTGATAAAATTTTATTTTAGTATTTTTGTTACCACCAAATTTAAATAGAGTCTATGGAGAAATATTCTGCAAGTCTGCTATGGAAGTGGATGAGATTGTTTGAATAGCGTTGAGAAAAGTTACTATAATCTAGACTATTTGGTGTAATATTTTTATTGAAAATATTTAATACGTTGCCTGAAAGAATGATTTTCATCAATACCCATAAATTTACACGAAAAATGCATTATTTCTTCTATTATTATTGCTTTTTCGTAAATATTGCAATTTTATATGCACGAAAACACGCATATTTGACCAAATTACGTGAAAACTGAAAATGATATCGCCATTTAAGTTATATTTATAATTTTCTACATGTCCTATTTAATTAATAAAAGTAAAATATACTGAAAATTCCCAATAATAAAAAAGTTATTTCAGTTTGAATGTCTACGAATTTGTACAAAAATACGAATTTCTTCAGTGAAATATGAAAAATAATTTCACGCTCTTCTACAAGATTCTCACAGTGGGTACTTGAGTAAACCTCATATTGGAGAAAAATTGAATTAAAAGTTCGTGATTAGTTGCGCATTTAAAGTGATTCTTGTGAAATAAAGTGAAAGAAAAAGTTTGTGAAAATGGCAGATTCGAGTGCTGAAGCTAAAGTTGCCACTCCTAGTAGTGAAACAAAGAAAGTCAAGAAAGCCGCTGCCTCTAAGAAGCCAGCCGCTAAGCCTACCCACCCACCAACTTCAGAAATGGTTAATAAAGCGATTGAAAATTTAAAGGAACGTGGTGGCTCTTCATTAATTGCCATTAAGAAATATTTAGCGTCAACGTACAAGGTTGATGCAAATAAAGTTGCGCCGTTTATTAAAAAATATGTGAAAAGTGCAGTTGCAAGTGGAAAATTAATTCAGACCAAAGGAAAAGGTGCATCCGGATCGTTTAAATTGCCTGTTGCCTCGAAGGCCAAGAGTGGCGAGTCTAAAAAGCCAACTGTGAAAAGTGTTGATAAGGAAGTGAAGAAGGACAAGGCAGTCAAATCTGACAAGAAGCCGAAAAGTCCAAAGAAAGCGGCCGAGAAGAAAAAATCGACTGCTGCCGCGGCTAAAACCGCCAAAAAGGCTGGAACAGTGAAAGCGAAAGTGGCCCCCAAGCAGAAGCCTACAAAACCATCTAAAGTTGGAGTTAAAGCTGCTAAATCACCCAAAGCAAAGAAAATTCCAACTACAACGAAAAAAGTTGCTGCTAAGAAGCCAGCAAAGAAGTGAATTAATCACAATTCATCAGAAAACAATAATAATTAAAAAGTCCTTTTCAGGGCTACCAAATTATTAAACAAAGAGTAAACTTAATTCGCATTAATTATAATATTTCATTACATTTATAGCCTTTGTTGATATGAATGTTTTTTCTTTGGTTTCCCTGCAATATAGTCTGCCAATATTTGCTTCTATTTAAACGAAAATTATGTGATTTTTTCATAATAATTTCTCTAAAGATAATCATAAAACATAATTAACGTGATAAAATTTTATTTTAGTATTTTTGTTACCACCAAATTGAAATAGAGTCTATGGAGAAATATTCTGCAAGTCTGCTATGGAAGTGGATGAGATTGTTTGAATAGCGTTGAGAAAAGTTACTATAATCTAGACTATTTGGTGTAATATTTTTATTGAAAATATTTAATACGTTGCCTGAAAGAATGATTTTCATCAATACCCATAAATTTACACGAAAAATGCATTATTTCTTCTATTATTATTGCTTTTTCGTAAATATTGCAATTTTATATGCACGAAAACACGCATATTTGACCAAATTACGTGAAAACTAAAAATGATATCGCCATTTAAGTTATATTTATAATTTTCTACATGTCCTATTTAATTAATAAAAGTAAAATATACTGAAAATTCCCAATAATAAAAAAGTTATTTCAGTTTGAATGTCTACGAATTTGTACAAAAATACGAATTTCTTCAGTGAAATATGAAAAATAATTTCACGCTCTTCTACAAGATTCTCACAGTGGGTACTTGAGTAAACCTCATATTGGAGAAAAATTGAATTAAAAGTTCGTGATTAGTTGCGCATTTAAAGTGATTCTTGTGAAATAAAGTGAAAGAAAAAGTTTGTGAAAATGGCAGATTCGAGTGCTGAAGCTAAAGTTGCCACTCCTAGTAGTGAAACAAAGAAAGTCAAGAAAGCCGCTGCCTCTAAGAAGCCAGCCGCTAAGCCTACCCACCCACCAACTTCAGAAATGGTTAATAAAGCGATTGAAAATTTAAAGGAACGTGGTGGCTCTTCATTAATTGCCATTAAGAAATATTTAGCGTCAACGTACAAGGTTGATGCAAATAAAGTTGCGCCGTTTATTAAAAAATATGTGAAAAGTGCAGTTGCAAGTGGAAAATTAATTCAGACCAAAGGAAAAGGTGCATCCGGATCGTTTAAATTGCCTGTTGCCTCGAAGGCCAAGAGTGGCGAGTCTAAAAAGCCAACTGTGAAAAGTGTTGATAAGAAAGTGAAGAAGGACAAGGCAGTCAAATCTGACAAGAAGCCGAAAAGTCCAAAGAAAGCGGCCGAGAAGAAAAAATCGACTGCTGCCGCGGCTAAAACCGCCAAAAAGGCTGGAACAGTGAAAGCGAAAGTGGCCCCCAAGCAGAAGCCTACAAAACCATCTAAAGCTGGAGTTAAAGCTGCTAAATCACCCAAAGCAAAGAAAATTCCAACTACAACGAAAAAAGTTGCTGCTAAGAAGCCAGCAAAGAAGTGAATTAATCACAATTCATCAGAAAACAATAATAATTAAAAAGTCCTTTTCAGGGCTACCAAATTATTAAACAAAGAGTAAACTTAATTCGCATTAATTATAATATTTCATTACATTTATAGCCTTTGTTGATATGAATGTTTTTTCTTTGGTTTCCCTGCAATATAGTCTGCCAATATTTGCTTCTATTTAAACGAAAATTATGTGATTTTTTCATAATAATTTCTCTAAAGATAATCATAAAACCATAATTAACGTGATAAAATTTTATTTTAGTATTTTTGTTACCACCAAATTTAAATAGAGTCTATGGAGAAATATTCTGCAAGTCTGCTATGGAAGTGGATGAGATTGTTTGAATAGCGTTGAGAAAAGTTACTATAATCTAGACTATTTGGTGTAATATTTTTATTGAAAATATTTAATACGTTGCCTGAAAGAATGATTTTCATCAATACCCATAAATTTACACGAAAAATGCATTATTTCTTCTATTATTATTGCTTTTTCGTAAATATTGCAATTTTATATGCACGAAAACACGCATATTTGACCAAATTACGTGAAAACTGAAAATGATATCGCCATTTAAGTTATATTTATAATTTTCTACATGTCCTATTTAATTAATAAAAGTAAAATATACTGAAAATTCCCAATAATAAAAAAGTTATTTCAGTTTGAATGTCTACGAATTTGTACAAAAATACGAATTTCTTCAGTGAAATATGAAAAATAATTTCACGCTCTTCTACAAGATTCTCACAGTGGGTACTTGAGTCAACCTCATATTGGAGAAAAATTGAATTAAAAGTTCGTAAGTTGCGCATTTAAAGTGATTCTTGTGAAATAAAGTGAAAGAAAAAGTTTGTGAAAATGGCAGATTCGAGTGCTGAAGCTAAAGTTGCCACTCCTAGTAGTGAAACAAAGAAAGTCAAGAAAGCCGCTGCCTCTAAGAAGCCAGCCGCTAAGCCTACCCACCCACCAACTTCAGAAATGGTTAATAAAGCGATTGAAAATTTAAAGGAACGTGGTGGCTCTTCATTAATTGCCATTAAGAAATATTTAGCGTCAACGTACAAGGTTGATGCAAATAAAGTTGCGCCGTTTATTAAAAAATATGTGAAAAGTGCAGTTGCAAGTGGAAAATTAATTCAGACCAAAGGAAAAGGTGCATCCGGATCGTTTAAATTGCCTGTTGCCTCGAAGGCCAAGAGTGGCGAGTCTAAAAAGCCAACTGTGAAAAGTGTTGATAAGAAAGTGAAGAATGACAAGGCAGTCAAATCTGACAAGAAGCCGAAAAGTCCAAAGAAAGCGGCCGAGAAGAAAAAATCGACTGCTGCCGCGGCTAAAACCGCCAAAAAGGCTGGAACAGTGAAAGCGAAAGTGGCCCCCAAGCAGAAGCCTACAAAACCATCTAAAGTTGGAGTTAAAGCTGCTAAATCACCCAAAGCAAAGAAAATTCCAACTACAACGAAAAAAGTTGCTGCTAAGAAGCCAGCAAAGAAGTGAATTAATCACAATTCATCAGAAAACAATAATAATTAAAAAGTCCTTTTCAGGGCTACCAAATTATTAAACAAAGAGTAAACTTAATTCGCATTAATTATAATATTTCATTACATTTATAGCCTTTGTTGATATGAATGTTTTTTCTTTGGTTTCCCTGCAATATAGTCTGCCAATATTTGCTTCTATTTAAACGAAAATTATGTGATTTTTTCATAATAATTTCTCTAAAGATAATCATAAAACATAATTAACGTGATAAAATTTTATTTTAGTATTTTTGTTACCACCAAATTGAAATAGAGTCTATGGAGAAATATTCTGCAAGTCTGCTATGGAAGTGGATGAGATTGTTTGAATAGCGTTGAGAAAAGTTACTATAATCTAGACTATTTGGTGTAATATTTTTATTGAAAATATTTAATACGTTGCCTGAAAGAATGATTTTCATCAATACCCATAAATTTACACGAAAAATGCATTATTTCTTCTATTATTATTGCTTTTTCGTAAATATTGCAATTTTATATTCACGAAAACACGCATATTTGACCAAATTACGTGAAAACTAAAAGTGATATCGCCATTTAAGTTATATTTATAATTTTCTACATGTCCTATTTAATTAATAAAAGTAAAATATACTGAAAATTCCCAATAATAAAAAAGTTATTTCAGTTTGAATGTCTACGAATTTGTACAAAAATACGAATTTCTTCAGTGAAATATGAAAAATAATTTCACGCTCTTCTACAAGATTCTCACAGTGGGTACTTGAGTAAACCTCATATTGGAGAAAAATTGAATTAAAAGTTCGTGATTAGTTGCGCATTTAAAGTGATTCTTGTGAAATAAAGTGAAAGAAAAAGTTTGTGAAAATGGCAGATTCGAGTGCTGAAGCTAAAGTTGCCACTCCTAGTAGTGAAACAAAGAAAGTCAAGAAAGCCGCTGCCTCTAAGAAGCCAGCCGCTAAGCCTACCCACCCACCAACTTCAGAAATGGTTAATAAAGCGATTGAAAATTTAAAGGAACGTGGTGGCTCTTCATTAATTGCCATTAAGAAATATTTAGCGTCAACGTACAAGGTTGATGCAAATAAAGTTGCGCCGTTTATTAAAAAATATGTGAAAAGTGCAGTTGCAAGTGGAAAATTAATTCAGACCAAAGGAAAAGGTGCATCCGGATCGTTTAAATTGCCTGTTGCCTCGAAGGCCAAGAGTGGCGAGTCTAAAAAGCCAACTGTGAAAAGTGTTGATAAGAAAGTGAAGAAGGACAAGGCAGTCAAATCTGACAAGAAGCCGAAAAGTCCAAAGAAAGCGGCCGAGAAGAAAAAATCGACTGCTGCCGCGGCTAAAACCGCCAAAAAGGCTGGAACAGTGAAAGCGAAAGTGGCCCCCAAGCAGAAGCCTACAAAACCATCTAAAGCTGGAGTTAAAGCTGCTAAATCACCCAAAGCAAAGAAAATTCCAACTACAACGAAAAAAGTTGCTGCTAAGAAGCCAGCAAAGAAGTGAATTAATCACAATTCATCAGAAAACAATAATAATTAAAAAGTCCTTTTCAGGGCTACCAAATTATTAAACAAAGAGTAAACTTAATTCGCATTAATTATAATATTTCATTACATTTATAGCCTTTGTTGATATGAATGTTTTTTCTTTGGTTTCCCTGCAATATAGTCTGCCAATATTTGCTTCTATTTAAACGAAAATTATGTGATTTTTTCATAATAATTTCTCTAAAGATAATCATAAAACATAATTAACGTGATAAAATTTTATTTTAGTATTTTTGTTACCACCAAATTGAAATAGAGTCTATGGAGAAATATTCTGCAAGTCTGCTATGGAAGTGGATGAGATTGTTTGAATAGCGTTGAGAAAAGTCACTATAATCTAGACTATTTGGTGTAATATTTTTATTGAAAATATTTAATACGTTACCTGAAAGAATGATTTTCATCAATACCCATAAATTTACACGAAAAATGCATTATTTCTTCTATTATTATTGCTTTTTCGTAAATATTGCAATTTTATATGCACGAAAACACGCATATTTGACCAAATTACGTGAAAACTAAAAATGATATCGCCATTTAAGTTATATTTATAATTTTCTACATGTCCTATTTAATTAATAAAAGTAAAATATACTGAAAATTCCCAATAATAAAAAAGTTATTTCAGTTTGAATGTCGACGAATTTGTACAAAAATACGAATTTCTTCAGTGAAATATGAAAAATAATTTCACGCTCTTCTACAAGATTCTCACAGTGGGTACTTGAGTAAACCTCATATTGGAGAAAAATTGAATTAAGAGTTCGTGATTAGTTGCGCATTTAAAGTGATTCTTGTGAAATAAAGTGAAAGAAAAAGTTTGTGAAAATGGCAGATTCGAGTGCTGAAGCTAAAGTTGCCACTCCTAGTAGTGAAACAAAGAAAGTCAAGAAAGCCGCTGCCTCTAAGAAGCCAGCCGCTAAGCCTACCCACCCACCAACTTCAGAAATGGTTAATAAAGCGATTGAAAATTTAAAGGAACGTGGTGGCTCTTCATTAATTGCCATTAAGAAATATTTAGCGTCAACGTACAAGGTTGATGCAAATAAAGTTGCGCCGTTTATTAAAAAATATGTGAAAAGTGCAGTTGCAAGTGGAAAATTAATTCAGACCAAAGGAAAAGGTGCATCCGGATCGTTTAAATTGCCTGTTGCCTCGAAGGCCAAGAGTGGCGAGTCTAAAAAGCCAACTGTGAAAAGTGTTGATAAGAAAGTGAAGAAGGACAAGGCAGTCAAATCTGACAAGAAGCCGAAAAGTCCAAAGAAAGCGGCCGAGAAGAAAAAATCGACTGCTGCCGCGGCTAAAACCGCCAAAAAGGCTGGAACAGTGAAAGCGAAAGTGGCCCCCAAGCAGAAGCCTACAAAACCATCTAAAGCTGGAGTTAAAGCTGCTAAATCACCCAAAGCAAAGAAAATTCCAACTACAACGAAAAAAGTTGCTGCTAAGAAGCCAGCAAAGAAGTGAATTAATCACAATTCATCAGAAAACAATAATAATTAAAAAGTCCTTTTCAGGGCTACCAAATTATTAAACAAAGAGTAAACTTAATTCGCATTAATTATAATATTTCATTACATTTATAGCCTTTGTTGATATGAATGTTTTTTCTTTGGTTTCCCTGCAATATAGTCTGCCAATATTTGCTTCTATTTAAACGAAAATTATGTGATTTTTTCATAATAATTTCTCTAAAGATAATCATAAAACCATAATTAACGTGATAAAATTTTATTTTAGTATTTTTGTTACCACCAAATTGAAATAGAGTCTATGGAGAAATATTCTGCAAGTCTGCTATGGAAGTGGATGAGATTGTTTGAATAGCGTTGAGAAAAGTTACTATAATCTAGACTATTTGGTGTAATATTTTTATTGAAAATATTTAATACGTTGCCTGAAAGAATGATTTTCATCAATACCCATAAATTTACACGAAAAATGCATTATTTCTTCTATTATTATTGCTTTTTCGTAAATATTGCAATTTTATATGCACGAAAACACGCATATTTGACCAAATTACGTGAAAACTGAAAATGATATCGCCATTTAAGTTATATTTATAATTTTCTACATGTCCTATTTAATTAATAAAAGTAAAATATACTGAAAATTCCCAATAATAAAAAAGTTATTTCAGTTTGAATGTCTACGAATTTGTACAAAAATACGAATTTCTTCAGTGAAATATGAAAAATAATTTCACGCTCTTCTACAAGATTCTCACAGTGGGTACTTGAGTAAACCTCATATTGGAGAAAAATTGAATTAAAAGTTCGTGATTAGTTGCGCATTTAAAGTGATTCTTGTGAAATAAAGTGAAAGAAAAAGTTTGTGAAAATGGCAGATTCGAGTGCTGAAGCTAAAGTTGCCACTCCTAGTAGTGAAACAAAGAAAGTCAAGAAAGCCGCTGCCTCTAAGAAGCCAGCCGCTAAGCCTACCCACCCACCAACTTCAGAAATGGTTAATAAAGCGATTGAAAATTTAAAGGAACGTGGTGGCTCTTCATTAATTGCCATTAAGAAATATTTAGCGTCAACGTACAAGGTTGATGCAAATAAAGTTGCGCCGTTTATTAAAAAATATGTGAAAAGTGCAGTTGCAAGTGGAAAATTAATTCAGACCAAAGGAAAAGGTGCATCCGGATCGTTTAAATTGCCTGTTGCCTCGAAGGCCAAGAGTGGCGAGTCTAAAAAGCCAACTGTGAAAAGTGTTGATAAGAAAGTGAAGAAGGACAAGGCAGTCAAATCTGACAAGAAGCCGAAAAGTCCAAAGAAAGCGGCCGAGAAGAAAAAATCGACTGCTGCCGCGGCTAAAACCGCCAAAAAGGCTGGAACAGTGAAAGCGAAAGTGGCCCCCAAGCAGAAGCCTACAAAACCATCTAAAGCTGGAGTTAAAGCTGCTAAATCACCCAAAGCAAAGAAAATTCCAACTACAACGAAAAAAGTTGCTGCTAAGAAGCCAGCAAAGAAGTGAATTAATCACAATTCATCAGAAAACAATAATAATTAAAAAGTCCTTTTCAGGGCTACCAAATTATTAAACAAAGAGTAAACTTAATTCGCATTAATTATAATATTTCATTACATTTATAGCCTTTGTTGATATGAATGTTTTTTCTTTGGTTTCCCTGCAATATAGTCTGCCAATATTTGCTTCTATTTAAACGAAAATTATGTGATTTTTTCATAATAATTTCTCTAAAGATAATCATAAAACCATAATTAACGTGATAAAATTTTATTTTAGTATTTTTGTTACCACCAAATTGAAATAGAGTCTATGGAGAAATATTCTGCAAGTCTGCTATGGAAGTGGATGAGATTGTTTGAATAGCGTTGAGAAAAGTTACTATAATCTAGACTATTTGGTGTAATATTTTTATTGAAAATATTTAATACGTTGCCCGAAAGAATGATTTTCATCAATACCCATAAATTTACACGAAAAATGCATTATTTCTTCTATTATTATTGCTTTTTCGTAAATATTGCAATTTTATATGCACGAAAACACGCATATTTGACCAAATTACGTGAAAACTGAAAATGATATCGCCATTTAAGTTATATTTATAATTTTCTACATGTCCTATTTAATTAATAAAAGTAAAATATACTGAAAATTCCCAATAATAAAAAAGTTATTTCAGTTTGAATGTCTACGAATTTGTACAAAAATACGAATTTCTTCAGTGAAATATGAAAAATAATTTCACGCTCTTCTACAAGATTCTCACAGTGGGTGCTTGAGTAAACCTCATATTGGAGAAAAATTGAATTAAAAGTTCGTGATTAGTTGCGCATTTAAAGTGATTCTTGTGAAATAAAGTGAAAGAAAAAGTTTGTGAAAATGGCAGATTCGAGTGCTGAAGCTAAAGTTGCCACTCCTAGTAGTGAAACAAAGAAAGTCAAGAAAGCCGCTGCCTCTAAGAAGCCAGCCGCTAAGCCTACCCACCCACCAACTTCAGAAATGGTTAATAAAGCGATTGAAAATTTAAAGGAACGTGGTGGCTCTTCATTAATTGCCATTAAGAAATATTTAGCGTCAACGTACAAGGTTGATGCAAATAAAGTTGCGCCGTTTATTAAAAAATATGTGAAAAGTGCAGTTGCAAGTGGAAAATTAATTCAGACCAAAGGAAAAGGTGCATCCGGATCGTTTAAATTGCCTGTTGCCTCGAAGGCCAAGAGTGGCGAGTCTAAAAAGCCAACTGTGAAAAGTGTTGATAAGAAAGTGAAGAAGGACAAGGCAGTCAAATCTGACAAGAAGCCGAAAAGTCCAAAGAAAGCGGCCGAGAAGAAAAAATCGACTGCTGCCGCGGCTAAAACCGCCAAAAAGGCTGGAACAGTGAAAGCGAAAGTGGCCCCCAAGCAGAAGCCTACAAAACCATCTAAAGCTGGAGTTAAAGCTGCTAAATCACCCAAAGCAAAGAAAATTCCAACTACAACGAAAAAAGTTGCTGCTAAGAAGCCAGCAAAGAAGTGAATTAATCACAATTCATCAGAAAACAATAATAATTAAAAAGTCCTTTTCAGGGCTACCAAATTATTAAACAAAGAGTAAACTTAATTCGCATTAATTATAATATTTCATTACATTTATAGCCTTTGTTGATATGAATGTTTTTTCTTTGGTTTCCCTGCAATATAGTCTGCCAATATTTGCTTCTATTTAAACGAAAATTATGTGATTTTTTCATAATAATTTCTCTAAAGATAATCATAAAACATAATTAACGTGATAAAATTTTATTTTAGTATTTTTGTTACCACCAAATTGAAATAGAGTATGGAGAAATATTCTGCAAGTCTGCTATGGAAGTGGATGAGATTGTTTGAATAGCGTTGAGAAAGGTTACTATAATCTAGACTATTTGGTGTAATATTTTTATTGAAAATATTTAATACGTTGCCTGAAAGAATGATTTTCATCAATACCCATAAATTTACACGAAAAATGCATTATTTCTTCTATTATTATTGCTTTTTCGTAAATATTGCAATTTTATATTCACGAAAACACGCATATTTGACCAAATTACGTGAAAACTAAAAATGATATCGCCATTTAAGTTATATTTATAATTTTCTACATGTCCTATTTAATTAATAAAAGTAAAATATACTGAAAATTCCCAATAATAAAAAAGTTATTTCAGTTTGAATGTCTACGAATTTGTACAAAAATACGAATTTCTTCAGTGAAATATGAAAAATAATTTCACGCTCTTCTACAAGATTCTCACAGTGGGTACTTGAGTAAACCTCATATTGGAGAAAAATTGAATTAAAAGTTCGTGATTAGTTGCGCATTTAAAGTGATTCTTGTGAAATAAAGTGAAAGAAAAAGTTTGTGAAAATGGCAGATTCGAGTGCTGAAGCTAAAGTTGCCACTCCTAGTAGTGAAACAAAGAAAGTCAAGAAAGCCGCTGCCTCTAAGAAGCCAGCCGCTAAGCCTACCCACCCACCAACTTCAGAAATGGTTAATAAAGCGATTGAAAATTTAAAGGAACGTGGTGGCTCTTCATTAATTGCCATTAAGAAATATTTAGCGTCAACGTACAAGGTTGATGCAAATAAAGTTGCGCCGTTTATTAAAAAATATGTGAAAAGTGCAGTTGCAAGTGGAAAATTAATTCAGACCAAAGGAAAAGGTGCATCCGGATCGTTTAAATTGCCTGTTGCCTCGAAGGCCAAGAGTGGCGAGTCTAAAAAGCCAACTGTGAAAAGTGTTGATAAGAAAGTGAAGAAGGACAAGGCAGTCAAATCTGACAAGAAGCCGAAAAGTCCAAAGAAAGCGGCCGAGAAGAAAAAATCGACTGCTGCCGCGGCTAAAACCGCCAAAAAGGCTGGAACAGTGAAAGCGAAAGTGGCCCCCAAGCAGAAGCCTACAAAACCATCTAAAGCTGGAGTTAAAGCTGCTAAATCACCCAAAGCAAAGAAAATTCCAACTACAACGAAAAAAGTTGCTGCTAAGAAGCCAGCAAAGAAGTGAATTAATCACAATTCATCAGAAAACAATAATAATTAAAAAGTCCTTTTCAGGGCTACCAAATTATTAAACAAAGAGTAAACTTAATTCGCATTAATTATAATATTTCATTACATTTATAGCCTTTGTTGATATGAATGTTTTTTCTTTGGTTTCCCTGCAATATAGTCGGCCAATATTTGCTTCTATTTAAACGAAAATTATGTGATTTTTTCATAATAATTTCTCTAAAGATAATCATAAAACATAATTAACGTGATAAAATTTTATTTTAGTATTTTTGTTACCACCAAATTGAAATAGAGTCTATGGAGAAATATTCTGCAAGTCTGCTATGGAAGTGGATGAGATTGTTTGAATAGCGTTGAGAAAAGTTACTATAATCTAGACTATTTGGTGTAATATTTTTATTGAAAATATTTAATACGTTGCCTGAAAGAATGATTTTCATCAATACCCATAAATTTACACGAAAAATGCATTATTTCTTCTATTATTATTGCTTTTTCGTAAATATTGCAATTTTATATGCACGAAAACACGCATATTTGACCAAATTACGTGAAAACTAAAAATGATATCGCCATTTAAGTTATATTTATAATTTTCTACATGTCCTATTTAATTAATAAAAGTAAAATATACTGAAAATTCCCAATAATAAAAAAGTTATTTCAGTTTGAATGTCTACGAATTTGTACAAAAATACGAATTTCTTCAGTGAAATATGAAAAATAATTTCACGCTCTTCTACAAGATTCTCACAGTGGGTACTTGAGTAAACCTCATATTGGAGAAAAATTGAATTAAAAGTTCGTGATTAGTTGCGCATTTAAAGTGATTCTTGTGAAATAAAGTGAAAGAAAAAGTTTGTGAAAATGGCAGATTCGAGTGCTGAAGCTAAAGTTGCCACTCCTAGTAGTGAAACAAAGAAAGTCAAGAAAGCCGCTGCCTCTAAGAAGCCAGCCGCTAAGCCTACCCACCCACCAACTTCAGAAATGGTTAATAAAGGGATTGAAAATTTAAAGGAACGTGGTGGCTCTTCATTAATTGCCATTAAGAAATATTTAGCGTCAACGTACAAGGTTGATGCAAATAAAGTTGCGCCGTTTATTAAAAAATATGTGAAAAGTGCAGTTGCAAGTGGAAAATTAATTCAGACCAAAGGAAAAGGTGCATCCGGATCGTTTAAATTGCCTGTTGCCTCGAAGGCCAAGAGTGGCGAGTCTAAAAAGCCAACTGTGAAAAGTGTTGATAAGAAAGTGAAGAAGGACAAGGCAGTCAAATCTGACAAGAAGCCGAAAAGTCCAAAGAAAGCGGCCGAGAAGAAAAAATCGACTGCTGCCGCAGCTAAAACCGCCAAAAAGGCTGGAACAGTGAAAGCGAAAGTGGCCCCCAAGCAGAAGCCTACAAAACCATCTAAAGCTGGAGTTAAAGCTGCTAAATCACCCAAAGCAAAGAAAATTCCAACTACAACGAAAAAAGTTGCTGCTAAGAAGCCAGCAAAGAAGTGAATTAATCACAATTCATCAGAAAACAATAATAATTAAAAAGTCCTTTTCAGGGCTACCAAATTATTAAACAAAGAGTAAACTTAATTCGCATTAATTATAATATTTCATTACATTTATAGCCTTTGTTGATATGAATGTTTTTTCTTTGGTTTCCCTGCAATATAGTCGGCCAATATTTGCTTCTATTTAAACGAAAATTATGTGATTTTTTCATAATAATTTCTCTAAAGATAATCATAAAACATAATTAACGTGATAAAATTTTATTTTAGTATTTTTGTTACCACCAAATTGAAATAGAGTCTATGGAGAAATATTCTGCAAGTCTGCTATGGAAGTGGATGAGATTGTTTGAATAGCGTTGAGAAAAGTTACTATAATCTAGACTATTTGGTGTAATATTTTTATTGAAAATATTTAATACGTTGCCTGAAAGAATGATTTTCATCAATACCCATAAATTTACACGAAAAATGCATTATTTCTTCTATTATTATTGCTTTTTCGTAAATATTGCAATTTTATATTCACGAAAACACGCATATTTGACCAAATTACGTGAAAACTAAAAATGATATCGCCATTTAAGTTATATTTATAATTTTCTACATGTCCTATTTAATTAATAAAAGTAAAATATACTGAAAATTCCCAATAATAAAAAAGTTATTTCAGTTTGAATGTCTACGAATTTGTACAAAAATACGAATTTCTTCAGTGAAATATGAAAAATAATTTCACGCTCTTCTACAAGATTCTCACAGTGGGTACTTGAGTAAACCTCATATTGGAGAAAAATTGAATTAAAAGTTCGTGATTAGTTGCGCATTTAAAGTGATTCTTGTGAAATAAAGTGAAAGAAAAAGTTTGTGAAAATGGCAGATTCGAGTGCTGAAGCTAAAGTTGCCACTCCTAGTAGTGAAACAAAGAAAGTCAAGAAAGCCGCTGCCTCTAAGAAGCCAGCCGCTAAGCCTACCCACCCACCAACTTCAGAAATGGTTAATAAAGCGATTGAAAATTTAAAGGAACGTGGTGGCTCTTCATTAATTGCCATTAAGAAATATTTAGCGTCAACGTACAAGGTTGATGCAAATAAAGTTGCGCCGTTTATTAAAAAATATGTGAAAAGTGCAGTTGCAAGTGGAAAATTAATTCAGACCAAAGGAAAAGGTGCATCCGGATCGTTTAAATTGCCTGTTGCCTCGAAGGCCAAGAGTGGCGAGTCTAAAAAGCCAACTGTGAAAAGTGTTGATAAGAAAGTGAAGAAGGACAAGGCAGTCAAATCTGACAAGAAGCCGAAAAGTCCAAAGAAAGCGGCCGAGAAGAAAAAATCGACTGCTGCCGCGGCTAAAACCGCCAAAAAGGCTGGAACAGTGAAAGCGAAAGTGGCCCCCAAGCAGAAGCCTACAAAACCATCTAAAGCTGGAGTTAAAGCTGCTAAATCACCCAAAGCAAAGAAAATTCCAACTACAACGAAAAAAGTTGCTGCTAAGAAGCCAGCAAAGAAGTGAATTAATCACAATTCATCAGAAAACAATAATAATTAAAAAGTCCTTTTCAGGGCTACCAAATTATTAAACAAAGAGTAAACTTAATTCGCATTAATTATAATATTTCATTACATTTATAGCCTTTGTTGATATGAATGTTTTTTCTTTGGTTTCCCTGCAATATAGTCTGCCAATATTTGCTTCTATTTAAACGAAAATTATGTGATTTTTTCATAATAATTTCTCTAAAGATAATCATAAAACATAATTAACGTGATAAAATTTTATTTTAGTATTTTTGTTACCACCAAATTGAAATAGAGTCTATGGAGAAATATTCTGCAAGTCTGCTATGGAAGTGGATGAGATTGTTTGAATAGCGTTGAGAAAAGTTACTATAATCTAGACTATTTGGTGTAATATTTTTATTGAAAATATTTAATACGTTGCCTGAAAGAATGATTTTCATCAATACCCATAAATTTACACGAAAAATGCATTATTTCTTCTATTATTATTGCTTTTTCGTAAATATTGCAATTTTATATGCACGAAAACACGCATATTTGACCAAATTACGTGAAAACTAAAAATGATATCGCCATTTAAGTTATATTTATAATTTTCTACATGTCCTATTTAATTAATAAAAGTAAAATATACTGAAAATTCCCAATAATAAAAAAGTTATTTCAGTTTGAATGTCTACGAATTTGTACAAAAATACGAATTTCTTCAGTGAAATATGAAAAATAATTTCACGCTCTTCTACAAGATTCTCACAGTGGGTACTTGAGTAAACCTCATATTGGAGAAAAATTGAATTAAAAGTTCGTGATTAGTTGCGCATTTAAAGTGATTCTTGTGAAATAAAGTGAAAGAAAAAGTTTGTGAAAATGGCAGATTCGAGTGCTGAAGCTAAAGTTGCCACTCCTAGTAGTGAAACAAAGAAAGTCAAGAAAGCCGCTGCCTCTAAGAAGCCAGCCGCTAAGCCTACCCACCCACCAACTTCAGAAATGGTTAATAAAGGGATTGAAAATTTAAAGGAACGTGGTGGCTCTTCATTAATTGCCATTAAGAAATATTTAGCGTCAACGTACAAGGTTGATGCAAATAAAGTTGCGCCGTTTATTAAAAAATATGTGAAAAGTGCAGTTGCAAGTGGAAAATTAATTCAGACCAAAGGAAAAGGTGCATCCGGATCGTTTAAATTGCCTGTTGCCTCGAAGGCCAAGAGTGGCGAGTCTAAAAAGCCAACTGTGAAAAGTGTTGATAAGAAAGTGAAGAAGGACAAGGCAGTCAAATCTGACAAGAAGCCGAAAAGTCCAAAGAAAGCGGCCGAGAAGAAAAAATCGACTGCTGCCGCAGCTAAAACCGCCAAAAAGGCTGGAACAGTGAAAGCGAAAGTGGCCCCCAAGCAGAAGCCTACAAAACCATCTAAAGCTGGAGTTAAAGCTGCTAAATCACCCAAAGCAAAGAAAATTCCAACTACAACGAAAAAAGTTGCTGCTAAGAAGCCAGCAAAGAAGTGAATTAATCACAATTCATCAGAAAACAATAATAATTAAAAAGTCCTTTTCAGGGCTACCAAATTATTAAACAAAGAGTAAACTTAATTCGCATTAATTATAATATTTCATTACATTTATAGCCTTTGTTGATATGAATGTTTTTTCTTTGGTTTCCCTGCAATATAGTCGGCCAATATTTGCTTCTATTTAAACGAAAATTATGTGATTTTTTCATAATAATTTCTCTAAAGATAATCATAAAACATAATTAACGTGATAAAATTTTATTTTAGTATTTTTGTTACCACCAAATTGAAATAGAGTCTATGGAGAAATATTCTGCAAGTCTGCTATGGAAGTGGATGAGATTGTTTGAATAGCGTTGAGAAAAGTTACTATAATCTAGACTATTTGGTGTAATATTTTTATTGAAAATATTTAATACGTTGCCTGAAAGAATGATTTTCATCAATACCCATAAATTTACACGAAAAATGCATTATTTCTTCTATTATTATTGCTTTTTCGTAAATATTGCAATTTTATATTCACGAAAACACGCATATTTGACCAAATTACGTGAAAACTAAAAATGATATCGCCATTTAAGTTATATTTATAATTTTCTACATGTCCTATTTAATTAATAAAAGTAAAATATACTGAAAATTCCCAATAATAAAAAAGTTATTTCAGTTTGAATGTCTACGAATTTGTACAAAAATACGAATTTCTTCAGTGAAATATGAAAAATAATTTCACGCTCTTCTACAAGATTCTCACAGTGGGTACTTGAGTAAACCTCATATTGGAGAAAAATTGAATTAAAAGTTCGTGATTAGTTGCGCATTTAAAGTGATTCTTGTGAAATAAAGTGAAAGAAAAAGTTTGTGAAAATGGCAGATTCGAGTGCTGAAGCTAAAGTTGCCACTCCTAGTAGTGAAACAAAGAAAGTCAAGAAAGCCGCTGCCTCTAAGAAGCCAGCCGCTAAGCCTACCCACCCACCAACTTCAGAAATGGTTAATAAAGCGATTGAAAATTTAAAGGAACGTGGTGGCTCTTCATTAATTGCCATTAAGAAATATTTAGCGTCAACGTACAAGGTTGATGCAAATAAAGTTGCGCCGTTTATTAAAAAATATGTGAAAAGTGCAGTTGCAAGTGGAAAATTAATTCAGACCAAAGGAAAAGGTGCATCCGGATCGTTTAAATTGCCTGTTGCCTCGAAGGCCAAGAGTGGCGAGTCTAAAAAGCCAACTGTGAAAAGTGTTGATAAGAAAGTGAAGAAGGACAAGGCAGTCAAATCTGACAAGAAGCCGAAAAGTCCAAAGAAAGCGGCCGAGAAGAAAAAATCGACTGCTGCCGCGGCTAAAACCGCCAAAAAGGCTGGAACAGTGAAAGCGAAAGTGGCCCCCAAGCAGAAGCCTACAAAACCATCTAAAGCTGGAGTTAAAGCTGCTAAATCACCCAAAGCAAAGAAAATTCCAACTACAACGAAAAAAGTTGCTGCTAAGAAGCCAGCAAAGAAGTGAATTAATCACAATTCATCAGAAAACAATAATAATTAAAAAGTCCTTTTCAGGGCTACCAAATTATTAAACAAAGAGTAAACTTAATTCGCATTAATTATAATATTTCATTACATTTATAGCCTTTGTTGATATGAATGTTTTTTCTTTGGTTTCCCTGCAATATAGTCTGCCAATATTTGCTTCTATTTAAACGAAAATTATGTGATTTTTTCATAATAATTTCTCTAAAGATAATCATAAAACATAATTAACGTGATAAAATTTTATTTTAGTATTTTTGTTACCACCAAATTGAAATAGAGTCTATGGAGAAATATTCTGCAAGTCTGCTATGGAAGTGGATGAGATTGTTTGAATAGCGTTGAGAAAAGTTACTATAATCTAGACTATTTGGTGTAATATTTTTATTGAAAATATTTAATACGTTGCCTGAAAGAATGATTTTCATCAATACCCATAAATTTACACGAAAAATGCATTATTTCTTCTATTATTATTGCTTTTTCGTAAATATTGCAATTTTATATTCACGAAAACACGCATATTTGACCAAATTACGTGAAAACTAAAAATGATATCGCCATTTAAGTTATATTTATAATTTTCTACATGTCCTATTTAATTAATAAAAGTAAAATATACTGAAAATTCCCAATAATAAAAAAGTTATTTCAGTTTGAATGTCTACGAATTTGTACAAAAATACGAATTTCTTCAGTGAAATATGAAAAATAATTTCACGCTCTTCTACAAGATTCTCACAGTGGGTACTTGAGTAAACCTCATATTGGAGAAAAATTGAATTAAAAGTTCGTGATTAGTTGCGCATTTAAAGTGATTCTTGTGAAATAAAGTGAAAGAAAAAGTTTGTGAAAATGGCAGATTCGAGTGCTGAAGCTAAAGTTGCCACTCCTAGTAGTGAAACAAAGAAAGTCAAGAAAGCCGCTGCCTCTAAGAAGCCAGCCGCTAAGCCTACCCACCCACCAACTTCAGAAATGGTTAATAAAGCGATTGAAAATTTAAAGGAACGTGGTGGCTCTTCATTAATTGCCATTAAGAAATATTTAGCGTCAACGTACAAGGTTGATGCAAATAAAGTTGCGCCGTTTATTAAAAAATATGTGAAAAGTGCAGTTGCAAGTGGAAAATTAATTCAGACCAAAGGAAAAGGTGCATCCGGATCGTTTAAATTGCCTGTTGCCTCGAAGGCCAAGAGTGGCGAGTCTAAAAAGCCAACTGTGAAAAGTGTTGATAAGAAAGTGAAGAAGGACAAGGCAGTCAAATCTGACAAGAAGCCGAAAAGTCCAAAGAAAGCGGCCGAGAAGAAAAAATCGACTGCTGCCGCGGCTAAAACCGCCAAAAAGGCTGGAACAGTGAAAGCGAAAGTGGCCCCCAAGCAGAAGCCTACAAAACCATCTAAAGCTGGAGTTAAAGCTGCTAAATCACCCAAAGCAAAGAAAATTCCAACTACAACGAAAAAAGTTGCTGCTAAGAAGCCAGCAAAGAAGTGAATTAATCACAATTCATCAGAAAACAATAATAATTAAAAAGTCCTTTTCAGGGCTACCAAATTATTAAACAAAGAGTAAACTTAATTCGCATTAATTATAATATTTCATTACATTTATAGCCTTTGTTGATATGAATGTTTTTTCTTTGGTTTCCCTGCAATATAGTCTGCCAATATTTGCTTCTATTTAAACGAAAATTATGTGATTTTTTCATAATAATTTCTCTAAAGATAATCATAAAACATAATTAACGTGATAAAATTTTATTTTAGTATTTTTGTTACCACCAAATTGAAATAGAGTCTATGGAGAAATATTCTGCAAGTCTGCTATGGAAGTGGATGAGATTGTTTGAATAGCGTTGAGAAAAGTTACTATAATCTAGACTATTTGGTGTAATATTTTTATTGAAAATATTTAATACGTTGCCTGAAAGAATGATTTTCATCAATACCCATAAATTTACACGAAAAATGCATTATTTCTTCTATTATTATTGCTTTTTCGTAAATATTGCAATTTTATATGCACGAAAACACGCATATTTGACCAAATTACGTGAAAACTAAAAATGATATCGCCATTTAAGTTATATTTATAATTTTCTACATGTCCTATTTAATTAATAAAAGTAAAATATACTGAAAATTCCCAATAATAAAAAAGTTATTTCAGTTTGAATGTCTACGAATTTGTACAAAAATACGAATTTCTTCAGTGAAATATGAAAAATAATTTCACGCTCTTCTACAAGATTCTCACAGTGGGTACTTGAGTAAACCTCATATTGGAGAAAAATTGAATTAAAAGTTCGTGATTAGTTGCGCATTTAAAGTGATTCTTGTGAAATAAAGTGAAAGAAAAAGTTTGTGAAAATGGCAGATTCGAGTGCTGAAGCTAAAGTTGCCACTCCTAGTAGTGAAACAAAGAAAGTCAAGAAAGCCGCTGCCTCTAAGAAGCCAGCCGCTAAGCCTACCCACCCACCAACTTCAGAAATGGTTAATAAAGCGATTGAAAATTTAAAGGAACGTGGTGGCTCTTCATTAATTGCCATTAAGAAATATTTAGCGTCAACGTACAAGGTTGATGCAAATAAAGTTGCGCCGTTTATTAAAAAATATGTGAAAAGTGCAGTTGCAAGTGGAAAATTAATTCAGACCAAAGGAAAAGGTGCATCCGGATCGTTTAAATTGCCTGTTGCCTCGAAGGCCAAGAGTGGCGAGTCTAAAAAGCCAACTGTGAAAAGTGTTGATAAGAAAGTGAAGAAGGACAAGGCAGTCAAATCTGACAAGAAGCCGAAAAGTCCAAAGAAAGCGGCCGAGAAGAAAAAATCGACTGCTGCCGCGGCTAAAACCGCCAAAAAGGCTGGAACAGTGAAAGCGAAAGTGGCCCCCAAGCAGAAGCCTACAAAACCATCTAAAGCTGGAGTTAAAGCTGCTAAATCACCCAAAGCAAAGAAAATTCCAACTACAACGAAAAAAGTTGCTGCTAAGAAGCCAGCAAAGAAGTGAATTAATCACAATTCATCAGAAAACAATAATAATTAAAAAGTCCTTTTCAGGGCTACCAAATTATTAAACAAAGAGTAAACTTAATTCGCATTAATTATAATATTTCATTACATTTATAGCCTTTGTTGATATGAATGTTTTTTCTTTGGTTTCCCTGCAATATAGTCGGCCAATATTTGCTTCTATTTAAACGAAAATTATGTGATTTTTTCATAATAATTTCTCTAAAGATAATCATAAAACATAATTAACGTGATAAAATTTTATTTTAGTATTTTTGTTACCACCAAATTGAAATAGAGTCTATGGAGAAATATTCTGCAAGTCTGCTATGGAAGTGGATGAGATTGTTTGAATAGCGTTGAGAAAAGTTACTATAATCTAGACTATTTGGTGTAATATTTTTATTGAAAATATTTAATACGTTGCCTGAAAGAATGATTTTCATCAATACCCATAAATTTACACGAAAAATGCATTATTTCTTCTATTATTATTGCTTTTTCGTAAATATTGCAATTTTATATGCACGAAAACACGCATATTTGACCAAATTACGTGAAAACTAAAAATGATATCGCCATTTAAGTTATATTTATAATTTTCTACATGTCCTATTTAATTAATAAAAGTAAAATATACTGAAAATTCCCAATAATAAAAAAGTTATTTCAGTTTGAATGTCTACGAATTTGTACAAAAATACGAATTTCTTCAGTGAAATATGAAAAATAATTTCACGCTCTTCTACAAGATTCTCACAGTGGGTACTTGAGTAAACCTCATATTGGAGAAAAATTGGATTAAAAGTTCGTGATTAGTTGCGCATTTAAAGTGATTCTTGTGAAATAAAGTGAAAGAAAAAGTTTGTGAAAATGGCAGATTCGAGTGCTGAAGCTAAAGTTGCCACTCCTAGTAGTGAAACAAAGAAAGTCAAGAAAGCCGCTGCCTCTAAGAAGCCAGCCGCTAAGCCTACCCACCCACCAACTTCAGAAATGGTTAATAAAGCGATTGAAAATTTAAAGGAACGTGGTGGCTCTTCATTAATTGCCATTAAGAAATATTTAGCGTCAACGTACAAGGTTGATGCAAATAAAGTTGCGCCGTTTATTAAAAAATATGTGAAAAGTGCAGTTGCAAGTGGAAAATTAATTCAGACCAAAGGAAAAGGTGCATCCGGATCGTTTAAATTGCCTGTTGCCTCGAAGGCCAAGAGTGGCGAGTCTAAAAAGCCAACTGTGAAAAGTGTTGATAAGAAAGTGAAGAAGGACAAGGCAGTCAAATCTGACAAGAAGCCGAAAAGTCCAAAGAAAGCGGCCGAGAAGAAAAAATCGACTGCTGCCGCGGCTAAAACCGCCAAAAAGGCTGGAACAGTGAAAGCGAAAGTGGCCCCCAAGCAGAAGCCTACAAAACCATCTAAAGCTGGAGTTAAAGCTGCTAAATCACCCAAAGCAAAGAAAATTCCAACTACAACGAAAAAAGTTGCTGCTAAGAAGCCAGCAAAGAAGTGAATTAATCACAATTCATCAGAAAACAATAATAATTAAAAAGTCCTTTTCAGGGCTACCAAATTATTAAACAAAGAGTAAACTTAATTCGCATTAATTATAATATTTCATTACATTTATAGCCTTTGTTGATATGAATGTTTTTTCTTTGGTTTCCCTGCAATATAGTCTGCCAATATTTGCTTCTATTTAAACGAAAATTATGTGATTTTTTCATAATAATTTCTCTAAAGATAATCATAAAACATAATTAACGTGATAAAATTTTATTTTAGTATTTTTGTTACCACCAAATTGAAATAGAGTCTATGGAGAAATATTCTGCAAGTCTGCTATGGAAGTGGATGAGATTGTTTGAATAGCGTTGAGAAAAGTTACTATAATCTAGACTATTTGGTGTAATATTTTTATTGAAAATATTTAATACGTTGCCTGAAAGAATGATTTTCATCAATACCCATAAATTTACACGAAAAATGCATTATTTCTTCTATTATTATTGCTTTTTCGTAAATATTGCAATTTTATATGCACGAAAACACGCATATTTGACCAAATTACGTGAAAACTAAAAATGATATCGCCATTTAAGTTATATTTATAATTTTCTACATGTCCTATTTAATTAATAAAAGTAAAATATACTGAAAATTCCTAATAATAAAAAAGTTATTTCAGTTTGAATGGCTACGAATTTGTACAAAAATACGAATTTCTTCAGTGAAATATGAAAAATAATTTCACGCTCTTCTACAAGATTCTCACAGTGGGTACTTGAGTAAACCTCATATTGGAGAAAAATTGAATTAAAAGTTCGTGATTAGTTGCGCATTTAAAGTGATTCTTGTGAAATAAAGTGAAAGAAAAAGTTTGTGAAAATGGCAGATTCGAGTGCTGAAGCTAAAGTTGCCACTCCTAGTAGTGAAACAAAGAAAGTCAAGAAAGCCGCTGCCTCTAAGAAGCCAGCCGCTAAGCCTACCCACCCACCAACTTCAGAAATGGTTAATAAAGCGATTGAAAATTTAAAGGAACGTGGTGGCTCTTCATTAATTGCCATTAAGAAATATTTAGCGTCAACGTACAAGGTTGATGCAAATAAAGTTGCGCCGTTTATTAAAAAATATGTGAAAAGTGCAGTTGCAAGTGGAAAATTAATTCAGACCAAAGGAAAAGGTGCATCCGGATCGTTTAAATTGCCTGTTGCCTCGAAGGCCAAGAGTGGCGAGTCTAAAAAGCCAACTGTGAAAAGTGTTGATAAGAAAGTGAAGAAGGACAAGGCAGTCAAATCTGACAAGAAGCCGAAAAGTCCAAAGAAAGCGGCCGAGAAGAAAAAATCGACTGCTGCCGCGGCTAAAACCGCCAAAAAGGCTGGAACAGTGAAAGCGAAAGTGGCCCCCAAGCAGAAGCCTACAAAACCATCTAAAGCTGGAGTTAAAGCTGCTAAATCACCCAAAGCAAAGAAAATTCCAACTACAACGAAAAAAGTTGCTGCTAAGAAGCCAGCAAAGAAGTGAATTAATCACAATTCATCAGAAAACAATAATAATTAAAAAGTCCTTTTCAGGGCTACCAAATTATTAAACAAAGAGTAAACTTAATTCGCATTAATTATAATATTTCATTACATTTATAGCCTTTGTTGATATGAATGTTTTTTCTTTGGTTTCCCTGCAATATAGTCGGCCAATATTTGCTTCTATTTAAACGAAAATTATGTGATTTTTTCATAATAATTTCTCTAAAGATAATCATAAAACATAATTAACGTGATAAAATTTTATTTTAGTATTTTTGTTACCACCAAATTGAAATAGAGTCTATGGAGAAATATTCTGCAAGTCTGCTATGGAAGTGGATGAGATTGTTTGAATAGCGTTGAGAAAAGTTACTATAATCTAGACTATTTGGTGTAATATTTTTATTGAAAATATTTAATACGTTGCCTGAAAGAATGATTTTCATCAATACCCATAAATTTACACGAAAAATGCATTATTTCTTCTATTATTATTGCTTTTTCGTAAATATTGCAATTTTATATGCACGAAAACACGCATATTTGACCAAATTACGTGAAAACTAAAAATGATATCGCCATTTAAGTTATATTTATAATTTTCTACATGTCCTATTTAATTAATAAAAGTAAAATATACTGAAAATTCCCAATAATAAAAAAGTTATTTCAGTTTGAATGTCTACGAATTTGTACAAAAATACGAATTTCTTCAGTGAAATATGAAAAATAATTTCACGCTCTTCTACAAGATTCTCACAGTGGGTACTTGAGTAAACCTCATATTGGAGAAAAATTGGATTAAAAGTTCGTGATTAGTTGCGCATTTAAAGTGATTCTTGTGAAATAAAGTGAAAGAAAAAGTTTGTGAAAATGGCAGATTCGAGTGCTGAAGCTAAAGTTGCCACTCCTAGTAGTGAAACAAAGAAAGTCAAGAAAGCCGCTGCCTCTAAGAAGCCAGCCGCTAAGCCTACCCACCCACCAACTTCAGAAATGGTTAATAAAGCGATTGAAAATTTAAAGGAACGTGGTGGCTCTTCATTAATTGCCATTAAGAAATATTTAGCGTCAACGTACAAGGTTGATGCAAATAAAGTTGCGCCGTTTATTAAAAAATATGTGAAAAGTGCAGTTGCAAGTGGAAAATTAATTCAGACCAAAGGAAAAGGTGCATCCGGATCGTTTAAATTGCCTGTTGCCTCGAAGGCCAAGAGTGGCGAGTCTAAAAAGCCAACTGTGAAAAGTGTTGATAAGAAAGTGAAGAAGGACAAGGCAGTCAAATCTGACAAGAAGCCGAAAAGTCCAAAGAAAGCGGCCGAGAAGAAAAAATCGACTGCTGCCGCGGCTAAAACCGCCAAAAAGGCTGGAACAGTGAAAGCGAAAGTGGCCCCCAAGCAGAAGCCTACAAAACCATCTAAAGCTGGAGTTAAAGCTGCTAAATCACCCAAAGCAAAGAAAATTCCAACTACAACGAAAAAAGTTGCTGCTAAGAAGCCAGCAAAGAAGTGAATTAATCACAATTCATCAGAAAACAATAATAATTAAAAAGTCCTTTTCAGGGCTACCAAATTATTAAACAAAGAGTAAACTTAATTCGCATTAATTATAATATTTCATTACATTTATAGCCTTTGTTGATATGAATGTTTTTTCTTTGGTTTCCCTGCAATATAGTCTGCCAATATTTGCTTCTATTTAAACGAAAATTATGTGATTTTTTCATAATAATTTCTCTAAAGATAATCATAAAACATAATTAACGTGATAAAATTTTATTTTAGTATTTTTGTTACCACCAAATTGAAATAGAGTCTATGGAGAAATATTCTGCAAGTCTGCTATGGAAGTGGATGAGATTGTTTGAATAGCGTTGAGAAAAGTTACTATAATCTAGACTATTTGGTGTAATATTTTTATTGAAAATATTTAATACGTTGCCTGAAAGAATGATTTTCATCAATACCCATAAATTTACACGAAAAATGCATTATTTCTTCTATTATTATTGCTTTTTCGTAAATATTGCAATTTTATATGCACGAAAACACGCATATTTGACCAAATTACGTGAAAACTAAAAATGATATCGCCATTTAAGTTATATTTATAATTTTCTACATGTCCTATTTAATTAATAAAAGTAAAATATACTGAAAATTCCTAATAATAAAAAAGTTATTTCAGTTTGAATGGCTACGAATTTGTACAAAAATACGAATTTCTTCAGTGAAATATGAAAAATAATTTCACGCTCTTCTACAAGATTCTCACAGTGGGTACTTGAGTAAACCTCATATTGGAGAAAAATTGAATTAAAAGTTCGTGATTAGTTGCGCATTTAAAGTGATTCTTGTGAAATAAAGTGAAAGAAAAAGTTTGTGAAAATGGCAGATTCGAGTGCTGAAGCTAAAGTTGCCACTCCTAGTAGTGAAACAAAGAAAGTCAAGAAAGCCGCTGCCTCTAAGAAGCCAGCCGCTAAGCCTACCCACCCACCAACTTCAGAAATGGTTAATAAAGCGATTGAAAATTTAAAGGAACGTGGTGGCTCTTCATTAATTGCCATTAAGAAATATTTAGCGTCAACGTACAAGGTTGATGCAAATAAAGTTGCGCCGTTTATTAAAAAATATGTGAAAAGTGCAGTTGCAAGTGGAAAATTAATTCAGACCAAAGGAAAAGGTGCATCCGGATCGTTTAAATTGCCTGTTGCCTCGAAGGCCAAGAGTGGCGAGTCTAAAAAGCCAACTGTGAAAAGTGTTGATAAGAAAGTGAAGAAGGACAAGGCAGTCAAATCTGACAAGAAGCCGAAAAGTCCAAAGAAAGCGGCCGAGAAGAAAAAATCGAGTGCTGCCGCGGCTAAAACCGCCAAAAAGGCTGGAACAGTGAAAGCGAAAGTGGCCCCCAAGCAGAAGCCTACAAAACCATCTAAAGCTGGAGTTAAAACTGCTAAATCACCCAAAGCAAAGAAAATTCCAACTACAACGAAAAAAGTTGCTGCTAAGAAGCCAGAAAGAAAACAATAATAATTAAAAAGTCCTTTTCAGGGCTACCAAATTATTAAACAAAGAGTAAACTTAATTCGCATTAATTATAATATTTCATTACATTTATAGCCTTTGTTGATATGAATGTTTTTTCTTTGGTTTCCCTGCAATATAGTCTGCCAATATTTGCTTCTATTTAAACGAAAATTATGTGATTTTTTCATAATAATTTCTCTAAAGATAATCATAAAAGATAATTAACGTGATAAAATTTTATTTTAGTATTTTTGTTACCACCAAATTGAAATAGAGTCTATGGAGAAATATTCTGCAAGTCTGCTATGGAAGTGGATGAGATTGTTTGAATAGCGTTGAGAAAAGTTACTATAATCTAGACCAGTGATTCCCAAACTTATTTCGGTCATGGACCCCTTGCTATAACAAAAACTTATCTTGCACCCCCAAATCCAAGTGAATCAAATTTTATGATATAATAAAATCTACTAAAAATACTTTAATCTGTTCTGTCTGAGAAGACAATTGCAAATAGCTCGTTAAATGAATTTGGTACGAGTATATATTTTCAATTGTTATGAAAACAAAAGAAAAAATGCAATTGTGCTTGAAAATATAGGTACATAGGTACTTAATACTTAAATAATTTTAAATGAGAAGGAGCCCAGCGGAAAAATTTGGAGCGCTGCTCAGGGGAGCTGATTTTGAGCTTTCTGGAGTTTTCAGAAATCTTATACAATTAGCAAAACTGGCAATTATCTTAATGACCATAAATCGTGCCATTAGTTCTCGTTCGATTACAGAAGTGAAGCAGCATTGAACGTGGTTAGTACTTAGTGCGGGGCCCGCTTGTAAAAGCGACACTCGCCCCTGGGGAAAAAAACGAAAGAACAATAATTGCAAAATGCGAGCAAAAATAAAAGCTTTTCGACACCTGGAACCTATTCACATATCCATCAACTTCAAATTTTGCACATATGTATGTATAATTCGCGTGACAATGCAATCTGACCATTTTGGAAAAAAAATCAAGATGGCGGTTCAAAATGCCAGTCGATTTTTGCAATAGGCATGTTGACAACGGCATAAACGTCAATTTATTTAGCGCTGTTAGCAAACTTATTTGTTCTTTTTGGCTTAGCTAAAATGTAGCACAGCTTCTAAGTGTACCTTCACACCAATAAGTGCCACGCTAAGCGCCTAGTGCTAGCTAGTTGGCAGGATGAACTATCCAAATGTCAAATGGTATGCTGGGAATGGTGTTAAATTAACAGTGATAATTTAACAGAGTTAAGGTAACTTGGGCCTAAACGCGCCCTATGCCAGGTAGAGTACGATTAGCTGTATGGCGTCATTCTAAATTCAAAATGGCGGCCAAAAACCGAATGACGGAAGACATAATAGACTGAAAAGCAAAAAACATATAACCTATCAACTTCAAATTTTACACATATGCATAGTTCGCGTGATAATGGACTCTGTATTTTTTTGTAAAAAAAAATAAATATGGCGGTTTCAAGATGGCGGGAAATATTTGCAATTGTGTTCCCCGACCCCGCGTCATGGGTATCAAATGAAAGAGTATGACAAGTAGAATAGAATTAGCTGTGTTGCTCCATTCCAAATTCAAACTGGTGGCCAACACAAAATAGCGGATTACTATTTTCTTTACAACGCGCTCGGTATGGGTGTCAAATGAAATTTGCAAATGTAATTTTTTATATGAAATCGTCGATCTTTTTCGCGGACCCCCGGTAGTTCTTCGCGCACCCCCAAAATCATTTTTAATTATCACGGACCCCTTCGATCATCCCATAGACCCCCAGGGGTCCATATGGACCACTTTGGGAATCACTGATCTAGACTATTTGGTGTAATATTTTTATTGAAAATATTTAATACGTTGCCTGAAAGAATGATTTTCATCAATACCCATAAATTTACACGAAAAATGCATTATTTCTTCTATTATTATTGCTTTTTCGTAAATATTGCAATTTTATATGCACGAAAACACGCATATTTGACCAAATTACGTGAAAACTAAAAATGATATCGCCATTTAAGTTATATTTATAATTTTCTACATGTCCTATTTAATTAATAAAAGTAAAATATACTGAAAATTCCCAATAATAAAAAAGTTATTTCAGTTTGAATGTCTACGAATTTGTACAAAAATACGAATTTCTTCAGTGAAATATGAAAAATAAATTCACGCTCTTCTACAAGATTCTCACAGTGGGTACTTGAGTAAACCTCATATTGGAGAAAAATTGAATTAAAAGTTCGTGATTAGTTGCGCATTTAAAGTGATTCTTGTGAAATAAAGTGAAAGAAAAAGTTTGTGAAAATGGCAGATTCGAGTGCTGAAGCTAAAGTTGCCACTCCTAGTAGTGAAACAAAGAAAGTCAAGAAAGCCGCTGCCTCTAAGAAGCCAGCCGCTAAGCCTACCCACCCACCAACTTCAGAAATGGTTAATAAAGCGATTGAAAATTTAAAGGAACGTGGTGGCTCTTCATTAATTGCCATTAAGAAATATTTAGCGTCAACGTACAAGGTTGATGCAAATAAAGTTGCGCCGTTTATTAAAAAATATGTGAAAAGTGCAGTTGCAAGTGGAAAATTAATTCAGACCAAAGGAAAAGGTGCATCCGGATCGTTTAAATTGCCTGTTGCCTCGAAGGCCAAGAGTGGCGAGTCTAAAAAGCCAACTGTGAAAAGTGTTGATAAGAAAGTGAAGAAGGACAAGGCAGTCAAATCTGACAAGAAGCCGAAAAGTCCAAAGAAAGCGGCCGAGAAGAAAAAATCGACTGCTGCCGCGGCTAAAACCGCCAAAAAGGCTGGAACAGTGAAAGCGAAAGTGGCCCCCAAGCAGAAGCCTACAAAACCATCTAAAGCTGGAGTTAAAGCTGCTAAATCACCCAAAGCAAAGAAAATTCCAACTACAACGAAAAAAGTTGCTGCTAAGAAGCCAGCAAAGAAGTGAATTAATCACAATTCATCAGAAAACAATAATAATTAAAAAGTCCTTTTCAGGGCTACCAAATTATTAAACAAAGAGTAAACTTAATTCGCATTAATTATAATATTTCATTACATTTATAGCCTTTGTTGATATGAATGTTTTTTCTTTGGTTTCCCTGCAATATAGTCTGCCAATATTTGCTTCTATTTAAACGAAAATTATGTGATTTTTTCATAATAATTTCTCTAAAGATAATCATAAAACATAATTAACGTGATAAAATTTTATTTTAGTATTTTTGTTACCACCAAATTGAAATAGAGTCTATGGAGAAATATTCTGCAAGTCTGCTATGGAAGTGGATGAGATTGTTTGAATAGCGTTGAGAAAAGTCACTATAATCTAGACTATTTGGTGTAATATTTTTATTGAAAATATTTAATACGTTACCTGAAAGAATGATTTTCATCAATACCCATAAATTTACACGAAAAATGCATTATTTCTTCTATTATTATTGCTTTTTCGTAAATATTGCAATTTTATATGCACGAAAACACGCATATTTGACCAAATTACGTGAAAACTAAAAATGATATCGCCATTTAAGTTATATTTATAATTTTCTACATGTCCTATTTAATTAATAAAAGTAAAATATACTGAAAATTCCTAATAATAAAAAAGTTATTTCAGTTTGAATGGCTACGAATTTGTACAAAAATACGAATTTCTTCAGTGAAATATGAAAAATAATTTCACGCTCTTCTACAAGATTCTCACAGTGGGTACTTGAGTAAACCTCATATCGGAGAAAAATTGAATTAAAAGTTCGTAATTAGTTGCGCATTTAAAGTGATTCTTGTGAAATAAAGTGAAAGAAAAAGTTTGTGAAAATGGCAGATTCGAGTGCTGAAGCTAAAGTTGCCACTCCTAGTAGTGAAACAAAGAAAGTCAAGAAAGCCGCTGCCTCTAAGAAGCCAGCCGCTAAGCCTACCCACCCACCAACTTCAGAAATGGTTAATAAAGCGATTGAAAATTTAAAGGAACGTGGTGGCTCTTCATTAATTGCCATTAAGAAATATTTAGCGTCAACGTACAAGGTTGATGCAAATAAAGTTGCGCCGTTTATTAAAAAATATGTGAAAAGTGCAGTTGCAAGTGGAAAATTAATTCAGACCAAAGGAAAAGGTGCATCCGGATCGTTTAAATTGCCTGTTGCCTCGAAGGCCAAGAGTGGCGAGTCTAAAAAGCCAACTGTGAAAAGTGTTGATAAGAAAGTGAAGAAGGACAAGGCAGTCAAATCTGACAAGAAGCCGAAAAGTCCAAAGAAAGCGGCCGAGAAGAAAAAATCGACTGCTGCCGCGGCTAAAACCGCCAAAAAGGCTGGAACAGTGAAAGCGAAAGTGGCCCCCAAGCAGAAGCCTACAAAACCATCTAAAGCTGGAGTTAAAGCTGCTAAATCACCCAAAGCAAAGAAAATTCCAACTACAACGAAAAAAGTTGCTGCTAAGAAGCCAGCAAAGAAGTGAATTAATCACAATTCATCAGAAAACAATAATAATTAAAAAGTCCTTTTCAGGGCTACCAAATTATTAAACAAAGAGTAAACTTAATTCGCATTAATTATAATATTTCATTACATTTATAGCCTTTGTTGATATGAATGTTTTTTCTTTGGTTTCCCTGCAATATAGTCTGCCAATATTTGCTTCTATTTAAACGAAAATTATGTGATTTTTTCATAATAATTTCTCTAAAGATAATCATAAAACATAATTAACGTGATAAAATTTTATTTTAGTATTTTTGTTACCACCAAATTGAAATAGAGTATGGAGAAATATTCTGCAAGTCTGCTATGGAAGTGGATGAGATTGTTTGAATAGCGTTGAGAAAAGTCACTATAATCTAGACTATTTGGTGTAATATTTTTATTGAAAATATTTAATACGTTACCTGAAAGAATGATTTTCATCAATACCCATAAATTTACACGAAAAATGCATTATTTCTTCTATTATTATTGCTTTTTCGTAAATATTGCAATTTTATATGCACGAAAACACGCATATTTGACCAAATTACGTGAAAACTAAAAATGATATCGCCATTTAAGTTATATTTATAATTTTCTACATGTCCTATTTAATTAATAAAAGTAAAATATACTGAAAATTCCTAATAATAAAAAAGTTATTTCAGTTTGAATGGCTACGAATTTGTACAAAAATACGAATTTCTTCAGTGAAATATGAAAAATAATTTCACGCTCTTCTACAAGATTCTCACAGTGGGTACTTGAGTAAACCTCATATCGGAGAAAAATTGAATTAAAAGTTCGTAATTAGTTGCGCATTTAAAGTGATTCTTGTGAAATAAAGTGAAAGAAAAAGTTTGTGAAAATGGCAGATTCGAGTGCTGAAGCTAAAGTTGCCACTCCTAGTAGTGAAACAAAGAAAGTCAAGAAAGCCGCTGCCTCTAAGAAGCCAGCCGCTAAGCCTACCCACCCACCAACTTCAGAAATGGTTAATAAAGCGATTGAAAATTTAAAGGAACGTGGTGGCTCTTCATTAATTGCCATTAAGAAATATTTAGCGTCAACGTACAAGGTTGATGCAAATAAAGTTGCGCCCTTTATTAAAAAATATGTGAAAAGTGCAGTTGCAAGTGGAAAATTAATTCAGACCAAAGGAAAAGGTGCATCCGGATCGTTTAAATTGCCTGTTGCCTCGAAGGCCAAGAGTGGCGAGTCTAAAAAGCCAACTGTGAAAAGTGTTGATAAGAAAGTGAAGAAGGACAAGGCAGTCAAATCTGACAAGAAGCCGAAAAGTCCAAAGAAAGCTGCCGAGAAGAAAAAATCGACTGCTGCCGCGGCTAAAACCGCCAAAAAGGCTGGAACAGTGAAAGCGAAAGTGGCCCCCAAGCAGAAGCCTACAAAACCATCTAAAGCTGGAGTTAAAGCTGCTAAATCACCCAAAGCAAAGAAAATTCCAACTACAACGAAAAAAGTTGCTGCTAAGAAGCCAGCAAAGAAGTGAATTAATCACAATTCATCAGAAAACAATAATTAAAAAGTCCTTTTCAGGGCTACCAAATTATTAAACAAAGAGTAAACTTAATTCGCATCAATTATAATATTTCATTACATTTATGGCCTTTGTTGATATGAATGTTTTTTCTTTGGTTTCCCTGCAATATAGTCTGCCAATATTTGCTTCTATTTAAACGAAAATTATGTGATTTTTTCATAATAATTTCTCTAAAGATAATCATAAAACATAATTAACGTGATAAAATTTTATTTTAGTATTTTTGTTACCACCAAATTGAAATAGAGTCTATGGAGAAATATTCTGCAAGTCTGCTATGGAAGTGGATGAGATTGTTTGAATAGCGTTGAGAAAAGTCACTAT
Organism: Thereva nobilitata; assembly: GCA_963855945.1. NCBI lineage: Eukaryota > Metazoa > Arthropoda > Insecta > Diptera > Therevidae > Thereva > Thereva nobilitata. Next base: position 126,168,313 of record OY979695.1, read on the forward strand.
AATCTAGACTATTTGGTGTAATATTTTTATTGAAAATATTTAATACGTTACCTGAAAGAATGATTTTCATCAATACCCATAAATTTACACGAAAAATGCATTATTTCTTCTATTATTATTGCTTTTTCGTAAATATTGCAATTTTATATGCACGAAAACACGCATATTTGACCAAATTACGTGAAAACTAAAAATGATATCGCCATTTAAGTTATATTTATAATTTTCTACATGTCCTATTTAATTAATAAAAGTAAAATATACTGAAAATTCCCAATAATAAAAAAGTTATTTCAGTTTGAATGTCTACGAATTTGTACAAAAATACGAATTTCTTCAGTGAAATATGAAAAATAATTTCACGCTCTTCTACAAGATTCTCACAGTGGGTACTTGAGTAAACCTCATATTGGAGAAAAATTGAATTAAAAGTTCGTGATTAGTTGCGCATTTAAAGTGATTCTTGTGAAATAAAGTGAAAGAAAAAGTTTGTGAAAATGGCAGATTCGAGTGCTGAAGCTAAAGTTGCCACTCCTAGTAGTGAAACAAAGAAAGTCAAGAAAGCCGCTGCCTCTAAGAAGCCAGCCGCTAAGCCTACCCACCCACCAACTTCAGAAATGGTTAATAAAGCGATTGAAAATTTAAAGGAACGTGGTGGCTCTTCATTAATTGCCATTAAGAAATATTTAGCGTCAACGTACAAGGTTGATGCAAATAAAGTTGCGCCGTTTATTAAAAAATATGTGAAAAGTGCAGTTGCAAGTGGAAAATTAATTCAGACCAAAGGAAAAGGTGCATCCGGATCGTTTAAATTGCCTGTTGCCTCGAAGGCCAAGAGTGGCGAGTCTAAAAAGCCAACTGTGAAAAGTGTTGATAAGAAAGTGAAGAAGGACAAGGCAGTCAAATCTGACAAGAAGCCGAAAAGTCCAAAGAAAGCGGCCGAGAAGAAAAAATCGACTGCTGCCGCGGCTAAAACCGCCAAAAAGGCTGGAACAGTGAAAGCGAAAGTGGCCCCCAAGCAGAAGCCTACAAAACCATCTAAAGCTGGAGTTAAAGCTGCTAAATCACCCAAAGCAAAGAAAATTCCAACTACAACGAAAAAAGTTGCTGCTAAGAAGCCAGCAAAGAAGTGAATTAATCACAATTCATCAGAAAACAATAATAATTAAAAAGTCCTTTTCAGGGCTACCAAATTATTAAACAAAGAGTAAACTTAATTCGCATTAATTATAATATTTCATTACATTTATAGCCTTTGTTGATATGAATGTTTTTTCTTTGGTTTCCCTGCAATATAGTCTGCCAATATTTGCTTCTATTTAAACGAAAATTATGTGATTTTTTCATAATAATTTCTCTAAAGATAATCATAAAACATAATTAACGTGATAAAATTTTATTTTAGTATTTTTGTTACCACCAAATTGAAATAGAGTCTATGGAGAAATATTCAGCAAGTCTGCTATGGAAGTGGATGAGATTGTTTGAATAGCGTTGAGAAAAGTTACTATAATCTAGACTATTTGGTGTAATATTTTTATTGAAAATATTTAATACGTTGCCTGAAAGAATGATTTTCATCAATACCCATAAATTTACACGAAAAATGCATTATTTCTTCTATTATTATTGCTTTTTCGTAAATATTGCAATTTTATATGCACGAAAACACGCATATTTGACCAAATTACGTGAAAACTAAAAATGATATCGCCATTTAAGTTATATTTATAATTTTCTACATGTCCTATTTAATTAATAAAAGTAAAATATACTGAAAATTCCTAATAATAAAAATGTTATTTCAGTTTGAATGTCTACGAATTTGTACAAAAATACGAATTTCTTCAGTGAAATATGAAAAATAATTTCGCGCTCTTCTACAAGATTCTCACAGTGGGTACTTGAGTAAACCTCATATCGGAGAAAAACTGAATTAAAAGTTCGTAATTAGTTGCGCATTTAAAGTGATTCTTGTGAAATAAAGTGAAAGAAAAAGTTTGTGAAAATGGCAGATTCGAGTGCTGAAGCTAAAGTTGCCACTCCTAGTAGTGAAACAAAGAAAGTCAAGAAAGCCGCTGCCTCTAAGAAGCCAGCCGCTAAGCCTACCCACCCACCAACTTCAGAAATGGTTAATAAAGCGATTGAAAATTTAAAGGAACGTGGTGGCTCTTCATTAATTGCCATTAAGAAATATTTAGCGTCAACGTACAAGGTTGATGCAAATAAAGTTGCGCCGTTTATTAAAAAATATGTGAAAAGTGCAGTTGCAAGTGGAAAATTAATTCAGACCAAAGGAAAAGGTGCATCCGGATCGTTTAAATTGCCTGTTGCCTCGAAGGCCAAGAGTGGCGAGTCTAAAAAGCCAACTGTGAAAAGTGTTGATAAGAAAGTGAAGAAGGACAAGGCAGTCAAATCTGACAAGAAGCCGAAAAGTCCAAAGAAAGCGGCCGAGAAGAAAAAATCGACTGCTGCCGCGGCTAAAACCGCCAAAAAGGCTGGAACAGTGAAAGCGAAAGTGGCCCCCAAGCAGAAGCCTACAAAACCATCTAAAGCTGGAGTTAAAGCTGCTAAATCACCCAAAGCAAAGAAAATTCCAACTACAACGAAAAAAGTTGCTGCTAAGAAGCCAGCAAAGAAGTGAATTAATCACAATTCATCAGAAAACAATAATAATTAAAAAGTCCTTTTCAGGGCTACCAAATTATTAAACAAAGAGTAAACTTAATTCGCATTAATTATAATATTTCATTACATTTATAGCCTTTGTTGATATGAATGTTTTTTCTTTGGTTTCCCTGCAATATAGTCTGCCAATATTTGCTTCTATTTAAACGAAAGTTATGTGATTTTTTCATAATAATTTCTCTAAAGATAATCATAAAACATAATTAACGTGATAAAATTTTATTTTAGTATTTTTGTTACCACCAAATTGAAATAGAGTCTATGGAGAAATATTCTGCAAGTCTGCTATGGAAGTGGATGAGATTGTTTGAATAGCGTTGAGAAAAGTCACTATAATCTAGACTATTTGGTGTAATATTTTTATTGAAAATATTTAATACGTTACCTGAAAGAATGATTTTCATCAATACCCATAAATTTACACGAAAAATGCATTATTTCTTCTATTATTATTGCTTTTTCGTAAATATTGCAATTTTATATGCACGAAAACACGCATATTTGACTAAATTACGTGAAAACTAAAAATGATATCGCCATTTAAGTTATATTTATAATTTTCTACATGTCCTATTTAATTAATAAAAGTAAAATATACTGAAAATTCCTAATAATAAAAATGTTATTTCAGTTTGAATGTCTACGAATTTGTACAAAAATACGAATTTCTTCAGTGAAATATGAAAAATAATTTCGCGCTCTTCTACAAGATTCTCACAGTGGGTACTTGAGTAAACCTCATATCGGAGAAAAACTGAATTAAAAGTTCGTAATTAGTTGCGCATTTAAAGTGATTCTTGTGAAATAAAGTGAAAGAAAAAGTTTGTGAAAATGGCAGATTCGAGTGCTGAAGCTAAAGTTGCCACTCCTAGTAGTGAAACAAAGAAAGTCAAGAAAGCCGCTGCCTCTAAGAAGCCAGCCGCTAAGCCTACCCACCCACCAACTTCAGAAATGGTTAATAAAGCGATTGAAAATTTAAAGGAACGTGGTGGCTCTTCATTAATTGCCATTAAGAAATATTTAGCGTCAACGTACAAGGTTGATGCAAATAAAGTTGCGCCGTTTATTAAAAAATATGTGAAAAGTGCAGTTGCAAGTGGAAAATTAATTCAGACCAAAGGAAAAGGTGCATCCGGATCGTTTAAATTGCCTGTTGCCTCGAAGGCCAAGAGTGGCGAGTCTAAAAAGCCAACTGTGAAAAGTGTTGATAAGAAAGTGAAGAAGGACAAGGCAGTCAAATCTGACAAGAAGCCGAAAAGTCCAAAGAAAGCGGCCGAGAAGAAAAAATCGACTGCTGCCGCAGCTAAAACCGCCAAAAAGGCTGGAACAGTGAAAGCGAAAGTGGCCCCCAAGCAGAAGCCTACAAAACCATCTAAAGCTGGAGTTAAAGCTGCTAAATCACCCAAAGCAAAGAAAATTCCAACTACAACGAAAAAAGTTGCTGCTAAGAAGCCAGCAAAGAAGTGAATTAATCACAATCCATCAGAAAACAATAATAATTAAAAAGTCCTTTTCAGGGCTACCAAATTATTAAACAAAGAGTAAACTTAATTCGCATTAATTATAATATTTCATTACATTTATGGCCTTTGTTGATATGAATGTTTTTTCTTTGGTTTCCCTGCAATATAGTCTGCCAATATTTGCTTCTATTTAAACGAAAGTTATGTGATTTTTTCATAATAATTTCTCTAAAGATAATCATAAAACATAATTAACGTGATAAAATTTTATTTTAGTATTTTTATTACCACCAAATTGAAATAGAGTCTATGGAGAAATATTCTGCAAGTCTGCTATGGAAGTGGATGAGATTGTTTGAATAGCGTTGAGAAAAGTCACTATAATCTAGACTATTTGGTGTAATATTTTTATTGAAAATATTTAATACGTTATCTGAAAGAATGATTTTCATCAATACCCATAAATTTACACGAAAAATGCATTATTTCTTCTATTATTATTGCTTTTTCGTAAATATTGCAATTTTATATGCACGAAAACACGCATATTTGACCAAATTACGTGAAAACTAAAAATGATATCGCCATTTAAGTTATATTTATAATTTTCTACATGTCCTATTTAATTAATAAAAGTAAAATATACTGAAAATTCCTAATAATAAAAAAGTTATTTCAGTTTGAATGGCTACGAATTTGTACAAAAATACGAATTTCTTCAGTGAAATATGAAAAATAATTTCACGCTCTTCTACAAGATTCTCACAGTGGGTACTTGAGTAAACCTCATATTGGAGAAAAATTGAATTAAAAGTTCGTGATTAGTTGCGCATTTAAAGTGATTCTTGTGAAATAAAGTGAAAGAAAAAGTTTGTGAAAATGGCAGATTCGAGTGCTGAAGCTCAAGTTGCCACTCCTAGTAGTGAAACAAAGAAAGTCAAGAAAGCCGCTGCCTCTAAGAAGCCAGCCGCTAAGCCTACCCACCCACCAACTTCAGAAATGGTTAATAAAGCGATTGAAAATTTAAAGGAACGTGGTGGCTCTTCATTAATTGCCATTAAGAAATATTTAGCGTCAACGTACAAGGTTGATGCAAATAAAGTTGCGCCGTTTATTAAAAAATATGTGAAAAGTGCAGTTGCAAGTGGAAAATTAATTCAGACCAAAGGAAAAGGTGCATCCGGATCGTTTAAATTGCCTGTTGCCTCGAAGGCCAAGAGTGGCGAGTCTAAAAAGCCAACTGTGAAAAGTGTTGATAAGAAAGTGAAGCAGGACAAGGCAGTCAAATCTGACAAGAAGCCGAAAAGTCCAAAGAAAGCGGCCGAGAAGAAAAAATCGAATGCTGCCGCGGCTAAAACCGCCAAAAAGGCTGGAACAGCGAAAGCGGCCCCCAAGCAGACGCCTACAAAACCATCTAAAGCTGGAGTTAAAGCTGCCAAATCACCCAAAGCAAAGAAAATTCCAACTACAACGAAAAAAGTTGCTGCTAAGAAGCCAGCAAAGAAGTGAATTAATCGCAATTCATAAAAAAACAATAATAATTAAAAAGCCCTTTTCAGGGCTACCAAATTATTAAACAAAGAGTAAAATTAATTTGCATTATAATTATTCATTACATTTATGGTTTATGTTGATATGAATGCTTTTCTTTGGTTTCCCTGCAATAAAATCTGCCAATATTTGCTTCTATATAAACAAAAGTTATGTGATTTTTTCTTAATAATTTCTCTAAAGAAAACCATAAAACATAATTAAGGTGATAAAATTTTATTTTAGTATTTTTGTTACCACCAAATTGAAATAGAGTCTATGGAGAAATATTCAGCAAGTTTGCTATGGAAGTGGATGAGATTGTTTGAATAGCGTCGAGAAAAGTCACTAAAATCTAGACTATTTGGTGTAATATTTTTATTGAAAACTAGCTGGGACCCGCCGCTTCTATGCTGCACCCATAAGCCAATAGTAGTAATCAGGTGATAAGAATTTTAATATTCAGTAGGAGCGTTAGAAAGAGGCAATTTTTGGTATTTTTGATTCCAAATAACAAAATGTGAAACTATTAGAGATCCGACATTTTGAGACAATAAAAACCATCCATTGACATGGCATTTTTCGATATATGAATTTTCATACACAGATGAAGTGTCTCAATGAACCGCTTATTTTCTGTATTTTGGATATCTGGGACCCGGTGCGCCTCGCTGCACCCAACGTTTAAACATTTAAAATCAATCCAAACCTTCATAATTCAACTCTTCTTAAACATTAACGAAAAACCAACTATTCCTATAAAAGTTGGAGTCATTAGATTCAATTTTGAATAAGTTTTGATCATAAATTCGTTATTTACTACCTTAAAAACTCCCATATACCGATTTTAATTGGAATCGGAAAACAATTCGCAAACTCGTCGGCCATATTGGTGCGGCCATTTTGAATTTAAATTTTGATCATAAAGACGTGATTTGCTACCTTGAAAAACCTCAGATACAGATTTTCATTGGAATCAGAACGCAATTTGCAAATTCGTCGGCCATTTTGAATTTATAAGTTTTGACCACAAATTTGTTATTTACGACCTTGAAAACCCCTAGATACCCACTTTCATTGGAATCGGAATAAAATTAGCAAATTCATCTATATTTGTAATTTTGAATTTCGGTCATATTTCGGCGGTCATTTTGAATTTCGAAAATCGGGCTTCGAGGTGCATCATTTTCAGAGAAGCTCTCCATGACAGCGCCATCTAGGATTGACTTTAGAAAGTAATAAAATAGCTTATGTTCTAAGTTTTAGTGTAAATAGCACATGGTTAAAATTACATTAAGATCGGTTGCACAGTGCATCGGTGCGATATACATACATCCACCCATACATACACACATTCATTTTTATATTTATAGATATAGATATAGATGGATACTAAAGATACAAAGTGGCCGGCTGTGGATAGGTTTTAGATAGACGAACAGGACATTTGCAACAACTTTTCGTAACCACTAACGAAAAACGAATTATTTCTATAGAAGTTCGAGGCATTAGATTCAACATTCTCCTACTAAATGATATGTTTGCCATTGAATTTGTAATGGTGTGTGAAATTATGAAATTGTTTACCATGAAAATAGGCATAAAATTGCGTCGCGCTAAACGACGTCATTTGGAAACAACTGTTTTATTTTTGGATGTTGGCTAGGAAATTTGTAGAATCACTTCCCGTTCCAGAAACTAATCCCGCTCTGGTGGCGGGACTAATTGTGGCAATTTCACTTTTCCACCCGCACAACACAATCCAGGTGATTCACAGCTGTATATTTACAGCTTACTATGCGAACAAACGACCGACATTTCTCCAATCATTACTGATATGTCCCCACTGTAATTGATTTCCGAATCGTAATGGAATGCCGCTCGTTCCAGGTTCACAGGAGCACCGAGTCGGCGCAATCGGTCATGTTCATTTTGTCGTGCTCGCTGGCTATTCGCCTGTCGTTCATTTTCAGTTGCTCTCGAGCGTAATTCGGACATGCCAATACGACTACCTATGCAAGCTCGTGTTCTTCTCGGCATTGTAATGAACAATGTAAAATGACACGATTTTGTTTTCACAGTCACTCAAATCTGTTACTTTCCAATATGCAGTTTTTCGTCACTTAATGCTTGAAGATTTATGTTGCGAAGCGGCATGTGACGATTTGCAGCTTTGGTATACGGCTGGCCTCAGCCTGCAAAGTCAATTTACCTTAATAGAATGGATGATCAAAATGAATGTTCGCAAAATGCAATTAAATTCGCTTTAACCAAATCTATTCTCAAAATCCACTACCTTTTAAAAAAAACGATGTTAAATGCAATAACAATTAATAATAATTGAATCGGTCCTTTCAAAATTTGGTGGTAACAAAAATACTAAAATAACGTTTTATCGCGTTAATTATGTTTTATGATTATCTTTAGAGAAATTATTATGAAAAAATCGCATAATTTTTCTTTAAATAGAAGCAAATATTGGCAGATTATATTGCAGGGAAACCAAAGAAAAAACATTCATATCAACAAAGGCCATAAATGTAATGAAATATTATAGCTAATGCGAATTAATTTTACTCTTTGTTTAATAATTTGGTAGCCCTGAAAAGGACTTTTTAATTATTATTGTTTTCTGATGAATTGTGATTAATTCACTTCTTTGCTGGCTTCTTAGCAGCAACTTTTTTCGTTGTAGTTGGAATTTTTTTTTCAGAATAATCTTAACGATCCGTTACGTTGACGGTCCGTGACGTTGCCTATATATGTATGTGAACGCGTAGTATAAAACTCATTGAAGAATATTTTGACGCGCCGTTGGCGGTACTTGACGTTCCGTAAAGTTATAATCATAGTTTTTGCACAACAGTCACGTTGCCAACTTGGATGGCAAACACCCTTCTTGCTGTTGTGAACCAGCCCTTTTTCTCAACTCAAAGATTCTCTATTTTCAATAAGATGTGACAGTCTCGACTTATAATCACACATACAATTTCTAATAAATACATCAACAAAAAATCTCCTATTAGTTGACAAAGAATAGCTTCAGTGTTTTTTTCTAAATAACTCGCTTATGAACATTCCCTTGAAAAAGAAAAGGTAGGAAATAGCATCACAAAAATAACGCCCACCAATAAAATGTGTACAGTATATAAAGTTACATTTTTTCATAATACATTTTTAAAGGCGACCTGGAACAATCGTCATGGTATTTTAGTTGTTCATTCTCATGCAGTCCGCACAATGTAAATCATAGGGAAATGTGAAATTGATACAATAGTCCAGGGAAATTTGCAAATAAAAAACGCACGAAAGGAGACAAAATTCTAAAATGGCTGAAAATTGGTCCACAGCTTCCTTGAGACTTTTTAAGAAAACAATTTCGGAATCGCAAAAAAAAACATGGCCGCCGGAGATATCACGTTTTGGCTAAAAAATCAAACCTGGTTTTTACGAAATTTTTTTTTGGTTAGTCTATACGAAACATTATTGCCTACAAAAAAACCCCAATTTTTTCGAAAAAAAAACAGTTTTTGAGTGAATTTTTTGCCAAAAAGTGATATCTCCGGCGGCCATGTTTTTTTGCGATTCCGAAATTGTTTTCTTAAAAAGTCCCAAAGAAGCTGTAGACCAATTTTCAGCCATTTTGGAATTTTGTCTCCTTAATATGCTAATTTCCCCGGACAACAAAGGAAACACATATACGTGAAGGTGCCTGGAACAAACTGGTTGCTGTGAGCAGTAAAAACGAGAAGATTACGCGGTAAACTAATTCAGTTTATTATAGAATTTTTATAAAATATTATACTGTTGGGAAGTCGGATAATAAGGAAAACGTCTTACATTGAATTAACACAACTTTATTTCGATTACGGAACTACCGCGAATTGTTATTTTTCTTAATTGTTCTTCAGAGTTAAATTCAAATATCCAAGTATAGAGCGTTGATGTTGTCTTCGCTGACACCGTCTTTTTTCTCTCTGAATTAATTCCTGAACAAAAAAGGCATCAAAATTCTTGTAGGGAACTTGATCACTGAAAAGGAATCAAAATGTAGAGTGACAATAAAATGTCCCAAACTAATGAATGACAACAAGGTTGTCCCAAACAAAAGAATGACACTAAAAGTGTCCCTTAACAGAGAGAATGACACTGAAAGTGTCCCTTAAAAGAGAGAGTGACACTGAAAGTGTCCCTTGAGAAAGAGAATGACACTGCAAGTGTCCCTTGAGAAGGAATGACACTGAACGTATCCCTTAAAAGAAAGAATGACACTGAAAGTGTCCCTTAAAAGAGAGAATGACACTGAAAGTGTCCCTCGACAACGAATGACACTAAAAGTGTCCAAAAGGATAACAAGGAGTATTAATTTACCTGGTGTTGCCGATGTATAGTTTTAAACATATACAAAGTGATTTTTTTAATTAATTTATATTGAAAACTAGCAAAAAACCGCGTGCGTTGCAACGCCTTTTAATAAAAAAAACTTATGTGTGCACAGTCCGGGATAGGAAAAACGTATAATGAAAAAAATAACAAATCTGCAAAACATAATTTTGGGCACATAGTTCGACTGTAGAATAATCTCTCGCAGTCAATATTTCCGAACCCCTACAACATCCAAGAGTTCAAACGCAGGGTTCATCGCCACCTTCTTCAACACCCCCATAACTCTTAACCTATTCTCTCCTTACTAAGCTCACTGCTAGACATTGCACCATGACGTGACAAACGACATAACGGACTGGTAGTACAAAGGGTTATTCCTGAGATTAGCACTGCCACTGTAACGGTCGGTTATTTACGGAAAGTTTCTCCCTTTTAATGGTCCCCCATCTATCGGAAAGTTCAGGCTTAATTAATAAAATTACTTCACAAAAAAAAAATTTTTGGAAAAAATTTTTTTTAAATTCTAGTAGTCGAAGAAATTTTTTTTTGGTTCTGGGAAAAAAATGGAAAAAAAAGATAGTTGTTTTGATACGTCTGTCACGAATTTACGGGAGGTTTTTTATTTGGAAAATTATAATTAATGGTCAGGAGCTAAAACCCGATACGAGAACTGTTCAAGGAAGTCTTGAGATCGTTTTAGGAAAACTAAACCCAGTTAATCTTATAGAAGTGGAATTATCCAGCAGAACAGATTCCGGTGTGCACGCTCTAGATTCATCTGTACATGTTGATTTAGGAATACCTAGCGGAACTTGGAATTCATCAACCGGTGTAACCCGAATGGTAACCAGAGAACTTGCTAGACGAGGGCTTGCTATACGAGTTATAAAAACAATTCAACTTCCTGATACATTGGATTGTAGTTTTAGTGCCAAGGCACGAACACATCTCTGTAGATTAGCAGTGTCCAAGAAATCGTTAAATCCCAAAGATTTTCCGAATTTTACTTTTTTATTTAGGCAAAGATTTCAGAATTTTGTTGCTGTTATTCCGATTGAATAGTCGGAAACGTTGGTTCTTTATTCAAAATAGTAGTTTTGAAATTGTCACACTCAAAGAAGCCGCAAAACTCTAATCCCAAGGATTGTTTAAGGAGATAGGAGGCACGGCGACCTCTGATATTAATGGTGTAACAGATGCACTTTTAGGAGCCACCATTTTTTTGATACCACTTACTCAAGAGAACCTCTCTGCATGTATTAGGTTATCTTCCGTCAAGTACCAGAACATCACAACCATATCGTTGTGTTTTTATCGTTATCTTTTCACCCGAGGGCCAACCAACTAACAAGACGCAGAAGGATACTCAACGGGCGTTCCCTCTTTGACGGACCACGGACGTTTTTGTAAGCTAGACGCAGGTTATCAGTTGTGGAAAATAGAAGTAAGTTCGTTTTTGTGTTAGCATTGTATACTAGTTTTTGTAATCTCCCAATTTACATTCCAACTGTTAATCATATTGATATTCTACACCAGATATTTATTCAGTACATATTAAATATTTATCAAAACAAATTATATTATCCATTTAAACTTGACATTTCTACTTATGTTACACATCATTATTATTAATAATGTTGACTTAATTAATTTGTTATCACATAAGCATTATCTTGAGAGTTTGTGCGTTGTAAAAAAAATCAGGAATCAGCGACTGGTACCAGCTCGACGATTTGTGTTTTTCCTTTCCGTTATTGTATGGAAGTTGTTGTTTTTTTCTGGTAATAGGTGGTTGCATCCACATTACCTGTATTGTAAAATTACTTTTGATTTACACTTATATCCTAATTAATTCAACTCTTTATTCTGGTGTTACTTAAATTTTAGTATATTGTGCTTTAAATTAATATACAATACATTTGTTAACAATTCTTTAACTCAACGAGTATTACTGGGCATGACAGCCTAAGGGGGTAATTTATCCAGGATGGTTGGGTGTTGCTTTCTCTCCCGGGTCCTCTCGAAGTCGCGTTGAACATTTACAGGTCCACCAGGTCGTTGGGAACTTCCAGCGATGAATCCTTTTGGCTAACCTAGGACAAGAACGGTATGAAGAAATCTCCTTTTTGACTAATAGGTAAGTGGTGAATCATATGTGTACATTGCCGGTCACACAACCCCACGCCCCCACCGGCGAGCTAGCGTAAACCGTGTGGCCGGTTTAGCATCCCCTATAAGAATTTAGGAAACTAGGGAGGATGTGGTTTTTCAAAATTTTTTATGTATACCCAAGCATGATGGCAGTAGCCTTGCTGTCACCAGCAAGGAGCTCCATTGTGCCGGTACACCACATAAAAAACATTAGAGTTACTTATAAAAAATGAGTTACAACTTTTTTTAAATTCCATGTTGAGCGCCACCTATCGGAAAAATTTTGTGCTGCAGGCACAACAATTATATTCAGAATACGTCTCTCACCCTGTGCAGAACTTGCCCCATGGCGTCCTCAACATTTTTTCCCTTTTGTTCATTGTGTTCGATATAATCTCTGTTTAAATTATCATCAGACCGAGATGGCAAACCATAATCTCAATATCTCGCCGCGACAGCATTTCATTCGCGTTCCTTCGATTATCGGGTCATGTTTTCGATCTGACCCGATAGTCAGAATGAAAAGTAGGCTAAACCCCAAAGAAGATACTGAATTATCCCGTGAAATCGGATCCGAGCTTTGAGGTTTACAATATAGAATGAAAAAAAAAATTTCCAACGATTTTTTTCGTCTTAACCAATAGTCGGAAACGACTGAAGCTTAATACATGCCCAAGAAAATACTGAATCTTCCCGTGAAAGTCCCATCGCAATCGGATTAGTCGTTTCCAAGATTAGCCCGGACAAACACGCTTTTTTACATTTCGAAAGGTAGGTATTTCTATATACTTGCTGGAGCAATAAAAACTTTACATTCAAAATTATTTTTTACCTTTTAGTTCATTTTAAAATAAAAACGTATTTTTTAGTTTTTTTAAACTATATTTTTTATTTTCTACTTTCTAGTCTATTATATGTCTCCGCCATTTTATAGTGACCGCCATATTAGATTTTAAATGACGGCACACCGCTTACTGTACTATACTCGTACCGTGCTTGTCGTACTCTTTCAATTGATATCCATGTCGGGGGGTCGGGGAACACAATTGCAGCATTCGGCCGCCATCTTGGACCCGTTATCTTGATTTCTTTACAAAATGTTCAGATTGTATTGTTACGCGAACTATACATATGTGCAAAATTTGAAGTTGATGGGTTATATGGAAAATAGCTTAAAACATGCCCAAGGAAATACTGAATCTTCAAGTTAAAGTCCCATCGCAATCGAGTTTCCGAGATTAGTCCGGACAAACAGACACAAAAATTTTAAAAACACTTGATTTCGTTTTAATATCATGCAAATAACAATATAAGCTTAGAGAATGACAATTATTTTGAAATCACAGACAGACACTCCAATTATATTTATATAGATGGGTTAGCACCATGTTAAGTGTTTGGTATGTGATGCCAAAAAGTAATAATTTAGAAGTTCTTCTTCTTCTTTAACGGCTCTACAACCGGGATCCGGTCCTGGCCTCTCGCAACTGTTCTCTCCACCGGTCCCGATTCTGAGCCGATGTCATCCAGTTTGGCATCCCTATGCTCTGAGCGTCCTGGTCTACGCCATCCTTCCAGCGGAGGTTGGGTCTCCCTCGCTGTCGCACCCCATAAGTCTTACCGCAGAGAACTTTCCGAGCAGGCTCATCTTCACTCATACGAGCTAGATGTCCTGCCCACCGGAGTCTACCGAGCTTTATTTTCTTCACAACATCTATGTCGCGATAGCGCTCGTAGATCTCGTCATTGTAGAGTCTCCGGAATCGTCCTTCCTCACATACGGGGCCAACAATCCTCCGAAGTATTTTCCTCTCGAATAATTTAGAAGTTACCTTTTTTTAATTACTGGTGAATAGTGTTTTTATTTAATTTTATGGTAAATGTTTAGAACCAAACATTTTTTTGAGGTATTCAGAGTGATTTTTGAGTGGCCCAATAGTAATTTCAACGCGGGGCGGGGAAAACATATTTTTCTTATTTCAACGGGCGAGGGTTGCGAATTGAGGATTTCTGTGCCGTCCGATAGTCCAGTCAATTAAGGCAAAATACGGCGAAACCTCGTAATTCTGCGAAACAGCACCGATTTGCCACAAAAATTTGGATTCCCTCTACTTCAAAGTTAGCCTTGTGCGGCAACTTGGAATGATTTATTCATATAGTGATATTAAAAGATTTCTTTATTGTTTTAATTTTTTCTCATTTAGTCATAAGTAACCCTTATAAAAACCATCCCTTGCTAATAGTCCAGTCAAATTAGTCGAAAAATTTTTTTTTGACATTTGTTCGGGTACATCTGACAATGATAATGATCAAAGGCAAAGTTGTGCAGAATAAAATTATCTAAAAAATAAATAGCTCTGTAAGTTGATTTGGCTCAAAGTAATGGCCGGTCAAAATTCAACCATGATCTTGTGATGAGGGTTGAATGCAGTTTTTTGCAATTAACTCGAAAAATGTTAATTTTTTTGGCTTCGTGCCCACTAACAAATTTAAAGTCCTAATAATTACCTTTAAAATGAGCCCTTAATCGTCGTTATCGCTTACTTCGTTTGCGAGCAATCCAACGCCGAATTTCGCACTGGACGTGCCAGAAATAACTGATAACGCCATTTTTTTGAATATTTTGTTAACGGTTGTTCATATGAAAAAGTAGTAAATGGCAGGAATACGGGCAATGATATCTTTCTAACGAGGAAATAAGTGACACGTCTTCGACAAGTATCGAAGTGTCTGTGGTTGATTTTTTTAATTGTTGTCGTCTGTTTGCCTTTCTTTTCTTTGGCTCCAATTTTGGCAAATCTACTATTCCCCTCATCAAATGACCACGTTGTTCCGAATTTATCGATATTTTTTTGAGGGAGGTGCAGCGGTGTTAACTGGAGCGCGTTCAAAAACCTTGGGCCTTATCATGAAATGCGATACGAAAGTAAATACGAACCGAAACTAAATTGCGATACGAATGCATCTACCGATCATCGGATCCGTTTGCTACGAATTCGAATCGCTGAGAGAGTGCTGCCCTACTTAACTTAGGAATTCTTTCCAATACTGGGAAAGCAGACAACTTCATGCCAATATTTGACATTTTTTAGGTGCGCTAATAAAGTATAACATTATACAGATTCTGAAGGAGGCAATATATCTATAAACATAAGGAATAATATTTAAATTCAATCGTTCGATTTTAAAGCAAAAATACATATATTTTTTTTATGTATATTTTTTTATTTAAAATAATTCAAAATTTGTAGTTCCTAACATAAATAAAAATTGTCATTCATAAGCATTATAATAAAGTCACTTTCTAGGAATAACAAGTTAAAAGTTTACAGCATAAATAAAAATATTCAATCATTAATTAATATTGTGTTGTCCTCCTGGGGATTCTTTATTACTGAAGAGCAATTCCCCAATTTCTTCTCCTCTTACTCTAGTTTTAATTTTTTAACTTCTAATGTTTCCATGTAAAAAAGTCAAATGCGATAGCTGCACAGCTATCGGATAAATTTCCGATACCAATCGTATCAAACCGATTCGAATTCGCATTGCATGATCGCTTTTTTCGATTTTCGCACAACTTCACTTTCGTATCGCATTTCATGATAAGGCCCCTTACTATGGTAAACCACGAGGTAAGCTGTGGTTATGCTGCATCACTTCACTTAACAACGAAAGTTTATGTTTAACCATGGAGGTTTTTGAACGCATCGTGGTTAACTACAGGTTAAAGAAAATTAACAAAAATAAAAATAAAATTTTCCGTAAAATAATCCCCGCTCATTGCTTCAATTATTTCATTTTTTATTTATTTGCAATAGTCCCACAAATCCCACTTTAATTTGTTCATGTGTTGAACATTAAAACAACTGTCAGAGAGTTGTTTTTATTCTTCTTCTTTTTAACTATCGCTAACCATGCTCCCGAGCAGAGTTAAAGTTTAACAACACCATGGTTAACCACGGGAGTTTTTGAACGACAAAAAGTTATGCTCGTGGTTATGTTGTAGTTAACCACGGAGTTTTTGAACGACAAAAGTTTACCATAGTTGACCATTGTTAACCATATTAAGGTTTTTGAACGCGCTCCTGGTGAGATGAGCATGGTGATAGTGACAAAGTTTGCTCAAGGAGGTTAATTAGATTGGGACAACCAATGGTGAAATTGTCCCCTAAGTTCAAGTTAACTTTGTTTGCATTTCTTGGCCTTTCCTCTCTTTGTAATTCATCAGCGACAGAGACTGTTTTTGGTGTTTGGTTCAGGGCAGGTGGCGGCGCGGCGGCGGGCAATTTTTTATTTCAGTTTTCAGTTTTTTATGTCGTTTGTTCCTGCTCCCTTTAAGCGGAATACTTAGAAAAATTTACGTCCTAGACCAATATTGTGTGCAAGTATTTTAGGTAATGGTTTGGTGCATCAGAAATTCGATTACTGCAACTACTTACATTATATTGTTAATTACGCATTTTTCTGAGACAAATGCTAAAATACCAAAAATTTTAGAAAGTTCAAAAAAAAATATCGAATAAATGGAGCCACTCAAGTTTCTGTTCTTTATAAAAAGATATTCTATTTACCAAAAAAAATTAACCTAGTTATGTTGCTCTACAATAGCTTATTTAGAATTTATTAAAGTTTTAGAAAATTAAAAACTTTTCCAAACAATTAAGGAGTTTGATGGTGAAATCGGCCTCGAACAGGTTAGCTACCCAGGATGGGTCAGCTTGTGTTGGCGGAAATTAAGGAAAATTAAAAACTTTTCCACGTGCCGAATGTCACTAAGTCTATGTCGTCATAGATTTGATATAACTCGCTGTTATATCTGATTCTCCATGTCCCTTCCTAACAAATTGGGCCTATTATGCTTCTCAAAATCTTCCTTTCAAAGGAATGTAGCATGTCCTCTATCCTTTGCGTGAGCGTCCATGTTTCACTCCCGTAGCATAGAACAGGGCGAATAAGTGTCTTATATAGCGTAAACTCGTCTTTCGATGTATTGCTCGAGATCTCTGCAATTTACGATGTGCGAAAATCGTTTTGTTTCCGAGTAGAATTCTCCTACTGATTTCTTCTAGCTCTTCGTTTTTTTCGTCACGGTTGAGCCTAGTGTTTAATATTTCTCCGTAGTTTCTATTTCTCGAGAAAAGCGAAAAATAAATTTTACTTCTCGAGAATTCTCATTTCTCGAGAAATATTGTGAATTTGTAAAAAGTTCATGAATTAAAAATTAAAATCCCATTTTATTCATAACACAAAATAAATGTTTATAAGAATTAAGTAATAAGAAAATAAGATTACAAAACAAGCTTTAATGTGATTTGAAGTACTTTTTTAAAAAACATAACGCATCTAATGTCGCATTTGATAACACTTTTTTGCAATTTTTTTCTTAATTGCGGGGGTACCTATTAGGAAAAGTGTTTTAGCCTAATTTGAGGTCGCTGAAAACGAAAATGACACTCATTTATTTTTCCAAAGAACCGTTATCGAGCCGTTTTGCTTTTTTCCAATTATTGCCAGATTCTCGAGAACCAAGAGCCAAGCTTAGCTTAAAAAATTCACTTTTTTACGCCGAATACTCCCACCTATCTAAAACCGTAAAAGTGAAGGTTCTATCCTACCAAATTCCAGAGTTATGAGTCATCAAAGTCAAAATTTTGTTTTTTTAACAAAAAGATCAACTTCAACTACCCTTTTCTCCAAAAAATACGTAGTTAACCAATATTTTTTTTTCAAAATTAGAAGGCTTGGACAATTTCCTAAGAATAATATCCGGACAATTTTTGTGTTACGGCATTTGAAGATATTAGCAAATTTTGATGTTAAAATGTCACATATCTTATTTCTCTTCTATTTGACAGCGCATTTTGAGGGTGGTCATGGCATCGTGTAGAGCCGGCTTAACACGAAACACACATAATTTCAAATTACACTATCCATCACTCGATATTCACATCAAAACGGTTTGTGTATGATGCGGGTATTACACTAAACATTCATTTGTATGCCTCTTTTTCGGGTAACGATTGTGATGCCTTTGTAGTTGTACAATAAACGCGAATGAGAAGGGGAATTTCTCATAGTTTTTGCAGACCCCGAGTGCGATGTTACATTTGTGTTAGTGCAATGGATGGGTGAGTCTGGCAAATTTTCTGGCTCAAAAGTGAAGGAGACAAACCGGTTTGGACATGGGGGTAATAAACGAATTGATGGACAGTGTAACTTGCACCATAACCCTGCATTAAAAGAAACGTATATAAAAAAGGGCCGCACAAAAACAAATATATTCCAACTAAGTTAGTATGTATGCAAGTAAAAAAAGATGTATGGATATGAGAAAAGAGAAAATTTTTAAGAAATTGATTAAAAAACAGTCATAAATTTCTCGGGGAAACAACATTAAATTTCTCGAGAAATGAGAAAGTAAAAATACCTTTTTTTCTCGAGAAATGCTCGAGAAGAAACACTAGTTGAGCCTAACCTGTTTGACTTGCCTATATCATTAAATTAAAATTATAAACAAAAATTTCATGTTATGCACACCCTGTAAAAATTGCTTAAATTCCCATGTCTTTCTTCATCATATTGCATCCTTTTCTTATACATGGCTTTTCCGGCAAGGTCGTTTAAATAACGGTACGAAGGTGAAAAATTGATAAGCGAAAAAGTGACAAGTGTCACATCTTGGGCCGTATTTGGTTTCTCGAGTCGATGAATCGATTCGACAAAAAAAAGCTTGTCGATTTTCTGAGCTTTGTATTTGGCATTACGACCGAATCGACAGATAAGTGTGGCCATACAAAATTATCAAATTTATATTTAATTAAAAGAGAGCATGTGAAAAGTTTTTTGTATACATAAATCGAGCCTTTTAATAAACGTCAAACGTCTTTATCGACATGTGAAGAGACGATAAGGTTGTCGATATCGTGTTGCCAAATGCCAATTTTTATTTATCGAGAGGAATCGATATCGACTCGAGAAACCAAATAGGGCCCCCTTATTGTAATATATAATTATAAGCTAATTTTTGACCGTGATTTCAAATATATTATCAGTTTTTATATATCAGCTTTAGTTTATGAATTATAAGGAGGGGTGCTTTTTTTTAGAAAAAATACTCTCACCGTTCTAAAATATTTTATTTAAGAAACCTACAAACTCTGCACTGCACACAGAATACTCCCACCTATCTAAAACTGTAAAAATGTTCCTCTCCATACAATTTTTTGTTCGTCTATACCAGTGATTCCCAAAGTGGTCCATATGGACCCCTGGGGGTCTATGGGATGATCCAGGGGGTCCGTGATAATTAAAAATTATTTTGGGGGTGCACGAAGAACTACAGCGGGTCCGAGAAAAAGATCGAAAGTTTTCATATAAAAAATTACAAAAATTTAAAAAGCGATGTTTACCGCGTGATCACGCGGACCGGACGAAATCGAAAACAAACAGCTTATTTGACTGACTTATTCGCCAAATTTGATGAAATAAATTCAAACTTACAAGGTGATCAATTAAATTTTCTCAAAACTAAAAGTATTATATCTACTTTTGTTGCAAAACTTTTGTTATACAAACAGAATTTGGGGAGAGGAGAATGCTCGCAGGTGCAACGCTCTTTACCTATATTCTTATTTTATTAATACTGCAACTTTTCGTTAACGCCCCACGCTATTTACATTTAAGTAAGTTATATTTATAAATTTTACTAATAACTTCATTAATTTCATTCTTAGCGTGATTTTGAAAGGTAGGTTGTTCTCATATACTGGCTGGAGCAATAAAAACTTACTACTTTTTAGTTCATTTTGAAATAAAAGCGTATTTTTAATTTTTTTAAATTATTTATTTTTATTTTCAACTTTTTAGCCTTCCGTCATTTTGTGGCCTCCGCCACTGTATTCTACTCGTCATACCCTTACATTTGATACCCATACCAAGCGGGTTGTAAAGAAAAAAGTAATCCGCAATTTTGTGTTGGCCGCCAGTTTCAATTTGGAATGGAGTAACATAGCTAATTCTATTCTACTTGTCATACCCTTTCATTTGGTACCCATATCGCGGGATCGGGGAACACCATTGCAAAATACTCCCTCCATCTTGGAACAGCCATTTTTATTTTTTTTACAACAAAATCAGAGTCCGTTGTCACGCGAACTATGCATATGAGCAAAATTTTAAGATGATAGGTTATACATATTTTCTGCTTTTTAGGCTATTATGGTCTTCCGCCATTCGGTTTTGGCTGCCATTTTGAATTTAGAATGACGCCACACAGCTGATTGTATTCTACCTGGCATAGGACGCGTTTAGGTTCAAGTTACTTTAACTCTGTTAAATTATCGCTGTTAACTCAACACCGCTCCTAGCATACCATTTGACAGTTCTCATTTTACAACTAATAACAACCAAAAATTTTAACATTTCTTATTTTATAAATAATAACAAGCAAAAAAATTAATAATAATATTTTTGTGGTAAGTAAATAATTTAGTAATATTTTAATACAGCAAAATATTACTAAATTATTTACTTATCACAAAAATTCACAAGTAAACGTCAACCCCTTTTGACAGTTAGAAGCTGTTGTACATTTTATCTAAAGCACAAATAAATTTGCTACCAGCGCTAAATAAATTGACGTTTATGCCGTTGTTAACATGCCTATTGCAAAAATCGGCTGCCATCTTGATTTTTTTTTCAAAATGGTCAGATTGCATTGTCACGCGAACTATACAAGGCATACATACATACATATGTACAAAATTTAAAGTTGATGGATATGGCTTAGAATAGAGAAGAGAAGGAAGCGCAATTAATTAAAATCGGGGAAGCATTTCGGCACCACATATTCACAGCACTCCCATAGTAGTTTTGCAGTTCCCGGACAGTGGCGGTATCACATTTAGTCAAAAACCGGGAGGGGATTGCGTTTCTCAGCAACCATCATCCAAATGAGAACACATCACTTGGCTGAAAATGTTTGGAGCAAACGAATTTCGGTACGCCTCTGTCCGGGAACTGCATGAAACCTATGAACATACGGTTGTTTCTTTTCTTTTAGAGCGAGAGGTTCTTTAATTTAAGTGCTTCCCTCCAATCCGTATACATGTACGCTATTTTCGGTTCCTTATCTTCTCTATTCTAAGGGATATGTGAATAAGTTCCGAGTGTCGATAAGCTTTTACTTTTGTTCGCCTTTTGCAATTATTTATTTTTTTTCGTTTTTTTTCCAAGGGCGAGCATCGTTTTTCCAAACCGGTCCCGCACTAAGTACTAACCAGTCCAATGCTGCTTAACTTCGGTAATCGAACGAGAACCGGTCTATTGAGAATCTATAAAATTTCTGAGAACTCCAGTAAGCTCAAAATCAGCTCCCTGAGCAGCGCTCACAATTTTTCCCGCTGAGATCCTTCTCACTTAAAATTATTTAAGTATTAATTACCTTTGTAATTAATTTGCATTTTTTCTTTTGTTTTCTTAAAATTTAAAAATATGTACCTAATTCATTTACCCAGCTACGTGCAATTGTCTTCTCAGAGAGAACAGATTAAAGTATTTTTAGTAGATTTTATTATATCATAAAATTTGATAAGGGCCTGTACCAAGTTACAATTCAAATGTAAATTTGTATGGAAAACGCATTTCGTTTATACAATTCAATTTTCGGAGGTTTGTGTCTTTGGAATTGCAAGGAAATTTTTGAATTGTAGGGAAATATTAGCCAAACATTCATTTGACAGTTTGGTGGATTTGCTTTTTGGTGGTAGAATCTCCTTTTTTAATTATTGGAGAACAATATCGAGAATTCTTTCAATTTTCAGTGCATGGTTGTCCTCACCGTATAATATGACACATTATAGGCTGATCGTGCTTACACGTTGCAGACATAAAGCAAAATAAAAACATGAACAGAATAAATTCTGCATAAAATTTGAACCATTTTTTAAAACTTCCAAATATGTACAATGCTTCTTGCAGTCCACCCCCAAAGGATGATGCTCGTGAAGCAATTCCATTTCCATTATATTAAAGGCAAACATAGCCCTGGGCTTCTAAAAAAAAAATTATTAAAAATTTTCTAAATTACAAAATTTTGTTGTCATCCACGTTGTCAAATGAAATGCGTGAATTGTATTTTGGCACACTTTGTAATTTCGAAGTGTCCGTGGTGAAAGTAGCAAATTCGGAATTGTAACTTGGCACCCACCCTAACTTGGGTTTGGGGGTGCATGATTAAGTTTTTGTTATAGTAAGGGGTCCATGACCGAAATAAGTTTGGGAATCACTGGTCTATACAAAACCTATCCCCAGCCGGCCGCTTTGTAACTTTATGGAATACACTCTGTAGGTAAAATAAACAAACTCGATATGAAGGTAAGAACGAATAAAGTAGCTGTATCTAAAAAACTCGAGCTGATACAATAATACTGAGGGTAGATTCGAAATCAGTGACATCAAATTAGTAAACAACTAAAATATTTCTGTGGTGCTAAGGCAGAACCCAATATGTCAAAATAGGTAATTGTCGATATTGGGTCAAGTAATATTGGGGGGCGAACGGCTAACAAAGACCTCGGAAGGTGGTGGCACCCGATTTGTCACTTCTGCCAAAACCCGAGAAGGGTCACTGCAGACGAACACCTAGCAGCTCTGTTAGCAAGTCCTAATCCCACCTCCCCGCGGTGCCGCCTGGGGTACTTCTTCGGAAGGAGCTAACGGGAGACGGTCGAATGGCGAGTTCTCTGCGCCACAAAACAGAGTTCTAAGTCGGTTGGGCTGAGGGTTAGCAATCCGCTCCTATAAAACACATAATTGCTACGAATCGGCAAACAATGCCTCGGAACCGGATGGACAACACGACGACGACCTTTGCTTTTCGAACCAGGACACGAATCGGATCATGGAATGTGAGAACGCTGCTTGCTGATGGACGGCTGGATGAAGTCCTCAACGAGATGACCGCTATAAAATCAAGGTCATGGGACTCAGCGAGACCAGATGGACCGATGCGGGGGAACATATCTGCCCAAACGGTGAGTCCTTCTTATATTCTGGGAGAAACGAAACTGAAAATCGTAGGAATGGCGTTGGCGTAATACTCACCAAGGAAGCCAGGTCCAGCCTCATTAGCTGTCACCAGTTTCTGAGAGGATTATTACCGTGCGCCTACGTACCAGGCTAAGAAGTACTACGATAGTCCAATGCTACGCTCCGACTGAAGACGCAGAAGATGACATCAAAGACGAGTTCTACATGCGACTGAATGAGGTTTTTCGCTCTATTCCAAGGGGAGACATCATTGTTTTGATGGGTGATTTAAACGCACAGATCGGCCCCAACAACACCGGCCTTGAACACACTATTGGAAATCAAGGCCTAAGCCAAGTTACCAATAACAATGGTGAGCTTTTCGTTGACTTCTGTAGTTCCCATCAACTCATGGTAGGTGGAACC
This sequence comes from Thereva nobilitata, assembly GCA_963855945.1. Lineage (NCBI taxonomy): Eukaryota > Metazoa > Arthropoda > Insecta > Diptera > Therevidae > Thereva > Thereva nobilitata. Next base: position 126,191,985 of record OY979695.1, read on the forward strand.
TACTTTTGTCACAAGAAGATACACAAGGAGACCTGGGTATCGCCCGATGGTAGAACGAAAAATCAGATAGATCACGTGGCCGTCAGCCGCAGATGGAGAACTATTCTGGAGGATGTCAGGAGCTTTAGGGGAGCAGACACTGGAAGTGACCACAATTTGGTAGTAGCAACTATCCGCCTAAAAATCGCCGCAATCAGAAACGTTCAACGCGATGCCATAAACCGTAGACGGTTTAACGTAGACCTTCTGTGGGAGAGCACTAAAAGGAGTGCTGGAAATCTGCAACAAATCTTAAACCAGCAAACCGTTTCTGACGACACGAATATTGAAGAGCTGTGGAGCACAACAAAGGGCGCTATAATAACAGCAGCGGAAACAAGCATCGGTTATGTCCAAAGAAACCAGCAACACTGGATCTCGGACACAACCTGGCAAAAAATAGAACGCAGAAGGGCCCTCAAAAATAACGTGAACTCTACAAGCGACCCGGAAAGACGCCAACAACTTGAACGGGAATACTCCCAATTACACCGGGAGGTAAAGAGAAGTGTCCGGCGTGATAAAAGGCGGCAGATAAATGAGCTCGCAGAGAAAGCGGAAAACGCGGCAAACACAGGCAACAGTAAGGTGCTGTACCAAATTACTAAGCAGCTTTTCCCGAGACTCTACTAAAAAGCATGCCGTAAAGAGTGCGGATGGAAGGCTGCTGTGCAGCGACGAGGAGCAACTCCAAAGATGGAGAGACTACTTCTTCGCCGCCCTGAATGGTTCCTTTTCGCAGGAACCTGAAGAAAATAACAACAATGCACAGCCAATAAGAATCGCCACTCGTGCACCATCCAAGACAGAAATAGTAACCGCAATTCATGCAATGGCCAATGGTAAAGCAGCTGGAAAAGATGGCATCCCGCCAGAATTGTTGAAAGCCGACTCAAGCCTCATAGCAGATGCGCTACAGCCAATCCTGGAAATAGCATGGAACACCTGTACCTTTCCGGAGGATTGGACGGAAGGTATCATAGTCAAAATACCAAAAAAGGGGGACCTAACAATATGTGACAACTGGAGAGGCATCTGTTGATTATCTACGGTGGGAAAAATCTTGTCCCATATATTACTATCTAGGATAAGAGAGGCAGTAGATCGAACGCTTAGAAGACAGCAGGCTGGATTCAGAAAGGGCCGCTCCTGCATAGACCATATTAACACCTTGAGAATCATAGTGGAGCAGTCTACTGAATTCCGATCCCCCCTTTACCTTGCTTTCGTAGACTATGAGAAAGCGTTCGACTCGGTCAATAAGAGCTTCATATGGCGAGCTCTACGGAAACGTGGACTGCCGGACAAAATAATAGAATTGATAAAAGCACTTCTGTTACCTCGGTAGTATTATTACCGAAAACGGCGGTACAGAAGAAGATGTCAGTTCCAGAATAAATAAAGCAAGAAGCGCATATGCATGCCTGTTTCACATATGGAGATCAACAGAGATCTCAATTAACACCAAATTGCGGCTGTTCAACTCCAACGTTAAGGCAGTTCTTTTGTACGGTTGCGAAACATGGAAAGTCACCCAATTCATCACAGGGCGCCTACAAGTTTTCATCAACAGATGCCTACGTCGTATCCTAAAAATCCGCTGGCAAGATAGAATTTCAAATGAAGAACTATCGCGCCGTGCCGGCCAAGAAAGGATAGACGACCAAATCAGGCGAAGGAAATGGAATTGGATTGGCCACACCTTGCGACGCGAAGACGATAATCTAGCCAAACAGGCCCTTGACTGGAATCCGCAAGGATCCCGTCGAGTCGGAAGACCTAGAACAACGTGGAGGAGAACCCTATTATCAGAGGCCGCAACAACCGGGAGATCCTGGTCAGAGCTGAGAGCTGTCGCGCAAAACAGAGTCCGCTGGAGGGCAACTGTTTCCGCCCTATGTCTCATGAGGGATTAAAGGAGCAATTAGTAGTAATATTGGATTGTACCATCGCCGTATTGTAAGCATATGGACATATTAGACTCTTTAGTTTTAAAACTAAATTATTTTAGAGAAACAGTCTAGAATATTGGCTTTGGGGAACATTTTCTTTAATAAACTTTCGACTGTTGGCAATATAAACGAAAAATCGTTTTTTTGACATATCGGGTTCTGCCTTAGCACCACAGATTTTATGCAACAAAAAAAGTTTGAATTTGTTGTGCTGTGTAATCTTTGGTTGCCACCTGCTTCGAGACTTTTCTGGTTCTCTAACGCCGTTGTGTTGCCTTGCAAAGTGACCAAGGGCGGTGTAGAAAGGATATTAGGACACTGGTTGGTTTTATTTCTCCTCCTTGAAATTTAACATACTGTTCTCTGGAAATATAGGTTTAATATTTTTTTTGCTTTAATGCAAAACTCCATTTATCAAATAAATAAAACATTTTTTTACATCTTGTGCCTAATTTTATATTTTCCACAAAAATATTACCTTATTCTATTTTCATAATTTTTTCATATTGCTAAAAAAGTTACTTTCCTATCTCTTAAAAATGAAAAAAACTCTTAATATAAAATAATGTCACTACATAAAACAAAATAAATAAAAACAAAATTTCAAAATGATAATAATATCGTTCTACGTCATAGTGACAAAATTATTATAACAGAAAAGATATAAAAAATAATAATAATCGTAATGCTCTTAAACATTTAGTTGATGGTGTATACTTTTTTCTTAGATTTTTTTTAATTAAATTTATGTTATATACCTTACATTTTTAATATTATAAATTTACCAACAAAAGTACAACAAATTAAAGAAATGTTTAATGGTTGATTACATTTTTTTCTGTGTGAATTTCAACAAGGCATTTGGTAATATTTGGTGAATATTCTTCTTCTAGTTTCGTCTAATATTACTATAATATAATCATACAGATATATTTTGTTTTAGAAAGAAAATGCATTTAGAAAAACTCTTGATCTTTTTTTAATTCTTTTTATTTTTTTCATTTAAATTTAATGTGCAGAAAGATGATTGAGGAATTTTGCGGCAAAAGCAATTCAATGTCGATATTTCTTGAGTTTTATTATAATCTTTATAGAAAAAAATTAAGACAAAACATATTATGGCCATAAGAGCTGGATTGATGTGATTTTAAGGCTTAAGAAAGGATCGCATCAAACTAACGAGGTGCTTCAAAGTATCCGCAGTTTGAAAACAAGTACTAATTTAGTTTTTTCAAACACTAAACAAGTCGACATAATTAATTATGAATGTTGGATTCTTTTTTTTAAATATAGTTCAGAATGATTATGAAGATAGTTCGAACAAGATTTGAAAAGAAAATCAGAAAACGAAGAATAGTTTTAAGATAGCGTTCGATATCTGATGAGGACGCACACAATTAGTTGTACCAGCTCGTATAAGTATCTAGAGGATACAGGTAAAACTGATTGGTGAGCAATGAATATATTTACTACATTGCAGATATTTTATTTTCGAGAATCGAATTTATCTTATGATAAACTTTAAAAAAAAACATTTATAAAGAAGCTTTTGCTAAAAGTTTCGTGCATAATAATATCATATGTTTGCTAATGTTTGCCCCAACAGAATAGATCTTATTGACACGAGAAAACCAATTAAGAAACTGAGTAGGAATAATGTCAAGACACAATATAATATTTCAATGGTGGCAATATTATATGTCTCGATAAGCATTACACTAAAAATAGATGTGAAGCAGATTTTTCTGTTCAATGTAGTACAACTTTATTTTTAAATTATATTTCTGGGGGATTTGAACTATGTTTATACCACCAAGTAACTGCACTGCTTTGGCTACTTAACTACTAGTACTTTCAAGAAGATCAAAAATATAATCACGTGATCTTAAGTTATGGACCACTTTGTTTTATGTACAAAAAGAAGAGAAGAGAACAGTTAATTCTTTAATAATGCAGTATTGGACGTACTGATTGCTCGTGAAAAGGTACTTCTCAACTAAATCAATTTTTTAACGGATATAGATGGGCAATGTTTTATTTTAACATTATACTGATATGTAATGGAAACAAATTGACTACAGTACATAAAAGTTGTAAATTTTCATTCAAAAGTGAGTTTTTTTTAATCATTCAATATAAGTCCATAAAGAAAATAGGCACTAAATCCCACCTAGTTTAGGTATCAAGATTGCTCTTGGCCAATGCTTAATATCATTGAAACTTGATTTGCTTTGCTATTTGAGCATTGCTATTTTTATGATTTTGTTGCATTCTAGAGCTACGATATTTAAAAGCACAAGCCACAATATTTATCTAACTAAACGGAGAGACCCAATAACAATATTTTTTATATAATATTGAAAAAAATAATTTTAGCTATGTTTTAATTGATGGTAAAGCTTTTATAAGCGCGAAAATCTATCACCGTAGGATTTAAAACAACCCTCAACATACACACACTTGTGAGATTCCATACAAAATGCATTTTCAATGAATTACAAAGATAATAAAAAATGCTACATTAAAAAAAAAGAAAGATTAAAAAAATGTTCCTTCAATTTCAGACTTGCTTCCTACACTATTCAGACTGATACGCTCTTCTTGTTTTGTATGGAATTTTGCTCCTGAAATTCAACATAACCTGATTCATCACTAAATTCAGAGTCTGATATATCAACCTCTTCCTTAATACTAAGAGCTTTTCCTTTCGTTCTCCTTAAAACTCCAGGAGATCGAGGTATCTTAAATTGAATTGAACATGTACTAAATTTTTTATCCCCATTGTTATTTAATTCACTGTTTTGATGATTACTACTATCTGGTGTCCTTGGGATGCGGTCCTCTTCGGGAGTGTTTGGTTGGGATTGATTATTATTTTGTGGAGTATACTTCAGGGAAGTGTCATCCATATTTGCTGTAACTGTGCTTGCTGTTTCGCATCCACTGGAAATTGATCCTTCATCACTGTCTAAATGTTGTTGCTGCGCTAGAGCTAATACAGATGGTGGTGTTGGTTTTGATGATTCGATGCTGTTGCTATCATCACTACTGCTTATCGATAAATTTGCTACTTTTCGTAATGAACCTCGTTGAAGGAGGTTTAGGATTGTTGATTGTTGGTAAAATACTTCATTGGCTTCATCTAAATCATCATAGTCATCATCGTCACCACTGCAATTGTCAAGATGGTCTAGACTTAATGAGGATAAAGGTCGTGGTTTTGGATTAGTGGTAAGGGTTGGTTCAAAAACTAGAGTGTCATCGTTGAGGTCTGTTAGGCTCAGAGTTTTTGGTTTCATTTTCATATCAAAATAGGAGAGTAATTCCCCAGCTAAAGGTGAGTTTGTGTCGTAATCATTGTAACAAAGCAGCTTATCCAAGTCATCTTCTTCTGATGTTAGACTAGATTCAGACTTGGTTTTTGCACGTTCATCAGTGGCTTTGGTTGTTTCGTTTTTTTCATCATGACCTTCTTTAATATCTTCAGTGCATTCTTTGGTAGCATTCTCTTCAAATGGATTTGTATTAGGGTTTGGTTTTATAAATCCTTTTCCAGTCCTTCGTATTGAATGACCACGTCGACATCTTCGACGACCTAATGTCATAGCAGGATACAATGAGTCCTTTTGACAGCAGGGTTGCATTTCAGGTTCATTGGTCTCTTCAATTTCTTCCCCATCTTCTTCGCCGATTGCTTCTTCTATTGCCATTAATTTAGGTGCTGATTTGGATCTTTCAAGTGGTGGCCGATAGTTGTTACCACCTACACTTAAGAGTATCTTACGTCTAGGTAAACTGGGATTTTCATATACAGAATTGGCTAGACTGAGACGTGCATTTTGCTTTGACAGTTTCTCTCTTTTGAAATCTCTTAATGCTCGATCAAGGTTATCCTAAAATTAAAATATATAATTAATAATTACAGAATATTTTCTATAATAAACTTAGAAAAACTTACTCTTAATGTTTTGCATATTTCTTGCGCAATTGATTCCTTACTACAAAGCACCGCATGGCACCTTAGTTCATGTTTAAGTTTCCTGCCTTCATGTCTGTATATCCAACAAAATACTCGTGGATAATTCTTTGGGGAACAGCAATGTGTTATCCGATTTGCCCAATATTCTGTCAAGCCATGCTGCCTTGTTGTTGCTTTTAAACCAGAGGCGCAGACTTTAACACGCATTATCACATCGGGCTTATGATTTTGTGTATAATTTCGCCAAAGGGTGTTTAATGGCTTTTCAACACATCCCTCACCTAGAATCAAACAAAAATAAAAATTAGAATACATAAATTCTATAAAATTGAAATATAAAATTCGAATTGCAAAGTTGTTTATGATTGTTATTTTTTGTTTTTAGTTTTTTGTGGTTAATCAAATATTTGTCGAGTGTTTTCAATTTACTTAAAAACGCAATGAATGTCAAATGAACAAATATTTATGTGAAGCTGTAAACTGTAGAGGAATAAACAATTAAGAAGTAGTAAAGTAAGTCTTCAAGACAAACCGTATTCCGATGTATGAATTTGTTTTTAATTTCTTATGTGGAACATGGATGTCATTTTATAATAAATGATTTCATTATAAATTGGAAACTAGCAAGAAGGAAGTTTTCCTTATTGATGAACCTTGCTTATAATTTTTCGAGGGCATGAAAATTATAAAAGGATTTATCCGTTAGCTGATCAGTAATTGCTGTTGATACTATAATACATGATTGACTCGTAGAGTTTTGGTACCATCTGCCCACGATCAGTTTACACCTGTTAGTTTAATTAGTTAACTAGTTTCATCTAAGTCCGATGGGCAAGAGCCCTTTTCACAAAACTAGTGTGTGTCCCAATAGGTGGTTCCGGACCGATAAATACATCATGCAAATGGTGCCTATGGAAAGGGAAGGCCCATCCTGAGAGAGCCTCCTTATCAGGATAAGGCATTATGCAACTGGGTGCGCCCAGTGCCCAGGGGAGATCGTTAAACGACAGTGCAAAAACTATCCACTGTCATGCAGCTATCGATACGGGTGAGCTCTCTCTCACCTACTGCATTCGTTCTCTTTTTTCCGCTAGGAGTTGACTAGTATCCATTCAGAAGTAACAGCGTCATCACTTGAAGGTCGTAGGAGGTCGATTGGGAGTGCGAGGTGAGAGGCGTCATATCCGAGGATCCCCAGATATGACATTTATGTTATAAACAATCGTTTATCGTTTTTAAGACACTGATTATGAGTAGAAATTTCCGGTTGCTCCTTTTTTGTGTTGTCGTTTTTGGAATAGAGAAAACGTATTCTGAAATATTCTATTTGGCAATTTTCATTTATTAAATAATTTACTATGCAACACTACCACTACTTATTTCTTTTGTAAACATACAATTTTCCGTAATTGCTACTGCGACATTTCGCACTACGCCGAATACATTTTTTTCCTGTTAATTGTTTAATTTCCGATTAAATCTATTTTTTTTTAGCTGCCGGTCATTACACTGAAACACGAGAGAAAAAAAATGTCAATACCGGCCCATTTAAAAAAGTTCAGAAGCTAAACTACAAATTAACAAGAAAATTACTCAAAAATATCGTGAAAACGCTCTTAACGCATGACGGACTGCCCTTGAGTTTGCGGTTCACATACGAGTACACCAATTATTTCCGATCGGGTGGCGGCTTTATTGGGTGTTGCAAGTAGTAGTAGAAAAATCATGTGCATTTTATACTAGAATTTATCAGGCTATTTAGTCGATTTATTGTTTTTGTTTTTGCTGTGATATGTGTAAAATGTGATATTGGTTATGTGGTAAATATATACAAAAGTTAATTCGTTGTTTTTGTGCTAGAGGTGATAGCCTTGATATGAATGTTTGCCTAGTATATATTGCGCAGTTATTTTATAGCTGTGCGATGGTTAAATTTTATATAAAGTGTATTTAACAAACACTGAAAGTCCCAATATTTCCTATTATTTATTAGCTATAAACTAATTCCTGTATTTTAATAACTACCACCAGGTGATTAAAGAATTACTGTCTTATTCCTCTATGTATAAGCTTCAAAGTCGAAACCGACCAGATCGGAATAAATAAATGCAAATTTATTCATTATTTCTTTCAGAAGCGTTCTATTGTTATAAAAAAATAAAATACTAATATTAAAAAAATTATTGCAGACCATAAAATCGATGACTTGCGTTAGAAAAAAGATTTTGTTATATCGTCCTCGTTATCAAATTAAATCTTTTCGCATTAAATTAAAATATTGGATTACGAATTGTTTTTTTCGTAAATTCTACAATGATAGCGAAGAATGAAGAAAAAAACTAAAATGGAATTTATGTATTTTAGCATCTTAGGCGTGTGTTACTTTAAAATGCTTTTTAGTGTTAATAGTAAGATTAAAATTAAACAAACTCAAGGATACAATTATTTTTATATGATAGTCTAAGCTCAGGTGTCACCCTTTGTACCACCAGTCCGTAATGACGTACACGTCATGATGGTGCAATGTCAAGTAGCAAGCTTAGCTCGAAGGATAGAAAGAGAGATAGGATAGATTGGAAGGAGTCACGGGTGTTGGAGGAGATGACGATGAACCCCAATTGCATCCGAGGGGAAAGTCTTGTGATGCGGGAGAAACATTGTCGTGGAGGCGTAAGGTACTTATTTCAGTGGAGCAATCATTGTGGTAAAAGTGGTAAAATTTAGAAAGATGAAAGAAAAACAATGTCCATAACGATACGTCTAACGGAAGAACAATATTGGTCGCAGAATCGCAAGGTAGAGGAAAATGATTTGGAAGTAGTGCTTCAGTTGGGCCAATAATACTAGTCGACAAGAATATGACAACGGAAATGTGTCTACGGGTCCGAAAAGCCAAAAAAGGGTTAACATTGAAAAAAAATTCTGCCGCTGCGTATGTAGGTTCTTTTAGGGCTAAATAACCGTTTAATACAAGTGGCAGAAATTTTTGACCACAATCTTAAGTTAGTAAAATCCTTTTTTTCTTTCAGGATGTAATAATATTTTTTCGATTATTAAATGTTTAATTTAACTAAAACTCCATACGAATGCCTGCCTCCACCAAAAAAAGGTATAGCATAAATAACACTGTGGATCTGACATATTTTCTTGAGATTACCGCACTATGTGCCTAATAGATGCTGAAAAAAGCCCATTTTTAAAAACCCTTTCACTAATATTTTATGTGTGTTTATTTTAAAACAAATACCCATAATTATGCACGGGCAACGCCGCACTGCCGCGTGCGGGGCCTAGTCTCTAATATTTAACAAATAAAATTCCATTATTCACGAATATTTTGCTTTATAAGTCACTAGTCTAACAAAACGCAATTATTTTTTATTATTAAAAATTATTATTCATAAAATTTCTGTAGCAAAAAAAACACACGTTCCATTATCCGTAATTGAATTGCAAAATGTTTATATGTGAATAGGAAATGTTTGTAATTGAATCTACCAGACAATCACGTGGATTTCAGAAGAAACACATCCACCGACTTTTTTTTTAAATTAAATGGAACTAAAATAACTTGATACCATCATCACGTGTACATTTTCATTTTGCAGGCTATAAGACTACTGAGTTATGTAGTAATGTTAGGTATCTAATTACTGGGTATGAATCTTTCAGAGATACAATAATATATCTATGGTATTTGAAACTTGGGAATTTTATAACCATGGGAATTTTCACTTCTGGTAAAGAAAAGAAAATTTCATTTTCACTTTGGGTGCTGGTTTTAAATCAATATTGAGAAAGTTTTTATTTTTTAATTTGCAGGTATAAATTTATGCGCAATTAGCTCATGAGATAATATTTTTGGTAAGTTGTAATAATTAGTAAATTTAAAGATAAATTAACAATAAAGCGATTTATTGTAATTAAAAGCGTCGATATATTTCAATAATTACTACCAGAATGAAATTCATAAAAGACAACTTTGAATGTGACAATATCGTTTTTTAAATATGGTTAACCGTTTTCAAATGGTTGACCGTTTACTTATTAGGATTGATTTGGGGTTCTGTTTGCAGCTGGCTAAACATTTAGGCCTCAGTAACCTTAACAAAGTAACTAGATTTTTTGAAATAAAAATAAATATTATTCGTCGACCAAGTCAAGGACATTTAATCAGTAGAAATTAAAAACTAGAAATTAAACGTTTTCCGAAGCATTAGGGTGATGCAAAAGTTTGTCCGTTTTTTTGCTTTTATGTGGAAGACTAGAGCTCAGGGGAAGTCCTTTGTACTGCAGAAAATCTATTATTTTCGTATAGAGTGCAATGTTTGGTTTGGTCAGAGGACTCCACCCTGGAGGCTTTACGCCCTCTGTTTACCATTTATTCAGATCCTTTACAAAACAGCTTAGATGGTGAAAACTTCGCTTTCCATCAATCCAATAAATATCGAAAATGTATTCTCATAAAGTTTAAATCGGTTCTACGCTTAGGAAATATTAAAGCTATTTGGATATTATTTAACGTAGGTGAGCCTATTACCAGTAAGCATACATATAACAACCGACTCGAAGGGCTTTTTACCCCATATAATAAATGCACTAAAATTTTGATGGTTATCTACGACATCCAGATCATGAAGAGACTACTCCTTCCTTGAAGAATGACGCTTTATTTTTAATGCCATTGGTGAGTTACACTCAGAAAACACCAAGAAAATGAACAAATAAAAGAAATATTGAATCAAAGATATTAGAAATGCAAGCGAGTACTATTAGGCAGCGCCGGCCCTAGCCCTTGATCAGGATAGAGCGAGATTGCCTTTTCTTCTTTTGGTCAACGCGTTCACATCATATAAATTGTATTTCAGTTTATCTTTTGTATTAATATAGAATAAGAATAAGAAATCTGTGATAATCTGTGAAATAATTGTCATTTTCTAATCACATATGCACATATGGTGATAACACCCAAAATTATTCTAAGCGAAAAGAAGAAGTTTAAAGAAATTAAATATGTCCAATGAAATTGGTGAAATTGCAAGTTAAAAAATATGGAAACTCCAATTTTTATGCAATTGATTATAATTTTGAGGTTATAAACTACACTGAAATAAAAAAAATCGTTTCATTTTCCATCTACTCCAGAGTACACTGGTGTAGGTACACCAGGAAAAAGAAACGCGCCTAGTAGCGGCCCTTTTGAGGATCAAATCAGTGTTAGTAGTGTCGCCACGACAAAAATATAACACCAATTATAATGTTGCCAATGATCATCTCAAGCCGGAATGTATTTATTCAATTTTTTTATGGGCCATAAAGTGTGAATATTTTTGAGCTGCACAGTGGGCGCCAAATTTTGCAAAATTAATGACTTTTTGGCGCTTTTTTTTGGGAAAAATGGGAAAATGTTATGGGCGAAATTCTGAAAATAAGGCGCCAAATTTTCCCGGCACGGCAAAATTAACACGGACGATATTGCGGGTGAAAGCTGGTGTTAAATAAATAATATGTAATAACCAAATTTTTCAAAAATAAAGTTTTATTGCAAAATGCGCCATCAAAACTTTATTTTTCTCTCGAAATTGCATTTCACATTCATTTTGGCGCCCCTTGCCATTTGGCGCCTAGACCGACCGCTCCACTCGCTCTACCCTAGGGCCGGGGCGCTGCTATTAGGGCTCAAACACAACCCAACTGGCTTTAAAGCGAATCTGTTCAAGCTTTCCTTGAATCAAACTGCGGATTTGCCTGCCGAATATTCAAAACAAAATGAGGATTCAGCCCACAACGCGAACACGTACGATTTCATATATTCAGACGCATTTAAACTAGATCTGTTATGCTTGAAGATATATTCGGGCTTGGATGTGTTTCCGTCCCTAATGTTATATTTCAAGTCAATATTTTTTTTACCTACTTCACACTCAGTCACAGTCGTGGAAATAAAAAAAATATACTTGTTCCAACATATTTTATACGACAGCATCTTGTGATTAAGAACTGAAGAAAAATTGATTTAATTTTCACATTTTCCGTTATATCGTTTCTCACGTCACAAAACTCTGAAGGCCTTTTACATCCAGTTAAACTCGAAAATAATGTTGAAGCTATGATTTTTAAATATTATGCAAAAATCATCATCATTCCCAGTAAAATTTTGGCCTCTTATCGAATTCACTTTGGGACAGGTATCGCGCAGGTTGAAATTTTTTAGTAAAGTTTAATGGCCGCAAAAATTGTTATGAATTAATCTTTAATAAGAACAACTCTTGAATAGTTTTAGCTACAGGTTAGTCTTTCTTTATAAAATTATAAGAAGGCTGAAATGTTTTAATTTGCTTAAATATATTTGAGAATGCAAATGTTTTAAATATATTGTAGTTAAGAGACAAAGTTGTATTAATAGAAATTTAAGTTTAATCTTTGAATATATAACTTCTACGGAGCATTTTTATATCCCTACTATGTTCCCTTTTCCAGTCTTTTAGCCATCAGAAAAAAAATTGCTTCGCTGAATTTCATAAAAATATAATATTTCATAATATTTCAGGTCGAGTTGACGTTAATTGGTACGCCTCGATTGACACCCAAAGTCAGATGCAACTTTTGATCCAAGTTGAAAATAAAGCTTTCAATATTACATTTTTACTTTTATTTATCATTTTATATTCTATTAAGTTTAGTTATAATAGGATTTCATTACAATCACAAAAAAATTTTTTTTTATAAATCAAAGTCGAATTTGAATTTTTTTTTAAATTTCACTTATAGATAAAAGAGTTCGTTTTCTATAATGTTCGATATTAATTACTTATATTTTTAATATATTATTTTCAACTCAATGCGTTTTTGTACGTGAGCCACTCAGGCGGAAAGAGAGCGCGTAAAGAGGTTTTATGAATAAAATATAAACGATATGAAGCATAACGATTTTTGCAGTAATAATAAATAAGAAAAAATTGTTGGTCAACTTTCAAGTAATCGACTCACGCAAAATAACACAAACAAATAATACAATGAAATCGAGAACTTTAACCTGTTTAGAAAGTAAACTCTGTTTAAAGTATTGTGTTTTTTGAAGGAAAATTATTATACAATAAAAAGAACTCACAGCTGGTTTATTACCGCCGCATCTATTAATAAGCATAAAATATCTAGTGTAACGACCTTTCTAGTGTAAATTTTCTGTAGTTAAAGTGGTAAAAGGTCGATATTTGAAACAGAAAATCGAATAACCTTCCTATCGCGCGCTTAATAATTCTATAAACCAATACCTTCAGATGTTGTAGATTTCGTATAATTAAAGTTTTATCTCGAAAAACTCGTTTCATTGCCAAATTTTCTTGTAATTTTTTTACATTGCATTTTTTACAATTGTAAATACTCTTTTTATAGACATTTTTATACAAAGGCTGATTATACCCATAAACGCAATCGGACTCTATTTCGTATTTCTTGAAACCCGCCTCCTCGGTCTTGCCTTTATGCACATGCATAGGGATATTCCTATTAGTCCGGGGAAATTAGCATTTTAAGGAGACAAAATTCCAAAATGGCTGAAAATTGGACCACAGCTTCCTCGGGACTTTTTAAGAAAACAATTTCGGAATCACCAAAAAAACATGTCCGCCGGAGATATCACTTTTTGGCAAAAAATCATTCAAAAACTGGTTTTTTCGAAAAAATTTTTTAATCAGTCAATACGATACGTTATTGCCTACAAAAAAGCCCTCATGTCATTTTTGCGAAAACCTAACCCTTTCGAAGTTATTCAAGGTCAAAGTTTCCAAAAATCACATTTCGACCAAAAAATATTTTGAATAATTCGGAAAGGTCAAGGTTTTTGAAAAAAATGTAGGCAATAATGTTTTGTATTGACTGATAGAAAAAAAATTTCGAAAAAACCAGTTTTTGAGTGATTTTTTTGCCAAAAAGTATATCCGGCGGCCATGTTGTTTTTTTTTTGTGATTCCGAAATTGTTTTCTTAAAAAGTCCCAAGGAAGCTGTGGTCCAATTTTCAGCCATTTTGGAATTTTGTTTCCTTTCGTGCCTTTTTTTTGCTAATTTCCCCGGACTATATTGACATCGAGAAAGTGATTACAAGATTGCAAAAACCGGCAATAGGAAGAAAATTCAATTGTGTTTTATTTATCTATACCTATGCGTTTTTATTTCATATTTTTTTAGACAGACAAGCTAGATCATTATTCAAATGCAGGTATTACATGAATAAGAAACTATCCGTATCCGCGCCTACCCTGGTTTAGCACCGTTTTGTTCTGTTGCCAATTCTCAGAGACTAATAATCTGAGCGGAACAAGTTTCAAAGTTTCTAATTCTGTCAGTCCAGCCATCTTTAATAAGTGTTCAAATCATTTTCTTGTAGATGCTTTCGAGATTTCATGAGTGATGTCCTGTATAGGTTGAAAGTTTTCAACAACACGAGCAGGGATTTAGTCGGTTCATTATAAGATAATCGATTATTAACTATCAAAACAAAATTCAATAATATTGATCGGATCTAATCTGCTAAACTTCTATTTGATTAGTTTACCAAGCTTTCTACAAGACCTCCGATTATCATCGCAGAAGTTGGAATTCGATTTATCGCAGCAGCATAGTCCCATAGTCTTTGCAACTTTGCAACCATTTGCAGCAATTCCCTACTTCCGCCATCTACAATACAATATACTATACACATAAGAAAGTCATGCCCTGTCCGATTGACAGAGTTAGCGCCCTGTCGCAATAGTATTGGACGAAACTTTAATTACTTATTAAATTAAAATTTATAACCATATTGACCACTTTCCTTGAAATTTAACTTTTTGTAAACAAGGGGCGTTCTTCTAAAAGCACGCCTCTTGATCTACGGATTTTTTTAGAGCAATGTTCGAGTGCTTAAAATTGTGCTATCAACGTACATGTTATAATTTTCCCAATGCTCAAAATGCCCCTAAAAACATATTGATAGTGAAAAAAGTCAGTTTTTTCAATCAAACGTCTCTCGGAGGCAGCCGTACATCTAATCTAACCTTACGACCGGCAGATAGTGCCTCGAGGAGAACGAGTCTGCCCTTCATGTTTTCTGCCAAAGCCCACCGATAGTGAGGAGTAGTCTAGTTGTTCGACGCGATCTTGCTTGACGAAACAAGTCTAACCGGACTAGCATTTAAAGGGGCGGGGCCATGGCTCATGCAGTGTGTGGCAAATGAGGGGCATGCCTTAAGAGGGATTTCCCGGTAGGTTCCCTATGAGGACCCCCTGTGGCAAATAAGGGCCATGCCGAAAGACGGCTTTCCACTTGTCTCATAAGCACCACACAAAGAAAAATCTGGGAAACTAAAATGAGATATGCCCTATCAGTCTCTCATAAAGGCCCTATGAGGCAAACCTCATTACAAATGAAATGGGGCAATCCATTCATCTGCTGTACGTATTCGGAAAGCTTTTTAAAAACCTTTAAGTTTAAGCTTTAGTTTTACTCATACAAAGCTTAAGTTTTTCTTGTTGCCTCTTGCTTCATATTTCAGGCCATTGTGTTGGTGGCCGTGAAAGTTGTCATTTAGCATACTCAATAATGGACCGGTTCTCCATCAATTGCGCAGGTCAAGTAGCATTGGGTGTGATTAGTACTCAGTGGGGAGCCCGCTGGGAAAAACGACACAAGCGTTTAAAATATAAAGCTTTCGATACCACCGCAGTTATTACTCGCATATCCACGCCGAAATTCTCAATTTTTTTAGCTTCTATTTTCCCCTGGGGATGGGCCGAGGCGTTAGATGCCTCTTGCGGGCCTTATAGGGCAATCCACACGGGGTCCACATGAGGCAGTGGGGCTAGCCTCATAGGGGCCCTTATCTTAACTCTCTCAAAATGCTAGACGGGAAGTGATAAATCTTTAGGCAGACTGCTGAGTATGTTCAGACGGCCTGGTTTACAAATCGGAAGTAGTGCCGCTACTTATGGTACCATAGGCCCAAGTCGCGGCGCAATACGCTTTGGACCTCAATACCTCACTGAAAGAAAAAAGTCTCAGTTGGCCAGTAAAAATCGATTTCTTTCATTTTCAACACATAATTGAAAACTTGCTTTGTAATCAGTTACAAAGTTATAAAGTGGCCGGCTGTGGATAGTTTTTGGATAGACGAACAAAAAATCATATGAGAGGGGGAGGGAAATCGTAACGGTTTAGCTGCTATGGCGTTTTGAAATTTTTTGTGTAGAGGTTTACATATCACCCTGTATTTTTGTAACCCTATGACCTACTTTCACGAATAAGGTAGCAGTATACGTAGAATACTCCCAACTACCTAACACTGTAGAAACGAAGCTTATGCCAGACCAACTTCCAGACCACCTTTAGGTGGGACACCCTGCATAAAGAAAACAATATATGTAAATTCGAAATAATTTTTCATAATTTTTTTCTTTCCCCTCCATTTTCCGGTCAAACATGAGGTTTTCCGGAAAAAGCGTATAGGATCTTTTTTGTCGAGTTTTCATAGCTTTATTTTTTTCTCTTGACATTTTTCCAATTTCGACGTTTGTCCGAGTTACGGGCGGGAAACCGTCGGAAAATCCGTTCAATCGTTACCTTTTCTCCCACCATTCCAAATTTCAACTTACAATTTTTTTTGCAGTTTTAGTGAATTTTTTAATCTGGACGCTGTACTATATTCCCCAATTTTTTTTCGGATAGCCGTAAAGTTTTTTCTGCAGAGTTAAGCCTGGATTGCGTTTCACCAATAAAATTACTTCTTATAATTTTTCTAAAAATAAAAATCTGATTTTTGTATTGGGCGATTAGAGGCCGAGATACAACTACAGCAACTAATTTCTTGCAAATTAAAGATTATGTCTGCGAATCGCTCCTTTGGAGTAGTGAACATTATGCAAGGTCTTGTCGAACAAAAAAAGAGAGGGGGAAATGAGAAAGTTAATCAACTTCACTGCATTATGATGTCATTGAGGCCTACAGGCTTACTTTTTACATCTTCAAATCTCTCTCTATTAAGAGCCAAGCCATTATTCGTGAATTTTTCAACTGATCGTAATAATTTAAAGCAATTGTGATTTTCTAAAAAGTTTAAAATTATATTCTTCTTTAGCTGCTGAAATTCAAAAAGTTGTACATACAAAAGTTTTGTGATACTGAAAATATACTTTCATCCGAACACGATTTAACAAAAATAACATTAAAATATGAAGATAGCAAAATATCTTCCAAGGAATTTTAGTTATATTATTAATTCATATCTGTAATTGAGCCTTACAACAAAAAAATGCTGTTTTTTAATTTAAAGTATAATTGCGTGACGCAAATATGAGCAATTGCCAACTTTCTGAATATATAGAATCAAACCTAGTAAAGATCATTAATCCTAATCGAATATGAATAAATAAAAAAACGATTATTCTTACTAGTTAATACCTTAACTTTACAATCGGAAAAAAATTTAACCAAATAAATTGATCAAACGATTTAGAAAAAAAAAACAAAACAATAATGAAATTCTGCAAAACAAATAAATGTGAAACTCATTATAAAAAAACACTGACATCACGCGGCTGTTTTGAGCAAGAAAATGCTTCATAAAAAATGAACAGCAACAACAGCCATTTAACGTCATGAAATTCTAATTGAAATTGAAAATAATATTAATAAAATAAAGAATAATGCCTAGTAATTGCCGTATTTGCTTAGTAGTGCAAATAACGTCGCAAATAAATTTCGTTTCTGTTTTTTAATTGATAAATGAAGGTATTGAAATTTACGAATGCTGCTGTTCTTTTAGAAATTAAACCAGTTTTTGTTATATTGATAATAACTTTAACTTATTTTTATATTATTATAAAGCAAAATGGTGAAAATGAAATTATTTTGTGTTTCGTCTCGCTCAATTCCACTGCTTAATTCTGTATTTACAACTCATGTTCAAATTAGAGAACATCAGTTGAATGAGAGATTTTTCTCTCACTTGTTGGATATTTCTCCTGAATTTTTACTTCTTATTCTCTTCCTTCACTTTTTGAGTAAAATCTTTTCGGGTAAATACTGGGCAGAAATTTTATGAAAATCGAAGCAAAACTCTCGAGTAATTCCTGTATACGAGGGCAAGTAAAATTTCCCCGTTTTTTCTTGCATGAGAAAGTACTGGGCAGGATTTGTGTAATGTGGTGTTTGCTTTGTATCACCGCCAAAATGAAACACTCACTAACTATATGTATAAACTTTTATTTATTAAGTAATTTATGTAAAATGACAGCGCTTATAACTAGCGCACTGACCAGCAACGAAGTTTTTATGAGACTCAATTCACTGACGATCGCTGCTGATCATTCTGGTCGGGATAATGTTTTTTTTACCTCTTGGTGTGGTGAGAATTGCAAGGGGATTTTTAGGACGGAACTTCGTTCGATGTCACTACAGGGCTCCCCCTTCAGTGGAAACGTCGTTGATTGGTATTATCTAAATCTTACTGATTTCTTTGGGCCAGAGGCTGTTCTCTCTGGCATAGTGAAACATGGTTTTAGTCTGTCTTAAGGCCCAACTATGCACGGCATAAGCGCATATGTAAAAACATCAAAAAATATCGAAAGTCAGCATTATGTCGATCAAAACTTATTACCGCCTATGCATAACATAAGCGACATAAAGTTGATGTAAAATCTGCGCTGTGAAATGAAAATTAATTTTGATTTATATATATGTACATTATGTAGATATTTTTATTTCTCCATACATGAAGGAAAATCACTTGCTCTAAAATAAACAGCAATAAATATAACTTGCTTTTCCTAATGTTGCCATGTCACGTTCGACCCAAGTCGCATTCATTATGTTTAACGAATGTTTAACGAAAGCTTTTATGCCGTGTTATGTCAACCGTAGCCACCTTCATAACAAGTTCTGGTTCCGAACTTGACATATGCACTTGGCATATGCGCTTATGCCATGCATAGTTGGGCCTATAGATACAGAAATTGTTTTCGCAATCTTCTAATCACTTCGTAGGGATCTTCGTACGGGGGTTGTAAACCTGGTCTAATCCTCTCGACTCTTAAGAAGACTTTCTCGCAAGTATGTAGTGATTTCGGGATAAAAATCTTTGCCTGGGACGGTGTCCGTGTTGGGGTGGCCGAAGACAATTGAAATTTTTCTTTAGTCTGTCAGCCAAATGTGTTGGGTCCCCTGGACTCTCCAGTGCGGAGCCTTCGAAAAGTTCACTGGGCAATTTTAGCTGTTATCCGTATACCAATTCCGCTGGAGTGCATTTCATATCTTCTTTTGTTGTGTTTCGTATTCCGAGTAGAATCAGGGGTAGTTCTTCGTACCAAGCCGGTGCATTTCCTCTAGCTCTTATTGCCTCTTTTAGCTGTCGATGAAACCTCTCAACCCATTCGATTGAGGGTGGCACGCAGTCGTTCTAATCCTATGGACTCCCAAGAAGCTTGTTAGCTGATTGAATAACTGGCTTTCAAATTGTCTGCCTTGATCTGTGACAATAATGTTAGGTACTCCAAACCTCGATACATATTCGGTGATAAACACCCAGTCGACCGTTTTGGCCTCCATATTTTTTAATGGATATGCTTCGGGCCATCGTGTGTAACGGTCCACTATCGTGAGGATATACGAATGTCCTTTTGACGGAGGGAGCGGGCCTACCAGGTCCATATGGATCTCTTCAAAACGCCCTTTGGGTACTTGGAAGTGGCCAATTGGTGATTGGGTGTGGCGTGTAACATTGGCTATCTGACAAGAGATACATGTTTTTGCCCAATTCGTTACATCCCTGTTTATGTGAGGCCACAATTGTCGCAATTAGTTTTCGGCTTGCCTTGATACCCGGATGTGATATATTGTGCAATGAATTGAAAACTTGCCTTCTTAAACTTCTAGGTACATAAGGTCTAGTGACTTGTGTTGAGGTGTCACACCAAATCTTATTTTTGGAATGTGATAAATTCAATAATTGAAGTTTGAATCTTGTGTCCTTATTATCATTTTTGATAAGATGTACAAGCTCTTCATCGCTTTCCTGTTCGCTGGGCAAGTTCTCAAAATGTAACGTGTCGTCCTCTACCTTAGTTGATTCTAATTCAAAACTTCGAGTTAAGCTGTCGGCTACTAAGTTATCTGTCCCTTTTATGTACTTGAAATTGGTGGAAAATTGTGAAAATGAAGTTAAGGTATCGTGTTTGTCTTGGACTTTTTTCCACCTTAGCCGTTATTGCGGTAATTAATGGTTTGTGATCGGTAAAGATGATGAATTCCCGACCTTCAATGAAATATCTGAAGTGTTTGATCGCTAAATATATTGCAAGCAGTTCGCGATCGAACGTGGAATATGGTTTTTGCGCTTGCGACAGTTTTTTTGAAAAATATTGTAAGGGTTCCCACCCACACATTCCAGTTTAATTGTTGTAAGTCTGCGCCCACTCCTACGTTTGAAGCATCTGTTACTATACTGTAGGTTGTGTTTTCTATGGGATAATTTAACAAAGTTGCCTTCGCGAAGGTGTCTTTAATTGTGTTGAAACTTACTTCGCACTTATCGGGCCATGTGAAAGATCTTGCTTTTCGCGGTCTGGTTTCTAGGTGTGAGAGACGTTCATATATTGGTGTTAGGATTTCGGCCATTTTAGGTACAAATCTATGGTTCCTAGGAATTTTTGTATCTGCTTTATTGTGGTAGGTTGGGGGAACGAAGTGATGGCCGTAGCCTTTTCTTTTAATGGTTTGATCCCTTCGGGTGAAATTTCGTGACTCAGAAAATGGAGTGTTTTGACGCCGAAAACGCATTTGGGAGCTTTAATGTTGAGTCCGTATTTGGCGAGTCGCTCGAAAACTTGTCGTAAATGCATTTTGTGTTCTTGTTCTGTGCTGTTTGCTACCAATATGTCATCTATGTATGTAAAAGTGGAGTCCAAATCTTGTAGCACCTCGTTCATAAATCGTTAAAACGTTTACGCGTTCCGCAATCCAAAAGACATTATTGTAAATTCAAAAAGACCGAATGGCGTCGTAATTTTTTTTTAAAGATATCTTCTTCTGCGATGGGAATTTGGTGATACGCTCTTATTAGGTCGATTTTTGAAAAAATGGTTTTTCCTTGTATATAAGTGGAGAAACTCTGAATATGTGGAATTGCCTATAATCGCCACATGGCCTCCAGTCTTGACTATCTTGTTTCGGTACAAGGTGTAAACCCGATGTCGCTGGAGATGAAGAGGGTCGGCAAATACCGAGAGCAACCATATGTTCGAATTCTTTTTGGGCTTGTCTATATTTTGTAGGGTTTAGTCGTCTAGGACGGCAGTAAGGCAAATGGCCTTTTGTTACGATCCAGTGTACCAGTGTGTGAGCTGACTTTATATGGTAATTCGGAGTGGAATATAATTGGGGAAAATCTCGGAGTATTTCTCCATACGTACCGTCTACAGCGTACAGCAGGGGAATAACAGCTTCGATGTTGGTTACGACTGCGTTCACGGAGAGATGTGTGACTGAATCTACTAATCGTCTGTTCGTAATGTCGACCATGAGATTATGTTTTCCGAGGAAATCGGCGCCTATTATTGGGCGCTTTACTGAAGCTATTAAAAATACGTGCGGAAAATTTCTACGTAACCCCAGATCCACTGTTATATATTTGCTGCCTTATTGCTTGAGTATTTGTTAGTTAAAATAGAGGATATTTTCTCGGGAAAATAAACTGGAAAACTAAATCGTGGTAATAAAAATTATATCCTTTAATATATGAAAAGGATGTCACAGGAACACTTTTTTCAATTTTTTTTTAAAATTTTAAATTTTTTTTTAATATCTTAATATCTGAAATGGCGCCCGGTACAAGTGCACCTTTCGCACCTATTAAAGCGCCGCCCCTGCGCTTTACACGGAGTAGTTTACCATAACGTGACAAGATTAGAAAAACTTGGCCTAGCTACAGTAAGCAGAGATCACGCGACCTTTTGATGATGCAAAGGAAACCACTAAAAGCGTGTCGATCATCGTAGAAACTGGGCAATTGGGAAATATGTGGCCAGTCTTAAAATGCATCGAATGTAGCCTAAATTCATCAAATGAAGCTTATGGAGAGGATGTTCTGAAGAAAAAAACAGTTACCAAGCAGATTTAGCTTTATCATCTAATTGATAGTCAAAATTATAGCAGAAAAACTTGGTGCAATGAAAATTAGTGTCCGACCGAAGGTTCGGCTTCGGCTTCGGCCAACTTCGGCCAAAAAACACCTTCGGCCGCACATTAGGCTTCGCCCAAAACGTGCCGAAGGTTAGCCGAAGCCGAAGTTTTTATATAGCTGAAAACTGAAGGATTGAATGCGACATTGAAACGTAAAGTATTGTTCAAATAAAAATAAACAAAACAGGCCCTTATTCTGGTTGTCACTTCACCATAGTGAGAAATGTCACCTTTAAATATGAAATGAGACAAATCTTACTTACAAACATCAAGTCAGAACAATTGTCACTGAATTCGCTGTTTCTCGATATCAGTGACAACTGTAATTCGCCTTATCTCACTGAAATGTTACTTTTTTAGAGAACCCTAATAGCATTTTTGTTTCACTTCGCCATTTGTCAGCATAAGTCACAACCAGAATAAGGGCCACTGAGTTTATTACTTTTGGAAAGCCGCAACTTATTTATTTAAAATGCATATTGCAATCGTATCAGCCCTATGACTATAAAACAAAATAGATTAAAAACCATAAAAGAAGACAACGAGTGTTCCATTCGCTCTGGTTGATTGAAAGCGCAGCTTTTTCACTCAAACAACCAGAGCTAATGAAAAGCTCGTTGTCTTCTTTTATGGTTTTTACTCTAACAGTGAAGACTTTTCATTATTATGTATACTTTTCAATCAGTATTCCAAGATTTCTGAGTATGATTTCCTGAGTATGAACCTTCGGCTTCGTCTTTGGTAGAAGGTTATGACAAGAGCCGAACAATCGGCATCGGCTTCGGCCTAAAACTGACCTTCGGTCGGACCCTAATGAAAATAAGATTTTAAACAAACTTTAGAGGAGAATGAATCCTTGAATTGGTTAAACCAGGCGATGAAACATAGAATTACGCGAATACGGTAACACAACAAGGTAGTGAAATATTTCACTATTTCTGTGAGACCGTAAAAATCACTTAAATGACTTCCTTTTATTAAAGACGCGTGTATTGCAGTTAGTGGAGACTATTTTGAAAGGTATCGATTGATATTAATAAAATTTAATAAAATAACATTTTTATCAACATTCTATGCGAACTTTTTGAACAACAATTTTATATGATTTTCTGCTTCCTTATTTTTTATTATCATTTGAACAATCGAAGACGCCAATTTTAATCACTGAAACTAACATAAAGATTCTCGCTGGATTCTCGTGTAAAATGCGATGTTCTAGGAAATATGTAACGCCGATTATTTTTCGTATGCCGATTATAATGCGTATTTCATAGCAAATAAATTAGATTAATAATGTAATAATTATTATATTAAATTGTTTTTATTTTCAATCAACTTCCTTTAGTAATTGGTGCTGTTACTTTCAGTAAATTATAAATTACAATGATATAACAGAATGAAAATAATTCTTTAAGCCACTAAAAAGTAATAAAGTCAAGTCGGCCATAAATATTACCTTTCTATGGCCCTGTACCTGACAAAGGGTAACAATCAATTAACAAGAACCCCTTCTGTACTCTCTGTTGTATAGCTCAAACCACAGTTGGACCATTTAAACTAAATCGGTGTAATCGGTACAAATGAATCGATAAACATCGAACCCCAGTTGCCGCACATATTTTAAGGTTGGTAAATTGCTCACAAATTGTCGCCCTAATTCAAGAAATCGCTTTCATACTAGTTACCTTTAATCGTTACAGGTACCCAATATATCAGGTTTATCGGACGGTCTGGACAGTCAAAGAAGTAATTCAAAGATTACACTATAAGCTAGAGCGGCGACAGGCGGTGGCCATTAATGTCGGAATCGGGAAATTCATCGAAATGATTTTTCGTGAGCATAAAGCAGCGACCGTGGCTAATTACTACATGATCTCCTTGCGATGGGCGTGTACACTTGCATTCAAACTGCCGCATTATCAGTAATTAAGAAGCTCCTAGAGTGGCTTTTAATGTCCACCAGCATGTGCTCCATGTAAGGTAAGCCAGATAAATTTTAAATTGCTATTTCGTGTCCCATGACAATTGGCATAGAGTTAGTCAATGCTAAACTAAAGCATAGACGCGAAACAAGTGCTTCAGTTCAGTCAGCGTGGAGTTTTTATTTTTATTTTGGCAACTACATATCAGATTCGGCAGGTAATTAGCGTCTCCATAGTGCTAGTTGGTCGGCTGTTATTAGTAAGGGAAGTCAATTCGCCATCCGAAAAATAAAGTCATTAAAGAAGCAATGAATTTCTGATGGTTTGATGGTGATCACACTAATGTCTGTTTTGTGCGTTAATTAATATACGTCGGGTTCATCCTCACTTACGAGCATGGGCCTTCAACCAGGATAAACGTGACATAACCTTAAATCGCCTATTGATTTGCGGATTTGCTGCAGCTTAATTACTAATTCAGCTAATTCCTCTGACCGCTTTAAGTGCGCAGAGGTTTGGAAGCCTCACCTGTGGGCATACCTGGCTGCACACGATTACCATATTCACGGCCCATTGTTTTCCGACACACTTGATCTGCCGAACTTGAAACTTGGAATCTAGATACTCGCTTGGTGTACACAAATGGGAGCCATGACCAATAGCAGACTATAAGTAACAGTACTCGTACTGAAGACTTGCGTTTTATATTCTTGATGTAACTTTGCATTCGCGGCCTGTCATTGTGGCTCTATCTACGACAGCGGACGGATTGTGACAATATTCACTCGTGGTCCGCAATGGCAGGGCTTGTGCTCGCCGCTCCAGTTGCTGCAAATATTCAATTTGTTTCCATTACATACTTACAGTTGGATCTGTAGCACTTAAGTGGGTCTAAGGTGGGTGTCACAATGAGAGACCCTCTTGACTATATTGATGGGTGTTTTAACTGGTTTCTAGAGCCATTTTTTTTGTTCGCCTTTTTTATATTGTACTTGCAGGTGACGTTGTCTGTGTGGCTCTAAAGTAATTTTAATCGCTTCGTTTTATGCATTGCGATGTCATTTGCTTTCAGTGGAAATATTTAATTAAAAATTACGACAGATCGCTTATTTATGGGCTCGGTTCCAATTACAATATTTAAATAAGAATTCTTGAAGTGGCATGCAATTGCTAAATTTTAACTTTTAACATCAGGCTGTTTGTAATTCATGAATTCAATCATATTGTAATTGCGTTTTCAGGTATGGAATGTGAGGACAAAGTGGTATATTAGTTTGAGTATTTTAATAACAATTAGTACACTTTTATGATAGTTTTTTTTATTATTTCGGGTTTAGAGAGAGGGTGTAAGGTTACAGTTAGTGTCAATTCCTAGTAAAATCTGTAAAAATAGACCACCTATGCCCCGAGGGGACATAAGTTGGAGGTTGGTCGAAAGCTTGTTCACCTATCCTCTTGTAATCGTATTATTGGAATCGAGAGAATTCGGGCTAGCAACAGTCACATTTTACGGCGAAGAGCTCAGCAACGTGCCAGCACTAATGATTTAAGGAGCTACGATGCCACATGCAGTGTCATAGGCCGGGTTTATGCCGCGGACACTTTGTTGTTGCCTGACATCTTGGAAGCGGCATATACGACAAGAATTTTCGGCGCAAGCTGCCAAAGTGGATCTGTTTTTTGGCGTAACCAAACATGTGGTACTGCCGGGAAGTTACGGTATAAACACTTTAGACTTTCTGAAAATGTCAAACGCCGTAAATAAAGTGAAAAAGTGTAACATATACATAATTATTACGTTTATTTTGTAACTGTTTCCAATATAAAAAACTTTTTGCGCGCCTCAATTATTGATAATTTATTAATATTTTCTCCATTATTTCACAATGATTTATTACTGATGAGAAATGTCAAACGTGTGATAATAATTGTCAAACGTTTCGGTTAAAACGATAACCAAGTTGGAAGCTCCGTTTCATACATTCCAAAGTGTCCTCGGCATAAACCCGGCCATAGACCTGCAGCAAAGGAGGAAATGATTCATCAGCTTAGGTTAGGTTAGATTAGATAAGGCTGAGCTGCTGGTGTACAGCTCACACACTTAGGAGGAGGCCCATTGTGATGTCATAGTGCTCCTACTTTAAACCTGGTGTTAAAGTGTCGTTACTTCGCTAAACCATCTCGAGGAAGTTGCGGGATCCCAATCTTCGAGATTTTCGCAAGCGTGCTTAGAAAGGGTTCACCAAATGTGGTTAGTCCCTTCTACTTAGGGTTGGGCAGTGACAACGGAGACGTAGTACACTTTCCTCCTCGTCCGGATTCTGCAAAAACGTAGGTCTCAAGACCTAAGCGGGTCGCATGCGTCCCTATCATACAGTGTCCGGTAAGCACTCCCACTATAGCTGAGAGGTCTTTTCTCTCGAGGCTCATTAGTGAAGTGGTCCGCCTGAGATCATAAGAGGGCCTGGTTAATTTGGCCAAGGTGCATTTTTTTAAAATCCCTCCAATGCTTCTTCGCTTGTTGCATTGTGTGCTGTTTGCATCGGAGTTTAAGGGGATTCTCTGGTTTAAGGGGTTCAAAAAATCGATTTTTTCCTTAATATATGTAGAATATGGTGGTAAAGTGATTTCTTAAAATTCGAAGCCATTATAAAGATATAGCAGTTAGAAGAGGCAGGTGATCTGAGAGCTGAGAGACCGACCCTATTGTTTTATGTCGGCTTGATACCTGAGACCATTGTATACAAATATTTGCTTATACATGTACAGACAAGTTTAAACAAATTTACGAAAAAATTAGTCTAGTTATTTACGTTGTGAAATTTATATTAGTCTTGGTTTAGCTTCGAAGAACATAGCAACTACGAAAAATTCAAACGTGTTTTTCTCGACGGCTTAGTCGATTCACTTCAAATTTATAGGGTCAACTCAGTACATATAGACGCACGGAATGGTCTATTATCACCCCAAAATTTAAAATATTTCTATTTTTTTTTTTAACAAAAAGTTGAAAAAAATACATTAAATTCGAAATTTTTTGTTCCGAAGTCTGCCAAAAATCCAATTTTCAAAATTTTCTTTTCATAATAGTCCATTCCGTGTATATAAGCTTACAGATTAAATCGCTGCCAATTTTTTTAGTTTCAGATAAGCCAATCAGCTGATTTAGTGGAGGGAGTGAATGTCCAATTTTTCGAGGCAGGTGTCTTCAGAGCGCTATAACTTTGGTTTTAATGAATATTTTTAGCTAAAAATTTATATGTATACTCTTAGAACATTTATAAATAACTGATAAAAACTCTCTTCATTGGTCCTCACAAAAAAATCCCAACAAATGCTTAAAAATCAGACCGTCAAACCAGAGAACCCCCTTAAAAGTGGCCCAAGGCATACCAACCCTTTCCTTTCCAGGAAGGAGAGTGGCGGTCGTGCTTTTCCTAGCCAGTTCGTCAGCTATACAATTTTCCTCTATATTTCGGTGACCAGGCACCCATACGAGGAGGGTCCTGACTGCTGAGCCTCGTTAAGAGATCTGCGACATTCAGAGATAGTTCTGGAGCTGTTTGTGCAAGAGCGCAGGGCTTTCAGAGCCGCCTGACTATGTGAGAAGATGTAGACAGTCCGATTCCTATAGCCTTGTTGGTTCATTAGTAGAACAGCTTCATGTATGGCTAGAACTTCCGCTTGGTATACACTGTAGTGATCGGGTAGTCGGAAGGAGACTTCAATCCCAATCTCTGGGGAAAAGACTCCTCCTTCTACTCGACCCTCGAGCTTAGAGCCATCAGTAAAGAAGTTTATGGCATCTTGAAAACTGTGTGGTCTGTTACTCCATTCACGACGTGAAGGGATGTGGTCTCCATAGTTCCTCGTGAAGGTAGTCTCGGGCGGGTATACAGAAGTCGGTTTTAGTGGGGACGATAACAGAGTTCAGCACCTTCGTGTGACCTCCCCTGATTCTGGTCCAAAATCCAGGTTCTTTTATTCTAAGGGCTGCGATGGTTGGACTTTCCCTTGCCACAAGATTCAAAGGAAGGACGTATAACATAACATTTAGGGCATCTGCAGGTGTGATGCATAACTCCGCACATCTTTGTTCTCTCTGCAGTTTGTTTAGCACGGTGGACTTACTCAAGGTTGGCCAACATACTAAGACCGCGTATAGGAGTATTGGGCGGACGATCGCTGTGTAGATCCATCGTACTATGTTAGGGAAGAAGCCCCATTTCTTCCCAATGGATTTTTTGCAAGCGAAAAGCGCTACGTTCGCTTTCTTAATGGGCTCTTCTGTGTTTTCATTCCAGAAGAGTTTCTTGTCCAGGACTCTTCCCAGATATTTGGCACTGTTGCTAAATTTGAGCGTAGCATTGTTAAGCCGTGGGGGTGTGAAAGGTCGTGTTTTATACCCCTTTGTGAAGAGGACCAGTTCCGTTTTTACTGGGAACAGTCGCGAACAAGAAAAGGATACCTTTTGTGAAACACTAAGAGTAAAATATGATCATATGGCAAACAGTATTGGGCGATTTTTACGCAAAAGTGGCGTTAGCTGCTTTTTTGAAATGTCGCGTACGATCTTCTCCGGCTGCACCCAGTTGTACAAAGCCTTATCCTGATGTGGAAGCTGTGTCCGGACAGAGCTTCCCTTTCCTGTCCTTATGGACCAAAATAAACAAAAAAAGCTGACGAAAAAGGAGGTTGTAGGTCTGATGCCATATACATCAGCTCAGAGCTGAAGAGGAATCTCCTCAGAGGTATCTAGTTCAGCACAGAAGCTTCGGCTTAGCAATCAACAATAGTGCCCCAGGCAACTGGTGGGCTCGATAGTCTAGCGAGTAAGGCGCCTGGCTACCATCCCACAGGTCCCGGGTTCGAATCCCGGCATGCCCAACGGTCCTTCGCCTTTCCCACTTTCCCCACCTACATAACTGTCCTTCTTTCTTCTTCCCTCTTTACATTCTTAATTCCTCCTACCATAGCCTTCCGCTAGCCCTTCTCCGCTCCACCAGCGTATGTAATCGGTTGGTTGATGGGATTCAACTCGTTTCAGTAGGCATAATACTCCAGCGAGTTGTTTCTCGATGCCCCGGTGCCAGAGTCGCGATAGTAATGCTTGGGAGTAGGCGGATAAAAATATCGCGGCTTGGTTGTAGCAGATTATTCCTTCACTTCTCTCTCTCCCTTCACTATCGACTATAGCTTGCTGTTCGACTTTGCACTCTATCCGAAAAAAATGGATTGTCAACAGTACAAAGGGCTTTCCCTGAGCTCTAGTTTTTCACATAAAAAAAATGGTGGTAATGCTGTTGAAGAACTACTTGCCAGTATCTTTGGACCGAGTACCTCGCCTGAAAAAGGAGGGCTTAGAGGTAAAGCCCATTATGTACCGTAGAAGACAATTCTATCATTTGGTGCAATGTCGGACAGAAAGCTCTAGGCATGAAGATGTAGAGAAAAATGTGAAAGTACTGACAACGCCAACATTCCACCGGCTCTCACCTAAAACTACCTTGACAGAACGCTGACTTCGTGTATTGAACAGGAGATGGCTACCTCGCTTATTAATCTTAGAGGCGTGGCCAACACAAAGGAAAGGAATTTTTGTAAAGAAAGAAGACAAGAACGGATGGAAAGCACAGAGAGGCTTACTTATGAGTTCGTCTTTCACATAAAAAAGATGTTATAGTACAGTCTATCAGAAGTCAGCAAATTCTTTCCGCACAACCCAAAACAATCTTGGGTATGAGCCTCCTCAACGAACTTCTCATTAGTCTGCATATTTTGTACGACACGCTGTGATGTTCCTAACAAGTTTTTGTATGAAATTTCCGCTTAGGATTGTTCCGCTTATTTAAATTATAAAAATTAAAATATTTTCGAAAGTGTTCCAGTATCGAATTCTTTGGCAAAAGCTGAATGACATAATATTTCCATTTGCTATTTTTAAATTGGCAGACAAAAATTCAAATTGGCGGAACTTGTCGAATTAAGTTTTGCATTAACACGTTTTTATAACTAAATAAATTTTTATATACCTTTTCTGGCAATGCTTAAAATCTTCAGAATGTTCAAGAAGCTCATATTTAAAAGAAGAAAAAAAAACATCACTAAAACAAAAAAAATATGTTTTTAGAGAAAAAAAACTTCCGACAAAAAAGCCGAAATAGCAAGAAATTTTAGTCACCAAAAATTTCTTTAATTTTCGATGCGGAAACCAAGAAATTTTTAAACGAACTTAAATCAGGTTTTCGCCTGAGGTTTTTTTTGTTTCTTATAATGAATAAAAAAATTAGTAGAAGTATGTCATTTTTTACAATAACAAGTTTCTTATGCCATTCCACGTGTGGAACTCTTTAAAAAAGTATTTGTTTTTTATTTTGAGAAAATTTAAATGCCACTAGTTTGTGAACGGAGATAAAAAATAAATATATTTTCGAGGAGAATTCTCTCTGCATTATTAAAATTCTTCCAGTATATTTAATGATAAAAATAAGAAAAAATTTAGTATGCTTTTATCATCTTATTCAAATTTATGTAATTTTCCCTTTAACAAAATTTTAAAGTGTTTATATTTAATGATCATCAATATAAGATTTGCAGAACGAATTAGCACTAGGTCGTTAACATACACAATTGTCAACAGAAAAAGTAAAAATAGCTTAGATGCTCTAAATTTGGTCACGATAATGATAAGAGACGAAATGTGTGAAAGGTTTTTTTTTATGTGGAAGAAAAACAAAGAACTGAGAATTAGAGATAAAGAAAGATATTGCTGAGAAAACTAAATTCAATTTACATAGAAACTGTCTTAATTTCTATTCATATAGTTAGTATAGATCTCGACCTGTTGGTCGAAAATTTCCATGTTATTATTTAAAAAAAATTCTCTTAAACTAAATAATATTTTTCTCATACTTTGACATAACAAACGCAACATTACCTGAGGCATAAACATATATTTTCTGTATGGCAAAGGCTTCATTCAATATGTGTTAAAGCTAAGGTCAACGCAGGTGAGATTTTGTACAACTGAAGAATTTTTGCCTTTAGCTAGACTATCAACAGGTTATGCAAATTCTACCAGGTAGGCGTGGATAGCTTTTACACATTAAATTGACTGGGCTCGAAAGCTGCAATGGTGAAATCGTTATCAACAAGACTAGGCTTAAAATGAAAAAAATAAAAATAAAATAAGACCAAAAAAAACACAAAACAAGAGAGAGAGGGAGAAATATCAGCGCGTTTTTTCTGTTTTTGTTGGTTGTGGCCCAAACACGTTAAAAGTGAAAGAATGTAACATGAAAGAGTTACAAATTGACTGATGAATTTTCGAAATGGAAGTCACGCTTTTTTTTTAAACTTATAGAAACTCTTTAGATGCCAGACTTATTAGGTAATTTGCGAAGGTACATTTTATGTTGAATTAATGTTCATACAAATTTAGAATCATTAATTTAAAATTATCTCTTTACTTTTTTTTGTACTTTGTCACTTTTGCACTAAGCAGCAATGTTATTAGGTGTGTAATTAAACGTGTCGCTGCCGATGCAACCTGGGTTCGGTTTTGAGTCAAGGCGGGGCATTGCAGTGGTGTTAGAAATATAATGTTGTTACTTCTAAAATCGTGATAGCAAAAATCTTACAAAGATTTAAAAAAAAAATTATTTAATACTTTATAGGCCGTGATTGTGCGTCATTTGTGACAAAGTAGTTAGCTGCCTACTGGTGACGCACTTTTACGATAGCAGAATTTTTACATTTCCAATTTTAGTTCGTAACTCAAATATAATAATAATAATAAAGTGTTGAATATATCGTCAGAAAGTTTGACTTATGTAAGCCATGTTTGCCATCATAAAAACGAATTTTTATTGCAAATAAATTTTATAAACCTATTTTTTTTATTTGAAAATATAGTAATATGTATATTTCATTTTTCGTGGACTTACGTACTTCAGTAATAGGCTAGTGCCAAAGCGGATTTAAATGAGGTAAAATAAATTAATAGCAGGGAGAGACCAGCAATGAAATGTCGTTAAGGTTATAACTGAAAGAAAAAAAAATTTAAACTCGAAAAAAAGGGAAATGGTAAAATGGGGATGCTATTTAGGGGTTGAAAACATGACCTCGTAGTGAAAAATGTTTAATAGAAAAGTTGTAGATAATAAAAAGATCTAAAACTTTTGTATTTAACATATTTTGACATAAACTCAAATTTTCCAAGAAAATGGCGGAAAATCGATTTTTCAGTTTTTAATTTTTTTTTCCCGTAAAAATAATTCAATTTACATGAAAATTTGTAAAAGTATACCTTGTGTTGCGCCTCACTACACCACCCATCGGAGCGAAATAAAAGAAGCATTAAAAAATGTTTGGACAACGAAGAAGTTCCATCCACGTAAGAGCCAAGTGACTCAATCGGATCAAATCAACTTTGTCATTGGAACAGCCCATTCCAGGTGCTTCTTTTTGAAATTTTAAAGCACCAAAATATTGGCAAAATTTATCCATTGCACCCAATCATAACATTGGGGTGCATGCGGTGTAATCGTGATCTTTATTGTAATTGAATGCTTCGATCTTAAAATTGGTTCTCATTGTCAAAGTAGAAGCTCTGGTTCGTTTGTCTTGTAATCGTACGTCACGTAGTTCATTTGTCTCAGCCGCTCTAATTGTTGACCATTTGTTTCATGTCTGGTTGATCTAAAAATTGAATTTTTCTCGGGTGGCATTGTGATTTTCACTTTTCAGTGTTCGCCGCTACCAGTTGTCACTGTATTGGTAATTTTGTCGTAGGCCGCAACCAAGAGTATTTTTTAACTGCGTCAAATGTAACAGTTTAGCCACTAGGTAGAGGATAGGTGGAGGAATTCTACGTACATTGGTACCTTATTCATGGAAATAGATTCTACGGTTACAAAAATACAGGGTGATATGTAAAACTCTACCACAAAAAATTTCCAAATGCTCTAGCGACTAAACCGTTACGATTCCCCCCCCCCCCCTCTCTTTCGATTTTTTGTTCGTCCTACCCACACCCGGCCGCTTTGTAACTTGAGTAAATACGTGAAATACGTATATTGCGTGATTCATTTAGATGTACTTTTTTCAATATTAAAAAACATGATAAAATTCAATTTTATCGGGTAATCTTTATCATCATACAAAAGAAACATTATTTACATTTCTACTATTTTGATCCATTCTGAGAAATTAACTACTCACCGAAATGTTCTTGCAACAAAGCCATGCTTTTACGGGCTGAGTGGCAAGTAACGACGCTTTGTGGATCTTCTTCTTCTGAATAATTTGTAGACGCTGTGCCAGGCTGTCTTTCCATTATGAAATGTTACATAACTAATGCATGATCAGTCGTGAAATACATACTGATAAAGTACCTCTAAATGGATCACCCGTTACATATTTTTTTAATAAAGGTACATAATTTACTACGAAGCAATGGTGGAGCAAAACTTTCCAGATCAATTAATCCAATTCACTAAAACCTCATTGAGTCGAATAATAAGAAGAAGAGTAAGAAGAATTCAGAGCAGACACACTATCCTGTTTACTATTTAACATTGTATTAGAAAAAGCGGTCCGAGAGGCATGTATTGAAACCAGAGGTACAATACTAAACAAGTCTGTTCGGCTACAGGTATATGCAGATGACATCGTCATCATACGCACGATAATGGCTAAGCAGCATCGAAATTCGGACTTATCATCAATGAAAATAAGATGAAACATTGGATCCCTAATAGAAATAGTGGAGGAAGAACGGGCCAAAATATAACCATCGACAGATATAATGTAGAGTCCGTAAACGGGAAGAATATTGCTAACGAACAAAACATAGATACTAGAGTATGTTGAAATATTTAAGTCAAAAAGAATAAGCAGAAATTTAAAAAGTAGGTAGGGCAGCAGTTTAGCGTGGGAACGAAGCTGTCAGTAGAAAGTAATCAACAGGCGAAGTTATTCAAACCCTGAATAAAACCAGTGTTCATGTATGGATCGGAGAATGGACCCTTACTAGGTATGATGAGCAGGTTTTTCTGAAGTTGCGAGAGAACATAACCAAAAGTATCAATATCTCTCACCTACACTGGATAGGACATTTAATGATAATGCCTGAAGAAGCGTTCTCCAAAATCCTTATCCTCCAAACGCCAGAGGGAAGAAAGCCATAAGGAAGACTTAGGAAGAGACATAAAAATGGACTTACGCACATTTGGGATTACCAACTGGAAGAGCAAGATGCAAGACCGAGAACGTTGGAAGAAGATTCTTGAGGAGGCCAAGGCTCACAGATGGCTGTGAATCAAGAATTGTAAATATTTTTAGCTCTTAGACATAAACAGTATAAATACACTACGCATACACTGTAAATTTTTAACGAACGGAAAAATCTTTATGTGAAATTTTCTATTAATTGGGTTTTTAACATATCCATTTTTTTCTCACACTTAGAGCCAAAATGCCGCCCTCAAATTTTGGTGCCCCGGACAAAAGTCCGGATTGCCGCTCTAGAGCGCGGCCTAATAACAAATAAACATTTATAAGTTATAATTATTCAATTATTTGACACAAGATACAGAATAATATAACTTCCGTTTGTAATAGCGAAATAGTTTAATCATTTCATCACAATTGAAGAATGCGTTATATCGGTGTTAAGATCAACCTTTTTTTTGTTGGTGTTATTCATAAACTAAAATCTAAAACAATTGAAGTGATCTCAGATCTTTTTAAAAAAAATCACAAATTAAAAATAACCTTCCCCCATATAAACCAAACAAAAGTCGGCTAGACACTAAACACAATTTTGGAATTAAATCTGGAATCGATTACAAAATTTCCAAATAACTGTTCTCTGTAGAAGCCAGTTTTGTGTATTGAAAAGATTTATTCGGGCCCGTGCCTTATATAAAATTTAAATACAAAAACCCACCATAAATATGCCATTTTTTAACCACTACATAAAATATTTATAACATTAACAATGAAAGAAAAAACAAGTTTCGAACCAAGTAGACAATGAGCAAACTTTTGGCAGCAGCCACAAAATTTTTTTTTGTTGTTGTTGGTTGGATTTCCGGCAAAAGATTGAGGTATTCAGAAAATTGCATCAACCGCAGGCAACAAAAAACCATCGAATTTATTTTAGTCGCTGTTTTTCTCTAAGTTTCTTCTAATTTAAGTCTCTGTACTCCGGATATTGTAGGTAACGCAGAAATTGGCTGTATACAATTTGGTTGGGTAAAACTTAAAGGAAAGCACATGATCACGTACTTAGTGAAGTGAAAGTATGGGCAGTGAATGTGAAGAAATTGTTACTTACCGTGGGGGATAGGTCAATAAACCTAAAAGCACACCTTTCTTGCATGTAAGTAGACACATAATCATTAACAAAAAAAACCAGTAAAAGGTGCAAAAAAAAAAAATAATTTATGTCAACCAACACTATCAAAATAAATTTGAGCCCATGGCGCCGTCGATGTGCGGTATTTCGCAGATACGCAAGCGTCATTGCTTTTTTTATAGACTGACTGTTAATGCCTATGCAGATCCAGGTATAACACTTTCCTGTCCTGTCCCTACCTAATCAAAACTTTCGCAATAATCATCGATTAATGCCTTTTAACAGCGCCTACTTTTCGTCGAATTCTTTGATAAATTCTTCGCGTTCGCGACTAAAAATTTATGGGGGCAAAGACCTTGGTCTTAACAATTCCATACTCGGATTGAACATTTTCCGTACGAAAAAAACAAATAATACAACAAAAAATTAAATAAAAACACACAAATAAAGAAACTGTCGAGAACCTGTGCCGCTTCTGAGAGGTCAGTGATTTGTGAGTTAATTTCACTAATAAAATGCCCGGAAAAACACCGGGCTACACGTAATAATTTAAATTTTGATAAATTAAATAGAAAAAAAAACGTTTTCGACCAATTTGCATAACTGTAGGACCATAGGAAGTATCAATTCATAAATGGTGCTTAAATGGCTGAACTGGACGCATTATACATAATTTTGGGCCTCGCTGATTGCTCGATAGTTCATTAGACTTTTATACCAAATTTATAAGATCACAGATTCACAGCTGCTGAAATTGGTAGTGATGATTTATTACTGACGAATTTGGAGATTTGAAGATAAATTTTTTGGTCATAAAAGCAAAGCTACTCGTAGATGGATACATATATGTGTCTACCTGTGAATGACCTTTCTAACAATAAATAATCATCATTATCGTTATTTGTAAAAGAAATTTGTTTGCAAATGGAAAAAATATGGAAGAAAACAAAAAATTAATCAACCAAAGCTGGTCTTAGAAATGTTATTTGTATTATTTATGGCTATTATACTATTTGACAATACAATTCCGTTTTGTTTAGAATTAAACTAGAACTTTACAAGAATGAGCTATAAAAGAATTGTCAACCACTAATACTAGTTTAAAAAACTAGAGGAATTTTTTTTAATAAGAATACGGAATTTTTTCCCTAGTGATCGAAGATAACAAGCAATGCGTAAAATATGCATTAAGAAAAATGTCCACTATAAGATTACGATGGAATTCTGTACAATTGGTGGAAAACTTTCGGAGCATACGGCTATAACATGGAACTCGGCGAAAATTGTTAAAAACTTCCGAAAAAAAGTTCGTACAAGTATTGTTTTGTACCGAACTGCAGAAATACATCAATTAACAACCCAGAAAAACTGTTCATCTCGGTGCCCAAATGAGATAAACGAGTTAAATCGGTGAATCAAGTTCGTCGTAAACCAAACACTGTTTCAGCAGCAGCAAGTTTGCATTGTTGTGAAGATCACTTCAACGTGAGTATTAAAATGACATTAATTAATTAATTCAAGTATTGTTTTCAATTTAAGGTATTGAAAAAATGTCAAAAATGTAAAAATAACCTCAAAATTTGCCCTGCTAAAAAATACGACGTCGTGTTATGGCAAAAACCGACTTCCTATTTAAAAAACAAAAACCAAAAACGAAAATGGAAAACCAAAAGACTGATAATGAAACCAAAAACCAAAAACAGATCAAAAATTCAAAATCAAAAACCGAAAACCTGTGAACTTTAACCCCACGAGTTTCAGCTGCAGTGAACGACTCACAATTTGTGAAATATGCTGCCATCAACACGTTTATTTTTGGCAGGTTACCAGATTGAGCTCACACAAATCCTTTGGAGCTCATTTTGACGCCGATTTTGTTTAAAAACACGCGTGGTGCAAATATAAATGTTGTTTTACACGACAAGCAATGACAACAATGC
This sequence comes from Thereva nobilitata, assembly GCA_963855945.1. NCBI lineage: Eukaryota > Metazoa > Arthropoda > Insecta > Diptera > Therevidae > Thereva > Thereva nobilitata. The sequence goes on from OY979695.1 coordinate 126,229,390, forward strand.
CTCAAAACATGAATTCTGACGCCACTTCGCGGCCGACCAATGACAGCGCGTTTTCATCCATTTGAATAATTTAGCACTTTGAATTTTATTTTACACAAAATCTAGTTAACAAAATTTTTTTTTGTTTGTGCAGAATGTTATTATTTGTTGAATAGATTTTATTTATGCAAAAAAAATCATATGTTATGTTTTTCTGGAAGACCCTATTATAGAGAACCAAGAGCAGTTCTAAATTAATAAGTTTCATAAACAACTCCTTTTGATAAGGTAAAAACTAATGAGTTTATCATAACTGAAAGTCTTCTCCTCCAAACATCATTTGCGAACATCTAATTAATGGACTTTTTTAGTGATGTAATTAATGACAGAAAGGTGACATTAGTGACTCGCGATAACATTTATCACAATTTCAACACGCTTCAAAATTTGTTATATCGGATACGTTGCAGAAAAACGTGCGAAGATAATTTCAACAAACATTATGAAAATCAACTGCGATATTTATTGAGTACTGTCCATGATATTTGAAAGATTTATACAAGCTCTGTATACAAAAATTATTTTTTCTTTTTAAGCCAAAAGGGTCGACATAACAGTATGAACATAAAAAATACCTAATTTTATTTAATACCAAGTGAAGAGAAAGAGAAGAAGTGATGTGTTGGGGGTCACTGGAGGGCCGCATACAGACTAAAGCTGGAAAAAAAATATGAGTGTGCTTAAGACCACACTTTAGAAGTAAAACTTTTTTACCCAACAACTGCCGCAGTTATTAAAATATTAACTAGCTAGTAATATGCAATATGTTAAAGTTTTGACCTAGTAAAATTGAACCTTCAGAAGTGGAGATTGTCATGTATACATGAATTCCGTAAAGTTTATGCGGCGACAGATAAATAACTAGAGAGCGGATTATATGCAAATGCATATTTCTTATTTATAGTGTTCTTTATGTTAAAACTATTAAGAAGGTTTTTTATGATATTTACAACTTAAATATAATAATTTTTTTTTGCATATTTTGCATATTTGCATACAATTTGCATATATGCATTTTTTTGCATATTTGCATATGTTTTGCATATTTGTATATTTTTACAATTTTGTAATTAGTTTTGAAATTAGTTCAAAACTTAGAATCATTCAAATTTTCGTGTGTAGTATATCTTAAATGCTGGGGTGGCAATACAGAAGTCGTTTCAAGTCATCTGTTCCGAGTTTTCCATTGAATTTTTACATTCAAAAATTGTAACGAATGAGTTGAAACGACTTGTTTTGCCACCCCTGCATCTTTTATTTATTTTCATCTAAATATAATACGAAACGTGTTTCAAAAGGATAAACATAATTCTATGTTTGGTTTCAAAGTGATTCGACATTTAGAAGTTTTCGATTATTTTTTGGTAGTTTTCATTAACGTAAAAAATGGTAAAAATAGATAAGAAAAAAAGGCAAAAATCATTAAGTGGCTTAAATTTTTGAACACGAAATCATTAGTTTTTGATGGAATAAAAGTGCATTGTAAAGTTTGTGAGAAAAACGTAAGTTAATTTTGATTTAAATATACATATATTTAAATTTACTATATTTATTGTAGATTACGTCCAATCGTCACAACTAACTCAACATTTGAATACAGAAAGGCATAAAAATTCAGTGATTGAACAGCGTAATTCAACTAACACAACACCTGGCCACGAGAAAAATGATTTCTACTTCGATATGTGTCAGCCAATGTTAGCTATGAAAATGCCATGGCGTTGCCTGAATAATGAAATATTTAAGACCTTTTTACAAAAATATACCGGGGAAAGCATTCCTGATGAATCTACGATTATAAAAAATTATTTAGAAAAATCCTATAATGTGACAATAAATTCAATACGGGAGGATATAGGTGACAACTTTATTTGGATCTCTGCAGATGAGACGACTGACATTACCGGCCGGTACATAGCGAATCTCATTATTGGGAAATTATGTGAAGGTGACCCGGTCAACCACATTCACTGGCTTCCCGAGTAAAAATAATTCATGGCCTTAGAACGGGCAAATGTCGACTATGATTGAAACATAGTCCTCGGCCATCTGGCGGTTAACAGAAGGCTCGTTGCAGGACAGTACGGCCGTACAGGGGGCGATTGACGGTGAAACCACGGCCTTACAGCTCCAATAATAGCCATACGACGGTGGTACGGCGGCCGTATGGTTGCTATTTCGGGTATACGACGGTGGTACAGTGGCAGCAACGTGAATATTCGCCCTCCTATAACAAAATATATTTCACTGCAATTAAATGTTTGATTTTTTCGATTGTGTTTTTTTTCAAGACTTTAAATAACAAAATTTCCCACTAAAATATAAATCAACACGCACCACACACTTCACGTACAACAAACCGACGACTGGCGAGCTCGTTTCTCTTGTGCATCGATATCTTTAAGTAGGATAAATCGAAAGAACCATTGTACATAACGAAAATGATGAAGTTCCCATAAAACACATTCAACAAAACATTTGGTGCAGATTCTTTTTTTGGCCCAAATTTCCCGTCGAATGCCCGTTTCTACAGCTCAGTACTTGGCCTTTTAAATCTTTTGGTCAAATTTGGCCGTCGTAAGGCCGTATGTGCTTCCATTAAAAATGGTTAAAAACTCTACGGCCATCATATGCCCCTTAAAAAGCCAAGCGGCTGGTGTTCGCCTTTATAAGGCCGTTTTTTATTTTTACTCGGGTTGTCAAGAAATCGAAAAGACAAATAATATTACTATTGCTCAGTTTGTCAACTCAGCACTGTTAAAATTATGGCCCCAGGGAAATTATGAAAAAGTGCTATTGTTTGTCACTGATGCTGCTCCATACATGATAAAAGCTGCTGAGAACTTGCAACCTTTTTACTCGAATATGGTGCATTTAACATGTCTAGCTCACGGACTCCACAGAGTAGCTGAAAAAGTGAGAGAAAATTTCGTATTGGTCAATTCGTTAATTTCTTCGACTAAAAAAATATTTGTGAAAGCTCCGCTTCGTGTTCAAGCATATAAGGAAAAATTGAATAACCTTCAGTTTCCTCCAGAGCATATCATCACAAGGTGGGGAACCTGGTTAAAGGCTGTTTTTTTTATGCAGATCACTTTGCAGATATCAAGGAGGTATGATATTTAAAAGAAATATTGTACAATTTTATGCTATATATATACATTTATAAAAATAATTTTTCTCAATTTCAGGTTGTAAATGCATTCAATAGCAGTAATGCAAAGTCAATTGAAAAGGCCCAGCAACTTTTTGCAAATCCGCAAGTTCTTCAAGATTTAATGTATATAAAAGCTCATTTTCAGTTTTTACCAACAACAATTACTGCGTTGGAATCAAGAGGGTTGCCATTAACCGAATCAATTGGATACGTTGAAGATGCTATAAAACACATTAAAATAATTCCTGGAGTTTTGGCAAAACGGTAACAGATAAACTGCAACAAGTTTTAGATAAAAATCTAGGATATAAAACTATGCATCAAGTCAGTATGGTGCTACGAAATGACAACATAACTGAAGAGTTGCCAAACAGTTTCCAAACAATTAAGATTAATACCAATTTATTAAGCAAGTACAAATTTGCTCCAATTTCATCATGTGATGTAGAAAGGTCTTTTTCTGCATACAAAATGATATTAACTGACAAACGTCACAACCTTACATCCACAAATATTGAAAAAATCATGGTTGTGTATTGTGCCTTAAATTATGTAAAATAAAAATAAAATACATTTCTTAGAATATTGTTTTAACTTGTATTTTGTATTGCATATTTTTTGCATATTTTGCATTTTTTTGCATATATTTGCATATTTACTGCATATTCAATTGCATATTTTTGCATAAAATTCTGCATATTTTGATATGTTATAAAAAATGGATTCTGTAAACAAAAGTATTACTACTTACAAAATTAAAAAAAAATTATCATTAAAAATATAAAAGTTGCATATAATCCGCACTCTATAAATAACTATCATCAAATTCATATGTCCATTTTCTGCCATACATCTGCCTACACAGTGATTTTATCGTGACTAAGCGCGATAGCGTGTTTAGTATCTCCGTATGAGATGTTAAAACATTAGCGGAGTCCTCATCATATTCTTAATTTTTCAACAAAGTTTCTGATAAAGTAATATGTACATTAATTTTTTTTACAACCTCGTCATCTAGCGAAAGTATTGATAATCCTAGTCTATTCAAAGCCGAGTAAAACTACAATGCATAGCGAACAAATGCGCATGCCACACGGGTATGCACGCTCCCGCTACAGGCAAGCGCGCTCCCGCTGAATGCATGATTTTTCGGTGGAAGTATGCAAAGAATATATATGGATGCTAATATTTTACAGGTTTCCCAATGTTCACAAATATTTTTATTTTGTATTAAAATTATATATTTCTTAACTGGTGTGTTTTTACGGGCTCCGGTAGTTACTCTAACGCCCAACCCCTCTACAAGAAGGACCGGATCCGAATTTTACCCCATCGCATAGGGTGGCCCAGCTATAGTAAATTTCAATAGCATCTGTTAAATACATAATACATAACACTTACGTCATGTATTATGTCCTTTGCTGTCTCTTTTAATTCGACAAAAACTTCTTTTGCTGCCACATTCCCGCATATCCAAGCAATTATACAGACTGTGTTGCTATTGATGCACATCTCTGGACTGAAGTTTTCCTTTCACCCATTCTAGGGCCAGGGTAAAAAGTATTGGGGTCACTCCATCCCTTGTCTAAGAACTTGTCGTACTTCGAACTCTTCTGTTTCTTTTTTTTGGATCCTTACTTTCGCTATTCGCTGCGCATTAGATCAGTCGCACCAGCTTTGAGGGTAACTCAACTCCACTCCACTCAACGCCACTCAACTCAGCTATAATGCATCTATAGTTCCCACATATTTACATAATACTTAGTACGTAGTAAAAAACTCATAGTAAATAGTGCATAGTATACATCCCATAGTACTGTGTACTTCATAGTACAAAGTACACAGTATATTGTGTAGACACTGTATAAAAAGTACACTAATTCATAAGTTGTCAATCGTAAAAATCGGTGACGATTTTTTAAAGTTAACGGTGATGATTTTTCCAGGTTTACTCCCCATAAAACGTTCGGAAAAAAAGCTTCGCTTCAAAAATTCTGCAAATTCTTTGCAATTTTTTTTATTATTTAAAGTTGATTTTTGAAATTGTAGGTGACCCCTAGGCATCGTTTCTCAACCTTTTTGGTGTTGCGACCCCCAAAAAAGCCAAAAAATGAAGTAAAAAATCTTGCGACTCCCTCACTATAATATTGGTTGAAAGATAAAAATCCAAGCATTTGGAGAGATTTTCTCGGTAAGAAATCAAAAATTGAGTCTGATGGATCGGGTTCCATCTTCTTCCATCAAATCTGTCGTAAAATTGAGTTATTAAGGTCGATCCACAAATATCCGTGACGGCACGGCACCGATGCTTTCCGTGTCAGTGGCTTCCGTGATGAATTTTTTACCGACATTCTTTACTTTTTAGTTTTGAAACTTGGACAGTGATAATGGAATTTAGCGTGGAATATCTTGCTCTTAGACGCAACCTTACTTCAAACCAATCTTTAAAACTATTTCTTATAGATACAGTACTTTGTGGGGAAATATTGTTATATTCCGAATAACAGAAATCCTACAAAAAAAATCGCACAAAAAAGATTGCACAGAATAGCGTTTGAGTGTATTTCAAATAAACTTTACCAAAATTTGTGTTGAATTCTTATAAAATTTTCCATTGAATTTAAAACACGTTTGTTTCACGTCCGGGATAAAAAATATCGGTAGCAACGTAAGGGTTAAAAATAATTTATTTTTACCTGACAATACGCATCCAATAAAATCTCACCAAAGGGGAGGTGGGTGTCAATTTAAAACAAAAACAAATCACGTAGGTACTTAATTGACCACCCCCCTTTGATATTCTAAGCACCCAGCCACAACAAAAATCTGAAATAATTCACCTTTAATGGTGAATTTGTATGGCAGACTTGTCCATAATTTCAAACCGGTTTTAATATGAGTTCAATAGTACACTCGGAACTCACTTTTCTCCATCATTTTCGTGTAACGATTGTAATGCCTATGAAGTAGTGCGGGGTGCAAGCACAGCGAAGCAGATTTGCCGAGAACGAAAACATGCTTGTGTTAGTGTAATGGACGGTGAAACCAGAAAATGTTTGGGTGAACAAATGATGGAAAATTATGGAAGAAAAACTATCTTCCCTGCGACCGCTTGCCTATAAAACCGGTTTTTGTTTTGATGTTATGGACAAGTGTGCGGAAGGCCTATCGGTATAATAAGATAAAGCAAAGTCTGGGCGAGAACGTAGCAAACTTTTGCCAGAAAATATATGCAGTAAGGCAGAGTTTATGTGAACTGTTGCACACACATACTCGAGTTTCTTCGCATCTTGTGCCCCGTCCTGCCCATTTCCTGGCGTTATACGAAAAATTTGACGATTTTTCAAGGTGTGAGAGCGTGATGCGAATTAAACCAATTTACTGCCATGTAAATTTGTTAGGCTAAGGCGCGCCTAAATAAGTTTTACTTCAAAAACGCGCCTGCGTGCGGTGTATATAGAGGATTTAGAAAATACCTCCATCGTTTCGAGTACGATGGCTCAGCGCTGTGACTGGTATGACTAGGTATCCAGGATAACGCAAAGCACCTGTTCTTTATTGTGTGAGATTCGTCGAATATGGACCGGAACCAGAGACATTCTTCATGTCACACGCTCAGTTAATCTCAATTTCCGGGACAACACCCGGAATTTTCTGGGTGGGTACTGCTACCCACCATACCCACATTATCCGCCGGCTATGAGTGTCGACGAAACTGTGAAGTGTGTTGATATTGGAAGAGATTGAATGTAGATTATTTATAAAAATTAGGAAAAGAGCGGATGATAGAATTGACTCGCGGATATCCAATTCAAAAACGACTGAGGACAAAATATTACAATTACAAATTTTGTCGAAATGAAAGGTAAGTATACAGAAAATTTTACGTGTTAACAAAAAGAAAGAAAACTAAGTTTAGAGCTTTTAATCTTACTAAGATCCTGGTTTGTTGGATTGTATATCCATTCAACTTTTAAATATCTTTGGTCGCTATTTATTTCTAGCATGCGCCAAACATTTTGAAACCAACCACGAAAACAAATTTAAAAAAAAAATAAAACTAAAAATGTTTTGCCTAATTTGCATTTAAAGAACTCATAAATGTTATTAATATGTTGACATGAACAGCAAATGGAACTTTCCGCGAAAATTAGTGAGTAGAAGGGTAGTTAAGAATGTTGTTGTTTTGTTTAAATATTCTTTTTTTTAGTACGTCAATAAAATAATATGTGACAGTTTAGTTTTATTATATTCAACTTATTCTGTACAGTTAAATAGAAAATATCCTGCTTTCTTTGCTTATTTATAAAAACTAACAAGAATCACATTTCTATATTGTTTTTCTAGAGACCAAAGTAAAATTGTTTAATGTTTATGCAAATTTTAGTGATTTATTATTTTCTTAAAAAGCCTCAAAAAAAACTTCTGCAGTCGCTAATTATGTTATGCCGTAGTTAATGAAATTTTTGCGTTTCTTATTATTCATAATCAAATTAATATGTTAATCACGTATTTTTTGATTTCTTTCTTGTGATTGGGTTTTTCCAAAAATTTGCATTAAAAAAATTAAAATTGCGTCTTTGAATCTTATGACTTCGAAAATGAATGAAATTATTTCATGATAAATTACTGGGATTATAATAAAAGCATTGCGTAAAATATCTGTGGACTTATGTACAAATATTGTAATGTGTTTTTATATAAAAAGTTTTTAACAATCTTAAATATAATTTACAAAAAGTAAATAGTAATTGCAACAAGTAACGAAATTTTTCTAAAAATATAAAATTAATTTTCAGATCCTAATCTATTTTTTTTGTATCTAACTATTCTATCTAAACAGATGATATTTCGTTTTAATATTGTCTAACGACTGCTATAAAGACTGCATTTGAGTCACTTTTTAAAAATGTGAAGTGCTTCAAGCAATTTATTGAGTTATAACTAAAAAAACATAAAAGAATTTTTTAAAACTTTCGGAAATGACATGACCTGTAGTAGGGGTAACAATGTCGTTCTACTAGATCACATGATTCGGCCAGCGTGAGGTGTTTTGATATATATTTTCAAAAATTTTGGATCTCGGATATGTAAAAAAACTTGATATATATAAAAAAGTAAAAAAAATAAAGTCGAAAGAACGCGATTTTTAAACAAAACAAATTATTAAGATTAAAATACATAAAAATAAACCTGAATTTAAGCAAACATTTTATTAAAATTCCAAGAATTTTATATGTATTTGAAAATACTGGGACGGATTACTGAAATTTAATTAACAGCTTATTCAAATTTTGCGACTTATTTATTTTTGTCAAAATATGCAAAACAAAAAAAAAATATTAATACAAAATTTTATTTATTTCATTTATAATTATTTTTGTTATTTTATTTAGAAAATTTAATTCTGTTTTGGCAAATATTCTTGTTTTTTGATAAAATTGTGGTGTCTGAGGAGAATGACTTTTACTCTTAGAATATTTTCAGTCAGTAATGCTAGTGCTGCGCAGTGAGTTGTTCTTTCGAAATGGAGCGACAAAATCAATTTGTCCAAAGACTAAAATGCAATCAAGTCATTCTTAATAAGCGTTAGTTCTTTATCAGAAATTTGAAATATATTCGTTTTAGGTTTTAAAAACAAATTAAACGCAGGATAACAGAAATATTCATATACAAACCAGCACATTCCCTACCATTCAACGAGTTCAAAGTAGAATTGGTAGAGCCCGCACCAAATAATAAGGGACTCGAAAAATACTAAATATTTTTAGATTTTCGTAATTGTAGCGGTAGAATGTATGCCTGCGTGACATAATAATATCGAGCATACTTTTATTTGGTTTGCGCGTGAATATACCAACTAATTATTTTTATTCGGACCATTCCCATTAAGACCGGTTTATCCTATCACAAATTTAATCAATCATAATCTTTAAAACTATTAGCGTAGAGTTAACCGAGTCAGGGGTCAATTGCCAAAACAGAACATACAAAAACTCACATTTTCTCTGCGGCTCCCAACAAAATTAAAAAGGCCATTATCACCTTCAACTCCTTTAAAAATACTGAATATGATGGTATTTTCCTCGCTCTACCTCTTGTTAGTAAAGCATTGACCTATTGCTATCACATCTTATCAGCGTCTTCAGATCTAGTTTAGCCAGCCTTGGGCTGGAAAGCGACCAAGTTCTTTGCCTAAATCATTTAGACCCATCGATTGTGTCTCTTCTATCCTGCAGACTATGGAATAAATAATCGACTTTATATAAGAATAAGAAAATAAATTACTTCTCCATATGAACCAACATGTCTATCGAAAATAGATTCACCGAAACAGCCATACATAGCCGCACCAGTAAAATTGAGAGGTATCTATACGAAAAGGAGGTGGCTCTATGCAGGTTCATAGGGCTAGAGGATGCTTTTGACAACAGGCTAATGGGAAATCTACGCATCTCTGGCCTGGTGACCAAACCTCCAAGAAAAGAAGGCCTAGAGGATATTCGAAAAAGGATCTCGAATGGTCTTCCTGGGGATCACAGGAGCAATGAATACGTGCTCTTCTGCAACGTTAGGGATAATGCTTAATATGCTGCCAATCCTTGTAGAGGTAAAGAAAGCTAGCAGCTAGCAGAACCCTTAGACAAGGGGCAAATACGTTTTTAGCCTGAAGATCGAATATATCATTTAAGGTACTACTACCGGAAAAACGACCAAAAATAAGCACTTTTTTAATAATTTTTTTCTCAGCCGCTATGTTAGATATTATCAAGAAAATTTTTTTTATAACATTATTAGTCCTTAAAGGTTATAAAAAAAATGTTTTAGTTTATTTCTATTTTTTGCCAATAAGGTAGGGGGCGCTGAAGTCAAGAGCTCAAAAAAGAGATAGTCCGATGAGTGAGAGATAATCTCAGAATTGAGAAGTTTGCAACAAAAAATTCGAACGGGATTTTATAAAGGAAAGTTTCTTACCTTGTAATTTACCACAATTAGTTAAAAATTAAAAACAAAAAAAAATGGTGAAAGTTTGAAAAAAAGTTTGACAAAATTGCATTTTTTTTCACCCTTTTTCACTTCCCAAATTTTTTTTTCTTAATTTTTTTTCTAAAATGTGGTAAATTACAAAAGGGTATACCTTAACAAACAAAACGCACCCAAGTTTATTAAAATCGGTTCAGTAGATCCTGAGATTAATTCTCACTCAGCTGAAAAAATGCCATTTCAAGAAAAACGTGTTTAATGTTTTGGTTCGCTTTATCCCTACTAATATTATAAACTCTGCCTGTTTGTCTGTTACGCTTTCGCGCCTAAACCGCTTAACCGATTTTGATTAAACTTGGTACAGAGATAGATTAGACCTTGGAGAAGGACATAGGCTACTTTTTCTCCCGAAACAAAGGCTTTAAGGGGTTGAAATAGGGTATGAAAGTTTGTATGGGAGTCCGTCATTATTGAGTAGAAAATTATTAATGCCACCCACCATTTGAAATCGATTAACTTCAAATTTTGCACACATGCGTAGTTTTCTTGACAATGCAATGTGACCATTTTGTACAAAAATAAAGCTGGCGGTTTCAAGATGGCTGCCGATTTTCGCATTTGTCTTCCTCGACCAACGACATGGGTATCAAATGAAAGGGTATGACAGGTAGAATACAATTAGCGGTGTAGCTTCATTCCAAATTCAAAATGGCGGCCAACACAAAATGGCGGAATACATAAAATAGACTAAAAAATAGAAAATTTAACCGATCGACTTCAAATTTTGCACATACCCATAGTTCGCCTGACAGTGCAATCTGACCGTTTAGTAAAAAATCAAGATGGCGGTTACAAAATGGAGGCCGATTTTTGCAATTGTGTTCACCGACCCACCTACATGGGTATAAAATGGAACTGCATGACAGGTAGAATACAATTAGTTGTGTGGCGTCATTCCAAATTCAAAATGGCGGATTACCTTTTTCTTCACAACCCTCTCAGTATGGGTATCAAATGAAAGGGTGTGACGAATATAATTCAGTAATCTATATAACGTCATTTTAAATCTAATATTGCGGACACCACAAAATGGCGGGAGATATATCTTATATTAATAAAAGAAAGTTCTGTATGTGTGCGCTATAGCTGGCGCACCAGTCATGGCAGAGCTTCGAAATTTTGCACGTATGTCCGTGGGGGTCTTCCATGATGCACCTCGAAGCCCGATTTTCGAAATTCAAAATGGCCGCCGAAAAATGACCGAAATTCCGGATTTCCGGTCAGCTGTATGTGGGTTGTTCAAGAGTTGGGAAATCTGAAAATCTTCACATCTTAGCTCCAAATGGAAGAACAGTGGTGTAACTTTTTTTCTATTACGAATTTCCTTATAAAAATGAAGTAGGTTATTCTTCATAGTGTAAGGAAACGAAAAATGGAAAAAAAAGTTTTTTGAAATTTTTCCCGGTAGTAATACTCTACAGTGCTGTAACTTTTTTTCTATTACGAATTTCTTTATAAAAATTAAGTAGGTTATTCTTCATAGTATAAGGAATCGTAAAATGAAAAGAAAAAAAAATCGATTTTTTGAAAAATTTTCCCGGTAGTAGTACCTTAAGTAATACCTACTGAAAAAAGCAAGATGAGTCGCTGTTTAGAATCATAGGTTTCATACAACTTAAAATGCCAATTTATCTATGGTCTCTATCGAGAACGGTCAAAAATGCTTCGATTAAACACTGTCGCATCCATTTATCGAGTTGTCCTGAAATGGATACTAGCACTGCAAATCCAAGCGTTTGATAGGTGTTTAGAAATAAAATACTAAACGGTATAGTGTTTAATGGTAGAACGTGTTTTTTCAAAAACAGAAGAAGTGATTAATACCCAAAATCAATTCATTGCAGCGTTTTATTCCTCAACAATTAAAGTGTTTAACAGAAATTGAACACTTAGGTGTTTACCAATAATAATTTTAATCTAAGTACAAAACGATAACAAAATTTAAAAATAAAACACTTATACATCCATTAAACATTTGTGTTAGTAAACACTTAGTTATGATAAACACTTATTAATAAATAAACAGACAATTACGTTGGCGACTGCAAAAGGGCCATTAACCGGCTCCCGTTTGATCACGGAGGTCAAGCAGCATTAGGCGGAGTTGGTACTTAGTGGGGGGACCGCTTGGAAAAACGACACTTACGCTTGGAGGAAGAAAAGGTGAACAAAAATAAAAAGTCTTTCGACACCGCAGTTATTAATCACATATCCACAGGCGTAATAAATTGGAGGATTTAAAAAGCTTTTATCTACCTAAAACAAGTTACAAACGTTTACTAGTGAAACAATTTAAGTGTTTACTTTTGTTAAACGCCGCTAACCGTTTAAAAGCCGAAACTAAACACTTTAGTTTGCAGTGAGGACATGAATGAGCAGTCTTTCTGTGAGACATTCAGCAGTCACATGAAGGAGACTCTTCGATTATGGTTATAAAAAAGGGATTTACTTAATCTTTTTTTTTGGTTTTTAAGTGCCAACCTCAGGAACCACCCTTTGTACCATTATTCCGTCATGTCGTGCAAGTCATGGTGCAATGTCTACTAGTAAGCTTGATCTGAAGATAGAAAAAAGATATTATAGGTTAAGGGTAGTCTGGAGGTAAGGCTCGCGTTTGAACTCTTGGATGTTGTATGAGTTAATTTTTTTAAGCAGCCGGCTGAGCTACAACCATCAGGGTTAGCGGGAACGGCCTCGACGGAGTGTTATGCCTCCTGAAACAAGTGAACAAGGAGGTGCACCGTACGCTATAGGTGAAGACCTAAGCGGTACTTTGGTACCCTATTATTAAACGGTTACGCCGGCGGGATGCCTTATTAGAGGTACCTAAAGGAGCCCATACACGCTCGAACAATTTGCGCAACGCAGCCCGTTGTGCAAACATTTTCCCCGTGTATGGGGCGGTTTGATGTGTTGCGCAACTGTTTGATGAAAATCAAACGCGTTTGAAAATTTTTGTGCAACGGCAGTATTGCGCAGTTTGTTTCATCGTCTATGGTGATGTTGGTGCATTCTAAAGTTACTTTCTGCAAAACTAGCAATTATAATAGCCAAACACGCAGCTTCAGACATGGCTTCTCCGCGAAAACATAAACGCAACACAAGTTTGCGCAACTCGTTTCGTAGTGTATGGACAATCACATATTTTTTGGCAAACACAAATTTGCGCAAATTGTTCGCTCGTGTATGGCCCCTTAAAATCTATGAGATAAGCCATTACCTACCCCTGCTCAAGCAAAAGCTAAAGTCCTAAAAGGCCTTCTCACAGGACATGATTCCTGTCGGAAATCACTTGATGGGTATAGTTGATTCCGACATAATACTGTTAGGTAAGAGCAGGAACCGCATCCTCTGCCATTGTATTGCATCTGAGAGGCGCAGGTTTCGCCACACAGGAAAATCGTAATTAACGCCAAAAGAAATGTAAAAGAATCTCTTAAACCAAGGGCCATTTTTATGCTTATCAGTAGGCTTCAACTCTTGAATAAACAACGTTTGACAGGGTTAGAAAAATGATTTGTTGCAGTGTGTGAAAGTCACTGGTTACCGACACTGATAGGTCACAGAAAGAACTGCTTTATTCACATATATGTAGGAACCCAGATCGTGCAAGCGTATTTTAATATTGGGAAGGCTTTTGAAACCCATTTCCGAGTCCTTTCCGCTACTCTTACTACATCGCAGTAGCTTGTTGGCTTTGCCAGTACTTTTAGCGTCATACAAATAAAATTTTAACCTGTTATCTGACAACACCTATATTCAGAATTTGATCGGCATGATCCAATACCTTTTGGTTGTCCATTTTTGCGGGAGTACATAATTGCATGACTGGTGTTGAATTGTGTTCAATTTTTATTTGGGTCCAAGCATGCACCAAATTAGGAAATATTAATATTTTAAAAAACTAAGTAGTATAGCCCTTTCCTCGTTAGGGCCATGTCACGCCCAAAATGTTTTTCCAGACTGATAAAAAAAATTCAGGCCTTCCTGATGAGAACCACATACGCAGTCCCAACACAAATGGCATTTAGGGTTCTGCATACATTATGTCACAATTAGGGGAAAGAGAAGATACCCTTCGCAGATAATAGGCAAATGCCTCTCCAGTTTTGCAGTCCTCCGGAAAGGTACAGGTGTGGTGTTGGTGTAGTTTACCATTGGCTATTGCATGATTTGCGGATACTATTTCTGTCTTGGATGATGTACGCGTGGTGAATCTTATTGGCTGTGCGTTGTTGCTCTTTTCTTCAGGTTCCTTATGAAAATGAATCATTCAGGGCTTCCAAACTCTCATTCTACAAAACAGTAATACGAACAATACTATGCTATGGAAGCGACACTTGGACTATGACCCAGGACATAGGCCATTCATACACGAGGGACCATGGTTCCGGAGCAAAAGCTTTTTTCGGGGAAGGGAGGCGTGCGGAGATGCAAAAGTGGAGAGTTTCGTGCTCCGGTGGAGACTTTTGTGCTCCTGCCTTTGGCCTGCGAGCACGGAAAGCATGCACTCACACCAATAAGAAATCAATGCTTTGGCAATAAAAAGAAACTTTCAAAAAGTAAAATTTTGTCAAAATTTGTACATAATAAGAAAAAACTTTTAATTATTGAGAATTGAAAGTGAGTGAGTGAATTTTTTTAAATAAATTATTTCATAACAGAGTAAAAACCTCCATTTTGTTTATAATAAAAAATTTGACATCTCACTAATACGAACAAATATCACGTAGCAACACAAAAGGTACTTCTATCGCTGTTGCTCCGTGTATTTTCAGAAAACTTGCAGCAAAGTTTTTGGTTGCAGAACCATGGTCCCTCGTGTATGATTGGCCATAGAGATACAAGTCAACACGTTTAAGAGAAAAAATCTCAGGTGCATAATAGGATAGGGCCAACGAGAGAGGATTGAATATGGCGTAGGAGATACAACAGCGAGTAGTATGAAATTTTTGACGAACTAGAACTCTCAACTTTTATGAACTAAACAGCCGGCAACGTAATCAGGATGGAGGACAATCGTATTCCAAAACGGCTTATGGTAGCAGACATTTAAGGGAATAAACCAGCAGGCAGATCCAGAAGGAAATGAATAGACCAGAGTCCATCGGCTGACGCAGAGGCAATGCTCAACATTCGTAACTGGAGACATGCTGCAAGTGTCTGTGAAAATTGGAGAAATACCCTAGAGGGGACCTAGGCGTGATTTGGGCTGTAAGCGCCACTACAGACAACATTTTACCAGGATAACAGAAGTAATTACCAAAATCAATCAAAGTAAAATTACAAAAAAATAGTCTAACGCTTTTATGTTGGCTACAGTGTAAAAAATAACTTCCAACACCGTACTGGAAGTTTTATTCACAAGCAGTTTTGTAAATTTACAATAAATATCATTTGGAATATTCCTAAGTTACGTCAAATTTTCATGAGAATTTACAAAATGTATAGTAATATTACAAAACTTTTATAGTTATATTACAATAAGTGTGTAGTAATCCCGTATTTCATATCGCGATTTGTAATTTTACTGTACACTTGCACTGTGAATTTACATATTTTTTTTACAGTGTATTGCAAAAATTAGATACAATACTGTATTATAATATGTTTAAAAATTAAAAAAAACTTCTGCAATTAAAGCTGTTTGAATAGTATACAAACTTTGTGCATAACTTAGTACATTCAAGCTAAGTCTAAATACAGTAAACGGGTTACTAGAATATGGAGTTTCACTAAAAGCGGGGAAAGATATTTTACAAAATTGTTGTAGTACGACATTCTTGAACCAATTATCAAACAGAGAGAAAAACAGAAAAAATGTCATTAAAAACATGCGCTTTTTAATTGATTATAATTGGTTACACTGTAATTATCCATTAATTATTAATCATAGTTTTGTTAACCAATTAAGGTCTTATTTTTATATGAAATTTAGGCACGTTTCTGCAACATCATAAACAAATTTGCTACACTTTTTTCTAATTCTAAAAAAAAGGATGAAATTTATTTTTCTGCTACTCACCTTTAGCCCATCCGGTTAAAACATTTCCCAAGTATGACACCTTAAATTCTGGATCTGGAATACTAATATCAACACTGTGCGACCTTTTCCACCACAATTTCCCTAAACTTCTAGAAATTGTCCGAAAGGCTTTTGTACTTAGATCCTTATCCTCTCTGAAATCCTGCAGGCAAACTTCACTTAATGCATCCTCAAGATTTGAGCACTTTTGAAACCGTTCAGTACCACCGAACCGTCTGGCACCACTAATGGGGCTGCCATTTGCTATAGCAGCATCATTCGCAATCTTCATATCACTCTCCGATTTTTTCGTATTGTAACTATTACCAAGGAGTCGAGCTATCGAAGCACTTTTAACAAACTTATGTCTATCCTTCACTGTATGTCCTGCTGTCACTTCATTCTTCTTTTTATGCAAATTAAATATCGAAAATTTCTCTAAAGTCGAGAGTGATGATTTTATACTGGTTTTCACCTCACAATCACCATAAAGTGTGCCAGGTGCTAGCTTCTTCGCCAGTAAGGGACACTGATGAGTACTGATAATAGCTAGTTTGGCCTTATTATTACCGTCACGGGGGATGGAGTGCGTCTTCAGTGCCGGATTAGAGACGCTGCGCACGAAATCAACTTCATCAACTGACTGAGTAGAGTTTTGCGCATTATCAACAAATTCTGTTGAGTTCATTTGAAATTTCTCGACTGTTGTTGCATTCATTTTGGCTGCGTGGACTAAATTTTTTCTCTTTCTAGTTACACCATTCCTCGATTTCACTTAACTTTGCTACTCATTTCCTCGAGTTTTGAACGCAATACACGTAAATTTTTCACATTTTTTCCGGTTATAAATTCAGCGCCCAACAATGTTAGACTGGTCAGCAACACTGCACATCAGCTACACTTCAACTGTCCAGTGGATCTGCAAAATAAAATGAAACAAAAAAAACAGACACGATTAGTTACAAATGATTTAAGGCGCGTGAGCGAGGCGGACTTAATTATAAAAAATTTTATTCGCAAGAAGTACTCGATGAGTGAGAATAAATTAAATAGAGACGATGACAGTATGATTGGCAATCATTGTGGCTATCATCAGTATTCATGGCATACATTGAAGTTTTCAAAGAATTATCCCCTCTGGAGCCCCGCTATCATGTGATACGATGCGACACTTGCGAACCTGTCGTCATTTTAATGTGAGTCAGTACGTAGTCAATTGAGACGAAAACAAAACAATTTCGGCGCAGGTATAATCATATGATGAACAATAGTGATGCCAAAACAAAATAACAAAAGATGGGAAGCATTTAAAGGGTTTTGAGGTTAGAGACTGGTTTATTTTCTTTTAATTGTTCTTTCGACAACAATGCTATAAAAGTCACGCTGGAAATTGTTTGATGTATGATTAAACATGCGATTGAGAAAGTTCGACACATGGCAAAAGGTCAATTGCAAGGTTCATTTTCTTTTCTATTATTTTTACGGGAAATTGAACTAAAAATATTTACATCTTGAATACATCTCCATACCTATATTGGCTGCACCCATATTTCTTACAAATAATGAATGATGCAATCACCTTGCGCTTGGAGTAGAGTAGGCGGTAATTGTTTAGAACTTTTACATCTTAAAACTCACAGCAAAAATAACTTGTTTGAACTTTTACTTGTAAGAGCAAATTTACATGCATTTATCGACACGAGTGGAGGTTATTACGAAATCCATGTAATCGTCCAGATGAATCGGCAGTCACGTAGTGAAGAAGCGGATTTTATGTTTAATTTTCATTTCAAATACTTCATTCTCTGGCGTAGTAGAATGGCGCCACTGTCTTGTAGCCTCGCATAGATTGAACCTTTTGTAATGATTTTGTGTGATTTCAGTGTAGGCGTTCAGATTAGTTGAATAGTATTAATATTATCAAAGATTTACCGTAGAAAAAAATATAAAGGACGAAATTCATCGTAGCCACAAATAAAACCTACTTCGGACTAGCCTCAATTCAGAAGAACCAAAAAATGCCAAGTGAGAATATATATAGTGTGTTTCAGACTTAAATGCTTATTTTCTGCTTTCTGGCAAAGCTTAGGTGAAAAAATACTAAAACAGTACGAAATATAGAGCCAATTTTCAAGCTTTCCAAATTTTGGGAACAGGTTAGGGGTTATTATGGTTCGGGGGTTGTTGCAGAAGGTGGCGATGAACCCGGCGTTTGAGCCCTTGGATGTTGTAGGAGCTCGGAAATACTGACTGCGAGAGATTATTCCACAGTCGAGTTGTTCTATTTATAGTGGAGTTCCTGGAGCGTTAAAAACATGAAAACCTCGGATTTCAGTTACGGTGAATGAAATTTAAAAATTCAAAATGGAATGTTTAGCTAATAATATATATAAAATAGTTTTCTTATTAAAAAATTGTGATCTTGATTTGAATGACCGAAATTCAAAATGGCCACCCAAATTTTCCAATTGTGTTCCGATTTCCATGAAAATCAGTATCTGGGGGTTTTTAAGGAAGCAAATAACGAATTTATGTTCAGAACTTATAAATTCAAAATGGTAAGTCTTCCACCTTTTTCAATATATTCAATTGAGTGTTCTTCGGAAGTCCGTACAACATGACAGTACAGTACTGACCAGCTTGTAAAATCTCCTCAACGGTTGCAAGATCATTATGTGTGACGTGTGTAAATAGGTGTAAGCATGTCTGCGCCTAAAATGAAGGTATAATGTGTATTCATCACTGCTCCAATATAGGTGTTCTCATATCTGAAAAAATATGTGATTGGTTTTTTACCCATAACTCGCTTAGTTTTTAAGCTATCAAGTCCTTCCAAATGGCATTTTGTATGTTTTTTCAAGAGCTATAAGCTCATATAAATTAAACTTTCTTTCACCCCTTATTTTTGAAATGGTTTGAGCTGAAAGGGCTTGAACAAGTTACTATTTACGAACATATGCAATCTGTAAACGGCCATATCTTACTCAATTTTAATCCAAAAAAAAAACAACCAAAATTTTCAGAAAAGCAAAACCTACGATTCTGTACTCTACAAAATTTTGCTTATCATTAATAGTTTTCGAGTTATTTTGAAGGAAATGCAATACTTTGCAAAATTACAAAAATGCTCTTTTCACTTCAAGCTCAATTTTTTTCAAAACTAAGCACTGTAAAACGGTCAAACACCTAGAGCATATTACAAGTACATTAATAAAGTGAATTCTGAAGTGGTACCGATTATTTTCAATGGGGGTGATAATTAGGGGGTGATCTTCACATTTTTTTGTCGCCGATAAAACTATTTTCGTCATAACTCGCTTAGTTTTAATGCTAGAGACTTTTATAAAAAAACAAAAATAAAGGTTTTTTCAAGCACTTTAAAAAGGTTTAATGAGTTTTTTTCCGAAAAATGCATTGTTTTTTGTTTATTTCAAGTTGAAACTTCCAATTTTGGCGTTTGACAAATAAGAACCAACCTTCAACAAGCTATTACTATTTTTGTATTGGGTCTACAGACATCATAAACCCACAATTTTTTTTGTGCTACATTTTTAATAATAATAATTTTTTCGCTAAAATGCTTACTTTTTGAGTTATTCGCGAAAAACCGCCTGAAAACGTGGTTTTTTGGTTGAAAAATTGACATTTTCACTCGCGAATAACTTGAAAAGTATTGACTTTCAGAAAAAACTTTATAGAACAAAAGTTGCTTAGAATTAACCAATCTATCTATTCCCGGACTTATTTTCAATGAAAAAATTTTCACCCCCGGTGGCATTCACCCCCAGGGTAAAAGCACAAAAAATGTTTTGGTAAACTTTGCAATTTATAGTACAAAAAACAAAATCCCACCTCGACCACGTAAATTCATTTACCGTAACAAAAGTCTGAGGCCAAAACCCCCAGGCACTCCATTATTAGAAACGAATTGCTATCTTGTTGAGTGCGCGAAAAGACGGGTTGCAGGTGTTGGGTTTGAGACGACTGGGCTATTTTGGAGTTGCGAGTATAAGATAGTCGTGGAGGCAGGAGAGCGTTTATTTCGCTGGAACAGTCGCTATGATAGTAGTAGATACCTTATTCATGAGAATAGGTGATAGGGTTACAAAAATACAGGGTGATATGTAAAAATCTAAAAAAAACTTCAAAACGCCCTAGCGGCTAAACCGTTATGATTCCCCCGCCAAACGATTTTTTGTTCGTCCAACCAAAACCAATCAACAGTCGGCCGCTTTGTAAACTTAGCGTATACACCCTGTATACATAAAAATTAAACCCTGTTCGTTGGTAAGCGCATCACTTGAGAACGGCTGGACCGATTTGGCTAATTGATTTTAAAAAGTGTTTGTATTAGTTTAATGAGGTTTTTAGGGAAGAAAAGTTGGAAAGTTGCTCGGAAAATTCGGGAAAAACTGAAAGTGCTTTTGGGATTTTGTATGAACTCAAGACCATAACTCACGATTCGAACGACATATTTGTTTGATTCACTTTTGTTTCGTTCATTATGCCCGCGTGATGGAAATAGCTCAATTGAATGGTTTCAATCGAAAAAAAAATCTGTTAGATCTGGAGAAAAATGTGGAAAAACGAGAGGGCGTTTTGTGTGCCTTTTTTTAGATTTTGAGCATTTGTTGGTAATCAAAACGTCCAAAGAAAGACCGTCGAAAAACTGCAAACTTTGATCTCATTCAATTTTTCATAAAAATGCATAATTTTGGCCCAAAATCTAAAAAAAAGGCGCAAAACGCCCTCTAGCGGCGAAACTATGCGGAATTAGAATAAAACAGGAAAAGCAAAATTTCAATGTAATTTTATGCTCTACAACTTTGCTCTCCTCTTGATATTTTCACCAAAATGCATAGCTTCTCCTCAAAATAGAGAAAAAGGCGCTAAAATTCAACCAAAAAACTCAAGTCTGATTCGGAAAATGACATGCGTATAATTCCGCGTTTTCAGTAGTAGAATTAGTGGTAGAGTAACTGGCCTACTTTTAAGCGGTAGAGTAACTTTACCACGGTGCTATCCCACTCTACTCTACTATAACCGGGTTTTTATTAAGTGAGTTCACAGGATAGTTAGTACTCGACCAGTATACTCTACCACTAATTCTACTAGTGAAAACACGGCATAAGTGCTGAACGCTGCATTGGGTTCTTGTCCACACTTTTCTTGTTTTCGTGGTCGTTTTTATCGAAAACAGCTTTTACCAAATTTGTTTTCGATTTGTATGAGAACACACTTGTTTTCGATTTAGCCCAGTCATTAGAGTGAAAAAAGGCCGCTTTTGCTAGAAAATTGTGGAGCAAACAACTTGCATTACTACTTCAGGGGTATCCCATAAATTACTAAAATCCAAAAAGCAGCCAAATTTTAGCCATGTGGAATTGTTAACAACAAAAAAAGGGTTGGATGAATCATGTTATCCTCAACAGGACATTTGTAGAGAATTGAAAAACGTACAAAATACGACTCCAATCCGACTATTTTTCGCCGCGAAAATCTGGAAAAACGCTTAAAAATGCCCATTTTTTTAAAAATTTAGGCATCTTTTAATTTTCAATATTAAGTGATGATTTTTTGGGAAATGATAGCTTATTATATATACTTTAAACTGCCGAAAGGGGAAATTTGTGGCATGTATAGTTTCTGCATAATTGCAATATAAACAAAATAGTCCGATTTAAATTACAAAACGGGTTCTGAAAGTAGAGATTAAAGGGTACAATTTGTCTATCTCACATTTTCCTATAGGTTTGGAAAATACTGATAAAAATGGTTCTGAAAATACCGTACCGGGCGAAAGTTTGCTGGTAAATAGCACCAGAACCGTTTTGTCTTAATTGACATTAAGTCTAATACATCAGCAGTTTTGTATTCACTTTGAGGTGTGATTTCCCGTTTCACCGGTTATCACGATGACACGATGATTGAAAAGTTTTGTCTACCGAGTAGCTTTGGCCTAAGGTTACATTGGATGCGAGTTCGCCATGGCACTGAGGGCCGTCCACCAGAGGTTTAAGGGGTAATATACCCTTGCGAACAATAAATTTCATGTGATTTTCTGAGACGTACCACGAACGATAGGAAAGATAGAGCTATGAGGTTTTGTACATATGAAAGTACTAGTCTTTAACTACAAAGAGCATGTTTTATTTTAATTTTACGATGCAAAAAATATAGTCCAAAATCTAGCGAATGCCGTAGGATTTTTTCGAAAAACTGATTTAGAAAAAAAATGGCGTTAATTTGAACTTTTTTTCTTGTTTTTTCGAAAAAACCGCTTATAGAATCTATAAAAATCAAGATATCAAAAAAATCCTACGACGTTCGCTAGATTTTGGACTATGTTTTAAGGAACTTTTTAGTTTTTTATTCTAGATTAAAAATTGTGACATGTAGCGGTACGCCCATGCCAAACGTCCGAGATTTTATTTTACCTCGTGTACGCCGCCATTTTGCATCGTAAAATTAAAATAAAACATGCTCTTTGTAGTTAAAGACTAGTACTTTCATATGTACAAAACCTCATATCTCTATCTCTTTCCTATCGTTCGTGGTACGTCTCAGAAAATCACATGAAATTTATTGTTCGCAAGGGTATATTACCCCTTAATCAATACAAAGACCAAAGAAGAAGAAAAGGCAAAGAAATGCCTGAAGAGATAGCAGATCAGCTAGATAGTTGGTCCAGCCCCTTTATGCGATGGCGTAAGCCGATCAAGCGGGGAGAATGAGAGTTAAGAAGGAGGTGACTCTTTTCTTAGGCTGGGCTAGAGACCCACAGAACCGAGAGGCACGACCTTGTCGGTAGAGTGCTGTCTACCTACCGATGAACCTACAGGCACTTACGTAGTTCGTCGAAGTCACCTTTTCCACAAAGAAAGCATAGCCGGGAGGTCGGCAGATCCATAAGCCCCATTGTCCCGGCTCTGGTGAGCACCCTCGAGGGACCGCTTTTAATCCTCACATTGTTGACGCCAGGCCGAAGTAATGCCTTTATGGCTTGCACCGGTCTGGACTCAAACGTCACACAGTGGGGCCAAATCCAAAAAAGCTGGCCAAAAGTCGAAAAGTGTTCTAAATGATCTCAAATTGTTTACTCGGGGGTTTTCGGGATCGCTCATTACGAATCCGTTATCAGAATTGACATTTTCAAAATGGCGGACTCAATATGGTGGACATAACCTCCCCAAGAAGTCGCAAACTTTAGTAAATAATACCGAAACATATTAATGGGGGGTATTCCGGGTCGCTGATTACGAATCCGATATCGGAATTGAGATTTTCAAAATGGCGGTCTCATCATGGTGAACATTACCTCCTCAAAAAGTCAAAATCTTGGCCGCTGATTACGATTGGTTATCAGAATTCCAATTTTAAAAATTGCGGAGTTAATATGGCTACATGAGAAGTTTGGAAGGCTTCAAAAAGGACTAAAATATGTTTTCCTTATAATGTTGTCATTGTTTTGTATCTAAAATGTTATTAATATTATTTGAAACGTAAATTAAAAAAGTGATGTAAAGATTTAATGATAATATCTACATTTCTTTCTAAATGAAGAAAATGGCCACAGATACAAAAAGAACTATCATGGGAATAATACAAATTTAAATGAACCAGTTGAAGAAAGTATAAGCTACGTTAAACCTCTAATGCCGGATCCACACGTTTGTCAAGGCTTGGCAAGCGTTCGAAAATTAAAAACGCTTGCTTAAAACAAACGTGTGGACGCATCACAAACGCTTGCCACAAACTTCCTTTGCAAGCATTCGCAAATTGAAAACGTTTGCTTTGGTTTGGGGAGCATCCACACTCGACCGGATCGGCCACCAAGCCAAGCTTACACAAGCCAAGCCAAACGCCTTCTCCACACGTTTGAATTTGCGAATGCTTGCCAAGCCTTGACAAACGTGTGGATCCGGCATAAAAATCATCGAAGTAATTTATGTACATAAAATACGAACAAATTTAATTCTCACAAAAAAGTTTAAGTCAGTCGTTAGGATTCGACTTTCTAGAAATATAAATTTTTTCAATACAAAATATGTCAGTACATACACCCATATCCATACATATATTGCTCTTCAATGTATGCGTATATAGAGCTAGCTAAAGTATACGTGCCTTCACAGTTCAATATAAGCAAACGAATTGACAAAATACGTTGTTTTTATTTCATTGGGTTCTGGTCTCTTATAACGATCAAACCAATTTTATTTAAAAAAATTAGTAAAAAAATGCTAGGGGCAGCTATGGGCAGCTATTTTTTTATTCATTTTATAGCTTACATGTTTACCTAACACCTGATATGCGTTAAATCATCGAAAGCGACAGAACACCATAACTTTTTTATTATAAACCCTCTTTTTTTTGTTATTTAATTTTTAAAAATCAGGAACAATCCATGATTTTTTAACAATAATTCATTCATTAAATTTGTCTTTGATAACCATGGTTGTATTGCACTCACCTCCAGGAGTTGATTCCATTTTGTCTGATCTCAATCGGTCATGTTTTCAGACTTCCACGCCTTTTTTTGCAATATACCTTTTTTTCAATTAACCGAACAAAGAAATGCACCTTAAGCAGAGGTGTATTGCAACTGAAATTTCAGAGCAGATAATAGGTTTACGATTCTTCTGTATGTATTTTCTGACACTTAGGGTATTACTGTAGCCAACCCAATATAGAAAAAAGTCAAGCTAAAACATTTTTTTTTCGACTTTTGGCCAGCTTTTTTGGATTTGGCCCCACTGTGCGTCATGCAAAAGGGTTAATGAGCTTAGTCATTAGGAATCTGACACTACCGGCTCGGTGCGCATCCCCAGCGATGTCTCCTTTCCTAGGCATGGGGCTTAGACCAGCGGTCGCACATACCGATGTAAGATTCTCATCACTCCCACCAGGGTGCCATCAAAGACCGTCCTGGATTGTCATATATCTCTGAAATCCCTTCACACTGATGTGGATTGCAGGCCACGAAGGTCAGGAATTGGGTCGACCAGCTGTTTCATTTTAGTTGGAAAGAACCCAAGGCGCCCGTCAAGTTAAAATATTCATACAAATCGACAAAGTCAAAGCGGAAAAACTTTTAAATTTCAAGAGGTGGGAGCTAAAAATAATAATAGAGCTCCTGACAGGCCACTGTTCGCTCAATTATCACCTAAGGAGAATAGGGCTGATATTTGATTGTAGCTTGCTTAAAAATTTTGATTTCGGACCCATTAGAATAACTTCGCTACAAGGGGTATTTAAAAAATAATCTTTAATTACATTTTTTTGTGTGCTTAATTGTAGAAATTTAAGAAAATTTGTGAAAATATCTCCCATCAACTCACTTGCATTTTACTATACCGCTAAAATTAGTATTTGAGCACCCAAAAATTACAACAAATACAAATATGTACCTTTTTTCCCGAAACTTTCTAAAAATATCACTTAAGAGCACACTAAAACTGCTACCACCTTTGGATCGAACAAATTAAAGATTAGAATCTATACCGGGCACACTTTATAAGCAAGATAAAGAAGCGTGTGACGCAGCCTAAAGTGTAATAATAATAAAGAATAAACTAACTTAAAAATCAACACAAAAAATTTCCAAAAAATCACAAAAGATAAAAAAAGAAATAGAAATAATATTTAATACGTGGTAATTTTTATGTCAACCCAATTTTAATAATTTTAAGCTTTTCAAAAATTTTAAATAATCCTTGTGTTATTATTATTTATTTACAGAAAGTTTATATCAAACAAATAACTGCTTTTTACACAAAATTTTTCCATATTTACCATCTTGGCCGTAATCTCTGCTAAATACGCAAAACAAACAAGTTGTTAAATCCGAAATAAATTGTCTTAGTTCATAATTTAAATCTGAATACGGTTTCTTCTTCATTTTATTTTTAGTGGATAAAAAAATTTTCCATAAGAATTAATGAAAATTTAACAAGAAGCCGTCAAGTGGCTGACTGTTTACACAAAATACTTTGTAGGCACTTTGTCCGTTATTTGCTTAAATAATATCTAGAAAAGTTCGAGATAAAATGAATAAGAAGATAAAGCCGCCACTTGATCCACTTTAACTAATTCGCCATTTTCCACTTTCTTTTGCCTTTCGGTTTACCGATTTAAAAGACGCCTCTTATCAAGTCAGACAAAAATCTTTCCTTCGATAAAAATCACACTTGGCTAACTGCAAACAGAGAAACAAAACCCGACAATCTAAAGACCGCATTTAGACGGCCATTAGCCAAATCAATGCTAAGTGCTTATTATAGCGGTTGAGGTTGTGCCACCTGCCCAGGGGAGATTGGGGGTAATTTGTGCAATTAAACAAAAGTTTTGCAACCTGTAGCAGAGCTTTGAAGAATACCGGCTTGACCTGGAAACTGAAGTTTATGTAAACGCTTAGCGAAAAAGATAAACTAACAATGAGCAACCGACTTTATTTGGCGGGAAATTATTCAAGTGTTATATTATTAACGAGCTGGGAACCCGCGAATGATTGGAGATCATTGCTCGACTCCTGGGCAAATTTGCTGAAAGTGACCTTCCCGTGGTGTGGAAGAGATCAACAGGTTAAGACACCGGCCGGCAAACAAAACGAGGTGCGCTTTATATATTTAATTTTACTTTTATCACAAACCAAAGTTTTTAACCTCTCCTCGGCTTAAGTAATAAGTTCAAGGTCAATTTTAATTCGAATCTTTGAACCTTGGAGAGTAGTAATAAGCTCGAACGTGTGTACGTAGAAGACTCATGTAATTAAGGGATCGTAAAATTTTTTTTGTGAAAGAGTCACGCTAGTAATAAATTCCGATAATAACTAGGTAATAACTTTACAGAAGTGTAATTATCAGATTCTCATATCATCGGAATTTGTTTTTTATTTTGTGAGGACGCATGCCCATGACAGAGCCAATATTTTCACGTTTAAGGTCAAAAAGTCATAAAAATTGCTGCATTTAAAAAATAAACGCGTGGCTCTGGTGTTAATTGTTAAAATGCTTTTGTAGTGGAAATCGTGTTTAGAAGTTCTATGAATTTTATTTTATTATTTTTTATTTTTATCACAACTTTTCATGGTAATAATGTGAATAAGCAGCATGCAATTATCATGATATAATCTGGGTGAGCAAGTGCCAGAAATGATATTGTTCGTTTACAATAAAATAATTTCCTTAGCACCTAGAAGTCATATAAATTGGTGGAGATAAGTGTACGAACAATGATTTCTGATTTTAATTTTGAATAATTTGCAAATATCCATTATTTCGATAGTTTTTGAACTGATGCAATGCAATATTCATTATACATGCATCTTACTGCGAAATTGGTTGTATGGATCCAAGTTGGTAAGTTACACGATCCATCACTCTGTCCTCACATCAAACGGGTTTTGTGTATGATGCAGGTATTATCCCAGCGGCAAAGAGATCGTTGAAATATCAATGATAGAACGTTCCTTAAGAAATTTGGAGTGGTCCCCTTCGCCTACCAATTCTATATCTTTTTTACCATTGCATGCTCGCAGAGGGGAGCACTCCGTATAGTGCTGCTTTAGACGCGTTTTTGAAGCAGTCAAAAAAGTAGAAAAGGGCTTTTTAAAAAAGAATGCATGCGGCCTGTGGATATGTGAATAAGTTCCGGTGTCGAAAAGCTTTTATATTTTTGTTTTTGAAATTTGTTTCTGGCCTTCCAAACGCGAGTGTCGTATTCTACCCGAGCGGTTCCCAACTAAGTACTAACCACGTCCAATGATGCTTCAACTTCGTAATCGAAAGAGAACCGATCTATTGCCGATAATAATGGCACCGTTTATGGTCACCAAGATAATTGCCACTTTTCTTCCTCCTATAAAATTTCTGAAAACTCCAGCAATGATCCCTTCGGAGCATATTTGGCAGCGCTTAGTATTACCTCCCCTTGGCAGTGCTCCCAATTTTTCCCGCTGGGAGTCTGACAAATTTTTTGATGCAAAAATGGGACAAAACACCCATTTTAAAACTGGTTTGGGTGTGTCAGTAATAAACAAACCCAGCGGGAAGGCGAGTGCTTTAAAGACAATAAAAGAGCACTTCCATTGAAGCACGGGGTGCTCCCTTCCCGCTCCCTGTTTATATATTTTTTAACATTAGATGTCCGCCTAGGCCAGCACTCCATTTGAACTCCCATAGGAGCACGCCTGCAACGATTGGAGAAAAAAAGGAACATTATAGAGTTTTTTAAATATCTGTAATAGAGCTCAATATTCATGGAGGCCTGTGGATATGTGAATAAGCTGCGTTGACGAAAAGCTTTTATTTTTGTTCATCTTTTACAGTTATATTTTTCTTTCCACGCGCGAATGAGGCGGTCCCCCAACTACGTACTAACTACGTCCAATGCTGTTTGTCCTCCGTGTCGAACGAGAAACGGCCTATTGAGTATGTCACCCTTTTGGCCACCTAGATAATCGCACGTTCTCGACGTCCTATATTTATGAAAATTCCAGTAATGCCAGTATTTGGCACCGTTCAAAATTACAGTGTGAGATGTTTTAAAAGTGTCGACCATGTTAATCAAATGGGTGACGTCAAAATAAAACGTTTTAAGCGTTTTGAAATAAAACACTTTTAAAAGCTCAGATTTGCAGTGTTAACATTATGTACTATTTTTTCATAGTTTTATTCAATATTTATGGCTGCCTTTATATTTGTGGACTTGCTAAAAAATAGAGCCGTAATTAAAAGTTGCTGTAAGGACAACATCAGTTCCAAATATTTTAAAGCAGCATGTCAGTATCTTAAGATTTTTTTGCTCAGGCCCAAAACACATTCGGCGCCGCATACTTCCCGCCCCGCAAGCTTCATAGCTTCAAATCAACGAGAATTCATTAATGCTGCCACATTGACAGCTTCTTACTTCACTCTGCAATGAAGTATGAAGTCCGTATCGAGCAATTTTCGAAATTTGTAGTTTGCGGCGTAAAGGGCCAATTTCAATGCATCCGCTCCGTTCCGATCCGCTAAGCTGTCAAGGTTAAAATTCGAAGTTTGTTTAGAACATATATGGAAGTTCGAAAAGGTAGTTCCAATGGTACTTACGGATCGGAACGAAAAAGTTGAATAAATTTCAATTTTTTCGGAACGGAATCATTGTAATTGGCCCCTAAGGGGGGACACCACTGTGAAGCTTTGAAAAAAGGGCTTTTTTTCAATTTTTTTTTGGTAACTAGAATATTTATTTCGGATTTGGGGAAAAGATATGTTATTAAGCATACATTGAAGTTATAGTATAAAAATTTTTATTGAAAAAAAATAAAAAATAAC
The DNA here is from genome assembly GCA_963855945.1 of Thereva nobilitata. Lineage (NCBI taxonomy): Eukaryota > Metazoa > Arthropoda > Insecta > Diptera > Therevidae > Thereva > Thereva nobilitata. The sequence continues at coordinate 126,258,971 of OY979695.1, forward strand.
AAAGTTATAATGAATGCTGGCATTAGTCATCAAAAAAAAAGTTGTCCAATGGTCGCATCGATTACTCGAAAATGGTTGGTCCGAAAAAAAATTCAAACTTTTTTTTAATCTATATAACTGTAGTTTTGGTTAGTCGTAGCCGTTTTTTCTGTTTTAATTTTTTCACAAAATGGCGAGTGTTCAAACCGAAAATTGCTTCTGGCATAACTTTTATTCTATATTTCCGGAAGCTCAAAAAAATATTAATTTTTCAAATAAAAAAAAAATCCTACGTACAACGTTAATCACTGCGATTACAAATAATTCCTTTTTTTTAAATTTAAAATCGGACAATTGTAGCGCGTGCTAGGAAGTCTACCAGGTTTAGAAAAGTAGTTTCGAGAAAAACGCGTTTAAAAGTTTAAGACCATGAAGAAAATATACGTTAAATTTGAAAGTTGTTGTCACGTAAACGGCTATAACTTCGGCATTTTTTCGATTTGTGAATTAATATTTTTTCTACATATTTTTGAGTATATGGACTTTGAGAAAAAGCAATCCTCCACAGTGGTGTCCCCCTTTAAGTGGTGTCAACTTTAGAAAAAGGAATTGTAAAAACGGCCGCCAATATGCACTGAATAAGATAAAAAAAACTTCAAAAATGTTTTTATCAAAAGTATTCTTTTTGATTAAAATTTGCACGGTACAGAATATCTTAAAAATTTGAAATTTTTTTTAAATAAAATGCTTCTTCGTCTCTGTACATTTAAATTCCAACAACATTTCCGTCAAGTTGCCGTTGGTTTTTGCAGCTTCGAATGTAGCTGCAGTGACTTCTTTCCATCGGCTTCAGCTTCATGAAGCATGCGGCGTGAAGTATGCAGCGCCGAATGTGTTTTGGGTCTCAGTTCCTACTAGTCTAGTTTAGGAAATGATTTTAGCGTTGGTGTTGCTCAGCCAACAGTGTCGTTAATATTAAATGTAAAATTTAAACAATTTAGTTGGCTTCTGTTATTTTTTTTACTTGTTATTTTCTTCCGTTTATCATTTTTTTTTCAAAAACAACAATTTTTATTTTCTTGGTAATTGAAAAATGGTAATGTAAGAAAATAATAAAAAAATGCTGGCTTTTCCACACATATCAGTACATAACCGCTCATAAAATAGCACTTTCGTGAAGGTTAAATCAATCGAAAATGAAATGCGAGTATAATCGAAAAACATAGACTGCAGTCGATATCCACAATACCAATCTTTCGATTTGACACTCGATCGCCGATTTGACGATATTCACAATGAACTCCTAAGTTCTTGTATGGTCCGGGGGTCAATGGTGAAGTAAATGGTGCCTTCGCCGATCAGTTTAAGGACCCTTCTTTGTTCTTTATCTAACGACGCTAGCGTGGTTTTCGACCTCCCGTCCAAAATCAAGGAGTTATATTCGAGCACGGAACGAATACAGGATTTCTTTATTATGGCTCAAGATGCTTCTCCTAAGAAATCCAAAGCTCTGGGATGCTTTGTTACCGATTTCGAATTATGCGGTCATCCCATCGCAGATCCTCAATCAAGAATGAGTTTACTGTCCTTGGTGATTGAGTCGGACATAAGCCTGTGAATATTTAGACAAGGTCCGGTACGCTCTTGTCCGGCATTGTCGAAGGTGTAAGTCTAACGCAAAGTACTGTCATCAGTAAATCTATGGTGTGAGTTATAAGGGGCTGAAAGTAGAGCATTTATAAAGGTTATGGAAAGATTTGACGCCATCCAATATAACCTGTTTGAACGGACGGATAGAAAACTATCGATTCAGTTCTGCGTTAGAATTGTGTTAATACTAATAGCTTGGAGTTTCGCTAACCTGACAAGATGCTCTAGACTAGCTAGACCAGCCTCATCAAATTGATGCGTACTTTGGTTGAAGTTCTCTGGGAAACACACTAAAACGGTTCTTTTTAATAATTTATGGCGCAAAATCTTCGTATCTTGTCAAAATAAAAGAAATCGAAAAGTTGCAGATAAAAACCATTTATTTCTGTCATGATTCGATTAAAAATTCTACTTATAGACCAGTGCCAAAACGCTTTTGAGAGGCCAAAATACTAAAAAATTCTTAGCAGTATATGGATGGCGGCAAAATTTAGGATAAATTGTACATAAATGGGAAAAAATCGAGAGCCCCGCTACAGATGACCGGAAGGGGGTGGGGGTGCCAAAATGTGTGTTTTTAGGGGTGAAACGCGGTTTTTTTTACGATTTCTGGCAAAAGTAAACCTCCTATCGAAAAAAGTTTAATGTAAAATTTGTAGATAATTAAAAAATCTATAACTTTCATTCAAACCATTTTTCGCCATAACCTTAAAAAAATGGAGAAAAACGATAAAAAACATTAAAAACCAATTTTTCATTTATCATTTTTCTCTTTCACAAAAATGATTCGATTTTAATGAAATTTGGTGAAAATGTTAATTTTTATGTTTTATAAAAGCTGCAATTTTTTTAAAGCGATGGATAATTTTGTTTCTTTTTTAACGAATTTAATTTAAAAAAAAGGTCCAATTTTCAATCAAAGAAGTTGACGGACAAAATTTTGATTTTTCAACTTTTCAGGACGGCTTTTTTTCGTTTAAACCTCTACTTTCAGATGGTGTAAAAAAATTATAGTGTCACAATAGAAAAACATCGATAAAAATTCGAAAAACCAAAATCTTCCTTTTTCAAATATCGATTTTTCCGTAAACTTCACTGATTCTGTATCTCTCTTTGAAATAATGTTCTGTAAACTGTAAATTTAATGTAACATATTATAACGGAACTTCATGTAACAGTTTCAGGTTCGGACTGCTGAAAAAATATTGTTTAAACAACTATTTCACAAACCGAAATCGAGAAAAAAATAACATTTTTAGGAAAAACAAGTTTTTCTATGCCTTAGGGGGGTATATACTATAGTTTAAAAAAAATCGATTAGCATTCATATATTAATTTATGGGCACTTTAAAAATTGAATTATGGTGGGGTAGTTTTTTTACAATGTGTTATGAAGTGCGCGCGCAGTTCTTTTTAGTTAATTTCTTCCGCCCTCCAATTTGCTTGCTGCTCTCCGGTCCTTGTATTTTACGCGTTCACAGGAGACACCTGGTTACTAACACCGTAATATTGTACTTACTATAAGGTAATAACCTAATAAAATGCTTTTTGTAGTTTATAAAGATGTACTAAATGTATAATTAGAAGATTGATCTGATAATCGTATTCGATAATGAAAAAATGAAGTGCTGATTACCATTGTGGGTATCTACACTAGTATTCCTTCAACAGCAGCAGAACCGGTTTTACAAGTGAAATTCAACCAGTGGAAGAACTCAGCGATTTGGAGGAGATTATTGACAATGAAGATTGCGATGAGCTTGAGGACCTTCATCAGGTTGAAGACTTTATCGAAGATTCTCACGAGATCGAAAAATATGTTGAGTTTCATGATGAACAGCATCTCTCCAAAAGAATGAGATATGAATAAATTGTTTTTATCATATAATTAAACGGCAAGCACTTATTTTGTGGCACCATTTTACAGAGTTTAAACACTCCAACTGTATTGAACACTTTTTCACCATGTAGCTTTGAGTTCAGCGCGAAGTGCAGAATCACAATTTTATTTATACACGGCACAGTCTTTTCTCATGGGCAATTGTATGCTGCGACCAGTAGAGTTCATTCATTTGATGGATTTCGATTTTATATTACTCAAACAGCAGAGGAGGGACTTCTATTAAATGATGATAGAAATTACACCAAAAATGTTGTGTACAGAGAAGTATTTGATTCTTAAATTAAGATCTTTTAAATGTAATATGTGATATTAAGAGATAATAAAAGTTGGTTTTTTTGGCATTGCATATACTTTTTTTGCCTAAAAATGTTATTTTTTTCTCGATTTCGGTTTGTTGTTTAAACAATATTTTTTCAGCAGTCCGAACCTGAAACTGTTACATGAAGTTCCGTTATAATATGTTACATTAAATTTACAGTTTACAGAACTTTATTTCAAAAAATATATAGTTTAAAAAAACTAAAAAATACGCTTTGATTTTAAAATGAACTAAAAAATAAAAATAAATTTTGAATGTAAAGTTTTTATTCCTCCAGCCAGAATATGGAAACAACCTACCTTTCGAAATGTAAAACAGCTTGGGACTCTCTTCCTATATTTTATAACACCGAAAATTTTCGTTAGCGGCCCACGCTTTTTTACATTTCGAAAGGTAGGTTGTTTCCATATTCTGGCTGGAGCAATAAAAACTTTACATTCAAAATTTATTTTTATTTTTTAGTTCATTTTAAAATCAAAGCGTATTTTTTAGTTTTTTTAAACTATATATTTTTTATTTTCTATTTTTTAGTCTATCGCCATTTTGTAGAGACCGCCATATTGGATTTAAAATGACGTCACACAGTTTACTGTACTTTACTCGTCGTACGCTTTCATTTGATACCCAGCGTTGTAAAGAAAAAGGTAAAGCCCCATTTTGTGTTGACCGCCATCTTGAATTTGGAATCACGCCACACAGTTCTGTATTCTAATTGTCACACCCTTTCATTTGACACCCATACCGAGGGTGTTGTAAAGAAAAAGGTAGTCCGCCATTTTGTGTTGGCCGCCATTTTGAATTTTGTATAACGCCACATAGCTAATTGTATTCTACATGTAATACTCTTTCATTTGATACCCATGTCGGGGATCGGGGAGTAAAATTGCAAAATTCGGCCGCCATCTTGGAACCTCTATTTTGATTTTTTTACCAAATGGTCAGATTGCATTGTCACGCGAACTATATATATGTGCAAAATTTCAAGTTGACCCTTTACCTGGAAGTGGGTCAAAATCAAGTTGCAAGATTTGTTTACATGAAACATACAACATACAACATAGAACATACAGGTCAAGCTAATATAAAGCGTATAAAAAGAGAGATAAAGAATCAGTGAAGTTTACGGAAAAATCGATATTTGAAAAAGGAAGATTTTTAAATTAAATTCGTTAAAAAAGAAACAAAATTATCCATCGCTTTAAAAAAATTGCAGCTTTTACAAAACATAAAAATGAACATTTTCACCAAATTTCATTAAAATCGAATCATTTTTGTGAAAGAGAAAAATTATAAATGAAAAAATTGGTTTTTAATGTTTCGTTTTTCTCCATTTTTTAAGGTTATGGCGAAAAATGGTTTGAATGAAAGTTATAGATTTTCTAATTACCTAAAACTTTTACATTCAACTTTTTTCGATAGGAGGTCTACTTTTCCCAGAAATCGCAAAAAACCGCGTTTCACCCCTAAAAACACACATTTTGGCACCCCCACCCACCCCCTTCCGATCATCTGTAACGGGGCTCTCGATTTTTCCCCGTTTATGTACAAGTTATCCTAAATTTTTCCGCCATCCCTATGCTGCTAAGAATTTTTTTTTCTCAAAAATTATCAGCACTGGTCTATTAATCCGGCACATAATATAAAATTGTCTATTCAAGGATTTTTATTTTATTCCTTAAACTATTTGAAAAAATAAAACAATTTTAATATGTCTGTTACGTAAATCTATTGTACACCACTAATTTTAAATGTAAGTATCCAACAATCAACAGCATTTTAAGCTTGTCTAGTCGTTGCTTAAGACTCATTTAATATTTATATGTTTTCTCAGAATGTGTAATGAGCGGTGATCTCAGGTTCAACATCTAGGACTCTAAAGATCAAATAAAGTCAAGCAAAGCAATGAGTTAACTAAAATCGCTGTTTCTATAGAGAATTTATATTTTTTTTACTACAGACGTCTGTTGACTAATTTTGACAAGTATTTTCTAGAAGATTTTCTAAGATGAAGATGTAAAAAGGATCAAAGTCTAATTGATCGTTGACATTGAAATTAGAAGATTTACTTAAAAAAAACTCATTTGAATTCTATTTTAATTGCAATTCGTAAATAAGTGTTTTTTAATCAAATTTAAAAGTTATGCAGTAATCATCACAATTATAATTCAAAGAATTCACTCATCAAGCTACTGGTAAACAAACATCGGAGCATTTATCGCATATTCACGATCGCTCAACGATGAATGGTTTGCGGAAGCATATCAAAACTCATTCCAATCTGGCATCCATTCGCCAATCTCACGTTCCTCACAATGGCCTTGTCACAGGACAGAATCCGTCTTGTACAAAAACAAAACAAAAACCGTGGATCATAAGTAATAGTTAGATCACTTATCTGCCAGTTAAGCTTGTTAATACTAGACCATTCTCATGATGGCGGAGAAGTGGCTGACAAACGCCAAATATTTTAGTTCGTGTAAGTTTTTTTTGGTTTTTTGCCATACCTTTAAAATATGTGGTAATGGCGATTTTTCTTGTGTTTTTGATTTGTTGCCTGCCGTTTTCGGTTTGTTTGGTTTTGGCAGTTTCAAATGTCGGCTGTATGTGCAGCAATAAATTAACTTGAATTTATTACGCAAATTGCTGGGGGCATGAGTTGTTTCTCGTCGCTATCTTCTTGTGATTTCATTCAGCTGGAGTCTAGTTGCTTGGTACTTGAATGAATTTGGTTGGATTCCTGGTGTTATCAGTGTCTGTCTTGCATTTTTTTGTGGATCTTTTGGAGTCTATTTACATAATGCTGTAGTTTTTTTTTGAGTTTAACGTGTGAATTTTAATAACAAGTAAAAAAACAGATTGGAAAGTTTACTCAGTAAATAAAATAATTGAAATAGTAAATAAAACCTGTAAAGATCATCCCATAAGATGAACTTTCAAACATTTCAAGTTTAATAAAAATAATTTTATGAATTTCTAACTTCAAGGCCAAAAGAAATAGCATTAAAATATTAAAGTTTTTTTCGCTGGACATTTTCGTAATATATAGCATTAAAGTCTGCAGTATTTATTGGCAAGATAACCGAAAATGTTTCTGGAAGCATCAAGTATAAAGTATTCATCATGCTCGAAGTTCTGTCCAAAAATATTGCAAAAAAATTATTTAAATTTTTTTCTGTCATCGTTGATTATTCTGTTGACGTTTGAGGTAACAGACCGGATTGAGCTGCGATTACTTGACTTCTTTTGGACTCTTTATTAAATTGAAGATTCTGGTCTTAAACATAGCTGATGATTCAAGTATTTTATTCGTTTTGTTCAAAATCAAGATGGATGAATTGTTTTTTAATTTGATATTTTAACACTGCACTGTCAAAAACGACAAAAGAACCGTAGTTATGGAGGGTATAATATTTTAACGTAATTTTGCCCTTATGAAAAATATATCATAATAATAATAGAGTTAACCCTTCTAACCCAGAAGGTGCACTTCTTAGCTAGGCCAAGAAAAATTTACCAGGTCAGGACAAGGTAACACTGCGATAGGTTCAACTAAAGCATGCATCATATAAATTAAAACAGTAAGAAATGTAATACAAAAAGAATCGTGCAAGAAAAGTTAGTCACGTGAGGTTGAAAAGACTCCTTTTAAGGACGTCCTGACTAGTGCTCACTTTAAAAACATTAGTATTTCTATTCACATTAATGAACATGCGATTAACAGGCTCGAATCTGCCGTAATTCGTGTTAGAGGAGTTGGTGTGTAAGAGAGGTGGGCCTCTCAAATTGTAACCACTCTCTCTAAACGACGCACGGCGACTTAGAAAACCTGAGTCGACCTTTCCATTAAGGAGCTGATGAACAAATACAACATCGGACACCTCACGACGCCTGCAAAGAGAGCTTAAGTTGAGTAACTTAAGCCGAGATTCATATGGTGGAAGAACTAATGGGTTATCCCAAGGAAGATGATTCAGTGCGAATCGAACGAACCTCCTTTGAACCGACTCAATTCTTCCAACGTGCGAAGAGTAGTGAGGAGACCAAGCCTGGGACCCATACTCGAATAATGGTCCGACAAGAGAGATATAAAGGTGTTTAGTAATCAAGGGGTTATTTAATTTTTAATCCACCTTTTTATAAAACCTAGGACTAAACTACCTTTGGAAGCAATATAGTTAATGTGAGCGGAAAAATCGAGTTTACTATCAAATCTAATCTCGAGATCTTTAACAAAATTAACACGAGGGACACTCTCGTTAGAAAAGGTGTATTTAAAAATTATAGGACTACGACTTCTCCCAAAAGTCATGGTTTCACATTTGCTAATATTGAGAACCAGGTTATTGTTCGCACACTGATACAATTTGATGTCATCAGCGTAAATCAAGGTTCTACAGTGTCTTAGCAAGGGAACAATGCCATCAATTGATAGAATAAAGAGCAGGGGATCGAGATGACTTCCTTGAGGAAACCCGGATGACGCTTCAATGGTTACTGATTTGGATCCACGAAAAAGAGCTTGGTAGGTAATGTCAGCTAAGTAAGACTGGAACCATGCTAGAAGGGCTCGCGAAAAGCCTATCATCCTTAATTTAAGAAGTATAATGGAGTGGGAGAGCTTGTCAAATGCCTTAATAAAATCAGTGTAAACACAATCAGTCGGGCAACCGGAAACGAAGCCATCGACAGCATGAGAAGTGAACTCAAGAACTCCTGCAGATAGGAGTGATTGTAGAATAGATAAAAGATTCAAAGGGTTTCGGAATGACAGACAACTTCGCAACTGGTCTATAATTCGATATTTCGTTCTTGCTACCACTCTTGTGAATAGGGATTATGAACGAATTCTTCCAAAGAGTAGGAAAATGCCTTTTACCAAGGGATTTTTGAAAGAGGGTTTTCAGAGGAGACTAGAGAACCTCGACACAGGACTTAAGGACAGCAGGAAGAATACTTTTGGGGCCTGAGGTGAAATCAAAAGGGAGTTCGTTAATATGTTTCACGATATCAGCACTGGTAATTGAGAGAGATAAAATATTAGCCTCACGGTTAGTAAATATGTGACGAAAATTATTGTCATTAGGCTGAAAGTCAGAAGGTGAGAAAGATTGACGAAAGAATGAGGTAAACATGTTGTAAATCGCAGGCGACCCACTGCTAGACAAGTTCGTGTGCTGCATGGCATTATAGTCCGGGGAAATTAGCATTTAAAGGAGACAAAATTCCGAAATGGCTGAAAATTAGACCACAGCTTCCTTGGGACTTTTTAAGAAAACAATTTCGGAATCACAAAAAAAACAACATGGCCGCCGGAGATATCACTTTTTGGCAAAAAAATCACTCAAAAACTGATTTTTTCGAAAAAAAAAAATGGGTCAAAGGTTTTCGAAAAAAATTCAAGCGGGCTATTTTGTAGGCAATAATGTTTTATATTGACTGATCAAAAAAAAATTCGAAAAAACCAGTTTTTGAGTGATTTTTTTGCCAAAAAGTGATATTTCCGGCGGCCATGTTGTTTTTTTGTGATTCCGAAATTGTTTTCTTAAAGAGTCCCAAGGAAGCTGTGATCCAATTTTCAGCCATTTTGGAATTTTGTCTCCTTTCGTGCGTTTTTTTTGCTAATTTGCCGGGCTATTAGGGTAGTTATCAACCTTTTTCTTCGAGTTGACGAATTTAAAGAAATTTCTAGGATCAGTAAGGGGCCATCCATAAATTACATCACACGTTAAGGGGGAGGGAGGGGGTCGACGAAGTGTGACATTGAGTGACAAGGGGTGGGAGGGTTCTAAATTTTGTGACGTCACATTTCAAAATCTAACATGTTAACAATCCAAACGAGAACGAAGTGACTTATGCCAGTTATAAATAATTTAAAGGAGTGGGTTCAAAGTCCATGGACTCAAGATGATTTAAATAAAACTAATTTCGGAACTGCTGTTTTAATTTAATAATTGCTAGATGTAAAATTGCAAAATATGTGACGTCACACTAGGGAGGGGGGAGTCTCATAAATGTGACCACCTGTGACAAGGACCGAGGGGGGGGGTCAAAAAATCATGAAATTCGTAATTTATGGATGGCCCCTAAACACTTTACGCTCATACAGCTAAGATATTCTCGATAAATCATCATGTCCTTATAAACGCACGGCGAGCTGAAAAGAGAATGCACAAAGCGAAGAAAAGGCAATATTGGGAAGAATAAATGAAAAAATAGAAGAATCAGCAAGCTTAAATGATGCAAGAAGCGTCTACAAGAAGGTAAACCAACAACAGAAAGAATTAATTTAAGCCTAGAGTGCAAGGATAAAAGTGGGGAGATATTAAATAATAAGGACGAAGCATTGGCTAGATGGGCAGAGCATTTCGAGGAACTACTACTAATGAACCCAGAGCAGGGACACATTGGTACCCGAAATGTATAGAACATGAATGCGGGCAATGAGAAGGACAGCAGAGCAGCCCCTACCATAGAGAAAGTACGCCAGGGATTGCGAGCATTAAAAAATAATAAGGCATCAGGGTCTGACAGCATACCTGCAGAACTCATTAAACAAGGCGGAGACGAAACTATCCAAAAACTACATGAAGTAACAGTGGGAATCTGGCGACGAAAAGAAATGCCTGATGAGTGGAACGAGGGCATAGTGTCCCTTACACAAAAAAGGAGACACACTATCTTGCAACAACTATAGAGGAATAACGCTATTGACAACAACATACAAAGTATTTTCACGTGTACTCTATAATAGACTACGACCATACGTGGAAAGAATATTAGGAGAGAATCAATGCGGTTTTCGTCCTGGAAGATCCACAACAGACCAGCTATTTGTACTCAGAGAAACCCTAGGAAAAGCTGTTGAATTTAACATAAACATCCACATGTTATTCATCGACTACAAATATGCTTACGTGTGAACCGTAACGTGTGTTATTTGATGCTATTGAACAGCTCGGAGTACCTACCTAAACACCTACTAGAACTGACGAAAATTTCGATGAAAAATGCAAGGTGTAGAGTCAGAATAGATGGTGAATTATTTCCACCGCTCAGAACAAATAGAGGATTAAGTCAAGGTGACGCACTCTCCTGATTGTTATTCAACGTGGCCCTAGAAAAAGCAGTAAGAGATGCATCGATTAACACATCAGGGTGCTCTTTGATAGGTCAGTGCAAATATTAGCCTTTGCCGACAATATTGCTATCCTTGGAAGATCATTTGAGAGCATGAAGGGGACTTTTGTAGCACTTGAGCAAGCCGCAAAAAAAATCGGGTTGGAAATAAACGAGCATAAAACAAAAGTATATGTTCACAAAAAACGCCAGAAGCAGCAGACAAAACATAACGATAGACACCTTCAATATAGAAGCAGTAGATTAGTTTGTGTACCTCGGCACGATTATACATAACAAAAGGTAATGATACATCGGCCGAAATCAGAAGACGAATAGCACTGGCTAATAAATGCAACTTTGGTCTACGCAGGCACCTGACGTCTAGAAATATATCAAGAAAGACAAAACTGGCACTTTACACAACACTAATAAGGCCTGTCCTACTATATGGTTCGGAAGTGTGGACATTGAAAAACGCAATCGAATCATTGGTAGGAAGATTTGAAAGGAGAATTCTTCGTTCGATCAACAACGGAATAAGAAACTGGAAAAGTCGGGCCAGAGATCGAGAATCATAGAGGCGATGGCTGGAGGAAGCCAAGGCCTACAATAAGCTGTGGAGCTCCTGATGATGATGATGAAAAATATAGAACAATTCACGAAAGAGCGCTGTATAAATTTTCCTTTAAAATTTTCTTTTAATTTTTAGTGCAAAATCACATTAAATATGTACACAACAAATTGTATGAATTTTACTAATCAATTATAATTAATCAATAATTTTAGGTTACACAAATATTTATTTTTAGACGCAATCATAAATTAAGATTGTTATTATCTAAACAAATTTTCATTGTTTGTGCTCCATTTGATCGATAATCTAACTATAATTATTATCAAACATACCTAATTTCGCGGTTTATTAAACAATGGCATGATATAAGCGTTATGGCCTAAAAACTGCAAAAAGTGTTACGACCCAATAAGAAATTTGACTGAAGGGTAACAAATCAACGTTTACTTTCTTGGAACAAAAGTATGTGACGACTGTTATCTTTTGCCAAAAAATGTGGCAGTTTGTTTGTATTTTTGCAGAAACAAAAACAAAAATAAATATTTGTAAATATATTAATTAGATTTTATCGATTTGCGACTTTGGTACTTTTAATTTTTAAATTTTTAGTGGGTCTTAAATTGTTTTGAAATCTACATAATATTTGGTAGCTGCGGTCAAAGAGGTGAATATGTAGTTTAAACTGCAAATTGCATAGTAGAAATTTTTGAAAACAATTTGTGGATTTTACAGATTTTATTGTTTTTTACATTTAGCTACCATAACAACATCAAATTATCGCACATGTCGTTTAACGAGCTGTATGGAAAGTATGTATTAGTAGTTTTTAAATACAAAACTGAGCTTTGAATATGCTTTTTCTAGCCCAAGGATGAAGAAACTGCAATAACTTTTTAAATAAAAATTTGTTTGTGAGCCACTTTTGATTCGCCAAAAAGTTTACGCCCGAAATAAATTGTGCATAACATCTGAATAGCTGAACCGAGTGGCGCACATAAGAACACCATCAATTGTTATAAAATAAATCCTTTTTTTTAAGTTGCATAAGTTTCTATGCCAGTAAGCAGCTCTTCGACAAAAGAAAGGGCCAGACCTTCGGCAACACATGACAAGAAATGGACAAATCACCATTACTGTTGGCTAGGGCACGATTATAAAATGATTTGTCTAAGACGTGCCCCTTTTTTCTTTCGAGCCAGTACAATGTCATACTTCAAATGAGGCGAAGTGCTGTTGTAATGTCAAAATGACACAAACAAGCAAATTAAAGAGAGAAAGAAAATAAATGCCACTGAAGAGCTTTTCAGAGTAAGGACGAAACCTATGCCTCCACAATGTATATTTTTATTTTACAATCTCACCGCGCCTAATTTCAAGTTGGAAATGTTTCACCAGTGCATATTTACAATCTCACCTCGCATCGAGTAGTAGAAGTAGGACATTATTTTTGAACCGGGGCACTTAAAAAAATTGAGGCCTCAGTACAATTTACCATCGCGTAAGGAACAAATAATGTACTGCCTCGTATAAATCCGGCTCAACTCTAAATCATGTACTTCTCTCAATTAACAGAAAGCTTTACGTAGAGGTGTTCTTAAGGTTCTTTAGGTGCTCTTACGGAAGGGCTTACAATACTCACTGTCGTAGCTATGCATATAGGAACAAACCAGAGAGGCAACTGGTCATTTTCATTGAAGTCGTCCCGCTCTCTTTCAGGGTTTGGAAAAGGTTTCGAAGCTTAAAATTAGAAAATATGACCGGGAACATGAATATGGCATGCTAGATCTAATGTTACTGCAAAGTATACTGATATATACTTACGAAATTTTTCACGTCGTGAACAACCCGCGCGCACTCGTAAACGCGAGTGGGATGGTTATCGCGCCTAGTTCGTGCCTTGTTTTCCGTTCTGAATGGATACTAGTACAGTACAGATGTAATATTGATGCGCCACTAATTCTTGGAAGGATGATTTTTCATAAAACGTTAATGGAGCATAAAAGAAGCTCAACTCTAAATTTGAGTAAAATTTCTAGTAGACGTTTTTTGGAAAACTCAAAAAGTTTTTGAAAAGCGTTTTTCTCTGAATCTGCGCATTTTAGAAAAAAGTTTTTTAAACAAAAGATGTAGAGGACATTGTTACCTACAATTTGTGTCATAGAGGTCATGCTGTACAACTTGAAATATAGAAGCTAGGTGGCGCCAAAGTTTCCAAAAAAGGGTTTTTCGTTTTTTGTTCCAGAAAAAATGGTTTTTTTACAAAAGTGTAAATCAGTAAATTGTTCCTCTTAAAAATGTCTAAAACATTTATTTAAACTTTTTTCCCTCCGACTTACCGTTCCAAAGTTATAGCCTAATTCTGTATACTTTTAGGACTAATTTTTAAGTTAAGGATGAGACATTTTAGCAATCCCCGGGTGAAAATATATATGGATGTTCGAAGGTGACGTGGCTTTTAATAAAACACTTGTTTTTACTTTGTCACTAGAACATCAATTTATTGAACTATATCACTAAATATTTATTTGTCAGGTTATTCTATAACTTATTATGAATGGATATATAAATACACTATTTTACACTAGCTGATTGATTTTATAGCTTTTTTACTAGTACTTTAAGTAACACGTTTTGGAACCTTTTTCGTGAGAGAAACTCTTGCAAGTAAGTGAAGTAAGTAGTTGCCGGAAATTGCTAGATCCATAGGGACGATAGGGACGGAACGGAAAGCGGCTAGATCACTGAACTTTGGGTTCGGTGATCGATGAAATGTTCCGATTGATCGTTATTGATCGTGTTTACCATTTCGGAATATGTTGTGTGACTTTGCGTTAAACTTAGTAATTAAGTTTGTACGCGGTCACTACATATAAAACTGAAAAAGGACTGAAAAATCAATTTTAGACGGAACTCTGTCCGAAATAAGGCGGAAATTATTATTTACACTGAAAACTGATATCAGTTACCATTCATGAGTGTCAAAAAAAGACTGAACAAATACCGAAACAAGGCGGAATTTTTTATCATTTTTAGATTTGGAATATTCTTAGGAAGGGACTCGGCACTTCGAAAAATTTTGGAAATTTTTTAATAATTGTTACTCCATTCATCCAAATATCTAAATATTTCCAGCTAATTCCGTCTGATTTCCGTTCACACTCTTCAGTTGAAATTACCTATCATTTTCAATGCATTTTCAGTTCCGTCTCCTGTTCACTACCTCAGTCTAGTTTCCGTTCGTTTTCCGACTGCTCTTAAACATCGAAAAAATTAGTAATTTTTCAGTCTGTTTTCAGTCTTATATTTTCTCCCGGGATCGCTTATTGTCTTATTGCTTATCCATCAGGCGGAATGACATATTGCATAAGAAAATATGCCAATGCTAACAGTCTTAAAAGAAAAGATAGGCTAAGGTAAGGCTGGCGTGAGGCTGATAACCTCACCTGCTAAAATCTTCTGTTTCTGAAAGCTTTGTTAGTCGACGTATATAAGCGTTAATCTCATAAAAAAAGAAATTATTATTCTCTCAATGGCTGGAGCTAATTTAAAAAAAAATATCCTGAGGCAAAATGAAAGCAAAAGAATTAAATGCATTTACGAATGTCCATAAAAAATGATAATAATTATTTACAATATCAGATAACACTCAATCATTTCATCATTCCAGTTCTCACAAAAATACCCAAAAATACATGAAATCAAATAACAAGTTTCCCAACTTACCATAATCATTATCCTTTTTTTGTTGTTTGTTCGTTATCAAAACACTCGAGAGCAATGTCCACCTGAAACGAAATAAATTGCTTTAATCTCTCAATTCCCTTTTAATATCTTCACAGTAAATCGAAACCGAATAAACACCACATTAATCATGTAAAAGGCATGGCGTTAGAGCGACCTGTTACGACTCTTTAATTCGCCACTCGGGCCCAGCATTTATAAGAAAATTAAAGGCAACATCAATCTTTTGTTAGTAATTACCCGCCCCGACAGTTCGGCATTTTTCTGCCGCTTGATCTCATCGTTAAGGCGATAACATCTAAAAATGTCAACTAGAAAACCTATTGCCGGCGCGATATTTACTAAAAATTTAATATTGCAATAATAATTAAGTGAACTTTCATTGGTGAGGATACGGCTACAATTGCACAACGTTGCGAACAAGCCACCTGAATGGTTGCGTAACACCTTCATACTCTGGACGAAAGAATGAACGGTTGCATAATGACAAAATAATTACACGATGGCGGTAAATCACATGCCGATAGGAGAATTGTTATTCTAGGAGCTTTTTATACAATAAAGTTGTGGACACGTTATGTAAAGGGGATTTACTTAAGAATTGCACATTAACTAAAAGGAAAACCCAAAGGAATAACTACGGACTTTGCTGACTCGACAGTAATCGTTTAATTATATGTATATAAAAATGTTTTGTCGTAAATCCACTAATAATGTTCAGCGTTTTTATATTACTAATCAGCACTAACTAGAAGGTTTTACGATGCGGACCAATATAATGACGAAGGTAAAGTCAGTTAGTATAGTCTTTGCTCTGTGCCCTTAATAATGTCATCGAGTTATTACTCGACAAAATGTATTCTCGAAATTTCTACCCGAATTTAACAGAAAGAACGTTATCATGGATTTGAGTTTAGAAAGCAAGTGTGCCCAGAATTCTTGTGTAAATTAGCGGTCATGTGTCAAGATTCGGCAAACAATGTCTGGGATGGAACCAGATGGATAACACAAGGACGATAGAACCAGGAGACGAATTGGAACACGGAATGTAAGAACGCTGCTTTCGGCTGGATGAAGTCCTCAACGAAATGAACCGATATAATAGCGAGACCAGATGGCACGTGCGGGATAACAATTCTGCCCAATCGATGAGTCCTTCTTATATTCTGGCAGAAACGAACCCGAAAGCCATAGGAGTGGAGTTGGCGTAATAAAGCCAGGTACAGCTTCTTACTATGGTAGTCCAATGCTACGCCCCAACTGAAGACGTAGCAGATGACATCAAGGACGTGTTTTAAGGGATGACTTAAACGCACAGATCGGATCAACAATGCCGGCCCTAAACACACAATTGAAAATCAAGGCATAAGCCAAGTTAGTAACAGCAATGGCGGCTTTTCGTTGACTTCTGTAGTTCCAACCAACTCACGGTAGGGGAAACTTACTTTTGTCACAAGAAGATACACAAAGAGACCTGGGTATAGTCCGATGGTAAAACGAGAAATCAAATAGATCATGTGGCCGTCAGCCGCGGATGCAGAACTATTGTGGAGGATGTCAGATAAGCTTTAGGGGAACAGACATTGTAAGTGACCACCACTTGGTAGTAGCAACTATTCGCATCAAAATCCCGCCAACCAGAAACTTCCAACTCAATACCATATACCGTAGATAGGTTTAATGTAGACCTTCTGGCGATAGCAGTGAAGGCTATAATTTACTGGAAAACTGCAAGGAACCCTAAACCAGCAAACCGTTTCTGCCGAAACAAATATTGAAGAGCTGTGGAGTACAACAAACGGCGCTATATTAAAAACCGCGTAAGCAAGCATCGGTTATGCCCAAGGAACCAGCAACACTGAATCTCGGACATAGCCTGGAAAAAATTAGATCGCAGGAAGGCTCTAAAAAATAACGTGAACTCGCAATCCGCGGAGTTATAGCGATTTGAAAAAGGTCATAATCGGCGAGTGACGTAAACTTTACCCCCTCTTATTTTTGAAAATATTGGACGAAAAAAAAGAAAAAATACGTGTCCGCTTATTTTGTATAGGAACTGCGTCAAAAAATTTGAAGCAAATCAAAAATGTTGATTAATAAAAGTGTTCGATTGGTAAAAGAATGCCTCATATACGCTTTGTATTTTTCTGCCTTAATTAAGGAGAGTTTAGGGACGTTTAAGGCCCTTCCACAAAAGCTCTTTGACTGCTCAGACATTTGTATGCTTTTCTCTCTGTTGTATGAAAAATACATACAAAATTCGGTGCAATAAAAGAACTCCAATTTGTTTGCAAACAAGCACGGTACGACTGAGTAAAAATAAGAATCGCCCGTGCTTACCCTGCAACAGGCACGGACAGCATAAAAACGCCTGCGGCACCCGAAACAGGCACGGTACGCCTGAGTAAAAATTCAACTTTTTCAAATGCAGCCTGCTACAGGCACGAACCGAATAGTCCAAACGAAGCATGGTACGCTCACCCTTATTATACTAAAGGGAGCGAAATTGGGGCTTTAAAAAATTTTATAGGGCGAAGAAAACGGGCAATTATCCTAGTGACCATACAGGGTACCATTAAGCATTCTCAGTAGACCGGTTCTCGTTCGATCAGGCAGGTCAAGCAACATTGGACTTAGTTAGTACTTAGTTAGGGAACCGCTTGGTAAAACGACACTCGCGTTTGGAATGATGTATTACATATCTGTAACTTAGGCGTGAATACTTCTGGCGGGCGCATTTTTAGATTTTCATGCCTGTAGCGGGAGGGTGCATACCCGTGTGGCAACCGCATTTGTTCATTATGCTCGTGGGCGCTATGCTATGCTATCCGGGCGCGTATATGCTTTTCAAAAAATTAACCAACTAAATTATTTTTACTCGAGATATAAGCTACATAAGTATTTGTAACAATTTAAAATTTTTTATCAGATCTCTTTAATTTTTTCGAAAGCCTTGACCTTTCCGAATTATTCAAAGTATTTTTTGACGTTTGGAAACTTTGACTTTGAATAACTTCGAAAGGGTTAGGTTTTCGAAAAAATGATGAAAGGCTAAGTTTTTTTTCCAAAAAACCAGTTTTTGAGTGATTTTTTTGACAAAAAGTGATATCTCCGGTGGCCATGTTGTTTTTTTTGTGATTCCGAAATTGTTTTCTTAAAAAGTCCCAAGGAAGCTGTGGTCCAATTTTCAGCCATTTCGGAATTTTGTGTCCTTAAAATGCTAATTTCCAGGGACTATAGTTTCAAAATGCAAAAACTTCTCTGTTTTTTAAAATTCTAGTTCTTTTGTATGGTAATAAAAATTACCCGATAAAATTAAATGTTTTTATTTCTGAAAAAGTACCTCTAAATGGATCACCCAGTATTTCATTTTTAGAGAGACACTTCCCACCCCTTAACACTTTACCGTTTAAAAATAAAACGCTAGGGCGTTTAGTTTCCCATAAGTGTTTTATCATAACTAAGTGTTTACCTTCCCAACTGTTTAATTGGCGAATAAGTGTTTTACTTTTAAACACTTGTGCTTAGGTTAGAATTTTTTGGTAAACAGCTTACGCGTTTAATTTTTGTTAAATGCTTTAAGTGTTTAAGAATCAAACACTTGAGCGTTTAGATTTTGTGCATTAATCGGTTCTTCTGTTTTAAAAGTAAACACTTCCCACCATTAAATACTTTATCGTTTAGAAATAAAACACTAGAGTGATTTATTTCTAAACACCTGCTAAACACTTGGGTTTGCAGTGGCTGGGTTGTAATTTGCCAGGCGTGTTGTCTTTCAAATTCAAGAATTTCAGTGTTCCTTCCGTGTTTTAATGTGTCTAAAGATGAGCAAATGGGTTCCATTTAGATGAAAGCAATATGTCAAAAAAGAGTCTTTGAAGCAATCTCGTGTGACGACAAAAACCACGCTGGGAGATATCGTAGGAAAGAACCTAGTATCCTTCTCCCTAGTATAAAATTGGACAGGATTCGCAAGGAACCGTGGACGTTGTAAGGCGAAAATCGAAGAGAATAAAACTTGCTTGGGTTTGGATGTCATCTGATAATGAATCAAAACAGTCATAAAAGATTTCCGGGAACGATTCTATTAATATAGGTAACAATTATGGCCTTTTAACATATGTAATTTAAAACCCAAACAGTTTTCAATATTTCTCAAAAATATTAGCTTTTTTTATTAGGTTTCATTAATTTTAAACTCTTTTAAAATTTAAGAGAACTCAATCAACCGTGTACATTCTGTAGTTTTTAACCCCTCGAGGTACGATCATAAGTGTAGCTTATCATAGTCGTTCATGTCCAAAAGGAAAATTATGAATTACACTCGAAATTTTATAATCTGCAATTTCAAGCCATTTAAAACTTGAATTCTCAATCATTCTCAATGTAACCAAAAATATAATCGAATCAGTATGTGGCATTCCCAAAACTGTCAC
The DNA here is from genome assembly GCA_963855945.1 of Thereva nobilitata. Lineage (NCBI taxonomy): Eukaryota > Metazoa > Arthropoda > Insecta > Diptera > Therevidae > Thereva > Thereva nobilitata. The sequence continues at coordinate 126,278,692 of OY979695.1, forward strand.
AAGCCACTCAACATACAATATGTTCAAGCAAAGCATTGAATTGCCACAAAATGCAGCCAGATGGTTTCACTTCGTCTGATATGCGTTTTCATTCGTTCATGACTCACAGACAATATATAAGTCTGAGAACATGGATATCATGTTAATGCCAACTATAAAATTGCAGAAACTTAAGACAACAACTTCACCTGAAACGGTTCTTTCACCTTTCGCGCGACTATCATTTTCACAAGTATATATGTAATCCAGGTGTTGAGTTACAGCGGTATCCAATCTGAGGTGCAGCAGAATTAAGCATTTTTAAACGTTTCAAAAATTTCTTTATCCATGGATAAGAGGAGTGATTTACGCAGGCGTAATATATTTTTTTCGTATTTCTTTCTGTTTAGTACCGTTGCTTAATGACAATTGAATATGTCCGAAGTTTTAATTCACGAAGCGTGCAACAGTCGACAGGCATGTCATCAATGGCCACTCACTTCCTGCTTTGGTCGAAAGTGCGCTTTTCATTTTAATATGGGAGGAATACTGCGCGAGCGCGTATTTCCACTTGTAATTCAAATTACATATGCGAAAGTTGTCGCGCTAAAGCCAGCGGCCCCAGCTTAAGAGAAATCAAAATTTGTCCTCGACGGGTTAGTTAAAGTGCAAAGAAGATTGAATTCCTTGCATTCCACGCTGCTGTCTTTGATAGTAGAAAACAATGTGTTCGACTGCATTCGGAGACTCTTTTGATGATGGCAGCAAATAGGTCAGCACCTTCCATAGCCCGATCATTGATCGTTTCGGTAGATCAATGGAAGAAGGGTTGAGGCTGGGAAATTGATTTCTCTTGTAAATTCCATTCTTACTTTGAATTTGTTGTTGTCGCGGCTAAAGTGGAGTCAATTATTGAGTTGATAACTGAGAATGATTTATACGACAATCGGCGCTTTTCAAAATAGTAATAATAAACATATTTCAATTGACAAAACCAAAAAAAATTTCATTGAAGCAACATTCTTTAGCAGATTGCTACTGCGCTTTGTAAACAAACTTGAAATTCTTCACTGAATTCTCTCGATTCTATCGAAAAAAAAAAAATTTGAATAAATAATAATAAATTCTCTCCACGCGCCAAATTATCCAAAAATTTCTATTTTGTTTAAACAAGTTTCTAGAAATAAATGGAAACTTTTAAAATACAATTTAAAAGCCATAAAACTTTTTTTTTTTTAATCTTTATATACACTTTGCCACTTATATTTATTTTATGTGGGGATACGTTTTGCATGCCATTCTCAAATTTTATATCAAAATATTTAAGGAACGCTTTTGTTCCATGCAGGGGGGGGGGACAAAATAACAAGGCTGGATGTGATTATGGGGAAAAAATTCTTCATTAATATAAAGAGGAACCGGTTTTGAAGGTTGTTTGTAAAACGAGGCAATGGACTCGTTATAACTGACCTGAGGAATATGTTAAGAACTCTTTCGCTGTAGGTTTGCATAATAAGAGTATCTCAATTCTCTTGTTATTGTCGTTCGTTCGTTTCGTTCAATTTGTTTTTCTCGTTGGTATGATTTGAACGTGGAGTTTTTATCACGTTCGTCTACAATGTTGCAAATTATTTTTGCTCAGCTCCAGCGAGAGTTTCAATTAATCATCATTTTGGTAATAAGTTTGCACTTGTCTGAATATTGGAAAAAAATCCGTTAGAATTGTGAAATATAAGACAATTTCAAGCATTTCAGTCCAGTGTTATTCAATATGCCAATTTCGCGCATAACAAATAACGACAAAGCTGATGGACAAAAACTGTTGCCTTGTAGAAGTATTTGGAGCAACAGATGATATTCAAGAATATGTGCAGTATTTAAATTGAGCAAATATTTGAACTATTTTTAGGTAAAAATTCTCCGTCAAATCAGCAGTCTAAAAATGAAAATCAATGACAATGATTGAATTATAGTAATTTCCCAAAAAGCTGTGCATAACACATTCTACCAAAGCCAGCTTCTAGTGTTCGCAGAAGAAACGATGAGAAATAAGAAGCCGTTGAACGTAAACTTAGTGTCTGGCCTAGGTATGATGTAAAAATTATCTTGGGAGGTTTGTGAACCTTAAAGTATGTTGAGAGTCCGTATACAGCTAGTACGTCCGCACTGACGGCTTGCATGAGAAAACCACTGATGAATAACGAGTTATAATGGCAGCAAGTAAGAACTCGGTCGTTGCAAGCACTAGATTTGCGCGTAAAGATATTCACAGAGTCACCTGGATATCTTCTGATAGAGCCACTCGCAACCAAATCGACATGTGTTAATAGACCGCCCCCAGCTTTCGGGCCTGAATCAACACAGCTTAAGTACGCAAGGAAATGGCCAGAAACACATACGGCCATTTGCTGGAACCCGCGCTCCGTGAGCGAAGAAGTCCTGCAGGCGAGATGCCGGGTGTCGAAGAGAGTTGGGCACGCCTTAAAAATACTGTCATTAGTATTGCTAACTCCATTTTAGGCAGAAGTTGTAGAGATCGGAACGACTGGTTCAATAATGAATTAGGCAACTGCATGTAAGAATGCTGCGTACCGAGCAATACAGCAATCTCAGAGACACGGGCACTCAGGCGGGGGGGGGGGGGTGACGGGGTACTACACCGGTGAAATCGGGCTTTTCCGGGCTTTAGTGCTACACGAGGTGGTCGTCTTCGTTGAGTAATTCTGTATCGTATGTGCAATTTTGTATGTGGGTTAGAGCGCGGCCATTGTTATACATTTGAGAAGAGATAAGAGAAAGAAATGTGTATATGCGTTAGTTTTCATCCAGGAAATTTTTGGATAAAGATTCTTTCGTTAAAGTTTCGTCAGCTACGTCCTACTTTCCCCTTCTTTTCTCGTTTCTCTCCCACGAAACCGGTCTCACCATGCGTCTTAAGTCCATTGTCCACTATAGAGTTTTTTTCGTTAGAGTGTAGAGCGTAGATGTGCGTAGTGTGTGCACTACAGCGCGTCTCTACCACTCTACCACTCCACCGTAGAGCTGCTCTAGAGAAATTTTGAGTAGCTCTACAGACTGTGTACACTGCAGATGCCATTTTCTCTACTGTAGAGTGGTATGGTAGAGCGCGCAAATGCGGCCATCAACTTTTGCATGTCATTTCTCTGTTGTTCAGAGGTTCGTGTGTACACATACTGTGTAAAAAATTTAAAGGAATTTAACAATTGACTTGCAGCGTTCCATAAATGAAATCGATATATTTTTCGTACAATGCAATTAATTGTAACGTTTTTTCTCCTGTCCATAAACCGCTGTCGGATTTCCCACGTGATTTTTTTGGTGACGACGCCATTTTCCACTATTTTTCGGTTTTATTTTTTATTTAACAAGTCGGTGTACCACAATTCGAAGCGCAGTCGAAACGCAAATGAGAATGAATATTGTAGAGAGAAACACTCTATCAAACATGCTTGATAGAGCGTAGAGCAGATGTTGAGCTCTAACAAACACAAAAAAAATTGCGTATACACTAAAGAGTTTTTTTAGTCGAGAAAACTTTCGCGTAGAGTGGGTGTAGAGCGCATGGGTAGAGCTCTAGAGGCTGTATACTCTTCTCTACGTGAGTTTTTCTAGCTCTACGCAAAACACTCTATAGTGGACACTAGGCTTTAGTCTCCGGTGTAGCACCCCCCTTTAACAAATCCCAATAGCAAATACTACAGTTCGTACTCTCAAAAATCCTAAAGGCATTGACAGAATTTGTCAAGCAATGTTTTATGGTTTAGCAAGTTTCGAAATAATAGTCCAAACATTCAGGACTATCATGTGCTATCACGAAATATCTCAAACCACTTCTACACTAGAGATAGTTATGGCAGATACAAAATATTAGTAATACAATATCCGACATTAATTTCCGGCTGATCCTAAGATCATAACGACCAATCTTTCCGCCAAAGATTAGATTAATTTAAGTTAGCAACAGTTCAGTAAAACTTATTGATAGAAGTTCCGGACATTTGAAACGCCTTCGGTAATCAGCTCTTTTGAGCAAACTAAGTAACATTGTTTTATTTTTGATCATTAGTGGTATTGGATGACGTCAAAACATTATCTCCTCTCTGCGCCCTCTCGTACTTCACTGGACTATATTCAGTCAATTGGTAACTAGTTCATAACAGGAAAAGATAACATAGCAACTGAGATGTGGAAATATGGATGCAAAGAATTGAGGAATGGATTACACAAGCTCGTAGAATCAATCTAGCTTGAATGGACCCTATACCCTAAGAAGAATTTTTGAAAAAAATCATGGGAAGCGTGAGGAGCTATTTAAAGCTGTGAAGTGCTTCCGGTTGCCAAAACACGTGATCGAAATAACGAAAGCTACAACCAAGGTAGTGTGATGCAGAGTAAGAGTTGAACAAGACCATTCAGAAAGTTTTACATCACAGAAGGGCTTGAGACAAGGTGCAAGAAGAGCTGTCATGACTCCTATTTAACATAGTGTTGGAAAAGGTGGTAAGAGACGCTGGCGTAGAAACGACGGAATGCATCTTTAACAAGCCGGCACAGACAATCACCTACGCTGATGACGTCATCCTAATAAGTAGGTCTTTCGAAAGTGTGAAAGAAGCCTTCATCAAATTTGAAGCAGCTGCAAAAAGAATGAGATTACTCATCAAACGAAGCAATATCTAAGTATCTTTGCACTTCCAAAGGATACACAAACCCAAGACAAAACATTACAATAGATATATAAACCGTTAAGCCCCTTTTTCCTAGGACAATTTTCGTTGCGAAAAAAAAATCGTTGCGAAAAAAATCGAAAATTTCGCACCTTCAGTGCGAGAAATCATTCTTTTTCGTTGCGAAAAAAAGAATGGATTCAACCATTCTTTTTCGCAACGAGATATTTTTCGTTGCGAAATATTGTAAAGTTGGCTGTAAAATTTCTATATATGTGTTTTACTTTTTATTGTTTGAGTTTTCGTCATGGTTACGTTTTGTTTACTTGACTAAATCTCGTTGCGAGAATTGAATTCGTAGGAACATAACTCCAAAAAATCGCACAACAGACTGCGAAATTTTTCTCGCAACGATTTTTTTTCGCAACGAAAATTGTCCTAGGAAAAAGGGGCTTTAAAGAATTTACTTAACTTGGAACAGTATTGCAAGCTGACGGTGGCGAGACAACGGAGATCAAAAGAAGAATAAACTTTGCTAACAGAAGCAACATCTTACCTCAAGAATCATGTCTAAAGGAACGAAGTGTAAACTGTATACCTCCTGTATTTTTGTATATTTCTTAGCTTTGAAGTCACTGGTAAGAAAGTAGGTTTAAGTGTAACAATAAAACTTAATACGAATATTCATCAAAAAGCTAAATGCAGACGGAGTCAGCAGCTTTAAATATCTTGGTAAATAAAAGAACCTATTACAAAAGCCAATAAACATATTTTCCCTTGACCTTCCACTCTTGAAAGCAAAGCTATTATACGGGAGTTCATACAATGATGAACAATTAATAGTCCTGATGGATATCTTTAATGGATATTAATAGAAGGAAGCTAAATTTAAAAGCTCCCTATTTGGATGGTAAAAAAATGGTTTTCTCAAAGGAGACTAAATATCTAGGCATAATCCTGGATCAAAAGCTCTCCTAGAGAGTTTGAGAGAGTAACTGCCAAGGCAATTATCTCTCCATATAGTCCAGTCAAATAGTACATTCGCTGAACATTTTCTGAAAACAGCAATCTTTTTTGGAATGTGTAGGGGGGTTGGTTGGGAGTATAAAACCGAGTTTTCGGGATCCGGAGGCGTGACGTTCGGCCGCCATCTTGTTTTGAGTGGTGAAAAATGGTTTTCCATATTTCTCGGAAACCGTGAGTCCTACAGTATTTTCGTGAAAATATTTTTTTTAGATAATCAAATTATCTACAACTTTCGTAAATAATGTTTTGCCGAAATATTAATAATAAAAAAGATATGGACGAAAAATGACAAAAATTTTGGAGCTGATAGCTTTAAAGCGCTATAACTTTTTTATTATTGATTTTACATAAAAAATGCTTTTTTGTAGAGAATTTTCTTGCGAATAATTTGCTGTGGTCATCTATTGAATTAGGGTTATTTTTGTAGATTTTAGAGCAATGCAAACGGAGAAGTTATATCAAAAGTTCTACATATCGCTCATTCCATGTCAAACCGAACACTAAATTTTAATTGATCATCCCGATTTTTTTTAAATTTTGCAGACGTTTCCGCTGTACGTACCGTCCCTGTTAACCTATTCTACGTGTACGCGATATGTTAAGCCGTCGTGCCGCGCGGTCACACTCTTTTAAAGAATTTTTTAAATATGACCCCGTTTGAGTTCAATTTTCAAATTTTCACTGTTTCTTTAGAATTGAAGTAGGAACACGATGATATTTTTTCCAAAACTTTAAGTTGGTGAGTTGATGATGAAAAATGCTAACGAAATTTTATAGACAAATAATAACAATTTATTAATATCAAACGCAAATTTTAAATATACCACTCCATAGAGTGACTGAAGATCTTCAAAATCGACCTATATTATTTTTTTTGTACGACTAATGGTTTCGAAGATACAGTAATTTGAATGGTCGGCCGCGCGACGTTTTTTGAAATTTCTTGCAATTTACAACCGTGCATATCTTCTGCAAAAATAATCGCAATTTTTTTTCCCGAAATATGGGTCCCATTATTTCATGTGTAGAATGCGTCTGCAAAATTTAAAAAAAATCGGTATCATTAATTTTAATTTTTACCGAAAAACGTCCGGTTTGGTATGGAATGACCGATATGCTTCCATCTATACAGGGTGTATACCGTTAAGGGGTCTTTCTGGTTACAAATTTTCAAAAAATTGAAAAATTTTTTTTTACGCATTTTGCTAATAAATATATTCAAAAACATGATACAAAAGGTTTTAGAGCGATATCGTAATTCTAAAATTATTTTTGAACGTATACAGTGAGACGCTGTGAGAAAGAATTTTCGACGCTCGGCTGTGTTTCGATAATCTCGACTCCCCCCTTTTTAACATCTGCTTCGATCTGATTCGCTCTATACTATGAAGTATTATATTATACCCTGCAAACGTTTCGATTTATGCTGCAAGAGAAGTATGAGCAGGAGGAAGGACTTATTTACGGCCCGGGCATGGCAAATTAAAAAGGTATATAGTTTTTCTTTAAAATTTTTTTTAACAAAATTTCAAACGCGATTATCTAGAAACTATGTTTTTTAAGGTGGCGGGCACGATTTAAGAAAAACTACTTGACCAATTGTTCTGATTTTTGAATATGTTATTGTACACATTTATGGCTATCGCATGAACCAGAATCGTTTTAATTGGTAAAAAATTGTCCGATTTTCAACCAATTTTCCACCCTAAAAAATTGGTTTTTTCGAAAAATGGCCGCCATTTTTTTATTTTTTGACAAAAACAAATTATTCTGGTTCATGCCATAGCCACTTCAACAAGGAATAATTTGCCTTTTTTTGTTTTTTTCAGATCATCCATTCGCCCAAAATCATGCCCGCCGTCATTTTTTGATGTTTTTTTAAAAAAATCCGTATGTCAACAAAAAAAATTTTTAAAATCAAAAAAAATCTTTTTTGTAATACTGTTTTGTCAATAAACATACCTACAAATTTTCAAAACGATATCTCTCTTCTTTCTATGAAAAAAAAAAATGTTTAAAAAAAATTTTTTTTTGAAAATGTAACCAGAAAGACCCCTTAAGTTTACAAAGCGGCCGGCTGTGGATAGGTTTTGAATATACGAACAAAAAATCGTATTGGAGGGGGGGCGTAAATCGTAACGGTTTAGCAGCTAGGGCGTTATGTAGTTTTTTTTGGTAGAGGTTTACATATCACGCTGTATTTTTGTAACCCTATGAGCTATTTTCATGAGTAAGGTATCAGTGTACGCAGAATACTCCCACCTATCTAAAACTGTAAAAGTCAAGATTCTACCTTGTCAACTTTCAGAGCAATGAGTCATCAACTTTTTTAACTAAACTTTAAACTAAAACCACCTCTTTCTCCAACAAATACCTAGTTAACTGATTTTTTTTTGCAGAATTGGAAAGCTTGGACAATTTCCTATCAATAATGTAAAATTTTTACGCTAGGGCCTTTAGTTTTGAAGTTATTAGCAAGTTTGATGTTATGATTACTCAAAAAAATATTTTTACAAAAATTCTGTAGGACTGACGGTTTCCGAGAACTAAGGAAAACCATTTTTCACCACTCAAAACAAGATGGCGGCCGAACGTCACCCCTCCGGACCCCGAAAACTCGGTTTTATACTCCCAACCAACCCCCTACACATTACAAAAAAAATTGCTGTTTTCAGAAAATGTTCAGATGGCCCTTTTTTTGCACCATTTTACAGGACTAATATCTGTCGTCAATTTGTAAGCAAAACTTGGGGCTTCAAACCGAGGTCAATGTTTTGGCTATATATGACAGTCATAAGGGACATGGTCACGTATGCCTCCATTGCATGGTGAGTCAAGACCAAACAAACGGGTGCTGTGATTAAGCTGGCCAAGGTGCAAAGACTGGCCTATCTTGGTATCACGGGAGCTAAGAAGGTCCAGCGATCAGAATAACACAAAAACTCAGTGCCTAGAACAAGTTCTAAAGATGCAAGACTTTATACCGCAAAACAAATGCTGTTTTATAAAGCAATATGCACAAGACAAAGAGGCTGCACTGGATTGACTATGTTTTGAGAATATGCATATTTAAGTATACCAAATTGGAAGAGAATAGGTATGAACAGATAGAATTGGAGTAACATAAAACCATAGATAATGCAGCATTTTAGTTAATATCATCTAATTGCTCAATTTACGACACTTGGCTATTTTTAAGAAATTACATCGCGGGTTTTCTTTTCTTTAGATCTTTTTGTTGATGGATCATATTGAATATAAAATCCAAAATAGAGATAAGATATCCAAAATGAAGTTCTGTCTTGTGAATATAAAAAGTAACGTAACGTCGTAACGAGTAACGTAACGTCGTAAATTACGACAAAAGCTTAAACAGGGGGCGACGGTCGGTCGATAGATTATTATAAAAAAAACTCGCGCTTTGATGCGTTTTTGCAGTGCCGTAAGGTATCAGCTGATTTTCTTTTTGATTTTATTTTGAAAATTAATAAAAAAAAATTAACTTGTTTTCAAATTAAGTGATTGACACACTGGACAACAACGTAACGAGGATATAAATTTTTTTGAAATTTCGTTCACTGTTGTACTGAATAATGTACACTACACATCCACTTTCGACAACTGTATCTTTGCATATGTTATTGGCGTTGACTGTAATACACAAATCTTACATTTAATTTAGCTTTTTCATGATAACCCGAAAACTATTGGATGTGGTTATTCATATGTTAGCAAACGAATCGTTCTACCATTAGTACATTGACCTATGGTTTTAAATGTTACAATACAACCAATATTCTATCACTATCGTACTTTCGAAATACCAGACAAGCTTATTTGCATCATTTTCACCGCTTACAACCTTCACTTTCGAGCAGATTTCATTTAAAAAATTCGATCATTGATTGAACAATACTTCGTCTATAGTTGCTAAGCTCAACAATTATTAACTAAACTCAACAACCAGCAACCCAATATCGGTAAGTCCCAATGCTTTCAATATTATAGTAATTTGAAAAAAATTATAAATATTTCGCTGAAAACACTCAAAATTAATAATTCAAACTATAAAATTTTACATATGGACGTGTTGTCACATAAAATCGCAGAATACGCAAAATTACCACATTGGAATTCCCATATAAGACACAGGATCACAATAATGATGGCAGTTCAGACTACATTTAATACTAAGCACGAATTAGTTGGATTGTGATCGTCTTTGTACGAAATTTATGCAAAGGTGCGAGACCTAAACGATAGCACATTCTTTTCATACAAGTTACAATTTAATTAATAATTGGGCTAAGCGAGTTCGACAGAAATTTATTGCAGGCGGCTGCTTATCAAATATTTACGGCTTGTTAAGTAAAATATGAGTTATCTACTTTAGTAGGTAATAACCAAATATAAATATTGCCTGACATAAATACCACTTGTGATTTGAATAGTTTAGTGTATTTGACAGTAAATTATTTTTTTAGCTCTTGATCATATAAGTAAAAATGTAAATGCGATCAAGTTTACCACCGTGTTTAATTGTTAAAAATTGCTAAATTTTTTAAAAAAAAATAGAGTATTGTTTTTCGTTCAATTAAACCTATTAATAAATCATAAAATATTTAGAAACGAAATCTTTATTTAAGGAGTTATATCCACTTGTGATTTTCAAAAAATCGATTTTTTTTTTCATTTTTTGAATGTACATATATTCAAGAATATTCTCTGAAAATTTCAAATCGATCCGACAATTAGTTTCGGAGATATGAGCGTATTAGTAAGAACGTCTCCGAGCGTTCGAAAGTAGGCGGAGCACGAGCCGGCGTAGCAGCTGTTTCTGGTAGCTTCTATCCTTTTGTTCTCGACTTATATTGTGTTTGGGACCCTAACATAATAATACAAAAGGTTTATACCTGAAACCTATGTTGAGGAATTTTAAGTTAAAAATATGTGAACTCATCAGTTAGAAGTGATCTTCCACGTGGACAAGTTGTGTTTGTGTTTATCTCAAAACCGTGTTTTCAGAGTCGGTGAGGAAAATTTCTCCGAAACCGCTAAACCGATCGGTTTGAAATTTTCACACGACTTACTCAGATATATTTTTCAGGTAATGATCGAAGGAATAAGGTTTTGGACAATAATTTCGATTTTTTAAGCTACTTTGAAGTGAAAAATTTTCATGAAAAACTGAATTTTTTTTTGAACAGCCGCCATTTTGTCAAAAATCAAAATTTTGACTAGACCTTCGATCATTACCTGTATTTATTTATTACAAAACTAAATATTTTTGGTTTTTGGTTTTCAGATAATTTGGACCAGAGATATCTTGCTCACCGCCAAGCACTTTTTTTTGGAGGTCTCTCCGCAGATGATCTACAGGAGCTAGGGGATCCAATATTTTTTTAAATAAACCGCTGATTGTTAAAGTACATTAAATTCTGTTTAAGTACATTTTTTCCATTAATGTATAAAATAAAATGCCTCTTTGGAAAAAATTCACAAAAAAACGCGTTTTTTCTGCCTCGCAAGTGGATATAACCCCTTAATCAAAGCTAGCTAGCTCGCACCTAGCATGCAGCAAATGCTCAAGGTACATTTTTACTAGGGTGCTAAGGTATCTATTAAAACATCAACAAATAAACAAAATTCAATTAATTTCTTTCTTTGTATATGAAACTACCAAAAAACTAGGTAAAAATTTTCCCATAAATTGATTGCAACTAAACTATTGCAGACGATTTCAATGACTTTTTACTAGGTCTAAATTTTCCATAATTTACGAACTAAGATTAATCTAATAGCTCGAGGCGCGATTCGTTTTAATCTATAAAAGCACTCAAGCTTATCAACGACAAGTTGAACTTCCTTATAGTTATTTTTTTTACATAACTAAAATCTATGAAAAATCATGTCTTTTCATAAAAACATTTTTCGCAATACCTCTGACTAAAAATAAAATTTGAATAACAAAAATAAAAACGCAACATAATCCTTATGTAACACAATCCTCGATCACACACTGCACCACAACTCTCTTTTCAATAAAAAGAAAGTAAATCAAAAATTTTGTTATTACCTATATCACAAAAATTTCCAATTACGTAATCTTATCAACAGGTGAAAGAAAATTTCCGCATTGCATCGATTCACATTTATATAAAAAAAAAATAAACAATAAAAATTGCATAAATTTAATGCCACCAATTTCGCGGATAAGTAAAAAATCCTTATTAACTTTAATGTTACTATAACAAGCTCAAAACTAGAGTAAGCGCACAATTTTCTGCAGCAAGAACTCGATACAAAATCGAATCGAATTTAGTTCAAATCACTACCGGCTTTTCACGTTTTTAATTGATTTCTGGTATCAGAATTGAGCGTAAGGTATTAAAAGTGGTGTGCTCCGTGCACCGGGAAAAATTCATCACAACTTTCACTTGCTCGGAAAAATTGGAGTTGCTGATTTAACACAGAGCTGCGCGCGCCGGACCAACGAGCGCGAAACTTTTGATTTGCGCGAATCGACTGTATTCGAACCGATTTGAAAGGTATTCGAGAATTAGGCTGTGGTCTGATCAGTGATCGATACTGAGCCATTCAGGTGCTCGGTCTATAACTTAAGCCCGGCAGAGCCGAAATTCAATTTGGACAAGGCAACCGGTTTCGACGTATATACTATACAACACGCGGGTGATAGTGACCTTTCATGTTGCGTTGCTAATATGTGACTGGTGTTGAGCGGCGCTCAGGTAATACATATGATCGGCGGCGGCCGGATAGCTAGGCTGGCGGACAAGTTTGAATTACGCTTTTCTGATCACCTCTGCCGGATGTCTGCGCACTGGGGTTGTCATATGACTGGTTTTTGTGTAGGGCCAATGATTATAGACAAACTTTCGGATACAGCGAAATAAAAAAAAATGAAAAATAAAAATCGCCTCAAAAGTCGTTACCTCACTCTTCTGAAATCAGCTGGGAATTTTTATGCGAATTTGTTTTTTTTTGTTTAGCTTAAGCTTTCGGGGATGTATTAGCTAACTTTTGTTTGTGTTAAAGATGTTACGAATGAAGTTGAATTTAAATCTCGAATTTCGCATTAGCTTCTCCATTTAGTGAATAATAATTATTGCGAGGCAAAAGTTATTGACCTCCTGGTAAACGGTGGTCGCATAAGCTGGACCCACGCATGCAGCAACAATTTCAAATGCTATCGTTGCTTTGTGAACAATAATAATAATAATCTGCGAAAGAAAGTAAAAAAAAAACATGTAGCGTGTGAGACCTACTATTACTATTGAATAACGAAAAATCACTTTCATCTTAATTCATGTGAACAAGCTCAAGCCGCTCGACGACATTTTTCTTTACAACTTTCACACATTGCAATTTTCTTCAATTATTTTTTTCTTTTACACTTTACGAAAAAATAAAAAAGAATTAATTCACGGCGAAAACTTTCTTCAATATTGTCTTGTACAATGGCAGCAATGTCGCAAGTTTTCTTAATTTTCTTTCAGTTTCGATTCGTAATTATATATTGGAATACCAGTAAACAGGTTAATTCATCTGGGCATGAGCCGACACAGACCTAATGACTGACTATCTTCGATCTTCGCGCGTTTAAGAGCGAAACTTATTTTTGCAATGCTTCTTCTGAAAAACCAGGTGAACTGGCAGAGGATGATGGCGTTGGCACGCATATCTTGTACCAGAGAGCATAGCAATCGTAGACGACTTTTAACCGAGATGATTTACGTCACCTGTTATATATATTGATAAATCTACACCGGGCATACTGGGTGCACAAGGCGGACGCTTTTTTATGATTTTGTCTTTCAACTTTATTTAGTGTTGTTTTTTTGTTATATTTTTCTTGTTACGTGGAGAAATTGCATAAATGAATGAAAGTGAAATTGTTAATCGATTTCTGTCAAGCTTGTTGACATTTTTGTATTGATACGGTAAATATCCACTTATAACATGAAGGGGAAATTCATAAGTGATGTTTAACGAGTTTTAAAGTAATTTCCAATAACAAGGGATAAAATGAAATGGAAGCTTTTGATATGTGAAAGGCTACCTATCCTCAGGAGTCATACTTTGTACTACCAGTACTACTATCTCTAGGAGTAAACTTAGTTTGAAAGATAGAATGGGAAAAGTTTAGGGGGTTTATGAAGAGAAGGCGATAAGCCCTATATCCGTTTGCATATTGTTGAATCTTTTGTTCGGAAATGTATGAAAGCTTCGTAAAAAAAACTTAAGTGAGTCTCGAAACGTTCCCCTTTTGCCAATCGAGGGAAGAACGAGGCCAATAATTGCAATCTTGGTTTTTCGCCGCCCAGCAATATTTCATATACACCGTTTATGACTAGGTTCAACTCAGGTTTAACCAACTCATAAACGGGGGTAGGGTTGAAACGGGGTCCACTCAACTGAACTCAGCTCTTCTACCTGGGTCGAGTTGAAAATTTGCCTCATATACGCGGGTTGAATTTGTAATTGGGTTAAAGTGACATTTGTTTAGCATCCGTGAAGTTCATTTCTATGGGAAACTCTATATGAAATCAGAAATATTTAAATATATAGAAAAAATATAGAAATTAACAAAACGAGGCTATCGTATCTAAAAATGAGAATTTCGCACAAAAATTTGAGGTTATGTTTTGATGTCAGTTCTACTCAACTTTTCAACTTAATCATAAGCGGGGTAAATGTCAAGTCTAGTCGATAGCGAAAATAGAATGACTGAATTCGCCATTGCAAGAAGTGAGGTATGCCTTTTTAGTTTCTCATAAGGACCCTATGAGCTAACTAGGGACACGATATCGAATAGAAAGTATCGATACTGTACTCACGAGTAGTGTCGAAAAAAAGTATCATAACTACTCGCAAAAGTATCGAAACAAAAGTTACGGTACTTTCCTTAGGGACTTTTTGTCTTTGGATTTATTATTGTGGATTTGTGGACATCTACTATAAATGCTCACACGAATCAAGCAAATGGTAGTTTATTACAATTGACAAATCGACGTTAATTTCCCAGTAGAAAAAAGAAGTGGTTAGAAGAAGTGATATAACTAGTTCTCAAGGAAGTAGAAGGCCTTCCTTACTCGATTCTTTTTCTTCTTCTTTTTTACTGACGATGAGACAAGATGGAAGCGCTGTGTCTTCCCCTTCCTCAGAAATGGTGATATAACGAGTTATTCGCAAGAAAAGAAAAAAGAAAATCACCAACTCTTTACGCACTCAATTCTCAGGAAGCAGGGTTAGAACTAGTGCACACAGAAGTGATTCGAGAGTGGATAATGAAAATCTAAAGAAGTAGTTAAATCAGCTCTTCTTAAAGCAAGCACTTGCCATATTTTCTACTGGGTTATTTATTTCTTTAAACATTATTAAATTTCCCACTAACTCGGATGACCTAGAGCATTTGAAAGAGGCCTCACGCACACACAAGGCGTTTAAATGTAGTTGTATGCTGAGTTTCTGGCCACATCCAAATCGGGTAGGCTGTGAAAATCTAAAAATGTGTGTGCCCGCCAGAGGCATGCACGCCTCTATTACTGATATGAATGCAGTCGTAATCGATCATTATCTAAACTAAACTAATAGTCCGCTCAAATTAGGAAAAATTAAAGAAATTTTTCCCACAGCTATGATACCGGTGCCAAATGAAGGATTTGGGTTGTCTAAACATGATTTTCATAACCCTCAGTTCGAAAAAAGGGTTGTTTTTGAGAAATATACATATATATGATGGTTTTCGCCTTTTTTTCTATTTTGAGGAGAAACTATGCATTTTGGTGAAAATATCAATAGAGCAAAGTTGTAGGGCATAAAATTACCTACAAATTTTATCTTCACTGTTTTTTTGAATTCCGTATAATTTCGCCGCTAGAGGCCATTTTTCAGATTCTGTTGATAATCAAACGGTCCAAAGAAAAGCCGTTAAAAACTGCAACTACTACTTTGATCTCATTTAATTTTTCATACAAAAGCATAATTTTGGCTCAAAATATAAAAAGGCGCAAAACGGCCTATAGCGAAGAAACTATACGGAATTCAAAAAAACAGTGAAGACAAAATTTGTAGGTAATTTTATGCCCTACAACTTTGCTCTATTGATATTTTCACCAAAATGCATAGTTTCTAATCAAAATAGAAAAAATGGCGAAAACCATCATATATACATATGTATATTTCTCAAAAACAACTCAACTCAACTACAAGTCTCATAGCTGTGGGGAAAATTTCCGAAAAACAGCGATTTTTTGGCTAATTTGAACGGACTATAAACTAAATATACATATAATGTGTAAAGCGTTTATGTGGAAATTTATTCACGACTGAGATAAACTTACAGTTAGCTTGAATTCGGCCTTAAATACAAATTGTACTCAGTACTCGATTCCCCCTATAAGTAATGATACGAGTAAAAGTACTCGGTCAAAAGTATCGCGTACTGATATGAGTAGAATCGAAAGCCAAATATTCATGAGTAAGGAATCGAGTACCGATTCCGTATCCCTAGAGGTAAACCTCATTACAAATTGAATGGGGCAGTCCAAACATCTGTCTTACGTATGCGGAAAGCTTTAAATTAATATCCTTAAGTTTTAGTTTGCCTCATACAAAGTTTTAGTTTTTTTTGCTGCCTTGCTTCATATTTCAGGAAATTATATTGGTGATCGTGAAGGGAGTCATTTAGGCTAAAAACAATGAACGTACACCGCCGCAGTTATTACTCACAAATCCATGCCGAAACTCTCAAATTTTTCAGCCTCTTTTTTCCATTTTTAAATCGGGCAGCAATAATTTTTCCTAACAGGGCCACATGGGGCATTCCTTATGGGGCAAGGCGATAGATTCTCCCTGTGGGCGCTATAGGGCAATCCACATGGTGTTCACATGAGACTACCCTCATAGGAACTCCATCTGCACCCCCTAGTCGGGAGATAAACCAAGTGGCACTTAGGAACCTTAAGAAATTAAGAAACAAAACAAGAGTACGACAGAATATTAACAGCAAAGTTGGAGGAAATAACAAGGAGTCTGGAAATGCAAACTGATATGAACCTGATGTGGACCTTGAAAAAAGAAAAAAATCGCAGAAACAAGCAATAATGTATTGAGGCACTGGTTTGATGATCAATGTAAGAGAAGCATTGAAATACAAGACCTCGCAAGACAGGTGTAGTTAACAAGAAGTACAAGAGGCAATCACGAAAAGTACAAAGGGAAACGAAAGAGAGAAAATCGAAGATAAGGTCAATCCCTTCGAAAATGCTATCCACACGGCGTATAAGGTATCCTGCCAAGTAAGGTGGAGGAAATGATGATGGAATGAAGATCTCTCTGAACTCACGATTTTTTACTCACGAATAGTTGTTACAAAAAAGGCCTTTGGCAGGCTTAGAAAAACTGCCTAAAACTGTGCAATAAAGCCATTGCCTCAGCCCAGATAAATACGTGGCAGGGGTATTGCCAATCTATTGAGAGTCATGGAAACTCTGCCAGACTATGTAGGATCCTCTCCAAAGAACACTCCAGTCCGTCCTTTATAAAAATGCGAACAGAGCTTGGACGGAGTCCCAGGCGGTTCTATAGAGCTATTAATGAACACACACTTTCCCGGTTGCAAGCACGCAAAAGATATTGAAGCATCAGGGAATGGCCAGAAACACTGCTGCCGGTTGGAGGGGTACACCCTCACTTTATCCTGGGCACCAAAACTCAACTGGACGTCGAACATCTAGGAAAGGGTAAAGAATGCCTGCATAGCCTTCTACGCCTATAAAAAGGCCTTCGACAAGAGATGGGGTCAAAGATAAAAAAATGGTCCTGTGGATATACACAGCTGTGGTACGTCCAATTCTCAAGTAAGTTTCGCTAGTATCGTGGCCAGTACTGATTGGACCACGAAACGCTCTTGATGTTCTCTTGCACCTACTGTAGTGCCCTCAGACTGAGAGAATCCAGAGCTTTTACCTCAAAACCTTACGGACATAGCAATATCACGAACCTTCCACTCAAGGCTACGGTCGATACAGCGACGCACTACCTTCCCCTAGATTGATCTTCAGCAAGAACTTCTCCGTGGAAATGCCCTCAATAAGACAGTAGAGAAAGCCCTAGCCCCTACACCTAGAGAGTGGAGAAAGGGAGACATCCTCAGGAAGTTCGATATACGAATATTCAACGACGACTCCAAGACGACAGAGGGCGTCGGGCAGGGATTTATCTAGAGACCACTAACAGTTCACTGTCCTGGCACCCCCCGGAGCAAGCTCGTGTCTTTCAAGCGGAAGTGTCGGTGATTCCGAAGGCCTGCCAGAAAATTATTTTGGGACCTACCCAAAAATGTACCATTGGAATTTTCATAGATAGCCAAGCCTCTAAACCAGTGCTTTTCAACCTTTTTCATTGAGTGGCACCCCTGACTGAAAAATAGAAAATCGTGGCACCCTTGACCAGCGGCACATCTAGAATCTGAATGGGGGGGCTAATGGGTCAGATTAGTTTTTTTCGGAAAGCCTCCTCTGCATCCTATGAAAATACTGTAATATTTTGTGATTGAAACCACAAGCTTTACAAAATTACAAATTACTTGTTCCATATATTGCAAAGAATGTATCGGGATCAATTGTGATAATGTGCAAGTAGCCGATATTGCAGAAGATGATATTATTGACGATATACAGGGTGTTCCAAACCACTCGTGCTACTCAATTATCTAGGAAAGTTTCGATTGAAAAAAAAACATGTGTTCAATATTTTTTGAAAATCTATTTGACCATACAGAAATTGACCCCCCACCCCACTCCCCCTTTGGGGCGCCAGCACCCCCAAAAATCATCAAAAATCAAAGTCGTCCCCAAAAATCATTCCCCTGTACCCCCAGGGAAGCTTCGGGCAAAAAAAGGTTGCTAACAAAAGTTTGATATTTCTCTTCAGAGAATCAGAATCCGTGAAAAAAAAGGGTATGGTCAGAGGCCCTTCGCAGACTTGTCCATAATTTAAAACCGGTTTTAATATGAGTTCAATAATACACTCGGAACTCACTTTTCTCCATCATTTTCGTGTAACGATTGTAATGCCTATGAAGTAGTGTGGGGTGCAAGCACAGCGAAGCAGCTTTACTGAGAACGAAAATATGCTTGTGTTAGTGTAATGGACGGTGAAACCAGAAAATGTTTGGGTGAACAAATGATGGAAAATTATGGAAGAAAAGTTGTCTTCCCTGCGACCCCTTGCCTATAAAACCGGTTTTGGTTTTGATGTTATGGACAAGTGTGCGGAAGGCCAGATAGATTATCGAAAAATATTAAACACATGTTTTTTTCAATCGAAACTTTCCTAGATAATTGGGTAGCACGAGTGGTTTGGAACACCCTGTATATCTTCAATAATATCATCTTCTGCAATATCGGCTACTTGCACATTATCACAATTGATCCCGATACATTCTTTGCAAAATATTGAACAAGTAATTTGTAATTTCCTGTATAAGAGGGAGAAAAATCGAAAAAAGCTATGTTCGAGTGGCCATATTTCGGTCCATTTTTAACCACACTTTTTTTCAAACTAGCATCTTAAAGGAAATTTTGTCTACTTTTTTTCTATAAAGCAATGCCCATACCTATCTCTGACCCAAAAAAAGTTATAGGCTAAAAAGCAAAAAACTAAAAAAAAATCAAAATTTTGGTTTTTTTTATTTTTGTTTCAACATTTTTGGCATAAAAAAATTTTTTCAAAATTTTTTAAATTAGCCATTTCGATGGGAAATTTAATTCTCTACAAAAAGTTTTATATGAAGTATATCGAAATTTTTCTTCGTTTGCGAGTTATATTGAAGCCACTGAAAATGGTCCATTTTCACCCCTATCTCCAATTTCCACCCCTAATTTAATAGCACTCCGCGGCTTTTTCTTCTTAAATGACCCATTGACCGATTCCTGCAATAAAAACCCGGGAAAGTATTAGTTCCTTTCTATACGACGTAATCAATAGCCTAGTCTGTAGGCCGCTTTACTCTTACTCTGAGGACATTTAATACATATTAGAATCAAACTCGTGAAAAAAGTTCTGCATTGGTATTTATTTTCTTTAATTTGCTTGTTATTGTCATTTCGGCATTACAATGACACCTCGCCTCATTTGAAGTATGACATTGTACTCTTAAAAGAAAAAAGAGGCTCCTCTTATAAACTAAGCCAGCCAACACTATCTCGTAGAACTGACAATGAGTTGTCTTGAACTACACTTAAGGCTATAGCCCAATCACGACTTTATTCGCGTTTACGCGCGTCAAAGCGTTGACGCGCTTTGACGTCGATATTTGATTGTGTGTAATTCAAATCGAGCTATCCCATTCCCGACTTTGCGGCGTCAGCGGCATCAAGCGACGGCAAAAGTCGCCAACTTTCAACTTTTCGCGCGTTGGCAGGCGTTGAAAATTGCAAAACTGTCAAACTGTCGAATTATCAAGATTGAGATTTGAAAGTGAAGTGAAATGAACCTTCAACGGATGTCAACGCGCATGAAGCAGCTGCCGCGTATAACGCGGCATTGGGCCTTCGCCTTTAAGTAAATTTCAAACGTTGCGGCAACCCAGTTGAAAAACACTGCTCTAAGCTGTGGATTCAGCAATGATGCGCTCCAAGCTAGTGGAGCCATGCAGAGCTGAGCTATACAGGGTGTCCCGTCCTGACTTGCCAAGCGGTTAATATTAGATAGTAGACAAAAAATGATTGCCGAAAAAGATAAAACTCGAGATAGGGCGTTTTGAATTTTGGCTTTGGGGAAAAATATAGTTTAATGATTTAGAATAAAAAAGTAATGAAACAACGGTCGATTTCCACTACTGTAATTTCCACAGTAGTAGGTACCCGTGCCAGTACCTAAGCAAGGAGAAGGCAAAAAATTCCTGCAATAATTTTGCAGCAACAAACAATCATTAAGTTCCTTTCGAATCAGAATCGTCTCACTCTTCTCATTCTGCGACGGTAATAATAATACTGGGTAACGATATCTTCATCACTACTACTGGCACTAAACATTTTGCAAAGTGCACTGGATAAAAGCAAATTCGTAGTCCAAAGACAATCCTGGAGGTACATAGGTTGATAGGAAACTTGCAATTTCAGTCGTGGCCGTGTAAAGATGATGAGTAACTACAGTCGCGAGTCTCTAAGTCTCTGTATACGAGCCGCCGAGTATCTGGTATTTTAGTATCCCCGTGTGAGCAGTGCCTAAGACGACCAAGAAATAGATGGATGAATGGCGTGCTAGAAAATATATACGGAAAATTTGTTTATCAAAATAGAGAGAACTAGCAAGACGTAGAGACGACTGGAAGAAGAGACTTCAAGAGATCTCAGTCCTACAATGACTAAAGCGTCATTTGAGAAGAAGGGCTCGTCATGTGGCGCGATTATAAGATTTAACAAATGGTGTATTCGGACGCAAAGAAGCAGGTATGTAAGGCATTGGAATAACTGTACCAGTTTCGTACAAAACCAGACAAGCAGGCCGCGACAACGTTTTGTTTATTGGTCACATGTCGTATGTGCGTGATAAACGGAAAAATCAAACCCAATTGTCTTGTTCAACGAAAGAATCGTTCGGTCTTCGTAAGGCCAAATCCGAATAATATGTAGCACTTAGAATATCAACATTTCTATGATATTTAATACAGTGAATTCAAGATGTTAAAAGGAAAACTATACAGGGATTAGTTTACGGCGCATTTTCTATCACAAACTAAACTTGATGTTAAAAAATAACAGACTTTTTTTTGAAAACAATTTTAAGTGTAATTAAATAATTGGCCTTAAATTACATATCATTTATTATGTTTCTGTTCCCGAAAAAACATCACACATCAAAATAAAAACGTCAACATGCGCCATTATCGCGTATTTTAATTAAATTTAATTGCTTCTAGCCCGGGAAAAACATGTATTTCAAACAAGACGTCACCACTTCATATAAAATACCCCGGCAATTTTTTAGGCTTTATTTCGGGACTTTTATAAATATTTAAAAAAAATCATTCCTGCAGAAGAAGACAAATTCAAAAATTTAACAAAAACCTGTCGAATTTTTTTTGCCTTTTTTTAAAAAAACATTCAAGAACGCGCACAGACGTGATAAAAAAATATTTAAAAATCGTCTTCAAACGAAACAACAATACATATATGTCGTTTTAAGGTTCTTAAAGGTTCTTTCGGGTCATCGTTTTTAATAACCTTGTTATGATGTAGATTCAGACTTTAATAAATACCATAAAAAACTAATCACATGACTTTATAGTTTTTTTCTATAAAATTTAAATAAAACGCATTTAATAAAGCCAATTCCTTTTTTATAAACTTTTAGGAACAAATTAAAGGATCCAGTTTTGTTGTCAAGGTTAATATCTGCAAGTTACGTAAAATGTGAATAAAGATCAACAAGTTTTACAATTGCAAGCAAATTTCTCGTTATCAGTTTATCTAAAAACTTTAATTGGGAATCAAAGATTGCCTAAAAACTAGGATATGGAAGCAGTTTTTTTTAAGTTGCCGAAATTAGATTCAATCTTAAGATTTCAGAGATACTTATAACATTGGAGAAATTTTGAATATGTAAAATAAGAAGCAAGGAATAGAAACACGGCTACAAATATTGACATCGAAAAAGTTCTTTGAAGAAGATCTATAGAAGATAGGAGGAGCGCAGGACTCCGACTGCCTTGCCTTATGGAGGTCAAATTACTCCTTTATGTACTCTGTCGCTGTTCTTTCATAGAGAGGCAGGGGCTCGTTGTTGAAAACGACTTGTCTCGAACTGTCAAGTCAGAGCGACAAACCATTAAGCAAAATGGTGCACTTGTTCAAGCAATCTTATCCATAAATCTGAGTTATAGGGGTCGTAGTACAACAGCAAAAGAACTCCTTTCGAGCTGTCGGCGGTTAGCAAGGCTCCTTTATATGTATAATGTCTGAAAGTCAAGCTATGGCTCGAAAGAAAGAGATAGAAATAAAAGACGGGTAGGGTACAAAAATTCCGCTTAGGTCGGGTCTTCACCTAGCGGACGGTGCATCTCCTTGTTCACCTGGTAGTCTGGTACTGCCTGCGTCACAGCCTTTGTCAGCTGGTTAGCGGGATTGTCTTGTTTCAGGAGGCATAACAATCCGACGAGGCGACAGTACTCTGCGTTACTCTTACGCCTTTGACAATATAAAACCGACTCTACCCGATGCTAAGAACACCCTCCGACGCACAGTGGGGCCAAATCCAAAAAAGCTGGCCAAAAGTCGAAAAGTGTTCTAAATGATCTCAAATTGTTTACTCGGGGGTTTTCGGGGTCGCTGATTACGAATCCGTTATCAGAATTGACATTTTCAAAATGGCGGACTCAATATGGTGGACATAACCTCCCCAAGAAGTCGCAAACTTTAGTAAATAATACCGAAACATATTAATGGGGGGTATTCCGGGTCGCTGATTACGAATCCGATATCGGAATTGAGATTTTCAAAATGGCGGTCTCATCATGGTGAACATTACCTCCCCAAAAAGTCAAAATCTTGGCCGCTGATTACGATTGGTTATCAGAATTTCAATTTTAAAAATTGCGGAGTTAATATGGCTACATGAGAGGTTTGGAAGGCTTCAAAAAGGACTAAAATATGTTTTCCTTATAATGTTGTCATTGTTTTGTATCTAAAATGTTATTAATATTATTTGAAACGGAAATTAAAAAAGTGATGTAAAGATTTAATGATAATATCTACATTTCTTTCTAAATGAAGAAAATGGCCACAGATACAAAAAAAACTATCATGGGAATAATACAAATTTAAATGAACCAGTTGAAGAAAGTATAAGCTACGTTAAACCTCTAATGCCGGATCCACACGTTTGTCAAGGCTTGGCAAGCGTTCGAAAATTAAAAACGCTTGCTTAAAACAAACGTGTGGACGCATCACAAACGCTTGCCACAAACTTCCTTTGCAAGCATTCGCAAATTGAAAACGTTTGCTTTGGTTTGGGGAGCATCCACACTCGACCGGATCGGCCACCAAGCCAAGCTTACACAAGCCAAGCCAAACGCCTTCTCCACACGTTTGAATTTGCGAATGCTTGCCAAGCCTTGACAAACGTGTGGATCCGGCATAAAAATCATCGAAGTAATTTATGTACATAAAATACGAACAAATTTAATTCTCACAAAAAAGTTTAAGTCAGTCGTTAGGATTCGACTTTCTAGAAATATAAATTTTTTCAATACAAAATATGTCAGTACATACACCCATATCCATACATATATTGCTCTTCAATGTATGCGTATATAGAGCTAGCTAAAGTATACGTGCCTTCACACTTCAATATAAGCAAACGAATTGACAAAATACGTTGTTTTTATTTCATTGGGTTCTGGTCTCTTATAACGATCAAACCAATTTTAATTAAAAAAATTAGTAAAAAAAGGCTAGGGGCAGCTATGGGCAGCTATTTTTTTATTCATTTTATAGCTTACATGTTTACCTAACACCTGATATGCGTTAAATCATCGAACACGACAGAACACCATAACTTTTATATTATAAACCCTCTTTTTTTTGTTATTTAATTTTTAAAAATCAGGAACAATCCATGATTTTTTAACAATAATTCATTCATTAAATTTGTCTTTGATAACCATGGTTGTATTGCACTCACCTCCAGGAGTTGATTCCATTTTGTCTGATCTCAATCGGTCATGTTTTCAGACTTCCACGCCTTTTTTTGCAATATACCTTTTTTTCAATTAACCGAACAAAGAAATGCACCTTATGCAGAGGTGTATTGCAACTGAAATTTCAGAGCAGATAATAGGTTTACGATTCTTCTGTATGTATTTTCTGACACTTAGGGTATTACTGTAGCCAACCCAATATAGAAAAAAGTCAAGCTAAAACATTTTTTTTTCGACTTTTGGCCAGCTTTTTTGGATTTGGCCCCACTGTGCGACGTTGGGCGGTTGATGGTAGGACGCATCGTGTGGCCGATGCTCGAACTAGAGTTGAGCTGCACTGACACGAAGCAGTACATTTGTCCCTTACGCGATGGTAAATTGTACTGAGGCCTAAATTTTTTTAAATGTCCTGTTCCAAAAATAATGTCCTACGGTATACGAGCATTTATCGAGATAAATGAAGGTAGGTGTGATTGTAAATTACATAGTGGAGAGACATTTCTAACCTCTTTTGTGGCAGCAAAATTTTCAACTTGAAATTAGGCGAGGTGGGATTGCAAAATATAAATATACATTGTGGAGGCATAGATTTCTTACTTACTCATAGGCAGTTTAGTGCATATTAGAATTAAACCCGTAAAAAAGCTCTTCATTGGTATTAGTACAAGATCCGGCTGCAACTTTCTGCACTCATCGCTTTTTTAATCAAAATGCAATTTTTATTGATAGTTTTAAGTAGAGAAATATATTTATGCCGGGTTGCCCATTAAAATATGGGCGCAAGTATTTTAAGCCAGGTCTAAGCTCTGTTAAATATATACGTTCATAACGTATCCTCTTAAGTTATATATATCAAATTAAAGCTAATTTTTACGACGATAGAATAGGGTTGCCTCTGTCAAAGTGGCCGAAAATAGGGGTTGCCAGCAAGTATTTGGAAAGATATTTTTTTTTTAATTTTTTTAGGGCTGGCTAGTTAGCTAGCTTGCTAGTGCTGCAAATTTTCTGGCGGGTACGGAAACTTTGGGCAGAGCGGCGGCTGTCTAGGTCTGCTTCTTGGCTACCCGGGTTCCAGGCCGCCGTACTGTCTTTGGTCTGTAGGGAAGGAGTTCACAAAAGCTGGGCTCGGGTGTACTCCGTGGGGATCTCCAATTCCACTTCGGCCCTCCTTGCCATGGTAGGAAAGGTAAGGTTCATCCTGACAGAGCCTCCATATCAGAATAAGGCATTATACAACTGGGTGCGCCCGGTGCCCAGAAGAGATCGTTAAACGACAATCCTACCCACTACCATGCAGCCCTGGACACGATAACTTTACATCTTATCTTGGTAGGCGCGATCATATTAGCCCATTCCTTTCAGGACAGCTTCCAGTAACCACCACGAGGAGGGTATGATCGCACTTCCATAGTTACGACACGTGCGTATTTAAATATTTAAATACACTACATGTTGCTCCCCCTATCTCGCTGGTGACTGACGACCGTGCGCAGTGATGTTGTTGTAGAGAATTCTACTGGATAATGTACTGCTTCAGCTTGATTGCATATGATATTTACGGAAAGATAGTTTTTTGAGTGACCAGAAATCTTTTCTACCCAACTACGAGGGTCGTCTCAAAAGTAGCTTCCACTATTTTTTTAAATCCGTGTGGTTGGCGGGAAAAGTCTGGGAGTCTCAGGAAATTTGCGTGTAGCTATAGGGCAGCACTGTAAAATTTCTTTGCGTGTGCGTCGATCGATCCGGCAGTCAGGCTTCTTTTGGGATTCCAAAGGGGTCTTGTTGATCAATTACCACGACCACAGCTTTACGCTATTGCGAGGTGTTGCAAAAACTCAAAAAGGCGATACAAAACAACAGAGGAACTTAACAAAAAACTGTTTTTGTCAGTACATGAGGTTTTCGTAATCGGGTCCCAGCATTGGCCAAATTAGGAAATGTAAGTCTTTTAAAATACTAGGTAGTAGGCTTTCCTGATTAGGGCTATGTTAGGTCCAAATTGTTTTGTCCAGACTGTTACAAAACTAACTTTTTCGAGGCTTTCCTGATGGGAACCAATAAATACACAGTCCCAACAAAAATGGCATTTAGGGTTCTCTGCGTATGATTTTACAATGTGGGGTAAAGGAAAGATTCCGAGAAACCATTACATTATTGAGTCTTTGGAGATGGAACTTTTATAAACCAAGAAGAAGAAGAAAACCCAAATTCCATTTGTCATTTGGATACAAGGAGGTAAAACTCTTATGGGGAAAATGACAGGAAAATGGATGGGTAGAAGAAACTAAACTTCTAGTTCATTTTTGGCCACAAATGTCACCTTTGTCCGATGTACGCCACATGAAATTAATAAAAATTCTTTGCAAACATCAAAAATTGATTAATTACGAATAATCGCATTGATATAAATTGAATTTAGAAGCTGGTAAACAGCTGTAAGCTGGTAAACATAAAATATATTAGTAATAAACGAACTTGGCCATGAACCGGATAAATAGAATCGGCCATGTTTTTTTGGGGTACATTTGACTACAGCGCCACCATTAATCAAACGAAAATTGACAACACGTAGTTTTAACTCCTTGTATAGTCTCCATGGTTTTAAAAATAACAAGTGACAATCGCGAGCTTCTCTTGCTCTGAAAAGGTGTAAAAAATTTGTGTTTGTGGTAAAAATAGGATTTTGGATTAATAATTAAGAGAACAGTCGTATGAATTTAATGAATGTGTTTTGGATAAAATCGGTCCAGGGGAACAGGTGGAAAAAAAATAACAATGGTAGCGACGGTAGCAGATTTTTTAACGTTTCAGGTGCGAGCAAATTTTTTTAGAAAACAAAAAATAGTTCGTAACAGGGCTTAAAGGGCGAAAAATATGAGCGAAATATGGAAATTTAATTATGAGACTGTAATTGTCGTAGAACCTTATTTCAGGGCTTAAATTGTGGCTTCTGATGGTGCCAACCTACGATAACAATTTCACGAAAAAATAATAATAACTTTTCGCGTAAATAACAAAAATATAAAAACATCTGTTTCCGGGAAAAAGTTTGAACAAGGCCGACAATGGTCCTCGAGTTATTTTGAAAAACCTTATTTATTCGATAAGAGTTGCTCTATAAGCCCATTTTCATGAAATGTATGTGAGGTTCGTTTAATACCTTAAAAAATGTGCGTCTCAGTTCCAACGCGTGACTGGAGTTTATTCCTGAAAAACGATTGCCTTAAAATATATACAATAGGCAAAGGAAGTAAAAGAAACCCTATTTATGTATATTGATTTGATGAAATATTTTACAAAAATTTTATTTTCTACTTTTGAATCTATTATCTACCTATATGTCTTCCGCCATTTTGTGGGGCTGCCATATTAGATTTAAAATGACGTCATACAGATTACTGTATTATAATCGTCGTACCCTTTCATTTGATACACATACTGAGGGGTTTGTAAAGAAAAAGGTATTCCGCCATTGATCGGTTATATGAAAGTGGGTCAAAATCAAGTTGCAGGTTTTTTTAACACTTGATTTTACTACCCATCTATTTTTCATATCGTGCTCTATATGAAACGATTCTTAAGGTGTAAACTCCAAAACTCGTTTGAAACCCACCCTTTTTTTCAGATGCGGTAGTTTTTTGCATGACAAGCTTTTCTTTTAAGTTTTTTTCGTAAAAAGCTTTTTGGTGTTTGAGCTTTTTCTTAAAAAAAAAAGAAAAATTTTAATTAAATCGTAACGGTTTAGCCGCTAGGGCGTTTTGAATTTTTTTTCAGTGTTTTGCATATCACCCTGTATTTTTGTAACCCTATGACCTATTTTCATGAATAAGGTAACAATGTACGCAGAATACCCCCACCTATATAAAATTGTAAAAGTGACGGTTCCAAATTACCAACTACAAGTTATGAGTCATCAAAGTCAAATTTTTGGTTTTTTTAACAAAAATGTCTACTTCAACTACCTTTTCCTCCAAAAAATGCGTAGTTAACCAATTGGAAAGCTTGGACAATTTCCTATGAATAATGTTCAGGCAATTTTTGTGCTACGGCTTTTACTTGCATCATCTGCATTTGCATGCATTAAACTTTTCCGATCAGGCATGCCTGATCGGGTCCTGCCCTGACTATCTTCTGCAAAAATTTTCTAGTCGGGTAACATATGACCATTGAGAATACACACTTGATTATTTCTTGGCGCCATTATAGATCTTTCGCACAACCATGAATCTCCTGCTGAGTTGATATTCTACTTATCGTCATAAATGCCACTTATCAAAGTTTCATGAATCACGGACGATGGGTCTAGTATAATTGTTTTTTTAAAAAAGTTACTGAAAAATGTAGAATTTTAACATATAGAAAAATTAACAAAAGAGATCTACACCTAATTATTTTGCTGGATTCAACCTTCCCTTCATCACCTAGAAAAACTAAAAAAAATTCCTCTGTTTAAGTCATAACTTTAACAGCCTTAACATTATTGTTCCGTAACTTTCTCAATATACTTAACAAAAAGAAACCGAGATTCACTACAGCAGTTTACAATAATTCCACAAAAGTACTGTTCTTAATAAACTTCAACACTTTTTAAAATCCGAATCAGACTAAATATTGAAGAAAACACCACAGTTCTGCGCAATTAGTTAATTCTAGTCAACGTACTTGATACACTCTCAAGGAAATATCCAAATTGACCAGATGAATACTTTTCTATAAAACTTTGATAAATAAAGCAAACAAACATAAATTTCTCGTGCAGAAACTTCTTCAGTATAAAACATTCAGCAAACAAAAAATTCTTCTAACAAACATGGCGATAAAGTCTAGTCAGATACCACGACGTGTCTTCCGTCCTGTCAGTGCTCACTTCCTGTGACAAAGCTACCATCCGCGAAGTCTAATAAATTCATTTCATCCATTCAAATGTCAGAACAGACTATGACAGAGCAACGAAATTATCTTAAAATTCCTCCAATCAAAATTGGCCATCTTAAAGGGATCTGCTCTATAGCATAGATTCCCACGGTCCACATAGGATGTGCCCTGATATGGATGCACAACATAAGGTAGAAGTGAAGATTCTGCAAAGGCCAACTGCACCAGGTCGGAGTCAGAAGGAAGCGCTGCAACAAGACCTAAAGGGGCAACCCATAACCGATAACTGCCTTCAGGAATGCCGCCGCGAGAAAGATGCAGGAAAAACAAGTTTCGATGAATTAAAAGATTCAATTCGAGCCTTCTGCAACAAAAAGCCCCAGCGCCACAGGGCGATGAGTCGCAGATGCTCAACCTGGAAGGCGGTTTCTGGTTGCACCGCCGAAAATTATGCGAATTGGGAGCCGGCCGTTCATCAATTTACTGTTATCCAAAGCGCATTGACATACATACGGAATTAGCCCAAGGGATCTGAAAAATTTGCGTCTTTCATGTTTGTAAATTATTGCGTTCAGGAATCCTCGACGCAAGTGCAGCCAATTTCCCCGACGCAATCAAGGATGCAAGATAAGCCGTCGTTGATCGTCTGGAGCGGCGTGATCACTCCTGCTCGTTAGTCGATATGTATTTCGCAACATGTTGCTGTGTCGTGTGCAGCGAACGACACAAGAAGGCAACCGAAGGCATTTGTAAGGCTTTTAACAGGTTTCTGACGAAATCCCCATAGAAGAAACCCGTCCAGCGCCGAGAGCCAGTTCTGCCGAGCTGCGACTAATTTACGAGATTACAGATCAACTGGTTATTAGCAAGCGTTTAGAGGCGTTCAATCGGAAGGATTATATCCAAGCGCGTTTTCGCTCTTGTTTCAGTTATGCGATTCTTAATGCATATGCGTTGTAACTAGTTTGAATGCATGCAGAAAATAAACAGAGTTTTTGCGCAGTGTAGGGTGCGCAGCTTTAGTATCCAAAGTTGTGATTTGGGGCTTAGTGCAGTTAAATGTTCGAAGATGGACAAATGTGCATTTCATGCAGGTTGAGACTCATCCTGAGTCTCAGGATTTCTGGGGGTTGTTTTTCCGCCATCTTTAAAAATGGATGCAGATTATTTTTTGGTATATCTCGGTAACTGTAGACCCCACACATTTTTAAATCGACTTTTTGCATTTAATCAAATTACTTAATCATATAGTATAATTTTTATCATAGAGTTAAGAATAAAAAAAGTTATGAAGAAAAAATTCTAAAAACTTTGCGATCGATGAATTTTGAATCCGTATAACATAGACTGGGAGCTGGGTGGAATTGAGTGTGCAAAATGTGAGGACCGCATTCCATCAATAGATTTCAGTTGAGAATAGGTCAAAGATGAATAATTCGGATGTTGCCGGTCCATTTTTGGGTCCAATTTTTTTTACGCCCCTTTTTTTTATTGGGACCTCTACGACTTCCGTGGCCCGCTTTTTGATGATGAATTTTGATGAAGAACCACAAAATAAGACGAAAATATATAATAAAATTTTCGAAATCACGCTTAGTTTTCGAGAGACTGACACTTGAAGTTGACTTTTAGAGGAATCATCTATATTAATAAAATTACAGTGTCTGTCTGTGATTTCAAAATAATTGACATTTTCTATTATGTAGGTACATGGTATTAAACACATTCAAGTATTTTTAAAAATTTTGCCGTCTGTTTGTCCGGGCTAATCACGAAAATGGCACATCCGTTTGAAACGGGACTTTCACGAGAAGATTCAGTATTTTCTCGGGAGTGTTTTTCGCTCTGATCCGACTATCGTATTCGACTCGAAAACCAACCTAAAACTTGATCCGATAGTCGGAGGAAGCCGAGTGGAAACTTTTTTTATCATTACAATTGTAAACCTCAAAGAGCTGTATTTAAATATCCAGAGTTGCCTAAATAAACCTTAGTGATCGCGCTAATAGGCAACCCTTTTCTTTATATTCCGATTTTCGTAGATAGGGTTGCCTATAATGGCATGAATATTTTCTTAAGCAACTCGGTATATTTAAATAGACTTCTTTGAGGACTTCAAATGGAATGATAAAAAAAAGTTTTCACTTCTCAATCTTTTCGGTCGGATCCGATAGTAGAATTAGATTTTCGAAAGGCAGACCTATAGTTATTTGTTATTGTCAAATACTATCTTGCTTAAAAATTTCATTCTTTCAGAAATGACCTAAATTTTTTGACGGTCGCCGCTCGGACCACTTTGTAAATGCATTATGATCCCGCGAGCCGGGTGATATATTATTGGGTGATTCAAATTTAATTTAATATAATTTAGGAAGACCGTTCCAAAGCTGTGCTGCGAAGACAAAGCCTGAACCAAATATAACGTGCCGTACTGTAACCGTACGTACCCTAACGAACGAACATATGCAAGTTCATTAAGTCAATTTAGGTCGGTACCGTATGAACACTCATGTTCGTACGTTAGGGTATACGTACGGCTACACGGTACGGCACATCATATTTGGTTCAGGCTATAGAAAGAACGCTGAACAATTAACGTGCGAAAATGCGGAATTATTAAATTATATTTTCTGTGGGATTGGCAAAACTGCACAAAGTGGTTGAGGTATCAGGTATGCAGGTTTGCGCTAGTGTAGGATATCGTGAAACAGTCGCAAAAGCCTATACTCACGAAAGTCACTTAGAGAGCAGTCCAAAACGGAGTTCGAGTAGGGTGAAATGTGGCAGAAAAGTCAGGTTGAACAGTAGCAGAGTGAAAGAGATAAAAATACACGGATTTCGAAGGATTTAGCTGCAGTAAATTTAATGTCGACCAGTAGGATACATGGCGCAAGTCAACATCAACCTTCTCCACAGGAAATAAAGCTGCACATCGTCTGCATACGTATGATTCTTAGAACAACGTTAATAAAAATACGGAATAAAAGTGGCCCAAGAATGGAGCCTTGGGGGACGCCAGCCTGGAGCAAGGCACTTAAGGAACTTTAGCCACCTAGTTTAAGCTTTTCAGAGCCGTTAGATAAGAAATTTTGCAAAATTTGAAGAGCAGAAAGAGAAAAATGTACTTGTGAGGCCAGTTTTCGCAGAAGCACTGCGTGATTGACGCTATCGAAAGCTTTTGAGAAGTCAAGCAGCAATAGACAGCAAACGTCATGTTTATCAAGGGAATTATGAATATCCGTCATGACTTTAAGAAGAGCAGTTTCGCAGCTGTCATGTTTGAGAAAGCCAGATTGCCATTATATTTACAAGTTTGAGACGTTCACAATATGCAATTATTTGAGTAGCTCTCAACTTTTCAAGGACCTTTGCCAGAAATGGAGGAATACTGATAGGCCGAATATCGGAGGGACTGGTGGGAGAAGAGCGACCTTTGGAATGGGTATGATTAAAGCGTGCTTCTAAGTCGAGGGAAACTTTGATACCGTTGGAGTTGAGAATGCGAGTTAAAATAGGCAATAGACGAGGTACGAGCATTTTTAAGAAACTAGGCCAAATGTAATGTAATTGGTGGTGCAGGTTTTCGTCGGGCAAGTTGGCGCGATATTCATTTTTCGTTAATTCCATTTTCGAAAAGAAACGAATCGCAGTTGAAAATTGAACCAAGTTCCACAACGTTTTGTCCCAGAAATCTCAAATTACAAAACTTTTCTTTTATAACAAAAAAATCAAGTTTTGAATCTGATGCCTGATAAAGGGTTTTTCACATTCAGGACCTCAAAAATATGTTTAACAATTTAGCAGCAGAAAGTAGTTCGGCACGCTTAAGGTTAAATCCGGAAAAATGCGGATAAATGCAAACACCATTGAACGCACAGCGCTGACTAATGGTGACGTAGAATAGGTAGATTAATTCTGTTACCTCATTAGCATTATTACTGAAAATGGCGGAGCAGAAGAAGGCGTCAGTTTCAGAATAAATAAAGCAAGAAGCGCATATGCATGCCTGTTTCGCATATGGAAATCGACGGAAATCTCAACTAACGCCGAATTGCGGCTGTTCAACTCCAATGTTAAGGCAATTCTTTTGTATGTAACATGGACACTCAATTTTTGTTGCGGATACGGTCTTTATATTGAATTGTTACCGAGAAAAGCAATTGCTTGGATTTTTATCCATCAACCCGGTCATCCGGTGCACCCCGAGAGTTAATTCTCTATGGCAGGTTGTGAGTTTTAATCATTGCTCATAGCTGGAACTTTTGTTTCTTTTTCACATGTTGGAACCTTCTTAGTATACCTACAAAATGTTTCGTTAAATCTTGTTGAATCTCGCGAGCCGCGGGTTGGCCACCCCTGGTCTAGAAATAACAAGTCTTCATCTTCATACAAAATTTTCCCGCCGTTAGTTGTGTTCGTGCATATACGAACATCACTGCTGAGCGCAACTCAACGTATACATCGTGAACTCGGCGAGACAAAGCCAGATTCTCTCTTCGATCAAGTAAGCAGAACAGAAAAGCAAGGAAAATTGAATCAGCTGTTTTTTTTGCATAAATCGCAAATATGCACCAATACATCAAGTTTATCCCCATATAAAATCATAAAATCTTCCCACGGATAGTTGTGTGCGAGCGTGTATAAAAATGTTGCATTCCCTCTCTGATAGCCTGATATCGTCATTTGAAGAATTTGTGGAGACAGCTGTTCGCCTTTCACTCATTAACCATATGAAGATGAAAGACTTGTTAATATCTAGACTTTGATATAGAGCAGCTATAGAAGCCAGAAATAAAAATAGAAAAATATACATAGAGAGACCGACGAGGAGCAAGAAATTGAAATACGAGGAAACGTGAAGAGCAGCAAAAAACATTTGTAGGAAGAAGGAAAGACAATTCCTCAACAGAAACATCCTGAAGGTAGAGGAAAACTTTGCACACAACAAAACACGGGAAGCATACAAAGAAGAAAACTTTTTCAAGAAAGGCTTCAAACCCTCCTCCGGTATATCTAGAACGAAAAAGTTCCTTACGCTTTTTTTTCAACTGCGAATGTAATTCCAATATGAAGGCATGAGCTACAATTTTCAACACCATTCATTTCATTAAGAAGGCATAAGCATCTATTGGGAACAAAGGAAAAAGTGTGCAGGTACCTTAAGTGGCCCCTAGACTATCAATAATATTGTGCAATAACATTGAGCGAAATACTGACGGTTTCCTTCTTTGCCGCAGACAAGGCAATCTTTCAATATCACCCACAGACCGTCAATAATATTGCGCAAATCAAAATATTGCACAATATTATTGATAGACTAGGGGCCCCATTAGTGTTATAAAAACACAGTGGAAGCAGGTTTCCGGCTTCCCGGTAGTCGGCGCCGATGCGTGCTTATAAGCATTTTGAATTAACGCATGTTTTTAATTGGGCAAATAACACAGTCGCGGCAGGTTGAGACTTGTCGGTGCCGGCTGTCGGAGCTGATGAATTTACTGGAATGAAAATTTAGTTTTTTCTTGCCGGACTGGAAATGGATACTGAAAGTTTAAGAATCTGTCGTTATGGTGTCTTAATTTTTTGAATTAATGATGATATTCCCCATCAACTCTTCCCTCCCGATTCAGAGGATGTATACCCATTTTATTTGGTTTTATTGTACCAAGTACACAATCTAGCCAATCAAATCATCATCGGATGAAGAGGACATCATGTAATAGTGCCAACATTACGAGCACAACTGATGAGTTTTCTGCTTGCACCGGGTCTGTTTTAGGTCGCCACTGTGTTCGACCTAGGCGCGAGTAACCGGCAAGCAGGAAACCGGCTACCACTGTGTTTTTACCCTTATGCATGACACTTTGCATTACCATTTCTTTGCAAAGCTACCGGTTCCCATTACTTCCAATTCCAACAAAGAAACACTGCATTCTGATTTCATGAATTCATAAATTGCCTACTGGGAAATTGCCTACTGGGATCGATTCTCGCACGCATACACACAAATCATACCGCATTTTCTTACGTGACGATTTCTATGAATTCACTCTACCCGCAAGCCGCGTTAAGCCCTAGTAGGCTATTGAAAATGTCCAAAATTAAAGGGTAGAAAGGAACAATTGCGTTCAAGCATTTTTATGGTTTATGTTAGCTTGGCATCTAAATATGCTAAAACCACAAAGTGCCCCCCTTTTTTAGGGGTGCGTTTTTGTGCGCCGACCCAAAGTACCCCTTTTTCAGGTTTTTCAAAATAACTCGAAAACAAAGCGAAATTCGAGATTTTTACTAAAATACTTTTTTGTAGAAAATTAAATTTCCCATCGAAATGCATCTTTTAAATTTTTTTTACCATTTGTAATTCAAAGAATAATCGAAAAACAAAACTAAATTTTTTCGAAAAATCACATTTTTTTCTTTTTTTTATTAATTTGGTTATAACTTTTTTTACGGCATCCTGGGTATACATAAATGTTCACAGAAAAGAAAGGTTATGAAAAATTGAAGAAATTGCATTTTTTAAAATCACCATACGACCAACAGTGACCGAGAAATCGCCATTCAAAGTTGACCATTTTGAGCCATTTTTTAAATTATTTGCTCTTAAACATTTTTTTTTATTTTTGAGCAAATAAATTTGTTTTTGTGCAATAAAACAACAATTTCAAGGTAATTTACCAAAATCACTAATTTTTTTCCTGAAGGCACAAAAAACAGTACATTTCATACATACATAGATACGTAAAGAAGTTTATTCTTCAATATTCATTCTTTCGATGGAAATTTCAACTTCAGTATCAATATCCTTATCGACATCTTCTTGGGACATTTCAGGGACATTTGTATTTTCGCAATCAGTGCCTGCACATTCCTTGCAAAATATGGAGCATTTGATGTCAAACTTTCTGCAACTACAATTAGTATGACAGCCTTTTAAACATCCACATGAAATTTTTCGTAGTAGAGATTGCGGTGCAGGCGACATAGTCATTACAATTGGCATCAATCCATTTTGGGTTATCTTCCTACCCCATTGGAGAGCATTCAATATATTTCCCTTCCATTGTTGGATTTGAAAATATGTTCGCTGTCCATGTAATCTTACAGTCCCCGTGTTCTTTTAATGAACTGGGTTTTGAGAGCTTTTGAGTTCCCATACAAAATCGAAAACCCAGGTTTTATCTGGGTCTTCTGGTTCTTCGATTTTCCCGTGTTCTTTTAATGAACTGGGTTTTGAGAGCTTTTGAGTTCCCATACAAAATCGAAAACCCAGGTTTTATCTGGGTCTTCTGGTTCTTCGATTTTGTATGGGAACTCAAAAGCTCCTCAAAAGCTCTCAAAACCCAGTTCATTAAAAGAACACGGGGTTTGTATGGGAACTCAAAAGCTCCTCAAAAGATCTCAAAACCCAGTTCATTAAAACAACACGGGGAACATCAGCTGTTGGGGGTAACTGCGATAGCGTAAACGTTACATTCTTAGATAATCGTTTAAACGATCGTAAGCGACATTTAACTCAGCACGTATCGTTTGATTTAGGGTCATATAATAAAGCTACATTTTATACACACGGTCAGTGTCCGAAACAATGAATATGTGCCCATTTAAATAATATAAATCTTACCGAAGGATAGGCGTCCTTTTTTACGTTGTCGCGTTGAGTATACTTCTCCTGCTTCCATGCCGCAAATTACACAAAGTCCTTCGAAGTTAAAATATTGATGTCCTCTGCTTGGTACAGGGGATGGAGGATTGTTGTCGCTTTCTTTCCTTTTCTTAGCTGACGCAATATTCTTCTGTCGAATATAGGGTTTGTAACAGCTAACATGCACTTGTAGACTGTTTTCATTACTTAAAAACTGATGTTTTCCATCATCCCTTTCAATACTGGTGGCAGCTACAGTTTGAATACTTTTTTTTTGTAACAATCTGTTTGTTTCACTATTTATATTTTTTGAACAAAAAAAGCACGTTTCCATTTTTATCTCCTAGAGGTTAACTAAACAACACTAACACCGTACGAAAATGTGATCTGTTTTGGGTGAATAAGAATGTTAATGCCGTAGGACTCACACTATTTAATTCTGGGGATTTTCGATTTTAACACGTTATAAAAATTATTTTAACCGATTTCATCAAAAACGAGACAATAATTGCAAAAAACAGAATTAGTTTTTTATACCACAAATTTCTTAGCCTACCCTTATATAAATTCATTATATTTTTTGCTTAATGTTGTGTATATTTGGAATATAGAGATAGACAACACAGGCTTCAACAAAGAAAAAATGTTTAAGAGCAAATAATTTAAAAAATGGCTCAAAAGGTCAACTTTGAATGGCGATTTCTCGGTCACTGTTGGTCGTACGGAGATTTTAAAAAATGCAATTTCTTCAATTTTTCATAACCTTTCTTTTCTGTGAACATTTATGTATACCCAGGATGCCGTAAAAAAGTTATAACCAAATTAATAAAAAAAAGAAAAAAACGTGATTTTTCGAAAAAATTTAGTTTTGTTTTTCGATAATTCTTTGAATTACAAATGGTAAAAAAAAATTTAAAAGACGCATTTCGGTGGGAAATTTAATTTTCTACAAAAAAGTATTTTAGTAAAAATCTCGAATTTCGCTTTGTTTTCGAGTTATTTTGAAAAACCTGAAAAAGGGGTACTTTGGGTCGGCGCACAAAAACGCACCCCTAAAAAAGGGGGGCACTTTGTGGTTTTAGCATATTTAGATGCCAAGCTAACATATTAAACCATAAAAATGCTTGAACGCAATTGTTCCTTTCTCAAAGACATTTTCAATAGACTATAGACAGACATGTGATTTCGATATCACAATAACTATAATATTATGATATTTGCATTAGTCTGTCACCCTTATATCATAATATCGAAACACAACAACATAATATTAACGTAATATTGAAACACAGCCAACTTTCCTAATATAAACGTGATATGTGCATCCTCTAATGAGAGCAGCACTATTTCTGGCTAGCGGAAATATAATTAATCTATAAAATTTTCGATTTCTCAGCAGGTATAGCAGAGTAATTAACAATTTGCGTCTTTTAAACGTTCATTCTTAATCTAAATAAATATTTTGTATTAAATAAAACCGAAATCACTTTCAAAAAAGTAACTTCGAATGTATTTTCAAAAACTTTCAGTTTCAAATTAAAACTTAAAATTCTTACTGTCAAACATAGCACTGTCAAAGATATCATAATATTATGTCTGTCACTACCTAGTATATTCGATATTATGATTTTGTTATTATGATATCGAAATCGCATGTCTGTCTAGGGCTTTAAGGAACTTCGTTTCAATAAAACACTATAGTCACAGGAAGCGAAGATGTAAAGAGAAAGGTGGAAGGGATTTTTTAGCGACCTGCTGAACGAAAGTCCAATCGAGGGTGGAAAGAAAAACAAGAAACCACAGCACCACCTCGGGGGAATATACCCTCGAACGGATAAACCAATTTAACTACCTGGGGTCCACAGTCAGCGAAGACAACCATGAAACGATAGACGTGCAAAGAAGAATAAACGCCTCAAATAGAACATACTTCTCACTACTGCCAGTAATGAAATCCAGACACATCCACAGAAAAATCAAAATAAGGATCTACAAAACGATTATGCGTATGGGTGTGCAGCATGGAGTATCTCCCAAAAATCCGCAGACAAGATGGATATACGATGTTTGAGAGGAAGGTTCTCCGAAGGATATGCGGCCTAATTAATGAAGACAATGCATGGAGAATACGCTACTATCAGGAATTGTACGACTTATACAAAGAGTGTAAACTTTCAAGACATGCCAAGCTACTGCGTTTACGTTGGGCCGCCCCTGACCGAGGAATGGATGACTCAAGGATACTAAAACCAACCCTGTGCTGTATCTACTACCAGATGGCAAAAGACCAGTTGGCAAACCACGATCCAGCTGAGAAGACAGTGTTAAGGCTGATGCAACTGGAGGCAAGCTGGGGAGCAGAGAGACGTCTGGAGGAAGAAGCTGATGGAGGCCAAGGCTCGAATTGGGCTGTAGAGCCACCGAAGAAGAAGTAAGCATATTCACGTTTGGAGAAAACCGAATAAAATATTAGCGCTACTGTAAAATGGGAAAGCAAAAATTTGATAGTGCAATGGAATTTAGCATTTATTGACACAATGATGGGCAAACATGAATATTTAAGAATTTTTAAAGGAAATTTAAAGCAGTGATCTGAAAAATTTTGAATTCAGGACAGGACATAGTTTCCTTTTACCAAGCCGAGACACCCGAGGGCATGGCTCGACCGCCGAACTAGGCTTTTATACAGTTCCACCAAGTCCAGAACTAAAGCTGATCGAGCATCTCCGGGCTTTTTTGAGAAGTAAAATTCAAAAAAGAGGCCAAAGAGAATACTGGACCTCAAATGAATCCTGGAACAAAAATGGAATGCCATTCGACAAGATTTTGCTCCAAAGCTCGTGGAATCGATACCAAGAAGATAAGTGAAGTTGAACGCGCTGGTGGAAAGCACATAATGAATTAAGGTGCAAAAAACACGTCTTATAATAGCATTATCAATAGTTTTCATGTCTTGAAACTTTTTCTCCAGTCAAAAAACGAATATAATAAATTATTTTTATATTTTTTTAAAGTGTTTAAAGTGATAAATTGCAAATCTTATCTCCATTTATCCAATAATCGCAACTTCTTTCCTTCTGCAGTAACTTTAGGGTTTTATTACACTAACAGTACATAAGTTCAACTTACTTACCTAAAACTATGGAATTTCCATTGAAAAAATCTCGATAATATTAAAATCTAATTCCCACGCTTTTCATTCGATCAAATTAAAACCCACACAAAACATTATTATTCAGTCACAATAAATCTAGTGCAGATAGAAGACAACAAAAACAAATTAAAAATTCGCATAGCTATGCAGTCATGCTTACCGCAATAACAACCTGTTGCCGGACTGGCCACATTCTCTCACATAATCGGGTTACCAGCGGGCTAAGCATGCGCAGCAAAATGCAAAACAAATCTCACACCATTACAAGAAAATTATGATCTCGAAATTATTGTGTTCTCGATAATCCAGAAACGTGATGGGTTGGGTCTGAGCCCGACGATCATTATAGAACTCTGCTCGATATCTGTGCCAGATTGTGGCCCCGCCAGACCGCCTTTGGGCACCTTGTCTCAGGTCGGAATCCATTCTTTAGGAACGGCAAAATTCAATGAAGTACGTGTCGATTGAGCCTTAAACTTTTCTTGAGTAGCCGTTTCTCTGTTATGCTTTACATTTCGCACGGCAATCTAAGGTGAACGGTATACCCGGATTTGCATGATCGTTTTGAGGCTAATTGCATTTAAGGGTTAAGCTGGGCGTTTAGACCTCCGATGGGTATTAAATACTGTTACTATAACTGAGATTCAACAAATTTTGTGTAACGTTTTTAACAATTTTCGCGTCTTACATAACCGTATTCCGTACAGCGTCCACTGCACAACGTTCAAGTAATCTA
This sequence comes from Thereva nobilitata, assembly GCA_963855945.1. NCBI lineage: Eukaryota > Metazoa > Arthropoda > Insecta > Diptera > Therevidae > Thereva > Thereva nobilitata. The sequence goes on from OY979695.1 coordinate 126,319,519, forward strand.
GGCCAATCATACGTGCATAATCACCATCATAAATTCCTCGTGAATTGATGGATTTGGTGATTGCAAGTAAAAAAAAAATTTCGGCTATATTACAATTCCCAATTTAAACTAACGATCAGCAACCTGGGTACACACGTATCTTGGCAATTTCGGAACATTAAACTGCCACAGTAAAGACATTTATTGCTCTCGAGTTTTTACCTGGTGAAGGTAGCAAGATGTAAAGACCATGATGACGATGTACAGTATGTTGTCTTTGGACTTTAACGGCGAGATTTCGTAATCTACCGGCTTACAAGAGCCGCAGACAACTAGAGACAAGTGGCATGGGAAAATTTTATCCGAAGAAGGTACGCTGCGAAGGCAGAAACTATGCGACTTATGTAGGTTTTCCATTCGTACGTGGATATCAACATATTTGTACTAAACGTATAATGAAATCTTTGCAATTACAATCGGCCTGACGAGATCAAGCAATTTTGCAATGGATCGCAATGCAGTAGAATACAGACAGAGCAACTGCACACAAAAGAATGCATTTCATAAGTGGAGAAAGACGAATTTTTAAAGGAATTTTTCCGAGAATAGTTGGGAATCTTTGATGATGGGAAAGTCTGCACAGAGATATATTAAAAGTACCTTTGAAGTTTTTTTTTCATGTTTATTTATTTTTCTTACTAACAACAAGAATTGACATTATACAGAATCAATAGTCCATTTCGAAAATCGTTTATAGTCTCTTTTTCGATATCGATACTGGTTAAAAATGTCAATAATATTTTGCAAATAATAAACAAAAACTATTTTCGATGTTCAAAGTCAACGAGCTTTTTTTATCAAATAGGGAATTGGCGAGGCTTTTAGTGAAAATAAATTGTTATTGTTGTAAAGAACTGCAATCGCGAACCGAGTAAAATTTCTCATGTAACCTTGTAGAAAGCATGACTAGAATGTTGTAGTCTTTTGTTTTTCTTCAAGATTGCTAGCTTCTACGCATGCCTTAGATATATGTCTACTATTCGAGCATTTCTTATCATAAGTGTTATAGAGTAACTTTTCAAAAAGTAAACTTTTGTTCCAATGTGTGCTAAATAACATGACTCTCAGTATTGCAAAACACTAGTTTCAACCAGTGATTGGACAAGGACTTGGGTAAAGTAACAACTCTTTTTCAAGTCTAACATTTGGAAACCTAAAAGAAGAATATTTGTTACTTAAAAAAAATTATTCTAGGCGAATAATATTTTTACATCTTTGTTATTGTATTTTGTTGAATAGTCGTTATCAGCAGATAGTAAGCATTAGTAACACCAAATCTATAGTTGTTCCTGAAATAATCAAATCTGTATATTTCCTGTGTGCTGTAAACCTTGTCTCACTCAACGAGATATCGGCAGTCTAGGGCTTATGGCGCCCGACTAACATCACAGAGGTCAGGGGATTGCTTCTGGGCAGTGACATGGCCGTTTGTCGTTCCACTTCTCCTATCGAGACAATACCCGGCTGGCATTTAAAGGGGACATGCCTCATCCAACTTGTGCTCCCCATTTGGCAAATGAGGGGCATGCCGAAAGTGGGATTTCCACGAAGGTTCCCTATGGAGGACCCTCTGTGTCAATTAAGGGACATGCCGAAAGAGGGATTTCATGAGCACCACACAAAGAGAAACCCACGATACTGAAGTGAGGTATGCCCTATCAGCTTCTCATAAGGGCCCCATGAGGCAAACCTCATTAAAAAATAAATGGGGCAATTGCACCCAGTAGGAATTCTAGGTAGCACTTACCTACTGGGCAACATCTGCCTTACGTATTTGGAAAGCTTTTTAAAAAGCTTTAAGCATAAGCTTTAGATTCACAAATGCAAAGCTTTAGTTTTTGTTTTTGCCTTGCTTCATATTTCAGGCGATTATCCCCGTGTTCTTTTAATGAACTGGGTTTTGAGAGCTTTTGAGGAGCTTTTGAGTTCCCATACAAAATCGAAGAACCAGAAGACCCAGATAAAACCGGGGTTTTCGACTTTGTATGGGAACTCAAAAGCTCTCAAAACCCAGTTCATTAAAAGAACACGGGGGATGTTGGTGACGGTAAAAGTTGCCATTTAGCATACTCGATCGATTCTCGTTTCATTGCGGAGATCAAGTAACATTGGACGTGATTAGTGCTCAGTGGGGGTACCGCGACACTCTTGTTTAAAAATATAAAGCTTTCGACACCGCCACAGTTATTACTTGCATATCCACGCCGAAATTCTCAAATTTTTTAGCCTCTATTTTTCACTCGCGATGCGGCAACGCGTTAGTAACCCCCTGTGGGCCTTGTAAGGCAATCCACACGGGGTCCACATGAGGCAGTCGGGCCACCCTATGAGGCTATATGCCCTATATGCACCCCTCAAAACGCTGGTCGGGTATTTCTTCTTTCTTACCTTCTCTTTTTACAGAAATTTGAAATCGAACGGTTTAGCCGCTAGGGCGCTTTGAAGTTTTTTTTGTAGAGGTTTACATATCACGCTGTATTTTTGTAACCCTGTGAGCTATTTTCATGAATAAGGTATCAGTGTACGCAAAATACTCCCACCTATCCAAAACTGTTAAAATCAAGGTTCCACCTTACCAACCTCCAGAGCAACGAGTTATCAAAGTCAAAATTTCGTTTTTTTAACTAAAATTTCAACTAAAACCGCCTTTTTCTCCAAAAAAACACCTAGTTAACTAATATTTTTTTTTGCAAAATTGGAAAGCTTGGACAATTTCCTATGAATAATGTTTGGGCAATTTTTATTCTACGGCTTTTAGTTTTGGAGTTATAAGCAATTTGAATGCTAAAATTGGCTCTTTTTTAGTGTTTTTTCACCTAAGCTTTGCCAAAAAGTACCAAATAAGGCCAAGTTTCAAATCAAACTTGCTAAAAAACTTCAAAAGTAAAGGCCGTAGCGTAAAAATTGTCTGGAGCTTTCCAATTTTGCAAAAAAGCTCCAAGCTTTCCAATTTTGCAAAAAAAAATATTAGTTAACTACGTATTTTTTGGAAAAAAGGTGGTTTTATTTGGAATTTTAGTGAAAAAAAACCAAATTTTTGACTTTGACGACTCATTACTCTTGAAGTTGTTAGGCTAGAATCGAAGTTGTTAGGCTAGTTTTAGATAGGTGGGAGTATTCTGCGTATACTGATACCTTATTCATGAAAATAGGTCATAGGGTTACAAAAATACAGGGCGATTTGTAAAACTCTAAACAAAAAACTTCAAAACGCCCTAGCGGCTAAACCGTTACGATTTCACCACCCCCCCTTCCGATACGATTTTTTGTAAAACCTATCCACAGCCGGGCGTTTTGTAACTTTATGCAATACACCCTTTATATCTCCGTAAGAGATCCATAGGTCTACACCTTTTTTTTTTTATGTGGAAGACTAGAGCTCAGGGAAAGCCCTTTGTACTGTCGACAATCTATTTTTCTTCGTATAGAGTGCAATGTCAAACAGCAAGCCCTAGTCGATAGATAGTGAAGGGGAAGAGAGAAGTAGGAAGGAACTGCCACAACCACCTAACCCCAACCATTTCTATCGCGAATCTGGCATCGGGGCAATGAGAAACAACTCGCAAGCATATTGTAAAGGCAGATCGGTGGACACTGCTCGTTACGAAGTAGCGCGCACCGTGGAATACTCCCTAGAATACAAACAGTTTACCTTGGCAGCTTTCCTAGATATAGAGGCCTTTCGATACTTGGGATCCACAATGGAATCAGTCAATAGATTCCCCGCATGCTGGAAACTAGAATCATCCACAGAATCTGAGCTAATAGAAGAGCGATAAAAACGACGTAGACGACTCATGGCGATGGAAAAGATCCTAAAACTACTCGAAAGCTACAGAATACCTATGCGGACGACATATTGATGATATTAGTATCCGAAAAATGCCTCAGTGAGATAGGGATGACTCTTGAAAAAGCTTTCATATGTTCCAACCGTTGTGGGCTATTCGCCAACCCAAAAAAGACAGTATTTTCACCAACCCACGTTTAATACACTTAACGGTCGAGTACCCAATTATCCCAGTCAGCTAAGTATTTGGATCTTATTCTTGACCTAAAACTGAATTGGAGTTTGAATATCGAAGAAAGGTCAAGGAAGGCCAGTATAGCTTTCTATGCTTGTGAGCAGACTTTCAGCAAGAGGTGGTTTTTGCAGTCGCACATGGCGCTGGCTATACACGGCAATTCTTAGACCAGTGCTGACAGTGACTCTACAATATTGGATTTTGGTAGCGACCTCAATTTTGGCAGTGACCGGACCTCTACTAGAGAGGAATGGGGAGATTTCCAACCCGATAAGGACCATGATTTCTCCATCGCTTAATTTTTGAAAATGATACCGCCTGCCTAACAGACAGGATTTCTGGTAACTTTTCATGCCTGCCTAGCAATACAGTCGTACCCAAGGCCGGAAGCCAGCGTAATTATGTTAACAGATAGCCAAGAGGCCATTAAGGCACTAGGGTCGGCCCTTATAACTTCTAAGCTGGCCGATAACTGCCAGAACGAGGTCTTTTCCTTGTTCGGGAAGTAGGTATAGATAGAGTCACTCTTCAGCAGGGGCGGCGGAGCATAATCATTGCGGGTGGGGAGCACGTAAACAGTTAATGTTAAAATGCATAAAGTTAATCGGTCAATTTATTTACCAGCTGTCCATTAGTTTGAAATTCTTTTGTTATGGGGTTATGCCCGACTAGCATTTTGAGGTAAGGGCTACAGATAGGGCCCCTATGTGACTAGATCCCCTGCCTGATGTGGACCCCATGTGAATTACCCTATAAGGCCTACAGGAATCTAACGCCTTTCCTCATTCGGGCCTCGTCATAAGAAATGCCCCATTCCCCAAAAATCATTGCTACCCTATCCCGAGTGGATTTTGAGAATTTCGGCGAGGATATGTGAGTAATAACTGCGCCATTGTCGAAAGCTTTATAATTTTAAACGCGAGTGTAATTTTATCAATACGGCCCCCAACTAAGTACTAATCACTTCCGATGCTGCTTGATTTCTGTAATCGCACCAGAACCCAGCTATTGAATAATCTAAATGCACCCTTCACGGCCACCAACATAATTCCCTGAGAACCAATGCAACAAAAAAACTAAAGCTTTGTATGAGTTAAACTAAAGCTTGAATGTATTTCTTTAAAGCTTTTTAAAAAGCTTTCCGAAAACATAAGGCAGATGTTGGGATTTCCCCATTTCATTTGTAATGAGGTTTGCCTCATAGGGTCCCAATGAGAAGTTGATTTTTTTTGTGTGGGTTCATGAGGAAATGTCGCTCATTGTGGTGCTCATTAGGAAATGCCCCTTTCGGCATGCCCCTCATTTGCCACGTGGAATCCTCATGAGGAACCTACGAGGAATCCTATTTTCGGCATGACCCTGAGGCAGTCCCCTTTTTAGATGCTAGTCGGGTGGAGTTTAAAAAGCTTAGGCCACACAGTTATAAGTTCTTTATAGCCCTAATATAATATATTTAGTTTTCGTCGTATATTTAGTTTTCCTTCCCCACGCGTTCCGCCGCCCCTGCTCTTCAGTGGGAACCGGTCACAGGAAACATCGAGGACAACAAGAAGGCAGATGAATTGGCCAAATTGGGGGCAACTGTTGCAGGCACACCAGTGGAGAGTATAAAGAAAGCCCGTGCGGATGTCCGGCTCTGGCCAATATCAGACACAGTGTATTTGGAATCCTCTTTGTAAGGGGGGGGGGGGGTGTTTTGAAGCTCAAGGAAAATATGTCAGGATGGATCTAAAATCTCTCCTATTTTACTGCACTCTTTCATGCAAAAGTTTTTCACGAGTGCGGCTACAAAACGGCGGACCTTATGGCCAATTGTTTCCTAGCTTGGCTTTGATAGGACTGCCGCTCCTAACTACCTATCTTCCCTTATATTGCCATTATTCTGGCTCTACAGGTGAAAATGGTCTAACTTGCTCTATGCCGTTTTCCAGGCGGGTAGCATTTTAACCTTATGCTTTATTTAAAGAAAAGTTTTCGAACATCGCCTCATTCCTTTAAAGGTAACCTAAAATTTTCATTTTTAGAAATTTGTCTTGATTTTCGCCACTCTGGTCTCCAAAAGAAATAGGTAGGTAGGTACTATGCACGGGCTGGATACGTGATAGTTGGATATCTGCATTCCGGAAATTCGTCGGTAGTTTGATTTTTAAATAAAAACTGCAACAGCTAGTCTAGTTCTAAGATTTTTATGTGAAAGTCAAAGGTCTGTAGTGGGATTCCGTATCGATTCAGAGTTTAGATTTTAGAGTAAAATCTCTAAATTTAGAATAAATGATATTCTTTAACCAAAAATACTCGAAATTTAGAGTATATTTGAGCACTCTAAGTTAGCAAGAATGGGTCTCATGCGCCATCTAGTCGAAATCAAAAATACACATCTTTGTAATCGACTGTTTTCAACGTCATTTTTATTTTCAAAAACTCTCTTTCCCGTGGCTCTATTAGTTTTTCGAAATTTTTTTTATATTTCGATATATAACGCAAAAACCAAATTTTCGAATTTGTTTTCGATATTGTGAACTTAGCATACACTTTAGAGCAGCAAAGATTTTTTTATCGTTTTCTACATCCAAAAAAGGACCTAAGTCCCAATTTTCAACGAGATCACATTTTGTGCGAACTTTCAGTCTAAATTTGTCTCTGACAACTGGGCTATTTTTAGTATTAAAAAAATGTTTTTTGTTTCTTTCCTAATTTTCTAGGGAATCCAAAAGCTTCTTCTTTCTTCTTATTATTCTCCTTCTCAATTCGAAAATAATAATTAGATTTTCACTCATCATTTTATTACTTGGAAATTTTTTTTACTAATATATTTTCCAAACCTACAATTTTAACTGACACTTAGAGATCGTTAACGAATTTGTTTTCATAAAAATGTAATAAATTCCCACGAAGATCTAGTACTTCGCTCTAAGTTGCTTACAGAATACCAACTACTCTAACTTAGAGAAACACTTTCGATTTAGAGTTTCTCTAAGCTCTAAACTCTAAATCGATACGGAATCCCACTACTGGTGTCATCAGTCCGTGATGTTGTCCACGTAAGGGTGCAATATCTAGTAGTAAGCTTAGCGCGAAGTAGTATATAAAAAGGATACAATAGGTTAAGGGGATTCTGGGAAATGTGTGAGGAGAAGGCGAAAAGCCCTGGATTTGAATTCTTGGATGTTGTATGAGTTCAGGAATACTGACTGTGAATGGTTGGAACAGTCACGGTAGTAGAAACGGTAACATTTTGCCAGGGTTGTTACATTCCTACGGTCATGAGTCATGCTAGCAAATGCTGAAAGTCGAGTTGTGTGGCGTGACAAGTCGTTTCAGTTGAAGAAAATGACGTTTCAGTCAAATTACGACTTTCAGCACAGGGACTAGATAGCGGAAGTCCTAAGTTGAGTTTAGGCCCCTGCGCTGAAAGCGGTAATTCGACTGAAACGTCATTTTATTCAACTGAAACGACTTACAACGCCACACGACTCGAATTTCAGTGCAGGGCCCCAGAGTTGAGCGGCAAATCGTTTCTACAGTCGCCCAACATCGCAGAGCATCAGCTTGTGTCCTCACCAAGATCCTCAAGGAGTGAAACTATCGACGTCAGCAGGCTGTGAAGATTACGAGAAACTAGGCTTATTTAAAATCGAAGCTCTACAATATAGGTAATTCAATGCCAATGTTCTTAAAGATAATATGAGCATTTAGAACAACGATGAGAAATTATGGGCTACAATAACTTGATGTGTTTCTAGTATGCCAAGGAGAGTTCAGAAAGTTATCACAAATAAAGGAAATTTTGTAGGCTACTAAAAAAATATTATAACTATTCTCAAGAGAAATATATGTTATTATTAATAAAAAAGATAAAATACGTTTTATTTACAATTCCCATTTATATTAGATTTTTGAAAAATTATGCAAGTATTCGTCTAATGCATTGGCCAGGGGCAGTCGTTTTTTGATCAATTTTTCTTTTATGATTTTATTTTCTCGGTGCTATTTTCAAAAATCATAAATTTTAAATTAAAATTTTTCAAAAATGCACGTTCTTCAAAAAAACATGTAAATTCATAAACATTCCATGGCACAAAATTAAGAACAAAATATTATCATCGGCCGACAACATCGCATTTCTTATTATACCTTCATATTCTGGTAGAAACAAGTTACAAATAAAAATAGCAATGTTTCGTCACTTGTGACGTAGGCATTGGGGCCTTAGTACTATTATAGTTAACTAACTACCTATTAGCTCGTTGGACTTCCCATCGATTTTTCATATTTAAATCTATTAAAAAATTACCATAATTTTATTTTAGCATAAAATAACAAAACTTACCTTGCTTGAACCGATGCGATGTTATTCTTCCGGATAGCGATATTGTCTATCTGAAATAATAAAAACAAAAGTATTTTACAACCACATACGTAATTTATATTATATATGTATACAGAAAAAAAATATAAACAAACTAATATATGAAAAGAATATGAATTTTGAGCGCACATCGAACGTGCGATGACAGAAAAACAAACAATTTCGTCGGAATATGGAAATGTTTTCGGCACCAAGCAAACAAATTACGTTGGAAACGTGAGGCCAAAGACAGGTGCGCGATTGGCGCAAGATTTTCCGGAAGTTTTTTTTTTCAATTTTGTTTTTAAAAATTAAACAAATTTATTGTACTAGAATTTTAGTTGAGAGTTATTGCAGCCAAGGCTATTGATGACATTAATATCTTAGATGATTACATGTTTTGAATAAGACTAGCATTTATTTGGCACGTACGGAGATCAGGTTTGTTTGTAATCAGGAAATTTTTATGAGGACGAAGTCACGGCGATTTCTTTAAATATGATTAAGTAAATATTTATTTTTGCTATTAAGTCGATTATTGCGATTTGAGTAGTTCCGAGAAAAACTAATCACCGTCTTCAGTGGTATTAGTAAAAAAATTTGCATAGGGCAATAAATAATATATGTCAATACCAGTATTTTCGCTATAATTATAGTCACAAAGAATATCAGAAAAATGATCAATCTATAGTTCTTAAAAATACGTAGCATCTGCTTCGTGTAAAGAACGTGCGAAGAATTTGGTTGCTTGACATGTGTTTTAAACGAACATTAAAATTGAAATCGTAAACGACACACAGGTGCGTCATGGAATGATAGTTATCACCTATTGGCCGCTCACCAAAGACAAAATATGAATACCAGCTGATGACCACAACTTCATCCGCGTAGAAACACATATTTATCTTGTCATTGACATTTGCGCTTCGCCGGTCTTCAAGATATTAATTTTTCAGGATCTACCTGAATACAAGATTACTGGTTTTAGTCTTTGGCTAGAAGATGACCATGCGATCAGGTGAACTGACTCCATAGCATGCCGCATATAACTGGCCATGAGAAACACGAGATGCTCCTCAGATTTATAATGGCCACGTTCAAGATCTCTCTCCTTCTCCCTCTCTCTCTCTCTGGGCATTATTTTTACGGTCATAGTAAACCAATCTCTTACAAGAGATTTCAGACATTGAACTTATAGTGGTTGAGGTTGAACTTAGGAATTCGAGGAATAAAAATTGCTTTTCTTTGTTTCACTCCTATGAAAATCTTGGCTTCGATTAAGTATTTGTACAAAGTTTGTTTGGATTCATATTTGAGAAATCGTAAATAGGCCGTTTTAATCCAGCCTACTGTCTCTTCATATTTAGAAGCGCTTTCTGGGGTTCCCCAAGAAAGCCACTTAGGGCCTCTTTTATTTAAATCCTAAATCTGTAAGTTCTGTTTCAACTCTTTTTAAGCATGCTTCAGTACTCCTTTATGCGGACGATATGAAGATTTTCGCCCCCATACGTTCTGAGTCGGACTGTGCCCTACTGCCGGATGAACTTAATGTATTTCTTGAATGGTCTAAGGGTATTGATCTGGAGCCAAGTAATTCTAACTGCAATGCATTTTCTTCTTTTCGCTCAAAAGCCCCTATAACCTACCCTTACTCGCTCAATGGCTGCATACTTGTTGGTCCGACTCGACTCAACAGTCCAGTGGCCTGTAATAAAGCCAATCAAATGCTTGGGGTCGCCACGGGAAATTTTTGCCATTAGCAATGGGAAATTATTGTCATTGCCGGAAAAAATTGACCGTGGAGACGCAGCAGCATGTTCGGCAATATTCCTCTAAAATAATACCAAAGATGGCGGAAAATGAAAATACACAAAAATAAATTTTGTTATTCTGGGTTAAAGCCGATACGTAAAATGGATGATATTTTCATATATTCTTCATTCTCAAAACAATTAAAATTAGTATTTGTTTTTTTACTTTTGGTATTTTTTCTTTAAATCTCGCGTAAGCGCATCTTTTAAAAATCAAATTACCGAGCAATGAAATTCCGGCTTAGAAGCGTTGACAAGCAATATTGTCGGTTACCATTGCCGGAAAAAAATGCCCCTGGATTGAATTCTTAAACACTCTCATCTATATACATTAACAGCGTTACCGTGAAGTGGATATCACAGCATGAAGGATCTGATGGAAATGAGCCACCAAGAATAACACTGGTCATAAAAAAAATTTTTTGCGCATGAGATTTTAACATTTTCTGATTTTCTACGCTAAAATATTACAAAAAATGCTACTGGACGTGGAAAATATTTGCTTTTAAATAGGTAATAGCGATTTGACCATTAGCGCCAAATTGGTAGTCGGTTATTGCGGGTTGTCGCCGAAAAAGAGAAGTGAGAGAGAGGCTGCATCTTGGCGGGCAGTCGCGAAGATGCTTCCTAATATAGAGAAACCCCGGCCAAGCCGACGAGAGTGGTTATTTCTGTCCTATTGTATGCAGTCAGTGACTGCAGCGACTTTAGACAGAGCCGATGGACCCATGGACCCATAGACCCATACCAAATGTGGAGAAGTGGGGTATAAAAGAACATGTGCGTTTCTACTTCACGCAATTCCTGAGTGGCCATGGAGGTTATAGGGCACGTCTTCACCGCTCCAACTAGGACGATTCACCGTTTTGCCCAGAATATTCGGATGGAGGCGGCGGAGAATGCCATATTTCAATGGCTGAGGTTTGCTGATCACAAGGTTGTCTTGGAAATAGGGACGGGTTGCAGCTAAAACCGGAGAAGATCCTAGACCAAATGATGAGGTCGGAGGATGTATGAAGAATGGTGGAGATGGCGCTGATGGCATGAGCCGGTCAAGCGAGGAGAATGAGAGCTAAGAAGGTGGCTGATCTAGAGGAGCTGAGCTAGAGACCAAAACACCCGAGAGGCAGGAAATTCTCGGTAGAATGCTGTCCACCTTCCACGTCTGGTTAGCATCTTCAAAGGACCCTTGAAAGGGTCACGGTGCACAGTGGTTCAGAATCCCGAAAACCTGGTCAAAAGTCCCCAAAATGAAATATTTTTTTAGGGACTTTTAACCGGCTAAATATTTTTAGTGAAGCCCTTAGCATCATTTGGAACTATTAAAAGTAAGTAGATTTTCCAGGAATCCGTTATATTTCATTTTTAAAGTGGTCGTCTCGCGACCGAAATTTCGTCTCCGCTAAGTAAGAAAAAGTACTCCGCATTCAAAGCGCTGTGAAATTTTGGTTTTTTAGGGCATTGTAAGGCACCCATTACACGATAGGTTTTGCTCAGTTTTTCCACAGTTTTGCCTACGACTGATGGAAAACTTAACGTCTAAGGTGATGACTGACGTAATCCTCCGAATATTTTGATTTCCATTAATCATGACTGGAGGAATTGATTGCCGCTTGCATGAACGTGTAATGTGTGAGACATGGATTCTTCTCCTGAAAGTAATTATTATTTTATAAAGTCACTAAACGAAACATTTATTGCAGATTACGTTAGCTATTAACAAGGTAAGTTGCAATAAATTTCAGTGGGCGCGCTTCGGATTACTCTGATAAAGTAGGTGATGAGTCGAAAGTTCCGCAAGGTACCGCCTTGAAACAGGTCGTATATTGCCCAGTATACATTTCTGCTTAAAATCAAAAAGAAATTAGTTGTACCTAGCTGAAAACTTTACAATACAATTTTTCTTCATAGTCATAATAATAAGTAATTTTATTGTTCAGGAATTCTGAAGCCAGACATCTTTTTACAAAGAAAAGATATTTTCTTTCTCGTAAAGAACAATTTAAGAGATAAATTTAGTGTTATTGAGGATCAGCGCCCTCGAAAACCCCTATATAACGAGTTTCATGACATTGTGCTGATTAGTAAGGGGCGTCCATAAATTACGTGAGGTGTTTAGGGGGGGGGGAGGGGGTCGAGCCGAATCTCACCAAATCTCACGTGGGGGAGGGAGGGGGTCTCGGCAAATATCACGTAATTCTTTTCCCGTAAGAAACAGTGTAAAATTCCGAGAAAACTGGGTTAAATTAATAGTACAGGTAAATTAAGCCGAAAAAAGCGATATAGCGGAAATAATTAGGTACAGGCTGAAAATTGACTTTGAGGGTTCTTAATAAGGGGTTATAAAGTCTACTGATTTTCTACCGCGGGAAGCCCACTTTTTAGGGGGTTTTAGCACTCATAATGGGTTTTTTCGATTTTTCTGCAATTTTTTTTGCAATATTTCTTAATATCTTTTTGTTTTTTTCAATTTTAAGTACAATGTCTGTAAATGAGAAAATTTTTAAGATCGTCTTTTTGAACCGCACTTAGATTTCATTCACAAAAATCTTGGTGCAGTATCAGATGAACATGGTGACAGGTTTTATCAATACATATTGCAAATAGAGAAGGAATAATGAATCCATTACATAAAAAGTATACGTGATACTATTACTATATTTCGACTCAATAGCAATTGGGTATAAAAATTTTGCACTGCCGTTTACACTGTATTTGTTCACTGTTTTAAATACCATCCAACTGGAACATCTAAAAAAAGTAAAGAAAATAATTTAAATATCTGGGAATGAAGAGTGTATGACGTGATGAAAAATTCTTATCATTTTATACAATGGTCTGGGAAAAACTGCGAAAGTAATGTATGCATTGACTTATACGACCATTTTTGGACAGATTGCGACCCTTCGATGAAGTAGTGTGGGGGTCTAAGCTTAAACAAAACAAAAAGGCCTAGAAGCCCAATTGAAAAACCTGTTACCTAATGCCCTCCTAAGTATCTCAAGTGCATAATGTACCCAATCCTACTGCAATCATAGAGATTATATTAAGAATCGACTCTTTTTACATCAGTCAGAACACATGCTATCTGCGGTGCATTGTCACTACAAAAAGCAGACATTTGCACCAGACGACATAATTAGTTATATAAGCATCTTACAGGACTCGAATTTTGAATCGACGACCATCTGCTCTGACATACCTACTAGAGGCCAAGATAGATTTTGAAAAGCTTTTGTTATCATTATCGAGAGTTGTGAAGAATGGAAGTCTAACAGATCCGCACATCTTGAATCTGTATCCTGATGTACAGGTGGCTCAAACGTCAATTTGAGAAGCTGGCTGTGACTTCAGACTCCGCTTTTTTAAGGCGATACGAAAGTAGGAAGCAAACGGAAGGCTAGTAGCGATGCCTGATAAATCTTCGAAAAGAAATTATTTTCAGCCAACCAACTTCATTTATTAACTTAGTTTGACATTTTGATGGGAACAATAAATTGTTTCAAGAATATTTAAAGAGTTTTTAGAATATTTTAAAACAAACAAATAAATGCAGCGCATCAATGGCTTTACTCGTGGACTGAAATCCGATAACAGGCGGACAACTTTAATTCGAATTCGCATTGGTGGAGGATACCATTTTCTTATTTCCGAATTTCATGACTTTCGAATCGCATTCCAGGATAACATTAACGATAGGAACGTTTGCGAAGGGAAATAAAAACAAAAAGGAAATATGATTGACACTTAAAAAGATAACTTTATTCAAAAAATATAAAATGGTTAGATAGATGAATTATCTCCGACGGACACACTCAGACTGCTTTTTCTATTATTTTAATATCGTCTTCTTTTGTTTAGTTTTTTGCTGAATTGCATTTTAATTATTTCGCGTCTTAGAATAAGATGCGCGTGGGATTTGTGCACGAAAATTGTGGGAAAGAAAAGATAACGATTCTTAGAAGTTTTGATACTTTTATGCTGAACTATTTTTATTATATCGCATCTTAGAAATAAGATGCGTATAGAATTTGTGCACTAAAATGAATATTCCCACGAGAACTTTATATTATTGATTTATGTGGGCTTGTATCTATAAGTCACAGGTTTTTTAACCAAAGATGACATCTATAGAAGAATGCTCCGAAGTTTGTATATCTCCAGAGTCATAAATGGCTCTACCATTACTATTCAAACAGTCAAGTCGTTACTCTCTAAAAACGAATCAGTGGATGCCAAAATCAACCTTCGTATGTCAATATATTGTAAAATTTTAAATTTTTTTTATATTCCATATGCTTGCTCTACAAATACACGAGTTGAGCTAAAACTAGAATTGAAATTTTTCTGTTCTCTTGTTAAGAAATCATTATCCCTGTAAGGCACCATGAGGTTGGTTTCCAAAAAGGATAGGCAGAATTACCTGCGGGTGTATGCCGAGTTGGTGCTGTTATGATTTTGTGGTACTGTTCTTCAAGACAAATTATGTTTTTTTAAATAAATCCAACGCAATCAAGTACAGATTAAGGTATTTACACTAAAAATACGCATAATAGTGTAAATCCTATAAATTTTTTAAAATTTGAAAAATCTCACGTGAGATTGAGGGGGGGGGAGGGGTGGAGCCAAATCTCACGACATCTCACCAAGGGGGAGGGAGGGTCGAAAAATCGCCAAAATCACCTCACGTAATTTATGGATGCCCCCTAAGCAAAATCCTCCTTCATTTTGGATCCGCCATTTTGTTTTTTGGAAAATTGATAGCGGATTCTTAATCAGCGCCCTCGAAAACCCCCCTATAATGAGTTTCATGGAATTTGGCTGATTATTAAGCAAAATTGTCCGCCATTTTGTATCCGCCATTTTGTTTTTTTGGAAAATTGATAGCGAATCCTTAATCAGCGCCACTGTGCGGTGGTGAAGCCAGGCCGAAGTAATGCCTTAACGGCTCCTACCCAGGCCCGCTGGGAGCGGGCGTGCAGAGTGTGCACCGCACGCGGGCGGCACTTTCAGGGGGCGGCAAACACAACAGTCTCGTCCTCGAACTCATTTTCATCTTTTGCACCTAGGTTCTTTTTATAATGCCATAACAATTCCATGTATTGATCTCCTTAAAAAATAAACCGATAAACCGAAAACGTGTGCAGGTTCAAACCACTTAAGAAGGATCGATCTCTGGAAATAGTATAGTATAAGGGAAGGGCAGAAAATATAAAATTAAATTCCCAAGATAGAAGTCAAATTTATTCTGTAAAATTGACATTCTAATCTGATTATTTACAAAATTTTAAAGCATTTTGACGTTTAGTTATATCTATACATTTTTATGTGCAATAAACTCCCACTTTTAATATCATTGTTACTCAACCTTTACTTGAATTTTTAATATTAACTACTCAAATGCAAGACGGCCAATGTTTTTTATAATACCAATAAATAACGTATTCAAATTTCAGATTTTTATTTGGAATATGCTCGATCGATCTTCCTTAAGATAATCTTAAAGAGAATTAGAACAAGGGAGTAGAGAGAATTGTTTGATTATACCTACAATAAAAGTTGTTTTTTTATACATTCCTATAAGTAACCAAACTAAAACACCTTTCAGCAAGCTTAGTCAGAAAAAAACATGATTACGGAGGGGGCGGCATTATCTGTTTTGCACGCGGGCGCTGAAGCGGCTAGCGGCGGGCCTGCTCCTACCGTTCTAGATTCAAAGGTCATGCAAAAGAGTTTGTGAGTTTAGTCAGTAGCAGACCCTCAGCGGTGTTTCCTGTCTTAGTCATGGTCACATGGGCCTTACACAAATCCCTCGTAAGATTCTCACGACTCGCTCGTAAAAATAGATGGCCAAGTGTATATAAGCTCTAGATTCACAGTGATGATGCCATATCTTATATGATTTTCTTTCATTTCGTGTTATATCAATTTTTAGACACGAAATCAAATTCAGATCTTTTTTTGATTTTTTTTCTTATTTCCAGCTAAAAAAGCAACAAAAATCAGATATGTATATCCCATGCACAAAGCTGCTGTTAACCGGTGTAATGCATCCGTCCTGAGCCTTTCTGTGGAATGTGCAGTAGTACCAAGAAAAAAAATCTTCGGATAGTGAGAAATAAGGGCTGACTGACTGCCGAGCACCCCTCCGCGAAATACTATACAACACATTATTTAAATTTAGTTAAAAAATGAAAAACTTTCAGAAAATATATTGTCCTGCATTAGAATGTCCAACTTCGATTAATGTACTAAGATTGTAAATAGCTACATTATAACAGCACAAAAACATGATCAAAACATAATACTATACCCTCTTAATGTTTATTTTCAATCATTTATGCAATAGGTTGAAAATGTTGTCACAATTAAGGCTAAACGCTGTAATGGAAAAGCCTTTGACGCCACCCATTTAGACATCCGCGTGAATGGAGTGACAAATAAATAAGTGAAGTATTTTCAAAAATTTCTCTGGTCCCAAAAATGCCGAATCTCACCCCCCTAAGAATATTCCAAAGCTAAAAATGGAATAAAATATAAAAGTCAAGTTGTCATGTTGAGGAGACAGAGGCCTCTGAGCCGGAAAAAGAAGCCGCCTGGAAGAACAAAAGGGCGGAAATAGAAAAACGGAAAGAGGTTAGGACAGTTCTGGCTTGACTGGCGACGAGAGCAGAAGGTGCGGCAGAACTGAGAGCTATTTTCGCAAGCAACAGCCACGTGGAAGCGATTGTGCTTAAAGTTTCTTTAAACTGTCTAAGTAAGGCTAAAGAAAGTAAAGCTGGCCTGAATAATTATATCGGCAATAATATAGTGAATGATTTTCGTTTGTTGGTGAAATTGCGAAAGTACGAAAGCTCCCAGGGCAGGAGAAAACTGATATTGTGGTGCCGTGTTGTAAATTCTGGTGACTGGAGTAAAAATTCTGGCGGGCGCATATCGGAAGCCCTGCGACCAGCAGCAGACGCCGAAAAACCAGAAACCAAAAGGATTCTTAGAAGTAACTGGAGTCTGGATAGAGAACAATTCGTAACTGGAAGGAGAACGGGATCCCGCTAGAACGCGCTACGCCCTGTAGGGAATCCTGTGGGAGATACAATAGAAGCTGCAGAGGAACCACGTTTTTTTTGTTGAATTAATCGTGCCAGCGGATACCTTTTGGGTTCTATTTCATATATTGATCTAGTAATAATCCATTTTTTTTTAGTACTAGTAAAAAGGAAATAATTGGCTGGTGCTTTTTACCCATTATCGCATCATAAGGCAGGGATCAAGCGACGACGGCCCGAAGGAATTGATAATCATCCATGCAAGGGTATTAGGCAGTAACTAAGGTCGGTGCAAATTTTTAGTAAATTTTCTTTGTTAAAACTTGGAATGGCGACATCCCTTAAGATGGCGGCCCCCAGGGTTTCGCCTAAATAACAAAAAAAAATTTTTTTATTTAAATACTAAAAAGAAAAAAAAAACAAAAAGAACAATCATTATTTTTATAAAGTTGAAACTAGATGCTTTGGTGCGTGTCGAAACCCCAGTATCGTATTTTAAGAATTTAAGTCTTGGAAATTAGTTTGATTTTTTTTTGAGAAGGCAATTGCGGCCCGAATGCAAACCTGTTGAAATTTTCTTTGTGTGTCAGTAAATTTTATCGTTTGCTGCTATAGTTGATAACCTCAATCGATTGATTTTTTTTTGTTATAATTAGTATGTAAGAATGGAATATTGTTAATAATCAGAAGAAAGAAAGAAAAGAAAAAAAAAGAAAACCAATTTCTACATAATGTAACTTGATTATAGGATAGAAAACGTAGTAATATAAGCTTCACATACTAACAATAGTTACCTAACATTGTATAATAACAGTAGGAAACGAAAATTTACCAGATACATTTATGAACAGAGAATCTGAGTTAGAAGATATGTTTAATCAGAAGAAAAGAAAACTCAAATTTAACGTAAAATAAACCTAATGATCGTATTAACGATAGCTCCTTGAATGTCAGGAGTTGCTCCCAACCATTTTGGTTGTGAAAGTTATAAAATTTTTTTTTTGAATTTGTCGCACCTTAAATTTTGTTCTCTTAGTGAAATGAATTAGCTCGTGCCTGATTCTTAGTTAGTCGGATAGGTTAGTAGTAGTAGCTGAGATTTTGTTAAGCAGGCTAGGAGGAGGAGAAAACATTTGAATAGAAAATAGCCAAATAAACATAACGTGTCCCCAAAAAAATTGTTTCTCTTCCGTACCCCGGGTGATCTTAGGATATTTAGGAGGTCGTCAACCCCAACATGAGTAAACTCAGCATGTCGACGTAAGCGTTAACGACCTAATGGCCAGGTAGCGGCACGGCCCGAGCCCCAAATTCCTCCCAAATTTTATCTCATTTTTCAGCATCCAAATTCCTTATCCCCCTTACTTAAATTTTAGAGCCCTGGGCCCAACAGAAGCGGGAAGTAAGTATCAATGAACTCCCCTCAAAGAAAGTAATATGGGATCATTTGCCATATGCGTCCGCGAACCACCTGTTAACACCCACGACCCCCAAACTGACGAGCTTTGCCAGCGGAAAGGTTCTCGGACGGTGATAATATTCCGCACAAATAAATTTATATGTCTATAGTGCCATCCGGCTGGGATGGCCGTAACATATTGGCGCCCAATCATTATAGCGGGACTAGACAATACGCTAATAAACTACCAGCCTTCATTAGCATTGAGCTTTCACGGTTAGTACTTCCGAAGGACCGGGGGGTCCATTGATGCTTACTGTCAGCGTTATTAGACTATGGTCTAAGGGCCTTCAGCTGCCATACAGAACCTTTTGTTATCGATCTGATTAAGCGGGCGAAAGTGGTTGCTGCGCCACCCTCGTTTTTTTTTCACCTTTACTGTCACTTGATTACCTTGTTGCAGCAGTCTCCGTTTCCTTTTATTCCATGTCATACGGGCTCGGAATCTCCCTAACAGGCGTGCTATCGCCTGGGTATGTGCGAGCATATGACACCTGGAGTTACCGTTTCCTTCCTCACTCTTCCTTATTATGACTGGTCATCTAGTTTAACCCGTCAGAGCTAACAGGCGTTTAGCGCCCGGCTAAGCGGCAACCTCAATGACCGGACATTCACGATTCACCCAACCCCCTTTTGAGTTTTTCTGACGTACTGCCTTCCAGGATTCAACAGTGATGTGGACCTGCAGTGGTAGGCGACAGGAACACTACTTACGGCTCTCGTCATACCGCTTTCCTGTAGTCACGCAAAGTTGTGGAACAGATGTGGTGGGATGACAGAGACGTCACATTTAACCCGTATGGAGACTCCTATCTCAATTTGTTTGCTAAGGGGTTTGGATGCTGAAATGTGTATATCAGGTATAGTGTTGTGGAATTTTTGTTGGAGGTTAATTAGTATCGTTCCTCCTGGTATCTACGGTTCTGATGTGTTTACATTTGGGTACTGTTTCGTTAGGGTAGTCGGCTTTAGTAGCCCTGGAGGAAATCTATGGGATGTTCGAGTTGTTTTGCTGCCTGGCCATAAGTCTCATATAGGAAACATTCTTTGGATTAAATTTACTATTATATTGTTGTTACAATTAGCTCCTAATTAGGTAGTGTTAGTAACTTTTAAATAGGAAGTAGGTGTAGAAAAATTTCTTTACGTAATCCTGGTTGTAAGACATATAGCGTTATTGTTTAGAATTTAGTTCGATATCCCTGGGATAGTATAGTGGTAGAATACCTTTTAGTTCATTAGTGTTCATCAGCTCCAATTAGTAAACCAAGATTACCCTTTAATAATTAATAGATATCATTCGTTTTGCTTCGCTACTACTAATCTTTCGTCGTTAATTGGTCGCGCCGTTCGTGTGCTCCATTGTGGGGTTTAGACTCTAGAGGACCAGTTGTCGATTAACTTTTCTTTACTCAGCTTCTTATTATGCCTTTAAACTCACCGACGGGAGATAAGCCCCCGCGGAAGGGTCATGAACCGCCAGAGGGCGAAGAAGATCCTAACCTATCCGACTCTCCTGAAACTAATATGGAGGAGGAACAGGGCGGGGGAATCAAGCCTCTAACGCAACCTAAACCACCGCGAGAATCCGACGGAGACGCATTTACAGACACGAGGCCAAGTACCTCCAAGGTCTCCGAGAGTGCCTTTCAAGAAGCCTTGGCGGACGCGAAGCGCTTATTGCCGGCGAATCGCAGGCGGTCTATATATGCATATGACACTTCCCGAATGGCATACTTGCACGTACCCCCCACTTACGATGCTCGCCCGCGTTCTTCTAGCGATGGAGCACATCCCGCAAGTGGCGTTCACTCGCAGTATGTCCCCTCGTACGGCACCGCCCAACCTGGCGGCCAGTACATACAAAGCAATATAGGAATGCTTCAACCACCTGGCAACGTTGACCAGTGGAAACCCCCTCATTATAGGAAGTCTCCTGTATTAAGTTGGCGCTACCGTTTCACGGGGCCGAAGGGAGGATACACCGCTGAAGATTTTCTGTGTTGTGTTGAACTCAGGGCTGAGGACGAAGGTGTCCATCCAGAGGAGTTAGTCCGTCATATAGCCGCCCTGTTGAGTGACCAGGCAGAAAGATGGTATATGACTCAGTTCAGACAATCATATCGACACCCACAGTGGGCAGACTTTCGGAGGGAGTTCTTAGAGCGTTTTGGCACGCCAGAGCTAGACGATCAGATAATCATGGAGATGTTGGCAACCAAACAGGGTAACCAAGATTACGATGATTATGCGGAAAAACTAATATCGCTCAACAATCGGCGACAGCGACCGGCCGCACCAGCAGAATTAGTACGCCTGGCCAAAATGAACCTCAGTCCCGCCATAGGACAGATCGTACTGGGAACCCCTTGTGAAACTATGCGACAGCTTCGCGAAGCCTGCTTATTTGCAGAACGCTTTCTAAGTGCTAAGAGCAAGGAAGGTCGACCTCCGCATAAAGTCCACGAGATAGAATACTCTATGACACAGCCTCAAGCCATGTACTATACTCAACAGAGACCCGAACTTGACTATCAGTCCCTCATGCAGGATTCTGGACAAGCCACAATTGAGGAAATCAAGCCAGTCGTTACTTCCCGGCCCCCGCCAAAGTGCTGGAACTGCCAACAAGTTGGCCACGGCTTCTCGGTCTGTCCATCCCCAAACCGCAGTGTTTTCTGCTATCGTTGTGGGCGACCCGACTCTTATACCTTGACATGCCCCAATTGTTCGGGAAACTCGAGCCAGGGTGCGAGGCTTCCCCGAGGCTCGCGCCCGTCCTAGACCCTGACAATGACCTTTCTTTATCAATTACGTCCCCTAGCTCGTTGTACGATTCCGACCTGTGGAAAATGGAGCCCTTACCGGTTTTCCCTTCTCCACAGGCCGAAATCTCATTCATGAAGCGTTGGTCAAACTATTGCAATGTCCGTAAACGAATCTTCGACGATATTCGCGAAGAACCCCAGGCCCGAAAAATTCCGTGCGTGCGCAAGCGAGCATTAGAAAAACAAAGATTAACAAAGATTGCTGTCTCTACTTTGATTACGGAGCTAGGCGACGACCGACCGTTCGCAAAAGTCCAGATCATGGGCGAAGACATGATAGGCCTGTTGGACAGCGGCGCAAGCATAAGCTGTCTGGGAAAAGGGGCAGAGTTGCTTCTCCAGAATCACCCAGAGATACAGCTCTACCGCTTGCGTACTGCCGTCCAGACGGCCGACGGTACCCACAAGAGCATTCTTGGTTACATTAACGTACCCGTGACCTATGGGCAGCGAACACGACCTTTGACGCTTTACATAGTCCCTAGTTTAGCACAACATCTATATCTCGGCGTAGATTTCTGGCGGGTTTTCCAGTTGGCCCCCCATATAATAGGGGAACTTCATCAACCCCCACAACAAGATCGAAAAAGTCATCTCTTGGACGAGTCACAACAGGCGCGACTGAACAAGGCGCGAGCACGTTTCCCGGCTTTTGATGCCTTCGGGCTAGGCCGAACACACCTGGAACAGCATGTCATCGACACTGGCGAGGCGGTACCGATAAAGCAGAGACATTATCCTGTCTCTCCTGCCATCCAGTCCCTCATCTATGAGGAAGTCGATCGCATGCTGAGTCTTGGTGTGATCGAAGAGTCAAATAGCCCGTGGAACTCGCCCGTCGTGTTGGTTCGGAAGCCCGGCAAGGTTCGTCTTTGCCTGGATTCTCGCAAGCTAAATTCGGTGACCGTAAAAGATGCCTACCCACTGCCTCACATAGACGGTCTTTTAGGGCGATTACAGGACACTCGATTCATATCTGCGATAGACCTCAAGGATGCCTTCTGGCAAATACCCTTGGAGGAAAAGTCCCGAGAGAAGACAGCTTTTACAATCCCCGGAAGACCGCTATACCAGTTCACAGTGATGCCGTTCGGGCTTTGCAACGCTCCGCAACGAATGTGTCGTTTAATGGATAAAGTCATTCCTGGCTCACTCAGAGAGAATGTTTTCGTCTACTTAGACGATTTGTTAGTGGTGTCATCTACTTTTGAGATTCACATCCAACTACTGGAACAAGTCGCCGACTGCCTCCGCCGTTCCGGCTTGACCGTGAACCTGACTAAAAGCCGGTTTTGCGTCAGCGAAGTGAAATATCTGGGCTTTATTATTGGCGACGGATCGCTTAAAACAGATCCGGATAAGGTGGCAGCTATCAAAGATTTCCCGGTTCCCAAGTCAACCAAGCAGGTGAGACGCTTTTTAGGCATGACGGGATGGTATAGGCGCTTCATAGGTAACTATGCAAGCATTGCCTCGCCCATCACGGACTGTCTAAAGAGCTCAAAATTTGCTTGGACAGACGAGGCCCACAAAGCCTTCGTAGAACTGAAGGAATCAATGACGGCTGCTCCCTTATTAGTAACCCCTGACTTCACGCGCCACTTCTACATCCAGTGTGACGCGAGTAAGACCGGAGTAGGAAGCGTCCTGTTCCAAAAGTATGGCGATGATGAACATCCCATTGCCTATTTCTCTAAGAAATTGAATAGTGCGCAACGCAACTACTCAATCACTGAGCTAGAATGCTACGCTGCGGTGCTGAGCGTTAAGAAGTTTCGGGCGTATGTTGAAGGTCATCCTTTTACTATTATTACTGACCATGCCAGCTTGAAGTGGCTCATGAGCCAGACAGACCTGAACGGCCGACTGGCAAGATGGAGTCTCAAACTGCAGGGTTTCCAATTTACAATAGAGCACCGAAAGGGTAGTCAGAACGTGGTGCCGGACGCCTTGTCGCGGGTAGACTGTGTCGACGACTTGTTCTACTGCCGCGACGTGGACCTATTATCCCCAGCCTTCAAATCTGAAGAATACGTCCAGTTAACTGAACATGTAATTAAGAAGGCTGAACAGTTACCTGACCTTCAGGTATCTGAGGGATACGTTTTCCACCGTACGTCCCCACGCACTGGCGACCCCGAATCGGACGACCTCTGCTGGAAATTGTGGATCCCCGCGGAGCTGACAGACTCCCTCATCGAGTCCGCTCATGCGCCCCCTCAAGCTTCCCATGGCGGTATGGGTAAGACATTAGCTCGAATACGCGCAAAATATTACTGGCCAGGTATGACCCGACAGGTCAAGGCGTATATCTCGAACTGCGACGCTTGCAAGGAGTCTAAGGCTCCTAATATCACCCTGAGACCTCCCATGGGAAACCCGCTAGAAGTAACCCGACCATTCCAATTCATGTACGTCGACTACATGGGTCCCTATCCTCGTACCAAACAGGGGCATACAGCTGTATTAGTGGTATTAGATGCCTTTAGCAAATACCCGTTCTTACATCCAGTGTCGGCCGAGACTTCGAAAGCCGCCACCGACTACTTAGAACATACCATCTTTCACACGTTCGGAGTGCCCGAAGTAATCTTCACGGACAACGGCCGACATTTCACCTCCAAAGAATTCGAAAAATTGTTGAACGACTACGGGGTGAAGCACCTGCGTACCGCGGTTTACTCACCACACCCCAACGCCGCCGAAAGAGTCAATCGTTCCGTACTGGCTGCAATCCGATCCTACCTGTCTGAGGACCACAGAGAATGGTCTACCCATCTGTCTGCCATAGGATGTGCTCTCCGCAGCTCACGCCATGAAGCTACAGGAATGTCCCCTTACCAGGCCCTTTTCGGGTATCACATGATCCTACATGGATCCGCGTATCCGCTACTAAACAAACTGAACGCGTTACAGGATGGGGACATTTCCGTACTCCCCGCCTCTGACCGCCAGCAGCTGCTGCGAGAGCGAATTGAGCAGAAGCTGGCCGAGGCTCATGTGAGGCACCAAAAGATCTACAATCTTCGTTGTAGAGCGGTAAATTTCACCCCTGGACAGATAGTGCACAGGAGAACGTTCCCGGTTAGTAATAAATCCGAACAATTCAATGCAAAACTAGCAGCGAAATTCGCAAAGGCAAAGATTAAGAAAGTGATAGGTACTAGTCGATATGAGTTGGAAGATCTGAAGGGACGGCCGCTAGGCATTTTCCACGCCAAAGATATCCGTACATAACGATACTCAGTCGGTAGGGCATGAGATTTTAAATCTCAGGGTCATGGGTCGAGACACGTTGGGGCTAGCAACAGAATCGGAACATTCACTGGCTTTCCCCTTGTTTTTCTTTCGTTTCCACTCTCCCCTGTACGGCTTCTAGTGGAAGCGTGTTGTAATGGAAAAGCCTTTGACGCCACCCATTTAGACATCCGCGTGAATGGAGTGACAAATAAATAAGTGAAGTATTTTCAAAAATTTCTCTGGTCCCAAAAATGCCGAATCTCACCCCCCTAAGAATATTCCAAAGCTAAAAATGGAATAAAATATAAAAGTCAAGTTGTCATGTTGAGGAGACAGAGGCCTCTGAGCCGGAAAAAGAAGCCGCCTGGAAGAACAAAAGGGCGGAAATAGAAAAACGGAAAGAGGTTAGGACAGTTCTGGCTTGACTGGCGACGAGAGCAGAAGGTGCGGCAGAACTGAGAGCTATTTTCGCAAGCAACAGCCACGTGGAAGCGATTGTGCTTAAAGTTTCTTTAAACTGTCTAAGTAAGGCTAAAGAAAGTAAAGCTGGCCTGAATAATTATATCGGCAATAATATAGTGAATGATTTTCGTTTGTTGGTGAAATTGCGAAAGTACGAAAGCTCCCAGGGCAGGAGAAAACTGATATTGTGGTGCCGTGTTGTAAATTCTGGTGACTGGAGTAAAAATTCTGGCGGGCGCATATCGGAAGCCCTGCGACCAGCAGCAGACGCCGAAAAACCAGAAACCAAAAGGATTCTTAGAAGTAACTGGAGTCTGGATAGAGAACAATTCGTAACTGGAAGGAGAACGGGATCCCGCTAGAACGCGCTACGCCCTGTAGGGAATCCTGTGGGAGATACAATAGAAGCTGCAGAGGAACCACGTTTTTTTTGTTGAATTAATCGTGCCAGCGGATACCTTTTGGGTTCTATTTCATATATTGATCTAGTAATAATCCATTTTTTTTAGTACTAGTAAAAAGGAAATAATTGGCTGGTGCTTTTTACCCATTATCGCATCATAAGGCAGGGATCAAGCGACGACGGCCCGAAGGAATTGATAATCATCCATGCAAGGGTATTAGGCAGTAACTAAGGTCGGTGCAAATTTTTAGTAAATTTTCTTTGTTAAAACTTGGAATGGCGACATCCCTTAAGATGGCGGCCCCCAGGGTTTCGCCTAAATAACAAAAAAAAATTTTTTTATTTAAATACTAAAAAGAAAAAAAAAACAAAAAGAACAATCATTATTTTTATAAAGTTGAAACTAGATGCTTTGGTGCGTGTCGAAACCCCAGTATCGTATTTTAAGAATTTAAGTCTTGGAAATTAGTTTGATTTTTTTTTGAGAAGGCAATTGCGGCCCGAATGCAAACCTGTTGAAATTTTCTTTGTGTGTCAGTAAATTTTATCGTTTGCTGCTATAGTTGATAACCTCAATCGATTGATTTTTTTTTGTTATAATTAGTATGTAAGAATGGAATATTGTTAATAATCAGAAGAAAGAAAGAAAAGAAAAAAAAAGAAAACCAATTTCTACATAATGTAACTTGATTATAGGATAGAAAACGTAGTAATATAAGCTTCACATACTAACAATAGTTACCTAACATTGTATAATAACAGTAGGAAACGAAAATTTACCAGATACATTTATGAACAGAGAATCTGAGTTAGAAGATATGTTTAATCAGAAGAAAAGAAAACTCAAATTTAACGTAAAATAAACCTAATGATCGTATTAACGATAGCTCCTTGAATGTCAGGAGTTGCTCCCAACCATTTTGGTTGTGAAAGTTATAAAATTTTTTTTTTGAATTTGTCGCACCTTAAATTTTGTTCTCTTAGTGAAATGAATTAGCTCGTGCCTGATTCTTAGTTAGTCGGATAGGTTAGTAGTAGTAGCTGAGATTTTGTTAAGCAGGCTAGGAGGAGGAGAAAACATTTGAATAGAAAATAGCCAAATAAACATAACGTGTCCCCAAAAAAATTGTTTCTCTTCCGTACCCCGGGTGATCTTAGGATATTTAGGAGGTCGTCAACCCCAACATGAGTAAACTCAGCATGTCGACGTAAGCGTTAACGACCTAATGGCCAGGTAGCGGCACGGCCCGAGCCCCAAATTCCTCCCAAATTTTATCTCATTTTTCAGCATCCAAATTCCTTATCCCCCTTACTTAAATTTTAGAGCCCTGGGCCCAACAGAAGCGGGAAGTAAGTATCAATGAACTCCCCTCAAAGAAAGTAATATGGGATCATTTGCCATATGCGTCCGCGAACCACCTGTTAACACCCACGACCCCCAAACTGACGAGCTTTGCCAGCGGAAAGGTTCTCGGACGGTGATAATATTCCGCACAAATAAATTTATATGTCTATAGTGCCATCCGGCTGGGATGGCCGTAACAACGCTTATCGCAACGGACCCCACAAGTTGACACAATTCCCTGTTGGAAAGACTAATTATCTAAAAGCAAATATAATATCAGAATTCGGCGACGACAATATTAAGGAGAAATATCAAATGATTGCGAAAATTAATTAATCATTGACAAACCCCAATTACGGATAAAATTACCAATAAATATTTCGAAAAAAAGGAAGTATTTTAAGGATAACATCTAATCCTCAACTCCTACTTAAACTCCTTTGTTATCCAATATTGTCAACACTCAAATAACCTCTCCTTAATAATCTTCGTAAATAGATAATTGCTTTCCAGGAATTGAATATCGATCCAAGGATAAAAGTCTTGCAATTAATTATTTGCAAAATAGTCCTTCCCACGTGATATAGTATTGCTCAGGGAAATGATGTTCTAGTTTAATATGGATTGTCGAAAACATAATTGATGTCCACAATCCCTTCTGTTTCCGTTTTCTAGGACATGTGTACAAATCATCAAAACTATGTCGTGCCGTACCTTGAAATTTCGTCCTGTTCAACCTGTTCGTGTTTCTAAAGCAGAGATCCGGTTGTAGTGAGTTTATGAATCACGACTCAAGCACGAATTTCATGTCAATCAATTGGCCAACTCTCATTAAGTTAGAAGAAGACTACTTCCTTCTATCAGAAACAAAATCCAAAAATATAACGACCAAAATCGAACACTCACACAGTGACGCAAATAAATCGATAGCGGTCTCTTAATTAACTTTTGCTTACGCAACGTACTTAGCCCCAACTCCCCCGGCAGTTCCCAATTTGATGATTACTGGATTAGCTCAGCTCGGGTCTTACGGTGACAACTCAGAGCGAAACATGTGAATTTTAAATCCAATTACAATCCCCAATTGTGGGTCATTTTATGCGATGAACTCTTTTTGTTTCTTAGTGCAAAAATCCAGGATTTCAGAGTCGGTGGAGATTAGTCCGCAGCTCGGGGAGATTAGCTCACTAGTACGTTCCTTAGGTGTTTAGTGCAGTGTCACTTAGGTCTCGAAAACAGGGCACGCTGGGTAAAAACTTCCGGATAGGTGTTAATTACAATTACAAGCAGTGGTATCAAACGGTCGAGCAAGTTCTGCGAAAATGTGTGCAAGTTTCGTGAAGAAAGTTGCACAGAGACAATAAGGTTGGAGCCAAATTAACTAAAAATCCCTTTCTCTTGGTTGTGCGATGGTATGAAAAAAACAACGGGGTGAATGATTTTCGGATTCTTCATTAATTTTAATTGAAACGTTAAAAGAAGAAAGTTGTTTTTGGCTGGGATTGAAGTTTTTAAAAATTACAAAAATTTCGAAAATTTTAGTGGATTTTGAAAAAGTGAACGCAGGGGTGAAAGCAGGTTGGTTGTTCGCCTAATTTAAGAAATTGGCAGCAAGAACTTCTTCCGTTGGTTTTTACACAAGAAATTAAATACTGTAACAGATTTATTGAAACAAAAAAAAATTCCTGGGACCTTTTTGACCTTCTAATTAAAGAGTTGATACAACATCATAGAATCAATTTGGATTTGATCTTTACTCTGACGAGGGGCTCCTAGGCATCCGCCTTAATTTTTCATACTGTCTCATCAAGGCGAGATATTGTTGATATCCGGACATTTAAGAATGGACCTTTCCTGAAAATAACATTTGTTGATATGCGTTGGGAGGGCCACGAAATCGGTGGAAAGTACTCGAGTAAATACTCATGAGTAGAATCGAAAAAAAATTACTCAATGAGTACTTTTCACTCGTTCAAAAGTACTCGACCTCTTGAAAATCGATGAGTACTTTTTTGACATTTTGATTTTGGATACATGAAACAAAAACGAGCAAATTTTCTACCCCTTGCTTTGCCATTCTTCTTCTTCCATTTTGGTAAGCTACTGTATACAAAGGTACCGCAGCCAGCCACTCTCCTGGCCTATTGTATATACTTTTACATTACTGATAACTTCCAACGAAGGGTTGTCTTATATCTGCAAGCTGTCTTAGGGTATGTATTACTCGATTTCCGGCTGAGACAGATTGCAAATGCCGATGTAGCTTACACGGGATATAAATGTAAACCTATGAAGGTCCGTTTACATCCCAAACGCAAAGTGGAATCGCAAATTAAAGCTCTTTTAGCACACAGAAATTTGTATGCCTTTTTCTGTGTTGCACGAACGTGAATTCAAAGTTGGTCGTATTGGTCGTACTGTTGGTGGTGTTGCTATCTATCTCAGTTCTTCGCTCTCGTCTAGAGTGGTTGGCAAGTCCAATGCTTCACAATTTGAATTTATTGCCGTTAAAATAAAATCCGTTAATGACAATTTTCTGTGAGCATAAAGCCTTAGATAGATCCTTTTGCAAGCTCATTTCCCAGGCATCCATCTCGAATAGTTCTTGGGTTCAGTACCGGCCCTGAGTGCGAGAACAGTGCCAGGTGGTAAGGGGCGTCAAAATGAATGCGAAAAACAATTTGGAGCGAAAAATAAAATTTTGATGGCGCCTTTGAGAGAAGAGTGATATCATGTTTTCTTTTAATTACGATATTACAATACCTGCTTGCAATAAAAGTTGATTTTTGAAAAAGGTGGAAAGGTGGAAGGCTTCAGTGATCGAGCAGGAAACCGCTTTCCTCGCTATATTTATAGGCCATGGTAGAATTAAGCAGCAAGGGAATTTCTTTAGAGAATTTCTTTGGCCTTAGGCCAAATCTTGCCCGAGGTGCCCCTGCACTGCTCCAAGCCATCAAGCTGCTGCTCCCTGCTCACGGATCAGATTGAATAGTGCGGATATAGAGAGAACATACTCGATAAGACCCGCAATCCCAAGGTGAAAGCAACGTCCTGAAGGGATGAATGGTACTGTTAATACTGCGTGAATATACTAACGATGGACACCGGATAGCAGGTGATCTTCGGTTTAAATTAGCCTTCCCATAATAATGCGGAGCTCTCCCAAGAGAGACCGTCCTTTCTCGCGCAACTCGTTGTATCAATACTGATACCATTAATGAAACTTATGAGGATGGAGCACATGTCAACGCTCCAAACACTTCTGGAACTTCCATTGCTCCCCAACAGGACCTACAAGTACCGTTGGAAATCTCTGTGCATGAGTAGGGCGCCGAACGTATAACCAGTGAAGGTGAATTTTCAGGACATCATCCTTCATTGAAAGAAGGGGCTCACCCGCGGAGACGTGAGCACCTTTTGCTCCATCGGAGGAGCGACCCGAAAAAGCGACCGCTTTAAGACGAAAGCCGGAAACTTTTTAGGCGATTTTTGGTAGCTGGCTTCTCCTATGAAGAGGATGCTAGGCTTTGCGTGGCACCCAAAGAGTAGAGGAATACCTATCTGCTTAACAAGAAGAGGTTTAACCCTCTGGATCATAGTTTCTCAACCTGGGGGTAGCGACATTACATATAAGGGGTTCGCAATCTGTCCAAAAAAATCATATATTTTATAACCAGTATAAAATCGAAGAATTTAGCAATGATTTTCCCGGTAATAACTAAATTTTGCGACCGATGTTGGCGGAAGAAGATGGAGCCCGATTAAACATATTTGTTTTCCTGTCGTCTCCTTCAGACTCAATTTTTGGTTTCTTACCGAGTAATCGCTCAAATACTTGAATTTTTATTTTTCACGCAATATTATAGCGTTTCAGCTCCGGGTTAGCCTTAGCTTGAGATATAATTCACTTCCACTGTCTCTGTTCATCAGTTTGTATGTCTTTTTCCACGCCAAAGATTCATCGAATTCTTTTCATTCATATCTCTGTAAGCATGGCATTTACACGAAAAAATGCAATTTGAGACATAGACAGAGACGTAACCTCAAACAAGGTATGCATCGCCTTGGTGAGTCTGGTTGGCTTGATCTGGATACATCCAAGGCTTCTGATCGAGTTTGGCACCCTGCTCTATTACCTAAACTCCAAGCTATTGGATTTAACTCAGTTCTGAAGAACTGGATATTTCCAGCCGTTCAACCAAGGTAAAGTTGGATGCCGTGAAATATCAGGCCCGTATCATCTCTGCCGGTGTCCCCAAGGGTAAATGTTATAACCCGCCCCACCTTCATAAATGACCTAACTAAGACGTCCCCTTAAAGAATGAATGAATGAACGAAGAAAAAAGACAAGCAAAAAGGAATAATATCTGATGGGGGAAAATCAAAAAGGCAAAGGACAATGTCCAAAAGTGCGACTAAAACCCAGACACAAAATACACAAAGGTTTTTATCATCTTTCTGGTCTTTAATTTTTTTCGAGCAGTTTGGCATTGTACTCGGGAACGGAAATATCGGTATGTTGTTACAATTCACTGCAAATCTCAGCTTTTGAAAGTGTTTTATTTCAAAACGCTTAAAACGTTTTATTTTGACGTCACCCATTTGATTAACATTGTAGACATTTTTTAAACGCTTTTAAGTGTTTTAAAAGTGTCGACAATGTTAACCAAATGGGTGACGTCAAAATAAAACGTTTTAAGCGTTTTGAAATAAAACACTTTCAAAAGCTGAGATTTGCAGTGTTAGCATAAAACATTAACAATATAAAGCGGGAGGAGCTTATTTTTACTCGGGTTAATAAGTACCTTATGTGGGTGTGTTTAGGTCTTGACATTGTGCTTACGTTGGCAAATAAAGGTGTAAGATTATTATTACAATTTCTTAATGTTCCGGAACCAGCATTTTTCCCCTTTCGCTCTTCACAAATAATATTTTTAATTTTTCATTTTAAATTCTTTAATTTTACATGTTATTTTTGGATAAGATAATTCTCCTTGCTGGAAAAATTCAACAAGAGTTTTCTGCAGGCTCTTTTTTCCACTGTGAAAATACTAAAACAAATAACCAAGCAGTTCAATATTAAAATTTACTTTACAGGAGGCATTTAGATGCACTGTAAAAAATATGTAAATTTACAGTGCAAATGTACAATAAAATTACAAATCGAGACATGAAATACTAATTTACTACACAATTATTGTAATTTTACTATAAATTTTGTAACTTCTCATAAAGAAATTGGGAATCTCCAATGCTGCATAACGTAAATGTTGATTACATGAATGTGACGTATATTTTACACCATGTTGTGTATTTTTCTATATCGTTTATGTAGGAAAATTACAATTTTTCTTAGTATATTTATCAATGTTATGAACTGAAAAAATCCTAACACTTTGTACTTTACTTTTACAGTAGAGGCGCAATTTTAGAACATAAATTTTCAGTAAAATTACAAATTGGTTATTGGAATGTAAGGTTTAAGTTTTTCCTCTCATGGATATAATTCACAGGCAATAATGGAATACTAAGCATATATACCCAATTGTTTTTAAGTTAAGGCCAGACCTTTGACTTTGATCAGGGTCTCGCCAGTTCTTGTAACAGCCAAGAAATTTTGATAGGGGTTGCCTCACGTACATGCTTAACAATAGGCATGGTGAGCAAAATGCTATTTTTTATGTATAGGGAGTGGGGGTAAACGAGGAATAAAATTAATTAATTCAAGCAGGGCCAAGCACATTGGCACAGGGCGGGAATCTTTAGCCGTGTTTCCCTGCACCCCTCTCTCGCAAAAAGTTACAACACAAGAGTTTTGGAAATTAACAAAACTATGAAATAAAAGCTCCAATACTGATTGTATTTTTACATCCCACAAATAATGCATATTTACTACACAGTTGGTAAAAATGCGTAAAATGTATTAGGAATTTTCCTAATAATATATATTGCAAATTTACAAAACTGCTTGTGAATAAAACTTCCAGTATTTTTTTGGTAAAATTACCACAGAAATTTTTTACAGTGTGGGTGAATGATATCCAAACTCTCTTAACTATTTTGAAAAAAAAATCAAAACTAAAATAATGTGATCCATAAATCGATTTTCCCATTAATACACAAAAAAGTTTAGAAACAAATTTATAAATAAATAATACGTCTTCGAGCTCAAGTGGTCAACATCAAAAGATTTCCATTAATCAACGAAGCCACAGCTGCCGGAGCGACATCACAAGGCCAAAAGACTTCTCTTCAGCGCTTCATCGTCTTATCAGCCCAAGATATGTTTACACAAATGAATAATCCACGAACTGACAATATTTTATTTAATTATTTTGCTTTTTTTGTTCGTAGTCTGAAAACGTCTAATTCGCTTGCAGATTTATGCAGAATTTTACGGTGAAATGAACCGTAAGACGTTCGTATGATAAAAAGTGGCAGAGGCAAAAGATGGAAGAAATTCGCGAAACGATTCACCTTTAATCAAGACCTTCGTCACTACGGGAACGTGATATCACTTAAGAAAATCGGAAAAATCTTAAGACAAGCAACAGCAAGCATAACGGTTTTATGGTGAACAATAATAAAAGATGGCAGATATATAGTGATAAAGTAATGGGGATCAATAGAAGGTCTTCACGGATGATTCAGAATGAAACGAACAAACGATATATCTAACAAGACCCGAGAGTTTATCCAAGTGCAGCTCTTTGGATATCTGAGATCCGGTCGTGGAAAGAACAGTTCGTAGCTGGTTTATTAGCGTTACGTAACTCGATTCCATCGAGCATTTTTCCTATGTTCTCTACCAACATAAAAACAATCAAAGGCTTTAGGCTTCAATAGTCACGCTAAGGAGGACTTTCGACGACAACGCCACTCACCGTTTCAGCTTTGATATACGCTCGCAGTTAATTGCTTCTTGTAGCTCTACCGATGCGGTCAGGTGCAGTAAAAGCACGAATGCATCAGCATTTGGGCGTTGTACAATTCGCTCAGCTCCCACCGGCGGCCGCGGATCCCCCGCCATTCCTGGCTGATAGATACTTCAAGGCGAGCTTAAGAATTTTCATTGCTGCATTAAGGCCACAATCCGTTAGAATTTGTTTTCCACGATGAACTCGTGACGATTGGAGAATGCGATTTTATCGAGTTGGAAATTCCTTAAGTACCACACAAGAGGCTCACTAGATTCGACTTCCAATATTGTTTTTTGTCCTTAGCTTAAATGGGTGGGCTTTGGGCTCCACTGCTTTGGGGCCCGGTACTCATTTTCGACCGTTTGGTCGAGTTGTTTGTGCCCGTTGGTAGCGCTATGAACTGCATTCAATTACAGTTCAATTACGGCTTACTGTTAAATCACGACTTTAATTGAAGTTAAGTGCTCATGCACGCTTCAAGTGTGGACCTTTTGGGCATGAGTGATAACAATCAGTATTAATTCTCGAATTGAGAAAAGTTAAAGGGCCTGAACTTAGCTGAGAATCTTAAGATTTTTTTATGAGAACAGTTCGAGAAAATGAAAAGAGTCGATGAATTATCGAGTGTGATTATTTACCGTACGGAGATTTTAAAGAATGCTGGAGTTCCGTAATTAATTATTTGAGTGTATGTCGAACTTTGCTTAAATGTTTGCCTCTTAAAAGCCACGTTGCAAAATATTAGAACAACTGTAACTTTACAGAAGAAAAACAATACAAGCTGGCTTTTAAACAGTCTCTAGTTTTTACATTACAAAATGTAAAGGACGGGCCCAAGATAGAATTGCCCTATAGGGCCCACAAGAGGCATTTAACGCCTCCGTCTTGCCGAGTGGAAAAAGAGCCTAAAAAATTTGAGAGTTTTGGCGTGGATATGGGAGTAATAACTGCGGCGGTGTCGAAAGCTTTATACTTTTAAACGCGAGTGTAGTTTTTCCAAACGG
Source organism: Thereva nobilitata (assembly GCA_963855945.1). Lineage (NCBI taxonomy): Eukaryota > Metazoa > Arthropoda > Insecta > Diptera > Therevidae > Thereva > Thereva nobilitata. The sequence goes on from OY979695.1 coordinate 126,354,449, forward strand.
TCCCCCAGCTGAGTACTAATGGTGTCCAATGCTGCTTCACCAATGTAATCGAATGAGAACCAGTCTATTGAGTATGCTAAATGACAACTTTCACGGGCTCCATTATAAATGCTTGAAATATGAAGCAATGCAACTACAATAACTAAAGCTTTGTATTAGTAGGTGCCCGAATAGCAGGGTACGAAAATGCTCACTCATGAGGAACTCATAAGGCGCTAAAAGCTCTTTCAACAGAGACTTGCGTTGCTGGAACTGTAAGTACAACCTGCGCTACTTTTTTGAGGTCATTATCGTGATGGGCTTTCCAGTATTGCAGAATTTACGTATCGGGAGGTAATCTTTTACTATTAGGCAATACAGCAAGTCGCAATCATAGAATTCTTGTGAAACATTTCCGCAATTGCACACTTCAAGATAATGCTCGCACAACCCCTCCCAAACAAGCCCACCTATTCCCAAGCCTCAAATCATGCCGCACGAAACTAAACAAAAGCCACAAAGACTCATGGGCGTGTTTGGACATTTCTGAAAAAAATACTCACACACGAGTAAACAACTCTCACTCGTGAGTAAGGAATGAGTTGAAAGTCGCACATGAGTGAGGATTTTCGTACCCTGCCGAATAGCTTACAATGTGAGAGTCCTGTCTAGCCAGGCCTTCCGCTATTTCATTGCCGGACCCAAAAAAGGGCACCTTTTTGAGAGCACCCAACCCGCCTAATTTCGAATAAGTCCTACGGGACGTTATCGCTCTGATTGTCGCTTGGCTATTAAAGAGGATCAGTTTGTCTTTGAACGCCCTTCTTCAAATTTCAAGAGTACATGACAGTATGGCGTACACCTCTACTTGAAAGACAGTCGCTAGGGTGCCTGGGCTTATCGCTCTATTGAATCTAGGGACCTTCCTCTGTTTTGGAGCCATCCATGTAGCATCCCATTGTATGTGCAAGGAAGATGGCTTAAATTTTGAGATCTTAACAGGCAGGCAATAAGATAGCATTCCCGCTCTAAGTCTAAGTCTAGTCTAAGATCCGTAAAAGAACGACCTTCACCGATCGAGTAACCGAATGAAATCTATTTTTTATGATAAAAAATATGCTAACAAAAGTAACGGTAATGGATTGCCTAACTCCTCTATTTTGAGGAGAAACTATGCATTTTGGTGAAAACATCAAAAGAGCAAAGTTGTAGGACATAAAATTTCCCAAAAAATGAGGCGAAAATTCAGCGACTCCCCCATTTTATTCTTTTGCGGTTCCTGCTCCCCTGGAGAGCCCCTGACCACGGCCCTTTAGGCAACACACCAGATGGGCCCAGCATCGGCTGTGTGGGTCTGCTTCTTGGGACTTTCCTGTTTCCTGGCCGAAGTATAGTGTCAGACCCACAACTTCCTTCTTCGACATTTTTTTGGTTTTTCTTTTGGTTCATAAAAGTGTGACGAGTATGGCAGGAAAGGGGGCCTCCATATCAGGATGAGGCATTATACAACTATGTACGCCCGGTGCCAAGAGGAGATCGTTAGCGGCATTGCGAAAACTACTCACTGCCATGCAGTGCTCGACAGGAAGACATTTACATCTTGACTTGCTAGGCTTTCACCTACTACCTTCGTTCACCTCTCGGATTTTACAGCGTCACCATTTTAAGGTCGTACTAGGAGATTGCGAGTGAGAGCTGTGAGGCGCCGTATCCGCGGATCCACCATGTGGTTGCTCATTACTCCCCATTTGACACCCAAACTTGGGTTTCACAAGCTGTGGCAACAAACCAGCACGCTAAAGCGCTTATTGGACCTCCGGTCACACTGGAGGCAGCCGCATACCTATAAAAGCAAAGCTTGCTGTCATAACACCCGACGCTCGATAAAATCGGATGTCAGAAGTGCCTCCACCTTAAATAAAATTAAAAATAAAGAAGAAATATGATGACTGTATATGGGTGATTGTCACGAAATGGTAGTTTTCGATGGCTATAGGTTTTTCTTCTGCTACGATTGCGGAATGGAATTTTTCGGGCCCTTATCAGTTTTATATAGTAATCATACAATTCCCTCATCCTGAATTTCCCTCTTACATACAGTGCCGCGGCTGCCATAAGTGCAAAATGTGCAACTGCACAGGGCCCCGTGACATTGGGACCCCGCGAGGGAAGCGAGCTAAAAAATTTTTTGCAATAAAAATCATTTGAACTCATTATTTGCATTTTTACTTCATTGAATGGGCCACACAAATGAGTACGGGGCACACAAATCAGCATATGGGTCATTATTCTGTCGCGGGGATGGGGGTGTACGAAGAGAAATGCGCGAGCGAAGCGAGCGAAAAAATTTTTTAGACTCTCCGGGGCCCTCACTGAATTTTTGCACGGGGCCCCCAATTGTCTGGCCGCGGCACTGCTTACATACTCGTGAAAGAAAAAGGCAGCCCTAAAACCACCAAAAGTGTCGCCTCCGTAACCTGTCCTTTTCCCGGTTTTACGTCACGGACCTGTCATGACGGAAACATAATACGCCATTGGTGCTCGCGAGGTAACTATGTCAAATTGTTCCAGAGGTCATTTACCACCGATCACAGCAATGGAAATGTTGAATGAAATGATGGAAATGAAAATTCACACGTTATAAAATCACAGTATTTGTCGGCCGATGATGCGAGCAGCGATCATTGTATTCAATAAACATCAACACTCGGAAAAAATACCGAAACAACCAAAACCAGTCGACTCCATAACGCGTGTGTTTGTTAAGAAATCCAATTGAATTCTTCTCGGATTTCATTCACTGAGTTTCTTCGCTTTTGACTAGTGAGCAAATTTTCGGAAAAAATGTTTACTTCTAATGGTGGACTAAGAAACCCAATGTCGCCTCCGTAATCGTCGCCTCCGTAACAGCTATCATTCAATTTTCCGTGCCGAATGTTAAATCAAAAATGTTTCCTCTAAATAATTTTTTATGTTCCCACAAAAAAATAAAAAAATTTCAAGCGTATCACAATTTCTTTAAAGAACACAAATCTCGCGGTCTCCTACGAAATTGCCAATTGTTGTTGAAGAATGTTATTTAATAAGGATTGTGTGGAATTTAAAAAAAATTTAATATTCAAAATGTCAACGAAAAGACGAAGAGGTTGGGAGAAACAAAAAATTAAAAAACAAGAACTTTTAAATGCATAGTATAAAAATTGTACGGACATTATTCATAGATTCCAAGCTTTCTAATTTTGGAAAAAAAAGGTATAGGTTAACTACGTAATTTTTGGAGAAAAAAGTAGTGAAAGTTGAAATTGTAGTTAAAAAAACCAAAATTTTGACTTTGACGACTCATAACTCTGGAAGTTGGTAGGGTTGGTAGTACCAAAATTGGTCCTTAAGTAATCCTGAGAGAAGCTAGTTCAAATAACGATAATAGGTTCAAATAACGATAAAGGACTCGTCAGACTTGACCGAAAAGGCCAATTTATTTTTCAGTAAATGTAGGATGTGGAAAACAATTCCCCGTCCAAAAAGTGGTGACCTAAGGTTTGAAAAAAATAGTGATGCTAGAAAAGGGTAACCTTTTGCACGGGTTTTAAAGAATGCTCGGATTTTGTTAACAAGTGATGTTTTATGGGGAAGCTATCGGAAGCTGAATCCAGAAAAGTTAATTTCATTTAGAACCGGTTTCATTCCATCGAGTTTATTAGATGGTGCTTGTGGATCTTGGCCGAAGTCTTTTCAAAAAAGGGCTTGACCGAATGTTATGAAATTTTTTCCAAAGCACGTTTTCGTTAATGTGCTTCAATCGGCATCCCAACGAAGCCGATATCATTTTTGGTTTGCGCGATATCGTGGGGGTTCAAAAATCACGGGTTTTCATTTTTTCGACTTTCAGATCATATAATGTTCTCTATTCAATTTGATTTCAAGAGTGAAACCGGCTATAAAATGAAGAAAAAACTCCGGATTTTTCCTGTCGCCTCCGAAGCTCTGGAATTTTGAAATTTTCAAATAAACATATTACTGGCGACTCCCGGTGTAGATTGTGGTAACCATATATTATATAGATGCTTGAATGATATTTAAAACCTGAGAAACATTGCTCTTTAAATAGTTTTTTATCCATTCCTCAATACATTCGAAAAACTACCATTTCGTAACAATCACCAATATATTTCTTTGAAAAACTTGCAGCACGGGAATTTTTAAATTAAAAGTCTTCCTTTAATATATTACTGGATCAGTATCCAGGGGGTGGATTGGATCTTCCAATAAATGCCGTACCGAAAAATCTGGAAAACTTTCCATTCATACCTGAATTTTCTCGCATAATTCTTTGGATAAGTGTAATTCGTCTTATTTTACTAATTATTGTCTGATAGGTCATAAAAATGTTTGATTATAAAAGTAGGGAGCTGCATAAGGTGTCTTTAGTCGAAATTGGCGACCACATATAAAGATCACGTTTCTTCAGCAATAATTGTTTCTGTTCTCTCTATTCTTAATTTTCGGACTATGTCTTATTGCTATATGTGTATAATACTTATGAAAAAATCATGACATAACGACAATGTTTCACTGAAGAGCACCGCAAATTAAAACTAATTTTGGTTTTTCACTAGTACTAATTGCAACTACAATTTTCTTCTATCGCTCACACAAAAATCAATAGATTTAAAAACACACCCACATACAATATGAAAAAAGGACATTGATGACAAACATTTTCATGTCGTAGAACGTATGTATTATTCCTAATTGCGACATGAAATCGTTTCAAACACCTGGATTTTTCTTTAAAAATTTAACACGCCAATCGTAATCTCTCCATGAACCCCAACCACTTAAGCGGAGCAGTAGTGCACTTAGGAATCGGATAAACCAACAAACAATCAGAAGCCACATTTGCAGGTCGCAGTCTTGCCACTCTTGTCTACTCAATTTTTTATTAAATAGAAGAACGTGAAAGCAATAAAATTACGACGCTGTGCAAGTTCCATGCAATTCACCTGAAATTAAGAAACTAAAATAAACTCTCCTCCGCTGCAAACTAATAGACCGCTCAAATAAAGCATGATTTATATTTTCTACTATTGCAGAACTTAGTCAATTTTGTACGTGACACTTTCATGTAACAAGGTCACCATTAACCAGGACTCATTTGAAGCGAATCGAAAACTGACGACGCCTGCATGTCAATTTGCCGTTTCAAATCGGAATCGATAAATCACAGAATCAACAAAATCGTTTGCTGTGCATCGATTACAGTGTTTCCCTGAAGTATTTCACCCAATTGTTTTCTTGTTAGTGACGTCAAATCGAGAGGTGCCAAAAACAAATCTTCTCATGCCGCGAACTAAGGTAATATTCCCGGTAACCTTGGCGTGTGCCTATGGCATTCTTCAAGTCTTCTTCGTAGCCAGCAATAGAAGAAACAGAATAATAACGATCGGAAAAATTATGACCGAGAATAAAGAATGATAGTAAAAACTTCGTTCTCAATTAATGGGGGAAACTCGTGGATAAATATTGCGAATCGTGCACCGTGTCATATACAATGTTATATTTACGATATTGCTGCTCTCAGTTCTAGCAAAAATAGTCGAGCTGAATGACACGAAAAGTGTGTCAAAGTGCAGAGAAGCGTTTAAGTGTTATCGGTTCACGTTTTTCCTATTAATGTCATTTGATAACGGAATAAAATAATATGGAAATCGAGCAATGCCAGTTTACATAATCTGGTTTATATCGTATTAAGGAGAGAAAATGTTGATAAAATTTGATATGGAATTTTATTTAAGGATTGACTTCATAACTTCCATGTTTTTTCAAAAATTACTATGTATAATAGTACAGTCATTTGGTTCTGAAAAAAGAGGTTACCTGGAAAGTTTTCCGGGAGTTTTGAAAATTCGTTCGCGAGGTCATATTGGAAAAAAGGCGCCTAAAAGCAGTTTTTTGACAATGTCTCCTTTCCGACTAATTTCACGATAAAAACATTTATATACAAAATGAAACTAGAGAAAATTTCCTACAATTTATGTAATAACCTTTTTTTTCGAAAAATGAATAGTTTTGGCGTACGAGCGCCGCAAACCATTATACATGTACGCCAATCCCTAAATTTTTAATTTTAACTGATTATATTTGTGAATTATAAAATTAACCCACTCTCAAAACTCCCGGAAAACTTTCCAGGTAAAACTACCAAATGACTGTTGTACTAGCTATAATAGTAATAAACTTTCTAACATTAAGAGCATTGTCGGCAGCTGTAGTCAGAGTCATTCCACACCAAATCAACCAATGCTTTGGACCTCACCACCTCCGATAGTTATAATTTTTTTAATATATGTTCTTCTGGTGGAAAATAAGGAAAAAACAAATTTTGAGATTTTTTGGACTTAGTTAAAAATTTTCAAAAAATCGAAAATCGCAAAATGTTGACAAGTTTTGTAATTTTTAAATTGCTCTAGTTGAAAAACTTTTTGACATAGAAAGCTGAAAGTAGCACCAACTTCTTCTGAACATAGTATTATTAGTACATCTATTCTATATAACATAAAACAAAGTCGGATTAGTTACACCATTTATAACTCAAGAACTAGTGGAACGATTTATATGATTTTTGATTTGTTGGATTTGTCTCCGCCCCGAATAACAGAATAACTATTAAAAAATCGGAAAAAATCACAAAAAAAAATTTATGGAGAAAATCCATATTTTCTCATACATTTTGTATAGAACGGCTTTTTTGATGATACGACCAGCTATTCAGACTTTCAAGAGAATAGCAGAGAAAGAATGACAGAACATGCTGCAGTGTCCAAGCTTTTGAAAGTTTCAGATTTGAGTCAGGAAATGTACCGGCCCAAACTTTGTTCAAAAAAGGTAAAAGACACCGTCAAGTCCTAAGGTCTCTGCGATTTGGTGCTAATTGGACTGAGCAGTCGGAAATAGCCTTGTACAAATAGATATTATTGGATGAAAATAATACTATCAGCGATGAATCAGTACAAGATTTTTTTTACCACATGATTTTATATATGAGGAGCTGGGGAACATAACCGGACTTGTCCCAATAAGTGATTTTTACACTAGAGCAAAAATACTGAATTCGATAGTTACTCATTAGCTGAAATTTCTGCGGAAAAATTCCGCGATGATTTTGGTATGGACATTGATATTATTGCTCCAACGAAAATGTCTCGAGCCCCCATCGATTTGAGACTCGGACACTATTTTACGCGGCGTCAAACGTCACCAAAAGCGATTTTTCACAAATATCTCAGTAATGCTTACTTTTACAGAAAAATTATTTGAATAAAATTTGTAGCTTAGGTAATTTCCTACAAAAAATATTTGATAACTTTTTCTTGTAAGAGTAACCGTTTTTGAGATATTTTGATTTACAGAGTTCTTAATTTTATGTCTCTCATGAATCGTGTACGCCACTTTCGAGGTAGAGTGCAAGGTGCGTTTTGTTACGTGGTGCCCCCAGCATAAAGCGTGTTATTGTGACGTCACCCATTTGATTAACATTGTAGTCACTTTTTACACACTTTAAAGCGTGTAAAATGTGACTACAATGTAAATCAAATGTGGGTAACTAAACTAGTATTCCTTCAGCAGCAGCGAAACCGGTTTTGGAAGTTAATCTAGGTCTACACTGATATGTTTTCATCGCGAGTAACTTTCTTGTATTTACACGGAGACATCTGTATGCGTGTCGATAATTGCTACCAGCGATTAAGAAAAGTAGGCGAAGGCGAATTGTGTATGTGTTAAGTTTTCACGCCAAAATTTTTTCGTGAACAGGCTACTACAGTTTCCTCTTGCCCTTTCTATACCTCTCTCCTAAAAACCCGGTTCTATTGCTGCTGAACCAATACTAGTTTAGATAGGGCCAATGGGTGACGTCACGATAAAACACTTAAAGCGTGTTAAAATAACACACTTAAAAATCTGAGATTTGCAGTGTAGGCGTAATCCACGCTTGTAAGAAGTGCATTAGTATTGAATATTTTTTCCTTTCATTCCCTGATATTCTTTTTAATGGACCCAACAAATTAAGAAAAATTCCTTGGGAATGCGAACAAGCCGATTCATTTCTATGTTCTGTGAAAAATTTGAAGCTGCTAATATCAATGTAAAACAAAGGCTGAAGCTTAAACTATGGCTGCAGAAAAGTTGGTCTTCTTCACCAGTTTGTGGTAATTACCAAGGTTAATTTTGCTTAAATGTAACGCCCGATAAGGATGATGAAGAGGAAAACATACGAATGGAGACACAGTCTGAAGAAGAAGAATTATTGAAATTAACAACTTCTGTAAATAAAAAAATATCTCAAAAACGGTTACTCTTACAAGAAAGAGTTATAAAATATTTTTTGTAGGAAATTACCTAAGCTACAAATTTTATTCACATAATTCTTCTCTAAAAGTGAGCATTACTGAGATATTTGTGAAAAATCGCTTTTGGTGACCTTTGACCCCGCGTAAAATCGTGTTCGAGTCTGAAATCCATGGAGACTCGAGACATTTTCCTTAGAGCAATAATATCAATGCCATACCAAAATTCAGCTATCCTGGAATTTTTCCGAAGTTGGGCCTTTTTTTTGTCTAATTTCCCTGGACTTATTATATAAATAACCAATAGCCTACTTTTTGGTCACTAGAATACATATTTTCTATATATTTTTTTCTTTTTTTTAATGGATAAGTCCGGTTTTGTTTGGCAACGATGAATATGTATGGGACATCTCAGGTTATGATTGAAAACCGTCATGGACAAGTCTAGTTATGAAACAATTTCCTTCGAATTTTTTTCATTTTTTAACAGGAAAACTCCAATTATTATGAACGAAATCAGTACTTTTAAAAAATGTTTTCTATGCGTTTGAACCGTTTTTGGATGAAAATATTGCAGGGGTCTCTAGACGTAGGCTTAAGGCACCTTTACATTTTATGTGATTTGTCATATGACTTTACTGTCAAAATTACGATTTGATAGTCCATCTGACTTCGTATTTTGTTCACACTTAATTTTGACAAGTCAAAACTGAAATTTTCAATGCAAACTTTGACAGATAGTCGTATGGCATGTCAAAAACAAATGTCTTTTGACATTTTATGTTTAGGTTTGACTTCATTGACAGTAAAGTCATATGACAAATCATATAATGTAAAGGTACCTACCTTTAGAGCAGTGATTCCCAAAGTGGTCCATATGGACCCCTGGGGGTCTATGGGATGATCCAAGGGGTCCGTGATAATTCAAAATTATTTTGGGGGTGCGCGAAGAACTACCGGGGTCCGCGAAAAAGATCGAAAGTTTTCATATAAAAAATTACAAAAATTTAAAAAGCGATGATTCCCGCGTGACCACGCGGCGCGGACGAAATCCAAAAGCCAACAGCTTATTTGACTGACTTATTTGCCAAATTTGTTGAAATAAATTTAAAGTTACACAAGGTGATCAATTAAATTTTCTGAAAACTTAAAATATTAGATCTGCATTTGTTACAAAACTTTTGTTATACAAACAGAATTTTGGCAGAGGAGAATGTTCTCAGACGCTCACAGGTGGAACGCTCTTTACCTATACCTACTCTTTAACTGGAACTTTTCGTTAACGCCCCACGCTTTTTACATTTAAGTAAGTTATGTTTATAAATTTTACCAATAGCTTCATTAATTTCATTCTGAGCTTGATTTTGAAACGTAGGTTGTTCCCATATACTGGCTGGAGCAATAAAAACTTTAGATTCAAAATTATCTTTTACTTTTTAGTTCATTTTAAAATAAAAGCGTATTTTTTAGTTTTTTTAAACTATTTATTTTTATGTTCTACTTTTTAGTCTATTATATTCTACTCGTCATACCCTTTCATTTGATACCCATACCGAGCGGGTTGTAAAGAAAAAAGTAATTCGCTATTTGAAATTGGTATGGAGCAACACATCTAATTCTATTCTACTTATCATACCCTTTCATTTGATACCCATGTCGCCGGGTCGGGGAACATCGTTGCAAAGTTCTCCCGCCCCATCTTGGAACAGCCATATTTATTTTTTTATAAATTATCTATCTATTGTCACGCGAACTATGCCTATGTGCAAAATTTGAAGTTGATGGATATGTGAATAAGTTCCCGGTGTCGAAAAACTTTTATTTTTTTCGCCCTTTGCAATATTGTTTTTTCGTTTCTTTTCAAGGGCGAGTGTCGTTATTCCAAGCGGGCACCGCACTAACTACTAACCACGTGCAATGCTGCTTAACTTATGTAATCGAACAAGAACCGGTTTATTGAGCATGCTAATGGCACGATTTATGGTCATTAAGATAATTGCCAGGTTTGCTCGTTCTATAAAATTTCTGAAAACTCCAGTAAGCTCAAAATCAGCTACCCTGAGCAGGGCTCCCAATTTTCCCGCTGGGATATTTCTTACTTAAAATTATTTAAGTGTTAAGTACCTATGTACCTATATTTTCAAGCACAATTGCATTTTTTCTTTTGTTTTCTTAACAATTAAAAATATGTACCTAATTCATTTACCTAGCTACGTGCAATTGTCTTCTCAGAGAGAGCAGATTAAAGTATTTTTAGTAGATTTTATTATATCATAAAATTTGATTCACTTGGGTGGGGGGTGCATGATCAAGTTTTTATTGTAGTAAGGGGTCCATGACCTAAATAAGTTTGGGAATCACTGCTTTAGAGAGTACAAAAAAAATTTAAAACAAAAATTGATTATCGTGGACAAGTCCGCTTATGTTCCCCAGCTCCTCATATTTTTATGAGCTTAAATTCTAAATGGCGTCATCCCCACCCTTTTGCTAAACTTGCAGTGAAGGGAAACGCGCTTAATTCTATATCTCAGAAACTATGCATTTTACGACAAAATTGTATATAATCTTTTTTGTAGATAAATAAGTGATTTAACCTTTTCCTTTTTTGTAAAGTCAATATGTACGGAGAAATAGTGCTTCAAACTTCATCTATATCACTTTCTTTGTACTATATTTCGTTAATGGTTAATTCTGCATGAAAAAATCCTGCGTAAAAGTTATCTATAATTTTTGTTATTATCATTTTTTACGTAGGGCTAATATTGCACGAGTTATAGCGCTTTAAGTGTCGAAAAACGTAAATTCAAAAGTATTTTTTTGCCAATATCTTTTTAATTACACATTTTATTGCAAAACTGATTTTTTGTTTTAACTTTTTTCTGTAAAGTTGATATTTATGGATTTATTACACCTTAAACGATTATAAAAAATGGTGTTTTACAAATATCTCGTCAACTATTCATTTACGACGAAAATGTATACCTACAAATTGGTTTGTTATAAAATTCTGTAGAAATTTTACTTTAAACATTTTTTTCTAGCATTAATACTTAAGCCGCTATTCAGCGCATAACACATAAATGTTCATACATTGAGAAATTTCTTTGGCACACAAAAATCGGGTGCGGTATTTTTCGCCAAAAAAAAACAGTACCTATTTATTGGACTATATGGCGAATTCAATAAAAATAAAACCAACCCTCTAACTTGATCGGAAACTACCCCCAGGGCAACCCTTATTACTAAAATTGAGTGTTTCGCACTTGCTTATGAAAAAAAACCAGCCAATTGTTTGTGTAGAAATAGCCCTTACTGTAAGCTATTTTTTGAGCCCAAAATCAAACCTATCGGCGAAGCGGAAACCACCGCCACAGCAACCCCTAAACTTATTTTTATTTACTTATTTTTTTACGCTCAAAATAAAGATTTATCACGCTAATTTTTAAAGCACATACACTTATTAGATATAAGACAATTTTTATAAAACCCCCTTGCTAAAACTAGTTTCATTTCATGAAAATGGGTTTGTAGAGCAACTCTTCGCGAACAAATAAGGCTTTTCAAAATAACTCTAGGTCATCTGGACCTTGTTCAAGCCTTTTCCGGAAACAGCTGTTTTTATATTTTTCCGATTTACGAGAAAACAAGTTTCTACGATAATTAAAATCCCTGTAATTAAGTGTCAAAAAATTGCCATATTTCGGTTTTTAATTTTTTTTTGCAAAAACCTGTTGACCGATTTCAATTGTCCAAAACTAATTTTCTTTTCGCCTTTTTAAACGCTATTACGATCTATTTTTTGTTTTGCAAAAAAAAATTGTTCGCACCTAAAACGTGAAACAACCTGTTTTCGCTACTATTAGTAACTTTTTCCCACCTGTTCCCCAATTTTCTCTTAATTATAGCATCACAAAATTTATTTCAAAAAAAACTATCATCCCTGAACTAAAAGTATATAACACGTACAAACAAGAACTATTAATAAATCAGCTTAAAAATATTCATGAAATATTAAAAAATTTAAAAATTTATTTTTACCACATTCAAATTTTGAAAACGCAGTTCTATACAATTTTTTTCTTCAAACCCAATTTTAAAATAATTACTGAGGCCAAATATTGAATGAAAAAAAGATTATCTCCAATAAATATAATTACATCTTATGCCTGATGCCTACACCTGAACCTACAAACACAAAACAATTAGTAAACAGAAAACCTAAAACATATTATATAAAAGTAATTTTCATGGAGCATTAACTATAAAGTAGCGGTAAATTACTATCTATGTCTCTATCTTCTCGGACTATGCATTTTCAAATTATCGCATGAGCACCTTTTAACTAAGACGCTAGCGATAAATCTTTGACGATGAAGAATTTGTGATAAATCAGCAATTCGTTTTGACATAGTTTGTTTTTAGTGCAAAATATTTCAAGACGCTGGAAATACCACAGAGTTAGCAATCGCCATTGTATGCCACCTGTTCTACTATCTAGAGCGCTGACAAGGATGTTGTTTTGTTCTTAAATTGTTACAAAATATATCTACCAATAAATATAAAAATGTTAATTATCATATAAAAAATTGTATCTACACGAGTTATTTATCGATAAAATGCGCATACTTATGATGAACGCGCATAGCGCGGAACTCGGAGGCGCGTCAATAAAACCCCATTTTTCTGCCTTTTACGCCCATGTCGGAGATTTTCACCCGTAGTTTATTATATATTAGAAAGAAAGTAATCAATTTCTTCGACACACCCCTTATGATTTTTTTTGCAAACATTGTCGGCAACTTGACCCCTGTCAGCCCCATTTTGCACCAACCTCACTATCGGAGACTTGTACTTTATATTAAGTAGCTTATAATCTTCCATCCGACCAATTTTCAAGCGCCACATCGATGAAATTTTTTCAATAAGAAAATGACTACTTTCACCATTCTTACCTGCATCCTGCATCATTAAAAGTGTCGGAGAACTCGGACATCCCAGCGGGAAAAGTGGAAGCAGCTTCCTCTGGAATCAAATTAGAAGCGCTTCAGAAGCATTTTGGAATATTTTCCTGTACAAAATAAGTCATTCTCAACTTTGTTGGTAAATTTTCTGGTTTGAGAGATTCTCTGGATTTCGATTAGTAAAGTTTCCATTTGTTGTGAAATATTTTGTTTTGTAATTGTGATTTCATAATAAGTGTTGAATTTTTTATTTTATTTTTTGTGTGTAATTGCAATTATAGTTTACACCTTTAAAACAATTATTGAAATAAAAATATATATTTTTGAAATCTTTTTGTTTATTCTTATTACTTAAAAACGAAGAGTGAAACCTTCTCCCCTGCTTCCAAAGAAGCAAAAATGAAAGCTTTGCTGCTTGAAAAACTTAAAACTTCAAAATAGCTTCCCAGGAAGCTAATTAGAAGAAAATAGAACAAACTGCTTCTTGCTAATGACATGCAATCGTAAAAAAGATATGGATAGGGATACGGAAGGGAAGCACTTCTAAGATGCACAAGGATAGCTTCATCATGCATCAGTGAATGCTTCTTTTTCCGCTGGGATGTAATCCCGTTTAGTAATAGAATGAGTTTCAATCGAGTTTGCCCATATCAAAGATCAAAGCTCTTTTTCGTCTCCAGCTCTCCGACTAGAATATGTGGCATTAGGCTCCCATCCACGGTGAAACAAATGCACAAACGTGTGGCCAAAATTCGAAATTTTTTAAAAGTGACCGTGTGTAAAATACTTTTTTCCAAGCCTTATGTAATAAAACTGTTGAATTTTTTTTTGTGTGTGAATGCAATTTCAATTTACCTTTTTGTTATTGAAATAAAAGGGGTATTCATAAAAACCCTCGTAAATCGCGTATACGTAGTAAACGGCGTAACTAATGTCACATTAATGTTAATCTGACATTAGTTATGCGGTTTACTACGTTTAAGAGATTTACGAGGGTTTCATGAATACCCCTAAAATATTTATTTTTGAAATCTATTTGTATATCCAAAAATTAAAGCTTTGCTGTTTGCAAAACTTAAACCTTCAAAATAGCTTCCAAGGAAGCTAAGTAGAATAAAATCGAACAAACTGCTTCTTGCTAATGACATGCAATGCTTAACAATAAATTGATAGGGATACGGAATTGAAGCACTTCTAAGCAACCCAAGCATAGCTTCTTCATGCATCAGTGAATGCTTCTATGTCGCACTGGGATACAAGTTTTCGAAGTTGGCCGCTGTTTGAAGAAAATATTCCTCAGGTTTAATATTTCATTTACCAGCTTAAATGTGTGTGAATTTTTTATGTGTGCAATGTAAACCCAGCCGGAAATGGAGTGCTACAATAACCATCTTCTCTCCTGCACTCCTTAAAAATCGTACATAACAATCGCATATCCTTTTTAACATTGCATGTCATCATATGGGAGCATTTCTTTTAATGCTCCTTTAAAAGCGTTTTAGAAGCATTATAAAAAAGTTTTTTAAAAGAATATTCATGGAGGCCTGTGGATATGTGTACAATCTCCGTTGTCGACAAGTTATTATTTTTGTTCATCTTTTACAACTGCCGTTTCCTTTCCAAGCGATCCCCCCACTAAGCACTAACCATGTCCAATGCTGCTTGACCTCCGTATGGAACGAGAACCGGTCTATTGAGTATGTTAATGTCACCCTTTATAGCCACCAAGATAATCGACCGTTTTCTTCGTCCTATAAATAATCTTCTGAAAACTCGAGTAACGCTCCCTTGGGAGCATATTTGGCAACGCTCAAAATTAGCTCCCAATTTTTACCGCTGCGATATAAAAATTCGTTTTGTTTACAATAAATTATGTGAAATGTCGCTCACGATGTATGAAAAAAGTTTCCCTCGTTCTTTTTCGAAAAATTGTTTGATATTTTGTACGACCGTCGATGGCGGCCTATTGGTATAGAAAGATATCGACCTTTTTGGTTAGTTTGTTAGTTGAAGCATGTAAATGGTAGTTTTAAGTTTGAAGCTTGTATATGGGAGTTTTCGATTTTTTTAGAATCTTTTTCAAGTTTCATGTCGTTTAACGTACCTTTACATTATGTGATTTGTCATATGACTTTGCTGTCAATGTAGTCAAACCTAACATAAAATGTTATTTATTTGTGTTTGACATGTCACACGACTATCTGTCAATATTTGCTTTCAATATTTCTGTTTTGACTTGTCAAGATTAAGTGTGAACACAATTCGAAGTCAGAAATGTTGACAGTAAAATCGTGTTACAAATCACGACAGTAAAGTCATATGACAAATCAAATGTAAAGGTAACTTTAGCGATGATTATTATTGATCAATATCTTAATTTAATTATCATTTGTGGTAGAGGTTCTATCCGAGCATTCTTGATTGTTAGATCAAAATTACAAAACATTCATTTTACAAACCACTTATGAGCAGTTTTTTTCAATTAAAGCACTTTCTTTGTAAACAGCACAAATTTTGCTTGTTTCCTACTAAAGTTTCCAATGCTATGAAACCTGTAATTTAAAATTTTCACTTTCCAAAATCAAATCGGTTCACCAAGGCTGTGGGGCAAACTGAATATCGTCTATTGGGCATAACGAATACATCGGAGCAACTTTCATATAACATACAAGCGTAAGAAATAAGAATTTTTAGCGTCAATATGTTATTAACTGGTTGCAATATTTTTTTACCACGCAAGATACAGATGGTGTTAAAGTAAGTAATAAGCACACGGCAAGTCCAATGCAGTTCAGGTATAAGAAGTAAGGTTGATTGTTTTGCTCGAACTGTACTTAACAAAATCGAGCTACAAAAAACAACTGGTTCCCACGAGTTTTTTTTACAAATCAATTCTACGGCAAATCATATTCATCTTGGGACGACAGGTTGCCCTAGTTATCATCAATAGAATGCTCCATTCACGAGAGAGTTCAGCATTCAATAAATGTGCAGAATGATGAATGATTATCGTAAAATATTTATCTTTTCAACAGCAACAACAACAAAAAAACAACAACAAAATGTTTTTTCATTGCGAAATCTTCGAGCAAGTGAAACCGAAACAAGCACACAAGTTAAGCGCCGACTGTTAGCTATCTCTAGTCTATCTAGCAGCTAGAGAATAGTGAAGAATAGTGGGGCTGAATCTGAGGCATTTTTTGCAAGTAACTAGAGTCTGTTCTAAATTTTCATTTCTGCGTGAACTGACCAGTGACCGACCACTGACCAACTTTTTGCAGATCCCATGACTAATAGCTGAGGTAAGGAGGTTGTGCTAGGCCGACAATAACTGTAGAAGAATGCCGAATCTTAGCAAGATCTTCACGGCAATGTTCTTGTTACTATAAAAAAATTGGCCTCGTTTTTCTTGTGATTGTTGTAGAAAAGTGTTAATTTAGTTAAGTGATATTTTTCCTTGAATGAAGTCTGCGGCTAGGAAATTTACTTGCATTGGTAATGAGTATACGATTTGTGAAGTAATAGTACTTCTTTTCCGACTCTACTTCTCAAAAATGGGACTAAGAAAAATCAGAACCACTTTAATATGTATGTATGTATGTATATAAAAGTTTTTTCACCTGAATTTTTTTAATTAAATTTTACCGCCCACATAAAATGAATTCGTAACGGTTTTACACCAGATAAATAAATTATGTAAGAATATTCGAATTCCGTATAGTTTTTTACTTCTCCAAAATTTTATCTAAATGCCTTAAAGCGTTTTAAACATTAGGAAAATTTCGTAAAAAAGATGTTTGTCATGACTTTGAAATAATTTTAGTTCACGGACAACGACCGACGAGATGCCGGCAAGAGATTTTGTTTTGATTGGAAATTGGGAATGATCTAGAAATTAAAGAAAATAAATTGCTTTTATCTGTAAACTATGTCCATAACTTTTGCATAGCTTTGTCGACGTTTCGTTGTTTATAAAAATAAAGCATGATGGTATCATCACTCGGATTTCCCTTTGCGCTGAGAGAGAAAAACGTCTTTTTAATATTGATGAATAAATTATTGAAAATTCACAGACGAAAAGTGATAAATTCAATATTTTCCTCGGCTTCGTTTTGGTTACTGCTTTGCTGTAAAACACGTTATGGCACGTGGAATTTTGGATACTTATGAGTGTTATGATTTCCCGTATGCTTTTATGTTAATAACAAGATTTCAATTTTAATCTTGCGACGACCGACGACGTGTGTTAACAAAACGTGCTAATGCTGTTTCATAATTGGAGGCCGATTTGAAGGGAGGTGATAGCTTAGATTATTTTTAGATAATAAATAGCGCTAGGGGCGAGGGCATATTTATTTTTTCGAGTAATTATAAGCGGGTTTTGGGTTAGTTTCCCACAGCATTTTGGAGTATGCAAGGTCATAATCGGATTGAAATTATTATTGGATTTTTTTAAATTTTGTGTATTGTATGTACTGTGATTTGTCATATGAAGGGTAGGGCAGATACATTCATCAAATTTCTTTATTGCAGTATATCAGTTCAGGTATAAATAAAATTATTTTATTTTAAACTAGCTGGAACACCTCGCTGCACCAATCATAGCGAAATAAAAGGAGTTGTAAAAAATATTGGACAACGAAGATTTCCCATCCACGTAAGCGACAACTGACTCAGGTGGAGCCATTGCCATTGGAACAGAAATCCCAGGTGCTTTTTTTTGAAATTTTAAAGCATGACAATATTGGCACAACTTTTATACATTGGGCCGGACCAATCACAGCATTGGGGTGCATGCTTTAATCGTGATATTTATGGTAATTGAATGCTTCCATTTTACAATCGGACTGTTCTTAAAGCTTGAATGACGTCGGTCCACGGACATTAACTAATAACAAACGTAAATAAAAACATTGCACTGTATAAATCCGCCCTAAAGCATTCGTCGAGAAGATAGTCGGATGTCCTTCAACGGCAACTGGTGTTCCTTGTTTGCGACGTTGGAATGTTTTTGAAGTTTGATTCCAAGTGTAATATCGTGGCATTTCAGAGTAAAGTTCTTGCAAATTCATCAACTTCACACATCGCGAAGAAACTTGTCAATGTGTTGGATGGTGGTCGTTTAGCCCTTTGCGCAGCATTACTTGTTATAAAATATACATGTTGGCCATTTTCGAGATTACCTAACAAATCAGTTGGATATCTTTCATGAATTCCAAATGAAAAAATCGCCATATCGCTTCATTACTGCTAACATAACGTCCCATTTGATACTGTGTTATTTCGTCGATCATGTTTGCATTAGCAACACCAAACACGGCCATGTAACTCCTTTTCGTGTTTGCATATGTATTTGATTGATTTGACGCAAAATTCAACATTTATGTGAGCATTGAACGTCTTGGACAGTAATGGCGAATAGGGTACGCCCCAACGATTGTCAACTTTAAAATCGTGACCATTAACCTTCCAAGTTATCGATTTGCCACTGACCTCAGTCGTTCGACAACGATACAACGCACAGTGCGGTCAGAAAAAAATTACCGTTCAAAAATCGGTGGAGCCGTCAATTTTCATCGAATCAACGCTTTTTTTTAAATGTTCCTTGTGCAATTCCCTATCGATCTGTCGAGCCAGATTTTTCATATATATTTTCAATTTTTTACAATTTGCAGTGGAAATTGAGTTTTTTTGACAAAAATATATTCTGCATTAGCAAAAATGCAGAGAAACGTGCCAAAAAGGTATATTTGAGCCTAGCATAGTTTAGAAAAGTTTATTAAATTTATCTCCCGGCACTTTACATAACCGTTTTCTAGAAACTACCTCTCAGAGAGGGTAAATCAACCCCTAAATAAGGGAAAACAGGAATACTATGAAAAATTCGGCTCGACAGATCGATAGAGAATTGTACAATGAACATTTTAAAAAAAAGCTGTTGATTCGATGAAAATTGACGGCTCCACCGATTTTTGAACGGTAATTTTTTATCTGACCCCACTGTGCAACGGGTAGCCATCATTCCGGATTACAGTTTCACAAATCAATGCTCTTGGATAGCGCTTTGAACATTTCCCATCTATCATGCATGGTGAGTTGGGGCTTATGAATCATGTTTTTTGTTATCACTTCAAACAATCAAGGATCAGTAGCTTCATCAGGAATTTCTGCCGAAATAACATCATCGATTTCATCTGGTCTTAACATTTTTTTTGCGTAAAAATTAACACATGCACAAATGCTTCATAGATAAAGAAACATTACTCGGGCATACACATTGATATCCGATGAAGGTGAAGCTAGCGGCTGAAGTACCGGCCGAAGCCAGTGGTTCTCAAGCGTTTTTTTTAGAAAAATTTGCTTGTTATTACCAAAGAACACCAAAGAACTATATCAATACTAACAGTAGATTTAGTAATATTGATATACATATTTGTTATTAACAATATTGAATAATTTGTTATTAACAATATAAACTAATAAAATTATTAAATTTAGATAATAATGACCTCATTTGAGAACGCCCTGGTAGAATTGAAAAATTCTTTTTTTAATTCAAAGATATCAAGGATAACTAAGAGCAGATTTAGTATTATTGACCGTCGCAGCTTCTGTAATTTGTTATTAACAATATAAACTAATAAAATTATTAAATTTAGTTAATAATGAACTCATTTGAGAAAGCCCTTGATATCTTTGGATTAAAAAAAGAATTTTTCAATTCTACCAGGGCGTTCTCAAATGAGGTCATTATTATCTAAATTTAATAATTTTATTAGTTTATATTGTTAATAACAAATTATTCAATGTTGTTAATAACAAATATGTATATCAATATTACTAAATCTACTGTTAGTATTGATATAGTTCTTTGGTAATAACAAGCAAATTTTTCTAAAAAAAACGCTTGAGAACCACTGGCTTCGGCCGGTACTTCAGCCGCTAGCTTCACCTTCATTGATATCCCGTGTAAAAATAATAAGTTACTCTTGGCTTGGTTAAGCCATACCCATATACCCCGAGAATATGATAACAAACCGGTTTACCAAGTGTTGAATGTTGATCCGTGTACGCCAGCCCAATAAGAGTAACAAGTAAACGCACCACACCATTATTGCTGCTATGTTTCGTTTAATGCGTTTACAATTCGACACCACTACCCCCTTTTTTTATAAGTATTTGCTCAAATATTTAATTCAATCCCCCTTTAAATAGTGTCCGACCGAAGATCAGTTTTAGGCCGAAGCCGAAGCCGATTATTCGGCTCTTGCCATAACCTTCGGCCAAAACCGAAGCCGAAGGAAGGTTCAATCATACTCAGAAATCTTGGAATACTTTTAAGGGTGACATCCATATTTTAGGACTGCGGGACCCTGATTTTCGTAATCAGCGAACCAAAAAAACATGTAGGGAACGAGTTTTAAACCAGGTGTTTCGTTTCGACGTTTTAAATGGACTATTAACGTAACTTTAAGGCTTCTGGCGGTAGGTTTCCACTATGCAAACGGTCTGGCAATGGAGGACGTGACTTCTAATAGTATTCTAGAGGAAATATCAAAAAATCAGCCTTTATAAAATGACTTAAGTAGGCATCAATTTTCTGCGCTTTTGCTACCTCCTTCCTGCCAAAGCCACTGCGGCTCAAGGTTCTTAGTAGCCAAACGTCGTTAGTGTCCTTACGCAGAAAAATTTCAGCGTTTATACTATGACGTAAGTCTGGCGTTCACGGGCTCTTGGAATATTACGTTTCAATGTCACATTTACATCACATTCAATTCTTTTCGTTTTTAGCCTTTGGCCTGGCTGGATATAAAAACTTGGGCTTCGGCTAACCTTCGGCTCGTTTGGCCGAAGCCGAACCTTCGGTCGGACACTACCTTTAAAAATGCAATATAATTGTGCGATGCTTTCTAATGTTAAAATACACGAAACGCCTAACTCATCCTTTGTTGCTTAATACCCCCACCTCCATTATCTCGATACGTCTTGGATTCGAATTTTCGCCCGATGCGCTATGTTCAGAAGCATTTTTAACGTTATTCTCCAAACTTATATGAAAATGTGAGATAGACAAATTGTAGCCTTTAAAGTCTACTTTCAAAAACCGTTTTGTAAATTTAAATCGGGCCACTCTGCTAATAGCCCAGTCGTCAGAGCCAAATTTAGACCGAAAGCTCGCACAACATGTGATCTCGCTGAAAATTGGAGCTTATGTACTTTTTTGGGTGTAGAAAACGATAAAAAAATCTTTGCTGCGGCTAAAGTGTATGCTAAGTTCACAATTTCGAAAACAAATTCGAAAATTAGGTTTTTGCTTTATATATCAAAAAATAAAAAAAAAATTCCGAAAAACTAATAGCGCCACGTGAAAGAGCGGAAAATTTTACTAAAATTTATATTACAACTTATTTTAAAAAAAATGTCTTATTATTATAAAAAATTATTAAACATAAGAGCAAATTCGAAAAATCTAAGCGCGCCAAAAAACTGAATTAAATATTCTAGCGAGTATCCTTGCCTAAAATGGACGCAAAAATAAAAATAAAAAAAGCAATTTAAAGAGGACACTCTACGCTTTCTAAGAAAGCCATTAGTTTTTAATTTTTTGTTTTTTTTCTCATAGAAAACTTCACTGGAAGTTATAGGTTGTAAAATTCTCACTGATGTTTATAAAATTGAAGATATATATTAATAGAGGTGTCCAAAAAAAATCCTTGTACATTCATCATCATTAGACATTTACTTTTGATGTAAAAAAAATTAAAATGATAAACATTGTCTCTGTTTAATAAAATCTATGTTTTAAAATATTTATTTTTTCTTACAGCATTCATTGGACGCCATTTTTATTTTTAAAAACAGCCGGCACCAGACGATAGAAGCGAAAGACTGGCGGCGACCCGGGCGCATCTTTCTTCTTCATCATATTCTGTGTTCCTTATGGTCAGATGGCATTGTCATACGAACTTTGCATATGTGCAAAATTTGAAGTTGATCGTGTTATATGGAAGTGGGTCAAAATCAAGATGCAAAATTTGTTTACTTCTAGAACATACATACAGGTGAAGCTAATATAAAGCGTATAAAAATAAATAATTTAAGAAGTGATGTACGTAAAGAGAAGAAGAAACGTGACTTGTCAAACAAATCCGGAACTTCAACAGACAACGTCTACAAATCAAAATTTTGGTACGTAGATTTGTTCACTTTTCTTGGCGATCAAGATACTCCTGGTGCTTATGGGTCGAACTTGGATTACGAGGATGGAAATGAGATCGATGAAGTAAGTACATACTGATTTGAGTATGGAATATACGAAATCTGGATGCAAGTATTCCAAAACTATTTTCGACCAAGTATCTTGCTCTAGAAATGTGGTAGTTGTAAATTGGTTGCTTGCTCGCCATCTCTCGACTGAGTTAAAATCTTCTGGTTTGCCGTAGCGTGTGTATGCTCTAGCCTGCACAGGTATATCTTTCCAGTTTACCTGTGCAGGTTTATCGTAACATGTGTAGCGGGCCTAAAAGGGAATCATAATCGGTGACAGGCCAGCAGGACGACCGAGGAAAACATGGTTCGAAGCCGCAGAAGCAGACGCTGCACACTTGTTGGGCCTACGAAATTGGAGGACTCTAGCCGATGAGCAAGAAGGTTGGAGGAAAAAACTGAGGGAGGCCAGGGCTCGATTTTGGCTGTAGTGACATTGAACTGAACTGAACATTTTTCCGTGTACCATATGGGTCCACCCGGAGATATCTTAAGGAACAACTAAGATAGCCTGTCTCATAAGTTCACGGAAAGGGTTTCAATTTTGACACCTTCGTGGCTATGCAATCCAACATGATTCCCACTTAGGGAATTCTCTTTCAAAATACTGACAATTTTAGAATTTTCCCGCTGAAGACTATCGCCGCAGGGTTTATCTACTTCAAGATGGAGCGGTACCAAGTTGAGTAGAGCCTAAAGTTTCTGCAATTTGCGAGGTGTGGATAGCCTGGTGGTGGAAAAGTAGGGGATTCTTTACTTTTTGCTTAATTTGATAGCATAGCTATTATTATGGTTTTATGTCTACATACTACCCAGACACCTGATGTCACCATGGGCTTTACGATGGTGTATATCCAATGCATGACCGTTGGCATTAACTCACATATGAATCCACACCCTCAACAGCAGGCCTACAGAGTTCCAAAGATTGCTCATGTACTGGTTCTAGTGCGGTTTGGTATATCTAATGTCACCTTAAGTATTTGGCTCGATTTGAGTCTATGTCTAGTTTCACCAATCGCGGAAATGTATTCTTAATTAATGTTTAACTAAAAAATATTAATACTTTTACTTCAGAGCTAACGAAAAAAATCCGTAACATTTTTGTGACAATATAATTGACATAAGAACTGCAAATCTAAGACGCATTAGTTTCCGGAGAACACCACACAATGCTATAACCACTGTTTGCAATCGACAGTGAGGGTTAATTTCGAGCACATAAGTTCTTCTTTTAAAACAATATTTACATAATACACAGTGGGATACACTTAAATATAAATAAAATACAAAACGATTTCACCTGAAACCATAAAATCCGATTAAGTTACTAAAAATATGCCATGGAATGCGAGATATGATCGTAATAAAATCCAATCCAAACATTCCAACCAATGAAACCTCGCAAGGAATTAATTTAAAAAAAATAAAAGCTTAAGACTCTTGAGGTAGAAGTGTGCGCCAAGTAAGTAATTTCAATTATTATTTTTATGTTAAATATATGAAATATATCCTTTTTATTGAGTGATAGTTGACATTCATTTTTTAAGACTATAGGAAAATGGTTGAGTCAACAACTTTGAAAATATTCATGTTTTGTTCATCCATAGGAAAACGGTAAGGATTTACATAAGTCGTAATAAAATATTCGCAGGAATATGATATAATTGCAGAAACAAAGAGCACAGAAAACATATATCAATGCAGAAATGAAGGAACTGCAGATCGCATAATTGGATAAAACTCTCGTTCAAATCCAATCTGGCAGTTGTTTGTCTGTGAACAAGATAAGCGACATTATCAAAGATTCAAAGGCCGATATACGCTTGAGACTTCAAAATGGAAAGAGACACACGTATCGTCGTCCCTTAGCTGAAGATCCACACCCAGAAACAAGGCAGAGGGATAAGGCAACACTTTGATATTCAGGTGAGTAGAAAACAACATTCCCAATAATCTGTGAAGCTCACAACGGTCCACAGATAAAAAAGACAACGTGAAATTCCCTCAGAATGGTCCGTAGCAAGTAGCTTTATAGTAGGAAAGTGTTGTTTTTTTCGTTTTTACTTGCTTGGTATACAGTTGGAGCTCGCATTCCCCGTTGGTCCCCTTCCCCTGTCTAGGTGAACACATCTCTTCGGCTGCCGCTAGCGTGAAGCCGCCATCATAGTTGGTTGCAGAACCTGTTCCTTACACGGTATCTGATTAAGAGAAGAAAACTTCCAACTTAAGACATTTTAGATTCTGATGATCATTAAAGCTGAAGCTGAGCAGCATCCACTGCTGCGACCTTTAGTGTCTTTCACCGTCGCTATCTTAATCTTTAGATGCGAGCACGATGGTGACCTAAGAAAAACTTTCAGAAACAGCCTAAATCATGCACCATTCATCTTTGGGGCCACCTAAAAAGAGGCTCGATCAAGTGATGATCATGTTCACCTTCTTCTCCTCTCTCCACCACCATAGGCACAACATACAAGATCAGACGCATCGTTGCTGGATAGCGACGAAAAAAAAATCTCACTTGATAGAAAGTTGGGAACTCTTCATCTTCACATACCACAGGTTGAACATCAGTAAAATTTTCGTTAAGACGCTAAGAGTGTGGAATTTTTATTGTTATTCGAGACACTGAAGATCATTTTTTCGTGCTCTTCTTCTTCTTCATCCACTTTAGTTTTTCGAAAAAAAAACTATTACAAGCAACAGAACAAACTGTTGGGCAGCTTTATATAAATTGGATTATTTGACATCATTCCATGAAAAATCCATGCAAGATAATTGAGGTGTGAAATTTATTGAACGGAAACCATGCTTCAAAGATTTTCATTTGCGGGAAAAATAAATTATCCCAGCATCTGATATATTTTGTGATAGTTTTTAATTTTGTGGTTTCTAGGTAAGCGGAAGTTGGAGTATCTAAACAACATTTTTCACAGTTGAGGAGATTTTATAGAGAAGAGTGTTTTTGTTTTTCTTTTCTTTTCTACATTATTACCTACAAAATCTAGATCAATTTTGTGGAAGACGTTATTTTATTATGTACCGTTCTGAGATAGTTGAATGAGTGTTTTTTGGCATTTTTTGATATCATGGAGCATTTGCAGAAGAAAACACGACACCAAATGTAATAATGTCACGCTTAAAAGATTCTTAAATATTTTTTTTTATAATGAGACTTGGAAGTAAAGAACAAATTGACCACCAAATGAGTGAAGAAATAAACATATAAAACACTGAGAAGTAAAGGTAATTTTAACACAAGAATAAAAAGTATTGCCTACCGAATTAGATTTTGATGACTTATTGCTCTGGAAGTTGATAGGGTAGAACCTTGACTTTTACAGTTTTAGATAGGTTGGAGTATTCTGCGTACACTGTTACCTTATTCATAAAAATAGCTCACAGGATTATATGTAAACCTCTACCAAAAAAACTTCAAAACCTGCTAAACCGCTACGATTTACCGGCCCATACGATTTTTTGTTCGTCTATCCAAACCTATCCACAGCCGGCCGCTTTGTAAACTTAGCGGTATACACCCTGTATATTTGCAAAAAAATACTTTTGAATCTACGTTTTCCGACACTTAAAGCGGCATAACTGGTGGAATATTAGCCCTACGTAAAATATTAGCCCTAACAAAAATTATAGATAATCGTGTGTTCTATAAGTCTTACGCAGGATTTTTTCATGTTGAATTAACCATTAACGAAATATAGTGCAAAGAAAGTGATATATGAAGTTTGAAGCACTATTTCTCCGTAGATATTGCCTTTACACAAAAAAGTTCTAAACAAGAAAGTTAAATCTTCTATTTATCTACAAAAAAGATAATTTACATTTTTGTCGTAAAATGCATAGTTTTTGAGATACAGAATTAAACGCGTTTCCCTTCACTGTAAGTTTAGCAAGAAGGTGGGGATGACGCCATTTTGAATTTAAGCTTATAAAAATATATAAAATCATTTGGTAAAAAAAATCCTGTGCGGTATTTTTGGCATTACGAAGGCCTTTTTTTCGACCGGAGGCTGGGGCATGCGCCTCTATGATCCAGAACATGTTAGACGGGAGCCAAATCCGTAACGAGTCCGAGTCCGTAACGGAATGGCAAGGGAAATGGGACGAGCCTGTTAAGAGACCCCTAGACTATCAATAATATTTTGCAATAATATTGAGCAAAATATTGAAGGTTTCCTCCTTTGCCCCAGACTATCAATATTATTGTGCAATAAATCTAATTCTAATTAAAGAATAAAAATTTATAAATTAAAGTTATGTAAATAATTAAATTCAAGAATAAAAATTAGATACATAATTTCAATTCAAGAATAAAAATTAGTTACATAATTTCAATTCATAACTTTTAATTCAAGAATTTTAATTTAGATGTCTTAATTCTTGCCATAACAATACGAGTTCGATTTTTTTATATATCGAACAACGATGTTTACGGCACGACATCTAATTAAAAATGAAAAATAGTGCGGAATATTAACTACAGACTGCGGCACTTTTATATTGGACAAAAAATATCAAATCCATTTTGATCCGCTCAATATATTGTACAATATTTCAATATCACCCACAGACCGTCAATAATATTGAGTAAATCTAAATATTGCACAATATTATTGATAGTCTAGGGGCCACTTTAAGGTTATCCAAAACGTGGAGAGCTGGATTACGAGGGAGTGTGGAGAAGTGAATAACAACCTCACGCAGTTCTTGTGTGGAAATGGAGATATAGGAAATACATTGTTTCGAGCCGGATGACTCGGCGCTGTGCACAGTATGCCCAGGTATCCAGGATAACGCAGAGCACGTCTTTTTTTATTGTGTGAGTTTCGATGAATATAGGCCGGAACAAGAGGCAATGGCCAAGGCGCCACAGCACCGAAAACATTCTAGGACACATGATGAGGAACGACGATGGGTGGAGGAAATTGAAGGGGAAGCTGAAAGCCATAGACAGGAAGTATAGGCTGAAAGAAGCCGAAATAAAGAGAGAAGGCAAAGAAACCTCGAGAGAGTATGCAAGAGTCTGTCGGTAGTCAAGAGTAGTTTTCGCCTCCAGGGGTCTGTTTGAGTATTTACTTAAACAACGCCCAGATTTAAAACCTAACACGGAATATTTCTGCTGTATTTGACGAAAAAGGGAAAACAAGCTTGAAACCCTAGTCGAAATAACTCCTACATAACCCAGGATATCTCTGTTTTATCGAGAGGGGGGGGGGGATATAAGCTATCGGTCATTTCACGAAACCACATTAAACGTAGAGCGCAAAACCCAAACTGAAAAATGAACACTTTCAATCTCATTTTGGCACGATATAAATGTGGAACGTACAGCTCAACTCTCTCGAGTTTAATTTTTGGGCCCCAGAAGCCAGTCGTGTAATCAGTCTAATACGCGTATTCTAAAAGCAGTCACAAGTCACAACTAAATCACAATTGTCTCAAGTGAGTCTCAATTTCTGACAATTTTGTATGGCCCTCGCCATAAGGGAAATTAACGCGTATAATGGAATTGTGATTGAGAATATAAATGAGCAGGTTATTTGCGTTTTTAAACAAACAGAGTGACATTGCTCGCTTATGGGGTCTCACTCTCTTTGCCCATGGAAAGAGTGTTTTTGAGATTTTCTTGTTTTATAGCGCATCTAATTTTGCACACAATTTTGACAATCAGCAAACAACGGCTGTCATAATTGTGACTGTATAAATAGAAGGTCACTAGAGTATAAGGAGCAGACAATTCGTTGGCTACGTTCTCGCCCAGACTTTTGCTTTATCTCATTACACAAATACAAATTCACCATTAAATGTGAATTATTAACTTCGCAGTAAGAAATTATTGTAATTGGTCCGAAAATTGAAATCGGAATTTTCAATGTATTTTCATGTTTCAACGTCCCAATAGCATTTTAAAAAAAAAATTGAGAAGAAATATGTGTGTGTGCGTCTGTGCGTACGTATGTGGTAATTTTTTCCTTCACGATTTTGCGCGAGCCAAAAAAGATATTGACTTCGTTGATATGCCTTTCGAAGCGTATTTAAGGAAACATGATCTGAAAAGATTTTCATAAAAATCTGTCGTCTTTTTTTTTGTTTGAACGACTTAAGTGATTTTTGTAACAGCACGATTTCGCGCGAGCTAGCAATGATACCGACTTCGTTGAGGTGTCGATCGTAGCGTATTACAGAAGTTACTGTCTGAAAAGGTTTTCTTTGTTTAGACGACGTAAGTGATTTTTGTACCTGCACGATTTCGCGCGAACCAAAAAAAATATCGACTTCGTTGAGGTGCCGAAGCGTGTTAAAAGAAATATGATCTGAAAAGATTTTCATAAAAATCGGTCGAGTCGTTTTTTGTTTGAACGAAGTTCGTGATTTTTGTACCTGCCCAATATCGCCCGAACGAAATATGATACCGACTTCGTTGATGTGCCGATCGAAATGTATTAACGAAGATATGATCTGAAAAATTATCATAATATTGGGTCACGGCGTTTTTTGTGTTTAAATGAAGAGACTTCGGCAAGTGTGCCAAGTAACTTAAATTAATTAGTTTTGCTACTGTCTAATATACTCGTTGGAATGAAACTCGTTCCAAATGAGGTTAGATTTTATGGATTCAGCCGAGCAATAGCTTCCCACGAAATTTTCAAACTTTAGATCAGAACTTTTTGGAGAGTGCTTTCCCATTTCTACAGTTTCTGGAAATTGAAGTTCATCCGGCCTTTTCGGTCAAGTTTGACAAATCCTTTACATTGATTAATTTTGGTACTATCTCCTGAAATCGTTCTAGTTTCCAAATGAAGTTATTACCTTCCCAGTTTATCAGCGGCGCTTCAACACGCTCAAAACGAATTCGACCACGGGCTATAGTGTAGCGAACAAAGTACAAGGGACAAGTTCGTTTGCTACCGTACAGCAAAACCAAATTCTCTATAAAAGCCTTGCGGATTTACCACTGTTATCGTTATTTCAAATAGCTTCTCTCAGGATTACTTTGGCAGCAGTTCTAATACTAGCCAATTTCCCACTACTACTAAAACTATTACTATTTTCTAAGTAGACAATTTATTAATATTATATTATTTGAAATTTTTGCTATTAGGTATAGGAGTTGTGAATTTGGTGTGATTTTTTCTTACAATTTGTTGTTAGTATTGTTCATTTATCCATTGATAATATTCAACATTCATCGTATTGGGAAGTTGATCGTGTGGACCGAAAGGGTCAAACGGACATCCCAACTAGTTTAAGATTTTTTTTGTGACTAGGTGTTTAGAATATCATAAAACCTTATAGTCACAAGGAGAAAAAGGTAATTGAAGTTGACATTTTTGTTTAAAAAAACCAAAATTTTGACTTTGATGACTCATAACCCCGGAAGCTGGTAAGGTAGAATCGTCACTTTTACAATTTTAGATAGGTAGGAGTATTCTGCGTACATGGCTACCTTATTCATGAAAATAAGTCATAGGGTAACAAATACAGGGTGATATGCAAAACACTAAAAAAAACTTCAAAACGCCCTAGCGGCTAAACCGTTACGATTTTCGAATTATTCAAGGTATTTTTTGACCTTTCCGAATTATTCAAGGTATTTTTTGGCCGAAAAGTGATTTTTGGAAATTTTGACCTTGAATAACTTCGAAAGGGTTAGGTTTTCGAAGAAATGACAAGACGGCTTTTTTTAGGCAATAACGTTTCCTATTGACTGATCAAACAAATTTTTTCCAAAAAACCAGTTTTGAGTGATTTTGCCAAAAAGTGATATCTCAGCGGCCATGTTTTTTTTTGTGATTCCGAAATTGTTTTCTTAAAAAGTCCCAAAGAAGCTGTGGACCAATTTTCAGACATTTTGGAATTTTGTCTCCTTAAAATGCTAAATTCTCCGGACTAAAAACAAAATGGGATGAGTTTTTGCCTTTTACAATGTAGGTATAATGTTTGAATAAAATTATTTTGTAGGATTAAAAGGCATTACCGAAGTCTCTTTTAACCCCGGAAATTTACTACTTGCCAAGCAAAGTCCAATAAAACATCCGCACTAATCGACATGAAAAATAGAAGTATTAGTTTAGTGACTGCTGGAAGATTTCTCGTAGATATGGCACTAAAATCAAAAACAGCCTTCATCACGCAATAACAAAAAACAAATCACGACCTAATGAGACTAGAAATTACATTATTTAACAATAATCAAACCAGTTATGAATTCCTCCTCAATGCAAAAAATCCCTCGTTACAAAGAATGTAAAACTCAACAAAACTATAAAAACAATAAATATCTCAGGTGAGTACATTAGCATAAGTTTTTCTACAACGCGCTATTTAAAAACATGTAAAATATATCACCAAAAAAAGTCTCCGCTGCATCTCACTGCATTCAGTCAACAATCCGCACAGTCCACAAAGTTATTAACCAGTACTGACCTATAATTATCGTGACGTCAAACCGAATGACGCGGTTCCGTCAATAACCTTGTCCTCGTGCAAGAGTATTTATTCAGGCACACACCCGTAAATACTCCATTATGTTTAACTTATGCTAAATGCGCGACATTTAACCCACTGAGTACAGGCAATTAAAATAGCTTCATGCTTGTATGCTCTTACTGTCGCCTTTTTTGTTCCATATTGTAGGAGAAGCATGTGTGTGCATTACCGGCTTATCTTTTGATCGATACTTAATGAATTAATAATTAAAACCAAAACGAAAAACGGGGAAAAATCAAAACAAAGGAAAAAGAGTCGACAGGTCGATAATTAGCTTGGAGCAATCAGTGAAACTCGCATGATAAGAATCGATTTGTGATAAGAAAAGAATGATCGTGGTTGGTGGTGGGGATTTCTGTCATATTTACGTTTCCGTTAATATAAAGCGGATATTAAGAGCAAAAATTTTCGTTTATTGTTTGCCAATCGATATTGTCACGAGCTTGTTTTAAATATGGGTGATGATTAAAAATTTCTGAAAAATACCGTCAAGTGGCGAAGTGATCTTGATATCAACTATATAACCGGCACATAATGTGATAAGTTCGGGGCTTAAAATAGATTTTGTCTGGAGTGGTTATAAATTGTTTTCGCGCTTTTGTGGCCACGAGGGGTTTATATCACTTGCTCAGAAGATTAGATTCAGTTTAAATACCATCTGCATTCGCGCATTTTTTTCCGTAGCTTGATGAGTTGATGGGAAAGTCAATTTAAAAAAATATCTCAATAACGAAGGCGTCATGTTTCCATAGGATTGATGAGTCTAAACATTTTTATTTGCATTTTTTTTTCTTCAAAGAAATGAATACCATGTATATATGTAGATTTTAAAAAGATTGAATCAATGGTGGTCACCATCGGATTTAAGGAAACTAAATTAGTATTTTTTGCAGTTACACCAAGTATCCGTAAGAAGTATGGTACATTAAGCCAAGAGCAATCTTATAGCTAATCAGTAGTTTAGGTCCAGCTCTTGTATAAAAAAGATTTGAAAACGATATACAAAAGATCTATTACGGTTTGAATTATACGTACGCCAGCGAAAAACCAACGCAAAATACAGCAGATGTATTTGAATATTCCGACAGGAAGGTTGAGTCTCGAATGAGCTTGTAAGCGATCGATACCCAAAAGCAATAAGAGTTCCTTCTAAGATGGAGCTTGAGACACTTAGGACCGTATACATCAACGAAGGTAACCCTTAATTGTATGTTTAACATGAACATAGATCACTCCGCATAAAATTCAAGATTGCGGTTAATTTCATAAACTTACACCGCATTCGCCACGTGTAAAATCTCGAAACCCGAGATACTCGCAAGCGTAATATAAGAACTTTTTTGTTAAATAACAACAACAATTTGGTAGTTAGCACTTATTTTCCACACCAACAAGCGTTAACAACATTGCAGTGAGCTTTACTCTGAGATTGGGCTTTACATTAAAATAGAAGTAAGCGCGAGAAATCAATATGCGAAAACGTAGGCAAAAGTCGCGATAAAAATATTAGTGATTTTCGAAAATATTAGAATACCTAAGAATTGTCATGTTTTACGATAACGTAAAGTCACCGAGCTACCACCACCCTCCCTCCCGCCCTTTTGACTACTTTTTATTTTTTATAAGCTTTTTATTAACATGCAATGTTTGTTAGTTTGTTTAGTTCAAATCTTATAACTGAATTTTGACCCACTTTCATTATAACCGATGAACTTCAAATTTTGCACACATGTACAGTTCGTATGACAATGCAATCTGATCATTTTGAAAGAAAATCAAGATAGCGCCCCCGAAATGGGTATCAAATGACAGGGTATGACAGGTAGAATACAATTAGCTGTGTGGCATCATTTCAAATTCAATATGGCGGCCATAAAAAATGGCGGAAACATATCTATCTATAATAGACTAAAAAGTAGAAAATATAACCGATTAACCTCAATTTTTGCCCACATGCGTAGTTTGCGTGATAATGTAATCTGATCATTTTGTAAAAAAAACAGTTAACTATGTGACGAAATTTTAAATATAATATAGCGGCCACAACAAAATGGCGGAAGACTTATAATAGACTAAAAAGTAGAAAATAAAAATAAATAGTTTAAAAAAAACTAAAAAATAATCTTTGATTTTAAAATGAACCAAAAAGTAAAAAATGTTTTTGAATGTAAAGTTTTGATTGCTGCAGCCACTTACTTACATATATGTAAAAAAAGCGTTGATCTGCCTGGTCTATCTGGCATGTGTAGTCTATCTGGTCTATTTGGCATGTGTAGTCTGTCTGGTCTGACTGGTCTGCCTGGTCTTTCTTATTATTATTATTGAAAACTTTTCGCGAGTCCTCCAAGTCCCCACAAGATCCCACCCAAGATCCTTGTTTCCCACTGGATACTCCCCCATCATGAAAGCCCACCCACGAAACACTAACCCACCACTGTTAAGATCAACTAGTTTCGCACAGATGGCGCTCACACCGAAAGCGCACCATAAAAAAAGCTCACCACACAGGTTCGAGTCCCGAATAAAGCTCACACCCAGCACACAACGGTAGTCGTCAGTGGTCCCGTAGTGAATTAGCTATACTACTCCAGTGTGACGGAACAAATTGCAAATCGTGCCGTTAAAATTCACCAGATGTGGCCATAGTCCCATTTATCTACGGTAGAAATATAGCTTCATTGTTTAGTTTACATTTGAAATCCTAACGAATATATTGGATAACTCTTTTTAATAAGTCTCATTCTTTTAGTAAGAAAATAGTTCATAGAAGTGGAACTTTTCGTTTTGTATGAAAATTATAATGAAAATTTATGCACAAATCTTAGAAGTCATCTAAATACTAAAGATGTTTTTTCAAAATGTTGTCGGTTTTTTGAATGATAAAAAGCGCAGCAATAATAACTACATATGTACGCTAAGAGTTCATGTCAACCTCAACCCAGCAGTGTTAGTTCATGGCTTTTTGAATATACTTCATGTTTATGTATCTAAAAATTTATCTTCAACAATTTTATCAATTCAATCAACAGTTAAAAATATATATCGAATTACATAAGAGAATATATTCTTTGAACTGTAATTTTTCGTTAGCTTGCGCGAAAATTCATCTCATTAATGCAGATTCTTTCAAACAGCCAAAATATACACTTAAGGGAAAAATTTTAAACTCCAAAAGCAATTTGCATAAAGACTGTTCAGTTTCGTTTATTTTTAGTCGAAGTCGAGAATTTTTTTAAGCCTTTTTTATATATTTTGGCAACAATTTTTTTTAACCAACCACGTTCAGTTAGCAACGAATCGAAATTTTGTATTTTTATAATTTTTATTTTTCATGCTAATTAATAGTGTTTTTTCGAACTCGCCGAAGTATGCAGAAGAGGATTAGTGGTTATCACTGGCTGGCACATTTTTTTGCACTTTAGATTATTAAAATGGATGCAGTAATCAAAATCAATTCTTGGTACTGTCCTATATCATTTATTGTAGAGGTTTGTAGAGGTTTGTTCTTTGATTTTAATTAGTAGTGGACTTCTTTACAACTAATTTTTAATTAGCACAATTGGGATTACCAACTAGGGAAGTAAGACGCAAGACCAAGAACGATGGAATAAAGATACTCGGGTAGGCAAACGCACACAGGGGGCTGAGTATTGATTAAATTTATGATGAATATTGATTTTGAATATTTCTATACTAATTAAGTTATGTAAAACCATAATATTCTGGTATAACTTTCTTAAGCCTTTCGTGCAGGATATGGATAAGTTTTTTTTGTCTAAAAAAGATTAATTTAATATAATTTGTCTAATATTATGAAACTGTTGACTAAGCTTTTTTTTCAAAGAATGTGTCAAGAGTTATATTTTACAGGTATATTTTACAGGAAACGTGGAAGTCACCAAAACAAGTTCTGATACCAAAATATATTTATATATTTTTTTGCTACCGTGGAATCTTGTTAAACCTGCTTGATTTTCGACTTAGAACAGCTTTCATAATAATAATAATTATTGTTAATTAATATGATAACACAAAAAGTAAGTTTAGGACAAAATTGCATTTAAAATTTTGTAGAAAGAAAAAAAGTCCCCAGAACAAAAAAAAATTAAACAGGTTGCTGACCAACATGAGATCAAGATCAAGTCTCAAATTTCTTTAAATTTTTTTTTTCAATTTTTTTCTTCAAAGTACTTTTTGTTCACGCAATAGACAAGAAAAAAAAACGCTCTGTACTTTGCCATTTTTAGCTCAGTTTAACAAAACGATTAGATCTAAACTATTTTCGCAGCGGTGCATAACAATAACAGCGCAGCTCCATAAGCTATAAGCAAAGGCAGAAAAAAAAATGGTTAACGTTGGGTAATTGGACAACACACAGCATAAACCCCCTAAAAAAAATGAGGTCGTTTAGCATACCGACATTCGCGCAACTGCTGGACCACACTATGAGCCAATCTGCGAAAATTATTTCCAAAAGTCACCGGTTCAAGATTTAATACTGGTTGTCATATATGTATCTACGAT
The DNA here is from genome assembly GCA_963855945.1 of Thereva nobilitata. Taxonomy (NCBI): domain Eukaryota; kingdom Metazoa; phylum Arthropoda; class Insecta; order Diptera; family Therevidae; genus Thereva; species Thereva nobilitata. Next base: position 126,390,036 of record OY979695.1, read on the forward strand.
GTATATAATGATGGCCAGCATAAAAATATTGTTGCAGCACCAGATATCAAAAATGTGACATCAGAGAGATCTCCGTCTGTGCCGCACTCTGAAATACTTAAGACGTGTGTGCGTTGAATTGTCGGTGCCGAAATATAACTTAATCTGAGATAAATTGGCGAATTGGGCACCTTTTTTCTTCGGTTGATCCTACTAAACGCATTGTAGTTTAATACTGGACGAGCATTACATACACATGTGGCGTAGAGGTGAGAATAAATCACTGCAGAGGTTACCTTTAAAATTATTAAATAAAAAAGTTTAGCACAATTTTTTAATTAGTCAGGAGATAATTACAGAGACATTATTTAAGGTGATTTTTTAAATGTTGTGTTGTTTATGGGGTTACCAAGCTTAATTACGCGGTTATTAATCTATTGTTTAAAACGATTAACAGTCCCCATTACATGACACTAGATTTTAATGTTTTTTTAACCTCTAGAAGAAATCTCAAGGGTATTTAAGGCTCGGTCTAGAGTTTCTGACACGAGTCAAATAATGGTCATAAATAAATAATTTGACTCTAGACATTCCTTCTATTTTTAAGCATATATCACAAGAACGCCTTGAACTGCAATCTTGAACTTTGACAACATTTTTCAGTTTATGCCCATTAAGAGGTCCCGTACAAAACACTGAATATTTTCGTTTAGAGCCACAGGTAGCATCATTTTCTATAGAACATTAGTTTTGACGCATGTCACAATATTAATAACAGTGCCATCATGATCATAATCAACAAGAAACTGGCGTTGAGATTGTGGCGAATTAAATAAAAATGATAATGGAGTGTTGTGACATTAGCAGCTTGAATGCGTACGAAAAGTGAACTGATCGCTAAAGAAAATATAAACGGACACGAACCGAACAAAGAACAAACTGCTTTAATATGGTGGAAGAGAAGCTTAATGTTTTACTATTAGGAAAATTAATTTTACGAATTTCTTATTAGGGAAGGAGAATTCTGAACTTTAGAACTAAACTAAGTTTTCTAGTGAAATCTTAGTATCTTCTCTTCATTTGTACTAGTGATGAGCAAAACTAGTCTTGCAGTTTTGCCTGGTCTTGGACATTTAGCAAGACCAAAGCAAACCAAGAAAAGAGAAGAAGACAAGGCTGCAAGATCAAGATAGCAAGACTTTTTGGTCATCACTAAGTGCCAAAAGTCTGGCAGTGATGAGCAAAAAGTCTTCTTTTGGCTTGGTTTTGCTAAATGTAGTAACCCTGCAAGAAATTTTGCAAGAACAAGATTGCAAGACTTCTTGCAGACTTATTGCTCATCACTGCAAGACTTTTGGCACTTAATGATGACCAAAAAGTCTTGGTATCTTGATCTTGCAGTCTTGTCTTCTCCTCTTTTTTCTTGGTTTGCTTTGGTCTTGCTAAATGTGCAAAAACAGGGAAGAATGCAAGACCACTGCAAGACAAGTCTTGCTCATCATTAATTTGTACCACTCCTACAATACTGTAAATTAATTCGAAATCTGAAATTTGGATAAAATTTCTAATCAATAATTGCACCAATACAAAATTCTTGGTATAAAAAAATATGTGGCCGTCACGAGATGCTCCGCAGATAATGAAACTATTTTTATTATAATAATATATACAGAATATTGTATTGTAATATAAGTATTATAGACGGCATTAAAGAAATGACTGGCCGATGGTAACTGAAATATGAAAAAAAAAATATTAGATGTAGTGTTGTCAAGGTATCTTGAAAATACGGCATTGATTGTTGTTCCATACAGTTGACCCTACAACTTTGACTTTTTATTGACTAGCTAGAAACCCGTTGCGCCATATTTCATCTTCTCCTTACCATCTTACCAAAAGAACCTTGTTGATCAATTCTGAACTTCAGGATACACTATGTTCAATGTTTTTCCATTTGTAGCTAGAATGTCAAGATTTTCCGATTTTCCAACTCTTGAACAACCTACATACAGCTAACCGGGAAATGACATTTATTTGGCAAAATTCGTCCGCCATATTGGTCCCACAATTTTGAATTTATAAGTTTTGATCATAAATTCGTTATTTGCTACCTTAAAAACTCCCATATACCGATTTAAATTGGAATCGGAACACAATTTGCAAATTCGTCGGCCATTTTGAATTTATAATTTTTGACTGCAAATGCGTTATTTGTGACCTTAAAAACTTCTAAATACCCACTTTCATTTGAATCGGAATAAAATTGGCAAATTCAACCACATTTTTGCTTCCATTTCGAATTTCGGTCATATATCGGCGGGAATTTTGAATTTAGATGTTCTGAAAAATAAAATATACCCCATTTTATTCGTTGATAATAGAGCTTTCCATCGGCGAAAGAATTTTAAAAATCGGTTCGGTAGTTTTTGAGTTTATTTTCAAATCAAATTTGTGTTCAAGGAATGTTATCAAAAAGATTGAATCGTTTGTTGCAAAATTAGCATTAAAATCTCCTGCTAAAATCATCGGAAGTTCGTCTAAATGATGTTATCTATCAAATCCTTGAACCTTTGCGACTATAATATAAATAACCGACAATGTAAAAATTTGATGATTTCTGTGACTGTTTGATTTGGTGATATATGTATACACAACAACCATAAGAAATTCTCTCCATTTTAAGTTGAGAAGCACACATATCAGCAATAGCTGCTTGAGTAACATTAGGTCCACCTGTAGTTCATATTGTAAGTTCTACATTCATTGTAGTGATTCGGACTAGTTATATTTTTTTTGATATATCGCAATTCCCGCGGGTCAACTTAACCCTCAATTCCATTCTTAAGTCAGCTCTTAGCTCAATTCTAAACTCAACCAAACTTAACTCAACTTAGCTCTACTTCAGTTCTAACCTCAACTCTAAACTTAACTCTTAGCTTCTCTTAACTCCACTTAGCGCAAATCGACTTATCTAAACTCAAGCCTTAATTCATCGCTTAACTCAGCTCAAATCGAAAGAAATGTCTCTCCATCCAGTTCATATTTACAATCTCACCACGGCTCAGTTTAAATTGGATATTTTACTGCCGCAAAAGAAGGAAGAAATGTCTCTCCACAAAGTAATTTTCAATCACATCTCGCTTTATTTATCGCGATACCCGCTCATATACCAGTAGGACATTATTTTTGAACGGGGACATTTAAAAAAATTGAGGTCTCAGTACAATTTACGTGTAAGGGACAATTGTACTGCCTCGTGTAAGTCCGGGTCAACACTAGCAGGCTGGATTCAGAAAAGGCCGCTAGTGCATAGACCATATTAACACCTTGAGAATCATAGTGGAGCAGTCTACCAAATTCCGATCCCACCTTTACCTTGCTTTCGTAGACTATGAGAAAGCGTTCGATTCGGTTAATAGGAGCTATATATGGCGAGCTCTACGGCAACGTGGGCTCCCTGACAAAATAATAGAATTGATAAAAGCTTTATGCAACAATTCCAAATGCAGACTTCTTCACAATGGAAAATTATCCGACAGCTTTGTGGTGAGCTCAGGAGTACGGCAAGGATGCCTACTTTCGCCATTACTATTTCTTATAGTAATAAACGACATCCTTGTCAGCGCTCTAGATAGAAGAACAGGTGGTATACAATGGGGATTGCTAGACGGTCTTAAGGATCTCGACTACGGGGATGATATCTGTTTATTGGCCCACAGACACCAGGACCTTAATCGAAATTGGCAACAGAAAGTAGTTCGGCTGGCTTAAGGTTAAATCCGACTAATCCCAAAGAAATGCGGATAAATGCAAATACCTCTTGAACGGACAGCGCTGAATAACAGTGCGTGGAACTGGTAGATAAATTCTGTCACCTCGGTAGTATTATTACCGAAAACGGCGGTGCAGAAGAAGACGTCAGTTCTAGAATAAATAAAGCAAGAAACGCATATGCATGCATGATTCACGTATGGAGATCGACAGAGATCTCAATTAGCACCAAACTCCAACGTTAAGGCAGTTCTTTTGTACGGTTGCGAAACATGGAAAGTCACCCAATTCATCACAGGGCGCCTACAAGTTTTCATCAACAGATGCCTACGTCGTATCCTAAAAATCCGCTGGCAAGATAGAATTACAAATGAGGAATTACGGCGCTTTGCCGGCCAAGAATGGATAGACGACAAAATGAGGCGAAGGAAATGGAATTGGGTTGGCCACACCTTGCGACGCGAAAACGAGAGTCTAGCCAAGCAAGCCCTTGATTGGAATCCGCAGGGATCCCGTCGAGTCGGAAGACCTACAACAACGTGGAGGAGATCTCTGACGTGAGGAGACGTTGGCCAATATGTTTGCCGCCAATACCTTGGCCATCGTGTAGAGCGGGGGTTTTGGCTCACGTTGGTATGTGTTGGAATGATGAGGAGTGATGGCCAACACGTTGGAGCAAGAGATCCGTGTGATGTGGTTTTTTGACCAATACGTTGCGTTGGCGCGAGATTCGTGTAGTATGATGAAAGGGTTGTGGCAATGTTATGGCGCCGCGTCCACACGTTGGGTCATTTTGCCACAACCATTGGCACACATATTGGCCAACGTGTAGAGGAGCCATTAGCAGAGGTCGCAACAACTGGGAGATCCTGGACGAAGCTGAGCTGAGCTGTCACACAAAACAGAGTCCGTTGGAGGGTAGCTGTTTCCGCCCTATGTCCCACAAGGAATTAAAGCAGCAAAAGTTCCTATCTGCTTTATGTAATTAAGTATATGAAAATCAGGAAAATAAACGATTGCCAAAAAAATTCAATTTAAAAACTAATTTGTAATAAAGCACCCGTGATACAAATATGTGTCATTTTTTAATTCAATTAAAATTGCAAATTCAATTATTAAAGACATGTGATGTCGATGAACACTATCTGCTAATAAAACGTAAATGAATTAATCATAAGAAATAAGTATGTAATGAAGAACATTAATTCTACAATTAGACGACTACATAACCTCAAAGGTCAATTGGCGATCCAGTCAAAGCGATTTAATTTAACAAGAACCGAGCTGAGCTTTTGTGATATATTTTGTTACGCAACAACAAAATGTAAATACAGGCGGTTTTTTTTATTTGTTTATTTTTTTTTTATAAATACATATAGAAAAGCATCTGCAACTGGTGTGACAAGTGCATGCAATGACGTCAAAGGTTAATAAAATTAAGATGTAGTAACCAGATAAACTTCACCTACATTTGAATTTCTATAATTAATTAAGCAACACATCTATATTTTTTAAAAGGTCAAAGATTTTCTAAGATTACTTGAAACTAGAATTAAAACGACCTAAAAATATTCAAGAGAACTGCATAGTTCTGATGTAAAACAACAAAATATATACATCGAAAAACATGTCGAATCAAGGTAAACTTCTTAAAGTTATTAACAACATAAATACTTCAAAAAAAAGACAAGATATCGAGAATACGTTACGTTATTAAGTAAAATGGCCAGTTCTAGTGTGAAATAAAGTTAAACTATGTCCATACTTACATTAGCAGTAGATTTTGCTCAAAGCTAGTTCTTATCCAGTTAAAATTGTTCTTTGCCGCTGCTTTAATTTAAATTTAATTGGAATCCTTTTAATTCGTTAAAAAACCGTGAAAAATGCATAACAAAAAAACGGTAGAACAGACATTGATCCCTGTTCGAGAATCCGTCTGTCAGTTTTTCTTCTTATGCAGATTGCTGATATCCACTGGGAGAATGGCAAATAATTTATCTGTTGCCATTAACTTTTGTATCTTTCAATAATTTTTTATCTTTCGTTGCAATAATAAACACTGTGAAGGAGAATCACTGTAGTCAAGAGACCTCACTTTTTTGGTATTTCTCGACTCGACTTCGATCCGAAGCAAAGCATCCAAACGCCGCACACTAAACAAATCTCTAGCGAGTGTTGACTACTAAACGAGTACAACACTATCGCATAGGTGTACGGTGTACCTCAGTAATTTACTTTTTTTAATTTTAACTTTTTTTTGTGTATAAAACAGCCAAAAGAGGAAACGAAAAATCACTCAAGCAGGTGGTCTGGACTTTTTTACTCTGTGTTTTTAGTTCTTGGACGCTATTATAAGAACAAGAACCGCGGCTTGTGTTGCACTCACCTGTGCCAGGTAAGCGGTTTGTTTTAAATGATTCACCAACAAGTTTTCACTAATAATTATATATGTATTTATTTAGTATGAATAACTTATAAACAGTTAGAAATTTTCTCTATTTATCGTTTCACAAATAACTAACTAAAAACTGTTGCACGCGACAATAATATGATAAACAGTAATTGTCACACGCGGCGAATGCTACTAATAAAACCGCTTTTTGTTTTTTTTGTATATGGCCCTCGCACCACGATTATCCATTCGGCTCGAAAGTTTCGAAACAACTGAGTATGGAAATGCGTCTGAATGTTGCCCAGCTAGATTCTGTAACTGGAACACTCAACTAAAACGGAATGGAATGAGAAACAAGACAGAAAAGAAAACAGAAAACAAAGCAAAAATGGAAGCCGTTCGAAGACTCTGCATGAGCAACATGTTGCTGCCATCGGGATAATCTAAATGTGGACAGAGGTGAACTGCTTCGAACTAACTGCACCGCGCCGCACCACCCCCGGGGACAGACAACCATTGATTGTTCGCAAATGTATACAAAGGCAACATGCCGATGCCAGTCACCAGAAGCATTCGACTCGAAAACGTGTGAATAAACAAAACCTCAAACTGCGATTAGTGTTACCGTGATGTCTTGTGGAATTTTGTGTTTATAAAAAAATAAAATGATATCTGTCTGCTACTAGACATTATATTCCACAATTTTTTGTAAGCATTAGTAAAAGTAGTAATTATTTTCATAACAAAATATATCTTAATGCTATCTTTTGTAATCGAGGGTATTAAAAGCACAGAAAGCTTTTATTAAGAAAAAATTATAATAATAATAATTTATTCTATAATCATTGTACAAAAGAACATAATTCTTATACGCGTACAATTAAATTTAACATTAGGCAAAAATAAATTTAAAATTATAGACTAATTAGTGCAGTGGATAGCAGTAAAAATAGAGTATGTACCTATTACCTCCGAATTCTTTCGGACAGCAACGATTTTAATGAAATTTGGTAATTAAGCTTATTTTACCCTCCTCTTCAAAAGTTATACATATGTTCCCCAGGGGTGCTTTTTGTTTTAAGGAGGTGAAAACTACCCCTTTTGACAAAAAATTTAAAAACAATATATTTAAGCAATATTTCGATTAAATTATGTGTAAATACATATGTAAAATAAACCTTCTTGCATATACTGGAATATAATTTGTGATTAAATTAAGGGGACATTTCCCTCTGTGGGCCTAAAAAATTACCAATTTTCAAGTTTTTTTTTCTTGTTAACGAACAAAGCAATTCAACTAAACTTTTTGTTATTGTTTTTATTCATCCTTCAAGTAAGTTACATAATTTTTTCGGATCATAAAAAATATTTTTTATTCCCTTAAAGGCGATTATCTAATAATGACATATTTTTTCGCGGTGGCAGAGATTCAGATCAAACGGTTCAAAATATTTCAAAGTTGTTCTAATTATTTGTCAAATATGTCATTTCAGTATAGACCAATAATTTTGATTTATTTTTTTTTGCTTAAAAGTTATAACAAAAAATAGAGGCAAAAAAAAGACCGAAAAAATGGCACATTTTTTCAAATATCCGCCATTTTGTTTTTTTTGGAATTTTAAAAAACTGTTGGTCTATACCGAGCGCCATATTGTATAATTTAAGAAAATGTGAAAATTTTTGATTTCAGGTCACGTGTGTAACCAGGATTACTGCCACGAGCACGACGTGTACGCCAAGAACGGCGATATTTGGTGGCGTGGAAGGGGATAAAAAATATTTTTTATGATCCGAAAAAATTATGTAACTTACTTGAAGGATGAATAAAAATAATAAAAAAAAGTTCAGTTGAATTGCTTTGTTCGTTAACGAGAAAAAAAATCTTGAAAATTGGTAATTTTTTAGGCCCACAGAGGGAAATGTCCCCTTAAATGTTTCAACTAGTGACCGACCGAAACAGGAATTTCAGCCGAAACCGAAACTTATTAGACAGGTTAAATTTTCTTTTGTATGCTGGAATCTAGTATACGTTTTACATGTTTACTCAATTCATGTTAAATGAAATAAAAAACAACAACTAAAGAATGTAAGATAAAATAGTTATTTATTATTATATTAGTATTCGTAATTGTAGTATTCGTAATTAAAAAGTCTTATATTATACGCTAAAGCTGGCTTGCCACGGTGCGCGATATAGCACCATGAGAAGAATGTCATCCGTGAAGGCACAGGCAAGTCTGTAGTAGCGTGCGTAGGATCTGCCGCGAGTCGGTAAATTCAAAGATGCGGTGCGAGCTTGTGCGGTACGGTCCGACGTCGTCCGTGGACGTCGACCGTGCGTGATAATCCGCAAAATCGCGCACCGTGGGAAGCCAGCTAAATAAAAGCAGCTTTCCTAAGTTTTCACCAAGCAGGTTACTCCGGCGATCTGTATATTTGTCCAGCGGCACTAAAAATACAATTCGCGGCAATTCACGAACACTGAGTTTCGGCGCGGGCGAAGTTTCGGTTAATTTTTGGCCGAAACTGACCGAAACCGAAACCGAATCTTCGGTCGGTCGCTAGTTTCAACCCCTAGAAACCACTCCCTATGACGAAATTCACAAAAAAAATAGTTCTTAACTGTTTAAAATTTGTTAATGGTGCATTTATGATAAATCAAAGGCCACTCTTGGTTTATACTTTAAAGGGGGGGCGAATTACGGCTCGAAGCCAAAATTACTCCAAATTTTTTTTAAGGTATTCACAGCGATTTTTAAGTACTCCAATAGTAATTTTAAGGCGGAGGACATATATATCACAACTTTGGGGGAGGGGGCTCCAAACCAAAATGACCCAAAAAATTGTTTAGGTTTTCAGAGTGATTTTTGAGTGTCAATTATGATTATGAATGATGTTGCGCTCAGGTCGGTCGGAGGAGGGTGCGTATAATATTCTTTACTTTATTGCAACATACAATTTCAATTTCAAATTTTGGGTTTGTAAATAAACTCTCTTAATGTGCTCATTCAGAGCATCAACTGTCGGTACAAGGGATGCTAGTCTTACAGCGCTGCTCTTTACAAAAGTTTTATCCCCAATCTTTTCCAGAAAAGCTGCCAAGTCTTGGACACGTCTAAATTTTTTTAAATGTTCGGGTGGAGCTCCGGCAGTACCTACCGGCTTCTAAAATTTCATCCAACTTTGAAGTGCTACTGAGATTAATACAATTTACATGCAATTTCAACGAAAACGCGACTGGTTTTTTAACGATTATTTCCTCAATTTTGAAGATATCTAATCGCTAAAAAATTCAATTTGGAGGGAATTTCAAGGGCTACAAGGCCTGCAAAGTTGAACTGTCTTTAACCCTTACTTTTGGAGATTTTAAAGTTTAAATGGCTCGGCAAAAGTGGTCTTCGCACTCACATGCGAACTTACAACCAAGATTACTCAATTACTTTTCATCGTACAGAACCAAAAATATAACCAAAATTTTCTTCAAGAAAAGCCCTTCATTTTTGTACCTTTGCGGGAAAAGGAATATTTTTTAAAAATTTCAAAATTTATTACTAACGAAAATCTAACTTTCCGGGTTTCGTTCAAGGGCGGCGGAGCGGATGGGGATGGAAGGAAAAGTGCACACGCACTTTCGGTTTGGGTGGGGAAATCCACACCCAAAATATTTCATGTACACCTAATAACTCGAACGTCGGAGGGCCGTCCCGGTCGCTGGCGGCCACACCCAAGGCTTTTCATACGAAAACTAAATATGCTATTATGAGAGCTATTAACACCTTAAAATTGTATAGCATAAGCTTTTAAACCCCCCCCCCCCCCTACTAGCATTTAAAAACGGAATTGCCTCAGGGGCATGGCGAAAAAGGTTCCTCATGAGGATCCCATGTGTCAAATGAGGGGCATGCCGGAAGAGGGCCTCCGCTTAGTTTCCTCATGAACAACACACTCATGCAAAGCTTTAGTTGTTATATTGCTTCGTACTTGAGGCAATTATATTGGTGACCGTTAAAAGGTGTCATTTAGCATACTCAATATACCGGTTCTGGTTCGATTACACAGTTGAAGCAGCATTGAACGTGATTAGAACTCAGTTGGGGACCACACTGGTAAAACAACACTCGCGTTTAAAAATATAAAGCTCTCGACACCGGCGCAGTTATTGCTCACATATCCACGATGAAATTCTTAAATTGTTGGGACTATTTTTTCCACTCGAGATCGAGTAGCAATGATTTTTCCTCAAAGGGGTCAAACGAGGCATTCCGTATGAGGATGCGTGAATGAGGCAAGGCATAACCTTCTATATTACAAGCCATGAACAAGGAAAATATTGAGAGCGAATTTCCGCTCAATCGGACTACAACTCGGTGAAGTCACGTTATGTTGTTAGTGTAATTTGGAGAATTTGGGAGAATTTGGTAGTCCGATTCTCTCAATTGAGATTCTTGTTCATGGCTTCTAAATATAGAAGGTTATGGGCAAGGCATTAGATGCCCTGTGTGGGCCTTATAGGGCAATACACACGGGTCCACATGAGGCAGTGGGGGACGTATTCTTCCTCCCAAAAATCTAGTCGGGCACAAACCCATAACCAAAGAATTTAAAACCATGTAATTCAACACACGCCACCCACAATGACTATGCTCCGCCCCCCTGGTTTCGTTTACTTTAAATTCTTGCCGTGAAGCCATTGGTTTCGAAAAATGTGGACAACCATATTATTTTCGTCATAACTTCGTAAGTTTTGATGCTAATGTGAGTTGTACCAAATCTCATTTCAAAGGTCTTTTCAAGTACTTTAAATATGGTCTTATAAGTATTTCTACAAAAATTCGCCGTTTTGCCTTTATTTAACGTGAATGGTGCGAGTTCATTTTTCGGGGAGCAAACGGTCATCTTTATGGGGAGCAAACGGGCTTATCTCTTTGGTGTACCGGCACCACCAAAGGACCCGAGGCCGTTGCTACCATTAGACACCCTGCCCTATAAATAAGTAAATTAGTAAAAGTACTGGGTCAAAAGCATCGAGTACTTATATGAGTAAAATCGTAAGCCAAATACTGTGGAAAGAATCGATAGTAGCGATTCCGTGTCCCTATGTGCAAGCTAAATAAGTGAAACCCTGTTTAAATAGTTCACTTAAAAATTGATTTTTTATTTGAAAAAAAGTAGTTTAAAATAAGTTACCTAGTTTATAGCTACTCCAAAAATAATTCGAATTATGGATCATTCAAAATTTTTTGTCGTATAAACGAGGTAATTCGAATTATGGCTTAAACCGAAATTTTTCGGCTTAAGCCAAAGTTAGAAGAATATAAGTTACCGTTTATACGTTAATTCGAAATTTTGGCGTAAGTTTAAGTAAAATCGATTTAATTTTGCTGCTATAAACTTGGTATGTGTTTCGTTATATATCTCAGTTCCTTCCAAATTATTAAAATATCTAACCCCCGACAAAAAGAACTTCTGCATTTCAATTAGTCCAGTCAAATGGGACATTCGCTAAACATTTTATGTAAACAGCAATTTTTTTTTGGAATGTGTAGTGGGGTTGGTTGGAAGTATAAAACCGAGTTTTCGGGATCCGGAGGAGTGACGTTCGGCCGCCATCTTGTTTTGAGTGGTGAAAAATGGTTTTGCTTATTGCTCGGAAACCGTGAGTCCTACAGATTTTTTGTAAAATATTTTTTTTAGATAATCAAATTATCTACAACTTTCGTAAATAACGTTTTGCGGTAATATTAATAATAAAAAAGATATGGACGAAAAATGGTAAAAATTTTGGGGTGATAACCTTTAAAGCGCTATAACTTTTTTATTATTGATTCTACATAAAAAAATGCCTTAGAGCATTTCTGTAAAGCATTTTCTTGCGAATAATTTGATGTGGTCATTTATTGAATTAGGGTTGTTTTTTGTTGATTTTGGAGCAATGCAAAAGGAGAAGTTATAACAAAAGTTCTGCAGATGCTTCCATCTATATAAATATAATTGGAGTGTCTGTCAAAATAATTTTCATTTTCTAAGCCTATATGGTTATTTACATGATATTAAAGCAAAATCAAGTATTTTTAAAAATTTTGTCTCTCTGTATGTCTGTCTGTCTGTTTGTCTGGGCTAATCTCGGAAACGGCTAATCCGATTGCGACGGGACTTTTACTGGAAGATTCAGTATTTTCTTGGGCATGTTTTCACTCGGATCCGACTCTCGGTTCAGACGGAAAACTTGATCCGATAGTTGGAGAGGAGCCAGTGGAAACTGTATTTATACGCTTTATATTAGCTTCACCTGTATGTACAGCATGTATGTATGTATGTATGTTCTATGTAAACAAATCTTGCAACTTGATTTTGACCCACTTCAATATAACCTTTCTACTTCAAATTTTCAAAGCGGCTGATTTTTGCTATTGTGTTCCCCGACCCCCCGACATGAGCATCAAATGAAAGGGCATGATAAATAGAATACAATTAGCTGTATGCCGTCATTCAAAATTCAAAATGGCGGCCAACACAAATTGGCGGACTACCTTTTTCTTTACAACCCACTCGGCATGGGTAACAAATGAAAGGGCGTGACAATTAAAATACTATTAGCTCTGTGGAGTCATTCCAAATTCAAAATGGCGGCCAGCACAAATAGCGGTTTACCTTTTTCTTTACAACGCCCTCGGTATGGGTATCAAATGAAAGAGTATGACGAGTATAGTACAGTAAACTGTGTGACGTAATTTTAAATCTAATATGGCGGTCACGACAAAATGGTGCAAGACATATAATAGACTAACAAGTAGAAAAAAAATTGTTTAAAAAAACTAAAAAATACCCTTTTATTTTAAGATGAACTAAAAATTAAAAAATAATTTTGGATGCAAAGTTTTATTGCTCCAGCCAGTATATGGAAACAACCTTCCTTCCGAAATGTAAAAAAGCGTGGCCGCTAGCGAAAAGTTCCGGTGTTAATAAAATAAGAATATAGGTTAAGAGTCCCACGCTTTTTTAGATTTCGAAAGGTAGGTTGCTGCCATATACTGGCTGGAGCAATAAAAACTTGACATTCAAAATTATTTTTTACCTTTTAGTTCATTTTAAAATAAAAGCGTATTTTTTAGTTTTCTTAAACTATATTTTTTATCATTGCAATAATTGTAAACCCCAAAACTGAAGAAGCCCAAGAAAATACTGAATCTTCCAGTAAAAGTCCCGTCGCAATCGGATTAGCCGTTTCCGAGATTAGCCCAGACAAACAGACAGACAGACATACAGAGAGACAAAATTTTTAAAAATACTTGATTTTGCTTTAATATCATGTAAATAACCATATAGGCTTAGAAAATGACAATTATTTTGACAGACACTCCAATTATATTTATAAGCATCTGCAGAACTTTTGTTATAACTTCTCCGTTTGCATTGCTCCAAAATCAACAAAAAACAACCCTAATTCAATAAATGACCACATCAAATTATTCGCAAGAAAATGCTCTACAAAAATGCTCCAAGACATTTTTTATGTAGAATCAATAATAAAAAAGTCCATATCTTTTTTATTATTAATATTACCGCAAAAACTTATTTACGAAAGTTGTAGATAATTTGATTATCTAAAAATAATATTCTTACAAAAATTCTGTAGGACTCACGGTTTCCGAGCAATAAGCAAAACCATTTTCACACTCAAAACAAGATGGCGGCCGAAAGACACGCCTCCGGATCCCGAAAACTCGGTTTTATACTCCCAACCAACCCCCCTACATATTCCAAAAAAAATTGCTATTTACATAAAATGTTCAGATGACCCTTTTTTTGCACCATTTTACTAGACTAAATACCAACTTGCAGAATTGGATGTACCCCTGAAAGCTCTTCCCAGAATGTCATTTTCTTGAAAACAATCATTAAAAGGCTGTCAATTGCATGCCAGTTAATGTTGCTTGAACCTTCAAATCGTTCGTTACTACTAATCTACAATAACATGAAACTGCTTCAAAATCATTGACTTTCCATTGAAAAAAAATGCATCACAAAATAATACAAAGCCACAAAAAACGAGATCCTAAGCCGAACAAAGTGCCCCTAAAAAATACCCGTCAAAATACATAAAAGCAAAAGAATAATTTTTTCATCATTCTTGCTTAGAAAATCGTCTACCACCATATAGCCTCATCATTCACGTGATTTCAGGTGTGGTACTATCATCAATGCGTGATACCTACGTTCAGGCGACTTCCTGCATTTATTTTCGGATTGCATTAACAACGATTATTTTCCTCTTTTTTTGTTTGGTTGAAAAAGCAAGTTCCAGACGGACGTCTGACGATGACGAAGGGATAGACACGGCGACTGAAGACCAAAACAGCAAGAATTAGGCGGGATATGAAGCCAAGAGGAAAGGTGTCCAACGCATTCAGAAGTAAAATCTTGCATGGCACAAGGGTCAAAACCGAGAACAAAGGTGATACATGGCTGGAGATTTTAATGCGTTCCGGGCTATGCGTTCTTCTCATACCTGTGGCTGACTTTATACACAGGTGTGTCTCGTTTGAACATTTTTCTGCTCCCACAAAATCAGGCTGACGTTATGCTTGCATGATCATATGAGGAAGATTATTTGAGTGCGGTTTTGTAATAACTTTTTCTAAATGCATTCAACACATGTGGGAATTTTCATTTTTTTTATCAGATATAAACATTTCAAAAACAAAAACTTTCACCTTTACAGGAAAACAAAAACGTAAAACAAAACCAAAAAAAAATTATTGTTTCCTTCCACCCAAGTTCAATGCGAATAGCACGAATCTGGTGGCCTCTAATGAAGTTGAACTCAATCTTGGAGACGACACCGGTGTTGGCTTTTGATTGAAATGACTTTGGCATTACTCTGTGTACCTACTACATACCTAAGTACGCAGTAAAGTCTCCGCGAGAACAAGATGCAAATGAGCCCATAGATGGACGAAAGTCACAGTCGCCACAGACCGGCTCCATATGGCCCGTTCTTGATTGGACTCGGAAATTATGTGATAACGTAAATAAAAGCCTCAGTGCCTTAAATTGGTGAATTCAAATCAAGAAGATGCCATTTATCTCACTGAGATGAGCACATTACCAACAGCACGTAAACTGATCGAAATTTTTGATGGACAGAGTCAACTGCTTATTTTTATGCTTCTGTGACTCGGCCAGAAATGTGAGTCCATGCACCATGACTTTATAATTAACCGGGTCAAACTGACTTAACGAAATCTTCCTACTTTACGCTCGAAATGAAGAAAGAAGCTTCGAGTATAGTGATCACTGACATCTACTAGCTGTAGGTCAATTAAGTTAAGTATTGCTCATCTTGGTGACGCTTGCGGGAACAGTGTGGAGTAATTAAAGCTTCAAACAGATGAGATTGTGGATATTGAGGGAAAAATTTGCGTCGGTTTCTTGTGTCACGAGACTATAAGATGATCAGACATTTAAAAAAGAATAAATATCGCCAAGCGGAGCCTCACTAATTACAATCGTAAAATTTGCAGAAAGTAAAATTGTGGAACAATAGGAGTGAAAATGTGAGTCTTGTATTGGAAACATGTGGTATCACTCATTATCAAAAATTGAAATAAACAATATTGCAGATAATTGAAAAGGAAAAAGAATCTAAATTTGGAATACAGTCAACAACTTATGTTGAAGACGTGCCGTTTTGCATAATTGATTATCGAAGATGGAATACCCAGAATGTTATTGTTATGTCGAGGCAGTTCGATAAGTCGGTGCTAAATTAAACAAAGCATTGCCAGATTTATGATTTTTACAAATTAGGTAGAGAGAGGCCATAAATGAACAATAACAAGCTCTATTAAGAAAGATAGTTGAGAAGAATGAAAGAAGTGCCAGCACCAACCCCTAGTTTTACTTCTTCCGCGCCCGTTTGTTACTTCCACCACAGAACGCTGACGCGGCGATCGAACAGGAGATGACTTCCTCGCTTATTGTGACAGGACAATTACGCTGGCTGTAATCGAATCGCGGACCTCTAGAATGGTAGTCGATCACTTTAACCTCTAGGCTACCGTGGCACCGCATCATTATCGACAATTGTCAGTACTGCCTACGTTCATATATGAATAAGCGGAAGTTTGATCGTAACAAATTAGCAAGGGAATATTTTTGTTATTTAATAATAAATTATGATTGTAACTGTTAGGCGGCTCTCACACTGAGACAACAAGCAATAAGCGACTAGAAACTGGTGATAAGCAATACGCATCATTATTTTGATCTTATCTCACATTGAAGCAACATTATTGCTAGAAATCTATATGTATCATGTCATTCAACATTTTTTCCCTAAATAAACACGAAAAAACCACCGCGAATGTAAACAAAATTGGCCACCTTCACAATTAACACACTTAATGAAGCGATTTGGAGTTATAAAATCAAGACTCAATTCAGGACAGGTATTCTTAGGTAACATCGGCAGACGCAGATTCAAGACCCCCCCCCCAAAGCGCTCGCTGTTTAAAAAACAAAATTGACCCAACTAAAAAATCAAAAACAAAAAATAACCTAATGACCAAAACCGACCCAACTTTTTTGCAAATTAAACAAACGACCTTTTTTTAATGTGATAGTGTCGGGGCCTGGGGCTAAAACATGTTTGGGGGCCTCCCAGGATATTGAAATTCCAAAAAAGCTTTGACTAAAAAAATTGTGGTAAGGATAAGGCTGCTTACACACCAAACTCGACATCGACACGACATTACAAAACGTCCATCGACAAAAATTTTTTTGTCGAATCTTCGTACACACCAAATTCGACACCTAATGAACAAGAAGTTCATATCGTGTCATGTTGAATTCAGTGTGTACGGAGATTCGACAAGAAGATGTCTGCGTCGTCTGCGTCACAATCCATTTCAACCAGAACCACTCGACACAACGAAAGTCACTGCATAAGTACTCGACGTGTCGAAAGTCGTCGTTCGACGTTTTTCCTCGTGTCGCCTTCAGTGGATATAAACTGATTTGAATGTGAAGCCCTTCGTCGGTAACAGTTTTTTTTCCTTGTCGAGTTCTGTCGAGTTCTGTCGTGTCGTGTCGATGTCGAATTCAGTGTGAATATACTCGTTTAATAATAAGAATAAATGGGTGTCACAACAGAAAATCTTGTCGTGTCGTGTCGATGTCGAATTCAGTGTGAATAGACTCGCTTAATGATAAGAATAGATGTGTGTCGCGACAGAAAAATGTTGTCGAATTTCGTCGTGTCATGTCGATGTCGAGTTTGGTGTGTAAGCAGCCTAAGTGCGAGTTCGGAAACGCACGACTCCAGTCATTCTGCATTCAGCAATTGGAAGTCTGCAGCTGAATATTGCAGAATGACTGCAGTCCTGCGTTTCCGAACTCGCACTAAGTTCATTCAGAGAATTAAATAAAGATACCGAACGGTCGGTTCTTTATTCGTGGATGAACCTAAAGTTACTTAGTGAAGCCTAGAATGGAACAGGTCTTATGTAGACAGGCCCTTGGCTCTGGGCTCAGTACTCATCTTTCTTTTGGCAGAATCAATCCAGAAGCTATCCCAGCGGCAAAAAATCGAAGCGCTACTAAGCAATGTTAATTGGAGCTTTAAGGAATTTTACGATAGGAAGAAAACCGGAAAACATATACCGATTTTCGTTCGATGCGGTGGTCAAGCAGCATATAGGATTGGTTGGTACTTAGTGGGGGGACCGCTTGGTAAAATTGCCAAAAGGTAAGC
Organism: Thereva nobilitata; assembly: GCA_963855945.1. Classification (NCBI taxonomy): domain Eukaryota; kingdom Metazoa; phylum Arthropoda; class Insecta; order Diptera; family Therevidae; genus Thereva; species Thereva nobilitata. Next base: position 126,407,933 of record OY979695.1, read on the forward strand.
TATTCGACACAGCTATTCGACACAGCAGTTGTTTCACATATCCACAGGCGCTATAACATAAATTGGAGGGTTAGAAAGTTTTTTCTACTTTTGTGACTGCTTCAAAAACCCTTATAAAGAGAGCAGCAGTAAAATAAGTGCTCCCGACTAATATAGAAAGAAGGGGAACGACCCCAGCTCGTTAAGGAGCGTTCTAGCATTGATAATGCAGCACTCCATTTCCCGCCATGATAAAAAATTTTCTAAGATCATGCATGGGAGAGTCATGTTTAAATCATTGCATGATATTATCAATAGAACGAGAGCTGGCAGAAAATATAGACTCTGACGATGTCATCGACGAATTTGCGGAAATGAAAGCAAGAACGTGTTTACTATTTAAATATGATAAGTAGAATAATCCATATCCATACAAACATAAAATGTATTTTAGAGTGCTGCATGCTTGGTTTTCAGGCTCTAGATTACTGCTTACTTGACAATAACCCAGGCATATGGCGGTTTTGACTTTTTGGGTGTCAAGCTAGTTTTTTCGAGACCCCTAGAGGATTAGTACCCAGGGCTAAAGGTGAAACCCAATATAGGCTTGGCTTGCTGGAACTTGGTGAGCTTTTCAAGTACCACGTGCCAAAGCAACACAAGCCCAAACACACGCTTTACTTTAGTTCCTTGACAGTTTGCTTTTTATGAGCACAGGAAATAGAAAGAGTACACGAAAGACGTAATAGGTATGAATTTTGCGCAATTTTTCCTTTGGAATGGACATTATTGTTTCATAAAAAGAACAAAGGATCGCATGTAAATTGTATCTGTAATAAAAGGAGAAATTTGTTAAAATGGGATATAGAAATAGTTGTCTCAAATTAATTTTGAACTCTTAAATACTTATAATTAATATTATTCCCAAAAAAATAATTTCTTTATGAAATAAATGTTCTCAAACCTCTACATACATTTATTTCTCTAAGCTAAGCAAAATAAATATTAAACAAACGCGAAAGCATACACCGAGAGAAAAGATCCTATAAAATTAATTTCCTATAAAATTAATTAATTTCATATAAATGACCTTGTTAAATTAATAAGACGTCTTTTATTTTTTGACCAATTGGATTTGTCCTGTTATTTTAACAATATTGATCTTGTTAAATTTTTTGGTAGGCCGTAACGGGACATCTTGTTATTAAATTAACTAGGGTACCTAGTAAATTTTATAGTATAATGTTTTATTAGATTAAAGGAATATCCACACATATCAGGGCAGTGGCCGGGACGTCACAGGGCCGTGTTTTGTTATGTGTGAACGAGCCCGTGCCCGGATACGGACATGTGTGAACGAGTAAAGGAGTATCCACACATATTAGTGTTCCGTCATGGGTTCAAAAAATATTGGTGCGTAGATTTTATATGAACTCGTTCACACATGTCCGTGTCCGGGCCAGAGCAAAAATCTAACGTCCCGGACACGTCCCTGATGTGTGTGGATACTGCTTAATACGGCAATCTTCTAAAAGTTATAATATCGATCCTTTTAAATTAACTAGAATTTTATTGGATTATTTTTACAGGATTTTATCCTGTTCGATTGACTTTTCTGAAATGGAATATATAAGAAATCAAAAATTTCAGTTTTTTAAAAAAAATTTATTTTAAAACCAATACATAAGAAATATAAAAAAAACATTTGCAAGCACAAAATTAAAGCAGAATTTTTTAATTCTAATAATTTTTTTCCATCATTCAAATAATATAAATGTATAGGAGGTCCTTCAAATTGTGTAATATTAAAAATTAGTTGTTTTTCTAATACATTGTTGATTACATACGATTGTAAATGATCTTAGAATTCTTGTACTTCCCATTGCTTGCAGTTGTGTTTAATATATTCTCCAGTGGTGTTCTGGTTTGATGAGTAAAACTTCCACAACTTTCTGATGACAACCCAGTTTCTGGACCCTTCAGTGATTCCACCCTACTTTCATAATATGAAGGTGATAACGTCTCGGCCTAAAAATGTAAAATCATTAAAAGCTTAAGCTAAGTATGCTGTTCTTAAGTACGGCGGTCAAGAAAACTGCTCTTATTATTTCTCGACCCCGGTACAGAAAATTTTGACAAGTGAATGCGAAGACTTTTTTTCTTGACTAAAATTGACATATGACATTTACGTGTAGGAAAATAATATCTGGCTGCGGAAAATGTTTTTTTAGAGTCCTTCCGCACAATAAAAAGAAGGAATTTTCTTAGAAACGTATTTTAAAACAACACTTAAATAATGAATAATCGTTTAAACTGTCCTTTAATTATATTAAGCTCTATAAAAACTATAAAAAAATAATGAAAACACTTCCCGCGGCCAAATCTATTTTCCGTTACAAACGAAATGTCAATATCGGTCAAGAAAAAATTGTCTTCCCATTTTTTTCTTTATCGCATCAGAAAAAGGCTCCATCTACGTGTCAGAATACTACTAGCACTTTTCTTGAGCGAACAGCGTACTGGGTACAGAAATTTCTTGAGCAAAACTTCCTAGAGCATTTCTTGACCGATTAAGCCCGGTATGCAAGGCTCAAGAAATTTGCTCAAGAAAACTTCTGCATTTATTTCCCTAAGAAAAAATGACAGCAGTTCAGAAATTTTGACAGTTACTTATTTTCATTGCAGAAATTAAATAAAGACCTCGCCAAGACCTCATGAACCGTTAAAATTTCTTAAGGAAATAAATGAATCGACACTTATTTCTGGAGGAAAAACTAAAATTGTATCATAAGCGACATCTGCGTGTCACTAAAAAATACGATATTTCTTGTGTGAATTTCTTGACTCTAGCATACCGGTTGCAGAAATCGCTCCAGAAAATATTTCTGAACCATTTCTTGACCATTTTTTTTACATAGGTTTAAGATAGGCAAAGAAATTTCTTGAGCCTTGCATACCGGGCTTTACTTAAGCGTTTTTTTACATAAAGTTTATATTGGGAAATTTTTCTGACCGCCGTACTTAGGAACAGCATACTTAGCTTTACAGTTGATATAATGCTACATACCGTTATTATTTTCCACTGGGAAAGTTTTTCTCCTTATTCCCATTTCTGGTTTTGGGAAGATATCATTCAATTCCGATTCTCTTGTAATCGAAGACTTTCGAGGTCTAATTTGTACGCTGTAAAAATAAGTTAATGATTAATTAATTGCTGATGTAGCAACCACGATGACAGTAGTAAGTAGCAATCACAATCATATACCAAGTTTATAGCAGCAAAATTAAATCGATTTAACTTAAACTTACGCCAAAATTTCGAATTAACGTATAAACGGGTAAGTTACATTCTTCTAACTTTGGCTTAAGCCGAAAAATTTCGGTTTAAGCCATAATTCGAATTACCCCGTTTATACGACAAAAAATTTTGTATGATCCATAATTCGAATTATTTTTGGAGTAGCTATAAACTAGGTAATAGATTGCTAATTAAAATAGTAGCATTTAAGATAAGTAGAGTATAATACTTATGCCAGGTTTCGCAGTGTTCACTTAAGCTTTCGCTCAGCCTTGAGCTTTCGCTCAACTTCGGCCACGTTCACATGGGCTGCATGCCGCACGGCAAAAGCTCTTAATGTTCTCTGATTGGCCAGGAAAAAATATCTGTCTCGGCACATGTTCTCCCTCTTGCACAGCATTGCTGCAAAAAGCATGCAAAGAGGAAATCTCTTATCCATGCGGCAAAATCACGGAACTGTCAAGTTCGAGCTTTTGCCGTGCTGCATGCAGCCCATGTGAACGTGCTGCAAAATCACGGAACTTTCAAGTTGACAATTCTTTTTCTTAATTTTCTTTTTTTGTCACTTTGTCTTTCTTTATATTTAGTTATTATTACTATTGCACTCGTTAACATAACTTTTTTTTATTTTTAAAGTAATCCAACTCACTTTTTCACTTTTTAAAAATCACAAAACAGCTGATTTTTGACAACCAGCAGATGCGCTCATGTGAACGAGGAGATGCAGGCATGCGGCAATCTTTTTGCAGCCTCTCACGAAAATTTCCGAATACTACACGAAGGCAAGCCGAGGTTGAGCTTTTGCCGTGCGGCATGCAGCCCATGGGAACGCGGCCTTATTTTACTGTTTCACAGTAGTGGTTCAAGTGTTGAACTTGGTTCAAAATTTACTTGAACTGAGTGACTAAATTTGGGCACTTAAGCCAAAGCTCAGGATATAAGTGAGAGAAATGTCATTAATTTAAGAGAAGCCACAGTGAACTTGGGTTTATTTATTAATTAATTATAAGTTAGATTTTTCGATTGTAAAAAAAAGAGAGTAGAATAAAGCATGCCGTAAATAATGCGAATAGATGGAGAGATTATTTATTTGCCGCTCTGAATCAAAATCCTTACAACTAAAGATTAAAAACTAGAAAAATCACACAATTTATCAACCAGCAAAAATTTCCCCAACTGATTCAACCACAGTGGCCTGCAAAATCCAGTGAACTAAGTTCAGCTGAACTGAGCACAAAAACAAACTGTCAACTAGTTTTGACTTGAGCTAAAGCTCAAAATTACTGCTCAGGTTCAGCTGAGCGAAAGCTCAAATCGACAAATTTTTCAAAAATCAATTTTTTCATTTCCCCATGTTCTTCATTAAATTCGAGTTCTTCTATACTTTCACTATTTAAAACAAATTCACTAATAATCCTTTCGTCTACACAATAAACTATGTTATTTGTTTCCATTTTTCGATGAAACTCGACTAGTTCTGGTAGCGTCCAAACAAATAACGAACAAAATTGTGAAATTCTTATATTTTTTACGGTATGTGTATGAGACTCTCATTTTAATTTAATAAGATTCCTATAAGAATAATGTAAACTTCTGGAGTGAGTCACACCTGTTACTAGGCGGTCTTGTTTATTTAACAAGAATCTTATAAAGATAAATGGATATGTCCCGATAATTACATTGGCGCGTGTTTAAAAAAGTAAAAGGGCCGATCTTATTGGAATAACAAGAAAAAGCGGGATAATTTAATAGGAATCTTTTTAAATATACTAGATTTTGTCCTAGGATATTTTTTCCTGAGTGTACAAAGCATCAAAAAATTGAACATTGGTCATTTCGAGCTTTGTTTTGGGTTTGCTTTGGCTTTGCGGCTTTGTCATTTAGTTTTGTCCCATAACAAAGCACTGGTTTATTTGATATGTCAAAGCAAAGCAAAGCGCTAAAGCAAGCCAATCCTACATTGGGGTTTCACCTTAAGCGGTTTTCACTTTTTGGATTTCAATCTATTCTCGGGGCTCGCTCTGACCTGGGGCCCGAGCCAATTCGTCCCAGCTTCCCCCCCCCCCCTTTGTGGCGGGCCTGGATAGTGTAAGCTTCGGTGTCACCATTTGGGTCTTATCATGGTTGGCGAGTCGAAAAAATGACAGCGTCGTTTGTCGTTCTCATTTTTCGTACCATAATTGGCGAATGCAACGACATGACAGTTTTCGAGAAAAACCTTATCATGGTTGTTGCTTGAAAGTTTTTAGACATTTCTAATAATAAAAATTTCATTATTTATTCAATCTATTTAAAAAATATTTATATACATATATGTTATATATATATATATCTAATAAAAAAAGCACATTTTCTCAAACTACATTTTTGTTAACGTTGTCACGTACCTACCAAAACCAAGCGCCTGAAATAGTTACTTAACAGTCGTGAAAAACGCAGCTTTGTCCCTTAAAACGCCAACTGTGATACGCCCGAAGGCGTTTTTCCCGAAAAATGTCAGTTTTTTCGAGAAATATGATTCCCTTTTACAGTCGCCTCGCTATTTCTCACTTCAAGCGCCAACCATGATCAGGCCCTTTGTACTACCAGTCCGTCATGTCATGTCGTACACGTCATGGTGCAATGTTTAGTAGTAAGCTTAGCTCGAAGGATAGAGAGAAAGATAGGATAGATTGGGGGGAGTCGGGTGGGTGTTGGAGAAGATGTCGGTGAACCTTGCGTTTGAACTCTTGGGTGTTGTGTTGTATGACCCTAAAAAAATGACCTTCAAGGTCAACAACAGATTGATTTATACTCTTTCTATATGTTTTGATTTGCAAACTCTGAAGTTAGCTGCACTCACAAGAAAGGGCGCGTCTTCATCAAAAACACATTAGGCCACGTTTTCGTAGGGCACGTTTGTTTTTAATCCACCAGAAAATTCGGTTAGTTTTGTTAATTTTGTTTTTTAGGAGCAGACATTTTTTTCCGCCACTTTTAATTCCGGGACCCCCCAAAAAAAATTTCTATATAGATCCGCGCCTGAACATCGGTGCCAAAATATTAATTTCCTGTGGGGGTTCATGTCCATTTATGACGCATTGGTCCTCATCAGTCAGAACTGACTCAAGTATGACGGAATTATTATTGGTTCAACACAAGAAAAACGTCATTCAACCTCATTCTGGTGCCCAAGCGACCGCATGGTTTGCTTGTGCCTCGGGCCGGCCCTGTTCGCATTCGTATATTCGCATTCGCGAATGTGAAAAATATAACATTCGTAACATCCCTAGAAAAGATATATAGACGGCGTCGAGGAAGACATAAGACAATTACGAATAAGAAACTGGAAAAGGGGGGCCAGAGATCGACAATCATGGAGACGAACGCTAGAGGTAGTCAAGACCAACAATAGGCAGTGAAGCTCCTAATGATGATGAAAACTTAGAAGTCAAGAGTACCCTGGAGCTTCATTTGCTGCTCGATTTTTAATCCAGTATTCCGTGTAGCCCCGTGACCCGGTGTCCCCGTACATCGAAGAAAGAAAGCCGCCCATTTTAAAAAGGGTGTTCAGTATTATTTGCCTTTTTTTGTTCCTCCTCTTAATGTTTATATCTGTAAATTTAGTATGGATATAAAAACTGTCTTTCTTTCAAAAATAAGGGTTAAAAAATAAAAGTTCGCAACAGTATTGAATATCTCAGAAAAGGAGGGGACATAAAGTAAGACCTGATCTACACGACACGTTTTTTGCTGCATAAAGCACGAGTTTTTGGGAGATGGAAGCTGAGGGACCGAGACGGACTGCCATCATGGGTAGACCACTCACAGCAGGCGTTTTCTTGATTTCCTTTCCCCATTTTCGTCATACAAACAAACAAACACACAGCCACACAAACATCACGCTGTAAAAACACAACAATTTGTCATTTTTGACGCACGTTAAAAACTTCATCGTATAAACCTACAGCGGTGGGCACGCACGTACCACAAAATAGAATTCTTGACAAGGCAGAGCAAAAAACGTGTCGTGTAAATCAGGTCCATACCCCCCAGATTTTTCTGCGTGCCCCACTTTGGAGACCACTGGCTAATGGACCCGTAAAGGACCAAATACACGAGTGCTTCATCCAACCACGCCACGCCAAAACAACTACAAATTGTATGCACTCGAAATTTCCGGTTCATACAAATTGTTGTTGTTTTGGCGTGGCGTGGTCGGATGGAGCGCTCGTGTATTGGGCCCTTTAGGCAGTTTAATGCATATTAGAATTAAACTCGTAAAAAAGCTCTTCATTCGTATTTATTTTCTTTTTTTTAATTGCTTATTCTTTTCATTTTGGCATTACAATAGCACCTCGCTTCATTTGAAGTGTGACATTGTACTGGCTCAAAAGCAAAAAGAGGCATCTCTTACAAATTCATTTTATAATCGTGTCCTACCCAACACTACAATCTTATGCGAATTTCGTTAAAATTACGTCATGGAAATTCATTCATTGCTTGCCAATTCCAAGGCTTAGAAATAAGAAAATTTCCTCGTTTGTTTATAATTCTGTTGACTTGTGCATAAGGAACTTCTTTATCACCACAATGCTACCATAGCAATCTATTTCTACAAGCGTGTATTTAGATTGCATCGGTTAAAACTTTGTTCGTGTAAATTAGCTAATTGTATCTTCCGCCTCACTTCATTATTTGCGTACACCATTCCTAAGTAAACCTTTTTTACTTTCTACAATTGTAATCACCAGTTAATATTTGCTCGACTAAAGCAAGCTTAACTACTTCTAAGCAATTGTGGCCCACCTTAACAAAAGGAATGCGTTTTACCTTTATAGAAAAGATGATTAAGAGTGCAGCGTGATAAGCTAATATTAGTTATAGTTAAGTTTTCTGGATTATATCAATTCATGAGTCATTTAATTTATGATATTTAAGCTATTAAAAATGTTTCACCTGTTGGGGGCCCTCCTAAACACAATAACTGCAATTATATGCCACTGGACCGCACTAACTTTCTTTTCGTTTAGTTGTAGCCATAGTCACCGATGGATCCCATAGTAACATCCATGGGTGATTTTCGGTCTTAAGCTGGCATGACTAATGTTCCTAACGGCAAATTAAACAGATTTAAAACAGCTATCATCACTTCGGTACCGTAGAGGAATTAAGAAAATTAAAAATTTCGCGAAGCATACTCCGCCAGAGCAGGCGCATCGCAGCGGGCATTATAGTAAGATAAATGACAGAATAAACAGAGCGCGCAGACCAAGAGGCTGTTGCTTGCACGGGGAATGACTGGTTGAGTGTAGGCGCTGCGATCGGGCCCAGTTCTCCCAAATTAAACTGAAAATTGTGTAATTAATAAAATATGGAGTTACCGTAAGATGATGTAAACATGCATAGGTTTATGAAGAGAATTTACAGCTTTGCCGGAAGAGGAAGATAGAAAACATTTTATTGTTCGCGTTATGCACTTTTGTCAGATTTGAGAAAGACTACGGATTGCCATAAAGATGTGCACAAGATAAAACCTGATGCCTGACACAGTTCTAAATTTTGAGGTCTTCCTACATAGTCCTTCATTAAGAAGGCGTGATTCTTTTCGTAGACTGGCCTAGAGACGAACAGAACCGAGAGGCAGAAGCTTCTCGATAGAATGCTGTCTACCTTCCAAGGCATCTACGGAAGTCATCTTTTCCGCAAAAGAAAGTAGAAATGGTAGGTCGCCGATTCCTTTTCTAACTTTTAAGGTCCATTCATATTTACAGAATAATATTCTTCTACACGACGTGACACGTGACACGACCGCGCAGACGTGGACTGACACGGAGCGCACCGGAAAGAATTTTTGTCTGCGCGGTTCATGTCTGCACGTGTATGTGGGTGTCTGCCGGGAAGTATAAATAGAGCACCGGAACCGTGCAGACATTTTTTCTTGGATAAATCTTCCACTGAGAAGTGTTTGAACATTTTCAACAAAAATATAACTAGTGTCTGTCGTCTGATACTGCCCCTAGATGTGAATAAACGGTGGCTGGCACCCTCGATGTCTGTAGATATAATGGACCTTTAAGGTTTACGTTGATGACGCCAGGCCGAAGTAATGCCTTTACGGCTCTTACCGGTCTGAAGTCAAACGTTATGCAAAAGGGTTGGTGAGTTTAGTCAGTAGAAATCTTACATTACCGTCTGGGTGCGAACCCTCAGCGATATCTCCTGTCTTCGGCCCATGGTCCTTTACTGGCGGTCACACCATCCCTGCTGCTAGACCGTTGTAAGATTCTCACGACTCCCTCCTAAAAGTAAAAAAAAATCTTAGAGTAGATTGCGTCCTTTAAACATAATCGATGTGTGTGTAATCTGTGATTCACACCAGAAGCGGCGCGGGACGGCGAGGATAAATTCCGTCGCGCGGCAAAATTCGTGATTACTCAAAACCAAATTTTGCCGTCGCCGCCAGCGGTGAATATCACATTTCATTATTATTTCTTGAATGAAAACAAGGTCTGTAATGGAGAATATGTCGCGCCGCGCCGCGCCGCGTCCAATTTGAATCAGACGCCTTACGGCGTCTTTTTGCGCTCCACCGTGTCGCACCGCCCCGCGCCGCGCCGCGTTCGGTGTGACCCGGGCTTACACGGGCCACACAATGGCTTTGGAATATTATTAGCACTTGCAAAAGCCCTAACCAAAATGAGACGTAACGTACCGTAACGTAAGGTAAAAAACTGAACGAATTTGATTTTACACATTTACTGTGTTTCCATGCAGAGTTTATCCTGAGTTTACTCAGATTAAGCGCCCATGGAAACGGGGATTGAGTAAAGTGTCGTTAAATCCAAGTAAACTCAACGAAGCCAGTCCGATTAAGCCGGGTTTTGCATATGTATGTGTTTCAGTATCGTTTACTGCACATATACCAACGGCGACGCAATGTAAAATTAGGTATCTGTCACTTTAACCCAGAACCGTCATGGAAACAGCATCGAGTGATCTTGAGAGAAAAAGCTTTCTGTTTACTGAACGAAAACTCTACCCTGGCTCATGGAAACACAGCAATTGTAGGCTAGTGCCGATAGTTTTTTGGAAAAAAAAAATTAATAGCAGGGACGGACCAGCAATGAAATGTCGTTAAGGTCATAACTAAACGAAAAAACAATTTTTAAACTCGAAAAAATGGGAAATGGTAAAATGGGGATGCTATTTAGGGGTTGAAAACGATTTTTTGCGATTTGCGGTGAAACATGACCTCCTAGTGGAAAATGTTTAATACAAAAGTTGTAGATAATAAAAATATCTAAAACTTTTGTATTTAACATATTTTGATATAACCTCAAATTTTCGAAGAAAATGGCGGAAAATCGATTTTTCAGTTTTTAATTTTTTTCTCCCGTAAAAATAATTCAATTTACATGAAAATTTGTATGAGTATACCTTGTGTTGCGTTAAATAAGCATAATTTTTTTTTGGTTTGGAAAACGGATAGTTTCCCAGAAATTAACATTTTTCGAAAAAAATACCCTTATCTTGCACGGACAACTTTATTGATGTTTTTTTCGAATTTTGATATTCAATAAGTGCTCATTTAACCATGGAATCGTCTAGTTTGAAATGGTCTATACATTTTGAAACTTTATTTTCATTAAACCGCTTAAAATTAAGAAAACCCGAACACCTGATTTTTCGAATCACGTACATATTTATCGATTTTTTTAATTTTTTTCAATTTTTTTAATTTTTTCTGTTAATGAGGGATTAAATTTTAATGACAGAACTTAAATAAATTTAATTACATAAAGGGTGGCAAAACCATCCTGAAAATTTTAAATAAATAAGAAATAAAATAACAAATTCGTTTGAATTGAATTACGCCGTGACTAGGTAAATGTTTCCAATTTCGTAATAAAATTTTTACAGCATCATACTCAATATGGTTTTGGGAGATTTTTTATACATTATTTATTTTTATTAATTTAAAAATTATAGATTGACAATATGACCGTATTATTTCCAAAAAAGATGATCCAAATGATTTGTATGAAATCAAAGCAGTTTGGTTCGGTCGAGCAAACAAAGATTTGACCACAAATACAAAATAATGGAAAAATTAACAGCCGCTCACATTCATCGAAAATAGACTATTTCTTATTTCTTATTTATTTACAATTTGCAGGATGGTTTTGCCACACTTTCTGTAATTAAGTTTATTAATGTAAGTAATATTATATGACAGTAAGTTCTGTCATTAAAATTTAATCCCTCATTAACAGAAAAAATTAAAAAAATTGAAAAAAATTGAAAAAATCGATAAATATGTACGTGATTCGAAAAATCAGGTGTTCGGGTTTTCTTAATTTTAAGCGGTTTAATGAAAATAAAGTTTCAAAATGTATAGACCATTTCAAACTAGACGATTCCATGGTTAAATGAGCACTTATTGAATATCAAAATTCGAAAAAAACATCAATAAAGTTGTCCGTGCAAGATAAGGGTATTTTTTTCGAAAAATGTTAATTTCTGGGAAACTATCCGTTTTCCAAACCAAAAAAAAATTATGCTTATTTAACGCAACACAAGGTATACTCATACAAATTTTCATGTAAATTGAATTATTTTTACGGGAGAAAAAAATTAAAAACTGAAAAATCGATTTTCCGCCATTTTCTTCGAAAATTTGAGGTTATATCAAAATATGTTAAATACAAAAGTTTTAGATCTTTTTATTATCTACAACTTTTGTATTAAACATTTTCCACTAGGAGGTCATGTTTCACCGCAAATCGCAAAAAATCGTTTTCAACCCCTAAATAGCATCCCCATTTTACCATTTCCCCTTTTTTCGAGTTTAAAAATTGTTTTTTCGTTTAGTTATGACCTTAACGACATTTCATTGCTGGTCCCTCCCTGCTATTAATTTATTTTTTTTTCCTCATTTAAATACGCTTTGGCACCAGCCTATTGCCCTTAAATGAGAAAGTAAAGTGGCATAAGTAAAGTGTAAAATGGATTCCGTAAAAACAGATTTGAGATTTGTTTGATTTATTGAATTTACGGAAGAAATATAAAAAGTGTAACAGAGGTTAGCAAAATAAAAGGAAAAATATTCGTCAAATAAACAAGACGAGTTGGAATATGCTCAATTATAATTTAGAAGCTGCATATTGACCATCCCATACAGTTAGAGCGGATGTGCAAATATTTCCATGTAGAGGAAGAACAAAGTTCTCCCAGTATGTTCCGTCCAAGCCAGCTAGCTAAATACTGTATGAAAGTGTGATGGGCCTGCGATTCTAAGACTGGGTGGTAAATCGTTAGATCTATGTTTCACCAATTTAAGGTAGGCACTCACTACCTATCTGCTTCCGAAGAGGAGAACCTTCACTTATTCTATTCACCAATCCGCATGGATTCTTGACATTAATGCCACCATTTCTAATCATCACACGTCATTAATATCATAGAATAATTCAATTCTTTTTATGACTTTAAGAATGAAAATTTTAATAGTATTAGTTTCGGATTAAGTCTAATCCACACCTAACCGTGGCGTGACGGCGACTTCAGTGCAGAACCGGGACCATCAGTGAAAAAAATATAGGTACGATGTAGTTCCATGGAAAGTTTATTTGAAATACAGTTAAACGTGTTTCTGTGCAGGTTTTTGAAGTGGAAACTTCTTTAGGCACGTTGGGCACATTTTGGCCTGGAGGAAAAACTAAAAACTCGCGTCACGCGCACTTTTGTTGCGTACTCCTTTCTGGGCACTTTTTGCTGCCACCTTTTCCCTCCTCTAATCAGCTAAATTTTGTGTAACCAAGAAATATTATAGCTCCATGTGCCTTAAATGTAGCGTGGCAACTAAAGCGTGGCAACTTTTGGTCGAGCTCCAACTACAGCCAGCAGCGTAAGAGCCTACGGTGTGCCCGAGTAAAAATAAAATATGGCCTTACAACGGGCGAACACCAAACGTGATTGAAACATAATTCCGCGGCCATGTAAAGGGTAAAAGGCTGGCTGCAGGACAGGACGGCCGTACACCACACACACCCACACACCGACGCGTCGGTGGGCGTGCGGCGAACGGGGCGCAGTTGTAGGAGGGCGGGCGGAAAGGCAGCCGTGCAGGCGGAGGATGACGGACAGTGGTGGGCAGGCGTAGGAGGGCTGGCGGCGGCGGTCGTCTGGCGGAAGGTGGGCGGGCGGAGAAAGGTACCCATCTCCGCCTTCCTCAGACCTCCGCGCCCCTTATGCCCCACGCTCGCCGCCACCCGCCCCACCTCCGCCCGCGCCCCTTCCACCACACGCCACCCTATCTATTTTTGTCCTTTAAAAAAGGGATTAAAATAAAATTTTCCAAATGTTTTAATAATATTTCATCAAAAATAAAATTTCACTGCAAAAAAATTTAAATTTTTTCAAATTCAACTTTAATCTAGGGGTAGTTTTATCCCCTTAAGTATTAAAAATAATACATTTTTGGCTGATATACCTATTCAAACCAATTCCAAGCGAAAAACAGGAAAAAAAATAAACTTTCATGCATGTTGCAACAACACAGTAATGCAATAGAGTTAACCCATCTAATTCAGATGGTACACTTCTTAGCTGGGCCAACAAAAATTTACCAGCTCAGCACAAGTAGCACTGAGATAGGCTCAACTAAAGCATGCAACATATAAATTGAATATGCAATCCCGAGAAGGTCACACCTCGCACATTTTTATATGCGAGATGTGACCCCCAGAGATTGCACATTCAATTAAAACAGAAAGAAATGCAATACACAAAGAAGCGTGCAAGAAAAGTCAGTCAAGTGAGATTAAAAAGACTCCTTTTAAGGCCCAAACATAAAGAAACCGAAACGAAAACGAAATGAACTGGAAAATGATAGCGATTACATAGGTGTCGGTTCTTGACATTTGTTGACAAGTTTTACATTGAGTAGAAGAGTTTTTTATTTTCGATAAACACACATATTATACACTTTATATAATTTATGGCGGTTGTCGAGAAATCACAAGAGAAATCATAATTTAAATTTTTCACCTCTTATTGACTGCATTCTTTTAAAAAAACTTCTTTTTCGTTCTTTCAACTACTTTAAATTCGAAAACAAACTGTCTGTCGAACGGTCAAAGTAACGGGCTGAATAGCTGAAACGAATACCGAAATGAAATAAATTTATATCATTCGTTCCCATTCGGTTCTGTTCGGTTATATAACCGAGTTCATACATTTTCATACGATTTATTTCATTCTTTTCGTTTCGGTTCGTTTTCGTTTCTGCTACATGTTTGGGCCTTGAAGGACGTCCTTACAATGCTCACGCTAAAAACATCACAGGACAGCACAGCACGAGACATCAAACAGAGAAGCGCGCAAAAACAGAGTTGGACTCGCAGGGAGTCACGCCACATTTAAAAGAGTCCTTTTAAGGACATCTTCACTAGTTTGCATGCTAAAAATACTCCTATTATTGTTAGCATTTAAAAGCATGCGATTAACCGGTTCATATAACCCATAGTTGGTGTTAGATGAATTAATGTACAAGAGAGGTTGACCTCTCAGGTTGAAGTTATTCACTCTAAATGACGTACGGCCTCGTAAGAAACCTGAGTCCACCTTGTCATTCAATAAACGATGAACGAATATAACGTCAGCGACCTCGCGACGCTTATGGAGAGAGCTTAAGTTGAGCAATTTAAGTCTGCTCTCATAAGGCGGAAGAATAAGTGGGTCATCCCACGGGAGGTGGCTGAGTGCAAATCGGACGAACTTGCTTTGAACTGATTCGATTCTACCAACATGGAAGGAGTAGTAAGGAGACCATACCTGGGAGGCGTATTCAAGTAAAGGCCTAACTAAAGATATGTAGGTACAAGTGCTTTGTGATAAGGGGGTTGTTGAATTCCTTGGACCATCTTAATCTAACCATCTAAATCCCAGGACTGAATTGCCCTTGGAAGAAATATAATTGATGAGGGTGGAAACATCCAGATTACAATCGAACCTAACCCCAAGATCAGTTACAGAGTTTACTCGGGAGACTATGTTGTCGAGAAAAGTATAGTCGTAGATTATCGGACCACGTTTCCTACAAAAAGTCATGACCTCGCACTTGCTAATGTTCAGGACCAGGTTGTTATTGGAACACCAAGAGTAGAAGGTGTTAAGGTCAGTTTACAAAAGTTTGCAATCCTCGGTACTCTTAATGAGACGGTACAGTTTGATGTCATCGGCGTAAATAAGGATATTACAGTGCTTTAGTAAGGAGACAATGTCATCAATTGATAATATAAAACGCAGAGGGCCTAGATGACTGCCTTGCGGGACGCCAGAGGACGCTTCAATGTTTCTGGCTTTGACTCCACGGAATAGAACTTGGTAGGTTCTGTCGGCTAAGTACGATTGGAACCATACCACAAGGGCATGCGGAAAGCCCAATTTTTTTAGTTTGAGGGCTATAATCGAATGAGAAAGCTTGTCAAAGGCCTTACTGAAGTCAGTGTAAACACAGTCGGTTTGGCAACCAGTGACAAAGCCCCGAACAGTGTGACAAGAGACTTTAGATCTAGGGGTAGTTTTACCACCTTAAAGGCCCAAACATATAGCAGAAACGAAAACGATCCGAAACGAAAAGAATGAAATAAATCGTATGAAAATGTATGAACTCGGTTATATAAACGAACAGAACCGAATCGGAACGAATGATATAAATTTATTTCATTTCGGTATTCGTTTCAGCTATTCAGCCCGTTACTTTGACAGTTCGACAGACAGTTTGTTTTCGAATTTAAAGTAGTTGAAATAACGAAAAAGAAGTTATTTTAAAAGAATGCGGTCAATACGAGGTGAAGATATTTACATTATGATTTCTCTTGTGATTTCTCGACATCCGCCATAAATTATATCAATTGTATAATATGTATTTATCGAAAATAAAAAACTCTTCTACTCAGTGCAAAACTTGTCAACAAATGTCAAAAACCGATTCGCTCAGACACTGTATATAATCGCCATCATTTTCAAGTTCATTTCGTTTTCGTTTCGGTTTCTTTTCGTTTCTGCTATATGTTTGGGCCTTAAGGGTAGAAAATATTTAATTTTTGTCTGATAAAACCTATGCACCCCATTTCCAAGCAAAAAGCAGAAAAAAAAATATTTTTCAAATTTATTTTATTTAAAGTTGATTTTTCATTTTTTTATTTTCAGTCGATTTAGGGGTGTTTTAAACCCTTTAGGATCATCCCTTATTATAAAGTTTAAATTGATTTAGTACAAATCAACCACCTTCGCAAATAAATATTGAAACAAGTGCACTTTATCGGAATATTTTTCATTATTATTTAAATTATCGTGAAAACCCCTTAAAAGGTGGTGTTTTTCGTGATTTTAAGGGTGTGACGCCCATATTTTAGGACCGCCGGACCCTAATTTTCGTGATCAGCGACCCAAAATCCTTGTAGGGTTCGATTTTCTTAAAGGTGTTATGTTGGAACACCCTAACGTGTGTTTTGAAGGACTATAAGTAGGACAAATCCAAAGGACCATTGTACATTACAAAAATGATGAAGTTCCCATAAAACACATAAAATAATACATTTGGTGCAGATTCTTATTTTGGCTCATATTTCCTGTCGAATGCTCGTTTGTACAGCTCAGTACTTGGCCTTTTAAATCTTTTGGTCAAATTTGGCCGTCGCGTCGTGACGCCGTATGTGCTCCCATTAAAAATTGTTAAAACTCTACGTCCATCATATGCCCCTTAAAAAGCCAACGGCCGGTGTTCGCCCTTGTAAGGCCGGTTTTTAATTTTACTCGGGTGGGAAGCAATAGCTACGAGGAGTGTGAGAGTATGCATTGCAATGTTGCAATGCAGACGTCAACATTCATTTCATTTTGTTTTCCAGGCCGTAGAAGTGTACGCTGATGGCTGTTGCTGGAGCTCGACCAAAAGTTGCCCTGCTCTAGCCAGCTACATGGCTGCATCATTTAAATATCGTGTATCCACAGTATATCCACGGTATATCCCACGGTGTATAGGAGCATTCCGTGTATTCACGGTACATCCACGGTATATCCCACTGGGTGTAGGAGCATACCGTGTATCCACAGGATATCGACGGTATATCCCACGGTGTATCCCACGATGCATAGGAACATACCGTGTATCCACGGTACAACCACGGTATATCCCACGGAGTATAGGAGCATATCTTGTATCCACGGAATATCCACGGTGTATCCTACGGTGTATCTCACGATGTGTAGGAACATACCGTGTATCCACGGTATATCCCACGGTGTATAGGAACATACCCTGTATTTACGGTATATCCACGGTATATCCCACGGTGCATAGGAACATACCGTATATCCACGGTATATACCACGGTGTATAGGAACATACCTTGTATATACCACGGTATATACGGTGCATAGGAACATACCGTGTACCCACGGTACATCCACGGTATATCCCACGGTGTATAGGAGCATATCGTGTATCCACGGAATATCCACGGTGTATCCTACGGTATATCCCACGATGTATAGGAACATACCGTGTATCCACGGTATATCCCACGGTGTATAGGAGCATACCGTGTATTTACGGTATATCCACAGTATATCCCACGGTGTATAGGAACATGCCGTGGATCGTGTGGCTAGACACTGCCATTTTTGCACAATGTTTAAAATAGCATAAATTTCAGTTTCGTGACTAGTGCATCAATCCGACGACATGTACTGTGTACTATGCACTATGTACTATGTGCAATGTACTATGTATTATGACTATGTACTAAGCACTATGTATTAGTATTATGTACAATTAACTATGTATTATTTACGTTGTACTGTGTACTATTCACCATGTAATATGTATTACATATTTACTATGTACTATGTATTGATTACTATGCACTATGTATTATGCACTATATACTATATACTATGCACTATATACTATGTATTGAATACTACTTAATATGACACCTGTAGACAGAAATATCCACGATAAGGTTTGTGTTACTCGTTATTCGGCCCAATTACAATGAGAGGAAAAAACAAGAAGTAAATGATAGTGGACTTAATAAAGCTGTGGCAACAAAAGTTAAATCTAAATTAACTGCTTCTAGTCCAGTCAAATTAGTCGAAAAAAGAGGATGAAATTGCATTTTAAGAGGTACAGAATTTTTTTTTTGGCATTTGTTCGGGTACATCTGACAATGATAAAACCAAGTTTGTGGGGTCGCAGTGGCTTGGGAAAAGCCGCCATCTTGAAAAAGAGGAAGAGCTTGTTTATATTAAGTAGCTCGTTTGCATGCAATGATAGTTGATAATGATCAATGGCAAAGTTGTGGAGAATAAAATTATCTAAAAAATGAGCCCTCAACGAGCTCTGTACGTTGATTTGGCTCAAAGTTATGGTCGGTCAAAGTTCAAACATGATCGTGTGGTGAGGGTTGAATGCAGTTTTTTGCAATTAACTCGCCAAATGTTAATTTTTTTGGCTTAATGCCTTGTAACAAATTTAAAGGCCTAGTAATTACCTTTCAAATGAGCCCTTAATCGTCGTTATCGCTTATGTAGTTTGCGAGCAATCCAACGCCAAAGTTCGCACTGGACGTGCCTGAAGTAACTGATAATCCCATTTTTTTGGAATATTTCGTTAACGGTTGCTCATATGAAAAAGTAGTAAATGCCACGAATATGGGCAATGAAAATATCTTTCCAACGAGGTATTGGTCGAAACTCCATGTAGTTTTATGTCCGCGATACAGCGGGTCAAAGGTAAACGGAGAGGTTTACGAATTTTTAGTTATTTAACAACTTTGGAAAATTATAATTATGGGAAATAGCAACTGAGAATCACCAGTTTTGACATTCTGACCTTAAATTTTTTTTAGTAAATCACTGAACAAGAGAATGTTATAAACATGGCTTGTTTATAAAAAAACCTATTAACAATAATGGCCATAGTCTTACATGAAACTCAACCCAACTTTTAGCAACGAAACTCAACCCAACTCAACTAAACTTAACTATTATTCTAACTCTTAGCAACTAAACTCAACCAAGCTCTACTGAACTCAACTAAACTCAACCACACTCAACTAAACTCAACCAAATTCATCCCAAGTCAACTAAACTCAACCCACACTATTTCGGAAAAGTATCTTGGCTCTTAAACCTTCGATTGTTCGTCAGAAAGTTTTACTGATTGATAATTTATTATAGTTTATCGTCAAAATTTTATTTTTAGAATGTGAAAACTGGTGGTTCTCAGCTACTATTTCCCATAATTATCATTTTCAGTTGTTAAATAGCTACAAATTCGTAAATCTCTCCGTTGACATTTGACCCGCTCTATCGCGGACATAAAACTACATGGAGTTTCGACCAATACCTCGTTGGAAAGATATTTTCATTGCCCATATTCCTGGCAGTTACTACTTTTTCATATGAGCAACCGTTAACGAAATATTCCAAAAAAATGGGGTTATCAGTTATTTCAGGCACGTCCAGTGCGAACTTTGGCGTTGGATTGCTCGCAAACTACATAAGCGATAACGACGATTAAGGGCTCATTTGAGAGGTAGTTACTAGGCCTTTAAATTTGTTAATGGGCATTAAGCCAAAAAAATTAACATTTGGCGAGTTAATTGCAAAAAACTGCATTCAACCCTCACCACACGA
Source organism: Thereva nobilitata (assembly GCA_963855945.1). NCBI lineage: Eukaryota > Metazoa > Arthropoda > Insecta > Diptera > Therevidae > Thereva > Thereva nobilitata. Next base: position 126,427,899 of record OY979695.1, read on the forward strand.
TCATGGTTGAACTTTGACCGACCATAACTTTGAGCCAAATCAACTTACAGAGCTCGTTGAGGCCTCATTTTTTAGACAATTTTATTCTCCACAACTTTGCCATTGATCTTTCTCAGCTATCATTGCATGCAAATGAAGTAATTAATATAAACAAGCTCTTCCTCTTTTTCAAGATGGCGGCTTTTCCCAAGCCACTGCGACCCCACAAACTTGGTTTTATCATTGTCAGATGTACCCGAGCAAAAGCCAAAAAAAAAATTCTGTACCTCTTAAAATGCAATTTCATTTACTAATTTGACTGGACTATTCGTGCTGTTCCACTTTCGTTTCATTCTCGTTAAATTCCCTAAGAAGAAGGGGTGTGAGAGAATTGAAACACTTTTGCCCTCCTGTATTAAGATTTTTTTTTTTTATCCACTTTATTGTGGGATTTTTTTATGCGGAATATAACAAGATTTCCTAACAAAGTACAGATGTAAAAAGTAAGGAGTGTAAAAATTGCTTTGTTGTAAGGTTGCTTGAATGCCTAAATGTATTTCATCCTCCTACTACATTATGTAATCGTACATACTCGTAAATAATGCAACAAACTTATTATAGTCCAAAATCCCAGGCCCGCCAGACCTACGTAATTTTCTTAAAGCTGATATTTCGTATATACATAGTGCGATACGCAGTTAAGAACATATGCATACTCGCTAGTCCGCAGAGTGGACTCTTTTGTAGATAGAGGGTTTGGGGTAGACTCTACTATGGCTAAATAGCCGTTAAATACTAGTGGCAGACATTTTTGACCATTTGCGCCATTTCCAAGCCACCCCCAGCTGAAGATGGCGTTTCACCCCTCACACCCCAGCAAATGGTTAAAAATTTCTATATTATTGAATTTCGTATTATTTAACAAGTTTAACTTTTAATTAAAATAAATAAAGTACTTCCGTGATGCTCGAAAGTTTTTCTCTCTTTGTTTTCGATACCAAATTGCATTCCGACGACTGAAGCAATAGTTTCCGGATTTTTTCTAAGGAAATCCCAATACATAGTAGGCCCCCACCAAAATTAATTCCGAATATAAATGTCATTGGACTTTCGGTTGAGGTGCGTGTTCCTACGCCGTCTATTTTGCTCTATCTCGATCACTTCGGGTAGCTGTTGTGTACCGATATCCGTAAAAGTCGAACTTTTGTATGGGAGGTACTATTTGAATTACTGCTAAAGAGCTCAGATCTATATTATTTTGGTTTTTTTCCAAAAAAAAACGATACCCAAAGTTTCAGATCGATCGGAGGTGATTTACGGGCAGTTGCTGTACAATTTCAAATATGATCGTACGACAAAATTGGTACGACAAAAAAAAGGGGAAATAATTTGATTTTGGTGTCGATTCGAATGCAGGGGCCATATTTGGTTTCTCGAGTCGATGAATCGACTCGATAAAAAATGCTTGTCGATTTTCTCTAAGTTGTATTTGGCATTGCGACCGAATCGACAGATAAGTGTGGCCATACAAAATTACCAAATTTTGTGATATTACTGCAATTGCAGCAAACCATTTATATTTAATTAATAGATAACTTGTTGAAACTTTTTTGGATGCATAAATCGAGCCTTTTAATAAACGTCAAACGTCTTTATCGTCACGTACTTAGAATATTGAACTACAGGAAAGGCCTGTTGGAGGTGCCTTTGTGTCGTATGCACTTGCACCTTAAACAAATAACTATTTATGATAATTTATATTTAAACACGAGTCTTTTCTTATATAAACTTTATTGTTATTATTTGGACTATTCTCCACGACGTTCAGTAGTAGAATGTCTATTTTCTGGCTTCCTCTGATCTTGCCAGGATGTTGGGAAAGATCTTTTTTGGCAGCGGTTATATCCGCTATATCGATCTATTTTAGCGGCGGTTACATCCGCTACATCACTCCCCCTCAACGGAAGATTGTGGACTTCTTGTGATTGTGTGTGTGTCTTCTATTGTCATTAGTCAAAGCCTTCTACATTTACAAGCCATGCCCCAGGTATGTGCATGTATGTGTATGAAGAGCCAAAATTTTTTGAATTAACATTGCCGAAGCCGTACGAAACAATTTTTTAACTTTGTTTTTGCACTTAAAAGTGGTAAAATAATGTATATTATCACTTTTTGGTGCACATGGATTATCAGTGATTAGTGCTTTAGTGATTTAATAAAAAAAATTAAAAAGAAGTGAGTGATTAAGTGTATTTTAAGAGTGTTAATTGATTAGGTGACCATTTTTGTTTACATTCGCGGTGGTTTTTTCGTGTTAATTTAGGGAAAAAATGTTGAATTTGTGTAGTAATATAATAAAAAGTGCTTTGAAAGTGATTAAAGACTGTTATAGAATAGTTTTTAAAAACATAAGTGCAGAAAAATGTGAAGGAAAACTGAAAAAGCTATTGTAATTCATGTTGTGTTGTAGTACTTGCACTAATGTTTTTAATAACTCTTCTATAACAATTTTTAACTACTTTAAATTCACTTTTAATTCCATTACTACACAAATTCAACATTTTTTCCCTAAATTAACACGAAAAAACCACCGCGAATGTAAACAAAAACGTCACCTAATCAATTAACACTCTTAAAATACACTTAACCACTAATTTTTTTTAATTTATGGAGTCAGATCACTAAATAACTTATCACAGATAATCCGTGTGCACTAAAAAGTGATAAAATACAATATTTTACCACTTTTTATTCCAAAAACTAAGTTAAAAAATTGCTTTTCTCACAGCTAAATTGAAGTCCATTCTGACTGAAGTCCATTCTGACAGATAAATTGAAGAGCCATTTTCTTTGAATGTAAGTGTGAGATTTCGTAGGGCATGGCTTGTAAATGTAGAAGGCTTTGCATTAGTACAATCACAACCTTCTATATTACAAGCCATGAACAAGGAAAATATTGAGAGCGAATTTCCGCTCAATCGGACCACAACTCGGTGAAATCACGTTATGTTGTTAGTGTAATTTGGAGAATTTGGGAGAATTTGGTGGTCCGATTCTCTCAATTGAGATTCTTGTTCATGGCTTGTAATATAGAAGGTTGTGGTACAATTTATTACTTATTTTAATCTTAAGCTAATATTTATTACATTTACATTTCTTCATCGTTCTTTGTGTTAAGGTCTCTTAATTTCTCTAAGCATGCAATTTTCTTCATTGTTTATTATTTCATATTTGTAATTTATATTTATTCAATTATTCATTTGTAATTTATTTTGTGTACAGTATTTCGATTATTTATTATTTCTTAGTTCTAAATTTAATGTAGCTATCTTCAAGTATGCTATTTAGTTATATACCCCGTTTATGATTAGGTTGAAAAGTTGAGTCGAGGTTGAGTTGAAATTTCGACCACCGTATATGATTCCGAGTTGAGTTCACTTTGGGTTGAAATCGGGTTGAACTGCCATCAAAACATAACCTCTTTTTGTTAATTCTTTATCTATATTTCTGACTTCCTATACAGTTTTCCATCAAAATGGGTGAAGGGAATTTTGTTCCCGCATTATTTCTAACATAGTTTTTGTTTGCTGATGCTCCGAAACATTTCATTTCTGTTTTTACATATATGTATAGTTAATATAAAATAATTAACGCGCTACAAAAACACCGAACACAAAACTAACGCCAAAGGCAGGCTTCACGGATGGTAAACAAACAAAACAAATGTCACTTCAACCCAATTTCAACTCAACACGCGTTTATGAGGCGAAATATCAACTCGACCCAGATAGGAGAGCTGAGTTGGGTTGAGTGGACCCAGTTTCAACTCGATCCCCGTTTATGACTGGGTTCAACCTGGGTTGAACCTAGGTTGAACCTAGTCATAAACGGGGTAAATTACTGGAAATGTTTTTTTTTTTTTTTTTTTTTTTTAAAAATATTAATATTTCTAAGTGCTAAAATACTAGATATTCCTTATTAATCTTTGTCTTTTCTATTTTGTTCTTGGTTTTTTTTTTGTTTTTTTTTTTGTTACTAGTTATGGTTGTTTTGTTATATATTGAAAGTGACTCTTTTTTTATTATATTCTGACCTAGTTATTCGTTTGACAGTAGACATGTCTTCGTTTAACACGAAAGCGGGTTTGAGTCTATCTATTGAAATTATGCAATTTTTGTCTTGTTTTTTTATGGTAAAACATTTTTCATTTCGCTGCAGTACTTCGTACGGTCCTGTGTAAGGGGCATGTAAGCTTCCTTTTTTAATTTCGTCCCTTATAAAAACGTGAGAGGCCGTTTTTAACTCGCGTGGCACGAATATGTTGTTTTGTTTGCGAAATCGAATAGCTTTCGGTTTTATTTTACCTACAGACTGCTGAATTTGAGTTGCCAAGGAGGTTGTTAAGCCTTTGTCGGCTTTGGTATCCGAGGCAAGGAATTCGCCAGGTAGCCGTAGTGCTTGTCCATATAGTATTTGCGCTGGTGATGTGCCGAAGTCTTCCATGACTGCTGATATGATTCCCAGAAGTATCCATGGTAGATTGTGATACCAATTTTTGGGGTCGTCAGTGGCCCGTATTGCTGTCTTAAAGTGTCGATGGAAGCGCTCTATTAGGCCATTTGATTGCGGATGGTACGTTGTTGTTCGAATGCGATGTGTACCTAATATTTTGGACAACTCACTGAACAGACAGGACTCAAATTGCGATCCTTGGTCTGTTGTGAGTGTTCTTGGGACACCATACCGTGAAATCCATTGATGTAGAAAAGCGTTGACTACAGTGTTTGCTGAAATATTTTTTATGGGGATTGCTTCGGGCCAGTGTGAGAAACGGTCTTTAATGGTTAAAATATAATTGTAGGAGTTCGAAGGCGGAAGGGGCCCGACTAAATCTAAATGGATATGTTCGAACCTTCCTCTAGGGACTTTAAAATTTCCATGTGGAGACGTTGTATGCCTATGAATTTTCGATTTTTGGCATGGGATGCAGGATTTGGCCCAACGATTGATGTCGGTATTCATTTTTGGCCAGAAGTATTTCGTGGTTATCATTTTTCTGGTAGCCCTAATCCCTGGATGAGACAAACCGTGTAGTGTATTAAAAACGATTCTACGGAGAGATTCGGGGACATATGGTCTATTTGTACCGGTGTCGGTTTCGCACCATATCTCCTGTTCATCTAGTGGAACGAAAATCTTGTGTAGTGTAAAAGAATTTTTCGTAAGTTTGTTTTCGTTGGATAGGATTTCTTTTAATTGGTCGTCCTTTTCCTGCTCCTGTTTTAGCGTTTGTATATCTAACTTTAAGTCATCGATTACGTCGATGTATGCGCGCGATAGTGTGTCTGCCACGACATTACGGCATCCTTTTATGTACCGTATGTCATTCGTTACTTGAGCGATGTAATCGAGCTGATTGGTTTGTCTCGAACTTTTTTCAGATTTGGAACAGATTGCTTTAGTTAGGGGCTTGTGGTCAGTTTAAATCGTTAAATCTTTTCCTTCGATGTAGTATCGGAATCTTTTAGTGGCTAGGAAAGCTGCGAGGAGTTCTCGATCAAAGGTCGAATATTTTTGTTCGCGCTCTTGTAGCCTCTTAGAAAAGAAACTTAAAGGTTCCCATTTACCTTCCGAAAATTGTTGCAGAACACCGCCTACTGCATCTTGTGATGCGTCCAAGGGCGAATCCACCGTTGTGGGCACGATGGGCATGCCCACAACCCTAATCGACTTGTGACGTCACACTTTCACCGGCTTTTGAGATTGATAGGCTGATGATATTATATATCCTATGCATGGCGTCCTAAGATATATGGCGCCCGTGGGCTACTAAAAATAATGCGCCCCTCTTCGTAAGGAAATACACGGGATGTCTGGGAGAGGGCTGGCCGGCAAAGTTATACAAAAGTGTCAGAACTAGAAAAAGTCAATTTATTTAACACTAAATAAAAGTTTAATTCATTTAATTTTCTGGGTCCCAAAGAAGTTCGTAAATATTTGTTTTGTCACACATGCACCGAAAGTGTCTCTTACCGTACCTCTTTGCAGGACGGTAAGTGGCACTTTTCAGACCTCTCCGAGAGAGCGGGCTGTAAAGTCTTTACAGTCCTGCTTCGAGTTACTGTGATTCCTGAAAAACCGCGGGCACGATATTTACTGGCTTACGATAAATTTCAAAACTGGAAGGTGGAAAGAAATGTGAAGGCGACGACAGAAAGTTCGTTGTTGGTTTACTTTAAGAAAGTGTCAGAAAAATATGCATCATGAAGTCTGTGGTCGACTTATTCAATATAAAATTGATGGCGCACTCGTGACAAAAAGGACGGTACGCACCTCGGGCAGTAAGAAGGCCTTTACGGACTCGAGCGTTGCCTCCCCTCGCCTTCGGCGATCTCCGCTCTCGTCCGTAAAGGCCTTCTTACTGCCCTCGATAAGTAATGTACTATTTATCTTTTTCAGTGATTCGCCGGTGCAATTTGTATTGGCAAAATGTACTTAAAAAAATGCGTAGGGTTGTAAGTTAGTATAAAGACTCAATTTTCGAGTCAATTAATGTCCTTAATCTAAGTTCCGCAGTAGATACATATGTATATTTTGTTTATTTGCCAATAAATATGAGTGTTTAAAATGAAAGCATTCTTCAATAAAATTATTTTTTAAATCGTCCATATACTTTTCGCACAACTTTGCAGCATTCTTACTAATTGTGTCTTCATTTAATTTTTTTAAATTGACCAGAAACCCAAATTTTGAGTAAATGGTATCATAGGCACACTTTCACTTTGTAGATTATCAATAATAGTCCAGTAGAATTAGTCGTAAAAATGAGAAGAAAAAAAAATAATTCGTTAGAGCAATCTGACAGTGGGATATTGTCGAACAAGCTCTTGTAAAAGAGGGAAAAATAAATTCTCGAAAAATGTTGAGGTTAGGGAAAAATGGTAAATACAAAAGTTGTAGATCTTTTTATTTCCTACAACTTTTAATTTTAACTTTTTTCGATAGAATGTACAGTTTAGCCAGAAATTGCGAAAAACTGTTTTAAACCCCTAAAAACCCCCCATTCCTCCCCGGATAACCGCTGTCGGTTCGATTTATTTTTCCCTCTTTTACAAGAGCTTGTTCGACAACATCCCACTGTCAGATTGCTGTAACGAATTTTTTTGTTGTTCGAACCCTATTTCTACTGGACTATAATAGCATAATATGTACATATTTGGCCAGTTCTACTAAAAAGGGAATAAAATTTAATTATTTTTGGATTTTAATCATTAAATCGTTCGGCTGAAACCAAACATAGTCGTTACCTACTATGCTGATTTCTGTATGATCTTTACAGGTTTTCTGGCAAAGAAACACTTATGATTATTACCTTAAAATAAGCTCCTTAAGAAAATTGCTTGTTAAACGTCTGTATGTGCACTTAAATTTTCGATTTTGCAATGTCGCCCTACAGCGAAGTGATAATTTTCACTAGGTAGTTTTGAGCTATAAATATTTGTTTAAGATAAGTGATTTTGAATGCCCAATTAGAAACCATTGTAAACCTATATTTGAATTTAACTTTAAGGAGCTATGTAACTTGAAACATGATGAATCTACGACCCGAGCCCACTAAAATTCCTTGATTTGGAGAACTGCCCATTTATGCGGAATTCGTTATTGTCATCAAATTTAACTTCTTTCGACGTATTTTCGTCATACTGTTTTCTGTTTTTGCGTGTTGGTTTGCGCTCATCACATCCGGACAATTTTGTACCTTCAGATTTGTAAAGGTTAAATGATTCTGTATTTCGTTTCGACTGATCCGATTTTTCTAAAGAAGCCTATAATTCAATAATGCTTTCAGTTGTAGTAGCAACTTTTTCAAGTGATATTAGTTTTATCTATGATTTAGAATATTTCGCTTCAAAATGCTACCATAAGAGCAGTTTTCAGTGAATTGAACTCATTTCACACACAAAAATTGCCGCCCCAAAAAGGCTTGCGCCCCGGGGCTATAGCCCATTTAGCCCTGTGGTTAGGGTGGCCCTGATCCTATGCCTTAATAATATGAAAAAAATATGAGTGTGCTTCAGACCACACTTTAGAAGTAAAACTTGTTTACCCAACAACTGCCGAAATTATTAAAATATTAACCAGCAGCAATTGATATAGTGGAGGTCTGTCGGATGACGAGACTAACGAGGGACTTAATACAAGTACAATTTCAAAATATCAATATTTATGAATTCCTATTTACATTAAAACCTAAAATCGAAGCAAAGGTTTTATGATAACTGAAATATTTTCGATTGAAACTGGCCTAAAGATCGCGTAAAAACTGCATCAAGTGAAGTTCCATATGTGGTGGTACTTTTATCAATATTGGGTCTGTTTAGACGCTTCGCTCCCAAGAACGTTCCTCACGAACTTTGTTAATGAAGGGAGAAGTGGGGTGGTACCTCTCATCATCGCCACATTCCCCTGGAGATTGTCATGTATGAATTTCATTATTTCGCGTAAAGTTTTATGCGGCGATACATAAATAACTACCATCAAATTCATCTGTCCTTTTTCGGCCATAGATCTGCTTACACACATTTCATGGTGATTTATGGTGACTAAGCGATAGCGTTTTTGAATATCTGTATGAAATGTTAAAACATTAGCGGGGTCCTCATCATATTCTTAATTTTTCATCCAAGATTCTGATAAAAGTAATACATTCATTTCTTTTTACAACTTCGTCATCTAAATCTTGTCCGTTCGCACCTATACTTTGACAATTCAGCAAAAGTGTTGATAATCCTAGTCTATTCAAACCCGAGTAAAAATATTTTAGTTGGTTAATTTTCTTAAAAGCATGCACGCGCCGCACCTAGGATGATAGCGAACAAATGCGAATGCCACACGGGTATGCATGCTCCCCCTACAGGCATGGCATGTACGCTCCCGCTACATGCATGAACATTTATAAATGCATCGGCATCGGCATAGACGATTCCAAACGTGGGTGTTGTTTTACCAAGCAGTCCCCCAACTAAACAGTGTTTGACATACGCAATCGAACGTGAACCGGCCTAGTGAGTATGCTATTGGTACCCTTTATGGTCGCCAAGATAATTGACCGTTTTCTTCGTCCTATACAATTTTTTAAAGCCCCAATTTTAAAGGGAGCAAAAAGAAAATAATGCCAATCTTTTTTTAAATTCAACTTTGATCTGGGGGTAGTTTTACTCCCTTAAGGGTTGAAGATAATTTATTTTTGGCTGCTAATACCTAAACCAAACTACAAGCAAAAAGCAGAAAAAAATAAACCTGGATATCGATGAAATTATCAAATCAACGATTTCGCGAAAAAGAAACGTAAGCTTGAATTTGTAATTTAAGTAAGCACCTAGATAAAATTATTTAATTTAAAATGTATACTAGCGTTTAATACAATTTGATATCCTTTTAAGGTGTAAAAATTTCATCAAAATCGGTTCAGTAGTTTAGAGTCTAAAGCCTGAAACAGAATCAATGCAGTGTGCAGTATGCAGTGTCGTTTACTGATTGTCAAAAATTACAGCACTGCGTCTTATAACGAAATCAACCCAGTGCAGTGTTGTCAAAGCTTAAACGTCAAAAAAATTTTAAATTGGAAAACCAAATTTCATGAAAAAAAGAGACAGTTTTATATACTTTTTATATTTTCTATATTAAGAAAATTATCTTAATTATAAAAATAGTGTAAAAAAAATAACTTCATTATAAAAATAAATAAAAAAACAGAACAATTCCATTTAACAAACATGTAAAACTATAAACTACTGTTAACTAAAAGAATATATAAATCATTTCACTCATGTGCAATTCTTAATTAATGTCTTTAAAAATTACTGCCACTATATCACTGTTATAAAAATTTGTGAGGTTAGAAAATCAAACTTCAAATCACACACTGCACAGTAAATTTAGAAATTAGCCTAAACCTGCAGTGCAGTATTCTGCTGCTCACTGCCCTGCATGCATTTGTGTTCCGGGTAGTAGAAAAGCACGAAACCAAACTTTGACAGGCGGTGCAGTACACTGCACTGCGTTGATTCTGTTTCAGGCTTAACTGTGACATTGTGATGTGCAAACAAACGCACATTTACTTTTGTAATTTTCGTGAGCGAACAAACTAACATTTTACAGGTTAATTAATTTACCTACTAGTGTTTGCCCCACGGCTTTGCCCACGTGGAACTATACACTGTACAAAATCTTGGTCGGGCGTCAGATATTTTTTAAGCATTTCCATGTAGGAATGCACTATATCAATCATGAGCGAGTTCATACTCCGACTCGCACTTGGCCGATTTTCGGGTGGCTGTGCCCACAACCTTTTTTGGGGGCTGGATCCGCCCCTGGATGCGTCTACCCATAAACTGAGTTTCGCACTCGGGTGCGGATGAACTAAAAGCGTGCACTTTTCCAATTTTTGCTTAATATTGTTGAAAGCTTGCTGTTGCCTGTCAGACCATATGATTTTGGGTTTTGGCTTTTTGTTCGTTGGGTTTAGCTTTAGGCAATCATAAAGTGGGGCACAAGTTTCAGCGATATTGGGAATGAATCGATGGTAGAAGTTTACCATGCCTAGAAATCGTTGCAGTTTTTTGAAGGTCGTAGGAGGTGGAAAATCTGTGATATCTTTTACCCGTTCTCTTGACGGTGTTATCCCTTTTTCAGATATATCATGTCCTAAAAACTTTATTTGTTTTTCTCCAAATATGCATTTATTCGGGTTTACCTTTATGTCATACTTTTCGAGTCTGGATAGTAAGGTTCGCAGATGCTGTTTGTGTTCCTCGGATGTTTTACTTCCGACGAGGATATCATCTACGTAAGCAAATGTGAAATCAAGACCGGCCAGTACTTGGTTTATAAATCTTTGAAAAGTCTGAGCTCCATTTTTGACACCGAAAGGCATTCTTAAAAATTCAAATAAACCGAATGGTGTAGTGACGGCCGTTTTGTATACGTCTTCGGGAGCTACAGGAATTTGATGGTATGCCCTAATGAGGTCGATTTTTGAAAAGATTTTGCACCCGCTAAGATTCATTGTAAAATCCTGTATATTCGGTAACGGGTATTTGTCGAATACCGTGGCGGCGTTTAGCTGACGGTAGTCCCCACAAGGTCGTAAATCTTGGCTGTCCTTCTTTGGGACAAGATGAAGAGGTGATGCTACGTGAGAGGAGGAAGGGCGACATATACCTAATTTAACCATATGCTCAAACTCTTTTTTCGCGGCTTTGTGCCTTTCAGGGTTGAGCCTTCTAGGACGTGCTGAGGGTAAAGCACCTGTGGTATTAATGCGATGTAATACATCATGCTGAACATCTGTTGTGAAGTCTGGTGGAATTTTCAATGTTTGGAATTCATTTAGAATGGATCCATATTCTCCTTGGATAGTACATAATTTGGGAGTTATGGTTTTAACTTTGCGAGTAATGCAATTGACCGAAACTTTAGTTTTTTTATCGATGAGTTTCCGTTTACGTATGTCGACTATTAAATTATGTTTGTATAGGAAGTCGGCACCAATAATCGCGTGATCCACGGAGGCAATTACAAATGTGTGTCCGAAATTGCGGCGTAAATTTAGAGCTAACGTTAATTGTTTGCACCCGTATGTTGAGATGTTCGCACCGTTTGCGGCGGTCAAATTGAAATTTTCTTGCTTACAAGCTTTTGGGTAGTAACGTTTTGGTAATATTGAAATGTCCGCACCTGTGTCTATCAGGAAATTGATTTTTGTTGAATTGTCGTATATGAATAAGCGGCCTACATGCGGTGCCGCGGACGATGTGGCTATTCGTCGTTTTTTGTCTCTTTTGTACTACGGCTTTGTTTGGTGCAGGGTTGATAACATTTTTGGGCTTTTTCACCGAACTTGCGATGGTACCAACAAACTGTTTCTTGCTTACCAATTTCATTTCTAAATTTTGGTCTTGATGTAGCGGATGTAACCGCCGCTAAAAGGCCCTCGGGTATAAAATCCGTGTATGGGAGCGTAGTGAAATCGCTATCAGTCAACTGTCAAATTGGTACAATTTCTTGTTAGTTAACTGTCAAATTTTCCCGCGGCACTTTCTTTAAAACGAGTTTTTCTATAAAATTTATTTACAGTTTTTCGCAAAACTAATTAAAAAGAAGAAAGAAAGTTTAAAGAATTTGTGTTTAGTGTAATTGAAGTTGTTACGAGTGAATTTTCAGTGAAAAAAAGAGCAATGAAGTGTGCAGTTTGAATTTCACTACGCTAAAATTCTCCGAGGGCCCTTCCTGTAGTTTTGTATTCTAAGGTCACGTAAATAGACGATAAGTTTGTCGATATCGTGTTGCCGAATGCCAATTTTTATTTATCGACAGGAATCGATATCGACTAGAGAAACCAAATACGGCCCCAGAATGAGATATTGAACTTGCTGTGACATTATCAACTCTACTTGATGGTGGACGTACAGCAATTAAGCTCCCATTGAATTTGACCCAGATAGAAACACCTACACGTAACACCAGCAAAAACTCCGGAATTCCCAGAGTACTTAAAACGGGGAAAACTATAATTTGGGAAGAATGCACAATGGCCTATAAAAAATCGCTCGAAGCACTTGACAGGACTGTTCGAGATTTCCGAGGAAAAAACCAACCGATGGGAGGCGCTCTGATACTACTTGCAGGGGATTTTCGCTAAACTTGGCCTGCTATACCTCGATCAACGCAGATGAGCTTAACGCATGCTTGAAAGCCTCATATCTATGGAAAAGTGTTGAAAAAATCACGCTCACAACGAATATGCGTGTCCATTTGCTTCAAGATGCCTCTGCTCAAACATTTTTAAAACAAATTTTGGACATTGGAAATGGCGAAATTCCAATCGATATCAGAACAAAAGAGAATTCGTTTCCGCAAAACGTTTGTCAAATGCAGCCCAACATTCAAACCGTTGTGGACAAGGTGTTCCCGAATTTAACAACGAACTACAAAAAACAGATTGTGCTGCACGTTAGCGATGTCAACAATAATGGACAAATTCAAATAAAACTGCTCGGGAAAACTGTCAAATACAAATCGATTGACACAGTAATGCACGAAGAACAAGCAGTCAAATATCCAATTTAATTTCTTAATTCTTTAGAGCCACCACGCATGTCACCACACATATTGACATTGAAAGTTGGATCATCTGTGATGCTAATTCGAAATTTGAACGCACCAAAGCTGTGCAACGGAACAAGACATCATCAAAAAAGTAACACCGAATTTGATCGAAGCAAGAATCATCAACAGTAAGGTCAATTCAAAGGGGAAGACGTCCTAATTCCAGGTACTCCAATGATTTTCAACGATATACCTTTCGAGTTTAAGCGTCTTCAGTTCCCTATGCGTCTAGCCTTCTCGATCACCACCAACAAAGCAAAAAGTGAATCGTTGACTATTGCTGGATTGAATTTAGAAAATTCCTGTTTTTCACACGGCCAATTGTATGTTGCCTGTTCGCGAGTCGGTACACCAACAAATTTATACATATATGTATACACCAAACAGAAAAACCAAATATATTGTGTATCCGTTAATGATTAAGTAGATGTGTTCTTTATTTGTGCGCAGCATCGCACGACGGGTATGAAATCCAAAATAGCCGTTCTTTAAGAGACTTCGACTGTGTATGCTATGAAAATTCATATCTCGAAAAATACCAAGTCAATCTATGGTTCTATTGGTTTATATCAGATTCCAAATAGTTTAACATTTTGTTATTTGGAATCAAAAATACGAATAAAAGGCCTTTTTCAAACTCTCCTACTGTATATTAAAATTCATGTCACCTCAACTGCAAAATAAACAGGAGCTACTATTGGCTTATGGGGTCAGCGAGGCGCACCGGGTTCCATGTAGTGTTCTATACTAGCCATTTTGTTCCGATTATTTGGTGGACTGTAAAATTAAAATGAGAAATTTGAGAGATTATCCTGTATTATGTATTGCATATGAAATTCTTCTAGGGAAGTTATTCTAAGTTAGCAAATTTGCCTTAGACTAAACATGCAACGAAACAGTTCACTATGACAAAAATGCCAATCTAAAGGAAGTGAGAAGAAAACCAAGTGCTGGGCAGCCTCAACTTCGTAGCTTAATTGTACTTAAGTAAGCTGGGACATTAAAATTATTTTATAAAAGTCAATACATAGCCCGAATGTTTGGGCGCATTAAAATCCGCGAATGCGACTGATACCGTAACTTCAAGCGCCGAACTTTTCTCAACTAACTTATGGTCAAATGGATTTCAAATTAACGATTTCTCTTATGAAATCAACTACATATACTAAACTGCTAGATAACAGTATCCCACTAGCAAATTACATACTGTACCATTGTTTACAAGACGTCAAAAGAAGAATACTCTCCATAATTGTTTCATGTTGCGCTTAAAAAATCATTGTTTGTGCTCAATAAATTATTTCTGGAAATAAAATGACTAGGCCATTACAACCAACATTTAGAAAAAAACAAAGTTCTTTTACTTGCCTCAAGTAAATTTTTAGCCTTTCCTTCGTCCCGAAGATCTCCATTGGAAGATCATTCAGTCAGGGTGGATAGGCGTTTTACTAGTTGGAAGACTCGAAGGACATTCGAATGTACGGTATGAAATGAGAACATGGTTAAAAATACATGATTCGTGCCTTGCAGCATGCAGCCGGTTCAAAAACTGTAGTAAAGTGCTGCTGCGAGAATGGGACTGAGAGTGAAAATGATTGATTGATTCTTACTTTTTAGATATTTTCTTTCAAGTTGCTGTTATTGAATGGAATAAATAGAATAAGCAAAATGTATTATTTTGTGTGAAATATATGCCCATCAAAAAAACGCGTGGGCATTTTTGTTCAAATACTTTTCTTTGCCATGCAGGAAACGCACGTCACATGCCATTTTGGCGTTTTTACCATCGTGAACAATTAAAAGAATCAGGATGCAGTTGGAAGATTCAGATAGCAGGCTTCGAACCGTAAAGAGCCACAAATCGTGAAAACTGTTGACTGTTCGTCTTCTGTTCGCCAGCAAGTAATGCGCTTACGAGTGAACTCTTGTTCTATTTATCTTAGCCAACCAATAGAATGAATAAATTGCCAGAAATCCCGTACTGAAACAGCTAATATCCCACGATTATCTTTTTTAAAAATACTAATTTTAAAATTAAGTAGATCGGTTATCAGAACCCGCAATTTGCGTTAACCTCTTGCGATCTAATATTTCAATGGTTTTGTTAATCATTTTGTAGCAATTAAATCATGTATAAATTCTATGTCGTATAGTATAATAAACGTATGTATTTCAGCCCGCAATCACACCTTTTACAGTTAATCCAAAATGAATCCACTTAGGCCGGCCGCACACCCAAGCTGCATATGCTTCATATGCAGCTTTACGTCAGTTATTGCTTGGAGATTTATGTAGCAAAGCGGCATGTGAAGATTTGTTAATATATAAATGACGAAAAGCGGCATAATGAGCTTTGGTATACGGCCGGCCTTAGTATGACCTCCACTCAATCGCGAAAATCCACCATTCGAATTTTGGACAAAATGTCTTGTGAAATATAAATAAATACGACGTTTTCAAATTCAAGTTATCTCAATATAATAAAAAAATATTTTGTTTCCTTTACAGTTATTTATTTTAAAAATAAGTTTTAGCAACTTATATCCTTGAGGGGTACAACATCTGAAATAGAAAGAAAATATCGCAATTAGATTGTAGAATTATAAATATTTTGCTCTCAGTATTGAATTTTGTGTTCTCAGTAAAAAAAAGTTCCTACATGGCATTTCGGGTTTCAAATGTCTTAAAACCATCATTGATAATTTACTAACTTCAAAAGGTAGAAATTAAGCTAGATACTTACAATTCGGACGCGCTGTCCCATTGCATGTCCTGGCAAATTTCTGCGGAATCGGGCACGAACGCATCCAGTATTTCCGTGAAGTCGTGTCACCTTACCCCAAATAGCACGGATTCTAGTCTTTCTTTCTGGATGTTGTGGAACGCACTTTCGTGTTTTAGCTTTGTAAACATAAACACATCGTTTGCCAATGTAAAATCTGCCATGTTCTTTCCTACGGCAGCCTTCGACCTTAAAAATAAAACATTACTTTAAATAAATAAGTAAATAGAAAGATTTTGTTTAGTACCTTAAGGATAACTTGATTTTCATGTTGATTTCTCAAACCACGTTTATATCCAGAGAAAACAGCTTTGGCGAAAAGTCGACCGTGTCTTTTAAGGGGCCTCACATGTTTTTCTACTGTCTTCTCTACCTTCTCTGGCTTGGATTTTACCGCTTTTGCAGGCGCAGCTGCAGCAGCAGGCTTTGTTGCAACGTCAACCATTTCTCAACTAAAAAATATCAAAACAATTCATTAAAAATCCTTTCATAAAAATTAATGAAACGAAATATTTCAGAGATGTCAAAACCTAAGTTTTAATTTAAATCATCCATAATACATTAATTATTGTTCTTATGTGAAGCAGATAGCTAAATCAAATATCTTCAAGGCAAATTTCATAATTTGCAATAAAAGTAATCCAATTTTTGTGCGGTTAACATCTGTCAAAGGTTAACATTTTCACAACACGGAAACATCATCGCCTGAAAACATTTCCATCGTATGTAAAATTCATATTTATCACTTATAGGATGACACCTCCATTTGTTATGTTTCGTTTCATTTAGAAATTTATGTAATTTAATCCATAATTCTTTTAAAATTTGTAAATTTTTTGAGAAACCATTTTAGTCGCGTACGTACCGTATACTTCACGAATGGCGAAAGAGAGAAGAACTATGCGATACTAGCGACAAAAAAGCCAACACTTTTGACACATTTAAGTGCGTTCAGAAAGAATAATCGATCGAATTCTGAGGAAATTGTGCCTAGTGCTATCTGGTAGTGAAAGTTTACAAAAAAAATTATTACTTTAAAATAGCTACCTACATTCTTTTCTACAAATGTAAAAAAACATTCGAATTATAAAAACAAAATATTAAACCATTCCGGCCTTTTTACTTGCAATGGTGACCTTCTTCAGAGAACTATTTATAAATATGCATGCCTCCAAAAAAAGTTGCCCGGGAAGTTTTGGATATATGCCAGAAAGGGAGGAAGATTTAGGGCAACGGTTGATTGATATACAAATCCTTTGTCAAATCGCTTAAGCCTACATAGTGGCTGGAAGTAACCGTAATTTATGTGTAAAAACTTTACTTATATTGTGGCGGGAGTTTTGTCAAGAAATCGGAAAGTAAATATGCAGCTTTTGAGTAATTTCTTGTAAATAAAAAAGATGAGGCGAACACCATTTCTTTTCTTTAAAAATGTCCAGTGATAACCGTTTTTGACATCTTGAGCGGGAATACTGACTGCAAAAGATTGTTCCCAGTCGAGTTGCTCTACTTAGGAACGAATTCCTAGTCTGTAGATATCGCGAAGCGTAGTGCTGTAGGTAGAGGGAATGAGACGAGCGGGCTAATCTTGTGTGACGGGCAAAGCCTTCTGTAAGAGAAGGCTTTGGTGACGGGTATTAAGATTGCCGTGAAGGCAGGGGAACATTTATTTCGATGTAACAGCAATAGTGACTAGTGTAACAGTAGTGGTAGTAGCGATCAAATCTTGTCACAGAAAATTCCGTGTAGAATACTGGGGAGAAAAAGTCAAAAGCCGAGAAAAAAAGTGAGCAGCTGACTGTTAAAGGTGGATGCGACACATGTCGAGCTTACTGCAGTAAACTCAGCAGTAAGCCCGCACAGATATGCGACACGATGCTTGCTTACTGCAGTCACCAAATTATTGTACATTCTATGATTATCTATGCCTGAAATTGTAATTATAAAATTTAAAATTTCCCACCCCACCAAACGTCAATGTGAGTGTGTGCGTGAAATAAACCCGAGAAACAGAATCCAGAAGTTTTGATTTCCGCTCTAAGCGCCTCTCCACCCTTTGCAGTAAGCTCGACACGTGTCGTATGCCCCATAAAACCACATATTATGTATAAAAACCGCGAACTTGATGGCAACCAGTGATGAAAACTGCAGGGAAATTTCCCGATATGCGGGAAAATTAAAAACAAAAAGGGAAATCCATTCTTTCAGAGGGAAATTTATTTATTAAAGGAAAATGTTACTCCATATTTTTTATAAAGAAGAAATGTAAGAAGACAATTGCATTGTGTTGAACATATGAAGTTATGAATGTGCTAATAGGCCAAACCTAAATGAAAAGTAAGGCAGAAGTGAAGTATGCTTCCTTCCACTGAAGTAGATGTACCTCCCACTTCACTTCCATTGTGGTCACTCTCATACATTCATAAGCAATGGTACCACGGTATACAGAAACAAGGTAATGTAAAAGAGAAATGTCATTTGAATGCTGACGTCACTCGGCAAGTCTTCCCCATACAAAATCGAAATTGTTGTTGTTTTCTGTCACGGTATACAGAAACAAGGTAATGTAAAAGAGAAATGTCATTTGAATGCTGACGTCACTCGGCAAGTCTTCCCCATACAAAATCGAAATTGTTGTTGTTGTTTTCTGTATTAACTTGCCGGGTGACGTCGACTTTTTCTACGATATTCGTACGATATTCGAGCTGTCAGTCTCTTTTACACTACCTTGTTTCTGTATACCGTGGTTTTCTGTATTAACTTGCCGGGTGACGTCGACTTTTTCTACGATATTCGTACGATATTCGAGCTGTCAGTCTCTTTTACACTACCTTGTTTCTGTATACCGTGCAATGGTACCTAACTTCACTTCAGTTCACTTCCCTTCCTATTTAGGTTTGGCCAAATGCCTTTTTCAGTCAAATGAAGAATTGGTTAATTACCCCGTTAATGATTAGGTTGAAAAGTTGGGTCGAGGTTGAGTTGAAATTTCGACCGCCGCATATGATGTCGAGTTGAGTTCACTTTGGGTTGAAATAGAGTTGAACTGACATCAAAACATAACCTCTTTTTGTTAATTCTTGTTCTATATTTTTAAATATTTCTGACTTCCTATACAGCTTTTCATCAAAATGATGAAAGGAACTTTGTTCCTGCATTATTTCTAGCATAGTTTTTGTTTCCTGGTGCTCCAAAACATTTCTTTTAGGTATTGTCAAAATTAAATTTCCATTGTTATTACATTATATAGTTAATATAAAAAAATAAACGCGCTACAAAAACACCGAACACAAAACTAACACCGAAGGCAGACTTTACGGATGGTAAACAAACAAAACAAGTGTCACTTCAACCCAATTTCAACTCAACGCGCGCTTATGAGGCGAAATTTTAACTCGACTCAGGTAGGAGAGCTGAGTTGGGTTGATGAACCCAGTTTCAACTCGATCCCCGTTTATGACTGGGTTGAACCTGGGTTGAACCTAGTCATAAACGGGGTAAATGTTCTAATTGCTCTGAAGAATTATATGAAATATTTTTTTATTTTTTTTACTGTCGAATTCAAGCAAATCGCTTTTCGAACATCGACAATCAAGGTTTGGGAGCTCGAAATTACTTGTTTATGTTAAACCAAAAAAGATTTATTTTTTTATCAGGTAAATAAAATAATGTGTTTTTGAATTTTATGGATTTTATGTTCGGGAGGGAAATTCTTTGACTTAAAGGGAAATTTGGATCGGTTGGGTGAGAAATCGTATCCAATTGAGTTTTCATCCCTGATGGCAACAGGTATTTTTCTTTCGATGTCAAAATTACCTAACAGCGCAACACTCTTCTATTCTTCTATTTATTCCGTTCCCAAGTGAACGGAGTCTCCAATTTCCTTGGAAAGACACCTGCTGGAGAAATACAATAGCAATAGAATTACATTGATTGAACTGCCGGCCGGAAAGAAAACTCAAATCCAGTTCTGTAGAAATGAGCATTGAGTTCAGTTAACAGGGCTGAGTGCTATACTCGATCGAAAGCTTTGGTGATATCTAGAGCAACCAGACCCCAGATTCACCAATCGATCGGTGGTGTTCTGTAAGGCACACTAAAAGATCGCCAGTGGACCCTTTTTGTCTGAAGCCGTACTGTTTGTTTTTTATAATTATGTTGTATTCTTTATATTCCATAAGCTTTTTTGATTATCGTCTTCATGGTTTTGGAGAATAAAAATAACTGCTATTGCGCTGTAGGTGGAGTCACTTTTGTCGGTATAGGCTGAACATTTGCAGGTTTCCAAGTCGGTTTCCAACTCCGGAGAACTATGATAGGGCAAAAGTTTGCGCCGAGGTTTAGCCAAAGACGATAGGTTTAGAATTTTATCTTTGGATCACAATACTCTTATAAAAATTAATATATGCATAGGAATGGCTCTTACAAATTTATCTGAGCCAACAAAATATCGTATGTCTCTCGATACATTGAAGTCAACGATTGTAGTTTCACCAAGTACCTTTTTCGACAACGACTAACAGTTATGAAAAAAAATGATATAAAGCAAATGTTTTGCCCAACAATAACCTACTACTACTAACGGCTACTAACCAAATAACTCTTCATATGAAAAGCATAAATAGTGCATACCCATGACTTTTTAAAAACTATGTACATATTCTCATAAAAATCGTAATTATTTTTATTTCTTCCCTTCTACCATAATAATGTGATATCCAAATTTAGTTTTAATTGGAGGATCAGTATAGACAGGATTAGCTACAGTAGAAACAGGCAAAGCAAATGCGGCATCTTGAAATGGACCAACCATGGCACCTCGTATTTGCCAACCTAAATCACCACCTTGACGTGCCTTATCTTCACTATATGCCGCCGCAACATCAGGAAATTTTTGTCCAGCCTTTATTTTTTCTAATGCTTCAAGTATTTTAGCTTGTTTTTCACACAAAATATGACGAACTTTTACGGCATTTCCGCCTTTTTTCTCTTTTCCTAGCAAAAACAATTGAAGACAGATAACAATTTGATTTTATCTATGTATATACCCTTTTCACCATCGCCACCGCTACTTTTCCCGGCTTTTGTGCTTTTATCTTTTCCGCCACCCTTCGAATCTTTCTTCGGTGCCATTTAATCAAATGTTTATAAGAATTTTATAGGTTATGTGAAACATTTTATTATTCTGTCAAAAATATATTTTTTGTACTAAATTTGAATTATATCATTGCAGTGGTTTCTTCCTAAAATCAGCTTTTCGTTTTTATGAATTTTTGCGAAATGATTGCGTTCTCGGCACGCGTCTACGCAGCAATATTTACCCAGCAAGAAAATGTTGCCTTTGCCGAAAAATTGCCTCTATAGACTTAGGATAGGCCCATTTTACACGATGAAACACGAAACAAAAAGTCTCACACAACTTTGCTGGGTTTGTGTGATGGAGAGAGGAGAGAGAGGGCTGGAGGGAACACCTGTTCCCTCAAACCCTCTCTCTCCTCTCCTCCACAAACTGAGCAAAGTTGCATGAAACTTTTTGTTTCGTGTTTCATCGTGTAAAATGACCCATAGTATGTACTATATCAAACAGGCTTAGATCTATTACGTTTTGATTCAGAAATTTACACCCACAACCTGCCGTCAAATATTATCTGTCAACTGATTTGGACCAATAAACACTGACCACATATTACTATATCTGACTTGCTTCATCCAACATACAAAAATGCTTTACCTGGCGTGTGTCATTTTCAGATTTTCTTGTGTTATGGACGGCTAAAGAAGACAATAAGCGAAGTTTGCGGCATAATCATATTTGGAAGATTTATTTAATCTATTCTTGTAACATGTTTTACTTTCAATTGATTTGATATTATAAAGAAGTGCTAAAAAATTAACAATAATATCTTGTTTATTTTTGATTGTTCGTTAAAGTTAACTTAAAAGTTTCCATTACGAGATTTAGTTTTAGACGTGGACCATTTTAATATAAAAAATTATGATAATAACTGGCAGTGAGGCCCTGCAATTTGGGGAAAGAAAATTTGTTGCATGTATATTGTTGCTACTGCTGGAATTGTTTATTGAAGGTAAGCAAACTATAAGACAATTTATTAACATTTGAATAAACAGTTTGCAATGTGATGCTTCAAGATAAAGAGTTTGCTTATCATTCGTGTGATTGTTTAGTAGTAAGAAAAGTTAAGAAAATAAAAAAGGTTAAGACAGAGCATCTGAAATTTAGATCATTATCAACAATTAGACCTGTCTTTGAGTAATCTCGACCTACTGATTGCAATTCAAGGTTGAGATTCTGGATGAATTTTAAAATCTTAAAGGTCGCTGGATAAAAGTCCTGTAGAGGTGTCTTGTTTTGGTATTTTGGCATTTTGAAAATATACTTATTCGTTATCGCTTAAATGTATAAATAACTAAATTTATTTTGTTTTGATAATGTATTTTAGCCGAAAAATGGCAATATGGTCAGTTAACAGGCACTTTTTACACTATGTATGTACTTCAAGAACAAAAGCTGTTGTGTTATCTTGAGGGTTTCTATTGACCTGACTAAGGGTAAACTTTTAAAAGAAGATGAAACTTGGCAAAACAATCTTAGGGCTTTGAATTCAAATGTCACGGTCGATATAATAAGTCTATATTTGATTTTAGCCGGCAGATGAATAAAGCACCTACGCATCTCTACTGATTATAATATAATATATTTTGTATAAGAAATTTCTCTTGAAAATCTTTTCGTAACAAGGATGCCACGTTTACCCCATTCAGTTTCTGGCAATAGACAGAACATGGGTAGACCACTATATCTCAGACACGAAAGCCGGCTAATTAAAAATATTTCTGGTCGTAAATTAGAAATAAACCGGTCTTGCTCGAGTCGAAACGATGTTGATATGATCAGATTGTTTCTTTAATCATCGATCAAAAAGTTCTCATTTAATAGTTAACTTATTTTTGGTTTGTAAAGCACTAGACTAAAAATCCGTAATTTTTGGAGAACTTGACACGTCATAAACTAGTAAATCTATATTTGACTTTTCCAAAATATAAAAGTAGTTAAGAACTCAAAATTCTAAGTAAAATAGTTTTAATTGTGATTCAATTATAATAGGTAACCATATTGTAATATAATTTTGGTAACAACATGCAACGCCAAATATCGGTTAGTGCCTGTTCACACGGGTGGTCACCGCGACCTTTCAACACGAAATTTACAGGTGCGGGGAGCGTTCGGGTGGGAAGGAAGTGCGTCTCGATTTGAAAGCGACTCACGTTCGCTTTTCTGACCAGCTGACTGTTTCAATTTCATTTTGTATCACCTTACTGTTCCATTTTATTTTCGTTTCACCCGTATTGGGAGCAAACGTGCGATAGGACAATTTTCAGGCTTTAGTTTTGTTGCACAGATTTTTTACTAAAATTAATTATATTCAGGTAATCACAGTTTATAAAAATTTATGTCACTTTTATGAAAATCACAAACTTTGTTCCCGTACCGTATGTTCCACCTGTCGTAAAAACGACTGGACACAAAGCGAAACATGTAAACAAATATTCGCTTTTTCGTTCGCTTTGTCGCGCCTCAAAGCGACCTGTGTGAACAGGCACTTATTGTTCATCATAATGATTAAAGGAATATTAGAAAAATGTCTGTATTTTATTGGTAGCCGACTAAAGTCAGCTAACTATACACAATGCAAAACTGTATAATGCTTATTGTAAAAATGGCAGTTCAATGAGTGTAACATAAAAGGCAATTTCTTTGAATTATTAATTAAGTAAAAAGTGGACGAAATCGTCATTTTTTTGAATAGATTTATAACCTATTACTATGATTACATGCATACTTGAAGTCGGCTTCAAGTAGACTTGAGAGTCATGTAACCTCAGTTCGACTTCAAGCCTACTTCACTCAAGTCGGTCCAAAAAATTTGTCGGATCGACTTGAACTAAAGCCATGTAACCCCTCCTTCAGCGCTTGAGTTTTGAAATTAGTTCTCCGTTGATTGTGCAATTCACTTCGTGCGCAATTCAGTTAATAAATTTATTTTATTTATATAAGCTGCGCATAAATGCGAAAAATTGTTTCTTCCATCACGTATTTCGCGGCAAATTCAAGCTCTCAAGTAGGTAAGCTGTCGCCGCGGATTAAACTGTCAGTTCAAGTTCAAGTCAAGTCCTCAGTCGGACATGTAACGTTAGTAATTAACGAAAAATGCACCATTTACAAAAATGAAATGGATTGGAAGGGAATTGTTCGTAATGACGTGCTATTAGATTGATTGTAATTAATATTTGGAAAATTGATCAGTGGAAAAGCATAACCTCCATCGCGACCACGCCAGGTCAAACATTACTTTGAAGACTTGAGAGTGCTTTCTGGGAAGTCCTGATTCATTGATTGGGTAAATGTTCAGATTAACTCCTCCACGCCCGATTTTGATGAAATTTTTACACAAGGTACAGTTAACTACGTACAAAACAGGTATGTTAATAACAAGTGTCGGTCAAGTCCCGTTATCTTGTAATTCCACCTCAAAGTGCCGAAATTTCAAAAATTCAAAATGCAATTATTAGCCGTGTTCCTTTTCTACTTTTAAGTACTCCGGAGTAAAAAATTAAAGGAACGCAAAATTTGTCGATATGAGTAAAACTTATGAATTTTCTGTTAGAGCAGGAGTAGTTCCAAGTAAATACGAGTAAAAAATAGCAGAAAAGGAACACGGCTATTGCCATATTATTTCACCAATATTGATGAAATTTACACACATTGCATATTTCGATGTGGACAATTTATTTTTAGGAAAAAAAATTGGCCCTCATGCACCGTTACTTTTTTTTTACTTTATAGTACAGTGCTGCGTAAAAAATTAAGACCAGTTGCAGATTTTGAACGACTTGTTGGATTACAGAAATGAAACACTCAAAATTTAACTAAAACAATACTCTATTAATTGCAATTAATTTCATTAAAATAAAACAAGAGGGTCTTTCACTATAAATAAAAATGTAAATTAATCCCTGCGTAAAATGTTAAGACCACTTCAGCCTTTGAAATAATATCCCTTCGTACGGATGCACTACCGTTGCATAGGTATCACTATATTATCAATCCCTTGCGTTACAGTTTGGAACATTGACAAAGCCTTAGCTAACTGTGCTAGGACCTCTAGCACCGTTATTTATTTGATACCATTCGTTTACGTTTTCATTTTTGTATCAAAGTTGCATAATGGGCAGAAAATCAGTTAATGAAATAACTTTATGACAGGTAAATAAATAATTTTAGTTGTTTACAGATTATCAAGTGACTTAAGTATATTTTTCTGTTATTGGCTTCACAATATTGGATTATCTGAGTGGACAATTGCACTACAATTAAAAATAAATAAAACCTGTGTTCCTCAAACCATCAAAAGACACAATGAATGTGGGACCGTGCAGAACAGAAAAAAATTAGGACGTAAGAAAATTGTGACAAGACGTGTTGAAAGTTCTTCGCACAAGCTAGTTAAAGAAAATCGAACGGAATCGAGCGCTGATCTTTCGATAGATCACCACCAAAAAAGTGGTACGCAAGTGTCGGCTGGTTACATTTGAAGAATCCTTTGCGCAAAAGGATTGTTTGCTCGAAGCGCGGCTACAAAAAGTTTCCTAACATCCAGACATGCTCGAGCAAGAGTTTTGTGGTTTAGAGCCCACAGAAATTCGACTCTGCAGGACTGGAAACGACTGCTTTTCACAGGTGAAAGTTCATGACAAAATGTACGTGGTCTTAATTTTTTACGCAGCACTGTACTTAAATTTCCAAAATGCGATAATTGCCAAAGTACACCATATTTTTTTATGAAATTTATATATAATGTATATTTTTGTCTGCATAATAAATTGGTTTTAAAAAAAATTTCCCCCTATATACCGCTTTTGTAATAGATTTCTAAAGCACGTCATTGTATGGTAGTATGAAATAATAACTGCCACAATCGACTTTTAATTATTTTAAAATTTATATATTTCATACATTTCAAATAATTAAAAAGTTTAAATATGAAAATTATAATTTTTATACTTGCCAATTATCCATCTGATCGAGAATCTTTCCTTAACTAAGATCTCATTTTTTTGAGGATATCTTCAATTTTATCGATCCATCTTGTATGCCTGGCATTGTTCCATATTTATTTGGATTTCGCCTTCATTATAAATTTTATTTGCATCAAGTAGATGCAGGACATTTACCCATTTTAGGCTTTGAGCCTTGATAAAAATCGCCTGGCCCCCGGGTTAGTTCGAGGGAACAATCGCAATGAGAGTAGTTATCAAGTTTTGTAACCGTGCACAGGGTTCCAAAAGCCCAAAAAAGTGGCCGAAATGCAAAGGTTTGATTCTATCGCCACCAAAATTTAGACACCACGGTTGTTGGGTCCGCTGATTCCGAATTTATTATCTGTTTTTCCAAAAACAAAATGGCGGATCCAATATGGCGGCAATTTAAAAAAAAGTGTTTGGATCCCGCTGAAATTCAAACCTAGGGGGTTTTTGGGGTTGCTGATTACGAATTTGATTTTAATTTTTCTTAAAACAAAATTGCTGACCCATTACGACAAGAAAAGGGTTTAGATATCGCTGAAATGCAAGCGTGAAATGTAAATAATGAAGAAAAACAAATTGATCAATAAGGGAAATAGAGAACTTTTTATTATGCACTTTGGCTGAAACTTACTATTATACACTTTCACTATCTGACAAAGAGTCACTATTGTCTTGACTCAACGTTCATCATCGAATCATTCGTTATTTCAACGATGGTGCTTTCAACAATGCATTTTCCTCAGGTGACAGTGTTTTCATTTTTTTTGATTGTAATTTACGGAGACTTGAAATAACAGGAACGGATGTTATCAAAAGCCTTGAACAAAACATCTTGCATAGTTTTGAATCTGTCGCATTTTCGAGAAAAATTCAATTTATTCGAAAAGTTTTGAGGCTTTAATGGCAACGAAAGGGCGATATATTATTCGCTGCAGAGGGAACACTACCCTTTGAAAAAAGTTTCATTAAAGCCAAATCGGCAGCGGTTGGCAGCCAATATTTACATATTTTCAAGTTGGATGCTTAATAAACGTTTTGCAATTGAAAACACGCAAGAACTTTTTACTTAGATCTTCATAAACAAACGTTTTTCGTCACAATGACGAATTATAAAAGTACATATCTTCAGGATTACGATTCATTTTGCGGAATTCCGATAAGTCCATCCATTAAAAAACACCACGTTTGCAAAATACACTTTTTTGGTACAGACTCGTGTTCGCTCTGACAGTGTCTGTTGCTCTGATTTGGCAAGCA
Source organism: Thereva nobilitata (assembly GCA_963855945.1). Classification (NCBI taxonomy): domain Eukaryota; kingdom Metazoa; phylum Arthropoda; class Insecta; order Diptera; family Therevidae; genus Thereva; species Thereva nobilitata. Next base: position 126,455,194 of record OY979695.1, read on the forward strand.
ATAATTCAGTTTGTGTAGACATGTACGATCAACTGATGTTATTAAATGGTGCTACTGGGATCCATAAAACGTTTTTAAACTTTATAAGTTAATAGAAAAAAGTTTGTTTTTTTCATTTTTGGCCAGGTTATTTGGCTTTCGGACCTCTGTGCGGTGGCTTAAAGGATCGATGGTGGAAGAAATGGCGTCGTTGTCGATGGGTTTGAGGGGCTTTTCGTAATTTATCTAGCCATGCTGGAGGGACAATGCTTGCCTCCGAAAATAATATAAAGAACGACAGTTAATCATATAATATTGTAGCTGCAAATACAAAGTATTTCGCACTAGTCCCAATTCTAAAGAAGCAAGAGACCTCAATAATACAAATTGAGAATATATAAAACATTAGTCCGCCCAGTGAGGCTTAGACAATAACTAAGCAAACAGACCATAAACTAAAAACCCTCGGAAGGAAAATCATAAGAAGAATATTCAGGCCTGTAAGGGTTAACCAAAAAGAATGGCGCATTAAAACGAACGAAGAGCTTGAAGAAGTGTATGATGAAGGGAATATTGTTACACGCATAAAACTGGGCATATTACGATAGCTTGGGCATGCTGTACGACCTTACTAGGAAATAATGCTAGGCCAAATTTTCAGTGGTAAACCAACATGAAAAAGAAGCATAGGACGACCAAGATATAAGTGGATGGATGAGGTTCTAGAAAATATTCAAAAACTGAACAGAATTAGAAACGTAAAGACGACCGGATGAAGAGACTTCAAGAGGCCCGAGTCTTACAAGAAATGTAGCGGCATTTAAGAAGTTACGCAGCGTACCGTGACAGAATTTAATCCTGGCGACCATGGCGGAGCAGTGGGGTTTTGATTTCACGTCACTCAGTATTACCCTGATAGAACTGCCGGAAAGGAAATTCAATCCAGGTGTGTAGGACTGAGTCAATACCAATAGGTAGAGTTTAGCTAACATAGCTAAGTCTCGTACTCTATCAAATGCTTATCGATATCTAGTGCAACCAGACCAGATTCATTAAATCGATGCAAAGTTTAGTTGAGGTGTTCTGTAAGGCACACTGAAACATTGCCAGCGGATGTTTTTTGTCTAAATCTGTACTGTTTGTCGTTTTGTATAATGTTGAATTCTAGATACATACCTAATAAACGTTTTGTTTATTAACTTCTTGGTTTTGAAGCGAATAGAAGTAATTGATATAGGGCGGAAATTGTAGGTATTGTTGGAGTCACTTTTTTGGTATATGCTGAACATGTGCAAGTTTCCAAGAGTCTGGATAAAAACTCTGGGGAAATATGTTAGGGCAAAAAGTTTGCGGAGAAGTTTAGCCAGTTTTTTCATCGGCCAACTGACAACATATCTCTTTTCTATTCTTCGAGCTAAGCTTACCACTAGACATTGAACCATTGACGGACTGGTAGTATAAAGCGTGACACGTGAGCTCAGACAATGACAGAAAAAAACGGTCGTGTTAATCTCTTACGAAAATTGGCTTTAATATCTTTGGTTCTACTCACTTGTTTCTTTGAGATAATAAGAGGACGTTGACTGAGTAAAGGGATTTCCGATCCTAGCTCAAATATTTCTATTAAAATAGTCAATAGTAATTTAAATGGAAAATATTAGTAAAGAAGAATTGTATTGCCATTTTGCGAAAAAAGTTTACCGTATTTTTCTTTATTTCTTTTAATAATGGTATTTAGCAAATGTATTTAATTATTTGAAATTCGAAAATAAAGTCATTATACTGAAATAATATTATCGTATGGAAAAATAAGGAAGAATTTAAAATGTTTGTTATTAACGGGAATATTCACATGCAAAACATTTGGCGCATTTCCAAAATAATGAAATGCCAAGAAATGCACCATGATTTAAAAAAAAGTGATTTTTTTATACTAATTACAGGAGCAGAAGCAACGACTCGAACTGAAATTGAAAATCATTTAGAACTAGGAAGAGAATTGTTGGCTAAAGGACAATTGTCAGACGCCCTATCACATTACCATGCTGCAGTTGGTAAGATAATAATTAGCAAATTAAAGACCTCGCTTAATAATATACTTTGCAGAGGGCGATCCATCAAATTATCTTACATTTTTTAAACGTGGAACAGTTTATCTTGCATTAGGGAAAACACGTTTCGCCCTTAGTGATTTCTCTAAAGTTTTAGAACTTAAACCAGACTTCACGGCAGCACGCATTCAAAGAGCAAATGTTTATATGAAATCAGGAGAATATGACTTAGCAGAACAAGATTATATGTTAATTGTAAGTTCATGTTTATTTAATTTTTAAAGCACATTTTCAATGTTTATATTTCAGTTACAAGATGATCCTTCTAATGATGATGTCAACTTTAATTTAAACCGCATAAGGCCAGCAAGGGAGCAGTGGGAGTTAGTGAATAGTATAATTGATTCAGGTGATTACAAAACAGCTATTGCCTTACTTACGCAACTGTTAGAGGTGTCTCCTTGGTCAATAAATTTCCGTAAAGCTAGGGCTGAATGCTACATTAACGATGAAGACATGTTAGCAGCAATTTCTGATTTAAGATCGGTTAATAAACTGTCACAGGATAGCACCGCTGGATATTATCAATTAGCTGAAATCTTATATCGAATAGGACATGCCACTAGTGCTCTAAAGGAAATCAGAGAATGCCTAAAATTAGATCCTGAACACAAAGATTGCTTCCCATTTTACAAAAAAATAAAGAAAGTAGAAAAAGCTCTTACAGACGCAGAATCATACCGCGACGAGAAGAACTATATCGAATGTATATCTGCCGCCGAGAGAGCCTTAAAACACGAAAAAGATCTGGTAATGATAATTTTTGCAGCAAAACAATTACTTTGCTCTTGTTACGTTAAAGATGAACAGTATGCTCCAGCGATTACACAATGTAGGGAAGCGCTTGACATCGAGAAAGACGCGAATATCTTATGTGATCGTGCCGAAGCTTATATTGGCACGGAAATGTTTGACGATGCCATACATGATTATCAAGCCGCTATAGAACTTGATGAAAATTCACAGAGAGCTAAAGATGGTTTAGAAAAAGCTAAAAGACTGCAAAAACAGGCTGAGAGGAGAGACTATTACAAAATATTAAATGTTAAGCGAACTGCAACAAAACAAGAAATTATCAAAGCATATCGTAAAGCTGCTCAGAAATGGCACCCTGATAGCTTTAAGGGTGATGAAAAGAAAATTGCTGAAAAGAAATTTATTGATATAGCTGCTGCCAAAGAAGTACTTACAGATCCAGAAAAACGGAAACAGTTCGACAATGGAGAGGATCCATTGGATCCCGATAGTAATAATAAATTTAGGGGTGATCCCTTCCAACACTTCCATCACGGATCACCGTTTCAGTTTAAATTTCATTTTAACTAATAATTTTCTTCGTTTCTGTAATAAAGTTAAATACCATCTCCGAAGGGCGTGACAATCACCCTGTTATTAATTATACATTGTAAAAGCTTTAACTTAAATTAAAAATGAGGGGATTTCGTAAACAACAGAGAAAAAATTAGCAAACTTCTCGCCATATGTTTTTTGTTATTTAATTTTATTTTATTTTATTTTAAATTAAAATCGATATTGAATTTCTAAATAATTTTTGTTCCTCTCTATTCGGATAATTATTATAAGTTATGAACTATCACATTTCTTTTTTCCGCTATAAATTAATTTTAATTTTTGTGCGAGTGGGTGCGGTACGATTGCGTTTAACACTGAATGATCAATAAATTGAAAACTTATTTGCCTGAATATAATACATATGTTAAATTTACAAGGTACGACTTTTTGCTTGTTTAATAAAGTTTTTTTTGTAAGAAAATTTTGTTTATTCTAAAACAAATTAGTAATTATAAAGCAAGCAAACTGTAAAAATTCATCATAATGTAAATAGTTAATTTGTAAGTAATAAATTTTGTTACTTGAATTATTTTAGATGTTTTCAAAAACCCAAGCAACTTTAAAGAGTTAATCCTTATAAATAGCTGCATCATATGGAAATTATAGCTTTCATAATAATATTCGCCAAATTGAAGATCAGTTCAGCCTCCTAATTGCAAATATTCCTATTTATTAATATTACTGAACAATTACCAGCTACTTGATCTTTTTACCTCTTACGCAGAGATCTTTTACCTCTTATAGGAACCCTGTAGGAGTCGATTCGCTGGCAAGAGGACCACCGCCTAGTCAGGGATACTATCACATATTCATCATCAACTCCAAATACACCATTTACCAAAAGAACCGGGTTGGGCTGACGGTATTTCAATTTTGTTGGCAGAGACGTGTAATTGAAAAGAAAGAAAGAAGAAGATGAAGACGTTTATAATATAATCCACCTGGCCGAGTGTACAAGAAACTGCTGCAATACTCTCGACACGCGGAAGTCGTTACGACGAAAATTCGTCGTTAATGACGAATATCTGACATTCTTCACTACACATACACTTATTACAATTGGCAAAACATATTGACGTATTTTACCGTGTGTCACCATCTAAATGGTATTCGTCGTTAATGACGAACTTTCGTCATAATTATGTTCTCGTGTGTCGGGGCTATAAGTTAACATCACGCTTGCACATCTGCAAAATCTTCAGTCTTCATTATCATGAACTGATCCATCAACTGGGATATAAAATCGATTCCTCATTGAGGTCACATGAATCGTGTCGAATTTAACGCCACCAAAAGGAAGTATTGTCTCATTTCTAACAAAACTTGCACCGATCAGAGGAGGAAGGAAGTTGACAAAGAGAATATAACGGCTGACTCTTTTAATGGTTAACTTTAACTGAGGATCTGCGATGGAGTGATTACATATTCCAAATCAGCCAACAAGCTTTCCAATGCCTTGGATTTCTTGAGATGCAAGTTCGTCCTCCAGCTAGCTGCCCTGGCTACAGTGTACAAGTCCCACATTCGGCCTAGCCTTGAATACAACTCGTATAACTGCCAAAACCACGCCATCAAACTCATTGGAGATAGCAGCTTTTGCGTCCCCATAGACTCTAAGCCACCGAATGAATGTAGCAACCCTCTCTATTCTTTTCGCGATTACCAAAACGACTGTTCCACTAATATTAAGAACCTACTACTTGCATGGAAATGTTCTTTCCAGAACGCAAGACTTGCCCGCACGGCCCATCCCAATACCCTACAGACCGCCCTTTCGCACAATGCGGTCTAGAAAATTTGGTTATGAATAGAACATCTATTTCCGAAATCTTACAACGTCTTTCGAGTTCAGATGAAAGGTTCGTCGACATCTATTCGAACAGCCCCAGACCACCCAATCTTTCCTGTTCTCTTCTATCCTTAAAACGAAGTTTACTTCTAGTCATTGCACCATGAGTTTAATGACATGACAGAGTGGTAGTATAAAGGGTGACTCCTAAGCTTGGATTTTTCACAAAAGAAAAATTCCAGATAATGGAGCTAGCTAATCGATTTATCAACAAAAAATCAATAACTTAATTATCTCGGGTAAATTAATTATATTCGCTGTGTTTAACGAAACCGAAAAAGGAGCAGGTCAGCTCAGAGTAGAGCAGCGGTCAAAAAGTAGAGCAAGAAATCTTGCCCGAAGTGGCTCCAAAAAAGGTAGACCAGAAAATCATGCTTTACGTTGCTCCAGTTCAACTTGAGCATGGTTGGGAGCAGAAAGTCGTCGCAAACTTTTTGTTTCGACTTTACTCAAACTCATTTCAAATTCCAGTTTATAGCAAATGAGATTTCCTCATAGTTTTCGCAGACCAATAGTGTAATACCCTGCATTATACACAAACCAGTTTGGGGTGAGGACCGAGTGATTGATAGTGCCACATTCGCCATGGATAGTGCAACTGACCCCTATATTCTACACAAATATGCCTTAACCCATATATGCACTTAGTCACATTACCTGGCACACGGTGATTACACTGTTCGTTCCTACGTACGTTCCTCACGACCTTTTAGATGAACGGGGAAGTGGAGATGACGCCCTTCATCATCTCCACTTCCTCGTTCATCCAAAAGCTCGTGAAGAACGTACGTAGGAACGAACAGTGTAATCACCGTCCAAGAAATCAACCACTTTAGCCACGATTTGGAAATTGTTAAATCTTCGCAATAAAAATTTTGATCCAATAACTGAGCAAACCATTCTGTAATCCGTTCGTAAACTTAAGGGATATAAGCTATCGAAAATAAAGGGTTAAGATACTTGTCCTCATGGAAATATCTACCAAATTAGAGACGGTTGACTTAAACAGTCAAGAACTGCTTAAAACAAATTTTAAGAAGCGAAGAACTTTTTTCGAGTTATGCAGGCCCCCTGGAATGGTATTCTCTATTACAATATGTATTGTGAAAATTTCTAACAAAACTGCCAAAAAGGTACATATTCTCTATTACAAAACTTACTAAATTCCATTCGAAACTGTAACAAATTTTTACTCGAAAGCTCAAGAGTAATCGAGCAATTTATAAAATATTAGGTATGGGCGACAAAATTGAAACCTAACCTGGAGCCCTATTCTCTATTACAATATTGCTAAATCCGATCCGAAAACGAAACAGTTTTCGAGCAAAAATTTGACAATATCGTAATAGGGAATAAGGCCCTGTACTAATTTTGTTTTCTTTCGGTGACATTTCTACTAGAGGAAACAATAATGTAATAGGGAATGGGTAGTACCACACGAGCGTACAGCGGACGAACAAACGTGAGTTTATGGTGAAGAGGGTGAGAGATGATGGAATTCCACATCCTCTCTCGCCCTCTTCCACATAAACTCACGTTTGTTCGTTCGAATTGTTCATCCGCTGTACGCTCGTGTAGAAGCACCCAATACGGAAACATTTTAGTTTCGAGTAAAAAGCAAGCATTTGCGTATTGTAATAGAGAATAAGGCCACTGTGATGAATGTCGCAATTCGACTGAAACGTCACTTTCTTCATCTCAAACGACTTATCATGTCAGACGGCTGGACTTTCAGCACAGGGGCCTAGTCTTAAAAATTTGGAATGTCACAGAAGCACGGAAAGAGAACCACGGAAATGTCTAAATGGGAAATTTACCAAAAAAAGAGAAGCACGGAAACAAGAGGAAATGTCAAAATGGGAAATTTACCAACAAAAAGGGAAATTTCCCAATGTAGTTTTACCTACACGGAAACTCGGCACATGGAATTCATTGTGCTAATCGAGTATTTTCACCACAGCGAAACAGGGATACACGGGAAATGAGATTCGTAGAACCAATCAGGTGCGCACACCTCACGGAAGCACGGGAATGGGGTTAATAGTGCTAATCGGGTACGCACACCACACGAAATCGGATTTATTGCGATAATCGGGTGCGAACACCACACGGAAACAGGGATACACCGGAAATATAATCGGGTGCAGACAGCACGGAGGGATACACGGGAAATGGAATCGTGCTAATCGGGTGCGGACACCACACGGAAGCAGGAATGCCCGGGAAATGAGATTCGTAAGGCTAACCGGGTGCGGACACCACACGGAGGCACGAGAAATGGGGTTCGTAGTTCTAATAGTGCACACAAATCCCATTTCCCGTGTGGCTTGCTCGCCAGATTATAGCAATGAATCCCATTTCCCGCGTACCCATTCCGCTGTGGTGAAAATATTCGCCTTCACTTCAATAAGGCCCAATGGGTGGTGCTACACGGAGACTCAAGTAGTCGGCCGAAATCAGATTTGAGTCTCGTTATTTAATGCTACACGAGGCTGGCTTCGGCTTAGAATAATTCTTTACCCTACATGAAAGCTTTGATTGGTTGTGTATACCGCGGTCATTGTTTACATCTGAGAAGGGAAAAGAGAAAGAAATGTGCGTATGAGTTAGTTTTCACCCAGGGAATTTTTGGGTGAAAATTCTTTCGTTAAAGTTTCGTCATGTGCGTCCTTCTTTCTCTCCTTCGTTTCTTTCCTATAAAATCGGGTTTTTCGTACGTCTTGAGTCTCCGTGTACCGCAGAATGAATTGCATGTCGCGTGTAGGTGAAAATACATTGGTAAATTTCCCATTTGGCATTTCCGTGTGGTGAAATTAGTCTCAACCTAAAAAATTAAAAAATAATTGAAATGTAAAAGGAACGATTACTTCGTTAATGGTAATTTACCAAACTAATCAATTTTGCAAATAAAAAACTAAAAAAAATTGCCTATTTTTTCATAATTCATAATAAAATTCACTTTTTATTCAAGGCGTAAAAGCAGTCGAAGTTAATACAGGAAAAAAAACAAATTCAATAATTATAAACCCCAAATGAAAAGGATTCGTCTTGTGGTTGGTTCAAATTATCATTTCTAGTTCCTTTGGCGAAGTATTGAAGATTTCATTTTTTTATTATGCCTTTTAGCTAAAGAATTCTCTCTAACTTTAAGGCTAACTTTCATTACTCCTTTAATTTGGGAAGTTGTTTCCCGCAAGCATTCTTCTGCGGCAATAATTCTTTCAGCTTTCTCAGCGACGGTATGTGGCTGCAAATTATTTGATTCAACTTCAAATTAACTACTATATGAATAAAGAAATTACAATGTCGTGGAAACCAGCTTTTTTGTCAATAAATTCAAGCTCAACGTTGTATCTTATTGTTTTGGCATATCCGATAGGAGAAGCTGTTTGAACCCAGGCGTAAACACGACTGCTTACTATATAAAATTACTGTAAAATATCAATAGTCTAAAAAAATTTCAAATCATACCTTCTGATTTTTCTACACGGATTAATAAGAAAAATAGTCCAAATTTTGGCAACTGATATACGGCAGAATAAGATTCCAATGGTATTGTAAAATCATGTGAATAAAAGCGTTCACATTCTTCCTTAACAGCCTGAAAGTTACTCTTATTATAACATATTGATATATTATGCAAAATTATCTTACAATAGTTAACCTTTCTCTATGAAACTGTCTACAATGGTTCAGTAGACGGCATATAGGCAAATTCTGTTTACATCCATTTATACGACATTTGAATTTGCCTCTCCCTTGCTTTGGTCCCGCTGCAATTGAAATCCCTTGTTCACCACTATTACCTTTAACTTTTGGTTTTTTCTCCCCTTTTTTCTTAGAATTACCATCTGTTACGATTTTTATTATTTGCTCCAAAGCAAAGTTTCTCGTTCCCTGAAAAACTTCCCTACATTGAGGGCAAGAATTTAATTTTCCATGGCAAGTTTCGCAAAGAGCGTGGCCATTTTTGCATAGAAATATACGTTCTTCGAAAAGTCCCAGACAAACAGGACACTGTAGAAGATCATTTATTTTGCTATTTTCTATAACCTACAAAAATTCCATTAATACTTTTTGATATACCACTAGAAAACAAACGTACACTTTCCATCACTTCCTGCTTATCAAACAATCTGAAGATAAAAAACCCAGCTTCAGCACAGCAATCGGCAGTTGTTTTTGCTATCTTTTGGTTTCACAAAAATCCACCGTTTTCAAAAAAGCGCCGCGATCTTTTAAAGGGAAATTTAATGCTCTTTGTAGTGGTCCGGGTCTCAACGGGCAATTTTTCTGGAAATAGTTTTTAATTATTAAAGCCTAGTGCTGTGTTCAAGCAAAATTTTTATCATTTTTCAAGCAAAACTTTGCTCAAGTGTAGAGTGGTTATTCTAAAATTTTAAAATATATAAATAGATATTTATATGAATTTCTTCAATTTACCTTCTCCCGCTCCATTTTAAGCATCTGTCAAATAGTAAATACAACGATACAATACGGAATACAACACTTTTTAGTGTAGTAAATTTACAACACTCTTGTAAATATTTTTATATGAAAGTCTTGTATTATTTTACAATGGTGTAACCAAATACACCTAATACAACGATACAAGACTGAATACAACAAAGCGTGAATACCCCTTTATATTTTTGTTGCTGTTATTTTGTTTGTTTTCTTTATACTTCGGTGGCGCCATCTCAGCTTACCTTTGCGTAAAAATTGTGTCAAAATAAAGAAAAATGGTGAGAACGAAAAGAATTATACCTGTGACACATACAACATCATAATGAAAGTAACCTTCATTATCGTGGCAAAAACTCACCATAATGAAAGTATTTTACTTTGATTTGGACTCTAATTTTGGTTAAGTGATATCTGTTGGAAAATTGGAAACTACATTTTAAAATAAAATAATTTGATTTGACGTTAGTTAAGCAACAATTTGCAAGGATGTTTTCTTTACTACTTTAATGCGTTCACATTATTCCAGTAGCAATCCAGCCCAGCGATCGAAACCAGCGCTGGAATGCTACTGGAATAATGTGAATCGGCATTGTGGGGTGCTACACGGAGACTCAAGAAGTACGAAAAACCCGGTTTTATAGGAAAGAAACGAAGGAGTGGAGAGAATGACGAAACTTTAACGAAAGATTTTTCACCCAAAAATTTCAGGGGTGAAAACTAACCCATACGCAAATTTCTTTCTCTTCTCCCTTCTCAGATGTAAACAATGACCGCGGTATACACACACCATCAAAGCTTTCATGTAGTGTAGGGTAAAGAATTATTCTAAGCCTTTGGCCCATTTTACACGATGAAACACGAAACAAAGTTTCATGCAACTTTGATCGGTTTGAAGGGGAGAGGAGAGAGAGGGTTTGAGGGAACACGTGTTCCCTCCAGCCCTCTCTCCGCTCCCCTTCAAACCGAGCAAAGTTGCATGAAACTTTTTGTTTCGTGTTTCAACGTGTAAAATGGGCCTTTTGGTATTCTAAGCACCCACTCACAAGAAAATGTAAAATAAATTCACCCCTAGTCCACTACAAAAATTTTTTATAATGAAATTGCCAAGGGCTCTTTTACACGACCGGGCACCGAACAGACAAAACGAACGAACAAATTGGGGTTTATCAGAAAGAGGGTGAGAGAGGGGCCGGTTTTCCATCGTCCTCTCTCACCCTCTTCCCCATAAACCCAAGTTTGTTCGTTCGTTTTGTCTGTTCGGTGTCCGGTCGTGTAAAACCGGTCCAACTAGATAGGCAATGTTGCCGGTTGCCATTGCCGTGGATACCGGCGTGAATAGAAATAAAATTCAACAGTATAAAAAATTTATGTCAACAAAGTTAATAACATAAATTATTGTAGTTTCTTTGTTCTTAAAAAAATATACACAAATACCAAAACAAATTTAAGATGATGGCGACAAAATACTTCAGAAATTTTACTCGAAAAGGCGCTAAATAAAATTGTTGTTCGTCACCCTGCAGAAACCGTGTCCAAGGGAGTTATGTCAACTTGTCAGCTGTGCACTTGCTAAAGTTCACAGTTTCCTGGCCTCAGCTGGGTCATCGTTGAATGTGGGGCTCTCAATTTCTATTACAATAATGAATAGCATCTTCATCAAGTAGTTTTAAAAATTTTCTTTTTATATTTCCTTCAATGGGTAAGGAAATTTACAAATGAAATAAATAAGAAATTTACCTTTAGAAAATATCATTAAGTGTTAAAAATACATTTTTGCAGCAATTGTTTTTTTTTTATCTAATTTTAGATTCTGGTGAAGGTTTGTTGTTGAATCAACAAGATGAGGACAACTTATCACAGTTCATACAACTTTCGGGAGACAAATCTCCCGGGAGTAACGGACGAAAATTTACCAATTCCAATTACCCAGCGGAGGATGAATTGATTCGATCCGTTAAGAATCACACTGAAAAAAGAAATGTGCTTGGGTTTTCAGGGAAGAAATTAAATGAGTCAGACATGCATGCTATGTCTATGGCAAGCCTTTATGAGAGAGACCTTAAAGAAATGGATACTGATAAGTAAGTTTGAATTAAGGTCATTCAAAGGGCTCCCGTTGGGATCGCCCGCAGTTTTCTTGTTTCTAATATCATTACACCCATCAACGTATGACTTGCATTGTTACATACAATATGTTGAAGCTATAAGAATTCAAGTTAATTGATAACATTTGTAGTGAACGTTCAACTGATACTCGTTCAACGCACTCGATACCGACAGTCGCGGTAGTAGATGTTTGTGCTGAAGAAGATCTTACAGAATACGAGTATGTTGCCAGATTAGAGATAAGTGTATGAGATTTTGTTTGGGTTTTATCGCTTACTGATAAGAGTGCTAATTACCTGTGAGTTGCATTAAACTGTAATATATATGTTTGTCCTTAAAAATGATTTCCAACAAAATATTTTGTCCGTACATTGCATTTTATTAACTATATAATAGAACTGCAGACTAAAATAGAAAAACAAGCAAGTTTAGTGAAGTTGAGAATAATCTTGTAGTCCATTGAGTTCCTCCATTCGTCCATTAAATCTGTTGTTTCGGCGTTTTAATTGTAATCATAATATAGAAGAATTTTATTCCTCTAATTTTTATATTTTATAGATTATAAGTTGTGTGTGAACTAACTGTGCGTTACTGGTATTTTTTTTCGAGAATATGAACATTAATAATTTTTCATTGAGTCCGACTTAGATTGCTTTACGATAACCACATTTTACATATTCCTAATGATGATTTCAAAGTTCTATATGTTAAAGTATATAAGTAGCTTAAATATGAGCTTGTGATTCTAAGATTAAGCTGTATAATTATGTTATTCTAATTTTGAATTGTCTCAAAACTTATTTTTTATATTGGAAGTTTGAAATATAGCATTCGTTTTGTTTATTACATTTGTATGCATCGGTGACGAGTTGCAATCTAAAATACTATAAAAAATGTTACCTTACCAACTTCCAGAGCAATGAGTCATCAAAGTCAAAATTTCGTTTTGTTAACTAATATTTTTTTTTGCAAAATTGGAACGCTTGGACAATTTCCTATCAATAATGTCGAGACAATTTTTACGCTACTGCCTTTAATTTTGAAGTTATTAGCAAGTTTGATGTTGACAATTTTTTTTATGTTTGAAATAACATTTAATACCCCACAAATAAATTGCACATTTTTTTTGTACATACATTGCGGCCGACTGGCCAGCGCCGTCCCCATATTCAGCTGAATGACCATCACAACTTTTATTTATATACAATATGCAAGTTGTATAACAATTTTGAGCCTTAGTAAATTAATTTTATTACCTCTTCAGGTACGACATCTTTGATAGCGTACCGAAGACACATCGAGGGCTTCATAACATATGGGCGTACCCACAAGGAAAAGGAAACATACAATCATGAATGCAGGAAACATTCCGAAGAAGTTTAGAAGCATTCGCTTCCGTGCTCTAGTTCATATTCGCGCAAAACGGCCTCTATCCGCGAAACTACAAGGAATTAAAAAAAACAGTGAAGACAAAATTTGTAGGTAATTTTACGGCCTACAACTTTGCTCTATTGATATTTTCACCAAAATGCATAGTTTCTCCTCAAAATAGAAAAAAAGGCGAAAACCATCATGTATTTGTATATTTCTCAAAAACAACCCTTTTTTCGAACTGCGGGTTGTGAAAATCATGTTTAGACGACCGAAATCCTTCATTTGGCACCGGTCTCATAGCTGTGGGAAAATTTCTGAAAAACAGCGCTTTTTTGACTAATTTGAACGGACTATACCTTCTCTTGGCAACGGACAGGAAGGCTTCCTTATTCCTACCAAGAGAAAGCATTCTCAATTTTCCTTGTGGGTATCAACAAACTCACACCTGTGCGTTAGATCAGTTGAACGGAAAGTTGCATACACGCCTTTCAAATAATCCTTATTTTTAGAATTTTAGTTGCATCAGGCATATGTCGCTTTGTTATGATGTGCAGAACATGTGTGCATCGCCATAAACCAAAAATGCTAAAAATTGGGGATACGCCCCTATGTTATGAAGCCCTCGACATGTTCTCAGTTTCGTCTGACTGACCGCAGTATGTTTGCGTACACAACCATGGTAATCACCTATAAAAAAAACTAGGCTTGGTAAATTCAAACAGTTTTTTTGGCGCTGGCTCTCTGTCTATTACATAACAAGGGATGGGCGTATGCCCGGGGATCCCAGTCCAGGCGACATATTTCCTTAGAATACTTAGTAGAAGAACACCAACACTCGATGGAAGTTTGCATTGTCTTACATGGTCTAGTCTTGCGTACTTCTGCATTTATAACTATTGTATGTAAGTTCAAAGTTCAAAGGATACATTTAAAGTAAAGGGGGGAGTTGTAGTATACGTGTTAGTGCTAGTGCTAACAGTAGCTAGGCTAGAGGTCCGCTAGTCTTCTAGCGGCAGACTGGAGTCAAGTTTCGTACAATAAAGACTTACAAATATCCAAGAGCTGTCTTTTAATTATTACAAAATCTACGTATTAAAATTTATTAACATTGCTAAATTAATCATTCTACTTCATTGCTAGATCTTACAATTAAATGATGATAGTGATTCCACTCACATATAGTTGAATTGTAGATGCGATAGTGTAGTAATCAGATAATAAATGATGAATTTTTATGATACTGATCGACTTTGGTTTCAACGAAATTTGTTATAAATGTATAAAACTGCAGAAAATGTGAAGAGCAGGGGGTGGAGTAGCGTCAAACTTAAAAAAAACTGGGAACCCAGCGTTTTATTTGACAACATTATTTAATTTTTCGTAATGTTTCACAGTTATGTGAAACTCTATTTGTACTTCTATACTTTCTTTGTAGTTTTGTTAGTCTCGTCTTTCATTAAAAAAATACCATACAAATTTATATTGTTTTTGTTCTTTAGTATAGCTAGCAATTGTTTAACCTTTTACGTTATTATCTAAAAATTGGTTATTCTCGGTTAAAATATATTAGGTAGTTATTAATAACACCCTTGTTCTGTATATACTTTTTGACTCTGAGATATCTCAGTATTAGTTTTTTTCCGCTAATTGGTTCTTTAATTAATAAATATTTATTGTATTTTCTATAAATGTATATTATTTTCAGAAATGACACAATGGCGGATAACTCCCCTGATAGGTGCCAAAATTCTCATTTGTGCAATAATAATACAAAAAAATGTAGCAATGCCTCACCGAATCCATTTGAGGGAAATACATGCTTAAATAATTCGCTGTACTTCGCGGATGGCTTAAGATCAGTTGACTTTGTTCTTGCCTGGAATCCAGACTTGAACGCCGCGGTTGAAAGAGAAAATCTCGTAAAGCGTACTGTTTTCGAAGAAAATCTTATAAATCAAGGATTAGAAATTGAGAAAGAATCTATTAACGGGGATTTATATTTTGTAAAAGTAAGAAAAATCTATTGTTAAATTCTTGAAAACTGTAATTAAACTAATTTCAGATACATGCGCCGCTTGAAGTACTAAGAACATATGCTGAGATTTTAAAATTACGGATGCCAATGAAAGAGGTAAAAATTATATTTAGATTAATATTGATACAGATGATTATTTTTTTTATTTATAATAAAATATGTAAAACTTCCAGTTACTTTGTAATATACAAGTTCAGGGGAAATATCGTGGATTGTGGAGTACAGCGCAAAATTTCACTGAGAAGGTTAGGAAATGGAAATGGTTTAAAAATAATCTCGCTTGCGTGAAAAATAATTAATTCGAAATTTGGGACATAAAGAAAATTCAATATCGTAATGCTTTCGAACTTCATAATCTCTGTGTTATTCTTTTCAAAGAAAGGGTGATTCCTAAGTTTGGGGGTTTAACATAAAAAAAAGCTAAATGCTAAATTAGATCTTCGAGTACTATAGATTGGCTTTTTCTGTATGTTGAAGTAACATCGTTAATATCATACCAGTCTTTTTAACCTCAAGCTTGGATAATGTATACCTGTAATGCCATTTTTTAAATGTTTGGTATATTAAAACTGGCAGTCCCCGAAACATAATAAAATTGCCTTTTTGTTTTGATTATTAAAAATTTATGTTTTGATTATTATAAATTTATGCTTTTATGTACCATTTTTTTCTGTTTAATAGAAGAATATATTATAATCGTACTCAAAATAGAAAATTCTTTTAGATTCCTGGATTTAAAGGTGTAAAAACAACGACGAATACAGTGTATTCTAAAGTAAAAAGGTTGTGGGATTATATATCCAAAAACATTTTAATTGACGAGCGGCATTTTCCTAAAATATCACAAAGATTTACAGCTATTTACAGTCGGGACAAGGAATATTTGTAAGAATTATTACATATAAAATCCATGTAATTAAAACTAAACTTTTAGGTTTGATTTGCAACAAACTTCTTTTTTTACTGCAGCCGTACGTTCAAGAATTGTGCAGTTTATTTTAGATAGACAAAGATTTTCGCTTGGGCATGCAGATGATTTTGCATTTGGGATTGATCGACTTGTTTCTGAAGGTGTCTATTTAGCTGCTTACCCCTTACATGATGTAAGTATTTGCCTAAACTTTGACATTTTAATTTTAGTTATTATTTGTATTAAGTTATTCGTTGCGTAAAACTAGAGTGCAATGAGATAAGAATATTTAGCTAAAATATTGATGTGGTAATAATTGAATGTAAATTTTCTTTCAAAGTCCAAAAATTTAGGAAGAAATAATTACATGGTTATATTACTTATATTCTCCTAACCTACTACCTTATAGATGAGCTGATATTAAATCTTGTACAATGTCATTTTTGATTGATTTTTTTCTTGAACCTAACAATATTTTGAAATATTCTCTTGCATCGACGATTATCGCGATTACATCAAGTGTTTCATGAAGCTCTTTTTTGAAGATGTATCATCGTACAATGTTTCGAAGTTCGCGTGGCTGGCTCTGAGTAAGTGAGTAGCTTTACCTCAGCTTTAAAATCATTTGTATGTCTCCGGTTCTTATAAGTGAGTTAGTTACTATATGTTCATTAGATTACCATATTCCGTACATAAGTTTATTAGTATGCTATATTCAGGGCCATGCCTGGCCACCTGCGCGCCAGTGTATATGGCCGCCTCCAAGGTTACATCATATAAAAGAAAAAAGTAATTAGAAATTAAAATGTATGCATCAAGTTAACATGTTCAATTTTTATTTTTATTAATACATGTGTACATATATATATGATTGATATGATATGATTGAATGCATAAAACGTTAAAACGTATGGGGGGCTTATGTAAGGCTTGGTCCAGACGAATAGGTGATCTTGCGCAAGAACAAGGCCAAGACTGTAAGAGCAAGACCATTTTTGCTCATCGCTAAATAAAAGCCTGAATGTTGTGCACCGTATTCGCAGGCCAGGCACGGCCCTGGCTATATCGTCAGGTCAATGCAATAGCCACTGAAATTTTTGCCATTTTGAACATTGTGCAAAAATGCGAAAAAAGTCATATTATCTTCTGTCAAAATCACGGATCTAAATTTTTATGGGAATCTACGGAATTCAGTTTGTATTTTTTCACCGAATAACTAAAAGTTATTTTAATTGTTTTATTTTTTCGCGTTTTATTACAATGTTAGTTCAAAATAGCAAAATTTCAGTTTCGTGACTATTGCATTGACCCGACGATATTCCGTAACACCGGTGCTAGAGTTATTTTGAAAAGCCCTATTTATTCTCGAAGAGTTGCTCTACCAACCCATTTTCATAAAAAGTTGGTGAGGTTGGATTTAATACATCATAAACGCCTTTGAAAATAGGCACTTTTCTTGATTTTCAGAAAAAACACCTTTCGGCGAAGGAGAACTGGAATATGGTGTGGGAAAGTTTTCTGCCGGCCGAGCTTCCTGCGATGGAAATTTTCGAGCGTTTTCACATATGCCTGATAGGAAAAAATTTTGATATCTCGAAATCTACTGAATAGAAATCCACACCATATTCCACTAACTGCTTTTTTGTGTGCATTTTACATCCATCCAGTGGCGCTACAGCCCAAATAGAGCCTTGGTCTCCTCTAGGACATTTCTCCAAGTTTGACGGTCCCTTGCAACATGTCTCCAGTTTCGGATGTTGAGCATTGTCTCTGCGTCAGCTGTCACAGAGCCTATCCATCTCTCCCTGGGCCTACCTATTTCCCGAAATTTCTGATACCGAAAGCCGTTTTGGGATACGATTGTCCCCCCCCCCTGATTACGTGCCCGGCAAATCTTAATCTGTTAATTTTTATTAAAGTTGAGAGTTTCGAGAAGTCAAAAATTTCATACAACTCGTTGTTGTAGCTTCTATTGAGAACTTTTCTCTCAAACCTATTGACTCGTTCCTCGATGTCCTGGGTCATAGTCCAAGCCTCGCTACCATAGCACAGTACTGGTCGTATTTCTGTTTTTTAGAGTGAGAATTTCGCCTTCCTGTGCACAAATCTTAAGTGTAGTATTTGTTTTTGGACATAAAGGCTCTATTAGCCAGTAGTATTCGTCTAGTTATCTCTTCTTTTTCGTCGTTTCTTTTTGTAATCGTACATTCAAGGTTGACTGTTTTATCGACTACTTCTAGGTTATGTTGGTCGATAGTTACATTTCTTCCCATTCTAAATCTTCCAGCTCTGGATTGTTACATCACCTAAATTTTTTCTTCGTTAATCTTCAGGCCTATGTCCTTTGCCGCCTCTTTTAGTTCGAAATAAACTTTTTCGCTGCCAAAAAGGACATTCCCACGATGTTCACGTCATCCGCATAACCAAGTAATTGTACCGACTGTGTTGCTATTGATGCACTTCTCTGGACTGACGCTTTCCTTATCACCCATTCTAGGGCCAAGTTGAAAAACATTAAGGCCAGGCATTTTGGAACCTTCCCTTCGCCAGTGAGCTATTCGTTGCGCATTTGATCAATTGCATCAGCTTTGAGGGGACTCCTAATTCGTGCATTTTATTCAAGCTTATTAAGCAAATAATGTTGTGGAGGAACCGTCCTTCGTCAGTTTTACCAAACACATACAATATGAAGGACTTTAAACAATATTCTCTACCTTTTATCTCGAATTAAGGCTTTAAGCATTTGAAATAACGAGCGAGCTAACGGACTTGTATTACTAAAGGTCTCCTGTCTTATACATGCAATAGTTTATGGTCGTTGGCCTATCATTTAACCAGAATCAATCGACGTTCATCATTGAACGTCCATCATTCTAGAAGCACTATAATTAAAATCTATTAAACATACGACTAAAATTAAATTTGGAACTAAATTCCACGAATAGTGCTGCCTGTATTTATTTTTACGTCATAGCTATAAAACTCGATGCACAAATTTATTTACAACACGGTTAAAACAAATTAACACTTCGCAGGGTGAAATTAACGTTCCAGGTAGCATGCGCAATCTTCTATACACCGAATGGGCATCAGTCAGTCGATGGTTCAGATACCAGCCACTCGATTATGTTAAAGAATATTTCGGAGTTAAAATTGGTAAACATCAAAATCTGAACTGCTGATTAAATTGTTATATTTTCATATTTTTTTGTAGGTTTATATTTCGCTTGGCTTGGTTTCTACACATATATGCTACTGTTGGCATCTATTGTTGGTGTAATATGCTTTTTATATTCTTGGTTTAGTATGGGTTCAAATATACCGAGGTAAGTTGTTTTAAAATAATAAAATACTGATTGTAATAACTTAATTTCTAGTAATGATATCTGTTCCAAAGATTTTACAATGACAATGTGTCCGTTATGTGATGATTGGTGTGATTATTGGGACTTAAAAGAAACATGCATCCACGCTCGTGTAACATATCTGATAGATAATCCAACAACAGTATTTTTTGCAGTATTTATGTCTTTTTGGGCAACATTATTTCTTGAACTGTGGAAAAGATATTCAGCAGAAATAACACATCGTTGGGATTTGACAGGTTTTGATATACGCGAAGAACATCCAAGACCTCAATATCTAGCAAGATTAGCGCATGTTAAGAAAGTTAGGGTCGATTATGTTACTAATACAAAGGAACCCCAGCCGCCTTTTTGGGGCATGAAACTTCCTGCAACCGTTTTTAGTTTTTCTGTTGTTTTACTTCTTATAATGTTGGCATTTGCAGCAGTACTTGCTGTTGTTCTTTATCGAATGTCAATTATGGCCGCGTTGAGCGTTTATGGACATACTGTATCGACATCTGGCGCATTGTATATAACAACAGCCACAGCCGCCTGTATCAACTTGTGTTTGATTTTCTTATTTAATTATGTAAGAGTTTGTATATAATTGCTGAAAATATTTATACATATTTATTAACATATAGATGTACACTTATCTCGCCGAGTATTTGACTGAACTAGAACTTCTTAGGACTCAAACCGAATTTGATGATTCTATAACACTTAAAATTTATCTACTACAATTTGTAAATTATTATGCATCAATTTTTTATATCGCCTTTTTCAAGGGAAAATTTATTGGACGTCCTGGAAAATATAATAGAATTCATATATACAGGCAGGAGGAGGTAACAATGATTTCTACTTTACAATAATGCTTATGTAGTATTTATGTTTTAAGTGTGGCTTTGGAGGTTGTCTCATGGAACTTTGCATCCAACTTTCAATAATAATGATCGGTAAACAAGCTATGAATTCGATACTTGAAATGTTATTGCCTCAATTTTGGAAATGGGTTAATGTGACAAGAGTGCGCTATTTCAACAGAAATAAAAAATTCTCGTTCAAAGGAAAGGGTGAAAGGTGGCTACGAGATCTAAAATTAGTTGAATGGGGCCCACGAAGTTTATTTCCAGAATATTTAGAAATGGGTATACCAGAATTGCATTGCATTTTTTTATTTATTTTATAAGTACTAAATTTATTTCTGTAGTATTGCAATATGGATTTGTGACGATATTTGTTGCTGCATTTCCTTTGGCACCATTTTTTGCTCTTCTTAATAATATCTTGGAAATGAGATTAGATGCCAAAAAACTTTTAACATATTACAGACGTCCAGTATCTCAACGCGTAAAAGATATTGGAGTTTGGTATAGAATCCTTGATAGCATCGGAAAGTTAAGTGTCATAACAAACGTAAGAGCTTTGAATATATTTCATTATATTTTAATTATATATAACTTATATTTTAAAGGGGTTCATTATCGCATTTACTTCTGATTTTATTCCGCGATTAGTCTTCCAGCTAAGCGAATCTGAAGATGGAACTCTCAAAAATTATTTAAATTATACTCTAGCATATTTTAATACTCAAGATTTTGAGCCTGGAACAATAAAAGCAAACATTGCAAATGTTTCTATTTGCAGGTAAAAATAATTGAATCGCTGATTTCAGAAACCACATGAGTCAATAATATCAAATTTTTGGGGAATTAAAAAAAACTGATTAACTTTTTAAATCTATTATAATTATTTTTTTCACCTGGTGAAGTTTGTACAACTACAAGTGTGACTTGATTTGAGCAGTCAATTTATTTTATATTAAATGATCAAAGGGTCCCATAGTGAATTTAAATTTTGTGACTCATGTGGTTTCTACACTCAATGGGAGTTTTCCTAAAGTGAATCAATAAAGTAAATAATGAAAATAACAAATAAGTTAAGAAGATATTAAAGTATCAATATGTGTGTTGAACCCAAGACAAGAACGCCGAAAAAAATTTTTTTTGCACTATAAATGCATCGCTGATTGTAGAAACCACATAAGTAAGTCAATAATATCAAATTTTTAGGGAATTAAGAAAAATGATTAATTTTTTAAATCTATTATAAGCTGTCAACAAAAAAAAGTATCAATTGGAAATGTTTTTTTGGTTATCAGGTTGTAAATAGCCAGTACTGCCACCAGCTATAGGTGTAGAAACAAGATTAGTCATTGACTCGTGCGGTTTCTACATTAATTTGAGCTCTAGCACGTTGCGCTTGAATGTTTCTAACAACTAGACTCATGCCATTTCTTCACCCCTGGTGTAAATACCGCTTTACAACGTGAAAACCGTATAAAAGTCATTTTGAAAAAATATTGACTCATGTGGTTTCTGCAATCAGCGATTCAATTATAAACATTTTTTCTTTACATAATTCTTCATTTTTCAGATATCCAGATTACAGAGAGCCCCCCTGGCCACCTTATGATAGAACATACCAAAGAACATCTATTTACTGGGTGATATTAGCATGTAAACTTGCATTTGTTGTAATATTTGAGGTGAGGATATTATAAAATGGGTATTTGAAATTAATATTCAGAACACTATAAGATTGAACCATAGATAAATTATACATAGATGAGAAAACTAGAACAAGAAAAACGTTCTATGAAATGAATCAGGCGTTAGAACTAATTGAGCGATTGAATGGGTTAGTGAGAGAAAGTTCTCTCAACCCATTTTATAGGTAAGGGGTCGCAGGGAGGAG
Source organism: Thereva nobilitata (assembly GCA_963855945.1). Classification (NCBI taxonomy): domain Eukaryota; kingdom Metazoa; phylum Arthropoda; class Insecta; order Diptera; family Therevidae; genus Thereva; species Thereva nobilitata. The sequence goes on from OY979695.1 coordinate 126,477,485, forward strand.
TGGGTATATTCTCACTTATTCAACCACTATACAAGCATTACATCGCTCTCGTAATTGCTTTGAATGTTTTGCTTTTTGGTACAAAAAACAGAGGCATTACAATCCTTACTAGAAAAAGATGCAGAAAAGAAGTACAGCGGGCAGTAAAAAAAGGACATAAAAGAGTTTTTTCTTTTTTCGTACTTTTAAGAAAGTAACTAATCTAAAAAGGAAATAGAATTCAATTATCATAACTACACGTTTAAATGAGCATTTACAATCTTGGTGTGGAGTAAACAATATGTAAGTTGTCAAGGCTGGTTTTACACGACCGGACACCGAACAGACAAAACTAACGAACAAACTGGGGTTTATGGGGAAGAGGGTGAGAGAGGACGATGGAAAACCGGCCCCTCTCTCACCCTCTTTCCCAGAAACCCCAGTTTGTTCGTTCGTTTTGTCTGTTTGGTGTCCGGTCGTGTAAAACCGGGCCAACTATATAGCCCTGATTTTTAGAAAGAATTATCTAACCATTCCTATTAGCTTTGCTAATGTCGAACTCTGTAGACTAGGAGTTAATTCGTCTGATAATAATTCTAGAGTTTTGGGCTCGAATCCAATGCAAAGATATGGATGGTTCTTGGCATTTTAACTTTCAACGCCTAAATATAACCCCATCACTCTTGTCTTCACTCACAAAAATATCTGCAAGCAAAACGCCCAATTCTCATTCTGCTCCTATTCGATCAGCGAAGTCAGCATTATTTCGCTGTAGAATTGGCAGCCGGTGAAGTAGACATTTTCATAAAACTGATTTCAGTTACCTTTCTTCCTTCGTATGTTTAATCTTTGTGGAATAGATTCATACCTTTACACTTCCCTTCTTAGAGCGCTCTTCTTCCACGATCCGGCCTTGGCCTATCAAAAATTCCCTCTACATATCCAATGTTGAGCGCAAGTCATCCAGTTTGCCATCGTTAAACTGTGGATTCCTGTTTTATTCCATTCTCTTGGTATAACTCGCTGTCGTATTTCATAAATCCTTTTACAAACGACTTTCCGAACAGGTTATCATTAATCAATACGAGCTAGATGTCCTCCTCACCGGAATCTATCGACCTAGCAAAATTCAAAAATTATAAGGATCCAGGTCCAGATAGTACGAGTATAACCACAGATGTCTTAAAATGAAGTGGGGAGAAACTAAGCCATCCTTTACATACTCTCGTTTGCAAATTATGGAATCAAAAAGATGCCGGAAGAGTGGCTTCTTGGTACAAGAGTCGCAGTCTATAAAAAAGTTGAATTGATGAACTGAAAAAAATACTGATCAATCACAGCTTACAAAGTACTATCAAATATTTTGTTAAGTAGACTGAAATCATTGTAGAATAGGAGGCCCATAGACCAGATATTTGAAATGAGACAAATACTTGAATAAATTCTGCGAAGAAAGCATTGACATACATCTTCTTTTTATAGATTATGGGAACGCTTATGATTTGCTTTATTAATGTGGAGCAGCATGATGGAAATGGGTCTCCCGACATATGAACTGTGTAAAATGAAGATAAAAGAGTGTAGCCTTAAATAAAAATAAGTTCGTACTAGTCCAGTTCTAAAGAACCAAGAAATCTCAAGGCATTCCAAATATACAAATTTTCCAGATGGCAGAATATACATATAAAACATTAATCTGCCAACAACTATGCTATAGGACTGAAGCTGATAAGGAATTTGGCCAAGCATTCAGTGTAAAGCAAAATCTTAAGAAGAATATTTGTGCTTAACCAAAGGGTTAACCAAAATTAATGGCGCATTAGAACAAACAAAGAATTTAAGAAATGTATGACGAATTGCACACAGGAAACGGGGCAGTATACCATAGCTCAGACACGTTGTACGAGCCTCTGAAGAAAGAATGCTAGAATAATTTTCAATGCTAGACCAAGAGGAGAGGGTAGGGCGACGAAGAAATAGATGATAGATAGATGCGGATAGAAGACGCTCTAAAAGATATACGAAAACTTCATATAAGGAATTGGAGAGAACTAGCAAATCATAGAGACGACTGCAAGATGAGGCTAAGAGCCCGACGAATACGAAAGAATACGAAGAATTGCATAAAGTCAAATTCATGCTCGGCTAATGCTGTCTCGTTTCGAATTGTGGTATCAATATTGCATCATCATAAAACCAAAGAAATGCGGATAAATGCGAACACCATTGAACGGACAGCGCTGAATAATCGTGACGGAACTGGTAGATAAATTCTGTTAGTGTTATTACCGAAAATGGCGGTGCAGAAGAAGGCGTCAGTTCCAGAATAAATAAAGCAAGAAGCGCAAATGCATGCCTGTTTCGCATATGGAGATCAACGGAGATCTCAATTAACTCCAAATTGCGGCTGTTCAACTCCAAGGTTAAGGCGGTACGGTTGCGAAATATAGAAAGTCACCTAATTCATCACAGTGCGCCTACAAGTTTTCATCAACGGATGCCTACGTCGTATCCTAAAAATCCGCTGTCAAGATAGAATTTCAAATGAAGAACTATGGCGCCGTGCAGGCTAAGAAAGGATAGACGACCAAATGAGGCGAAGGAAATGGAATTGGATTGGGCATACCTTGCGACGCGAGAATCTATCCAAACAGGACCGGTTTAGCCGCTAGGGCGTTTGAAGTTTGTTTTTTTAGAGTTTTACATATCACCCATATCATGATTAAGGTATCAGTGTACGTAGAATACTCCCACCTATCTAAAGCTGTAAAAAGGTTCTACCCCATCAACTTCTAAAGTAATAAGTCATCAAAGTCAAAATTTCGGGTTTTTTTAACTAAAATTTCAACTAAAACCACATTTTTCTCCATAACAATTTCCTATGAATAATGTCCAGACAATTTATGTCCTACGGCTTTTATTTTTGGAGCTATAAGCAATTTAAATGCAAAATTGGCTCTATTTTGTACTTGTTTAGTACCTTTTCACCTAAGCTTTGCTAAAAAGTACCAAATAAGCACCAAATAAGGCCAATTTTAACATCCAACTTGGAAGTTGATAGGGTAGAACCTTGATTTTTACAGTTTTAGATAATGAGTATTCTGCGTACACTAATACCTTATTCGTGACAATAGGTCATAGGGTTACAAAAATACGGGGTGATATGTAAAACTCTAAAAAAAACTCCAAAACCCCCTAGCGGCTAAACCGGTCCTATTTGGATAGACTCTCGCGTCGCAAGGTATGGCCAATCCAATTCCATTTCCTTCTAAACCGCTACCCCCGCCCCTCCTCCTATTCGATTTTTTGTTCGTCTATTCAAAACCTATTCACAGCCGGCCGTTTTGTAACTTTATGCAATACACACTGTAAGACAAAACAAATTATGTAATTAGCTTCTTACAAAAAATATTCATGACAATTTTTACTATAATTTGGCCACACAATTTGAAGTACGTAGCTTTGTTAAGTTTTTCCGCTGTCCTATAAATGAAAATTAATAATTCCACGTAATTTTTGGTTTCAGAATCTCGTGGCTTTAGTAATGATTCTAGTCCGCTGGTGTATTCCAGATATGGAGAAAGACTTACGAGATCAAATTCGTCGAGAAGCATACATCACAAACGAAATAATAATAAAGCAAGAGACGCTACGTGCGCGAGCAGGTAACTACATTATTCATTTAAATTTGTAAAAACTCTATTTATTAAATAAATTTAGAACGTGCTGAAAGGTACAGTACAGCACCGCCAACCGCCGAACCAAATGTTGATTTTATACGTATAGAAAAGTTAATGAGTGGTAAACTTAACCAAGCCGAATTAGACTTAGTTATGCATCCTCCAGGAGATCCAACAGCACCTGGCCATTGCCGCCCGGGTAGATACAGAAGAGAAGGTAGTGATCCATTCAAATTTCCTGGAGATATATCATCTGATACACCAGATATTGGGCCTGTATCTGTTTAAATAAAATAACAATAACAACAATAACCAATTCGTAATTGTTTAATAAGTGTTTTGTTAGGAACACCTTCTTTTCGTAGAATTTTTAAAATTTGTACTAGATTTCTTACATAAAATCACTGATGTCTTCTTAATTTAAAATGAATCTAACAAAACACTTAAATAGAAACAATATACTCTAAATAAAAGACGTTAGCTACCTTAGCTTAAAATTTTAATTTAAAAATCTCAATAACGTCCTACTATATATTTATAAGTTATAGAGTTAACCAAATGATTTTTTTGGATCATAAAGTTATCGAATTTTATCTCTTGATATGTTTTATTTCATTGATAAATTTTGTGATATTTTACGTCAGTAAGCTTGTTAATTATTTTGCTATAAAGTTTATGTAAAAATTTATAATCCTAGGGTTAAGTTAATATGTAATTAATTTAAGGTGCCTTCGAATAGTTTGTTTTTTGAATAATACTCCGATTCTCACTTTTGAATGATTTAAAGTAGCGCAAATTTATTTTTCTAGTTTGTAAATTGAACTGGTTTTGAAAAAAAAAGTTATTAAATAAAGTAAATGCGTGTGAAAACTGATGTTTTAATATTGTAATGCCTTGATTGGGCCACGAAGAAGTGCAGACGTTTGTTATTTGAGCAAATACTGACCCATCATACTGCAAATATTGAATAAATAAAGTAATAAAAAATTCACAAAAAAATCAGTAAATAAATGAAAAGTAAGTAAATTAAATAATGTAAAATAAAATAGAGAAAACAAACCGTTGTCATAAAAATGCGGTGTCCGAGCCCAACGGTTCACGTAAGGCTGTGTAGTCGATAAAATTTATCTACTCTCAAAAGGTACAGGGTGCGTTTTCTGTTCTAGGCCGATGATCATTCTCGCCCCCGTTTATAGTCATTTTTTCTGCCGTTGCTTCTATTATACTAGTGCAGTAAAAAAAGCATTTTAATTTGCACAGTCTGGATACAGCAAGATTATGATTTTATCCTGTTTGGGGTATCACCAAGAGTATATTCCTAAGTTTTGGACCTCGAAAACCTTGTGCTACTTATTTTATAAACAAATAGCTGGGACCCGGTGCGCCTATGCTGCACCCATAAGCCAATAGTAGTAATCAAGTGATATAAATTTTAATATACAGTAGGAGAGTTTGAAAAAGGCAATTTTTTGGTATTTTTAATTGCAAATAACAAAATGTGAAACTATTAGGGATCTGACATTTTGATCGAGACAATAAAAACCATCCATTGACATAGCATTTTTCGAGATATGAATTTTCATACACAGATGAACTGTCTCAATGAACCGCTTATTTTCTGTATTTTGGATATCTGGGACCAGGTGCGCAGCCAACGTTTACCTTCAAAATTCAACTCTTCTTAACCATTTACGAAAAACCAACTATTCCTATAAAAGTTGGAGACAGTAGATTCAAAATGCATTTATTTGAAGTATGACCAAAATAACCTGTGTATTCTTTTAAAACCATGAACGTTCAAACATTTAAAACTAATGTAAATAGCAGGACCCAGCACTCGAAATTCGATACATAAATCATCCCACATTTCCGTTTCTCCTTACCACCTTTTCAAAAAAAACCTTGTTGATCAATTCTGAACCGATTGCTTAGAGAGCTTCAGGATACACTATATTCAATGTTTTTCTATTTGTAGCTACATAGAATGTCAAGATTTTCCGTTTTTCCAACTCTTGAACAACCTACATACAGTTAACCGGGATGTGACACTTATTTGGCACACTTCTTCCGCCATATTGGCCCCACAATTTTGAATTTATGTTTTGACATAAATTCGTTATTTACTACCTTAAAAACTCCCATATACCGATTTTAATTGGAATCGGAATACAATTCGCAAACTCGTCGGCCATATAGGTGCGGCCATTTTGAATTTAAATTTTGATCACAAAGGCGTTATTTGCTACCTTAAAACACCTCAGATTTTCATTGGAATCGGAATACAATTTGCAAATTCGTCTTCCATTTTGAATTTATAAGTTTTGACCACAAATTCGTTATTCGCGACCTTAAAAACCCCTAGATACCCACTTTCATTGGAATCGGAATAAAATTGGCAAATTGAACCATATTTTTGCGGCAATTTTAAATTGCCGTCATATTTTGGCGGCCATTTTGAATTCGAAAATCGGGCTTCGAGGTGCATCATAGAAGACCTCCACGGACCTTCATGCAAAAATTCAAAGCTCTGCGATGATTTTCAACGAAGCTCTCCATGACAGCGCCATCTAAGAGTTTTTAGAAAGTAATAAAATAGCCAATGTTCTTTCTTTTAATGTAAATAGCACATGGTTAAAATTTCATTAAGATCGGTTCCACGGTGTAGGAACTTTTTGCGTACAGACAGACAGACAAACATTCAGTTTTATATATTAGATTAAAGTTGTTTTACCACGTTTTTCGAGCTTAAAATGTGAATAACTCCGGTTCTATATGTCGGATCGGGCAAACTAAAAACCAGTCTCTTCGTAATAAAATTTCCTCGTTGGTTTCAAGCCTCTGAAAAACGCACATAACCTATAAAACGTTTAGTTTCAGCTTCAAAAAACGAGAAAAAAACAGCATTTTTTTAGTGCCCAAGACAGTCAACTAAACCAATCTGCAAGAAACTTTTAAAAAATTTACTTTTTGATGTTATAAAAAGACCCTGAAAAATTAGTGTCAAAATACTGAACCGTTGGCCAAAATTTTATTTGTTATCTAAAATTTCCAATTTTTTGGTCACTCACTAATCTGTTTTTAGTATTTTGATACACTAAAAACAGTAAAAACAGATCAGTGAGTGACGCCTATTTCTGAATGGTAAATAGCAAAAACAACCAAGCCAGCTGGAGTCTTGGAGTGTTCCAACAAATTTTCGCGTAACTTTTGAGGATGTTAAAAAGCTTTAGAAAAAAGGCCTTATCGACCTACTTTTTGCATTACAGTGAAATATGGGGGGAAAAACAATTTTATATTTTTTTACGAATAAGACCTTTATTTCTGTTTTCCCCATCATACACCATTGTTTTTATTAATCAATTGAAAACCGCATTCCTGATGATAAAAAAGATATCCTATTCATGGAAATAGACCGTTGTTTCATTACCTTTTTATTCTAACACATTAAAATACACATTTTTCCTCAAAACAAAACGCCCTATTAGTCCTGGAGAGTTAGCGGAACAGTATTCAAAAGTTGAAATAAATCTACCCAGCGATTTTTGTACGCTATAATTAAGAGAAAAATCGTAGGAATTCAATGAATGTGTTTTGGATAAAATCGGTCCAGGAGAACAGGTGGAAAAAAGTTAATAATGGTAGCGAAATCACGTTTTTCAACGTTTTAGGTGCGAAAAAATTTTGGTTTTGGAAAACAAAAAATAGTACGTAATAGCGCTTAAAAAGACGAAAAATATGAGTTTTGGACAATTGAAATTATTGGTCAACAGGTTTTTGCAAAAAAAATTAATTTGTGGTTTTTGTTAGCGCCTACCTACAATAAAAATTTCATGCAAAACTAATTATAACTTTTCGCGTAAATCTCAAATATTTAAAAACAGCCGTTTCAGGAAAAAAGTTTGAACAAGGCCCACGGTGGTGCTAGAGTTATTTTGAAAAGCCCTATTTATTCTCGAAGAGTTACTCTACCAACCCATTTTCATAAAAAGTTGGTGAGGTTCGATTTAATACCTCATACCGCGTTTGAAAACAGGCGCTTTTCTTGATTTTCAGAAAAAACACCTTTAGGCGAAGGGGAAATGAAATATGGTGTGGGCAAGCTTTCTGCCGGCCGAGCTTCCTGTGATGGAAATTTTCGAGCGTTTCATTATGCATGACATGAAAAAGTTTTGATTTCGCGGTTTTTATGTTTTTAGCAAAAACCTGTTGACCGTTTTCAATTGTCGAAAAGAAGTCAGAAGTCCCAACGCAATCACACGTATGTGATTGTCTCAACTTGAGACAATTTGGTATTCTACTTTTACAATCGCAATTTTGACAATCCGGAAACCGTCACATGGAGACTGTGTAAATACCAGGGCCTTAAGGACACCATTGTGGAGGATTGAAAAAATTATTTTTTTTTTGCTTTTTCTCAAGTCCATATACTCAAAAATATGTAGAAAAAATTTTAATTCACAAATCGAAAAAATGACGAAGTTATAGCCGTTTACGTGACAACAACTTTCAAATTTAATGTATCTTTTCTTCATGGTCTTAAGCATTTAAGAGCGTTTTTCTCAAAACTACTTTTCTCAACCTGGTCGACATCCTAGCACGCGCTACAATTGTCCGATTTTAAATTTAAAAAAAAGGAATTATTTGTAATCGCAGTGATTAACGTTGTACGACGGTTTTTTTTTATTTGAAAAATTAATATTTTTTTGAACATCCGGAAGCGGTAAATATAGAATAACAGTTATGCCAGAAGGAATTTTCGGTTTGAACACTCGCCATTTTGTGAAAAAATTAAACAAAAAAAAACGGCTACGACTAACCAAAACTACAGTTATATATGTAGATTAAAAAAATGTTTGGATTTTTTTTTCGGACCAACCATTTTCGAGTAATCGAAGCTACCGTTGGACTATTTTTTTTTGATGACTGCCAGCATTTATTATAACTTTGTTATTTTTTATTTTTTTTCAATAACACTTTTTATACAATAACTTCAATGTATGCTTAATAACATATCTTTTCCCCAAATCCGAAATAAATATTCTAGTTACCAAAAAAAATTGAGAAAAAAAGCCCTTTTTTCAACGCTTCACAGTGGTGTCCCCCAAGCCTAGTATGCTGTTGAAGCGAAATGAAAATTTCCTATCAAACTCTATGTAAAAAAAAACGCACGCGAAAAGTGCCACCGAAATTTTCGCTTCCGATTTCGTTTAGCAGTACGCTGTTCAAAAGAAAAATCACAACTTTTTCGGGATAAAGGTAAATGTCTCTGCTTATGTGGAGACTTTTTTCGCACCGAAATAATGTTTTAATATTTATTTCGGGCCGAAATTTTGACAGTACTCAAGTGTGAAGTGAAAAAGTGACAAGTGTGATTTAAATAAAAGTAGATTGAAATGGAAATAGGATTTTTTTAAGATTTTGAAGCGGAAGTATTCAAATTAACAGTTTTTTAACGTAAACTCTCCATTCTATTCTCCAATTATTTTCCGTGTGTAGAGATATATATCCAAAACGCAAACGAAAATTTCGCTTCAACAGCATACTAGGCTTAAGGCCCAAACATATTAGTCAAGTCAATCGGTGTAAAAAACGGATGGTTTCGTAACATAATTGCGAAAGTTTTTTTCTCAACGGTTCTTTATGTTTCTTGGGGTGCTGAATCCGAATTTCTAGTTTGCTGCCTTGTAGGTGTTTATCAGAAAATCAAAGTTGACTCGTGCATTTTGAAGGAAATTTTGTCTTCTTTAATTTTGTATGTAGTGGTCATCTTCGAAAAACGCATAGTTATCGAGATCTAAGCGAAATACTGAAAAAAGTGGGAACATTTTGAGGTTTTTTGCTTTTTTCGTTGTGAAGCCGACCTCCTACCAGGCAGCAAACTTGAAATTTGGATTCAGCATCCCAAAAGACATAAAGAACCGTTGAGAAAAAACTTCCGCAATTATGTTACGTCAAAACTGCCATTTGACTCAGTGGCGTAGATAGGGGGGGATCAAGGGGATCAATCTCCCCCCCCCCCCAAGGGCCTACGAAAATTATAATAGAATTGAATAAAAGTCTTCGTATCTACGTATTAAAGTATACATAAAATTTTTTTTGCCATTATGTAATGTGCAATTTTGTTTTTGTGCAATTATATAAAAATCATCTAGATATGTTTTTGTGACGGCTGTGCATTTGAGTATTGTATAATTTCCGCGCTTCGAGCAGGCCGACCAATCAGGAGCCACGAAAAGGACGCTCACTATAATTGTGGACACATCGAGCACATGTAAAGTAAATACAATGAGCCAATAGTAGCACCTCGGTTCCTACATAATCAAAATTTTAACATTATAATAAATCAAGAAATTTAATCGTTTTTCAAATTTTGGGTGAAATAACCAGTGGCGTGCACAGGGGCTCGTCTTTGGTATGGCAGAATTTGTTGGGGCGCCACATTATTAATAATAATAACGATAACAATAATAATAATTAAAACATTAAAAATATATGATGATAGACATAATCTAATATTTGGCCCTAATTTACGAAGTCTTTCTTAGTAAGCTAGAGCTTCATATAAACATTTTCCTCGCTTTTTATCCCAGGCACGCAATATGAGTAACTCGATCCTCAATTCATGAACTCAATTTTAAACAGCAGGATACATATTGCGTAAGCTTGAAAATACAGAGATGAGCATAAGATTTTTCAATTTTAGAAACAAATCAAATAATGACAGTGTCATCAAGTTAAAATAAATATATGAAATTAATTCAATGTAGTTTTTAAAGTAATACTAACAAGTTTAAAAAAATTGTTGAAAAAATTAAAATAAGGAAAAAAAAATTTTTTTTAATAATTTTTATTTTTTTGGAGGGAGGTGTTGGGGCGCCGATGATTTGTTTGGTATGGCAGCTGCCATACCTGCCATACCCGTGTGCACACCAGTGGAAATAACTAGTAGTTTTGAGCAAATTTTATTCAATATTTAATATTTCTAATTTTTTAAATATAGTAGAGAATCAAAATATGAGCTTCCTAACTTTTGGCTTGGATTGACAATTTAATTCCTCCTTAATATTTTGAAGTTTATAAAAATTGTTGAGTCAGTAAAAATATTAAAGTTCAAGAAAAGATTCTACGGGCAAAATTATGATATAGAGTTTAAGTTATAAGTTCGGGGAAGCTTTACACTTCACAGATTGTTCTATCTAACTCGATACAATTTTATCGAGCATAATACACAGTACACTCATTGTCTCTGGCGAATCAACAATTTGAAGGCGTTCCTTGTAGCGTTAACATTAATTTGCTCTAGTTTATAGTTGTTAAATTTAGTCTAGTTTATAATTGTAAAAGTGTGTTAAAATTGTTTTGTTTATTATCTCGGGATGAAGAAATTTAGACGGTGAAAACCATAGAAATGCATTAAGTAGTGAAAATCCGAGCAATCTAAATAATATACTAAGTCATATCCCCCCCCCCCCCCCCTCCATTCGCATAAAGCTACCTACGCCACTGATTGGACTGGACTAATATTGTATACTTCTTGCTCTCACGCGGAATAGCTAGTTATTTGCCAGCAAAAGATTTAGTTATTTCAACTGCGAAACGTCCGCTCCAATTTTATAATTTAAAATGGCAAAAGAATATTAAAGCCTTGACTTTTCGTTGAAGTTATGTAAGAATTTCATTTTAAAAACGAGGATTTATTTTTTTCAATGCAAAGACCTTTCTAATCAAACTGAACTGTAATGATTGATGTTGCTGCGATGATACAAGAGGATTAAGCGGATAAAACACATGTGTTACAATAAAATAATCTTATATATACACATATGACATATATTTAATATTACAATTCTTCCGTACAGAAGCGAATATTTACATATCAACTTTTTAAATACCATAAAATTCTCACCTTATGACACCACCTGTTCCACTTCTACCTTTTACCTTAAATCGCGTATTATGTTAGGTATCAGTGAATTTATCGCCATGAAAGGTTGACTTTAAGCACCCTTGTCAATGTGCTGATTCCGGTTCATTCTGAACATTTTCGTTGGGGAGATGTATAAGGTATGAAAAATAATCTTTGAAGAATTGCTAGACGCAAATAATGTCACCATTTTAATGCGATTTACATCTTTCGTCTGTAAGAAGGTGGCACCTTCTTGTTGTATGTTCTTTCAATTCCAATACCGTCTCTTATGTATACAAATGTGAAAATGATGTGGCTTTGTCAAGCATAATAATAATAGTAATAATAATAGGAAGGGTTGAATTTTTGAGCCAATTTATTGTGTTTATAATTGCAAAGAGTAATTGGGTAGAAAAATATGTGTTTATTGATATGATCTTTCGATATATTTAGTTTTATAAAAATAAACTGTTTTCCTGTAATGAAAATGTTCACAATATATGTGAAAAATGATTTTCATTCGACGTTGCAAGCCACTGATTTAAGAGTGATAGGCTTCGTTACCAATGTTCCTTCTAATTTTTTCACGTACTGCGCGATACAATATTTATGCGATCAAAAAATTTCAAAACGTATGTTAAAGAGTACTACAAGTAGGGGAAGGTGTGCCTGTGTTTGAAGTAAATTTTTTTTAATAATACTCTTGAAAATTACATTTCAAAGCATTTTAATAACACACAAACAAAAAAGGATTTTTACATTACTGTTCCTAGCTTTGTTTATATTCTTTCTTTATTGGGGCAAGATCTACTATCTTTGAACGACGAACTATAAAACAAGAGAAGTATAAAAACAGGAATTAGTTATATGTTACGCTCGGTGACTTCACCAAGTACGTGACTACAACAGCTTTCCTCGAGAGACCACTAGATTCGACTTTTAAAACCACCAGAAAACCACTAAAATATTTTCCTCCTCACCAAAAGTAACTAGATATTCCACTAAATGTAAAGTTCTTCAAACTTAATGTTTGGAAAGCGCTATATAAGTGGAAATAGGCAAACTGATTGAAATAACAAAAAAATAATGACTCCACTAAATGCTATAAAATATTAGTATTTTAATAATAGAATCAGTATTATTGCTTTGTCCAATTATCATTAGTCGGCACTCTAAGGGTATACACGGCTCTAATAAGGCATCGTGTCGGCTTAACTGGTTATTCGGGGTACCAAAGTTCTCCTATGGTCTTTACCTGACGGACGGCACACCTCATTGTAGCCTGGTAAGCGGGATTCACCATTTTCAGGAGGCGTAAGACTCCAACGAAGCTGTCTCCCGCTAACCCCGACGGTTGCCTTCGAACTCATACAACGTCCAAGAGTTCAAACGCCAGGTTTACCCCCACCTCGTCATATATCCCTAGACTTCTTTTAACCTATCCTATCTTTTTTCTATTATTGGAACTAAGCTTCACCATAACGTGAACGGCGCATTGCACCATAACGTGAACGACGTTAATATAAAGGATGGCACCTGAGCTTAGACTTTCACTTATTCTTGACAATGTTCATGCTGCTAAAGTTTTTCAGCATCGGTGTGCGAATGTGGCAAAATTAGTAATGAAATAGCAAAAGTGGCTGGCCAATTATTCAAATCGAGATACTCCTTATGCGTCTTTAAACTGCAGAACTTCAGACGAAAATTGGTATTTTTGTTTTCATTCCACTCCAGAAGATGGACTTGGCACCATTGTTCATCAACTTTGGCATTGTACTCTTCATTTTTATTTAAGTGAATCATTAGGTCAGTAGCAATTGATGTCTTGTTATGGTTTAGTGCAAGGCCAACACTAATTTTGTGTACTTGTATACTTTCCTCTTACCACAAAAAAACCACTACCCACTAGATACCATTTTTCCCACCGTCTAAACCACCAGTTCTAGTTATAAAACCACTAAGATGGTAGCGCTGACTGCAAGCACGCGCGCTATGCTGTAGGTATACAAAACTTACACAACTATGAACTACCCTCTCTTAACATAAAGCAAACCAAGCAAATTTTACTTTTTTTTGTGAAAATTGGATTTTTGTCATTTTTAGAATCTTTTATACAATAAAATAAAAAAAAAAGGTGAACAAGCCCATTGTGCGCAGAATTGAAAAACGATTGCGCAACCCTCGAAAAATTAGTGCACGGCCACACACCTGCGCAGCTTAGAGGGAACATTGTTGGTTACATCTTTGCTTTAAGAGACTAGAAGCCCGGTCTTGGATTAAGTGGAGATGGCATTCATTAGATAAATAAATCTGGAATATTGAAGCCGTATCTGGGATCCACAGTGAATAAAATATAAAAAATTAAAAAGTGAAACAAGGTTTTGTGAATAAAGCCATCTAAAATATCAGAAGCGATCATAATGTAGTCTGTGTATTAGACCTCAATTAACAAATTCGCATCTCCCAAGGATTTGATCGCACAAAAAAGTTTCTTAGACATTATTTACGTAAAATTTCCTCCTCTTTCGAATGGCGTTATCAGTTTTTTCGGAAAAATTATATTTTAAAAGCTATTTACTAAAAACCATAATTTAACACTTCTTTTGCGAAACTTTTTAGGAAGCGGATTTTTTATCATATATTATTGATACAATTTAGAAGAGAATGGAAAAAAACCTGCCTCGTTACAAAGGATTCCGAAGTGGAAGTTTTACTGGACTAAAAACCGTGTTTTATTTTTATACTTAACAGAATGTTCAATTGGAGTTTGAATGTTCAGTTCAAAGAAATATCTAAGGAAAAGTCTATAAATAATTCACAATATTCGCAGGTCCCTGTTCGGGCGCTAATGTTAAAATCACCACTAAATTGTTCCTTTCTTTTTCTATGGAATTTGTGCTATTTGTGCTATAATTGTTAAGTTTGACTCCACATTTTGTTTCAGGTACTGGGTTCAAAGGTAACGTGGCCACTAGCTTGGCCTATTGTACTACACCCCTACCACCTCATAATTGTTGGCCAGATTGCTGGAACAGGCTCAGCAGTCTGCCTAGTGGCTTGTCGCTTAGATTTGAATGTAGTATGAGCGGGGTCTCATTGTTCGACGTTGCTATCGCGAGGTATTCACAGAGAACATGAAGGAGAGACTCATCCTCCACAAGGCAAAGGCTGCAAGTTGGGTCCTCCGCCCTTCCTTTCCTAGTGGTAATTTAGGGCAGTACATAGCTGTCGGTTGTAGACCCCATGTAGATCCACAAGCTCTGCGGCAAGCCCACATGGATCTGCGTGTCCTGCTCATCAGAGTATCCATGTAATGGTTCCAGTTGAGCTTGGCATCTAACTCCACTACTAAATATTTGGCTTAATGTGAAAAGGTTCCGGGTTAAATCCCGGCAGTGTTCGTCTTCTGGTGAACGGAATCAGAATCGTTTTTTCGGGATTGACATTTAGTCCTACGCTGGCGCACCAGCTAGAGACCAAATCGAGTATCTACTGCAGGCGCCTTGACATGATAAGTTTTGTTTCCTCTGTTACTAGGCTGACAACATCGTCGACGAAAAAATTTCGTACATTGAATACCTCTAGGAGTGCATCTACAACAAGACTCCACAGAAGTGGAAATAGAGGTCCTCCCTGTATACATTCTTTTGCTAAATGTACCTATTACTTTACTTACTTTTCCTCCTTTAATCCCTCATGGGACGTAGGGCGGAAATAGTTACCCTCCAGCGGACCCTATTTTGTGCGACAGCTCTGGCCAGGATCTCACAGGTGAGCTCTGCGAATAGGGTTCTCCTCCACGTTGTTCTGGGTCTTCCGACTCGACAGGTTCCTTGCGGATTCCAGTCGAGGGCCTGTTTGACTAGATTCTCGTTTTCGCGTCGCAAGGTGTGGCCAATCCAATTCCATTTCCTTCGCATGTTTTGATCGCCTATCCTTTCTTGGCCGGCACGGCGCCCTATCTCTTCATTTGAAATTCTATCTTGCCAGCGGATTTTTAGTATACGACGTAGGCATCTGTTGATGAAAACTTGAAGCTGCCTTGTGATGAATTGAGTGACTTTCCAGGTTTCGCAGCCATACAAAAGAACTGCCTTATACCAGAGACAGACTAGAAACATAATCCAGAATGACGTAGACCCATATAAAAGATATGGAAATAAAATGGAGTCTACGTCATTCTGACGTCATAATCCGGATTAAGGGTGCTAGTCTGTCTAGGGTATAAAGCGAGAAACACAATTGGAGCTTTTCTGCCAGCTTTTCGGCTGGCTTGTAAATAAAATAAAATTTTGCAGACAAAACTCGACGACATTATTCCTCGTTTAGCGAAGCACAGATCAACAAAAGATAATGACAGCAGCCGACTGAAAATTTAAAATTTTTTAAAGCTTGGGCTGACCGAAAATCAGCATTTCGGCTGACCGAAAATCTGAAGCTGTTATTGTGACCAGATACGTGGTTTTCCATATGCCAAAAGCTCAAGCTGGCAGAAAAGCTACAATTGTGTTTCTCGCCTTATGGTGTGGCCACACTACGCGGTCTTGGGTCTTACGCGCTTTTGCCTTTTTTTTCATATAGAGTTTTATGACTTTTTTACGACTTTTTTACGACTTTGTCCATGGTAAAGGCCGTGCGGCCAAACAACGCGGACAAAAGGCTGTGGTTAAAAAGGTACATTGTGCGTCCACACACTATGAGCTTTTCAAAAGCGCGTACGCCGTTTCAAATGAGAATTGATTTTTTCTCACTCATGACTCAGAAAATTAAAAGATCACGCGCGCTTTTGGCTGGCCGTACGACCAAAAGCGCGTGGATTCTAAGTCCGCGTAGTGAGGACGGGCCTTTAACGTTGAAGTTGAACAGCCGCAATTTGACGTTAATTGAGATCTCCGTTGATCTCCATATGCGGAACAGGCATGCAAATCCGCTTCGTGCTTTATTTATTCTGGAATTGACGTCTTCTTCTGCCCCGCTGTTTTCGGTAATAATGCTACCGAGGTAACAAAATTTATCTACCAGTTCCACGTCACGGTTATTCAGTGCTGTACGTTCTATGGTGTTTGCATGGCTCTTGCCTCTTATTAAAAATTCAAAAATAGTCGTTTTTATAATAGTTATGGCCCATTGGTAGTAGCTAATCCTGTTTTTCATAAGTCACATATTCCCTTCATGTATGTATGTCATCTCCTTTCTATATACGTATGGCCATCCTCATAGTCGAATTTCCTTATAACTAGTGTTCTTTTTTTTATGTGGAAGACTAGAGCTAAGGGAAAGCCCTTTGTACTGTCGACAATCTATTTTCTTCGTATAGAGAGTGCAATATGAAAGCTTTTTTGTGTTCATACCAATTTAATAACACAATCAATCGAACATGTTCGATTCATGTTCGGTGTTTTGTTCCCTTTCAAAGCACATGCGTTAGATCCACGTGCTTCTTAGGAAACTCACCGCCCTTTTTATGAAAAGTGCTTTTAGTGGGAATCAGGACATCCTGAAGATAAGACCTTTTCTGTTCTCCGTAAATTCTCCAATTCACTATCTCATTGCTGATTCGTAACTATTTCAATATATCCAAATTTTGTCGCCACAATATTTATTTTGACATTATTCTTCATGATTTCTGTTCAACACATCATTGGTCACAAAAAAATAATTAAAATTGAATTCAAAATCCACAGGTAGCAGTTCATATATGAATGGGATATTTATTCCAACTTGTTGCATTACTGTATGTAGATGCGGGTCTTACATACACACATACATAGATATGGATCTTGAAATCCGACAAATTTTGCAAAGCTATATGGATCTAATGTGGATGGTTGGTGAGGCAGTGTTTATATAGATTCTAATCAATTCAATGTGCTCGGAGGGAGTAAAAGGCATCAGTTACATTCAAGGTTCGTGCGGGTTGAATTGATATTCATAAACTTCTTTGAACTGTTGTAAATCAGAGGTTTTTTATGAATTTTTATTGAATGTATTTGATGGCTTATGGCTGTGAAGATGATGTGCAGGCGGAGAAGTTATTTGGGATTTACATGACCACCTCAATGATGAATTCAATTATCTTCTAAAAAAATGGTATACATTAAGGTGGATCTAGGGTGCAAAACGTATCAGTATTAGATTTTGCCGGATCGAAAATATTATGGCTAAGATAGATTAAAGGGCGATCTTAGAATTCGTACTTAATTTTAATTGGCATCAGAAATGTCGTCGTTTTATATAACGTTTTTCTTTTATGTACTAGTTCTAAGCCCATTTGTACCACCAGTACGTCAAGTCGTTGATCACGTCAGGGTGCAATGTGAAGTAGCTTTAGTTCGAGCGATAAAACAAGTTTTATGTTATCAACTTTAACTCTACTACCATAAGTTTTACCCTCGTTCAAGCTCAACTACTTCCCTCATCCGCCTGCATAATCACGATTGAACTACTTATTAAATTTCGCTCAGTGATTATAAAGATAAGTTCAATTCAGTTTTAAGCTCGTGTTTTTATTAAAATTAACGAATAAAATGCAATTATCCCCAAAAGGATCCTTTACACGAAAAATTCAATAAACTATTACCTTGTTTGTGCGTAAGACGGTTAAAGACGAATTGCCTGTATAAACGTAACAGCTTAAAATCGGTTTAAGACGAATTGCCTATATAAACCGATTTTTTCTCACACAATTGAAAATTTACTTTCTATATTATGCATTAACATAACCTTTATCACTTTTCGGAATAGAGTGAGATTATTCTTTTAATGTAAGACCAAAATCAGCCATTTTGAGAATTCCACACATACACACACAATAACTCGTCTTAAGCTGAAATGAATTAAACTTGAGACGAATTTCGACTTAAGACTATTTAGGTATACGGAGCCGGATTCTATCTTAAGCCGAAATTCGATTTACGCATAAACAAGGTTATATGTATGAGTAGAAAATATTAGAATAAAATGAAATTAATTTAATAGAGTGCATTCTCTAGAAAAAAAATTTATCCAATGAACTTTTCCTTCCGAAATTTTGCGCCGTTTTTATCTTTCGGGTTTCCTTTGTCTCTTATTGACTCGTTAGTATGCTTCCGGAGCCTATAATTAGTCAACCACCAGCTATCGTAGCAATAATACCTCAGCAGCAGCTCTTTTTAAGATTTCCGTATTCGTTTTGAGCTCGGTGCATACTTTGACTTTATCTCTCAGCCGGGGTGATTGGGTGATTCAAAAGAAAATCCAAGACCTAGGCGAAGCTATTGAGCTAACTGATACTGCGAGGCAAGAATTGATTGAAAGAAGGGAAAAAGTAGCGGAGCATTTCAGGAAAAAAGAGTGCGCAATTATTAAAGTATACGGCTTCGAATTGGGAAAGCCAAGACTCACCTCTAAACAAACGCATCGCGCCTCAGTTGAATATTATTACCGTATACAGGGTGTACTACGAACAGTGACCAAGCGGCCGGCTGTGGATAGGTTATGGATAGACGAACAAAAAGTCGTATGGGTTGGTGGGGGGGGGGGGGGGGGGGGAATCGTAACGGTTTAGAAGCTAGGGCTTTGAAGTTTTTTTTAGAGTTTTACATATCACCCTGTATGTTTGTAACCCTATGACCTATTTTCATGAATCAGGTATCAGTGTACGCAAAATACTCCCACCTAAAGGCTCTACGGTATCAAGTTCCAGAGCAATGTGTCGTCAAAGTCAAAACTTTGGTTTTTTTTCACTAAAATTTCAACTAAAACCACATTTTTCTTCAAAAAATACGTAGTTTAATTTTTTTTGCACAATTAGAAAGCTTGGAAAATTTCCGATCAATAATGTCCGACAATTTTTATCCTACAGCTTTAGAGTTATTACCAAATTTAATGCTAAAATTGGGTCTATTTCGTACTTTTTTAATACTTTTTCAGCTAAGCTTTGCCAAAAAGTACCAAATAAGCACCAAATACGGCCAATTTTAAGTATGTTTCTTTACGTAATCCCGGGATCCCAATTCGTGTTTCTTTACTTTCCCGGGCTCATTTCCCCTCCATCCCAAAGAGCCGGAGATCTGGACTTCTGGCGGCTTGTATGAAATGAGAAATGCCAAAAGGTGACAGTTCTCAGCTAAGGTGACAGTTCTCAATTTTCAACATCAATTGATTTAATAAAAGATATTCGTGTTATCGAGGCAATAGTGCAAATAATAAATAAATTGAAGTTTTGTGTTATCGAGACAATACTGCAAATAAATAAATAGTTCTTCTTCTTGGATTTCTCAAATTATCCCAGAAAGCGTTTCTTAACTTTTGACATTTCTATCCCCACCCTTCAAAAAAAACTCGGGATCCCAGAGATCCCGGGATTCGTGAAGAACTCGAATTTGAACCGTGCAAAAATTACGTAACCCTTTACAAACATCACGAATTTTTCAACCTTTTAGATCAACACTTTTATGACGGAGAGAGAATTGTTTTCCACGTCCTACAGGGTCTGGAAATTGAAGTATGTACATACCGGAATTTCCAGTAGTTACGAAACATTTGGCCTTTTCGGTCAAGTCTGACAATTCCTCTACATTGAATAATTTTGCTAATTCACAATCTACTGAAATCGTTCGAATTTCCAAATTAAGTCATTTGCTTCCAAGTTAATCGTTATTTGAACTAGCTAGTCTCAGGATTAATTTGGCACCAGTTCTTATACTAGCTCATTTCCCACTACTACTAAAACTATTACTATTTTCCAAGTAGACAATTTATTAATATTATATTATTTAATATTACAAAATGTTTGCTATTGCGTATAAAAGTTGTGTTAGTTTGAAGAACCAGGTGTATGAATTTAATGTTATTTTTTCTTACAATTTGTTGTTATTATTGTTCATTTATTATTAAAATATCCATTCTTAATATTAAACATTCATCATAAGGGGAAGTTGATCGTGTAAACCGAAAGGGTCAAATGCAAATCCACAACCCACTTAGTTTTGTTTGGATCTATTGCAGCTGCGATCGATGGCCGATGGTTGTTTTTTGGAT
Source organism: Thereva nobilitata (assembly GCA_963855945.1). NCBI lineage: Eukaryota > Metazoa > Arthropoda > Insecta > Diptera > Therevidae > Thereva > Thereva nobilitata. The sequence goes on from OY979695.1 coordinate 126,498,071, forward strand.
TGAATTATTAGGTGTTGTTGTGGGAGGGAATTATATAGGATAAGTATCAAATAGAAAAATGTTTTGTACGTTTTAATTGTTTTTCTATTTTCAGGATGACAACCCGAGTAAAAATAATTTAGTTGGTTAATAGTGTAGAGAACATATATAGTTATTATTGTAGTAGTAAGTAAGAGCTGTTAAAGCTATTGTAAATGATAACGAATCAGTCAATAAAATGAAGTCATAAAATACACACCGTGCACTCATTGGGGGGTTTCAGACGTTGAGTCATTTAGCTGTTGTTACAACGTTCCACCGTTTCAGACGGTTCCTGTTGTACCGGGAGAATTTTTCTTATCTTTACAAGGGGGTATGAATGTGTGTGTTCCTGTTGATATTCTTCTTCTTTTCTATTTTAAATTCTTTGAGCTGTTGTTTGACATAAGAAGGTTAAAACGTTGTGTTCGAAAACCAAATGCAAATTGCGAGGAAAATAATGTTATTTAATGCAAAAAAAACACGATAAAAACATTTCTTTTGGAAAAATGCGGAGGAAAAAAGAAGAAGATAAAAAGGGTCATGTGCCTGTGTTAGTGCGCAAAAGTTTTCAACCAAAAATTTCTGCGGGAAGAAGTTACAACACCTCCCTCCCTTCCTTTTACCTCTCTCTCCTAAAAGCCGGGTCTAACAACGTTGTAACCACTTCAGGTCTGAAACCCCCCATTGACTCCAAAAGTATCACATGGCGCAGTCGGTACAGATAGTGAAACCAAGAAAGAAAAAGTGAAAAAGTTATTCCTAAATTTAAACTGGATAGTTATTTAAACTAAAAAAGTTATTGAAACAGGTAGTGAACCTACATATATGGGAAGAGCTAAAAGTGAGAAAATAGTAATTATAAAACCACGTGGTAGACCGCGAAAAAATACAAAATATATTGATCGGATAATTACAATGGATTACGTTAATAAAGTAGAAGAGCTTAAATTGGATGGGAATATCTCCGAAAATTGGAGAATATTTCTACAAAACTTTAAAATCTTTGCAACTGCAATTGAATTGGAGAAGAAATCGGAGGCTGTACGTATAGCAACATTCCTGAATGCAGTGGGTACAGATGCAGTGGAAGTGTACAATACATTACAGTTAACCGAAGATGAAAGGAAAAAATATGACAACGTGATTCAAGCTTTTGATAAATTCTGTAAACCCAAAAAAAATGAGGTTTATGAGACATGTTTATTCAACTCACGAAAACAACAAACGAACGAACCATTTGAACTACTTAATGGACTTGAAGAAAATGGTGAAAAAATGTGAGTTCAACGATGATAATAGAATGATAAGAGATCGTATAGTCCTGGGAGTAAAAGACAAAGCTCTATAAAAAAAATTGCTAGAAACTGATAATCTATCAATGGATAAAGCAATCGAATTGGCGAGAGCAGCAGAAGCATCGGAGAATCAAATGTATTCATTAAGAGGTCAAGGCACATCAATGGATCAAATCAAATATAGAAAAGAGAAGTCACAATTTTTTAAAAATAATAATATGAATAATTATAATCAAAATTTTGTAAAATATAATAACCGAACTAACTGTAATTTTAGGAAACTCGATACAAAAAAAGTAGTCAAGAGGAAGAAATAACAAGAAAGAAAGGAAATGGTTGCACATATTGTCTAAAGAAACACGACAAAGGAAACTGTCCAGCCTTTGGGAAACAATGTGCATCCTGCGGGGGGTACAATCACTTCGCCATAGCATGTAGGAAGAAGGTTAGTGAAATTAAAAAGAAATCAACTGATGAAGATATTTTTTTATAAATGTCATAAAAATAAATAATTGTAAGGAAAAAGAGTGGTATGAGACAATAAAAATTGGGTCACAATTATTAAGATTTAAATTAGACTCTGGTGCTGAAGCTAATGTAATACCAATGCAATATATTAAAACCATACCTAACTCGCTAATTAAGCCTGCAACTTCAGCACTAGAAGCATATAATGGTACTCTTATAGAGAGCATGGGAATAGTAGAATTACAGTGTGTAGCTAATAATAGAATTTCTAATCAATCATTCCATATAGTTAATAGTGACGAGTATAATGAACCAATATTAGGGCTAAAGGCATGCGTAGAATTAAAATTAATACAAAGAATAAAAACTATTTCTTATACGGAAACAGAAGATATATTTCAGAAATATAAAACAAATTTTGAAGGGTTAGGTTCTTTTTATAAAAACTTCCATATAGAAGTCATAGAAAAATCAATTCCAATATCAAAACCTCCCAGAAGAATAGCACTTAGCCTACGTTTGCCATTAAAAAAAGAACTGCAAAGGCTTTGTGAAAATCAAATAATAGAACCAGCAACAGAATCTAGTGAATGGATATCAAATATCGTAATAGTGGAAAAGCCAATTAAAAGTATACGTATATGAGCTGTTTTATGTGCCTCACGAACGTTTGGTGATGAAGGGAGGAGTGCGGATGAAGAAAGGTACCACCCTACTTCCCCCTTTATCCTCAAAGCTCGTGAGGCAGGTGGCTGGAGCGCACCATCTAAACCGGCTCTATGTTTAGATCCCAAAGCTCTTAATGCTGCAATTAAAAACAACTATTATGAAATTCCGACTTTCGATCATATAAGATCAAAATTAGCAAGAAAAAACCTTTTTTCCATTTTTGATATCAAAGACGGTTTTTATCAAATTGAATTATGGTGTGGCCACACTACGCGGTCTTGGGTCGTACGCGCTTTTGCCTTTTTTTTTCATATAGAGTTTTATGACTTTTTTACGACTTTTTTACGACTTTGTCCATGGTAAAGGCCGTGCGGCCAAACAATGCGGACAAAAGGCTGTGGTTAAAAAGGTACATTGTGCGTCCACACACTATGAGCTTTTCAAAAGCGCGTACGCCGTTTCAAATGAGAATTGATTTTTTCTCACTCATGACTCAGAAAATTAAAAGATCACGCGCGCTTTTGGCTGGCTGTACGACCAAAAGCGCGTGGATTCTAAGTCCGCGTAGTGAGGACGGGCCTTTAGATGAAGAATCCAAAAGTTTATGCACTTTTAGTACAGTTTTCGGATGTTACAGGTTCAGGAGGTTACCGTTTGGTCTTAAGATAGCACCTGAAGTCTTTCAAAAGATTAATGAAATTAACTTTGGTGATATTCCGAACGTCGTAATATACATTGATGATATATTGGTGGCAACCAAAGATGAAAAAGAACACGATGAAACGGTTAGACAAATTATGACTAGAGCAAAGAAAAGAAATGTAGTATTTAATAAAGAGAAAGTTCAGTATAAGTTAAAAGAAATTAAGTACTTAGGTCACATTATTTCTGCAGAAGGAATCACTTTTGACAATACACGAATGCAAGCTATAGAAGATATAGGTACACCAAAAGATAAAACTGAACTTCAAAAGTTATTAGGTTTTATTAATTACATTCGAGACTTTTTACCGAATCTATCTGAAGTTACTACACCACTAAGATATTTATTAAAAAAGAATGTATATTTCCAATGGCTAAATGAGCATAGCAAGGCATTGGAAAATATAAAAACAATGATTACGCAAGCACCTATATTACAGGCATTTGATTGTGATAAAGACATAGTACTACAAACAGATGCATCAAAACATGGACTGGGTTGTGTATTAATACAAAATAACAAACCTGTCTGCTTTGCATTTCGAAGTCTGTCGGAAACAGAAGTGAATTATGCCCAAATTGAGAAGGAGATGCTAGCAATTCTTTTCGCATGTACTCGCTTTCACAACTACATATGGTAGGTTGACAAAAGTAGTCCCAGATCTTAAGCCACTGCTAGGAATATTCATCGCGTTTACAACGAATGAAGTTAAAGTTAGAGCGGTACAATTTAAGTGTATCATACTTAAGAGGAAAAGATCTTACGTTAGCTGACTTATTATCTAGAAAATGCAATAATGATAACATGAAAGTAGAAGAAATACCAGGTTTAAATGAACTAGTACATTCTATTAATATAAGCGATAAGAAGAAAAAATTATTTCAGGAGGAAACAAATAAGGATATCGTGTTGAGTGCACTTAAAGAGACAATTAAAAGTGGTTGGCCAAGGGACAAAAAATATTTAGCGGAAAACATAAAATTCTTTTGGAAATTAAGAAATGACTTGTACATAGAAGATAATTTAATATATTTGAATGACAGAATAATACTACCAACCACCTTAAGAAATTCCGTACTTGAAACGCTTCATACATCACATCTAGGTATTGAAAAGACCAAGAACAGGGCTAGAGGCCTAACTTATTGGCCAGGTATTAATGAGGAAATAGAGGATCTCATAGTAAAATGTAAAATATGCCAGAAGTATAGGGCTTCAAATGTTAAATCATGAAATTCCAGATATACCCTACAGCAAAATAGGAATGGATTTAATGAAAGCGGCAGGAAAAACGTATTTAGTCGTAGGTGACTACTTATCAAAGTATATTGATATAATACCCCTAAAAAATAAAACGGCGCAACAAATAAACAATAGATTAGAAGTAATTTTTTCAACCCACGGTATTCCACGTACGATAGTATCTGATAACATGCCTTTTAATTCATATAAATTCCGAGAATTTGCAGAAAAATTAGATATAGAGATAGTAACCAGTAGTCCACATTATCCGAGGTCTAATGGATTTGCAGAAAGGCTCGTACAAATAGCTAAAAAAATTATACTAAAGTGTAATGAGACAAAAAGTAGCTTGTGGTTAGCATTACTCGAATATAGAAACACACCTATCAAAAATTCAAAATTAACTCCTACAGAAGTATTAATGAGTAGACAAACAAGATCAATTATACCAGGGAAAAGTAAAATATTTAAAAACGAACGTATTAGCAACACAATTCTACCAATATTGCGAAAAAATAATATAAATAACAAAATCAATTACGATAAAAATACAAAACAGAGAGAAGACTTTGAAAAGGGAGATGAGGTGTGGTTCATGAGCGGGAAGCACTGGTTTCCAGCAAAAATACATGAGAAGCATCATACACCCAGATCCTACTGGATTGAAACAAATGAGGGATCTATTGTAAGAAGAAACTCCATATATATAAGGAAGCGAAAGAAGTGACTGTATCTCACGCAGCGAAAGAAGGCTATACTACCAATATGTGAAGCCATTCCTTTCTATATTTAAGAATTATATTAATCGCCATTATATTTCCTATATTTAAGAATTATATTAATCCCCATTATATTTTCTATATTTCAAAATTATATTAATCCCCAAATATTGATCTTAACAATATGCTATTGAAAATAATGTAAATATTTAACTTGAATTTAAATGTAGCTGTAATATTATCTTACAGGGAAGATGTAGAGAACATATATAGTTATTATTGTGTATTGATAACGAATCAGTCAATAAAATGAAGTCATAAAATACACACCGTGCACTCATTGACTCCAAAATATCACAAATAGCGAACAAATAGGGACGCCACAAAAGTATGCACGCACCCGCCACAGGGATGCACGCTCCCGCCACAAGCACGAAAATCTAAAAATTTGTTCGCTAGAGGCATCCACTGGCACGAATAACTAAAAATTCAGGCATGAACATTTATAAATACATCCCCATCGGCATAAACCATTGCAAACGCGAGTGTTGTTTTACCAAGCAGTCCCCCAGCTAAACACTAACCACTTCCAATGCTGCTTGACTGCTGCTTGACGCAATCGAACGAGAACCTTTTTACTGAGTGTGCTATTGGCACCCTTTATGGTACCAAGATAGTTGCCCCTTTTCTTCGTCTCCTACAATTTTTTTAAAGCGATATAGGCGATTTCGTGCATCCCTGTGGCGGGAGCGTGGATCCCTGTGGCGGAAGCGTGGATCCCTGTGGCGGGAGTGTGGGTGCTAGTTTTGTTCCGAGTAAAAATAAAACTCGCCCGCCACAGGGATGCACGAGCCCGCCACAGGGATCCACGCTCCCGCCACAGGGATGCACGAAATTGCCTATATTGCTTTAAAAAATTGTAGAGGATGAAGAAAACCCTAATAAAAATGTTCCGTGCGCATTTGTTGGCTATGGGTGCTAGCTGTGGCGCCGTGTGTGCTAGTGCGTACCTGATGCAGGCTAGCTGCGGGCTAGTTTTTATTTTTACTCGGGTTGACACTCTGCGTGCGTACCAGCTGAATGCTAGGTGCGCCCTTGTAAAAATGTGCCGTGCTAGCTGTGGCGCAGTGCGTGCTAGTGCGTACCTGATGCAGGCTAGCTGGGGGCGAGTTTTATTTTTACTCGGGAATTCACCCGAAGATATTTGGTTTTCGCCTGTTGATGCCTGTTGCTTTATGGCCTTCCGCACACTTGTCCATAACAACAAAACAAAAACCGGTTTTATAGGCAAGGGGTCGCAGGGAAGACAGTTTTTCTTCCATAATCTTCCATCATTTGTTCACCCAAACATTTTCTGGTTTCACCGTCCATTAACTAACACAAAGCATGTTTTCGTTCTCGGCAAAGCTGCTTCGCTGTGCTTGCACCCCACAGTACTCCATAGGCATTACAATCGTTACACGAAAATGATGGAGAAAAGTGAGTTCCGAGTGTACTATTGAACTCATATTAAAACCGGTTTGAAATTATGGACAAGTCTGCGAAGGGCCTATCTTTATAATAATCATACTTTCTTTTAATATTGCGAAAGGGGGTTGAAAATTTGGCAAGCAGGCAGAACACTATGCTAAACTACTGCTCTAAACTCATATCTGGTAATAATACGGATTATTTGCACAGAACGCCCATCAATGGCATACTCGAATTTAAATGCTTATCTAGTTGATTGAAATGCAGCATATTTTCCGCAAGGACAATAAATCCATTTTAAAACTATATAATAAATTGTTCATTAACTCAAATGTGATTATTCCCACGGCTTATTATCTAGCCCATTAATAGGAAATTTACTGCTTTATTTTCCAGAGTTTATTATAAACCACTAGTTGCATCTCCTTCATGTGCTGACACTGGACACTTCTGCGTGGGATAACGCGAGGTTAACAAACCGCGAAATTACTCGCGGCCTAGACCGAAACAGACCCCCACCCACCCACAGGACAACTTTTAAAGGACGAAAGAACTTTATTCTGGACTCATCGAATTTATTGTTAACGTAAATTGACAATATCTTTTACGCAATCAAACATCTGAGGTTATGGGGATGTAATACTTAATTTTGTTTTAAGATGAACGATGATGCGTGCAATAGCCAACAATATTGGTGATCAATTTCAAATGCTATAAAATGTTAAAATGTTTCAACAGCTCAACCTTTAAATCTTACTCAATGTTACCGAATCCCGTAGAAAGTTCGTGACTCGTTTGCTGAGGAGTGTTATCCCTTATTTCCAGGTATCCTTTGGATTTGTATTTTTTGGGGAGGCTTTGCCGTAGCAATCAATCAACTGTGTAAACTTTCCAATGTGTTATGGTAGTATTTGTTTTAATTTTTATTTCAATTTCCGTTTTTAATTAAAATGCTGGGGTTAAGCAAATTTTATTTTGTCAAGCCGTGAAAGATTTTTTTATTTTAGAACATTTGCATATTGGTTCGTTGATTTGTTCGTTAAATATTAAGAATGGGAGAAAATGTAAGGCCTTCCACCCTCACAGATTATATCATGCTTGTCGGTCAGCATTGTTATGGTGGGTCCACACGACAGACTTTTTTACGTACGACTTTCCATGCGAATCTGTAAAGACTATGAAGTTTGAATGAAGGACTTTTTGAGCGACTTAGCAGCGAGTTTCCTTTGTTTCACAGATACAATTCTATAGAATTCTATAGACAGAAGTCTCTTCGAACAAAGTCCTCTATCGTGTGGACCACCATTAGAATTCAGAGATTTTAAAGCAGTTAGAAAACATTTTAACCACACTACAAATCAAAGGGTTTGATATAGTTGTTTAGAAATAAAATACTCTAGATTTTTTCTAAACGGTGAAATGTTTAATAGTAGGAAGTAGGAATAAGTGATCCATGCACAAAATCTACTACTAAAATGTTTTATTCTTCAAAACTTAAGGTGTTTACGAAATATTTTTAACCTAAGCGTAAAAGGATAGAGGTGCTTAAAAGTAAAACACTTATTCAGCCTTTAAACATTTGGGATAGTAAACACTTAGGTATGATAAACACTTTAAACGTTTTATGATATTAATTCATCCCGTAACCAAAAGAAGCTACGTATAAAATTATGACGTGACTTATATGTCAGGCAATTATCTTGGTGGGGTGCAAAGGGGGCCATTTAGCATATTCAATAGAACGGTTCTCGTTCGATCACGGAGGTTAAGAAGCATTGGACATGGTTAGTATTTAGTGGTCGGATAGTTTGGAAAAATGACACTCGTGTTTGGAAGGACGAAAAAGCGAAAATATGTTTACGTTCATTAAACGCCGCTAACGCTTTAATTGTTTAGAAACTAAAAACTTGAGTTTGCAGTGCAATTGGAAAAGACAAAAGATGGGTGTGTGAGAAGAAAGCGAATAAAGATACTAATGCTATTTAATAGTTTTTCTGTAATTACTCTTGTCTAGTTTGAAATGCATGCTTAAATTCCGTTCGTAGTTTGGTGTTAACAGAAAGTAAATCCAAGGCTGACCTACTTGCTTCTCTGTTCGCAAAATTTAAGGTTCTTTACCCGATACTGCCGGGCCACCCTGCCGTCGAGTGTTCCTCTCATTCAATGGACAGAGTTTTCTTCAGACTCGTGAAGTGCATAGGTGTCTCAAAGAGCTTGATCCCAACAATTCTACAGGCCCTAATAATATTCCTGCTATGGTTCCTAAAGATGTTCTTCACATTTACCTAAACAGCTGCGCCAACACTTCGCCCTTTCGTACTTCTCCGGAGTTTGTCTTGGAAAACTGGTTGCTTCACGTTCAGCCTATATCAAAAAAAGGTGACTCGAGCAAGACATCTAACTACGGCCCCATAGCAATCACTTCTGTTGTCGCCAAAATCATGGATACAATAATAAACAGAAAACTTATGGAATATCTTGAATGCAACCAAATATTGGATGACAAGCAAGACGGTATTAGATCTTACTGGTGACCTACTTGTATGCCCAACGGAGCAACTCAACCAAAATATACCCCGGATTGATGAGCCTGGCCTTATTTTTATTGGCACCTCTACGGTTTCCGAGGCCGGCTGTTGGACGATGTATTTTGATGAAGCACCACAAAATAAGACGAAAATATAAAATAAAATTTTTCGATATCACGCTTAGTTTTCGAGATATTGACACGAAGTTGACGTTTTGAGGCATTTCCCAAAGGTTTTGTTATATCAAAACTACGATTTCCGTGACATCGATATTTTAATTATGAATTTCGATAAAGCATCCCAAAATAAGACGAAAATGTAAAATAATTTTTGTCGATATCTCTCTTCGTTTTTGAGATATCGAGACTTGAAATTTTAGGTATTTCCAAAAACATACTACAGGTTCTTGCTTTATTTATTCTGGAACTGACGTCTTCTTTTGTACCGCCGTTTTCGGTAATAATACTATCGGGGTAACAGGATATATCTACCAGTTGCACGTCATGGTTATTTAGCTCTGTCCGTTCAAGAGTGTTTGCATTTATCCGCATTTCTTTGATTTTAGTCGGATTTAACCTTAATCCTGCCGAATTACTTTCTGTTGCCAAATTGTTTACCATGTTTTTGAGGTCCTGGTGTCTGCGGTCCAGCAAACAGATATCATCCGAGTAGTCGAGGTCCTTAAGGCGGTCTAAGCGTTCGATCTACTGCCTCTCTTATCCTTGATAATAATATGTGGGACAGGATTTTTCGCACAGTAGATAATAGACAGATGCCTCTCCAGTTGTCACATATTGTTAGGTCCCCTTTTTTGGTATTTTGACTAGGATACCTTCCGTCCAATCGTCCGGAAAGGTACAGGTGTTCCATGCTATTTCCAGGATTGGCTGTAGCGCATCTGTTATGAGGCGCAGGCTATCTGATACTAAATTAATCTACATAAAATTCTCTACAAAAAAAGTTTTATACACTTCTACGCTAGAATCAATACTTAATAGTTCGGGGAAATTAGCAAAAAAAACGCACGAAAGGAGACAAAATTCCAAAATGGCTGAAAATTAGTACACAGCTTCCTTGGAACTTTTTAAGAAAACAAATTCGGAATCACAAAAAAACATGGCCGCCGGAGATATCACTTTTTGGCAAAAAAATCACTCAAAAACTGGTTTTGTTGAATTTTTTTTTGAGCAGTCAATACGAACCGTTATTGCCTACAAAAAAGACCTCTTGTCATTTTTCGAAAACCTTTACCTTTCCGAATAATTCAAGGTATTTTTTGGCCGAAAAGTGAATTTTGGAAACTTTGACCTTGAATAACTTCGAGAGGGTTAGGTTTTCGAAAAAATTACAAGAGGTCTTTTTTGTAGGCAATAAAGTTTCGCATTGATTCATCAAAAATTTTTTTGAAAAAAACAGTTTTTGAGTGATTTTTTTGCCAAAAAGTGATATCTCCGGCGGCCATGTTTTTTTGTGATTCCGAAATTGTTTTCTTAAAAAATTCCAAGGAAGCTGTGTACTAATTTTTAGCCATTTTGGAATTTTGTCTCCTTAAAATTCTAATTTCCTCGGACTATAAGGAGATATGGAAGGGGGAAAATGATAATTTTTAAAAAAAAAATTATTGTTAAAAATTAACGAAGTAACGCGAATTAACGCATCATACGGGTGCACGGGTAGGCATGAAACGATACGAGTAAATACAAGTACTTATTCATTACTTTCCTTCCGATACCAAGTACTTTTTGTATCGATACTTAGAAACTAAGTATGAAGTAGGTATCGGTCAAAAGTACTAGTATCGGTATCGGCCAATGTCACGATTTCACTTTAACACATTGATTGACAAGATAATACGCTCATAGCCATTTATTCTGATAAAAATGTTTTGTGAAGGATATATTGAAATTTTTGAACGCATCCTAGTTGTTGTAGAAATTTAGATTTGGCAATTCCTAATTCAAAAAAAAAGTTATGTTTTCCCCTTAATACTGGTCTCTATGTACATTATCCTAAATAACTATATATATATTAAATACCGTTAGTTGTAAAAGTGGCGCAATATATAGAAGCCAACAAGAGAGTCGCTTGTTAGTTCCCGCCGCGTACGGTCGCATTTCAATATTAGTCCTCAATATTAGTTTACAGAAATATTAGTTTTACAATAATTAGGTTTTATGAGACCTTAGATATTTAGACAATCTTTGTAGAAGTAGGAAGGAACTGCAACAACCATCTAACCCGAACCATTTCTATCGCGACTCTGGCATCGGGGCAATGAGAAACAACTCGCTGGAGTGTTATGCCTCCTGAAACGAATTGAATCCCATCAACCAACCGATGACATGCGCTTGGCGGAGCGGTGCAGTGCTAGCGGAAAGCTATGACAGGGGGATGAGGAATGTAAGGAGGGAAGAAGAAAGAAGGTGGGAAAGGCGAAGGACAGTGGGGCTCTGCCGGGATTCGAACCCGGCACCTCTGAGATAGTAGCCAGGCGCCTTACTCCCTAGAAGTGGAACATAATTTCAGAGAAAAATACAATAAAGATCAGAAGTGGTATTATTTAGAAGAAATAATACAACATAGTCCTAGTTTTGCGTAGTTGGCAAGCTTGTTTGTCCGAGAGAAGACTGAGAGTAGCAATAGTAACGCCATTTAAAATAAAATTTGTGCTAACTCAAAAGCCGATGAAGTTTCAATTTATTTGGCTAATACAGTTTACGCTCTAAAAGCCAACCCGTTAGAGGAATGGGAGGATTTAAAACCTTATTATATGAACAAGAGCGAATATTTTTAAACTTGTCGGTACCTCTGACCCGTGCGAAAGGCTGTTTTCCAAAGCAGGCGCAACAATCACTGCATCCAGAAATCGTTTAACAGGCAAACATCTGGAAAAATTACATTTTTGGAGAGCACTACGAAAATGGATTTTTTTTTTATAGAATGACTTATGTTTTTGTATTAATAAAGAACTTATGACTTCTGTTTTCATATCAATAATAAAGAATATCAATACTTGTTGCTGTTTTTATTCATCCTAAATTTTACAAAAAAACCGATCGATACGAGTAAGTATTGATGCTTTTCAATCGATACCGAGCAAGTATCAATACTTTACGACCGATACAGATTCTCCACCTTCCCACGGCTTGGCTTCATGAAGTACATGTTGATAGATGGTGGTGCCAATCCAATGAGAAGAACTATCAAGTCCATATCCTCCCCAACTGTTGCTACCGTTGGGTGTACAGCAGCTTTATCCAAACTGCACCTCACAATAGTGCCATAGTGTTTTAATCCCTGCTGCTGTCATTTTCTCGGTGAGCAAATAGATCAGTCTTGTTTTGCTCCTTTCATTAGCAAGAAAATGCTCCTATTGAACAGTGATGATCCTGCTTTTATTAAAGTTGATTTCAAACGAAGTTTTTGTTAGCCGTCTTCACTTCTGCTCTGCTCGTTTTGTGCTGTTCACATCACTGTAACCATTAAAAACCACCGTACACTTTTCACCGTAATATTTCTGTACATAGGCAATGTACTGATGGCAAATTGAAGAAATGTAGCAGGACTCTTTCTATTTTATGTGGTGGAGAAGGAAGTCTACCACATTGGTGCTTTGAGTTAGATCGAGAATTGCGTTGTCCCCTACTGGCAAAATATCGTAGAGGGATGACTTCTTTCCTTTTCGCAGAGTCAGTGACAAAACCAAATTCTTCTTAGGCCATTCATACACGAGGGACCATGGTTCCAGAGCAAAAGCTTTTTTCGGGCAAGGGAGGCGTGCGGAGATGCAATAAGTGGAGAGTTTCGTGCTCCGGTGGAGACTTTTGTGCTCCTGCCTTTGGCATGCGAACACGGAAAGCATGCACTCACACCAATAAAAAATCAATGCTTTTGGCGATAAAAAAAGCTTTTGAACAATAAAATTTTGTCAAAATTTGTGCATAATAAGAAAAAACTTTTAATTATTGAGAATTCAAAGTGAGTGAGTGAATTTTTTTAAATAAATTATTTCATAATCAATTCAATTTTGTTTTTAATAAATAATTTGACAACTCACTAATACGAACAAATATCACGTAGCAACACAAAAGCTGCTTCCATCGCTGTTGCTCCGTGTATTTTCAGAAAACTTGCAGCAAAGCTTTTGGTTGCCGCCCAGCGGGAAATAAAGCAAGTGCTTCCACTGGAAGCTTTAGTGATGCGCTTCTAGAGTATTTCGTATCGGAAGTAGGTTTGATGCAAGCTGCGAATTCTCTTGGTACATGACAGTTCCCTGTGGATTTGCTTTGATTTCAGTTTTCATAGGTCTGAGCAACTAATGAGTAGTGATTTGTGAAGGAGCATAACTGGAAATTTTTGTGTGAATATCAAAATGTTCTTTATGTCTAATGCTCAAAAATGCTCTGTTTTTAAGTATGAAATATTTACTCTCTCTTCAGCTCTTTTCCTTCCTCTTTAATTAAAAAAAAAGCTTAAAAGCTTCGCATATCCAAACAGAACCATAATCGCAAGTGCTTCCCGCTACATCCATTTCACAAGCTTCAGAAGCGCGTTTAAGGAAAGAAAGGGGAAGCGCATCTTTCTGATGACATCCCCATGTAAAATTGCAATGAAGTGGAATGGAACAGGCAAGCACTCCGTGCTTCCAAAGAAGAGCATTAACTGCCGTGTGGAAGCGCTTTTCTTCCCCGCTGGGGAACCATGGTCCCTCGTGTATGAATGGCCTTAGACTGCTTCGTGGAACCAAATTTGCTGCCAATGAAACTTTGGATGGTTTTGGTTCCAATATCCAGGGCTTGGTGGCAGTTTACTTTGGGGTTTGCCAGGATGCCCGTTGACAGCGACATGAGCGAATTCAACTTTGGAAAAGGAGGATGGTCATTGAACCATTCGTGAATCTTAGCTCGATCTCGTGAATCTCTCTTTTGCCGTAATAACAAGGAATCGACGAGCTGCTCTCCAGTTGCAAAAACCACTTCGCTGGAGTGCTCCAATGATGTGTAGATGGCGATCATAAACTTAATGAGTGTACGTCAAAGGATACCACAGACGCGCCCTATTTATAGCTGAACCCATTCCATTGTCAGGCAACTTGATTTTTAAGAATAAAAATAGTTTTTTTAAAAATTTACCATTTTCCCCCTCCATATCTTCTTAAATATTGATCCTAGCGGAAAAGTGTATCAAACCTTTTTTGTAGAGAATTCTATGTTGATTAATTCAAATTGGATGTAGAGATCAAACCTATCGATTTTCATCAGCGCATCGAGGTTTTATCGGCCGACGGGCTCACAATCGATGGCTGCACATCCGCACTTCGATGTAAGGCCACCTTCCTCTATTGGGCATGTTTTTGTCTTCGTTGCTTGGACTGTTAAGTGGAAGTGGGTTTCGCCGCTCATTATGATTTTAGATACGGAATCATCCACTTTTTGCATCAGGACATGGGTGTAAATTAACATCACTTGAGGGTCAGCAAGCAGAAATTGGTGAACGGTTTGCATATTGTAAGGGAAAATTTTTAGGTCTTTCACCAAAATTCGACGCAATAGTCTGCTGATGCTAAATTGTATGCATTGTTGTGTCGTCGATGTTTGTGAGCTCTTTCGGACTTCCTTGGTCACAGCAGCGATATTCTCAGTCCAACGAGCAATACGGGGCCGGGCACTTCATGCGACATTTCAAGTGGACCCAGTGGACGAGACACTCTGTCAAACGTTTAGGCCATTCTTCCGCGGGTCTACTCGTTCAAACGCGACTGCGACTCTATGTACTTCACGTCAACGACTGGTGTTCTACTCGTTCGCGACCACATCTCGTACACGCGTCGATTTTTTGTCGACTCAAATCAAACTTGACACAATGGAAAAAAATTGCACAACGGTTTCATCTTCTTTGGAATTTACCAATTGATGTTTGGATGGTAAACAGATTCGTATAGAGAAACTTCCTAATTCTGGATCAAGCAATTTTAATTACAAATCTTATCATTCTGGTGTCCTGAGGGAATGAAGTGATGCTGATTCATTACTTATTTTTATAGAAAACTATAAATTTAAAGACCCCAAAATAAATAAGGTCGCAAATACTCGGGCACATTTTTCATTACCTTTCATAATATTTAATATTCATAGTTAGCCCCATTTACTTCCTGTACCTTTAATACCTTTAATGCGAAAGCAATTAACGACTACAGCAGATAAAATTATCAATTGTCAATATGACAATTAAGCATTAATAATGTTGTTGTAAGTCAACAATAATTGTCCTGTAAATGGATTTTCGCGATCAACTTGGCTCTCAATTCATTAATCTTATTATCCTTTTCACTTTTTTATCCGATTTAATCACATAATGACAAATTATATGCAAACATGAAGTATTCACGTTCCAGGAGGAGTCTTCCGACTCCCGCCGAAAACCAATAAATCAAATTAACATAAAGCATTGAAATTCAGTGCACATGACGGATGTCTCCGAAGAAATAAATCTAAAAGGACGAAGCTTTCATCTCGCCATTTAAAAATCAACAAGGATCTTTACATATTCAATATTTACATGTTTTTTTTACATTGTTTTTTTTTTACTGTGCTATCGAAAATACAAACGTGCAATCAGACAAATATTTAAATGCTTGGGAGAAGCCACACGTGGGTGAAAACCGTTTATGGTTGGTAGAAGGTGAATAGTTAAGGGAACGCTCGTAGGTTGGAGCCTAAACAGCCTCGGGCTTTATTTATTTTAAATTTTCGTTTTTTGTGGATAGTCACTTTGTTATAAACCACTGCGTTTGGGAATACAATTTATTGGTTGTGCAAAATTTTGTATTTTTAGAGAATTTGTGAAAGTGAGCCTTACTTGGTTTTAGTAAAGTAAAAAGAAAATAAAACGGCTGCAAACCAATGCGTATTTAATATATATTTTTTTGTATTTCAATCACAGTTATTTTTTAATGATAAAAATGGATTTTTGTGCTATTCTTTTAGTATGAATTTTTATTAATTGGACATACTGGTTGGCAGAGGCGGGATTCCGGGGGGGGAGGAGGGAGGCAACTGCCCCTCCAATGTTGGGACAGATTTTTTAAATATTTAGTCATTTCATTTCGCGGATCTTTAAATTTATATTATAAAAGATTTATTTTTTTCTGTGTTTTGAGAAGAAATTTAACAATAATTAAGCGAACAATAATTTTATTAAGCTAAGCTAAATTGGTAAACCTTAGTTCAGTATTATAAAACGCGCGGAATAATGTTCAGCGTTACTATGAGTATCCCGTATTAATAAATCATCTTTCTTGTAATTTTAAAATATGAAATGAAAAACATTTTGATGAAGTATTTTTAAAATTAAAGATTAAGAAAGATATTTTTTCAAGAGAAGCTATTCCTGCGACAACAAAGTTGGAAATAACTTTACGATACTTGGCCACTGGTGATTCCTTTGGTACTTTGGAACAAATGTACCGTGTGTCAAAAAGTACGATTTCGTTATTTGTAATGGATGTTTGGAATGCAATTTATTTTACCGCCGCTTCATATAAATTTAGGGTTTATCAAAATTTTGTCAAGGCTTTAAATAAATCTGGTGCTGCCTTTTAATATTTACGGAGTACTTTTCCTAGTCTTTCTGAGTCGAAACTTAAACAAGGTATTTTTTCGTGTCGCAAATTACAAAAGTTCTGAGGGATGAAAAGTTTGAAAATTGTCTTTGAAATATAGAAAAAGCTGGTTGGAATTCTTTGCGACTGGTCATCCAAGAGTTTCTAGGCAGTGATAATTACCAACAATTAGTGACTGATTTATTGCATTATTTTTATCAGATGGGAGTAAATATGTCCCTAAAAATTCACTTTTTACATTCGCACCTGGAGTTCTTCCTTGAAAACATTGACAATGTAAGCGATGAGCTGAGCGTTTTCACCAGGATTTAAAAAGCTTCGAACGAAATTATCAGGGGTGTTGGGATCAAAATATTCGTAGCAACTGTCGTCCGTCACGGTCGTGCTGTCCGGCTTCTCTTTACCGTTGATCGCCTCTAATAATCTGTTTAATTTATACCTGTCTGTTAATTTATACCCCTCTGGAAATTGTAATTCAGTGACAGTGTAAAGTGTTCGTGTGTCTTAAAAAACTTAAATTCTAATAATAAAATAACTTAAAGAATCATAAACCTCAAAAATCATTAACTACCATCGAGCCATTAATTCATTTGGACTTTGGACTCATTGTAAATTTCTTATTTATTTTTATTAATTGTGTAATCATTCGTTCGAAATGTATAAGTGCCATAGTGATGTGTGCCTCGCCGTTTCTTCTGCTGACGAAGGCGAACTAATAGCATGCAATGGAATCTGCGATAATTATTTCCACACATCTTGTATTGGGCTTTCCCGTACTGCTGCAAGTTATATAAGCGAATTTAAAAAATCTTTTAAATTTTTTTGCACAGACTGCAAGTCAATCAACCTCACTCACGTTCTTTTAGCAATAAAGACTAATAATAATAATATAATTAGCTTGTCTGAGACGGTTAATGATATGAAGGAAGACTTAGAAACTTGCAATGCCAAAGCCGATAGCTCTGAAAAGAACACCCAGCTCTTGCTACAAAACATTGATGAGCTTTCGGGTACCATTGATCGCAGTGAAGATAATTATCACAGCTACAATAAAAATTATGAGCTAATTAAGTCGAAACTGGACAACCTATCTAAAGATAATATACAATGAATTATCCAGCTTTATCAAATTTGAACTTAATACCATCAACTCGAGCTTAAAAAAAATTAAGCTCACCTCTGATGGATGCCAAAAACAAAATAACACCGAACTGAGTCATCTCGTTTCTAAAGCTACGGAATGTCTCGACAAATTCTCTTTTCTTGACGACAAGATATCGGAGCTTAAGGATGACCTGAGAAGGCATTTTAATCTTTTGGAAACCGAGCTGTCATACTTTACATCTTCGCTTAATAATGCTGACAAAAGAAAGTCATCCTCCCAAACAGACGAACCAATTGCAACCCCGAATCCGGTAGAGGAAACAACTTCTCTTTTAGATGAACTAGAAAGAGTTCAACAGCCCAGAACAAGAGCTGCTAATAGCTGCAGTGATAATTTTACACTTGGCCCTCCTAATTTAACCGATCTACATACTCAAACTCTTTCTATACCATCAACCATATCTTGGAATCTTTCACCTATTCACCTTCCTCGGGAATATATACATAAATTTGGAACAACTTGGTCGCTTGAGGAATGGAAAATTAGATTGGAAAAAATAAGAGCAGCAAATGCAAAAAAGAAAATGATAACACGAAAGGAGAGGAAACAACTACAGGATGATAAAAGAATTTCCCGAAGCAGTACGAGAGATACGCTTATAAAATCGAACACATTAGCACTTGACGATGGCGTATCTGCCTATTTCCTGAAAGGAGCACCAGTGCAAGCAAATTCCACTTGGGTAAAAAATCTTTTCTCAACTTGTTTCTCCATTGAGCTACACAGTTGTGTAACTGTGCCGTCCGGAAAAAGTCAATAAAAAACTTCAAAATATTCATGCCCACTAGGTATGAATGGCTGTTCTTTAATACAACATCGGACTCTTTCATATGGAAGGATTTAACTCTTCGTCGGTGGATTTCTTACTCAAGTAGTAAATCTAAGATTCTTAGAACTAAGACACTAACAAATACTAAAACTAAGTTAAAATCTAAAATAACTAACAGTAGAATTAGCGCACATAATAATAAAACTAAAACTACTAAAACTAAGACTAACATTCCCCTTATATCAATATTCCTAATACCCAGTGGCGGACTAAGGGTGGGGCGGAAGGGGCGGTCCGCCCCGGGCCTCTGGTTCCTGGGGGCCTCCAAATGTCTACAAGTTCCCTTGATCAAATGCTAAACAAGGCTTTTAAAATATGGTCAGTGCCTACCTAAGTGGTACTTTGGAGTGGGGGGTCCCGTACAATGTTCCCGTAGACACAAATAAGTACACATGTAATTATTAAAATGGGACTTTATTGAATCGTTATCCTGTACATCGCTTATTCTTCAATACTTCTTGACCATTTTCATCTAGGTTGCAACATGCAAGATGAGTTTTTCTAAACTTAAGCCTGGGGCCCGTTTCCGCAACGGTGAGTTTTACGGTGTTCACCGATTTCAGTGTACACTGCTTATTTTCGCGTCCGCAAGAGTGAGAATGAGTTTTTTGACATTTGCCGTGAACACCGCCGTGAAAAATATCTCACTGAGAAAAAGGCTGTGAATTTACGGTGAGTTTGAATTTTGACGAGTAAAGTTTTTTTTGTAATTTCGTGCAATTATTTTTGAATAAGTTTTTTAATTTTTTTGAGAGATTTGTTTGGTATGTAAAAATAAAATGTTGTTTTAGTTTATTGTTCTAAAAGATTTTATTTAATTAGAATTTTTAAAATGGAAAGGTCAAGATAGTACCAGCTCATCGCATCATTCAGCCACTTTAAAAATTATTCAGCACTTTAAAACTCACTTGCTCTTACGGAATCGCATTTTTAAGAAAAGTGAACACCGAGGTTTTCAGTGAGTTTTTCCTTCGATGTTCACTGGCGAAAAACTCACCGTTGCGGAATCGGGCCCCTGGTGTCCACTATAGAGCTTTTTGCATGGAGCTAGAGAAAACTCTCGCCTAGAGACGCGTAGAGAAGTGTCTACACCATCTAGAGCTCTACACATGCGCTCTACACCCACTCTACGCGAAAGTTTTCTTTGCTAAAAACTCTATAGTGTATAAACAATTTTTTTGTGTTGTGTAGAGCTCTACATCTGCTCTACGCTCTATCAAGCATGTTTGATAGAGTTTTTCTCTCTACAGTATTCATTCTTATTTGCATTTCGACTGCGCTTCGAAATGTTGTACATCGGCCTGCTAAATAACAACGAAATTCGAATACGACATACGCAGAAAATGTGTCTTCTTCCGTGAGCTCATTCAATAATTTTAGATACATTCCAGCGTTTTATTTTCTTTTCGCAATCCAATCTCGCGCCCAACATTTCCTTTCCTTTTTTTTCTCTTCTTCGAGCAAAAATAAAACTGCAGCAGCTTGTTTTTGGCGAGAACTCATTTTATTATTTTTTTGTTTTCTATTAATTTCCTTTAAATTTTTTACACAATATGTGCACGCACGCATAAAAAGATTCTTTAAAATTAAAAAAAATTGTTACTTGGGCGGTTTTTGGAAACCGAAAATTAATTAATAATAATTAATTTCAATAATTTTAAAGAATCTTTTGATAAAATTTTATTTTACTTACCAAATTTATGTCCGCCATATTGGATTAGCCATCTTTAATTTTGAAATTTCAAATTCGGGCTCGATAGAATTAAAGGTAATTTTATGACGAATAGTTCACAAAAAAATTTTTTAAGTTTCATTAATTCCAGGCTTGGGAATTGTCGATTGTCCAAAAAATGAGCTATTTGCCCCCACTGTGGGGTGGTGGGGTGGTAGAGTGGCAGAGACGCGCTGTAATGTACACACTACAGGTAGAGCTTTACACTCTACACTCTACCAAAAAAACTCTATAGTGGACACTTGCTTTAGAACTACTTTCGGAATCGATGTGTAATTAAATGCTTTCCTTACTGGGAAATAAACATACACACACTTTTAAATACAAATGAAAACTGAATAAAAGGCTTCTAAAATTACATCAACTTCTTAGATTGAGGGCCTCATTCAGCTTTGCCGCCCCGGGGCCTCTGACGGGCTTAGTCCGCCACTGCAATACCACAACTAAATTACCTCCTGTCGTCTCTACAACAATAAAGAATAAAAGTCCAGGTCCATACTCTAATTTTTCCCGTAGCCACATCATCGTAGGCGGTCGTTCTTATGCCGATGTGAACGAAATTCCCAAGAACGACTCTCCTGTGATTATTTCGAAACCAAATTGTGCAGCCGCAAATAATACATCGACCCAGGCGGGTTCTTCCAAAAATATAATCACGGCCACCAAACCCCACTTTGAACCCTTTACAACCTCCGGTTGTAAAAAACACCTTGATTTCTGCAGACTCAACAGAAGGTCGGTACTTACTTTCTCGTCTAAGAGAAAGGAGGGTCTTCGATAACGTAAGACTCTTTCTAGCCTATATGCACGATAAACCCGACTCTACATGCATTAATGGCAAGATCAGGACGAGCCTCATAATTTCGATTCAGCAAGAAGGTCTCCCTACGGATCGTAATACTCTGCTCAAACTGTATACCACGTATCATGAGCAGTATCAGATAACGTCCCAACAAGTAAAAAATGATCTCTCCAGTTATGCTTCACATGTAAGATCACTGCATGTATCTCAGCTACAGAAAAGCCGTGATGAAATGGCTAGGTATTATCGCCCCTAACTAGCCACCTCACCAAATATCCATATCTCAACTAACCCAACCCCTCGCGCGGACATAAGACTCTTTTATCACAATTGCAGTGGCATGAAAGGCAAAAGTAACAATCTTTTTATTGACTCGAAATCGTGTAATTACAATATCCTTGTAATCACAGAAACATGGTTAAACGATACATTTCTAAATGAGGAGATCTTAGACTGCAATTGGACAATATATAGATGTGATAGAGACTATAACGCCACCGGCCTCTCAAGAGGGGGAGGTGTTCTTATAGCAGTCAAAGTTTCTTTAAATAGTGAGCTAATCAAGACCGACCGTTCACACTCATTTGATCATGTTTTTATTCGAGTTAAATCGGGCAACAGACATATCGTTATCGGCACGTTCTACATACCTCCAAATTCCGACGAATCTGAATATGACGAATTATTGCATATTTTAGATGATGTTAATAATTCCCTCCGCGATAGCGACGAAATTTTCGTTTTAGGCGATTTTAACCGCCCTAATCTTTCTTTTATTCCTGACGCGGAAGATAATAGTTTACTTCCAATTAATGCCATAAATGCTATCGATATAAAGCTTATCGACACTTTTTATGGCAACGGTCTACACCAAACTATCAGAACCCCTAAATCTTCTGGAAAATGGTTAGACCTAATTTTCACTAATTCACATGAGGAGCTAAACCTTCTGCCCGCTCCGCCAGAGGAGAACCTATTTACTAATTTTATCCACCACTCCGCATGGATCCTAGAGATTAATTTCACAATCTCTAAACACAGCACATCTTACAATAATTCAATTACTTATGATTTTAAGAATGCGAACTTTAACAGCATCAACGTCGAATTATCCCTAGTTGACTGGGAAAATAGGCTATTGGGTAATGATATTGACGAGATAGTGTCTTCCTTTTACACTATTAACTACACTATAACTGGAGTATATCTAAATGTTGACGATATAATGACCGGTATAAACAATCTCGACATTAATAAGGGTCATGGTCCTGACAACCTGCCTCCTCGATTTTTGCAGAGCTGTTCAAATCAAATTTTGGTCCCACTCCATATTAACTTCAACAAATCGTTATCGACAGGAAACTTCGCTAAGATATGGAAAAAATCTTATCTCACTCCAATACACAAAACATCTAATAAGCACTTGGTGGAAAACTACAGGGGTATTTGCCATCTTATCAACAATTCCTAAACTTCTCGAGAAACTTGTTTACGATAAGATCGCTCCTTTAGTAGACCCATGTCTTAATAAACAGCAGCATGGTTTCAGAAAGGGACGATCGACTTCTACAAACCTTATGATTCTAACCTCCGATCTACTATGTAGTATGGAGAACGGTCATCAAATAGATACGGTCTATACTGATTTCAGCAAAGCCTTTGATCGTGTTGATCACCATATTTTAAATAAAAAACTACTAAAATTTGGAATATCGGGTTCTGCCCTGGAATGGATCAAATCATATCTCGACAACAAAACTCAGGTTGCCAGATTCCAAGGATTTCTGTCCAAAGAAATCGCAGTAACTTCTGGGGTCCCTCAGGGTAGCCATCTAGGCCCGCTGTTATTCAATATATTTATCTCAGACCTGTCGGAAAAACTGGAGAATATTCCCCATCTATTCTATGCTGATGACCTCAAAATCTATAATGTCATAAGATCCCAGAACGACGTAACTTTCTTTCAAACAAAGCTAAACGCTTTGCAAGACTGGTGTACCACCAATAAATTACAACTCAACATCAGCAAATGTCATGTAATCACCTTTTCCCGCAAAAGAAACACACAGCTGCAGGAATATTATCTCAACGACAAGGCTTTAGACCGTGTCGATCAAGTTATAGATCTAGGCATTGTTCTAGACAATAAATTAAATTTCAACTTGCACTACGATAATATTGCTGCCAGAGCCAACAAGCTTCTTGGCTTTATAAAAAGAAGAGCCCATGAATTCAATAACGTTCGGGTTACAAAAACTCTCTTCTGTTCGCTCGTCCGCCCAATCCTGGAATATGTGTGCCCGATCTGGGATCCTATATTTCAGGTAAATAGCAGTAGATTGGAATCAGTACAGAAGAAATTTCTCCTCTTCGCTCTGAGAAACCTACACGACCCGCGCGATTTTTTCAGCTTACCGCCCTACACGGACAGACTCAAGAAGTTGGAACTCATGCCGCTGTCACATAGGAGGAAAGTGCTTATCTCTTGCTTTACTCTGGACGTCCTAAACGATAACGTTAAGGTACAGTTCCTGTCGGATAGAATCAAGTTCAATACCGAAGTTCGACACACTAGGCATACAAAAATGCTTAAGGAATACCCTCATCGGACAGAATACGCAAAGAACGAACCCGTCAACAGATGTTGTATGACTTTTAATAGCCACAGTGTATGCTTCTCACCCAACATAAAAAAATCATCCTTTAAACAAAAAATTGTATCCCTCTTGACATCACAATCACCATGAACTAACCATAGACTTAAGCTGACAAAGTATAATTAACTATACCCTTTACCTGATAATATGGTATTTTGCATTGTATTTTCTGCATTGTAATTTTTGTAGCAGGTTTAAGTATGCATTGTTTGTCAATAAATAAATAAATAAATAAATAAATAAATAAATAAATAAATATGTTGGGTGGCTACTGTTGGTCTATTATAAGAGACACTGGTACTGCAATTATAAAAAAAGGCTAAAAAAATTCATCTATAATTTTTAATTTTGGTTTTTGTACTTATTTTTCCACATAACAAAAATATAAATATTTTTAAAATGTCACGTGTTGGATATTTTTATTATTTTTCTTAAATCTATAGCACCGTAGTCATTGAGAGTAAACCACTTTTCATTTCAAGGACAAATTATATGTAAACTTGTGAATTTTTAAATTCACAAAAATTCTAACGGAAAATTGTACCAAGGCGTTGACAGTACAATCACATTCACGTAAGTAAATAGAACTGGGTTCTATCTACTTGCGCAAGTGGAAATTCACTATCATACAGTGTTTACATCGCGTAAGTGGAGAAGAAAGTTCCACTTTCATGTCAAAAATTACTTACTTTCGCGAAAGTACTTGCAAATCTAAACCTTACATTAGAAATAAGTATTGAACGCAAATGATATAAACGACCAAAGTGTAAACGATATTTGCGAACATTTAAATTTAAATAAAAAGGCAATTATCACTCAAGTGTTTCTACAAAATGTAACTGGTCTGCGGTAAACACAATTTAGAAAGGGCAACAATTATTGTAGAAAAAAAACTAAAGGGCGCTTTCCCAATGATTTCTGAGCGTTTTCGATTATATTACACCATACCTATGAATGCGAGTTGCGAACGCTCCTTTTCGTCTATGCGCAGACTGAAAACTTATTGCAGAAACATGACTGGGCAAGAAAGGATGTCTTCATTAAGATTGTTAGCAATTAAACGCGATATTAGTATAGATATAAATGAAACTAAAAATACTTTCGATCTTGCCAGAAACCGAAGATTGCATTTTAATTAAAAGAATTTATTAATGTAGATTTTAAAATATGTATCCTACAGTTACATGTGTATAAACATTTCTGATCATAATAAATAATAAACCCTATAGGCCAGTTAATTGAGATATTTAGTTCAAAAAAAATCCTGACACTGATATTTTTTTTTAATTTGTTCATTGAATAGCCTACTTTAACCTCATGAAAAGTTATCACTCGCCGGGTTGGGGGAACCCCCTAAAAAACGACCCCCTAAAAAAAAATTCCGTTTTTGACTAATATCTCTTAAACGGTAAGTATTATCATAAAATAGTGTTTACAAAGTTTGTAGATTATGCAATTATCTACAAAAAAATATATTATACATTTTCCCGTGCGAATTGCCATTAATGAGATATCGCCATTTTAAAGATTTAAAATACTTATTTGCGACTTGTATAGGTCATCAGACGTTCAATAAATTCTTTGTTGGACTACGTAGCTAATATTTTCAGGGGTGATTCCTGGATGTATTTCGAGAGAAAAATTGTTCTAGAGAGGGGGCTATCCCCACTACCCACTAAAATACAGGGTGTTTACGAAAATAAAAATGTATTTTTTTAAAATTTACTTAAACTTTAATTACTCCTAGACTAATTATCGTAGAACAACGTAATTAGACTCATCTTTTAGGTAAATGTGTATTCTTTTATTTGATATAAAGATCGAAAAGTTGAGTTACTCCGTTTAGAAGATATGAAGGTTGAAAGTATGACAAAATCCCAATATTCTTCGTTTTTCAGCATTTTTCCCATACTTTAAACCTACATATCTTCTAAACGGAGTTACTCAACTTTTCGATCTTTATATCAAATAAAAGAATACACATTTACCTAAAAGATGAGTCTAATTACGTTGCTCTACGATAATTATTCTAGGAGTAATTAAAGTTTAAGTAAATTTTAAAAAAATACATTTTTATTTTCGTAAACACCCTGTATTTTAGTGGGTAGTGGGGATAGCCTCCTCTCTAGAACAATTTTTCTCTCGAAATACATCTAGGAATCACCCCTGAAAATATTAGCTACGTAGTCCAACAAAGAATTTATTGAACGTCTGATGACCTATACAAGTCGCAAATGAGTATTTTAAATCTTTAAAATGGCGATATCTCATTAATGGCAATTCGCACGGGAAAATGTATAATATATTTTTTTGTAGACAATTGCATAATCTACAAACTTTGTAACCACTATTTTATGATAATACTTACCGTTTAAGAGATATTAGTCAAAAACGGAATTTTTTTAGGGGGTCTTTTTTTGGGGGTTCCCCCAACCCGGCGAGTGATAACTTTTCATGAGGTTAAAGTACGCTATTCAATGAACAAATTAAAAACAAAATATCAGTGTCAGGATTTTTTTTTAACTTTTAGGAGAAAATATACTTCACCGCCTGGGCTACTAACGATATTTCGATATATATCGAGCCTTTACCGCCGTTTTAGCGCAACCGGCAAAAAACAAATTTTACAGGAGAAGGTTTTTTTTAAATATTTTTAAAAAGAAATGTGCTAGTAAATTGAAATTTTATATAATATTAATGATTTTGAGACATTTACATATATAATGGAAAAAAATACAAAAATATTTAGTATTGAAGCTATTTATGTCGCTTAATTTAATTTTGCTGTCATAATCTAAGGTTGTTTTGGCATTTACGATAAAAATATCCATTAATATTACTAATACAATAAACTATATTTTGATAAATAAATAGATATTTTATAAGGCGTTTAAATGAAATAGTTATAAAATATTGAAAATGAAAATTTATTTCGATTAAACAATTGGAGTAATGAGATCAATCAGCATAATTATAAACTTAGATAACTAGTTATTTAAAATGAAATAAAGTATTTCTTCTCGTACGAATGATCTTAGCCCGTTTTCACTGAACACCAGGGTTATCATGGTTTTTACACAAAACATTAACAAATAATATTATATCAATCATTTGGATTAGTGAGATCAATATTGTATTAATATAAAATTAAATTAAATATATTTAATACTCCTCATCCTCATCTGTTTCAGCTAAAGCATCACGTACGCTTCCATCATGCTTCATATTTAAATATTCATCTGCATCTGTTTGGAATCACGTTTTTGTTACACAGATCCTGTAAATCTTTGTATTTAGCTAAGGAAAGTTTGAGCTCTTCGACGTATAAAGGTGTAGGTCCCTTTTCCACAATAGCTTTGTTTGCTCTCGATCTGATGATGAAATCCATGTTTATTTCGTAATTGTCACTATCTTCGAAAAAACCGTATTGAAATTTAACAATAGGATTATTTTTATGAAATTGCACCACCCTTAATGAATTAAAATTAATCTTAAATTTTGCCGGTAATAAAGCTTGTGAAAAATTCTTCCAATCCATGAAGTCTCCATAGTTTAAAACATTTATATTGTAGTTTCTAGGGTTATTTCTAGCATTAGTAATCATAGTTGGCCACTCAGAAGGAGCCCATACTGTTTTATTACGCACAAAACTTTCAATAGTGCTATGAATAGAGTCAACAGGCATCATGGTGTGTCCCGGTAAAAGATAAGTTACCTTTATTTGTGTAATAGTAATTGCGGTTTTCAAGAAATGAATTAACATGGATATCATTGCTCGATTCCTATTTTGCCCGGCACAGCTATCGGAGTATAAATTTATCTCTGTATGGGTACCTCTTTGGTCTACCATAATCAAGTATTTAAAAGGGACTGTAACAATTTCATTACAGGCCCTTTTTCCGTCGCATTCACCCCACAGGTAACAGTAACCTTCCCTTGTACCACTTTCGTATATACTTTCATTATAGTATGCATACTTCCTGGAATAGTATAGGGTAACACTTTTACCGTGTGGAGTATTCAGGACTTTTTCTAAATCAAAGCTTACGCATAAGGAGTTAGAATCAGTTAATTTGCTCATTTTTTGGTCTTCTAAAAACAGTTGCTTACATTTTTCTTTATCTAGAATGTGATTTTTATATTCAGGGGTTTGCTCAAAAATAATTTTGTTCTCAGGTGATAAATTTTAGCACTTCTCGCAAAAAGCACATTTATCTTTTTTAGGCAAATGGAATCCGATATTAAAATCCCTTTTGAAAATGTTACGAAATACTCTTTTTGATAATACTGATGATTCTGGATTATTTTCTTTCACGTGATTAACATACTGTAGATACAAAAACGATATATTTTGAAATTCTTGAGGTAAATATACTTTAGTGCTTTTATTGCGACAACAGCAGCAGGCAACATCTCAATAAATGATTTTAACTGTGCAACTTCTACCTCATCAGATTTATTATGAGGACGACTAGTTCTTCTGCCATCTCGAGTGGTATTCAGAGCTTTATTAGCATTTTCGATGGTGTATCTCATAGACATTGGGATATGTTTAGGGTCTTAAGCAAAAATTGTTGACATATTTTAATATTTTGTCCATTGTAGCTGATAAAATAATCGTATGATTTTTTGCGAACATTACTATTGGATCTTTTTCTTCCAATCGGTTTTTCTTTAGCACAAGACAGCAGGAAATCTTTTTGTCTTTTATCACAACCTAATCCCCAATAGTGTTCAAAAATAGTATTGCGATCATCTTCCGTAAATTTATTTGCACATGAGTTACCACATTTTTTATTCATACAAGGGTTTGGTTGTATAGATTTCCCTACAGCAGCCTTACGATTTTTTGTTGCTAAAAGTCGTTTTGGTAAAGGTTTTATTTTCCTATATCCTCTTTTACAAACACTTGTTTCTTCTTCTATTGTTTGAACTGACTTATCTTCATCCGAATCACTGGACGATGAAGCAGGCTTCCATGAATCTTCGCTATCAATAGAGGCAATGCTGTCGTGGGTCTCCAAATTCTCGGACATATTTAGTTCTTGTTGGTCAAACAGTGAACTGGTGCTCGGCTGTATTAATTGATTAATGAAAGCTGGCATAGTAGGATCTGTTAAGTCTTTTATGTTCTGGTTATCTAAATCCATTAAAGTGTAAGTATTCTCATTATCTGAATCACTGTATTCGACAAGTTTAGTTTGAGGTAATGGTGTTAATAACGCGTTAGTATTGAGCTCAGAATTTAAATCGGTATCACAAATATAATCGATCAACGAAGGTGATGTTGTATCAGTTAATATTGGGTCCATGTCAATATCGTTGTAGCTGTCTGTTAGTAAGAATTGATCTAGAGCTGAGGCCTTATCTTGCTGTATGTTATTGAAGAATAGTACATGGAACAAAATCGTAGTGGTATTTAAGTTTTCCCCAATTCAATTACCAAAATTAAAACACAATAGGTACATACCTTAGCTGCAGGAGTCGACATTGCTGTTTTATTTGATGTTTTCGAGTTAACTATCTGTACTTTACTTAAAACACAATAAGGAAACAATAATAAATACAATTTAAAATGTTATTATGGCTGAAACTGTTTTTTTTTGCTACAATTCAACGAGATCGATGTCGTTTGTCGCATTACTTTCACGGAAATAAACAGGTCACGATAGGTTTGTTTATAGTAAACGCGTCATAGTCTATCGCCTATGTCGGTTGCGATAACAAGTAGTGTCACTGGCGCTACAAAAAATTGATCGCAAGGCGCTTACGATAAAAATGCTTGTTGTCGCTTACGTTATGGCTTTAAAAATATGTGTATTTACGATAATTTTAGCACTTGCTACAACTTTATAACGGTTAAATTTTGGCGGGAAATGTCAACAGGGATAGATCCGTTATGGTTTAAAATACTGCTTACGATAAAAAAAGCATTTTGGACAAAAGTGTCGCTTACGATAATTTGGCGGTAACGGCTCGATATGTTTCACTGAGAAAAATGCTTCGTTGAATTAACAGTTCGGGCCGTTCAAATTGAAATCAATGAATTAGTAGAGGGAAATTGTCATATGATAGTGATGTAGTTGGGAAGTTGGTTTTGTTTTTTTTCTTTACATATGTTAAGATAAACCGAAAAAAAAAATTTCTGCAGAATCGGTCCTGTGCTGCACGAGAAAATTGCATAAATGTACATTTTTTATGCATTTTGAGTGCAATGCTACACTATTTTTTTTAATTTCTCCAGTTCTGTTGGTCGTAGAAACATAAAAAAAATTGGAAAATACCCGTGAATGAATAGACTATCGAACTGATTCGGTATAAATACTTTAAAAATGAATCCTAACTTCAAAAAACCAAAATATATGAAATTTTGTTTTATTTTACTAAAAATAAAAATAAATAACGGGAAAATAGTCGGATCTTGATAAAAATTGGAGAAAATATGTAATTTGATGCTATAAATACGTGGATGAAATTACAAAAAAAAACTTTCGATTTTTACGGCAACAATTGGCAGTTTTCGAAAAAAATTTAAAATTGCCGCCATTTTATGCCAAATTATCGTACGGTAAAATATATTTTTTAAATTGTAGGTTTTTATGTACTTTCTTGTGAGCATACGCAATACTTCGTTACTTTATTTAAAATGTCTATTTTAGGACTTTGAAAAAACTAAAAAGTCCCGCCTCTGCTGGTTGGCAATTAATGTGTAAAAAAATGAATAAAGCTCGGTATTTGGATATTATATACCTACACTGAAGGGGTGAAACTGCTTAAAATACACTGTACACTGTAAACTGTATTTTCAAATATTCTTAGAACCTTATTTTTTGCCGTTTTAGTAACAACCAAATACTCTAACTATTATATTTGTATATTTCTGGGGCAGTTAGTGCTTTTCGTACACCTCTACCTGTAATAGATTTTTTGTGTGTCCTTCCAATGCTTATAGGCTAGTCGGTGTGGCATTTTGAAGGGACTTTTTGCCCACAGGCGAGATTATATTTGGAATCGCTTCGTTTTAGGGTGTGGTTGAACACCCTAAGTTTGCCCACAAATTGGTGAGCCGCCCGATTTTTGATGTGAAACTTCGCGTTGAGAGTAATTCTTCAAGGTCGGGAACGTTTTGTTGAGACGATTCGCCCCATCCAATTTTCATTCCGGGAAACGTACGGAAGATCTGTATTGAAGAAGACAGAATAGGATATATTAAAGAAATAGTAACCCCAAAGAAAAGTCTTTATATGGCCCGAGCCAAACACAACGAGCCACAAATAGGGAGAACGGAGCAATTGGTGGAGTGTCTGACAAACGACGTTAATATTCCAAAAAAGTCGCTGGTTTAATACTTGATCTCGGCGTTTGAATTTTATTATTTACTAGCTGGGGCCCGGTGCGCCTATGCTGCACCCATAAGCCAATAGTAGTAATCAGGTGATATGAATTTTAATATACAGTAGGAGAGTTTGAAAAAGGCAATTTTTTGGTATTTTTGATTCCAAATAACAAAATGTGAAACTATTAGAGATCTGACAATAAAAACCATCCATTGACATGGCATTTTTCGAGATATCAATTTTCATACACAGATGAAGTATCTCCATGAATCGCTTATTTTCTGTATTTTCGATAGCTGGGACCCGGTGCGCCTCGCTGCACCCAACGTTTAAACAAATCGGAACTCTGAATCTGTCCCTCTCAAAAAATTCAGTCTCGTTTTCCTTGACTTCGTCAAACTGGACTTTACGCTTGCGTTTCCTCCGCATGTCGTATGCATATGGATTTTTCAATAGCTTTCGACTCATAATGATCAAAGGTACTACCGGATTTCCTGAAATCTTCTAGGTGTGTTACCAAGGACTGATAAAGTTCGGCGATCGTACCCAGGTCGATTTTTCCAGATTGCAGGGACTTGCTCACTTTGTTGAACCTTTCCAGGATGTCATTCCAGAGAAGGGCCAGAAATCAAGTTTCCATGGAGTCTAATGAATTAAGAAGACCAGAAACCTTAGTGCGCGTAGATGGTTTTTTACTTGTGTCATTGGCTGAAGAGCTGCCATGATCTCATCCCAGGAGCAACATAGACTTCGGCAGGCGTCAGCTCGAGCAGACCATCTGGTCTGAGAAAGACTCTTCACGACCGTTGAATTTTCGATAGCAAAATTTCCCATCTGTGTGTCGATACCGAAAAAAATTGTACAATGACTGCAAATTACCGAAGAAAGATATATTAGCTTGACAAGACTGCTGCTTTGGCCTGTTTCATACGGGACGACGGCCAACCAACAGAAATCGTATGATATTCATTTTTTTAGAGAAGAGGGTGAGAGAGGACGATGGGTAGGGAAGATTTTCCCATCCAACTTTCTCACACGATTTTCGATACGACTTTTTGACAGCGGTGTGGTTGTTGTTGTTTTTTGTTCCTTTTGCTGGTAGAAGAAAAGAAAGAGAAATGACTTTTGTTTCACTAGGAAAGTACGTAAAAGAGAATTAAAATAAAAACAATATCAATAAGCTAAAGCGTATTCACGTACAGTTGGTTGGAAAAATTGGCCCGTCTGAAAGCCCGTACGACTTTTCATCGAATTTCAAAAGGGAAGGGACGATGACAGCAGATTTTGTTGGTTGGCCGTCGTCTCGTGTGAAACAGCCCTATGACTTGCTGCTTTGGAGAATTAGACAGTTTGAAAATTGCTGCTACCATAGCAGCTATAGCAGAAATCTTGAACAGACCCCTGGTCCGATGCAGTGTTGGGTGATTGGGAAATAAGTCGTCAATTATTGGAATTTTGTTGCTATTTTTTCTATAATCCTATTTCCGCCTGCCGTCAGAGGTAGTCGGTGTAGCTGGGTGGGGGGCCCTTAGGCTGGCTGGGCCCCCAGGCCGGGGCCTTGTAGGCCTAGGCGGAAATCCGGGGCTGCATATGCATAGTTCGCGTGACAATGCAATCTGACTTTTTTGTAAAAAAAATCAAGATGGCGGTTCCAAGATGGCCGGTGAATTTTACAATTGTGTTTCCCGAACCCCCGACATGGTATCAAATGAAAGGGTATGACAAGTAGAATACAATTTGTTGTGTGGCTTCATCCCAAAATTTATTTTAAAATGAATTAAAAAGTAAAAACTAATTTTGCATGTAAAGTCTTTATTACTCTAGCCAGTATATGCAATATAGGTACTTAAGTCTTTCTTAAATTCAAAATTTTGAAATAATTATAGATTTTTAAATCAAATATCTTTATTTTGTAGCACAATAATGCTAATTAATTTTTGTTCGTTTGAATGAATTTATTTATATTATCGTGTCATTAGAGCGAATGCCGAAAAAACGCCAATTAAATATAGCCTTGAACATATGTCGTTAGGCAACCCATCACCGTTACGTTTTCTAGCATATTATCTATCATTTAAAAAAAATTCATTTGGTTACTCGATCGGTGAAGGTTGCTCTTCTACGTATCTTAGACTAGATGGAATAACCTGGCATGTCTGGAAAGAAGGAAATTCTTCTTCAGCCAGTGGTTCTGGTTGTAATATACAAACCCTACATTCGTCCGCTCCGAGAATGAGCAACAGAGCTTTTCGCCATATCCTTCAACTTACTTTTCATAACCTAAAAAATGTTTTGTCCTGCGAACTAAGCTAGGAATAACATTCCACCATGACTTGACCAACGACTTGACGGACTATTAGTACAGACAATCATTCGTGAGCTTAGAACTGCCATATAAAAACACTAACAATCAACCTACCTGCTCGTTGTGTAAAGATTGCTTTTTATGCACCTTCTAATACATATTTGTTGATCTAGTTCTAGTACGATGTTTCAATACTTTCGATATTTTTCGGCTAAAGAACAACATCCTAGTTCGGCTACGCTATGGTTGGGTCATCAGTTCTGCTTGCTGAGGTCATTACTCTTACCACAACAAAGCCTCGATATGGAAATATCTGTTTTGTTTTTGAAGTGAAAACTTCTAGCACGGCACGTTGGACACTTTTTGGCCTGGGGAAAAAACTAAAAACTCGCATCACGCGTACTTTTTTTTTGCGTACCATCACCAGAGGCGGATCTAAGCTCGACTGCGCTCTAGGCCCCGTCCGATATGGCGCCTTTTTTGCTTTGTAGTGATTCTTGTTATAATAAAACATTTAATTTACTAATAATGAGAACATTTTATTATAAGCTTTATTAATTACGATGAAAACTCCAATTATATCCTAATAATTGATTTGCGGCGTACGTACTCCAATGAAAATGGAACGCAGCTTTTATTGTCTAAACAGTTTCTTAATTTTTTGGAATAAAATTTAAAGGGACTTCATTGATTTTACGTTTAACTACTGCTACACCACAATAAGGGCTGGTGTAGCTGCAACTACGCCGATGTGCGCCCAACAACTCCGGAGTACGTACTACAATGAAAATGAAACGCACCTATAGATGCCCTGCATTATGTGTGGCAAGAGTATAGCTTTAACCAGCTTCATACGAACAGCTTGTAACCAGAGGTTACGATGAATACGAAGCCGCCTTAGAACACTAAACAGGGCGTACTACGACAAGTTACAAAGCGGCCGGCTGTGAATAGGATGACTTTGATGACTCATTACTCTGGAAGTTGGCAGGGTAGATCCTTCAACTTTACAGTTTGTGGGAGTATTCTACGTACACTGATACCTTATTCATGAAAATAGGTCATAGGGTTACAAAAATACAGGGTGATATGCAAATCTCTAAAAAAAAACTTCAAAACGCACTAGCGGCTAAACCGTTACTATTCCCGCACCACCCTACCCCCCCCCCCCCCAAAACCATAAGATTATTTGCTCGTCTATCTAAAACCTATCCACAGCCGGCCGCTTTGTAAACTTAACGGATACACCCTGTATATATATACTAAACAGTAGAGGGCCTAAGATAGATCCTTGGGGAACGCCAGCAAAAAGCATGGCAGGAGAGGAAAGTAAATGGGAAATCTTCACCTGTTGTGAACGAGCAGCCAAAAAGCTATACATGAGCGTAAGGGCAGAAGACGGAAAACGAAGTTGGTTTTCAAATTTTTCGTAACGATCGCCAAGGTCGCACTGGTGGTGGTGTTGCTATATTCATTAGGGACCACCTAAAATA
This sequence comes from Thereva nobilitata, assembly GCA_963855945.1. NCBI lineage: Eukaryota > Metazoa > Arthropoda > Insecta > Diptera > Therevidae > Thereva > Thereva nobilitata. The sequence goes on from OY979695.1 coordinate 126,533,127, forward strand.
TAGGATTATCGGTCACTCAATGAACCTTGGTTGGATCTCTCCATTTTGCAGAGTGCTTCAGAGCCACAGCAAAACTAAGTTAAATTGATTTTTAAATTTTAATCGTTCTATAAATTTTGTAGCCTCTAAAATTGTGCGCCCCTAAAATTTTGCCGCCCGGGCCTATGCGTAAATCCATCACTGACCATCACGCGCACTTTTTTTGTGATTTTGGGGGTTTTAGTTTGTTTTATGTATTATTATAATTATTATGTATTCTTATTCATGATTATGTGTTATGGATTAATATGTATTTTATATTATTATATATTATTATGCATTATTAATGGTTTTATTTAGCTGGACCTAGTGTATTTCTTTGGTTCCAATCTTGCGACAGCTTTTTTAACTACTTCTACCAAACCTATTCTTATGAAACTTTGTACACACATTGATTTCCCGTGACAATGCAATCTGACAATTTTGCAAAAAAAATCAAGATGGCTGTTCCAAGATGGCGGACGAATTTTGCAACGGTGTTCCGATTCCATTGGAAATCGGTATCGGGGGTTTTTAGGGCCACAAATGACGATTCTGTGGTCAAAATTTGAAAATTAAAAATGGCGGCGCCAATATGGCGGACGAATTTTGCAATTGTGTTCTGATTCCATTGAAAATCCGTATAGGGGGGTTTTAGGGCCACAAATGACGATTCTGTGATCAAATGTGTTTTGAATCCATTGAAAATCGGTATCGGGGAGTTTTTAAGGTCACAAATGACGAATCTGTGGTAAAAATTTTAAAATTCAAAATGGCGGCGCCAATATGGCGGTACGATTTTGGCAATTACCATTCGAAATCACTGAAAGTCACTATTTGGGGGTTTAAGGTCGGAAATAATGAATTTGTTGTCAAAATTAGAAAATTCAAAATGGCGCTGGCAATATGGTATGCATAACAAATCACTTCACCAGAATTTTGTAGAAAAGAAAATCCAAAAATGACTGAATTAAGATTAAAAAGAATACAATAAAAATAGGTAAAAAAAACTTTTAAGTCATTCGTTTTTTTTTAAAATCATAAGCTGTACCAAAAAATATAAAATAATTAAAATACAAACGTGGACCTTCTTGAGATTCTGACGTCTGGTAAGAAATTGTGCAATAGTAGCAGTGCTGTCTTCTTATGTCGTATGCCAAGGGGCGCTGCGTCAGCAGATTAAGTAATAATCTGGGACTTTTAACAGACTAAAATAAAAACATGGGGCGCATAAAAACCGGTATAACGACTGTATAATATTTCAATTGCGCCCCTATGTACTACGTACTATGTATTATGTAATATGTACTATGTACTATGCACTATGTACTATGTATTATATGCTATGCACTATGTATTATGTATTATCTATTATGTTTTTGTTTTTCTTATTTTATTGCGACCTCAAGTAACAATAAAATAAACTTAAATGGAATATTCATAGAGAAAATTTATTGATCCGTATCCTCGTGTAGAGCTAAGATTAATTTGGAAATATAGACTGGCCATAGAAGTTTTCACTTCCAACGTGTGGTCCTATGCACACCAATTTTTTTGAAATATTCGAGGGTTCCAAGCGAAGGTTTTATGCGTGGTGTGCCATCTGTTAAATATGACCCCGTTTGAGTTCCATTTTCAAATTTTCACTGTTTCTTTAGAATTGAAGTAGGAACACGATAATATTTTTTCCAAAGCTTTAAGTTGGTGAGTTGATGATGAAAAATGCTAATGAAATTTTATAGACAAATAATAACAATTTATTAATATCAAACGGAAATTTTAAAATATACCACTACATAGAGATAGAGTGACTCAAGATCTTTAAAATCGACCTATATAATTTTTTTGTACGACTAATGGCTTCGAAGATACAGTAATTTGAATGGTCCGCCGGGCGATGTTTTTTGAAATTTCTTGTAATTTACAACCATGCAATTTTTTTCCCCGAAATATGGGTTCCATTATTTCATGCGTAGAATGCGCTGCCAAAATTTAAAAAAAATCGGGATGATCAATTAATATTTAGTGTTCGGTTTGACATGGAATGAGCGATATACAAGCGTACATGCATTGCAGACACATAATTGCATGGTTGCGTTCCGTGCCGGCTCTCACAGATAGCCCAAAAATCTGAGTAACGAGTCGCATGTTTTTGTTGTGTATGCTTGTGTGTCCTATGTCGAATTCGGCAATGCACAAAAAGTTGAAAGTAGCCCGACATTTGCGTGGCATGCGGAACATTCACGGAATATTTCGTCAGGTCGCATTTGAATACACACACTCCTATATTATCTGTCAACGAATGCAACGCATGTACGCTTGGATATGTCACCAGCTTTACTGACATTGAAGTCAAACCTTACCATAAAATGTTAAATGACATTTGTTTTTGACATATCATACGATTATCTGTCAAAATTTGCATTGAAAATTTCTATTTTGACTTGTCGTATTGTGAACACAATACGAAGTCAAAAGGACTATCAAATCGTAATTTTCACAGTAAAGTCATATGACAAATCACATAATGTAAAGGTACCTTTAGTAAGTGGTTTTTTCCTATATCCATCCTTTGTCCCAATTGGCTGGGGCTTATTCGCTTTTTTCAGGCCACTGACTGCGAGTTGTGTGTCCGTGATACCCACGTCAACACTGTCGCTCCAGCAAAGCTTTCTATATTTACAAGCCATGATGTAGAAAAATTGGCTCTCAAAATTTCCCCTTTATTGTCCAATAAATAGGTACTTTTTCTTTGCGAAAAATACCGCACTCGATTTTTTTTACCAAATGATTTTATATATTTTTATAAGCTTAAATTCAAAATTGTGTCATCTCAACACTCTTGCTAAGGTTACAGTGAAGGGAAACGCGTTTAATTCTGTATCTCAAAAACTATGCATTTTACGACAAAAATGTAAATTATCTTTTTTGTAGATAAATAAGTGATTTAACTTTCTTGTTTAGAACTTTTTTGTGTAAAGTCAATATCTACGAAGAAATAGTGCTTCAAACTCATATATCACTTTCTTTGCACTATATTTCTTTAATGGTTAATTCTACATGAAAAAATCCTGCGTAAGACTTATAGAACACACGATTATCTATAATTTTTGTTAGGGCTAATATTTTACGTAGGGCTAATATTGCACCAGTTATGGCGCTTTAAGTGTCGAAAAACGTAGATTCAAAAGTAGTTTTTTCCCAATATACAGGGTGTATACCGCAAAGTTTACAAAGCGGCCGGCTGTAGGTAGGTTTTGGATAGACGAACAAAAACTCGTATGGAAGGGGGCCGGTAAATCGTAACGGTTTAGCAGCTAGGGCGTTTTGAAGTTTGTTTGGTAGAGGTTTACATATCACCCTGTATTTTTGTAACCCTATGAGCTATTTTCATGAATAAGGTATCAGTGTACGCAGAATACTCCCACCTATTTAAAACTGTAAAAGTCAAGGTTCTACCCTGTCATCTTCCAAAGTAATGAGTCATCAAAAACAAAATTTCGTTTTTTTTAACTAAAATTTCAACTAAAGCCACCTTTTTCTCCAAAAAATACATAGTTAATATTTTTGCTATATATAAAAGTTCTGGTTCGTGGTAACTTCCGCCAAGAAGAATTTTACCTCCTCCACAACCCCTTCTTTCATTTATGATGAGGAGGTAATAACAGCAAGCAAATCTTAGGGCGATTTATCGGCATCTCTGTTCGCCTCAAATTCTGCTTTACCCGAAATTGCTATGCATCGTAACTCCCTGGAGTTTTTTTCAGGACACGTGCTCTATATAAATGTCGCAAAGATCTCGACGTTAGTAAATGCACTGGCCCTGATAATTACCCTCCCTTGTTCTCAATAAATCTGCATCATTTTTGCTCAACCTCTGCGCAAACTTTTTGCCCAGTCATACTTCTCCGGCTTCTATCCAGACTCCTGGAAACTAGCTCATGTTGATCCCACTCCGAAAAAGGCGATTGTAACAACCACTTTAACTACCACCCAATATCAATACTTCTCTTGTCGCCAAATTATGGAGATATTAACCAACAAAAAGCTAATGGAATATCTGGTATCCAAAAAATTTCTACTTATCTACTGACTAGGACTACCTCCTAGCATCTCCACCAAAGCCTCCATCGCTTTGGCAAGCCTGATCTGTTCGCTTTAGATATTTCCAAGGCTTTTGACCGAGTATGGCACCCTGCTCTGCTGCCTAAACTCCAAGCTATTGGAATCTACCCACTGCTAAGGAACTGGGTTAAGTGTAGGTAGTAATCAAATCAAATTCCGACGCTATCTCGGCCGGTGTTCCTCAAGGGTCAATTCTCCTATCCGCTCTTTTCCTAATATTCATAAATGATGTGCTCTCAATCCTCTCCAACCCACTCCACAATTTCGGCGGTGACAGTACGCTGCGCTATACCTATGCCTTCGACAGCATAAGACTAGCACGTGCCAGACCTTGTCTCTTAGATTGTGAACTCATGTCCAACTCTATCAAAAGGGACATCGATCTAATTCTTGATTGGGGCCGCAAGAATCGTTTTGAATTCATCGCCTCAAAAAAAAGTACGGCGTCATTGCTTATAAAACCTGCACTGATCTTCCTTCTGTCTCAATGGACAAAACAAATCTAACAGCTGAACCCTCTCTTCACATCTTGGAGGATATGCGATGGAATGATCAAATATTCCAAATCGCCAAACAAGTATCTCAATGCCATCTCTTAAGAGAAGTATATTCCGTCTTCCTTCAGCGGCCAGGGTTATGATCTACAACATCGGTGGGCAACCTCGGTCGTGGCCTATCGTAACTTTTCTCTCCACCCCGGTTTCGATTCTGAGCCGATGTTATTCAGTTTGGAATCCCGAAGCTGTGCGCGTCATGGTGTACGCCATCCTTCCAGCAGAGGTTGCTCTCCCTCGTTGTCGCAAACCATAGATCTTACCGCACAAGATTTTCCGAGCAGGTTCATCTTCCGAGCTTTATCTTCTTCAATAAATCTTTATCGCGATAATGCTCGTAGATCTCGGCATTGTAGAGTCTCCGGATTCGTCCTTCCTCACATGGTGGGGGGGGGGGGGGGGTAACAATTCTCCGAAGGATTTCTCTCTCGAACACGGCTGCTAAGCACCCACGTCTCCGACGCATATTTAAGTACCGGTAAGACCATCGTCTTATATAGTAGTAATTTAGACGTTATGGTAAAGTGTTTGGATTTGAAGAGCCTTGACAGACTATAGTAGGCTTTGTTGGCTTTTAGCAGTCGTACGCGTATTTCTGGTTCCATGCCCCTGTGGGCTGCTACTATTGACCCAAGGCAGGTTATTGATTTTACTACTTCAAACTCGCACTCCTCTATCTTGACTGTATGACCAATGTTAGGCCACTATGTATGTACTTTGTTTTGCTTTGGTTGATGTGCAATCTCGACTTTCCTGCCGCCCGCTCAATCTGGATGAATGCTTCTTGTACAGCTCTTGGATATTTTTTCAATGATATCAATATCGTCTCCATAACCCACTAATTGTGTGGACTTGTGGAGGATAGTGCACCCCAGTTATACACAGACCTGTTTGAGTTGAGGTTCAAGGGGTGGATAGTGTAATTTACCTGCTTTGAAAACCGCCTTAGGGTGGCTGAACAAGGTGCAAAACCACGCAACTTTTGCATCTCCATTGACTATTTGAACCATCGCAGGAATGTAGTAGCCTCGTCAAAGTTGTATTGCTATTATCATAGTGACTGTTTTACTGAAGTTATCGCCTTACTGCCTGCAACTTTTGCATCTCCATTGACTATTTGAACCATCGCAGGAATGTAGTAGCCTCGTCAAAGTTGTATTGCTATTATCATAGTGACTGTTTTACTGAAGTTATCGCCCTACTGCCTGCACGGCAATATCATACTCAATACAAACTCACACCACGCAATCCCCTTTTTCGCGAACACTAACTTTTAGATGTTTGTTTATACATATAACAATTTGGTGGTGGTACAATCTGCCACAATCAGTTTTTCCGAACTCGTACAGTATCCAAGAGTTCAAAGGTAAGGTTCATCGCCATTTGCTGCAACATCCTCAGAGTCCCTTGTCCTATCGTATTCTCTTCTACCCTTCAAACTAAGCTTGATATTACACATTGCACAAGACGTGAACGACATGACCCACCGGCAGAACAAAGGGTGACTCCTAACCTTGGTTTTTCTTTCAAAAATAAAATGATTGATTTTCATGGACGTTTAATATTCGGCGTTGTGAATCCAATTAACATTTAAATACAATTAAAAATTGAAAAAAAAAATCGAATTGAAACAACTATTTTAAATTTTCTAATACTGCACTTTTATTGAAGTCCTGATATGTCCTATTTTTTCATTTATTTATATTTTTGTATTTATATATGTTCTTCACTTTTTTCCTGCTTCTGTGTATATAATATATGCATTTATTAGAATAGACAGATATTCTCACTTTTTTATGTATATATATATAATTTCCTTTGTATAATAGTAACGTGTATTTATACATAATACATTTCTACAGTCATTTAGCAATAGTAGAAATACCATATTTTTAAATTTTTTTTTCGAAATATATTTTACATGTACATACATATGTTATATTCTTATCACTTTCAAGTTTTAATAGATATCTTTGGAAATAAATTTTACTTTATTTTTATACATAACATTTTTAAATAATATTTAACATTATTTTTAAAATTTCATCTTGATACATTTGTGCATAGGTTCTACATAAAATTATTTTTGAATATGGTTTTTTTTAAATAATTATTTCAAATAATAATTGAGATTTATTCAGAAATAAAATTTAATATATCTTCCAGCCATAATATATTAAATTTTATTTGTTTTATTAATAGTTCTTTTTTCTTTCAGTAATTTTTTTAAAGTTTTAAATACACTAAAAGGCCGAAATTTAAAAAATAGATTGGGCTTTTCCTAATGAAAGTTGTTAAAAATGAAGTCTTAAAAGCAAGCTTAAATTTATTGTTTAAGCTTAGTTCAACTGAAGAGGCTTTTTACAAATGAGAATGATAAATTATTCCTCAGTGCTGCTTGTATCTGTAAAAAAAATTAAGAATAAAGTGATCTAGTATTATAAGAAATTTAAAAAATACTATTATTCTTAAAAATATTGAAAATATTAGATTGTAAATTTAAAAATTTTATTTGGTTATGTGTGAAAGATGGGCCGAAAAGCAACCGGCCACTTATTGTGTCAGTAAATACTCGTCGCATAATGTGGAACCAACGCACGCAGCGCTCACACGCATGAATCTGTTTCCAGCTTAAGCCTGAACCAAAAAATAAAACGTAACCTAATGATTTTAGCTTTTTTACGCCAACTTGCTTAATAATGTAAAAAGTATCTGAAAGATTACCTTAACTGATGCCGCTTTCGGATACTTACGTTTTGTGCGCTTTTTACTGCACAAAACGTAAGAGTAAGGATATTCGATATACATCGATGCATCGAATTAAAACCATGTTTACAATACGATACATCGAATCAATCCGATGTTTTGAAAAGCTATTGATTTACTCGATGCATAGATGTATTTTCAAAAAACATCGAATCTGTTCTAAACTAGAATAAACCTTCTTACAGACCCAATCGCTTGCTCTTCGCCTTTCGGAAAAGTCAAAGAATTGATAAAGAAAACTATAGCACGAAATAAGACCGGAGAATATGATCATTCAGATCATTCTGACAACCCAAAAAAAATATTTTCTCTGTGAAAAGATCATCACAAATTAGTTCCCAAGAGCTGGAAAACGGTGGAGTCTGACGATGTTATTTCTGACGAACTGTGCTCGATTTTGAGAAAACACCGATGTTTCTAACCGATGCATCGTATTTTCTAAGTGGACACCCCTACGTAAGAGTAGGTACGTAACATGTTAGAATTTAACGAACATTCGTTAAGTTTGTTATGTCCATTTTGGTCAGTGCCATATAAAGACTCATGTTTGTACCTTACTTAAGCAATTGGAATCTACCCACTGCTAAGGAACTGGGTTAAGTATAGGTAGTAATCAAATCTAATTCCGACCCTATCTCGGCCGGTGTTCCTCAAGGGTCAATTCTCTCACCCGCTCTTTTCCTAATATTCATAAATGATGTGCTCATGTTTCTACCTTACGTTGCGTTAACTTACGTAACGCCTCATTTTGGTTCGGGTTAAGTGAAATCTTGTCGCAGACTGTGGAACCGAAGCGCGCACTGCAGACACGCATGTATCTGTCTCTAGCTTAACTTCAATATTCGCAGTAAATCCAATTTGGCTTGTGCCAGCAATTAGTGCTGACGTTTGCTGTTACAATCCCTGAAACACGCAGCCACGAAAAAAACATAGAATAAAAAACTATTTAAATAAGTAAAAGAAAAAAGAAAAAAATGTACAGTGAAAGTGTAATAAAATATATTAAAAAAGTATAAAAAGTGATGCAATCGTTTTAAATTGAGGGCCACACTTTACACTTCATAGCCAACGCATATTTGACGGACGAATAGTGGACTTAAAATAATCCTTGCTCCCTATCCCTAAAGCTACTGATAGATACACGCTGGTTTGTGGTGCGGGCATTGGTTTTGCGGTAAGTGACGACTTTCACTGAGATATAGAGCGAGTTTACACGGATGCATCAAATAATTAAATTGATGCACACTGCATTAAGCCGTGTTGTTTACACGGTATGTAATTAGCTGTCACTTTTAGTTCAGCGATTAAAAAGTGAATCAAATTACATGCAAATCTTCCAAATTTTCAGGTTTTTCCCTACTGGCTTCGTTTTTGCTTTTATTCTTGAAGCTCTTTAAAATATTTCTGCTTCATATTCCAATATTTAATCCTAATTTGGGGATAAAAACACGCAATTTGATGCATTCAAATGTTTACACGACAGTTGCATTAAATAAGTTCTGCATCAACTAAATTAATGCAGGCAAGTGCGTTTACACGGCTGCATCAAATAATTTAATTAAATTTGATGCAGTCGTGTAAACTTACTCATAGTTGCGGTGCACGGAAAACATGAAACAAGGTAATGTAAAAGCACAGATAAGTAATATACATATGCCCAGTCGCTGTATAAAATCGTGTCCCATTATCAACATTTCGCTAGCCAGCTTTTCCCTCCTCTAGCCAACTATTTTGCTTCGCAACCGTAGCCTTGTACGCTGTTGTCTCTGGCTAGAGCTCGACCAAAAGTTGCAAACCTCTAGCTGGCTACATGGCTGCAAATATTTTGCTTGGATTAATCACTTTCGGCAACATGGAACACGTTTCGCCTATTCGACTGGGCATCTGTATATTACTTATCTGTGATATTAGCTTGCTCGGGTGATTTCCTCTGCCTACAGTCCACCTTATTGCGCTCGTTACAAACTAGGAACTCGTTCTCAGAATGGAACAACTCGACTTTGGAAAAATCTTTCGCAGTCTGGTTTTCCAAACTTCTAAAATATTCAAGCGTCAGACGCAGGGTTTATCGCAATCTGCTCCAACACCCTTCTGACGACTCATAATCCTAAACCGATAGAACCTAACTATTGGACTGGTGGTACAAAGAGTGATTTCGGGGCTTAGAACTGCCACATAAAAACTTCCTATATCCCATCGGTTTATCTGGATAGACGTGACCCAAATTGCCCGGGCGGTTGTAGAAAATTTAAGTTTTATACTTATATATTGTAACTTGGTTCTTTTAGTTTTGTTACATTCATTACTTCTAGAGTGACCACCTCATTTTGTTGAACCTAATTGTTACTGATCGAATTTAACTGTTTTCTTAAATTAATAAATCGATGAGATAATTATACCGGGTTTTCCGTAATAACTATTACCTACTTTTTATCACTTGGAAATTCGTGCTTTCACCTTTTTTTTTAGCTTTGATTAAGACAGTTTAAAAACTCAATACCATTAATAAATTGGGTAGAAGCACCCGATTGGTTCATATATTATTAATTACTACCACTCTTATATGGGACTAAACGATAAACTCTTTAAAAATCGCTTGCAAATCTAAAATAAAACAAATGATAAAAACTGTACAAAACCCCTCCATTTGACAAACTCTTTTTAAAATTCCTTCAGGCCTTCAACTAATTGAAACTGTTGAGTATGGGGAAAAGTTCAACTGAACGTCGCTTTAAAAGAAGTTATTAACCTTTAAGTTTTTGAAGGACGTCAGGTAAGTGTTTGTTTCAGCCAGAGAAAACGAAGAAGAAAGTTGCGATTCTTTCATTCCTAATGTAATACCAAAAAGAACGCGGTACTAACGCAAGGTAAACATTCGAAAGTTCATACGGAATCCAGGTCAATTGATGTTTAAATAAAAATATTTCTAGCATCCAGAAGACAATCCCAGTTTGTTCGTCCTTGCAATACAGCGAAGGGTCGATACAGGAAAGGAACAACGCAATTTACGATCTGTGAGAGTCTCCATCGTGCTTCGTGTATTTTTGTTACTTTTTTAAAAAATATTTCTTAAATCAATTTATAGCGAATGACATAAGGCGTGACATTGTAGTTTTTATAAATCTATGCAAAAATGTTGTTCGAATCAAATATTTGCTTTCTTTGGTTGATTAAAGTAAAGAAGTGGGAAATTCTTTCTGACTGAGGTTATATGTAATGAATGGTTACCTGATGCTCCTTTTTTACCCCGCATTCCAACGAATCCGCTTGGTACACGTTTCGCTGCATATCCTTCGGGTGATATTTGATTAATTACATTCATTCCGTTGCCTGTGATGTCGCTTAATTCAGACTCGAGGCGTTCCAATGAACCTTCTGGAATTTTCTTGCCACGTACTCCAACAAATTTACCACGAAATTCAAATGGTTCTTTCTTACCTCGCATTCCAAAAAATCCGGAATTCTGTAAAATCAAATTTTTGTTAATTACTCTAACAGGAAAATTGTAAAATGGTTGTATATTTGTAAATCTGTTATTTTATGAAGGGTGTTAAATGAAATTTTTGCAGCATATTCTACTTATAAAAAATTATAAACATTATACCGGAGACAGACTAGAAACTTAATCTAGATTATGACGTCAGAAAAGTTCAACGGGAACTTAATGCCTGCCCCAGGTATAATGTAAAAATCATCTTGGACGATTTGAACGTCAAAGTAGATCAGAAGCCGGTATATAGGCTATATGGCGGCATCAGCTTGCATGAGAACACAATGACAACAGACGAGTCATGGAGATAGCAGAACGTAAGATCTTGTTCGTTGCAAGCACTACATTTGAGCGTAAAGATATCTATGTATAAAGCAACCTGGATAATCTCCTGCCTGATGGAGCCCCTCCCAACCAAATAGACCATGTGTTGTTAGACCGCCGCAACGTTTCCGGCTTGATGGCCAGACTCGGATCACTATCTTGTTGGCATGATGCTCCGAGAGCGCATTACATTCCAGAAAACCTTTGTATCTGCGAGTCAAGGCTGTATCAGATCGAACTTTTTGAGCAGCGGCAGAAGCAGAGGCAGAAGCAGAATTCTGCCTGCTGAATCAGATCCAAGTAAAGCAGAAGCAACGACACAATTGCTATTTGACAGTAAATTCTTTGTAAATAATTCTTTAATATTAATAAATTCTTCGTAAAATATCACACAAAAAATAAATTCCCGCGTCCATTAGTCATTTAAAAACAACTTGCAAGTGAAAGATGTTTGAAATGTCAAAAAATTCTGCTTTGCAAAGCAGCAAAATTAGGATTTGAGATGAAAAAGCAGCGGCAGAACTCTCTTCTGCTTTTCTTGTCACTTGACCAGCGTAACCCCCAGAACACAATGAGGCCGACAACGTCAACTTCTACGGGAAAACAACAACAATTTATATGAGAATTGTCGTTGTCGGCCTTGGATCTGATACAGCCTTCAGGCTCGAATCAACACAGCTCCAATAGGGAATGAAATGGCTAGAAACAGGTACGGTCATGCGTTAGAACTCGCGCTCAGTGGGCGAAGAGTAGAGCCGATATGACGCGCATCGACGAGAGCTGGACTCGCCTTCAAAATACTGTCATTACTACTGCTGACTTCAATTTCGGCGTAGGGATCGAAACGTGTGGTTCGATGATGAATGCAAGCTGGTAACTGAACGTAAGACTGCTGAGTACTGGCGAGCTGTTCAGCAGTCTTAGAGAACACGGGCACACAAACAGAAATACAAAGAGTTCAGGAAAGAAGAAAAGAGAATTGCCAGACGGAAAAGGGAAGGCTTGGAGAAAACTCTCGTTTGTGAACTAAAAGGGTACAGAGAGCGTAGGCCGCACCAGCAGCGGGAGTTCTATCGAAGAGTCCGTGGTATCACGTAATTCGCACTACGTTGTACATACTGCAAGGAGAAATACGATAATCTGATCACCGATCCTAAAGGCATTTTGAAGCGATGGAAGAGCACTTTTATGAATTGCTAAATGGCGACCTGAAGAATCGGAGGCTCCACCAATATCTGATGATACGCTGCCGCAACCAAGCTTAGAAGAAGTTAGCAGAGCCGTAAACTGGCTCAAAAACAAGAAGGCCTCAGTTGCAGTCGGCATCCCTGCGGAGCTTGTTAAATACGGTATGGCTATACTACACCAAGCGATCCATGAATTAATTGTGCAAGTATGGGAGCGGGAAGCGATGCCAGAAGACTGGAAAAAATGTATCCTGTGCCCCGTACATAAAAAAGGAGATATCACAACGCGCAACAATTATATCAATTCTCCACTCTTCTAGGATCTCCCCATACGCTACAAACATTATAGGTCAATACCAGTGTGGCTTTACGCTAGGCAAATCAACAACTGATCATATTTTCAATTTTTGGCAGGCGAAGGAGAAAATGTCTCAAGTTTCAAAACTCAGTCCGAAATTTCTTCATAGACTCTAAAGCCGCCTATGATAAGCATAGCCAGAGTAAAGCTTTAGAAAGCCACGAGAGAATTCGGCATCCCCAAATACTCACATGATTTTGTAGTTTGACCAGGACCAATGTCACAAGCCAAGTAAAAATAGCTGGAACAGCGTCTAGACCAATCAACATCTATAGAAAATTTTCGGCTCATGATAACTTCGATTAAGAAAATTTTTACTGCAACCGCTTCTTTTATTCTCAAGGGGAGGTGACCAGAACATTCGTTACTTGGCGAGTCTGGTCTGGTTGCTCCAGATATCTGCTATCTCTTAACCTCCCAGGCTGAGCTTTCACCGAGGATTTAAAATGTGTATCTCGATATCTGGGATTTCTTAAGTTAAAGTTCTATCTACGGCCTGCAGCCCGGGGCACAATCTAAAAGTACTACATTCGGCCGCGCCTTGAATATATTACATATATCTGAACTGGCGCAAATTGTACAACCCCTTAAAATTTAAAATTTTGTGCTCTAAAAGTTAAATTGTTTAAAGGTCCCGAAGGTTCAAGCAAACTAGCGAATAAGTGGTACTAAAAGTAGTAGTGATGTGGTCAGACACCAGCGTGGTAGGGAGAGCAACATGTAGTGTATTCAAATATGCACGTGCCGTAACTATCTCGAACTGTTGGAAAAGAGATCATAACCTCCTTACGGTGGCCACTGGAAGCTGTTCTGTATGGATGGGCTAATATGACCGGCGTACCAAGCCAAGATGTAAAGTTATCGTGTTGAGGGCTGCATGTGAGTGGGTAGGTTTTGTACTGTATTTAAGGACACCGGGCGCATCCAGTTGTACCTATAATGTCTATGAAGGCTCTGTCAGGATGGATCTTCCCTTCTTATGGTGAGTTTACACGAATGACACACCTGTCATTTTTTCGGTTATAATTTGTGTCATTATTTCTGTCATAAAAAATGACAAAAATTGGTGTCATAAAAGTTGTCAGAAATAATGACACAAATTGTGACCGTGTAAACGATAATGACAAGTCGTCATAAAATAATGAACTTGCTCATTCTTTTATGACAGATTGTCATAATTTAAATCCTGTTGTGTTCTATGTTTTTCGCAGTAATTTCAATAGTAATCAAAAATAATGCAATGAAATACACTTCTTTCAATATTTATTTGCGAAAGTGGTTGATTTATACCAAATCAAGCCAAGTGATAAGGGATAATCCTAAAGGGTTAACCTAAATCGACTGAAAACAAAATTTATAAAAAATTGTTTTTCCAACGTTATGCTTCAAATTCGATTGAATGCTTATTGTCAGGTACAAATAAGTTGTTTTCAACCCTTAAGGAGTTAAAACTACCTCTACAATTTTAAAAATCAACTCCAACTACGCATTTAATCAAATTTGAAAGGGTATAAATCAACCACTTTCGCAAATAAATATTGAAAATAATGCATTTCATTGGATTATTTTTGAATATTATTGAAACTATCGCGAAAAAAAACCTTAAAAAGGGGTGTTTTTTGCATTTTTAAGGGTGACGCCTATATTTCAGGACGGTAGGATCCCGATTTTCGTGATCAGCGACCCAAAAAGCATTTAGGGAACGATTTTAATAACAGTGTTATGTTTCGGCACCCTAACGCGCGTTGTGAATGCACTACATAAAGTAATTAAGCATCTGCAAATACACAAAGACACTAGTCACCAATTCTTTCCGAAACAAACAGGATCATACAGTAATAAAACAATTGCGAATGCTGGAGACAAAAGAAGCCGCCTTAAAAGGGATACAAATTCAAAACACAATCGGCATTTATATGTATAAGAAATTGTATAACGAAAACTATAGCCTCGGCAGTCAAAAACAAACAGAACATATTCTTATGCAATGCCCGGTCCTTGGCTCGAATCAAACTATTTATGACCACTTGCCATAAATTAATGACATTTTATGACAAAGCTCCATATATGTCATTATTTGTCATTATTTTCGTCGTGTAAACAGCAATGTCATTATGACCAGATTATGACCAGAGATTATGGCAATAGTCATTTTTTGTCATCCGTGTAACCGGGGCATTACCATACGCGGCTTTGCCCAAAGTTTCTGTACCCATCAGAAAATTGGCAGCAGCAGTTCCCATATTATCCAGCGAAGCAGGGACCCTAGCAGAAGAAAAGCTTTCGTGAACTCCTTCCCAATACACTGAAGGCAGAGCTGCGATCAGGAACCCGGGAAGCCCCAGTTGGCTGGGATCGCCTTGGCAGTGGTACGTCGTTCAACGTGACCCTCATCGAACAGTCAAGTCTAAAGCCCTAGACAGACTGGCACGCTAATCGGGATTATGACGTCAGAATGACGTATACCGATATAAAAGCTATGAGAGTAAACTGGATTTATAATCCTCAATATACAACTCGATTTGCCTGGATTTGTTTACCATTTACTGCCATCAGCGCCATTAGTGGTGAGTTACTTTATCAAAATTGAATGGCATCTCCTAGTTGAAAACGTAAGAAAAATATTTATTGTGGGAACACTTCGTAGGAAACAAGGGAAAAATACACAATTATTTAATTTAAAAGTAATTGAGAACTTAGGGAGTCTACCAAGGTAATAGTTAAAACGTTTATATCAGCTGACAATTAATCTGGATCAAGAAGCCGGATGTGTCACTATGATATTAATCCGGATTCCGAAAGTCAAGTATGACGTCATAATCCGGATTAAGTGTGCCAGTCTGTCTAGGGCTTAAGGGTGAAGACACAAAGAAAGCAGGTTGCCTGTTTTCCTATTGCCAGCGTCTACCGGCGCCGATCGGCACAAAGAATGTTTCCATGCCATTAAATAAGTATGTGCATAGTAAAAGCAGAAACGCGCTTTTCGGCGCGGGTTGCCGGCATCGAAAAGTTTACCGGAATGAATCTAGAATTCTTTTCGCGCAGGTTCAGTCAGGCTACGTTTGATTGGAATATTTTTATGTATAATAAAACAATAATTAAATTATCTGATAATCACAACAAGCCTCTCTTCTAGTAAAAGAGGCTGTTCTACTTTATTTAACACATTCTGATATATTGGAAAAATGTATCTTTGTCATTTTTAGCTGTATAAGCAAACGATGATCACGATTTTTGTCTTGACCACATACTTGGAAGTGGTTGGTCATTTTACCTGCTTTTACATGCATTTGTTATGGCCATGAGCCACGGCAGATCCGCGCCGATCACTGCCGGTATCCGCCTGCAGGAAATCTGAAAGCAGATACCTGTTTTCTTTGTGTCTTCACAGTAAGGGACAAGCCACTAGGCAGACTGCTTAACCTGTTCAAGGAGTCTGGCCTACAAATATGAGGTATAGCGTTGTAGTACAATAGGCCAAGAGAGTGGCCGTGGTACTTTTGGACCCACTACCTCACCAAAAGATGAAGAAGCAGAAAGTAGCAGCGAACTGATCTTTCTCTATGGTGCAGGGAAAATAAATAGAAGAATATTTTCAAATGTTCCCACTTTTTTTATAGTTTTAGATTATTTAGTAAAAACTCTCTATTTCAAAGGATGTTTTTCAAACCAATCCTAACAGCTACATTGAATACATAGATTGAAAATAAGCTAAAAACTAACAACGGAATAACAATTTAAATACTCACAAAAGGCTGTTTCTTTCCTCTAATCCCAAAAAATTGCGCCAATGATCGTTTCTCTTCATATTGTGGTGTATTAAACTTCTTCCCACGCATTCCGAAAAATCCCTTTGGATCTCTCTTCTCCTCCTCCACACCATCGTATAATTGGTTGAAAGATTTCTTGCCACGCATTCCCATAAAACCTGTAGGTGCTCTCTTCCCATTTGCATCGTAGCTGTATCCTTCATATGTTTTCTTTCCCCTCATGCCAAAGAATCCAGCAGCTGGTGCCCGTTTTGAAATTGGCCTAGAGCTCCACTCCGGCATATGATCATCTTCTGTATCGTAAAGATTGTGCAGTTCATCTTGAAGGTAGCTTGCCTCGTCTAAATCTTCATAGTGGTCCAAATCGCTGAATTCCTTCTTGCTTCCGAGTCCTAGTGAAGATATATTAGTTTGTATAAAAAACATTTTCCAAATCACCTAGAAATTCCATTGGGACTCTATTGTCATTAAACTTTTTCCCTCTCATTCCAACGAATCCGTAAGGCGCTCTTTTAAGATTGGAATAAACAAGTTTACCGCTTGGATCTGCACCATCCTGACTACTAAAGTCTGAGTACTCGTAGTCCTTCTTTCCTCGCATTCCCATAAATCCTACCGGGGCCCGTTTAAATATTGATAGCTCCGGTAAATTCCTGCACACGTGGAAAGAAAAGTTTTTAACTTCATTAATGTCAATAAAAGGCGAGGTTATCTTACCTTAAATTATCTTGGATTTGTAGTCCTTCATTATGATTTGAATGTGTCGAAAGATCTCCTCCAGAAGCGACCTCCTCTAAAGGCGGTTTGCTATCTGTCAGTTCACCTATGCTACGTCTCTCTCTGTTTGCCTAAAGATAAGACATTTTTATCACTCCAATTCGAAACTTTGTTTCAGTTTATTTATGATAGTAAAAATACCGTTAAAACTTCATTTGAGATTCCACTGGTTGAAACTATTGATGTTGCACACAAGGATAGCACCGCAACAAGGTACGCCATCTAATTAGCCTGAAATTAAGTCAGAGAAAAGGATTCAACGTTTAGATAAAAACATTTTTCTCACTTCCGTTACAAATTGTTCCTTAAGTCTTGTCTACGTAATCTTAAAACAACAATAATGTAAGTTGGTGGATGGGAGTTTTTAGAGACAATAAAAGCGTGTTTTTCTAGGGTAAATATGCGATTTAATTAAAAGATAAAAAAATGAAGGTTATATGCATTATTTTTCTGGCAGCATCAAGTGCTTTATAAAAGTTTAAAACAGTTCATGTTTATGGATGGGGAAAAATTAAGTTAGTTAAAGCAGAAAGGATATAAATACTGATAATGGCAACTCTTTTATCATGCATGAAACTGTTTCCCAAGAAGAAAGTACAAGTTACCCCGTTAAAATGTACTTGTTCCTCATCTAAAGGAACTTTTTTTTCTATTTTTTAAATCTAGATATCTATCCAGGCTATTTCTGTTTTTATGGTCAATAGTATTGAAAACGTTTTCAGTATTGACCGTGTTGTTGCACACAGGCTGTGATGTGATTGTAAGGCGTGAAACACATTCAGAGCAGCAAGCACCAAGCCGCAAGTACCAAGTCGCAAGTACCAAGCATCTGATACCGAAAGAAGCCACATTCAGAGCTCCAAGCCGCGAGTATCATACAGTATTGTCAACTTAACGTATTTATAAATTGTCACTACTAAGTGGGATGATACACCAGTCAACGTGTTGATGCAACACCATGTCAGTTTGTTGAGCGGAGGTGATACACGAGGCAACGCGTTGCACTCAACACTTTCTATAATACAATGCGATTTTATATGTGTAAATCAGTTGAGCATAAGTTTTGCTGTCAAACAAAAATTTTCTTTTAATATTCCATGAATCTGAAAGTCAAACTAAAAAATAACACAACGAAGAACATAGCAGGGCGACGGCCTAAAATGCATCTGATTTTTTTCGAATTTCTGAATTTTTTCCGACCCATAACCGCTTGACAGTTACGCATACATAAACATTTTTCATGCAACAGGAGGAAAGATAGAAATCGTTTCTAGTTTCGGTCAACACCGCAAAGTTCGCCCTTACCCTTACCTTGGCCCACGAACTGCGACGTGACAGCTCGTGTTGATCAACATGTTGAGTCGTGTATCATCCCCCTAACAAGAAAACAATATGAATTTTGAAGACAAATGTGAAATATTGCTTTTGGTCTGCATCTGCAATGCAATTTATGGTTATGATTGATTTCGTAATAAATAATAGAAGACTTTGGACAAGAGAACTTAATGAACCCGAAGAACGTACAAGTGATTTTTTTGGCAGAGTTTTCTCTATTATTTTTTGTTCCATTTTTAATAATAATACATTATTATAAAAATTATTTGCTATAAAGTAAATACAACCTGTCAACACTTTGAGAGCTATGAAAATAACATTTTTCTGTTGGCATAACTACGGCATCAAGTAGCAAAATTTAAAACTTTCCAAACTTGGGTATCAAGCATCATTTGTTACTGGTATCAAATGATGTTTGCTACGGCGAATGTGAAAGCTGTCATAAAGTTTCTTCTTCTTCTTTCTTTAACGGCTCTACAACCGGGATCCGGTCCTGGCCTCTCGCAACTGTTCTCTCCACCGGTCCCGATTCTGAGCCGATGTCATCCAGTTTGGCATCCCTATGCTCTGAGCGTCCTGGTCTACGCCATCCTTCCAGCGGAGGTTGGGTCTCCCTCGCTGTCGCACCCCATAAGTCTTACCGCAGAGAACTTTCCGAGCAGGCTCATCTTCACTCATACGAGCTAGATGTCCTGCCCACCGGAGTCTACCGAGCTTTATTTTCCTCACAACATCTATGTCGCGATAGCGCTCGTAGATCTCGTCATTGTAGAGTCTCCGGAATCGCCCTTCCTCACATACGGGGCCAACAATCCTCCGAAGTATTTTCCTCTCGAACACCGCCAAGAGGTTAGAGTGCTTTTTGCTAAGCACCCACGTTTCGGATGCATATGTGAGGACCGGCAAGACCATCGTCTTATATAGTAAAAGTTTAGACGTTATGGTTAGATGCTTGGATTTGAAGAGCCTTGACAGGCTATAGTAGGCTTTGTTGGCTTTTAGCAGTCGTGCGCGTATTTCAGGTACCATGCTATTGTCGGCTGCTACTATTGACCCAAGGTAGGTAAATGATTTTACCACATCAAACTCGTGTTCCTCTACCTTGATTGTGGGACCAATGTTAGGTGTTCTTGCAGACGAGGCCACCATGTACTTTGTTTTGCTTTCGTTGATGTGCAGTCCTAGATTTCCTGCCGCCCGCTCAATCTGGATGAAAGCTTCTTGTACAGCTGTTGATGTTCTTCCAATGATGTCGATGTCGTCTGCGTAAGCCAGTAATTGGGTGGACTTGTGGAGGATTGTGCCCCTTGATGTCACGCCCGAATCTCGGATCACTTTCTCCAACGCCAGGTTGAAAAGGAGGCAGGCCAGACCGTCCCCTTGTCGGAGTCCATTATAGATGTTGATTGGTCTGGACAGTGTTCCGGATACCTTTACTTGGCTTGTCACATTGGTCATGGTCAACCTACATAGTCTTGTCAGCTTATTGGGAATGCCGAATTCTCTCATGGCTTTGTAGAGTTCTACTCTGGCTATGCTATCATAGGCGGCTTTAAAGTCTATGAAGAGGTGTTGGATTGAGTTTTGAAACTCTAGACATTTTTCCATAGCCTGCCTCAAAGTGAAAATCTGATCGGTTGTTGATTTGCCTGGGCTGAAGCCACACTGGTATTGGCCTATGATGTTTCTAGCGTATGGGGCCATCCTGTTTTGTAGGATGGCGGAGAATATCTTATACGCGGTACTCAACAACGTTATACCACGATAATTGCTGCACGTTGTGATATCTCCTTTTTTATGTACCGGGCAGAGGATGCCTTTTCTCCAGTCTTCTGACATCGCTTCCTGCTCCCATACTTGCACAATTAATTCATGAATCGCTTGGTGTAATGTAGGCCCTCCATATTTAACCAGCTCCGCAGGGATGCTGTCTGCACCCGAGGCCTTGTTGTTTTTGAGCTGGGTGATGGCACTGCTAACTTCTGCTAAGCTTGGTGGTGACAGCATAGCATTATCCTCAGATATTGGTGGAGCCTCCAAATCCTCAGTTAGCTCGCCATTTAGCAATTCATGAAAGTGCTCTTCCCATCGCTCCAAGATGCCTTGAGGATCGGTGATCAGATTCCCTTCTTTGTCCTTGCAGTATGTGCAACGAGGTGTGAATTGCGTCATACCGCGTACTCTTCGGTAGAACTCCCGCGCCTGCTGCGGCCGTCGCTCTCTGTACCGTTCTAGTTCACAAACGAGATTTTTCTCCCAGGCTTCTTTTTTCGTTTGTGAATTCTCTTTTCTTCTTTTCTGAGCTCTTTATATTTCTCTTCGCGTGCTCGTGTTCTCTGAGACTGCTGCATTGCTCGATACGCAGCATTCTTACGTTCAGTTGCCAGCTTGCATTCATTATCGAACCAGTCGTTCCGATCTCTACGACTTCTGCCTAAGATGGAATCAGCAGTACTAATGACAGTATTTTTAAGGCGGGTCCAGCTCTCGTCGACGCCCGGCATCTCATCCCCAGGACTTGCTCTTCTGAGCGCGAGTTCTAACGCTTGACCGTAGCTGTTTCTGGCCATTTCGTTGCGGAGTGCAGCTGTGTTGATTCGAGCCTGATCAGCGGATACAAAGCTTTTCAGCGTTGTAATGCGCTCTCGGAGCACCATACCAACAAGATAGTGATCTGAGTCGAAGTTGGCACCTCGGTACGTTCGTACCGTCATCAGACCCGAAAGGTGGCGGCGGTCTATCAACACATGGTCTATTTGATTGCGAGTTGCCCCATCAGGAGATATCCAGGTGGCTTTATGGATATCTTTACGCGCAAATCTGGTACTTGCAACGACCAAGTTCTTACTTGCTGCCATCTCTATAACTCGCTGCCCATTGTCATTAGTGTTCTCATGCAAGCTGTGGATGCCGACATATTGCCTGTATACGGGCTCCCGGCCTACTTTGGCGTTCAGGTCTCCCAATATGATTTTTACATCATATCTGGGGCAGGCATTAAGTTCCCGTTCAACTACTTCGAAGAATTCTTCTTTTTCATCGTCCGGGGACTCTTCTGTAGGTGCGTGAACGTTTATGAGGCTGATGTTCTTAAATTTGCCTCGCACACGAAGGGTACATAGCCTTTCGTTTATTGCTTTAAAGCCGATAATGGTAGACTTCATCCTTTTGCTGACCATAAAACCTACCCCGAGCACATGGTGTTTCGTATGACAGCTGTAATATACGTCATAATCAGGTTTTTGCAAAACACTATTCCCTGTCCATCGCATCTCCTGAATGGCGGTGATGTCAGCTTTATATGTTGACAGGGTATCGGCCAGGTGTTGTGTAGCTCGAGTTTTGTACAGAGTTCGTACGTTCCATGAGAAAATTCTTAAATCATTTTGCCTTTTTCGTTGCCGTGGTCGTCGTCGTTTTTTCCAGTATCCGAGGCATGGTGCTCGTTCCGTAATGTTTGTTTTTTACGGGTGAGGTTATTAGCCTCACGTCAACCTTACTTGGAAGGGACTAGCCCGATCATGTTAGCCTATCCTCTCTCATAGGATAGTTACCAGTGGCCACCGCTAGGAGGTTATGATCGCACTTCCACCAGTCCGGAATAGTTACGGCACGTGCATGTTATGCTACATGTTATTCCCCCTATTCCGCTGATGACTGACCACCTATAAAGTTTACGTTGTTTTAGACTTATATTTGATGCTTGGTACTTGCGGCTTGGTGCTTGCTACCCTGAATGTGTTTTAGGCCTAAAGTTATTAAGTAATGCGTCTAAGGCCCGGCCGTTTACCAAAGCTTCACATACTTATTAGCGACATATTGCATTTTTTTATGGAGATAAATGTAGCAAAGCAGCATGTGACGATTTCTTCCATTTTGTCGCTAATAAGCGTGTGAAGTTTTGGTATACGACCAGCCTAATTCGCGTCGAACTATGGAGCGATGTGTATAACTTGGTAGGTCCAAGATAGGATGCGATCGCTCACTCCGAAGTGGGTAGTCAAGCCCAGAGGAAAGGAGGAGAAAGAATGTAGAAAATGAAACATCGGGAGCATACCGTTCAAAACTAAAAACCAACATGTAAATGTCATCGCATTGAGTGCTGTATGGCAGTAGGAAGTTCGGCACGAGTCTGGGTACGGGCACAAACAGTTGTAAAGTGCTTTATCCTGCCATGGCGGCTCTGGCAAGTGGGCCCTTATTTTCTTGCTACACTTGTGGGACTTTAATGTCATTATTTAAAAAAAACATAGGTGGGCACTGTGTCTGCTGTTGTCTTAGTCCAGCACAGAGACTTCTGTTTCGGCTTCACAATTCAAAATGTTGCCCATGAAATTGGAGAAATTGTTGAAAATTAGCTTTACAAAACTATCAAAAGCAGGACGGGCAAGGCAAGGAAGACTGAAGGCCTTTAAGAGCTTTATGAGACATGCACGAGGAATTGTGGGTAGCGGGTAGAAAACCGCGCGATGAGTACATTTAGGAATCCTAGATACATGGACTGGAAAGACAGCCGGCACTCAGACACCCGAGTAAAAGAAGACTCGCCCATTATTAGCCTGCAACAGGCACGCATACCTTCAAAACGGCTGCATGGCACCCGAAACAGGCACAGTACGCCTGAGTAAAAATAAGACTCGCCCGCAGTTAGCTTGAAACAGGCACACTACGCCACTACACATTTACATAGACTACATTTTTTAGAGCTAGAAGGCATCTTCGTACAACTATAATATTATTAGGTGGCCTAGCCGAGTATGATTTATTTTAGATACTATTAGAAATTGGGACAAAATTTTCAAAAACCCGTTGAATTTATTTAAAAACTTAACCTAATGTTCTTACCCTAACTACATACTATTCTAACTACTTTTCCTAACTATCACTAATTGTCGACTAGTTGTCGGATCAAAGGATTTTCTGATAATTCACATGAATTATAAAATTTACTGGCTAAGGAGCTTAGTCTTTCTTGAATCGTGTCTATATTTGACATAATATGCAACTCGGAGGTGGAGAAATGCCTCGGTAAGTTAAATATCATTTTAAGAACTTTGTTTTGAGCTACATGTAATTTATTGATATGAGTTTGAGCGCATTTTGCCCAGAGGGGAGCACCATATAGCATCACTGCTTGGAATATCACTTTATAAATGATGAGTTTGTTTTCCATACTAAGTATTGACCTTCTGTTGATAAAGGGATACATAGTTCTGATTAGTAGGCTTATTTTGTTTAGAGTCGATGATATATGGTTGGAAAAGGTTAATCTTTTGTCCAGGTTTATTCCTAGATATTTTACTTGATTTATCCATGGCACGTTATGGTTGTTTATCCTCAAATCTATGGTAGGAAAAAAACGAGGATTTCTTCTTCGAGTGAAACACATGGCTTACGTTTTGCTGGGGTTTAGTTTTATCTTCCATTTACAGAGGTAATCAGACAAAATGACAAGACCGTTTTGCAAATTTGAGCATATATTTGTGGGGTCTTTATGAGAGCAAAATATGGCTGTGTCATCTGCGAATACAGATGATGAGCGAGCAATTTGGTATGTTAGGAAAATCGGCAGTATAGATATTGTACAGAATTGGACCTAATACTGAACCTTGGGGCAGTCCTGCAGAGTTACGCCTTGGGGTCGATACAACTGACCCTAAAAATACCCTAAAAGAACGATCGTAAAGGAATTCACGGACCAGGGCGACGAGAGGTACAGGAAATTCGAAGTATAACATTTTATGTAACAAGCCGTCATGCCATACAGTGTCAAAGGCAGCTTGTACATCAAGAATAACAAGACCTGTAGATTTTCCTAATGCGAAATTTTTTTTATATGCTGAGAGATTCTTAGTAGAGGATGTGTGGTATTATGTCCGCTTCTAAATCCAAACTGTTCGTTGGGGAATAAGTTTCTGCGTTCAATATGTTCATTAATTTTACTTTTAATTACCTTTTCGAATATTTTTGCTAGATTGCTTAGTAAGCTGATAGGACGGTAGCTACAGGGATCACAAGGTTGTTTACCGGGTTTTAATATTGGGATTACTTTTGCTTCTTTCCATGAAACAGGGAAGTATTGAAGCTTTAGACAGGAGTTTATGATGAACGTAAGGTAAATGATTCCGCAGTTTGGAAGCGCTTTCAGACTTTTGTTGGAAACTCCATCAGGCCCACAAGCTTTTCTTGTCCGTGAGCGTTTTATAATATTTTTTATTTCTTTAGGGCGGACGCGCCAGGTCGATTGAATTTCATTGTTTGCAGAGTCAAGGCGACTCAAAGAGGTTTCAACTTGGCGAATAGTATCGGCATTACTAAGATGGGCTGCGATGTTTGAGTTTGCCGCAAATATTTGTGACAGGACTTCGGCTTTTTCATTAGAAGTGATGTGCCTATTATTTCCTTCCTTAAGAACTGGAATTGACTTGTGCTTGCTTTTAATGATTTTGACTACGTTCCAGAATGGCTTTGAACATTTCTCCATACCTTGTAGGAGTAAGCTCCACTTTTTATTTCTATGTTCGACAACAGATTCCTTAATTAAGTAGTTGAGTTGAACTAGCTCATTTTTGTAGCAGAGCAATCTATAACGTAGCCACTTTCTACGAATCGTATTTCGTCTCGATATTAGGTCTAGTATACATTTAGGTAATTTTTCTTGTCTTCTGACAGAAGGAAGACGCGGACTAGCAACTTGGATGCTAGTGTTTATTGCATCCGAGAAGGTTGTAATCATTCTATCAGCATCAGATTTATGTTGAATGGTAGAAAGTGACAAAGTGGGTAGGTTATTTAGTTTGCTTTTTATTAGCATTTGATAATGAATCCAATTTGTACGATTTGTATTTACTCTAATGGATTCATTGGTGATTGGGCTTCGTTGTAGTTTAATGAGAACCGGAAGATGGTCCGAGGAGAGTTCATTCAGTACATATGGTTGGGAAACTACGTCAGAACAGTTTGTTAGGTATAGATCAAGAACGGATGGGTTTGCTCTAGCTTGACTGGGTACATAAGTAGGGTCAGGCGGATATAATAAGTTAAAGGGATAGTTGGAATTTAACTCATGTAATATATTACCCCAACAGTTTGCTCGCAAGCAACCCCATGCTCGATGTCTACAGTTCAGGTCCCCTCCTAAAATAAATTTACCTCCTAAACGAATTAGTCTCTTAATATCGTTTCTAAATAGCACTTTAACTCTAATACTAACCACCTCCAGGAAAGTAGGCACAAACAACCTATATTGTATGATTGTCTTCAATTGTAATTTCGGCTCCTATGGTTTCAATTACTTTCGTTTTAATCAATGGCAGAGGTTTTACTCTCAGCTTTTTGTTTATAATGAGTGCGACTCCTCCACCTCTTGAGCCTTCTCTGTCTAATCTGTAACAGAAATAATTAGGATTTGATAGCGCAATGCTAGGGTTTAAACCAGTTTCAGTAACCATAGCTATGTCAATATTATTATGTTGCATAAAATTAAAGAATTCAAGAGACTTAGATCTAATACCTCTGGCATTCCAAGTAACTATTTTGGTTTCATTACGGTCCATTGGTTAGATATTTTAGTGCTAAATCAGTTATTACTTTGAATTGTTCAAATTTATCCTTACATAATCTTAACCTAGTTACTAGCTCATTTGTGAGGGTTTGGATTTCATTAAGGGAAAAAAGATTTTGATTTTGATTTGAGTTTATGGTGCTAATATTTGTATTTGTGTTACTATTAAATCTAAGTGATGACCAGTTTAAGTTACCTCCAGTGTTTTGGACCTGTCGTGTTTTGCTTAGCGGGGGAAAATCCTCATGTCGGGGTATATATCCTCGATTTGTTGGTGTGTTTCTGGGCCTTCTGATATGCATTTTTTCGCGAAAAACTACATAGTTTTTCCGACTCGGACAATTTTGATCAGTGGAAGAGTGATTTCCATGACAGTTTGCACACTTTAGTGCGCTCTGCGCCGTACAGTTTGCAGTTTCATGATGCTCAGAAAATGTTTGGATTTAATCCAAATGAAATGGAAAACATCGGATGTTTGTTGAAATTTTTTCAGTACTTTCATGCACTTTTATGCAGACGGACATTCATCACGAGTGAGAAGTGAGATAAAACCACCATAATTATATTTCATTAGTATTCTACCCATCGAAATTTGTGGTAAGTCAAGTAGCGGCTATAAAAATCAAATAAAGCGTACTATTTCATTAAAATTAATTGCTCAATAGGAGCTTGTGACAAAGAGGCACACATAAAATCTTCCGGAATGGCTGCGGCAGACATTAAAGGAGTATCCACACACATCAGGGACGTGGCCGAGACGTTAGATTTTTTCTCCGGCCCGGACACGGACATGTGTGAACGAGTACATATAAAATGTACGCACCAATATTTTTTGAACCCCTGATGGAACACTAATAAGTGTGGATACTCGTTTATTCGTTCACACATGTCCGCGTCCGGCGACGGGCTCATTCACACATGACAGAACACGGCCCTGTGACGTCCCGGGCCCGGCCCTGATATGTGTGGATACTCCTTAAAGCGGATTCAGAGAAAGAAGATGAAGATGACACTAGTGTTGAGTAGGACACGCACACGATTACAAAATGAGTTTGTAGAAAGGACTCTTTTTCCTTCGGAGCCAGTACAACGTCATACTTCAAATGAGGCGAGCTGCCATTGAAATGCCAAAATGACAAAAATAAGCAAATTAAAGAAAGAAAGAAAGTAAAAACCAATGAAGAGGCTTTTTCATTTAACTGCCACATAGTAAGAGTAAGAGAGTAAGAAACCTATGCCTTCACGATATATATTTGGGCAGTTCTACAAAAACTGGAATAAAATCGAATTATTTTTGGCCATTCGATTTTTTAAATGTATTTCAATATTGAATATTGGATATAACGAAGATTAATGCTAGTATTTTAGGTTTTAATAGTCAAAATATTTTTATAAGTTATAGCATTTTTAAGTTTTTGGATGACAGGGAAGTGAGAATCGACACTGGAAAGTAAAATTTTAGAATTAAAATTGCTTATAACTACAAAATTAAAGGCAAATTATTATTTCCTCACTTCAAAAGGTTTCTGATTTTAAGATAGTTCTCTTGGTTGGTTGGTTGGATTTCTAAAAGTTTTAGATTTAGAAAGTTGGCCCGTAGATGGTCCTTTTACCGTCGCACAGTGGGCCAGAATGTATCCAAAAGCGCGCATGGAAAAAAAGTTCAAAGTCCACCTAACGTTAGTGTCAGTTTAATTTCAGTATCTTTAGGCATGTAGCAACAATGATTAGGGCCCGAAACTTTCATCTAAAACGTTGCATTGGCCTCATTTCGTTCTGAAAATATAAGTGTAACGAAATGACCCATTTGATTTACATGTTAAATTTGAAAATCGAATAATTTCCAAGAGGGATCGAGAGGGATTGTGCGGTTTCCGCCAAAATATTAGTTTAATATCGTACTTTTAGGTTTTCAAATTTTAGCTGCAACAACTTGCACATTTCCGAGAATTAACAAATTGAATGAAGCAGTAAATCAATGATAATGATATGAGATTTGAAAATTGTATTATAGCACTTCAATATTTAATATGAAAAAAAAACTTTTCTATAGTATTTTTTCCTCCTGAACACGAATTTTACGTCAAAACGCATATATAAATTCATATATGCGTTTTATACAAAAGTTTTTCATATTTAATAAATTATTTTTGTAAGCCTGTTTTACATATTTTTCGACGGTGGCGCCACCTACGAATGGTCAAAACTCATTTTTGACCTTAAATTCGGAATCAGTGACCCAAAAAACCTATATAACCTTACGAAACATCGGAATATAACCGATTTTACGCATTTTCCGACGGTGGCACCACCTACAAATGGTCAAAACTCACTTTTGACCGTGAATTCGAATTCAGCGACCAAAAAACTATAAGATACATTGTTTATTTTAAGGAATCAAAATTTATCTTTGTGCAAGATCTCATGCGCGCTTTTAATACCATTCTGGCCCACTGTGCGTCGTTCCTTTTGTTGAGCGTTAGAATAGTCCCAAACTCGGCCAGAGATAAGTTTCAGTCGCACAGTGTTGTCACACTTCTTTCGCTCCTCCCCTCTCCGAAACAGTGTTTCGTTTCGCTCGAGTTGTGCGACCGCGACAGATTTTATCGACTTTCAATCCAAATCACTCGAAAACTGGACGTCAGAATCAATTTTTTTTTAGAACGATTCGTCAACAATCCTACAATACTATGTTAGTTTTTCAAAAAAAGTTTAAATGCGGTTTTTTATCAGTGATGAAAACTGTAAAAAAAATGCCTCTTCAGACGCATTTCTCCATAACGCCCATGTAATCGAATCGAAACTTTGATATCAAATATCTCAGTTTCTGTACGTCAGATCGTTCTGAAATTTCACACATACACGAGGGACGTTGTTTCGAACAAACATGTCAAATTTGCAGGAGAACTATCTTAAATAATATAAAAAAACAAAAATTAAAAAAAATCATCAAAATCGGAGCTCTTTCTGAGGACTTCCGAGAAAGTGACTTCACTGATACGACTATAAAGCCTACTTCACACTATCTGAGAAAGTCATATGATTTAACATACTTTTTTATATGTGAAAGCATATGATTTAAACATATCACAGCTATTATAGTTCTACGTTCAAACCTTTTGACCTTTTGACTTGTGATTTAGCTGTCGAAAAAGAAAATGGATGAAAACGTTGTTTCTGGTGTTATTTCTGCTTTATCAACATTTTCATTATTATAATTCTATAGAAAGTGCAAAAATAGAAATAAAAAAATTAAAAGAAAGATATGGAGTCGTCAATGGTTTCTTAGGAGAAATTCTGGCAGAGATATGGCAAGTTTAGTTTTCAAAGAGCTACAATTTGAAGGCGAAAACAGTTCAACAGTTTTCAGAATTTTACAAGAATGTCGAAAAATACCCTTTCATAAAAACCACTCCTTCTATCCTTAAAAAATAGCTACCTGCAACAGCAATTGTATCGGTACCTGCAACAACAATTGTATTGTACCGTACGGTTAAGATGGTTATTAACCTTGCCTTAAAAATAACTGCGCCTGGACAGAATGTCGCCAAATGGGTTTTTTAAGCGACAATCTTACAAATGGGTCTTTGTTTTACAAACCAGACAGATATGGACAAAAATAGACCGACACATTTGTGATTTGGCTGAACTTTTTTTAAGAGTTCTATATCGGAAAAAAAACAGTTACGTATTCGAGGATTTTTATTTTATTTCAATATTTTGGAAAATAAAAGGAATCGAAAATTTGGGAATTTGGTGATTTTTGGTTTGGAGCTTCATTATTAATAATTCATAACTTTGGTTCTATTTGAGCTAGAAACTTAATTTTTTATTCATTTTGAATCTAAATATAATTTCTTCATCAATTAAAAATGCGTCTTTAATAGAAAATTTGACGTAGAATAAAATGGTTAAAAATGGTTAAAAATCATTTAAACATTTTAATTGTTTATAACAATATGAATGTTCATAATTCCTATAGAATTTATTTGTTTAAAAAGACGCATTCTTTTAGCTTCAAAATGAATAAAAAATTAAGGTTCTAGCTCAAATACAACCGGACTTATGAATTTTTAAGCCAAAAATCACCAAATTCTCAAAATTTCGATTCCCTCTATTTTCCAAAATTATTGAAAAAAAAATAAAAATCCTCTAATAGGTATCTCTTTTTTCGATATAGAACCCGTAAAAAAAATTTCAGCTAAATCAATAATCTGTCGGTCAGAAAGGGGTAAAACAATGACCCATATATAAAATTATTTTCATATAAAAAAATCTTCACGCTCAGCTTTTCCGTATGACTTCTCAAACGAAAATAGAAGCAGATCTAATTTCTTTAAAGTCATATGCTTTCACATTATGTCAACGCATAACACAGCCGCATATGTGTTTACACTGTCATTGTTCTCGTTTTTGACTTAACATATGTGAAGTCATATGACTTTCTGAGATAGTGTGAAGTAGGCTTAAGCTCATATAAATTAAACTTTCGTTCACCCCTTATTTTTGAAAGCGTTTGAACTGAAAGGGCTTGAACAAGTTACTATTTACGAACATATGCAAACTGTAAACGGCCATATCTTACTCAATTTTTATCCAAAAAAAAAACAAAATTTTCAGAAAAGTAAAACCCATCATTGTGTTGTCTACGAAATTTTGCGTTTCATTAAAAGTTTTTCAGTTATTTTGAAGAAAAAGCAATATTTTGCAAAATTACAAAAATGCTCTCCTCACTTCAAGCTCAATTTTTTTCAAAACTAAGCACTGTAAAACGGTCAAACTTCTAGAGCATATTACAAGTATATTAATAAATTGAATTGGGAAGTGGTACCGATTAGGCGTGATTTTCACATTTTTTTGTCGTCGAAAAAATAGGGACCAACTTTATTTTCGTCATAACTAGCTTAGTTTTAATGCTAGGGACTTTTATAAAAAAAACAAAAATAAAGGTTTTTTCAAGAACTTTAAAAAAGGTTTTATGAGTTTTTCCCGAAAAATGCATTGTTTTATGTTTATTTCAGGTGGAAACTTTTAAATTTGGCGTTTGTAGTGTTTCACAGAGACGAGACGAGATTTGAAATTTTCTCGTTCTCGTTCTGCGCTTTTGATCTTCATATCGCCTCGTCTCGGTCTCTGACAAGATTCAATAAAAGATTGCTCGTCTTGGCCTCATCTCGGTCTCGTCTCGTACGAGAATTTCTCGTAAAACCGAGAGTTTGTAATCCCTCACGGTATACAGAAACAAGGTAATATAAAAAAGCTACACGGAGACTCGAGAAGTCGGCCGAAATCAGATTTGAGTCTCGTTATTCAATGCTACACGAGGCTGCCTTCGGCGTGGAATAAAGCTGGTGACATATCCAAGCGTACATGCGTTGCATTCGTTGACAGATAATATAGAAGTGTGTGTATTCAAATGCTACCTGACGAAATATTCCATGAATGTTCCGCATGCCACGCAAATGTCGGGCTACTTTCAACTTTTTCTGCATTGCCGCATTCGACATAGGACACACAAGCATACACAACAAACCCATGCGACTCGTTACTCAGATTTTTGGGCTATCTGTGAGAAGCGGGACGGAACGCAACCATGCAATTATGTGTCAGTGGAAAATCTCCGCATATCAGGGAGCCGCTGAATGCAATGCATGTACGCTTGTATATGTCACCAGCTTAATTCTTTATCCCTACATGAAAGTTTTGATTGTGTGTCATGTGCGTCCTTCTTTCTCTCCTCTCCTTCGTTTCTTTCCTATAAAACCGGGTTTTTCGTACGTCTTGAGTCTCCGTATAGCACCCCACAAAGAGACTGACCACAAAGAGACTGACAGCTTCGAATACCGTAGAAGATGGTCACCAAGTGACGTCAGCACTAAAATATCGTCTTACGAAATACAGTCTTTGGGCATATTCACACAGTGCACATTCATGGCGCCTAAAACCGGTTTTATAGATGAGAGAGGGAAGGGAGCGGAAGAACTTAACGAAACATTTTTCACGCAAAAGCAAACGCGTGAAAACTGGCACACATATAAAAAGTTACTTCTATCTCTTGCATTCTTTAGCTCTGTTTTTCTCTAACAAGTAAATTTCATCTGCAATACATTTAAAGGTTCCTGTATAGGATTCAAATTTACTACACTCATTTACGCCCCGTCTGAGTTGCTAGGAGTTGAATAAAACCGGTTTTACTCACCACAATTATGGCAGCGTGTGAATATGCCCTTTTACATTGCCCTGTTTTTGTATACCGTGAGGGATTACAAAATGATGATTTTAAGAGAAAAAACGAGAACTGATTTCTCTGAATTCGAATTCACTAACTCAGAGATGGAAGCCGGACGCTTTATCACATGCTTCCAAGACAAATTTAACTACGCCCGGATAACCATAATAATTATTAAAAATATAAAATATAAATGATTAGAGAATAAATTATTAATAAAAAAGAGCTTCGAATTTTAAGGCATATTGTCTCATATTATCTCGAAAAAACGAGAATGAGAATTTAAATAATCTCGTCGAGAAGAGAATCTCGTATCGGGTGATCTCGTTCTTGTCTCGTTCTCGGTACCGAGAACTAGACGAGAACGGGATTGTCTCGGGTCTCGGTGAAACACTACGTTTGACAAATAAGAACCAACCTTCAACAAGCTATTACTATATTTGTATTGGGTCTACAGACACCATAGACCCACCATTTTTTTGTTTTTTTATAAGCTACATTTTTACTTACTTTTTGAGTTATTATCGAAAAACCGTCTGAAAACGTGTTTATTTTGGTTGAAAAATTGACATTTTCACTCGCGAATAAGTCGAAAAGTATTGACTTTCAGAAAAAACTTTATAGAACAAAAGTTGCTTAGAATAAGCCAATCTATCTATTGCCGGACTTATTTTCAATGAAAAATTGTTCACCCCGAGAAGGAGTGGCATCCACCCATTTCATGAAGGGAGAAAATTTATACATAACCTGTTTTTTCTTCTTTCTTTCGTTTCATAATATAGCGACCAAGATTCCATATACGTTGCCCGACAAAAAAACCTTGTCTTTAACGTGAAAAAAAGAACCAAAATTATGATTTTTTCCACACGGTTTCATAAAGATTATGTATAATACACTTCCAACGGGATGCAATTTACACTATGCATCACTCGGTCGTCACATCAAAACGGTTTGTGTATGATGCAGGATTACACTTAGCATTCATTTTTATGCCTCTTTTTCGTTTAACGATTATGATGCCTTTGTTGTTGTACAATAAATGCGAATGAGAAGCGGGATTCCTCATAGTTTTCATAGCAAACCCCCGAGGAAGATGTTATATTTGTATTAGTGTGATGGATGGAAATGCTAACACCATTGGACGGACAGTGTTGAATAATCGTGATGTGGAACTGGTGGATAAATTCTGTTACCTCGGTAGTATTATTACAGAAAATGGCCGTGCAGAATACATAAAGCAAGAAGCGCATTATGCATTCCTGTCTCGTATATGGAGATCAGCGGAGATCTTAATTAACACCAAATTGCGGCTGTTCAACTCAAACGTTACATCAGATACGGTTTTGAGGGTGGGGCCGCTCCTATAATGTCAATGTTATAAAAAAATTTTGTTTTTTGTCGAACTGTGGAGTAGCCGCGATTTACTTGTCCGACATTTGTATCACCCAAAAGGCAGTAGTTTTTGGCACATAACACCGTTTTTGTTCGACGGTTAGGTATACACATTTTCCCTTCATGAAATAGACGACTTTGACTTGTCGGACGGCGAAATCAGCAAACAAATTTTGTCGGACACATATACCATGTAATTCCACATATTTTTCTTAAGCGATCCTGAAAGAATCAGCTGGTTATTAATAAATTTTTGGATGCCCATAATTTAGCAGGTTTGGGGTGGTAGAAACCCTTAACGGTCCAACATTTTTGTCGAACGAGTTTTATTTCGCGCGTATCATCGCCATCTCATGTGGCTATGATTGGTAAAAAAATAGTATCTATAAATTTTTTTAGCACCATAAAAAGGTCGACTTTCTAGCAACCTGGAGGAAAAAAGCCGCCGTTTCATGAATTTTCGCAGAGGAAAAGTTGGTAGACTAGGTGTCCTTAATCCATACAAAAAGTTTTAATAGAGTATGTATAAATTTTTTTTGTGGGCGGCCACTCTGACTATAACGTTGGCGTGTTAGAAAACTAATATACCAACCTTTTATGTCAACGTCACCTTTTCTAATTCTTAAATATTAATTGTAATGGCAATTAAAACAAAATTTAGTTTGTCTCAAACCGTTGAATAATATTGTAATACATATTCTGTAATATTAAATAAAATTATAACAATAACCTACATTTTTAAATTTTTTTTTTTAAATTATGACCTTGTCTTCACGCACCAAATAATTCTTGCCATAATAAAAATGACGGTGTAGTCTCAAGTATTTTGTATCCTTTCCCAAAAATAGCAATTTGTTATTCCGTAATGGCGAACATTATTTCTACATCCATACAAATTCTGGGACTTGATTTTTTCGACCCTTTGCTGAGTAGCAATCTCTCCACAGTTGTTGACAGTACCTAAATTTTCACCTGCGATTGTTATTCATAAAATCCAATTTTGAGACATTTCGGTAAAATCTGAACATTATTAAATGTCGCTTGTAACAAAAATTACATTTTAAAATGTTATCAACGAAAACTCAATTGTTTTAGCAGCAATCTTAAAGATTGGTCATAAGATTTTTGCACACATATAGAAATTGCTTTCATTGTTGCTTAATAAATTAAATGACTTCATTCTTATCTTAAATGCGAGGAGAACAACAAAAAAATATCTCCGTAAAAACATATACATATGTACAACGAAGACGACTTTAAATTGCCCTTAAGGAGCAGAACACCTCATACACGTATGTTCATTTTGTTCCAACAGCTCCTGTTGCCCGGAGCTGAACAGTTTCCCCGTTTAATCTTCCAGGCGTGAGGATATAAGGAAGATTGATAAAAACAATCTTAAAACAGGAGCCCGCTCCACTGAGCAATTCTTTGACAAATTTTCTTCAAATGTTATAAAGAATGTTGAGTTTTAAAAAAGGACATTTTTCTTCTTTACCTTCTTTCATAAAAGAACTGATAAAATCCGAAAATACGGAATACAAAAAATTATGTATGAAACTTAGTATAACTTTAATCCCACGATCTAAAGATTATGTTTAAACATAAAGTCAAAATCTATACAGAAAAGGGACACTGGATATTATTTAAGCTTCATAAATCTTTCCGTTTTTATGAATTTTTGTGGCGGAAGAAACGATGTAATGTATGCATATGCTAATTTGAGGCTGGAAACTTTTACCTGACCTAATGTAAGCCGACTGCTTTCATAAAAAATGACCTCAATGTAAAGCTTTTAAAGTGCGGCGCGTTAAGGGTAATGTATGCAAAGGGAATAATTGATTCCTTATAAAGTTAAAATGTTATGAAAATTCTGATTGAATTTTAACACCTACGGATTTATGAAAGAAAACAAAAACCTTGTACTATGGATTTATTATGTGTGTGAATTAAGGTTTATGAAGGGTTAGTTTTAAACATGGACGAAATTTATAATGATTTAAATTAAAATGCGAAAGGGTTTACTTTTGTATAAAGGGTGTTATGGACCAAGATTGACATATCCCGACCGGTAATAGTATAAGTAAAAACAAAGAAGTAATCATATGGTTGGGGGATGAATCATAATGGTTTTCAAATTATACGGGTTTGTTTGCTTTTAGAGTATTCAAAAAACCTTGTTTTGTGTTGTATGGGTATCACAAGGTCGTTTAGTTAAAAGTACAGTATTGTTATCTTTCCGTCCCGTAGGATCAGCGTTTAAGACGAAGCGAAATAGAAATGAGATAAGGCTGTGGAGATGGGAAGAGAGAGCACGTAGTCAATTAATATCCTTAGTTAAATCTACGCTGTAATATCTTAGACGCATGGACGTTGTTACGACATTGAATATGAACATCGTAATTACGAAACTCAATGAAGCAAACTTTGACCATCATGGAGTGGTAATTGTAGATAATTTTTCTATTTAGGGACGAAGCTCACTGCAGAAAATAAGAGAAAGGACGACATCCATAGATGCATCGCAAATAAAACTAATTTCGCACTAGTCCCTCTACTAAAAAAGCGGGTGTCTTTATCGTGGATACGGACAAATGACGTGAATGCGTCTACAATATTCTGAAAGAAATCGTTTTATTTTTTTATTGGTATCAAAAAGGTAGAAAATAAACAATAAAAAACAAATTGAAAAAACCTTGTTTATCAATTCTGAACCGATTGCTTAGATAGCTTCAGGATACACTATGTTCAATATTCTTCAATTTGGGGCTAAGATATGAAGATTTTCAGATTTTCCAACTTTTGAACAACGTACATACAGCTGACCGGGAAAAGAAAGTTGTGACCATAGATTCGTTACTTGCTACCTTAAGAAGCCCCATATACCGATTTTCATTGGAATCGGAATACAATTTTGGCAAACTTATCGGCCATATTGGTACGGCCCAATGCACTTAATCCCTTTTGTTTTGATAAAAAGGAATTAATAGGGAATTGGTTTGCCTTGGTGCAAAAGAAATGTTCTCAGTGCTTGTGCAGTTATCTGGTACTTGTGCTGTGGTAATTAGTTTCGTTTGGTTTCTGTGATCTTTGTTTTGTGTGCCGGAATATTTTTCAAGGTATTTCAAGTCATTTCATTTTCATTTTAATAATTTTGTTCATTTGACACAAATAAAAAAGCTCTCAGCATTTTTCTTTATTATTAGGTCACGTTCACATGGGCTGCATGCCGCACGACAAAAGCTCTTAATGTTCTCTGATTGGCCAGGAAAAAATATCTGTCTCGGCACATGCTCTCTCTCTTGCACAGCATTGCTGCAAAAATCATGCAAAGAGGAAATCTCTTATCCATGCGGCAAAATCACGGAACTGTCAAGTTCGAGCTTTTGCCTTGCTGCATGCAGTCCATGTGAACGTGCTGCAAAATCACGGAACTGTCAAGCTGAAAATTCCAAAACCGTATTTTTCTTAATTTTCTTTTTTTGTCACTTTGTCTTTCTTTATATTTAGTTATTAGTACTATTGCACTCCTTAACACAATTTTTTTTTATTTTTAAAGTAATCCATTTCACTTTTTCACTTTTTCAAAATCACAAAACAGCTGATTTTTGACAACCAGCAGATACACCCATGTGAACGAGGAGATGCAGGCATGCGGCAAGCTTTTTTCAGCCTCTCACGAAAATTTCCGAATACTACACGAAGGCAAGCCGAAGACGAGCTTTAGTCAACTTTAATCTTAAAGAGTCCTGTTTTCTCAATTCCCTATTCTCACTCGGCTTGAACCAAATGAGTGGGGTGACTAATGTGTTGGGGAGGCAGTTGGATCTTGTATTTTTTACGGACTCAGTCAACATGACTATTGAACCCAGTCCAATAGTCATATCGTCTGTTGACAATTGCCATCCTCCTCTGTTGCTCAATTATTGCTTCAATTCTGAGAATAATCCTTGTCCGGAGGTGGTATCCCATGCCTTTAACTTCAAAAAGGCTAATTTTAGTGAGCTGTCATCTAAGCTTGCCTTGATTAATTTCAACAGTTTACTTTCTGCAAATGAGTTGGATGACGACGTGGCATGATTTTATGGCGTACTATACGAAGCCCTGATTTCTTGTGTACCTTATGAGCCTCAAAAATTACCCAGTTCATCTCTACCTTGGTTCAATAATGAGCTCAAGCATTTGAAAAATCAGAAGAACAGACTCTGGAAAACCCATTTAAAGAGAAAGGATACTCCGAGTCTCAATTTATTTATAAATTTTTAAAACCGAATTCGCTCTCTTTCTTCTGCTCTGTATCGTGAATATCTTAGCTGTATGAGCGCTAAAGTGTTCACTGACCCTAGAAATTTCTTTAAATTCGTCAACTCTAAGAAAAAGGTTGATAACTACACTAATATCATGCAGCACACGGACTTGTCTAGTAGTGAGTCGCCTGCGATTTGCAACATGTTTGCCTCATTCTTTCGTCAATCTTTCTCACCTTCTGACTTTCAGCCTAACGACAATAATTTCCGCCACATATTTACTAACCGTGAGGCGAATATTTTACCTCTCTCAATTACCAGTGCTGATATTGTCAAACATATAAACGAACTCCCATTTGACTTCACCTCTGGCCCCGATGGTATTCCTCCTGCTGTCCTTAAGTCCTGTGCAGAAGTTCTCCAGTCTCCTCTGAAAATCCTCTTTCATAAATCCCTTGACAAAGGGTACTTCCCTACTCTTTGGAAGAATTCGTTCATAATCCCTATTCACAAGAGTGGTAGCAAGAACGAAATATCGAATTATAGACCAGTTGCAAAGTTGTCTGTCATTCCGAAACTCTTTGAATCGATTATCTATTCTGCAATCGCGCCTATATGCAAGAGGTTGGTATCAACAAACCAACATGGCTTTCTTGCAGCTCGTTCCACTACCTCCAATCTTCTTGAGTTCACTTCTCATGCTGTCGAGGGCTTCGTTTCCGGTTGCCAGACTGATTGCGTTTACACTGATTTTAATAAGGCATTTGACAAGCTCTCCCACTCCATTATACTTCTTAAATTGAGGATGTTAGGCTTTCCACGAGCCCTTCTAGCATGGTTCCAGTCTTACTTAGTTGACAGGACCTACCAAGTTCTTTTTCGTGGATCCAAATCGGTAACCATTGAAGCGTCATCCGGTGTTCCTCAAGGAAGTCATCTTGGTCCCCTGCTCTTTATCCTATCAATTGATGACATTGTTCCCTTGCTAAGACACTGTAGAATCTTGATTTACGCTGATGACATCAAATTGTATCATCACATAAAGAGTATCGAGGATTGCAAACTTTTGCAAGCTGACCTTGACACCTTTTACTCTTGGTGTGTGAACAACAACCTGGTTCTCAATATTAGTAAATGTGAAACCATGACTTTTGGGAGAGGTCGTGGTCCTATAATTTTTAACTACACCTTTTCTAACGAGAGTGTCCGCCGTGTTAATTTTGTAAAAGATCTCGGGATAAGATTTGATAGTAAACTCGATTTTGCTGCCCACATTAACTATATTGCTTCCAAAGGTAGTTTAGTCCTGGGTTTTATAAAAAGGTGGTCTAAAGAGTTCAATAACCCCTTGATTACTAAACACCTTTATATCTCTCTTGTCAGACCATTACTCGAGTATGGGTCCCAGGTTTGGTCTCCTCACTACTCTTCGCACGTTGGAAGAATTGAGTCAGTTCAAAGGAGGTTCGTTCGATTCGCACTGAATCATCTTCCTTGGGATAACCCAATAGTTCTTCCACCATATGAATCTCGGCTTAAGTTACTCAACTTAAGCTCTCTTTGCAGGCGTCGTGAAGTAGCCGATGTTTTATTTGTTCATCAGCTCCTTAATGGAAAGGTCGACTCAGGTTTTCTGAGTCGCCGTACATCGTTTAGAGAGAGTGGATACAATTTGAGAGGGCCACCTCTCTTACACACCAACTCCTCTAACACGAATTACGGCAGATTCGAGCATGTTAATCGCATGTTCATTAATGTGAATAAAAATATTGATGTTTTTAGCGTGAGCATTAGTAAGGACGTCCTTAAAAGGAGCCTTTTCAATCTCACTTGACTGACTTTTCTTGCACGCTTCTTTGTGTATTGCATTTCTTACTGTTTTAAGTTATATGTTTTTAACATTTTTTGTTTGCATGTCTTAGCTGAGCCACTGTGCAGTGGTAAATGTGACCGCGTTTGTGTGCAGGGACCGGACCGGCTTGGTACCGGAGTGCCGGGGAGGGTCGAGAAGGAGCCTGCATTTTCGATCGCATGCTCGTTATGTGGTGTTTTCTCTTCTTATACCTTTTTTGGTGCTTTCGGCTGGTTCGGTCCCTGCACATAGGCGTGGCCCCGTTTCTCAGCCCAGCTGAGAAGTGTACCTTCTGAGCTAGAAGGATAAACTCTATTATTATTATTGAACTCAAATTCGTTATTTACGACTTGAAAAAACCCTAGCTATCCACTTTCATTAAAATCGGAGCACAATTGGCAAATTCAACCATATTTAGGCGGACATTTTTAATTTCGGTCATATTTCAGCGACCATTTTGAATTTCATTTTGAAAGTAAACAATAAAATTCTTTGATTCTTCATCTACGTCATGGTATATTTCTTTCTTCGATATAAACAATAGTTTTTGAGCTACAACTCAAAACTGTATGCCATAATTTCGTTATCATCGGTTTTTTGTCATGACAGCAAACGTACAGACGTATTCACGTTAAAACCAAGAAATCTCAAGACAAGACAATGCAAAGTGAGAATAGATAAAACATTACTCCGCCGGTCTGAAGCTTGGGCATTGATAAGGTGACCAACCGTGCTCCTTTAGGGAGTGTTATACTCCTTTCTAGTGAACAGTACTTGTTTAAGGTAAGACCCTTTGCCTTAACTGTATTGATAGTCTAGGTGTTACACCGTGACTGCAGATTTGTTGGTTGAATCAGTGCATAAACTAATTCAACAGGATTAAAGGTTTTAACGATGTAAAACTCTCAAGCTTCTTGACTAGAATGACTTTATTTTACGGATTCGGATATTTATAACCAAAATTCTTACTCTACCTACATTATCGATATACTAAGCTACTTGCATTATACATAATTCAAATATTGGCAAAATTGGATTATTCAGCAAGATACGTAAAATTATTATTGAGTCGATCATATTTCATCGGTCTCGTGCAGGTAGAAAATATTGGAAATTGCAAATTGTGCAAATTTAAAAAATGTGCAAAGTTAAAAAATGTGCGACAAATTATTTCTACGTATGTCTCTAACATTGTAAATATGTAATATCTAACAGTACTGTACTCCAAAAGTACTCCTTTGCATACTTTTGTACTTCTTCGTACTCCTAAAAATATATAAACTATAACGATTTTATGGAACATTTTATACTTTCGTATGCGTATAGTTGTCTATGATAACTAGGGAATACAATTACTCGAGAATTATGCTACCCGGGTATTTCGAGTTTCAATTTTCACCTACCCGGGCTACCTGGGTTACCCGAAAAAAAATATATAATAATAAACAAATATATATAATAAAAAAACATTTTAATATATATTAGATATAATGTAAAGTAAAATAAAAAATTGTATTTAATTAGTTTTATTAAAATAGTATTTTAAAAATACTAAATTATTTAAAGTTTCGGGCATTAGTTTGGAACGAATTTTGGTGCAAAAATTTCCGGCTATGGAAAAAGTCCTCTCACAATCCACTGATGTTGGTTTTATGGTCAGAAGTGCTTGGTATAATTGTTCCAAACTGTGTGTTCTGTGACCGTTCCCTTCCATTTCCATAATCTTTAACTCTTTCTCAAGTTGTTGCGCTGATGATTCAAAGAGGGGTTTTTTGTTTGGTGAAGCTAAAAATGCCGACAAAGTCTTCCTCAAAGTGTCGTCTTCTTCTTCTACAAATTCACTTTCAGCTTGTTGGTTTACTTCGTATTCATATTCATCTCCAACAGATGATTCTGAATCCGGTTCTACCTCGACAAATAATTTTTTATATATTTGTTTCGCCATTATTTTTACATTTTTCTTAGTTGAATATGAAAGAAAGTATTTTGATTTAGTTTGTGGATATTTACCAGTATGTAGAAATATAATTAATGAAACTATATCGGTATTCCGGCGTTGCTTAATTTTAATTATTAGTTCCGTTAACATTCTGTTAGCCAAAGGTGTACCAATTTTTTTTAGTTTATTGAAAACATACATCAACGTACCTTCAGAAATTAATAAATTGGCTTCTTTTTTACTTAGTTCCCTCACTGCCTCTTCTAAAGGTTGAAGTATTTTTGCTAATTCTTTGAGAGTTGACATATGGTCATCTGAAGGAACGATTGTCCTAGTTCTTCCAAAGCCTTATATATAGGATCAGATAATAATATGAAGCGATTTATCATAAGTATTAATGGGCATATTCACACAGTGCACATTCATGGCGCCTAAAACCGCTTTTATAGATGAGAGAGGGAAGGGAGCGGAAGAACTTAACGAAATATTTTTCACGCAAAAGCAAACGCGTGAAAACTGGCACACATATAAAAAGTTACTTCTATCTCTTGCATTCTTTAGCTCTGTTTTTCTCTAACAAATAAATTTCATCTGCAATACATTTAAAGGTTCCTGTATAGCATTCAAATTTACTACACTCATTTACGCCCCGTCTGAGTTGCTAGGAGTTTAATAAAACCGGTTTTACTCACCACAATTATGGCACCGTGTGAATATGCCCAATGAATTCCAGCGTGTACGACAGTCTAGCAAAAGCTTCAATTTTTTTCCGTGCTGTTCAACAACATGTTTCTGTAAAATACTGTTTCGTACTGACGACTTTTTAAAAAAATTACATATTCTTCTTGTTTCCTTGACCACATTGCTTATATCTACTGACAGTTCAAATATTTTTTCTTTAGATTCCGTAACAAAATTTAAATTTGCATCACTAGAAAAATATTCGTTCCCATTCAAGGATTCGTTATCTTCTTCATCTTCATCATCATATTCACATTCGGAAAAATCTTCGATTTGGTTATTTAATGAATAAAATATACCTACTACACCTAAATGAATAGCATGGTTGTAGCATAGCTGGCTTATTGCATCTATTTGATTGCCATATTTCACCATTACGGTGTTGATGCAACAATATCCGTTTTTAAATCCAAACCATACTTATTTAATGTTGATTTCACTAAACGAATTGTTTCTGTTGCGTTACATTAATGAAGCGTATGCAGTTATTATTTGTCCACTCGTCGACAGTAATACTATGTTTAAAAAGACTTCCTTTTTTGACAATTAATTTTTGTTTCAAATCTTCTTGTTTTTCTTCACAGAACTTCATAATACATTGTTTAACCGTAACTTCGGATTTTGGCATATCATAATTCTTGGATGAGATGAAACTTCGGATCGCTTCAGAATGTGTTATACCTCTAAAAGAAAATCCATCATTCGCGGCACATTTTGCCAATAATTCGTTTCTAGATTCTCGTTTTACGAATTTTAAAATATTTGAATCGGCATGTTTTGGTCGTTTGGCTGACACTAAATCTATACATTGTAGCGAGGTTGAGGCTTCTGGGTATTTATAAAATTTTTATATCATGAATGCGTAAATGATTTATCATTCCCCTGGTATTTCCTCCCTTTGTTTGTATTAAAGTTCCACATTTATTGCACTTAGCTGTAGTCTGGCCATTAATTTTTGTAAAATAATTCCAAGTCTTTGATCTATTTGGCATTCTATGTAAAAGTAGGTATAAAGAATTAGAGTATAAAAAAATAAAAATTGTATATCTCATCAACTAACGTGTGAATGGATAATCCTTCAGCTACTTATTGGAATATTTTTTCAGCTACTTTGATTTGATAAAGAATTTCTTTTATAAATTACTAAAATTAGTTATAAAAATTATTCAAAGATTAATTAATATCACT
Organism: Thereva nobilitata; assembly: GCA_963855945.1. Taxonomy (NCBI): domain Eukaryota; kingdom Metazoa; phylum Arthropoda; class Insecta; order Diptera; family Therevidae; genus Thereva; species Thereva nobilitata. The sequence continues at coordinate 126,576,980 of OY979695.1, forward strand.
TGACTTTATAACAGTTGTGTCTGCACCGGGCGCTTTCAAAAACTCAGCCGACTGGAGCAGTCGGAGGTCGGAGCAGTCAAATGCAAACGAATTCCAATGCCTGCTCTGTTTGCTTACAAATTTGAACTTTAGCTGAATATTTGAACAGTTGACTGCTCTGACTACTGCAGTCGGCTGAATTTTTGAAAGCGCCCTAACGTTTCGAACTCCTTACTAGGCTTTAAGTATAAACTAGAGGACACCAGAGAAAAGTTGCAGAATTTTGTTTGGCACCGGTGGCTAGTTCTACCTGATAGTGGAACTTATCACAAAAGAAAGCATTTTGCTACTTTAATAAACTCAGAATTAGCCGTTAATTTTTTCATTTTTTTTATTTTAACATCAAATGTGGGAATAATATACTAAATGTACCAGCCCGGGTATTCTGCAAAAAAACCCGTGTATCGAGTTACTCGAAATTTGCCTTATTACTCGAAATACCCGGGTACCCGATACCCGGGATTGTATTCCCTAATGATAACATGTGTGCTTGACAATGGCCATTTTTACGCGAATCGGCTAACCCTTTATATCGAAATTATTAAAAAAAAATTCCAAAATGCATAATTTTCTTGGCCAAGAACTAAATGCAAGGCAACAGTAACTGGAGTTTTTAATGAATATTCCAAGAAAATAGTGCGCAAGTTCGAGCAAATTGGCGAACTGAACTTTAAAATAACCTCAGTCGGTTCGCATACAATTTCCACATATTCAACTGAGAATAAAACAAATCTCAGTTCCCCCAACTGGGCTCGAACTGAAGTTGAACGTAAAAGCTCGCTCAAAAGAAAGTAATCAACTGGAATAGTGGAATGCCATTCGAGGGGTATTCTATCAAATGCGTCGAACCAGAAAGAAATAAAATTATACCTAATTTTAGTAAGATATTTCGATATGAAAAGTTGCATTCGTCTTAAATTAGGAGTCTATTTTAAGGAGAAACTTATTAATAATTTTATGAAATTACGTATTTCGTGTTATATCAGAAAATACCGTGAATTCAAAAATTGGCGTTATCGATTATACAAATTTTGGTGGGCGTAACCGAAGAGGTGTTAAAAATATACACACAAAACTAAAAAATCTACTCAAGAGAAATATTTTAGGAATTGATTGCACTGCGCACATTTTATCGATTGCCATTATAGTCCAGCCAAATTAGTCGAAAAAAGAGGATGAAATTGCATTTTAAGAGGTACAAAATTTTTTTTTTGGTATTTGTTCGGGTACATCTGACAATGATAAAACCAAGTTTATGGGGTCGTAGTGGCTTCGGAAAAGCCGCCATCTTGAAAAAGAGGGAGAGCTTGTTTATATTAAATAGCTCGTTTGCATGCAATGATAGCTGATAACGATCAATGGCAAAGTTGTATATAAATAATAAAATTATCTTAAAAATGAGCGCTCAACGAGCTCTGTAAGTTGATTTGGCTCAAAGTAATGGCCGGTCAAAGTTCAACCATGATCGTGTGGTGAGGGTTGAATGCAGTTTTTTGCAATTAACTCGCAAATTGCAATTTTTTTTGGGTTAATGCCAATTAACAAATTTAAAGTACTAGTAATTACCTTTAAAATGAGCGCTTAATCGTCGTTATCGCTTATATGGTTTGCGAACAATCCAACGCCAAAGTTCGCACTGGACGTGCCTGAAATAACTGATTACGCATTTTTTCTTAATATTTTCTTAATATTTCGCTAACGGTTGCTCATATGAAAAAGTAGTAAATGGCAGGAATACGGGCAATAAAAATATCTTTCCAACGAGGTATTGATCGAAACTCCATATCGTTTTATGTCCGCGATACATTTCGTCATCATTTTTTCATAAAACTACCCAAGAAAAAGTGAGCGTGGACAAAAGGTGGGTAAAAATATTTTTGCATTTTAGACTAGAACTATGCCCCACGAAAATTTAAAATTATTGATTTAATGTGCAAATTTTACGTCATTAAAGCGAAAACTCTAATAGAGGGACATCTATCGGTCGATTTCAGCGTTTTACTAACTTAGAATATTTTTTTATAGAATATTGTATTAGAATATTGTTTTATTTGTTCATATATTATATTAGACTTATATTCTATATTATGACTTTACAAACTCTATTTAACTAAAATGATTTTTAATATGTACGTACATACATAATGTATAAGTACATAGTATGCTTTGTAGCCAAAAGTTAACTGTCAACTGATAATTATTTAATTGTTTTTTTAATAGCTTGATGCAAGTCTAGGCTAGTGCCGATAGTTTTTTGGAAAAAAAAATTAATAGCAGGGAGGGACCAGCAATGAAATGTCGTTAAGGTTATAACTAAAAGAAAAACAAAATTTTAAACTCGAAAAAAAGGGAAATGGTAAAATGGGGATGCTATTTAGGGGTTGAAAACGATTTTTTGCGATTTGCGGTGAAACATGACCTCCTAGTGAAAAATGTTTAATAGAAAAGTTGTAGATAATAAAAAGATCTAAAACTTTTGTATTTAACATATTTTGACATAACCTCAAATTCCCGAGTAAAAATAAAAAACGGCCTTATAAAGGGCGAACACCGGCCGCTTGGCTTTTTAAGGGGCACATGATGGCCGTAGAGATTTAAACCATTTTTAATGGGGCGTCGTCGGTTTGTTGTACGTGAAGTGTGTGGAGCATGTTGATTTATATTTTAGTGGCAAATTTTGTTATTTAACGGCTTGAAAAAAAAACACAACCGAAAAAAAATCAAACATTTAATTGTAGTGAAATATATTTTCTTATAGGAGGGCGAATATCCACGTTGCTGCCCCTGTAGCACCGTCGTATACCCGTAATAGCAACCATACGGCCGCCGTACCACCGTCGTATGGCCGTTATTGGAACTGTAAGGCCGTTGTTTCACCGTCAATCGCCCCCTGTTCGGCCGTACTGTCCTGCAACGAGCCTTCTGTTAACCGCCAGATGGCCGAGGACTATGTTTCAATCAAAGTCGGCATTTGCCCGTTCTAAGGCCATCATTTATTTTTACTCGGGTTGCAAAGAAAATGGCGGAAAATCGATTTTTCTATTTTTAATTTTTTTCTCCCGTAAAAATAATTCAATTTAGATGAAAATTTGTAAGAGTATGCCTTGTGTTGCGTTAACCCGAGAATACTATGGCTCGTCAAAATTACGACGGCCAATTCAATTTACGCGGAAAATTTCGACATTATTCGTGAATTTTGATTAAAATATTGTTGAAAAAATGTTCATTTTTTGATAAATAAATAATTATAAAACATTTTATATTACTGCGTTTTTTATGGCAATGTCACATTTCCGCAATAGTAAATGTTACACACGATAATAACAATGTATGCTAAAAATGCGATAGTATTCCAGGGTTAAACAAGCATGATTTTTTTTTGTTTGGAAAACGGATGGTTTCCCAGAAATTAACATTCTTCGAAAAAAATACCCTTATTTGCATGGGCAATTTTATTGATGTTTTTTTTCGAATTTTGATATTCAATAAGTGCTCATTTAACCATTGAAATGTCTAGTTTCAAATTGTCTATAGATTTTGATACTTTATTTTCATTAAATCGCTTAAAATTAAGAAAAACCGAACAGCTGATTTTTCGAATCACGTACATGTTTATCGATTTTTTCAATTTTTTCAGATTTTTTAATTTTTTCCGTTAATGAGGGATTTAGCTTTAATGACAGAACTTAGTGTCATATAATATTACTTAAATTAAATAAATACGCAATACTTCGTTACTTTATTTAAAATGCACATTTTAGGACTTCGAAAAAACTAAAAAATTTCAATTTTTCAATTTTTTGCCTTTTTGTTCATAGTTGGCAAGTAGCTTTTCATAGACCGAATTTGCAGAATTTTTTTTTCGCTTTATCTTAACATATGTAAAGAAAAAAAAAACAAAAAAATTCAACTTCCCAACTACATCATAACTTCGCTTTTTTTGTTTAATTTCCCTCTACTAACAGTGTCATACGGTATTAGCTGTTTTTGATTTTAATTTTGTTTTAAAATTAATAAAAAATATTACTAATTTCTAGCTCAGGCGATTGATAGAACGGTGGTGGACAACAACGCAACAAGGAAATCAATTTTTTTAATTGCGTTCACTGGCAAAGCACACGACATACTTGCTTATTACAATCTTTAAAACATAATAAGAAATTTTACGTGTGTCATCCTCTAAATGGCATTCGTCGTTAATGACGAATTTTCGTCGTAATTAATAAATTTGTCTAGGTTATAAGACGTGTTTATATACGGTGATATCTTGTCGTTGGTTTTAAAGTTATCTTGGGTTTTTAACTTCAAACAAAAACTATAAGATTGATAACTGTGAAAAACTGGTTCCTTTCAATGTTTTTATAAGACCCGTAAAAAATAGTCAAAATATGAGTGAAATAAAAGTTATGGCATGACCGTTTTTTATGCGTTAGTTCAAACTGAGGAATCATCCTTTGCAGTATCAGTCTGTCATGTCGTTGGTCATGTCATGGTGTAATGTCTAGAAGTAAGTTTAGTTTGAGGGATAGGATAGGTTTAGGGTTACGAGGAGTCAGCCGGATGTGTGCTTGAACTCTTGGACGCTGTAGTTCAGAAATACTAACTGCGAAAGATTGTTCCAGAGACGTGTTGTTATATTTATGAAGGAGTTCTTTGTATGTAGAATGGGGGAAAAGCGAGGCCTGTAGGTCGAGGGAATGAGCCGAGCTAGTTAATCTGGTGCTGTATCTATAAGATTGCTGTGGAGGCAGGAGAGTGTTCATTTCGATGGAACAATCGCTTTGATAGTAGCGATCAATAGTCTAGTAAAATGGTGCAAAAAAAGGGCCATCTGAACATTTTCTGAAAACAGCAATTTTTTTTGTAATGTGTAGGGTGTTGGTTGGGAGTATAAAACCGAGTTTTCGGGATCCGGAGGGGTGACGTTCGGCCGCCATCTTGTTTTGAGTGGTGAAAAATGGTTTTCCTTATTTCTCGGAAACCTTGGGTCCTACAGAATTTTTGTAAAATATATTTTTTAGATAATCAAATTATCTACAACTTTCGTAAATAATGTTTTGCCGTAATATTAATAATAAAAAAGATATGGACGAAAAATGACAAAAATTTTTGGGCGTGATGAGCTTTAAAGCGCTATAACTTTTTTATTATTGATTCTAAATAAAAAATGCCTTAGAGCATATTTGTAGAGCATTTTCTTGCGAATAATTTGATGTGGTCATTTATTGAATTTGGGTTGTTTTTGTTGATTTTGGAGCAATGCAAACGGAGAAGTTAAAACAAAAGTTCTGCATTATGCTTCCATTTTATAATATAATCTTAAATATAATTGGAGTGTCTGTCTGTGATTTCAAAATAATTGTCATTTTCTAAGGTTATATGGTTTAAATTGGTCTTTTTAAAAATTTTGTCTCTCTGTAGGTCTGTCTGTCTGTTTGTCCGGGCTAATCTCGGAAACGGCTAATCCGATTGCGACGGGACTTTCGCTGGAAGAATATTTTTACAAAATTTCTGTAGGACGGTTTCCGTGTAATAAGGAAAAACATTTTTCAGCACTCAAAACAAGATGGCGGCCGAACGTCACGCCTCCGGATCTTGAAACCTCGGTTTTATACTCCCAACCAACCCCCCCAACACATTACAAAAAAAAATTGCTGTTTTCAGAAAATGTTCAGCGAATGTACCATTAGACTGGACTTCAAGTTTTGTCAAGGGTGCTTTATTCCTATCGTAGCACCCGGTGCCTGTTTTTGTACTTTATCTAGCCCCGATAAAGAATATTTCGAAGCCCGCCCTAAATAAAGGAGTTGCATTCGAGGAGAGGTCGAATGTAGTATTTGAATATTACAGCCAGAGCGATGGCTGGACGAAGAATTTGCATTTATCAATCCCAGACACTGAGATGCTTGTTTGGCGATTTTGAATATGTGGTCATTCCATCGCAGATCTTTCGGTTTAATCACCGCACGATACTAATTTTTCTACTTTTCTAAATTAATGGAGGTTTAGTGCTTCAATCAACCACGAAAATGAAACCGCGTGATGGATATTGCTGAAAATTTCACAGCAGCTGAAACTAATGGCAGATGACGCTTACTAAAAACCAGCTTTTTTCGATACTTCTTTAACCTTCCAACTATTTATTGAATGACCGTCATACATACCTACCTGGTCTAAGTTGTATTTAATCATTTTTTTTTAATTTGTCACCCTAGCAAAGTCACCAGTTGCGCTCCTCCCAATCACGCTACACTACTCTCTATGACTAGGGATACGGAATCAGTAATCGATTCTTTACTTACTTATATGAGTATTTGGCATTCGATTCTATTCATATCATTACTCGATACTTTTGACCGAGTACTATTTTACTCATATCATTACTTATAGGGTAGAATAGAGTGCCGAGTACAATTTGCATTCAAGTCAGAATTTAAGCTAACTGCAAGTTTATAGTATCAGTCTTGAATATTTTCCATATAAACGCTTTACACATATATGTATTTTGCTGCCTCAAATTAAGGAGAGTTTGGGGCTGTTTACATTCCAAACGCAAAGTGGAAACGCTAATTGGAATTGTTTTATCGCTTAGAAGTTTGTATGCTTCTCTCTTTATTTACCAACGTGGAATACATGTTTAAATAACAGAGGGAAAAGCATACAAATTGCTGTGTGATAAAAGAGCTCCACTTTGCATTTGGGATGTAAACGGGCCTTTATAGGTTTGAATTTATATCCCATGTAAGCTGTATAAGTATTTGCAATCTGTTGTAGGCGAAAATCGAGTAATTCATGCGCTAAGACAGATCGCAGGTATAGGACAACCCTTCGTTGGAAGTTATCAGTAATGCGGAAGCAAGGATTGGCAAATTTGCCCAAATTTTTTTTCCAGTCTTTCGTGAGAGAGTACCTAGATATTGTCAAAATCAGTACTCATCGACTCTCAAAGAATCGAATACTTTCAAATCAGTAAAAAGTACTCATTGAATAATTTTCTTTCGATTCTACTCATGAGTATTTACCAGTGATTGGAACCTAAAAATTTTTTTTCGGTATATCGGTTCCTTTCGGTTTCACTTACGCTAAGAACCGATTTTGCAGATTATAAAAATTCCGTTTCCAGATCCAAAACCGAATAAAAACTTTATAACGGTTCCATACTCACTTCAAATAAGAGTTGGAATTTTTTTCATTTTGGTACTAAGACCGAATTTTTATTTGAAACCAAAATATAAAAATTCATATAAAGTGGTACAAAAATATTTATACATATAAGTATTTGTACATATTTAATTTTTATTCCTTGATAGTTAATATTCAATGTCATAATCGAATGATTTATTGACACGTACGAGTAATATATTTTCAAGATTAGTACGTGTTAGCTTATTTCTTTGATCAGTTAATGTAAATTTTAGACCAGAGAAGCACCTCTCCACGCTGACTTGAGTAGCTGGAACAACGTGTACTATTTCAGCGTGCCTACCAAGCCAAGGTAATTCATTCTTTCTAAAATTCCAGTAAAGCAATAAAGAACTCATATCATCCATATAATGATAACGCTTACTTCTCTCTGTCAAAAGCAATTCTCCGTACTTCTGTAACCTGCATTTAAATAAATAAAAACTGTGATGTCGGGAATCGGAACCAGAAAAATTTTATTTTTTGGTTTCGTTACCAAACCAGAACAGATATTTTAAATTGAGAATTTATCATTTACGAATTCCATATTATATTTTGATGCTTAAAAAAAGGCTCTGCGGAAGAACCAAAATAAGAGTTTTTAAAAAAAGGTTCCAGAATTGATTTTTAGTTAGTAGAACCGATATACATAAAGGTTCTTTTCGGTTCCCATCACTGGTATTTACTCGAGTGCTTTCCACCGATTCATCGATTTAACTCAAGATTACACCAAAATCTCGAATTAACGTATAAACGGGCATTTAATAACGAAATCGAGAGTTGGATTGATTTACACATATATTCTTACAAATACATTCTTATAACTTTAGCTTAAGGCAAAAAAATTTGTTTTAAGCCATAATTCGAATTACCCCGTTTATATGACAAAAAATTGTTTATGGTCCATATTATTCGAAATATTTTTGGAGTAGTTATAAGCTATGTAGGTATATTACTGAATTCTACTGCTGTATGTTTCATTCCCGTTTTCAATTCCTTTGGTAAAGAAAAACCTGTTCTTATAACAATCAAAACAGGATCTGTTACTTCAATTGGGGGTAGTTGTCCTGACCTTGCTATGACTGGAATAATTTGTCGACGATGGGTGGGCCTTGTGGATCAACAGCCAGAGAGGCAAGAATCATGAAACTGGTCGGTCTCCACATCGCATCGTCGGCTGGTTGCTGCGGAAAACTCGGCTGGTTGCTGCGGAAAGTCTCTAAAGCCCTTAATGCTATGGCTACGTGTACGAAGAAAAAACTAAAAGATCAAAAAATTTTGTCGCACGTGATTCGGTGTGGAAAATAAATCCACGGATACGTTGTGTAGTATGCCCCCTTTTAGACGGGCGGACAGCGAACAGACAAAACAAACGAACAAACTGGGTGTACCTTATAGAAGAGCGTGGGAGAGAACGATGGAGAGGGCAGAGAATTTTCATGGACACTTTCAGCGAACTATGAACGAACGTTTTGACCGTTCCTGCGTTGTTGTTGTTGTTAGGACAAGAAAGCAAAAGAGAATTTCAAAAAACAAGAGCAGCAAGCCATGAAGTTTTGAAATTTTGTTTGAGATTTTTGAAATTTTTCGGTCGTTTGTCCGTTCGTTGTTGTTCGCCCGTGTAAATGCCCAGCCGACACTCCACCGAACTTCAAAAAAGAATTAACGATTACAGTTAAATTTTGTCTATTTGGTGTCCGCTCGTCTAAAAGGGCCCTATCTAGTATGCCACTGGAATGCTAAATGAAAGGTTATACCGAAGACAGACTAGAAACTTAATCCGGATTATGGCGTCAGAATGGAATATGGAAATAAAATGGAGTCTACGTCATTCTGACGTCATAGTCCTGATTAAGGGTGTTAGTCTGCGGGTATTACAGAATGACCGTGTCTATGTTACTTTAAGGTCCATACTTCCAAAATTATTGCAAAAAACGGGCTTTCCATTTTTTCAAAATATTTTAAAAAAAATTCAAGTATATGCAGTGTTTGTATTCATTTTATCAATTTTATTTACCGCAATATTTATTGTGAGTGTGAGAAAAAAAAACTTTTGTTGGTTGGTGTTTTCGCGTTCACTTTCATAAAGAACATGCATGATTTCATTTAAAGGAGTCATTATTCGTGTTAAAACTATGACAAAAAAGTGGTTTATAATTTTGCAAGTTGTCCTTGGAAAGATATAGCATCCACTTTGGTCAATTTTATAAATTTTATAAGCTTAGCATAGGATGATGGTGAAAGGTTAAATAAATAAAAAAGATTTATGAGAAAATTATCACAAGGTGTATTTTTATACGCTTTATATTAGCTTCACTTGTAACTATGTAAAAAAATCTTGGAAGTTAAATTTGACCCACTTTCCGGTTTCCCATTGCGCTGAAATTTTTGCACGTTTAGTTTGGATGGCCCCCTTTTAGGCTAAGCCCACACTGCACCGAACAACACACAAACAAGTAAAACGCGATTGTTTTGACTGGCTCCCAAAACACATCAAATCGAGTAAAACAAAAACAAAGCAAAAACATATTTGACGTGCTTGTTTTAATGTAGGTTGTAGCCAGTCATAGTCGGGGAGCTGAGCGGCCAAAAAATGTAACTGTTTTAGAAAAGCTGAAATTTTGGTATTATAAAGTAGTAAGGGTGTAGAACAACAGCCCCCGTCAGTCGGCTGGTTTCCCTAACATTTGGCGTGGGCGTGGCTTCAAAGTTGTCAAAGAAGCAAGAATGCTTTATAATATCAAAAAATTGGTTTGTGAATACTAAAATAACTGAAAAATGACGTGGATATGGTCAGTCTTCAAAATTTGTAACGGGACGCGTTAGCGGCGCGTCGGCAGCGCGTAAAACACAAAAAATTTAGTTGATGAAACTGTTTTATCAAATGTAAAATTTGGTCTACAAGTAGTTAATATTATTAAAAATCAAATAAACTACTTGTAAACCAAATTTTACATTTTATTAAACAGTTTCATCAGCTAAATTTTTTAGGTTTGACGACTGACGTAATTTTTTATTTTGAAGACTGACCATATCCACGTCATTTTTCAGTTATTTTAGTATTCACAAACCAATTTTTTGATATTATAAAGCATTCTTGCTTCTTTGACAACTTTGAAGCCCCGCCCACGCCAAATGTTAGGGAAACCAGCTGACTGACCGCGGGCTATTGTTCTACACCCTTACTACTACATAATACTAAAATTTCAGCTTTTCTAAAACAGTTGCATTTTTTGGCCGCTCAGCTCCCGGTCTATCAATGCGGCATTGTCATCGGAATTGGAAAAAGAAAGTGATGTTGTAGTAATGGCAACTTATTTTTTGTGTGGTAGTTCTAAGCTCAGGAGTCACCCTTTGTACTATAAGTCCGTTATGTCGTTTGTCACGTCATGGTGCAACGTCTAGCAGTAAGCTTAGTACGGGAGGGGAATTTTAAGGGTTATGAGGGTTCGGGAGGGTGTTGGAAAAGGTGGCGATGAACCCTGCTCTTGGATGTTGTAGGGGCTCGGAAATACTGACTGCAAGAGGTTGTTCCACAGTCGAGTTGTTCTATTTAGAAACGAATTACTAGTTTGTAGGCTGCGCGAAAATACAGGCTGCAGGTGGAGGGAGTGAGACGAGTGGGCTATGTCATGCTAAGTAAAAAAGTGAAAAGAAAGTTTTGGGTACATCGTTTAAACGAAAGATCCAGATTAGCACACTAAACTGACTGTGTGGCCAAACAAGGACCAAGCAGTCGTCACAAGCACGCTTTGTTTGCTTGCCTTCGTTTTTTTGTTCTGACTGGTTTAGTGTGGGTTGCTTCCTTGGAATGCGTGTATATTTTGTCTGTTTGCTTTGACTGCTTGGTGTGCCTGTGCGTGCTTGTGTGGGATTGCCTGTGCTTTGCGTGTTCCTACCGATTTGTTTGGTGCAGTGTGGGTTGTTTCATTTAAACATTATACATAGTGTGTTGCGAACATTTTGGAAAACTGCTTTGTTTGTTTTGCTCTGACTTGTGTGAATTAGTAGGGGCGCACTAATTCTAACATGAGGATTTAAATTTGAAAATTCTAAAAAATTGTATTCTTTTGCTTTTGTTTTGCTCTGACTGCTTCAGTGTGGGTTCAGCCTTAGACGGGCGGACACCGAACAGACAAAACGAACGAACAAACTGGGTGTATAGGGAAGAGGGTGAGAGAGAAAGATGGGGAGGGCAGACAATTTTCATGGACACTTTCAGCGAACTCTGAACGAACATTTTGACATTTCCTGCGTTGTTGTTGTTAGGACAAGAAAGCAAAAGAGAATTTCAAAAAACAAGAGCAGCAAGCCATGAAGTTTTGAAATTTTGTTTGAAATTTTTGAAATTTTTCGGTCGTTTGTCCGTTCGTTGGTGTCCGCCCGTGTAAATGCCCAGCCGACACTTCACCGGGCTTCAAAAAGGAATTAACGATGACAGTCAAATTTTGTCTGTTCGGTGTCCACTCGTCTAAAGGGGCCCATGACAATGCAATCTAACAATTTTGTAAAAAAAATCAAGATGACGGTTCCAAGATGGCGGCCGATTTTTGTAATTGGGTTCTACGACCCCCCGAGATGGGTACCAAGTGAAAGGGTATGACAGGTAAAATACAATTAGCTATGTTGCACCATTCCAAATTCAAAATGGCGGCCACACAAAATGCCGGAAGACATATAATAGACTAAAAAGTAGAAAATATACTTATCAACTTCAAATTTTGAACATATGCATAGTTCGCGTGACAATGCAATCTGACGTTTTTATAAAAAAATCAAGATGACGGTTCCAAGATGGCGGGAGAATTTTGCAATTGTGTTTCCCGACCTCGCGACATGGAGCATTCCAAAATCAAAATGGCGGATTACCTTTTTCTTTACAGCCCCTCGCTGTGGGTAAAGGGTATGACGAGTAGAATACAGTAGCCCGTTTGATGTCATTTTAAATCTAATAGGGCGGCCACCACACAATAGACATATAATAAACTAAATAGTAGAAAATAAAAATAAATTGTTTAAAAAATCTACAATATACGCTTTTATTTTAAAATGAACTAAAAAATAATTTTGAATGTAAAGTCTTTATTCCTTCAGCCAGTATATGGGAACAGCCTACCTTTAGAAATCAAGCTCAGAATAAAATTAATGAGGTTATTGGTAAAAACTATAAATATAACTTATTTAAATGTAAAAAAGAAACGGCGCTAAGAATAAAGAGTCCCACGCTTTTTTACATTTCGAAAGGTAGGTAGTTTCCATATACTGGCTGAAGCAATAAAGACTTTACATTCAAAATTATTTTTTACTTTTTAGTTCATTTTAAAATAAAAGCGTATTTTTTAGTTTTTTAAACTATTTTTTTTTTCATATAGAGTTTCATGACTTTTTTACGACTTTGTCAATGGTAAAGGCCGTGCGGCAAAACTACGCGGACAAAAGGCTGTGCTGAAAAAGGTACATTGTACGTCCACACAATATGGGTTTTTCAAAAGCGCGTACGGCGTTTCAACTGAGAATTGATTTTTTTCTCAGTCACTTTCAGAAAATTAAAAGATTACGCGCGCTTTTCTTAGGCCGTACGGCCAAAAGCGCGTGCGATCTAATTCCGCGTAGTGAGGACGGGCCTATAGAGTTTTTGCAGAAAATTCAGGTCTTTCGGCACTAGCGGAGCAGCAACGCGTTTCATGCTCAAACAATCGTTTAAAATGGTACGAATTGATTCGTGCGACACAGAAAATTCGGCGGCTATATCTCTCAGATTTAAACGACGATTTTCAGTCACCATTTCCATTAATTTAGCAATGTTAAATTCAGCTGAAGACGTAGATGGTCGACAAAAGCGCAGCAAATCTTCCACCACATCTCGACTGCTTTTAGATGCACTGTACCACTCATACGCACGTGCTTTTGATAAAAAGTCGATTCATCGTAAGCCCTATGTATGTAACATTTTCAGCGCTAAGGCACACGCAATTCCAAGATTTTGTGCCTGTTCATCGCCAATTATGTCTCCGGTTCTGGACAAGGCTACTCTTTTTACCTACCCTAAGCATTTGAGAATTTTTCATTGTTTTTCTCGGATTCGGTCATTGAAATTTTAACCACTTTTTTTATTTTCGGAGCGTTTACATCCTGATTGTAAGCATTTCCTGTTTCTCTAGTAAAAAAATGTGTAAGGTAACTTCCAAAAAATGATTTCAAGTTTACCACCTTATATGCAACGACCCTTTTCAACTCCGCCTTCGTTTGTTTGCAGAAACGCAAGAAAGGAACAAAAATGCAACAAGCTTATATTCCTTCAAATAAGGTAAGCAAAAACTTATATGTAAAACTAACATAATTTATCTAAAATTTTTTCAATTTTCTTTGGAAATTGTATTTTGAACTCTTTTATTTAAACAAGCAAAAGATAGTAGCGACTCTTGAAAAACATCTTCGTAGATGTTGGATGGAAATTTAAGATCCACTGCAGTCTGACATGCCTCGAGGGCCATCAAGAAAACTTCCGAAACCATGTGTATTTGTAAAACGAAAATCTATGAAACTACATTACTGTAAGGATATAACGAAAAGAACGAATAAATTAAAATGATTAAAGTTATATGTATATCACAAAAATTTGTGAGACATATACAGACATCTGCAGGAGCAACAGCACCGCGGCAGGATAAACGGATTTTCCGTGATTAAAATGTCCGTCAGTTGAAGGAATCGGCCATGACTAGAGGCGTTTACACTGCTCCACAAAAAAATACTACCTCACTTTAAAATCGTAGCCATTGACATAAAAGTCAACTCTATTTGATCCCCCGCACGTCCTGCTGCTGGGCATTCTAATACAGGAAGGACCTTTTCAAGTATACATGATTTCACGATGCTGTAATGAAGACGGAAACGGTTTTTGATAAAATTACACTGCTTCTAGTGCCTGTGGGTCCTTGTCCTGCCTTTAACAATTTGAGCAATTTTTAACATCCCAAATCTTTTACAGGGTGATGTTTGTCGGAGACAAACAAAACTTTGAACGTCGGCATTATTTGAATTTTTAGGGATATTTCGACAGTTTACAGTTTTTTTTGTACTTTATTATTTGATTGACACTGACTCAGCTCTAAATTGTGAATTCCTAGACTTGATTTTTGGGTTTGTATGTAAATGGAAATTAATTTCTAACTGGTAATGGGTTTTCAGTGTAAAATCCCAAATGAACTACTTGTACCACATAATGAAATTTACACCTTTCCCGTGTATGCTGAATATTATTTTGATGATGTTCCCTTTGAATAAAATTGTCAAGTAAAATTAATTTTCTGCAAAATTTGCTAATATGATTTGCTAAATCAGATAAGACTCCGAATGCTTAAGGATAATTGCTTTTTTGTTTTTATTTTTAATAATCATGTTGCTGCTCTTCTGAATGTAAATGAAATTAAAAACGGCAGTGAGAGAAATTTTGGGCGAAATAAAACAATGCGAGGAAGTTTAATAACTTACGAGATTTCTAACTACGTAAAGGTCTATTTAAAGGGTTTATAAGATATTACCTTTGATAAAATTAAGATTAAGAATTAAGGTAAAACTGGCAAAATTATGACATGGGTCGACTTGGCGTGTGCGAATATTCGACAGTATGTGGGACTTAAGGTAAGTTTTAACCTTAAGATTACCTTTATCGAGTTTTGCGCAAATCGATATTTCGCTTGTCGATAAAAGTAATTTTTCATTTAGTACTTTAGGTTCATGTTGGTATATGCATATGCATCTAAAAATAGCCCTTAAGATAAAGATAGAATCGAAACGATATTTAAGGGAAGAAAAGTTTTATTTTAAGGGTAGATAATAAAGTGTATGATATATGTATTTTGTTTCCTTGTAAAAAATATATCTATCTATACATATCTATTCAACCCGATATTGCCCTACATCCTTGAAACTAACCAATATCTAAGAATCTTCGGTTTTACCTATCTGCGGATCTGAAGGTTCATATAAAGAAAAGTTGTGTGAAGTATAAGTTTACTACTTCGAATCGTACCATATAACTTATCCATAAGTTTTGGCGAAACATTACATATAATGATTAAAGAAGGGGCAAAATCGTACCGCCACCTCCTCGCTGGTGCCTACTGCATAACGAACCGACAACGGACTTACCCTGTGCCTGGGCGTATAGCTGGGCCACCCTATCCGATGGGGTATAATTCACGGATCCGGTCACTATAAAGGGGCCCATAAACGGTCGGACAATTTACGCAAAGCAGCCCGCTGTGCAAACATTTTCCCCGTGTATGTGGCGGTTTGATGTGTTGCGCAACTGTTTGGCGAAAATCAAATAGACAAGAGATAGGAGAATACTTTAGGCGTGGTGTGCCTAATCTAATGTGTGGCCTAAGGTGAGAAATTAGGTAATAGTGGTGGTTTTTTAGTCCAAACCTATGTTATCGACAAGAAGGATAATTTTTTTTGAAATTGAAGTATACACCTAGTAATTACTAAAACGCATGATGTGCCGCAACCTGGCTGTGGCCTTACCCCTGGCAGACCAGAATTTATATAATTTTTTTGTATGAAAAATGATTAAATGATATCTCCCGAACGGTAACTCGTAGATAAAAAAGTGTTAAGACCTTTTTTATAGAGCATCGTATAATCTACCATCCATTCCTTAATTATTATGGAATTACACTTACCCTTTACGAGAAAAAGTACTAAAAAGAGCCAAATAAGTCCAATTTTAACATCAAAATTGCTTATAACTTCAAAAGTAAAGGCCGTAGCATAAAAATGATCCAAACATTATTTACAGGAAATTCTCCAAGCTTTCTCATTTTGGAAAAAAAGTATAGGTAGACTACGTATTTTTTTGAGAAAAAGGTAGTTTTAGTTGAAATTTTAGTTAAAAAAAACGAGTTTGACGATACTCACTCGTTGGTAGGGTGGAACTGTCACTTCGACAAGTATAGATAGGTGCGAGTATTCTGCGTACACGGTTACAAAAATACAGGGTGATATGTAAAACTCTAACAAAAAAATTTCAAAATCTCCTAGCGGCTAAACCGTTACGATCCCCCCTCCCTCATACGATTTTTTGTTCGTCTAACCAAAACCTATCAACAGCCGACCGCTTTGCGAACTTAGCGGGTAAACCCTGTATATAAATACTTTTGAAATTTAAAATTATAATTACATACATATTTATACATTTTTTAATCATCTATTTTTCGTTTTGGTCACTTACTTGAAAGTTTTAATTAACACTTTATTCCTTGAAACCCAAAATTCGGAATGAGTTTTTAATTAAAAACATTTTATAAGGAAATGTCCTGCCACAGGGTTTTATGATTTTTTGATAGTTGTTTATGTATCAGGATTTCGAAACAATGTTTCTATTTGTACTCATATTCATCTTCAACTATGTACGAAAAGAAATACGCATGCAATAAAGTAATGAAATGTTCATTGCGAAATGGTGTGCGCAAAAAAAGTAATTAAAGGTCAAATGTAGCAAAAATCGGTTCGAAATATTTCGTTAACGGTACGTGCTATTACAAAATAGTCAAGACAAGATATATAGATTTTATGATTTTATTTCTACGAGTGACCGTTCGGGAGATATCGCGATTTTAATAATTTTCCATACAAAAAAATTATATAAAAACCCTGGCAGACCAGGTTAGGCCACAGACATAGCGCGGCACACCATGAGTTTTAGCAAATTAAGGTTTAAACTTCAATTTAAAAAAAAAATTATCCTTCTTGTCGTTGGCCAAAAAAGTTATTCAAGGTCAAAGGTCGCGAAAATGGTTTTTCGCAAATACTTCGTAAATGGTAAGTCCTATTCCAAAATAGTCAATGCAAGAAATATAGATATTATGATTATCTACAAAAAAGCTCCTTACACTTTTTTCTCTAGGAGTGATCGTTCGGGAGATATCGCGATTTTAATAATTTTTCATACAAAAAAATTATATAAATTCTGGTCTGCCAGGGGTTAGGCCACAGCCAGGGCGCGGCACACCATGCGTTTTAGTAATTACTAGATGTATACTTCAATTTAAAAAAAAATATCCTTATTGTCGATAACATAGGTTTGGACTAAAAAACCACCACTAATATTACCTAATTTCTCACCTTAGGCCACACTTTAGATTAGGCACACCATGCCTGAAGTATTCTCTTCTCTCTAATATTACTTAGAATAGGTTTTCTTTTCTTCTTGCCGATAACATTGGTTTTTCAGCGGTCGGCTCTCGGTCTAAAACGCGTTTGAAAATTTTTGTGCAACGGGCAGCGTTGCGCAAGTTGTTTCCTCGTGTATGGTGATGTCAAGTAATTGAAATTTTAATTGCTCAATTATTATGCTCAAATTAAGTGAGAAAATGGCAGGGAAGAAAGTGGAAGGGTCCATTCTTAAAAAATTCTGATAGTCCAGAGCTGATGTTATTTCTAATTCTCTGTTAAGACTCTCATGACCAAAAATAGTTTTTTTTGTAGCCACTGTTTCACCTACATTTCCCTTTTTCCTTTTCTCGGCCGTAAATTTGCCTCACTTTATGCAAAGCTTGCAATCATAATTGCCAAATACGCAGCTTCAGACATGTTTTCTCCACGAAAACATAAACGCAACTGAAGTTTGCGCAACTCGTTGCGTAGTGTATGGACAATCACATATTTTTTGGGCAAACACAATTTGCGCAAATTGTTCGCTCGTGTATGGGCCCTTTTAGACGAAGTGAGCAGATAAAAAATAAAATTACTCGCGTTACAAGAGATCAGATAGATAGCAGAGGGTACAATGGACCTTGGTAACTACAGAATGTTCTACAGTTGCGAAAGGGAGCATCACTTAGGAGTAGGCTTTGTAATACACAAGTCAATTATAGATAACGTCATAGAGTTTAAGCCAATAAGTGAACGACTTATGTTCAATACGACTCCGAACGAAATTCTTCACCCTTTCAATCATAAACGCACATGCGGAGACGGAAGAGAAAGCGGACACGACAAAGGACACTTTCTATTATAGCCTTGAACACGCATATGTCACGGCCCCTTCCAATGACATCAAAATGGTGATAGGAGACCACAACGCCAAAATTGGAAGAGAGAACTGGCACAGACCGACCATTCGAAAGGAAAGTCTCCACGAAACTTCAAACGATATCTAACGGACAACGTGTTATCGATTTTGCAATGAGCAAAAATATGATCGTCATATGAGCAAACATATTTCCCAGAAAGGACAGAAGGAGATCTTGTAGAATTGTTAATCAGACCCTTTTCTAGTTAAAGCTAGATTCAGATGTCGAATGCCAACTCAAGAAACAAGAAACAACAAACAAAAGAAATTCGATGTTGATCGCCTCCAAGAGCAGACTGTATTGGAGAGATATCAGGCAACCCTAGCAGAAAGGATAGGTCCAAACATAAATAATGCAGATACATTCGAGGGAAATGAATAAGACGGAAGACGACACTGACAGATGTCACGCATGAAACTGTAGGTTACAAACGCACATCCAGGGCCAGTGAATGGTACGACCAGGCAGGAATTTTTTAGCGAGCTGCTGAACGAAAATGAAAGAATACGACATGTACCAGAACCCGTTTACAACATAACGATGACACCATAGAAACAAATGTACCAACCCTGGAAGGAGTACAAAGTGCCGTACGATCCTTAAAAGAAAACAAATCTCCAGGAATTGATTACATCCCAGCAGAGTTGATCAAACAAGGAGGCGAACCGCTTTCAGCAGCTATACATGAATTATTATGCTGCATAATATAGTAGAGGAACGAAAAAATGCTTGAAGATTGGGAGCAATGCATTATCTGCCCAATACACAAGAAAGGTTACAAATTCAACTGTGCAAACTATAGAGGAATATCTCTTTTAAACACAGTCTACAAACTAATGACAAATATAATTAAAGCCAGACTGGAACCTTATGCAGAAGCCGCAATAAGTGACTACTAAACGGGATTTAGAAGAAATTGGTCAACAATGGACCAACTCTTTTCAATACGACAGGTCCTCCGAAAATGCTGGGAATAATGTTTATAAACTTTTCATCGATTTCAAACAAGCATATACATAGGGCCGGCGCGTGGTTTTTTGCGCCTGGTGCAGTATGCCATATTGCGCCCCATCATATGAAAAAAGCTTCTTTCGTCTGGATCACAAGGACGGGAAATACACAAGGCACTTCTAACTTGGTAATGATTTGCGTTGCTTTTTCAATACATTCCTGAAATTCTGCTTCTGATCATACCATGTTACTATGGAGCAAATTAAATTTAACTCAGTAATTTTATTTCCTAAAGATTCTGCTGTATGTTTCGATAGAGGTTCCCTACCCGAGCGACTTCTACTGACGCCTCATAGACATCATTGACGAACTAATGGTTTTAACGCGTCTATTCTACTTTCTCTCTTGGTCTCAGTAAGCAGCAGTTAATAACTTTGAATGTCTTTCAAAATATCGCACCTTTTAACCGAATTGGAGAAATAAGCATATAAATCTTGAATAGTATCAAAACAAGAAATTGCCTTTAGAGAACAATGTGCACCATCTGAAATAATTAGATTTGTTAAGTGCGACGGGAAGAGAATATAAAAATGCGCTAGTCTCAATGGATGGGATGCGTTCTTGTACCTTTCATATTGGATCCGTTATGAAAACCCTGCCCCCTACAGCCACTTAAAGAAAGATCTAATTTATTTAACGCATCTAAAACTAATTCTGTCAACCTTGTTCCCGTAAAATCCAATGTCGTTAGAACCGTAAAAACAACTCCTTGAAGTAAAGGATTACTGATTACTTTTTTTTATTTAAAATCCTAATCTTGACGGCTAATATATGGGGTTCAATCTACAATAATAGGATGTTGCCATTTATTTATAAGTTACAGAGTTATTTGATGCTATGGAGCAGCTCGGAATACCTAATCACCTAGTAGAACTGACGAAAATTTCGATGAAAGATGCAAGGTGTAGAGTCAGAATAGATGGTGAACTATCCCCACCCCTAAGAACAAATAGAGGATTAAGGCAAGGCGACGCACTATCCTGCTTGTTATTCAACGTGGCCCTAGAAAAAGCAGTAAGAGATGCATCGATTAACACATCAGGTTGCATCTTCGATAGGTCAGTGCAAATATTAGCCTTTGCCGACAATATAGCTATCCTTGGAAGATCATTTGAGAGCATGAAGGAGACCTTTGTAGCACTTGAGCAAGCCGCAAAAAAAATCGGGTTGGAAATAAACGAGCACAAAACAAAGTATATGTACACAAAAAACGCCAGAAGTAGCAGACAGAACATAACGATAGACACCTACAATATAGAAGCAGTAGATGAGTTTGTGTACCTCGGCACGATTATAACAAAAGGTAATGATACATCGGCCGAAATCAGAAGACGAATAGCACTGGCTAATAAATGCTACTTTGGTCTACGCAGGCACCTGACGTCTAGAAAATATCAAGGAAGACGAAACTGGCACTTGACGTCTAGAATATATCAAGGAAGACGAAACTGGCACTTTACACGACACTAATAAGGCCTGTCCTACTATATGGTTCGGAAGTGTGGACATTGAAAAACGCAGACGAAGCATTGGTAGGAAGATTTGAAAGGAGAATTCTTCGTTCGATCTACAAAGGAATACAGGTTGATGGCGTTTGGAGAAGAAGATACAACTCAGAGTTGTATGAAATCAGCAAGATTCCAAACATTGTCAAAGTGATCAAAATAAACAGACTGCGATGGATTGGTCACGTCCAACGAGGTGCGGAACGGAACCCGACAAAGATAGTGCTGGGGAAAGTACCGTCAGGAAAACGCAGAGCCGGCCGGCCTAAGAAAAGATATATAGATGACGTCGAAGAAGACTTGAGGCAGTTGGGAATAAGAAACTGGAAAAGTCGAGCAAGAGATCGAGAATCATGGAGGCGAATGCTGGAGGAAGCCAAGGCCAACAATAGGCTGTGGAGCTCCTGATGATGATGATTTATTTATAAAATATCAGACTGCCATCTAAAAGCTAATGACTGCTATGCCAAAAACTGTACGTATATTATTAATTGCCTTAAAACCTCTGACCATTGCTGAACTTCCTCAGACTCAGATTTCTTTTTGCAACGTAGAATCTACTGCGTTATTCACCCTCCATCTTAATTCTAGTTCTTTCCAACAAATTCAAATTTTCCACAAACTTTGTCACGTTCTTCTACTAGTCTTCCCATATGGCTCCAATCATTATATCCCGTACTACAAAGTGAACTGTTCTCCTTTAATTTTGAAAAAGTTTACAAAAAAAACAAAAGATGGAGTTTTCCGAAATTGAGTAAAAAAACCAAAATTTATTAACTAATTCATCATTGTTTGATTCCCAATTCGCGGCACAGTAAAATATTTTAAGTTTCGTAAAAATACAAAAAAACAATAAACAAATTAATTCTAATTAAATATAAATATAACTAATATATTTTAATAATATATTACTTATAATTATTATTATTAATTTTATAATTATCACATACATATATCACTCAAAGTTTGAAATCTAATTAAAATATTTCACTCAATTTACTCTTCATTATATTCTTTCAGAGGCACAAAACTTATATTAGAATTGACTATTAGAATTGCACCATAATAACTCGTATAACATAAAAAAGTCCACATATGTATGTATTAATTTGTTAGCCAGTGAACAAACAAAAAGAGCATTTAAAGAGGGATTCTCGCCACAAGATATTTTGTTCTCATTTCATTCACTTACCTCTTTTAAGAAATCATTGGAACAAAAATTTAAAAGTGCACCAAAGCGCCCTGAGTTTATTATCAATCCCAGTAAACATGCAGCAATACACAATACAGAGCCATCGGAACATTTTGTTTGTTTGTGTGAGTTCATATGGTGCATTTTACAAAATGTTCAAAAAGTGCTCCAGCATAGTAAAAATGAAATTATTTTGTGTTTCGTCTCGCTCATTCCACTGCTTAATTCTGTATTTACATCTCATGTTCAAATTTGAGAACATCAGTTGAATGAGAGATTTTTCTCTCACTTGGTGGATTTTTCTACAGAATATTTACTTTTGATTCTTTGCTTTAACTTTTTGAGTAAAATCTTTTCGGGTAAAAACTGGGCAGAAATTATATGAAAATCTCGCGTAAGTTCCTGTACAAGGGGAAGTCAAGTTTCTCCGCTTTTTCTTGCATGAGAACGTAGTGGCAAAGGAATTGTGTAACTTCTTGAGAATTTGTGTAATTTCATGCATTTTAAATTTTTTTTTTCAAAGTTTTAAATTTTTTTTTAAATTTAATATCTGAAATGGCGCCCCGTCCAAAAGCGCCCGGTGCAAGTGCACCATTCACACCTATGAAAGCGCCGCCCTTGAGCATGCGATAGCAATGACAGGGAAAAATGTATGCGACAATGCTGGACCTAAACATCCCCCTAACGATAGTGAAGTTAACGAAAATGACAATGGAAAACACAAGGTGTGCAGACAGAATACAAGGAGAATTGACGGAGTCCTGCCGCAAATAGAACATACTTCTCACTACTGCCAGGAATGAAATCCAGAGACATCCACAGAAAAACGAAAATAAGAATCTATAAAACGTAAAGTAGCTACGTGTGGGTGTGAAGCATGGAGTGTCTCCCAAAAGTCCGCAGAAAAGATTCATATATTTTAGAGGAAGGTTCTCCGAACGATATACGGCCCGATCAATCATTCTTGGCTCAAGTTTATGAAACAAAAGAGCACACAATTATCTAAAAACAACCCTAATCATGTTGCTCTTTCATAAACGGTATAGAAGTTATTAAATTTTAAATAAATTAAAAATTTTGCCAAAACGTTTTTTCGGTATCATTGCTGATATGCACATCTCAAGAAATTTTTTTCTCCAAATATACCAAAGAATCACCCCTTAACTGATAAGCATCTTAGTCTGAAACACCTTGTATATTATCAGCGCGGCGCGGACTGTGACCGTATAGAGAACCAACGGACAAGTAGTGTACTAGCCGGAAATATCTAGATCGCTGAACTGTGAGTTCAGTGATTGATTGAGTGTTGCGATTCGTTCCGTTTTGACTGTGTGGGGAGTGGTTGTGTGCCCTGCAAACAATTTCTCGGCTTTTCTCGGAGGCTCGCTTTCTCGAACCATTCTCGATTCGAAAACTGCTTGCGAAAGGTACGAGAAAAGCTTCAAAACCCACCATAAAAGCTTTCCTAGTACATTGGTTTCGATATCTTGCTCCGCTTTTATTGCCTTCGAATTCGTTTACGAGTCGTTTACGAGCCCGAGTTCGAAGCAAGCTCTCGCTTTTGCGTGTCGTTCTCGAATCGTTTCCGAATGGAAATGTTTGCAGGGTGACTTTGCGTAAAACTTGTTACGCGGTCACCACATACGCGTAGCGTTAACGGAATATGACGACTTGCCTTCAATATCGCGGTTACAACTGAAGGCTGGCTTTAACCTTAGTGTTTTCGTAATCGATGTATTGCTTTAATCTTCTGCATATGGGAACGAAAGCGAGAGAGAAATTTTGATTCTTCAAGTGGATTTCCATCGGTTGTGTTTGAAATCGAATTGGGAAGTCTCAGATTTTGACCGTATACAAGCTCAGCAGGTGAGCATTGTAAGTCGGTTTTAATTGCCATGAGGATGCCATACATGACAAAGGGCAAGTCTTCACTCTAATGAGCAATATTCTCCCTTGCCGTTAACGCTGCTTTTATTAGGCTGTGGAGCCGTTCGACCATACCGTTTGCCTGCGGTTGTCCGGATTCGATGAGTGCCGAGTAATTTGGCAAATTCTTTGAACAGTTTCGATTCGAACTGCGTACGTGGAACGAATTCAGTGACGAATCTTTTTGCCACTGTTGAAGCGGAAATATCACGAATTGAGTATGCTTCAGGCCATCTTGTGAATTTGTCTACTATCGTTAAGATATAAGGGTAGAGGATAAATAATGGTAGAGGTTCCACTATATCCATATGGTCAAATCTATTATTTGGAAGCTTGAAAGCTTGAAATGGAGATTGGTTGGCCGTGGAACTTTGGACGTTTAGCAACCAAGGATAAAGAGACCAGTCATTGCAGACTTTATTGATCGATGGCCAGAAGTATTTCTTGGTAATGGCTCGTCTTGTAGCACGAATACCAGGATGAGAGAAACTATGTAACTATGGGATTGGACCCAAGGCCTAGGAATGCCTGTATTAGTTTCACACCAGACTTGATGAAAAGTAAATGCTATTTTTGTAAGAACTAGTTTTATCCGTGAGCTGGAGTGCACTTGTAGAGACTTCAACTCTGTGCAACCTTGTTGAGCCTGAAGTTGTGTAGGCAGATCGGAAGTGACTGAGTCCTGAGTCCAAGACGCGACAATCAGTGACACCCGACATATGTCTAATATCTGTGGTAAAATAAGCGATTAGACCCCAATGTCTGGTCTGTCTAGAAGATGGTTTGGTCTTTGTGTGAAGGGCACAAACCAGTGGGTTATACGCGCCCCTAATATTTGCCTTCCCGCCCCCCTTAGGCCATTCCTACACGAGGGACCATGGTTCTGGGAGCATGAGCTTTTTTTTGGGCAGGGGAGAGTGCATAGTTACCCCGCACGCCTTCCTTGCCCGAAAAAAGCTCGTGCTCCTAGAACCATGGTCTTTCATGTAGGGCTGGCCTTAGATACCATCACTTTTGGAATTTCGCAACATAAGCTTTTAAAAATAAAGCTCGTGTCTTCGCTAATATGAAAGATCAGGATTCAGAGGATCAGGATTCAGAGGATCTTGTCTTCACTGGGATGAAAGCTTTTTTATAGGGGAAATTTTGATAAGGTTCGTGTATTCGCTCAGATGATAGCTTTTTGTAGGAGATTCTTTTTAATAATGAAGAATATTTTAAAGAAAGTACACAAAATTTGCATCTTTTAGAGTACACGGTAAATCTAATCTTAGAGAGCAGCAATGATACAAGAATTGCATCAGGAGAGTTTGGAATTGACAAAGGAGAAATTTTGATGGTGGATACTTTGATATCGTTTGTGCTTGCTCATGTAATTTGTTTTGGAGCTTTTCCCCTCCCCTCTTAGGTTAATGTGTTTGTTAAGCTTTTTCACACATTTTTGCATGGTGCTTAAAAGCAAAATGATGTTCGAATTTGTCAGGATGAGTCATCGCTGTTGCGCCAGAACAGTGAAAATATTATTTTGCTAACGTTAGTATTATCATGGTTGGTATGACTCATAGCCTCTGTGAAATCTTATTAGTTTTGCAGGATCAGCAGTTATCTCCACCAAAACCCGGTATTTCAGCCGAAAGGTATGTATCTTACGAAAACAGTGGTTATATTGCAATTTCACCTATTATAAAATTTTAAATTATTTAATTATTTTTAAAGACTCGCCAACATTGTTCGGAATGCACAAAATCCGTTATTGTCAGTAATGAAGTTTCGTCCCAAAAGCTGATTCCAATTTTACCTGGAGTTTCTTACCTACTCAAACATTAGTTTCTATTTCAACTAGGGTGGATGTATGTTGCAGAAGGATCTATTTTTATATTTTTGATTAAACTAAATTAAAATTACGCTACTTAGGGTGAGTTGCACCAACTAACTTTAACGGTAACAAAAGCTACATCGGCTGTCAAGTCTCCGGTTAGACAAAAAGAGAGTTGCACCCTTTAACCATTGTTAACATGACGTAACATTTTAACGTTAACTTTAACCAAGCAAAGTCGGCTGGTTAGTGTTATTGTTAACTTTTGACAGTTGTCATATTTATTTTGTGTCATAATATTTTCAATTAATTTTCTTTTTAAGACAAAGTGTTGTGTAGTTTTATGTTATTTATTAATAAACTTTGTGTTTTTAAAATTTTTGACAAGAAGTAAGTGCTATAAATTTGTGTGTGAAGAAAATCCCTTTTTTGCCAGAGGAAATTTAGGGATATTTTACGACGAAGCTTTTAACGATAGCTTTAACGAACGATAGTGTGGTGCAACTAGGGTTAACAACTCTCGACAGCTCCAACCCGGGAGGATTTTAAAAACCCGGGGCGGGGGGCGATGATTAGTAGGTGTAGAATGAAAGTCGTAGATACTTGCTAATTTTTATTTTTAAATTTATATTTACATTGTTTTCGAGAAGCATTTAATATTTCACGGTTTTTTAGCACATAATCATTAAAGGTTTTACATGAAAAATTTAAGTTTTGCAGTATTTGTAACTCTGTTTTTACTAACGATATGTTCATCCTGTTCTTTTCCCTGCTCCACACTTTTTCCATCATGCTAAATACGCGCTTGCAAGAAGCATTAGAGACAGGAATGGAGAGAACAGAACAAGCTTTTTCAATTCAAGGCAGGGATTTCGGTCTTTCGATTGCGAGGACAACCCAGCGTAAATCAACTCGATTCTCTTCAATGAGATGTGGTTACATTTCACGCAAAATTCTATCGTACAATATGTCAAGATGAAAGTCCATTTTTAAATTTCTTGTGTGATACCACTTTTGTAAATAGTTTAAGGCGGTCTTACTATGTAACAGTTTCAAAAAATCAATTTTTTTTTTACATTTTTTTCATCTAAATAGTGTTAGAAATATGCTGGTAAAAGGATTTAACTGTGGACGGGCTCGTTTGGCAGTGACAGAGCAATTTTTAACAATATTTTATTACGTTGTCAATCTTTAAACGTGTTTTTCCGAAAGTCGTCTTTTTTGAGGTGGGTTGAACGTTTTCGAAAAATTTACCTGACCGATCTTGTCATACTACACATATTTATTATCAGAAAACATGTCGCAACAGATAGACACGAGCTTTTTTTGAAATTCTGGTCCAAAATTTTTTAACAGCCTTGCATAGCAGAAAAAAAAAGTGCAAAAAAAATTTTTTTTTTCAAAATTCTATTACTATAAGAATTTTTTGAATTTTTGAAAAAGCTCGTGTCTATCCATAGCCAAGGGGATGAGAAAAATAAATTTTAAACGTTTTTTGGTTCCAGATCATCTGATCGGTCAAAATCGTTCACCCCGTGCGCCCTGGACACTTTTGACGAGGACGCAGTGAAGGACGTGTAGCGGTCACATACGTCATTTTTATGTAAATCCGTAAAAACTATGTAAAGTTCAATAATTAATGATAACATTACAAAAAACTGCTTCCCGAAATCATTTGTAGTTTTCTAGTAATCAATTTTTGAATATAGCGCTCGGAAATGAGGTATTATATAGTAAGACCCCCTTAAACAAGACGTAAAAAATTTGTTGGTATCATTTTTGAATTTTGTTTTGTGAGGCTCATTAAAATGTTTTAATAAATCCATGGCCGATTTACCATAAAATTGATCAGTCTGTCTGTTTTGGAGCTTGGTTTTCAAATCAATCATAATGTCATGAATTTCAGTGCTTGTTAATCGGGCTTCCAATAATTTAATGCCGTTCTGGAAGTGGAGTTAATCGAGTGAAGTATTCTTATTTATTTTGTTAATGAATATTAATTTTATTTTAGAAAAAACCCGGAGAAATTATAGAGGTTGGACATTATTCCTGGAGTCTCCCGGGCATTCCGGGAGGGTTGAGAACCCTAGGTGCAACTCATTTTTACAAACCGGAACTTTAACAACCATGTAATTGTTAAAGTTAATTTTAACAATTACTTTAATCAATGATTTGGTGCAACTAACCCTTAATAGCTTGCTGTTTTGATTATTACACAATTAGAAGCCTCGAGAAAATTTTCCCAAATTAAACTTCCAACTTTTCTACGAACTCGTGGTTGTTATTGATTAAAATCCGTTTCATCCCTACAACTATAAATAACAATTGGTAATGTTTAGATGGAAGTAGAGGTTTGCATTAACATATTCTGAATATATTAATAAAAGAGAGTTTGTTTTACTGAAACAGACAGATTGATAGATACGCTGATGTGAACATCTATTACGAGCATGTAACGTTACTGTGTCCAACAAATCAATTCCACCCTCAGTGAATTTTTAACTGTTGGAGTTTGTGGAGTTTCAGCGAAAAGGTCGTTCAGAAAATATTGTTAAACAACCGAATAAAAGGGCTTGCAGTAGCGAATTGTTACTGAAAGATGAAGACGAATAAATGTATGAATTCAATGAAGCTTAAAAAAATAACGCAAGTTTTGAAACAAAATTATGCGGAAATATTTACTGACTTTGGATTTGTAGTTTTATATTTTAGCGAGTTATTTAAATTTAATTTACAATATTTATAGAAATTATTTTTGATGCTGTTAAGTTGAGAATTAAGTTCGCACGGTTATTAATGAAAAAATGCAAATGTTGTCGTCTTTTCAACCAGTCTAGCAAAACCAATCTATGGCAGCTCTCTCACCTATTGGTCCAAGTTTTAACTGTTAAAAATAACAAGTCATAGAATAATGGTTGCGTTAGATTGGCTAAGATATTATAGCCATGTTTTTTTTAATGAATTATATAGTTCTTCCCCATACAAATCTGAAAACCCTGGTTTTATCGAGGTCTTTATCCAGGTTTTGGGAAATTTAAAATTTCCCTTTCTTTTCGGAATGTAGCATACTTACCCGCTGTCGAAAAAACGTCATTTAAAATAAAAATAACAGGGAAGTGACGAGAGCAAATTTGAAGGCATGAGGAAACAAATAATTTCTTTTTCAGAAAGTTATTTATTATTTTCTAGAGGGGAATTCGTGTAACAGTTGTTTACCGACACGTAACTTCGGATTAATTTTAATATATTTAAAGCACTGAAGATGGCGCTTAGTGAAATTTCCCTTGTCGTTTTTTTAATGAACTGGATCGAAGACCTATATAGTTCATTAAAACAACACGGCTTATATATATTATAAAAGGTTTTTGAATAAGGACATAACAATTTTGTATGTAAATAAAACAGCATGAGCGAGGTGGTCAGACCGTTTCACAAGATTAGACGGTTATCGAATTTCACCTTCAATAGATCAATTGTTTGACTAGCTGTGTGGGGTGTGGCACCATGTTGTTGGAACCACATATCACTGCCGCCAAGTCCATTCAATTCTGGCCAAAAATAGTCTTCCAACATGCCACGATAACGAACTCCATTGACCGTAAGATGACGTTCATTTTCATCGACGAACAAATATGGGCCAACCACACCTCACACCACACGGTCACTTTTTGCGGTTGGAATGGAGTCTCTTGAAGCACGTGCGGGTTTGTTGATGTCCAATAACTCATATTTTACTTATTGAGCCAAAATGAGACTCATCGCTGAAGATGATTTTTCGATGGAATACACTCTTAAAGTTGCGACCATCGACTCAGAATTGGGTTAGTAATTTTTAATAATTTTAAAACGTTGCGCGTTCGTGAACTTCACCATGATAAAAATCTTAACCATGACTGACGTTTTACCCTTGACAGATCATGAAAAACGTTCAAGGGTGCGTTCGTATTATAATACAAAATTGTTATGTCCCTATTGGAAAACCCGATATAAGGCTAACATAGCTCAGCAGGCCGCGAGCAACACAAATGTTTTCTTTTAAGGAACGCCATATTTTTTTTTTTGAATAAAACTAGCTTAGGAATCACCCTTTGTAGTTGTTCACCCTTAGTTCACCATGTCATTCAGATCATGGTGCAATATCTAGTGGTAAGGTTGATTTGAAGGATAGAAGAAAATATGTAGGATAGAGCTCGTTAATCGAGTTCGGAGATATTGAGTATGGAAGATTATACCACAGTAGAGTTGTTCTATTTAGAGATGAACTTCTTTACTGTAGTATGCGTGAAAAGGAAAACTGCAGGGTTAGTGAACCGAGTGGGCCAGTCTTCTATTTAATTGCTCCTTTAATCCCTCATGGGACATAGGGCGGAAACAGTTGCCCTCCAGCGGACTCTGTTTTGCGCGACAGATCTCTGCTCTGACCAGGATTTCCCGGTTGTTGCGGCATCTTGGGATTTTTAGGATCTGTTGATGAAAACTTGTAGGCGCCCTGTGTTGAATTGGGTGACTTTCCATGTTTCTCAACCGTACAAAAGAACTGCGTTAACGTTGGAGTTGAACAGACGCAATTTGCTGTTAATTGAGATCTCCGTCGATCTCCATATGTGAAACAGGAATGCATGCAGGCCAGTCTTCTGCTACAGGAAAAATATTGACGTGGAAGAACAAGGGCATTAATTTCAGTAGAACAGTCGCCATAGTAATTTAATTAAATTTTGTCAGGGCTGCTACATTCCTACGCTGGCTCAATGAATCAATAGAGGAGCAAAAAGTGCCATCATGAATAAGTTTGATGGCGTAGTTTTGTATCTGGTCAAGCCCAAGGGGCTAAAATATGTTTGGGGCCCTTTAAGGATTTTGAAATTCCAAAAAATCTTTGACTAAAAAAATGGTGGTAACTTAAGAATAAGTTCATTCAGGGCATTAAATATAGATACCTTCGGTTTTTAAAGCGGGGTTTCCGCTTAGCTGGCTACCAGAGCTGGTTGTATCTTCCGCTGGCTGCCCGAACATTTCCAGCTAATGGCTCAACCAGCTCGAGAATAATCAGAAATTTCCAAATTCCGGATGGCTGCCAGCTACAACACACCACCAGTTCAACGTTACAGTTACATAGTTTAACCTAGAATGGAACAGGTTTATGTAGACAGGCCCTTGTGCTTAGCTCTGGGGCTCAGCACTCATCTTTCTTTTGGCAGAATCAATCCAAGCTATCCCAGAGCGAAAAATTCGAAACACTACTAAGGGAAGCGAATTGGAGCGCTGTTACTATGCTCCGATTAGATGTTTAAGGAATTTTATGGAACGAAGAAAACGGCAAACAGAGATCCGTTCTCGTTCGATGCGTTGGTCAAGCAGAATATTGAACGCGGTTGGTACTTAGTTGGGGGACCGCTTGGTAAAGCCACTGTCGACACTCGCGTTTGGAAGGACGAAAAGCCAATTGCACAAGGTAAGTTTTCTCTTCTCTAGTGTTTACTATTTAAGTATGATGAGTATAAGAATCCATATCCATACAAACATAACATATATTTTAGAGTGCTGCATGCTTGGGTTTCAGGCTCTAGATTAGTGCTTGCTTGACAAGTAGAACGCATGGATAGGGCGGTCTTGACTTTTTGGGTTTCAAGATAGTTTCGGGGCCCCTAGGCGATTAGTATGCAGCGATATGGGGTTTTAACTTTTTGGGTTTCAATCTATTCTCGGGGCCCCCTTTAGCCGGGGCCCGGAGCAATTCGTCCCAATGATCACACCTCTAATATGAAATAAGATGAATCAGCCACTATCTAGACTGGCGAAAGGAGATGCAAAGTTGGTATAAGGTAATATATGATAGTGGTGGTTAGTCATCAGCGGAAAGGGAAGAGTGACATGTAGTATAATGAAAACATGACCTTATTCAAGGTCAAAAGTCGCGAAAATGGGTTTTCGCAAATACTTCGTAAACGGTAAGTGCTATTGCAAAATAGTCAATGCAAGAAATATAGATATTGTGATTCTCTACAAAAACTCTGTACACTTTTTTCTCTACGAGTGACCGTTCGGGAGATATCGCGATTTTAATCATTTTTCATACAAAAAAATTATATAAATTCTGGTCTGCCAGGGGTGAGGCCACAGCCAGGGTGCGGCACCATGCGTTTTAGTTAATATAACGCCTAAGCTTCACTTTAAAAAAAATTATCCTTCTTGTCGATAACATAGGTTTGGACTAAAAAACCACCACTAATATTACCTAATTTCTCACCTTAGGCCACACTTTAAAGTATTCTCCTATCTCGCATGTTACTTACAATAGGTCTTGTTT
Organism: Thereva nobilitata; assembly: GCA_963855945.1. Lineage (NCBI taxonomy): Eukaryota > Metazoa > Arthropoda > Insecta > Diptera > Therevidae > Thereva > Thereva nobilitata. The sequence goes on from OY979695.1 coordinate 126,609,039, forward strand.
TCTTCTTCCCGATAACATAGGGTTTTCAGCGGTCGGCTCTCGGTCTAAGTAATGTCTTTAAAAGAAATGGTACCAATTGCATGATTTGTACAACAAAATTTTACAACGAATGCCGTTTTGTCGATGAATGTGGGTAACTTAGCTGTGGAAAATTCACGGACCACTCAAAAGATGAAAAAATTTGGAAAATAATTGGGAAATTAGAAAAATCCGCATACTCTGTGTTGACCTCCAATTGGCACTTTAGCGCCGTTTTGATACCACTCATTCTCATGACCAATAGGCATACATGTTCTAACCCTCTCTTTTTAATTTGTCAGCTCACTCGTTCCCTTGTATAATTCCTATGGCTAGAACTCATAGTAGGTTGATGTTTATATTTCTGCTTATGCGTTCGAGTGCATCTGAGCATTTCTTGACTAGTTTTGATGAGATCAGGGTGGAGTCGTGAGCCAATATGGCGGTTTGGCTGTCAGTTACCATACCACCGCCATGTTCTCTCTTGTAGAGTTGTCTTCTCTCGCTAGTTGACACGCCTTCCAAATTGCCAGCTTTTCTGCTTGGAAGCCGGATTTTTTGGCTATATTGCATGATTCAGAGAAGACCTCGGCACCTACTCCATAGTTCATCTTTGAACAGTCTGTGGAGATTACCGTGTCCATATCTGCTAAAACGTGTCCGCTTTTCCACTTTTCAATTTTGACTTTGAACTTCTTGCTCAACTCCAGCATGAGATAATTACTGTGTTTCCATGCAGAGTTTATCCTGAGTTTATTCAGATTAAGCGCCCATGGAAACGGGGGTTGAGTAAAGTGTCGTTAAATCCAAGTAAACTCAACGAAGTAAGTCCGATTAAGCCGGGTTTTGCGTATGTGTGTGTGTTTCAGTATCCTTTACTGCACATATACCAACGGCGAGGCAATGTAAAATTAATTATCTGTCACTTTAACCCAGAACCGTCATGGAAACAGCATCGAGTGATCTTGAGAGAAAAAGCTTTGTGTTTACTTAACGAAAACTCTACCCTGGCTCATGGAAACACAGTAATTGTATGGTCTGTGTTGGTTGGGATCAACCCTCTGTCAATCATACCATTCTGTGTACGTATGGCTTCTCTTGCCAGTACCCATTTTTCTAAGTCTGACCGCAGTGCAAGAGGCTAGGTACTTAGTGTGGAGGTTCAGTGGAAGAAGACAGCGGATGGCATTTAACGCGTCCCTTGAGGTTGCGCGCAATTCTCATGTGGTGCATCTCTGGACGCACTATAGCTGTGTACAGGAGCCAAGGTAATACTGTTATCGGATAGCGTACACGCGTCTATATGTATAACCATCAAGCTGGACGAAATCTTTCATCTATCTGGATAACGGGTTATAGGCAACGAGGTATCATAAATCGGAATTAAAGTATGAGTATATTGCTTCTCCTTGTATATGACACAAGATGGCTTTCCATTTAGCACTCATGAGTAAAATCATTGGCTGTTTGCAAAAGTTCATTGATCTTGTGTACAGAAAGCAAACAGAATAACCTAAACACCAACAAAAAACATTATCATGCCTAAAACCATCTCTTGCTACTGAAGGCGAATCCTCATCTTCTCGGTAAACGAACCGGCACTTATCTCCATCGTGGTTAGATATCGCAAGATGCAAAGGATTTCAACCTTACTCTAAAAATAATGAAGGTGACATTGTTGAAACAAAGGTCATATTAAAATTAAAAGCGTCGCAGATTCTTAACAGCCACCACAAAGCCGAAGCATCAAAGAAACTGTCAACGATTATAACTTTAAGTTCGATTATACCGGGGGCAACCTTCCTTCCACAAGGGGAGAAAAAACTTTAAAAAAAAGTTTGTCCTGTGAATTTTAAAGAAACGAAATAAGGAAAACAAAAAGAACAATATAATAAAAATAATACCTCCAAAAAAAATCTTGTATCTTTGAAGTGTCTTGCAAGGCGTACAGATCTCTAAGTGAAATGGATAAAACGCAAAATTGGATAATTTTGAGAAAATGTAAAATGCCATTGCATGACGATGATATAACCTAAAAACACTCGCCACAAACTCTATCAATATTACGTAACAAGAAAAATTTGTCAAAGATATTCAATAAACAAATTTACCTTGTGCTGCGCTAGAAGGTGGCCTCAGGGTAGTTTTCGCAGTGGTACTTCCACAATAAATTGTGGCTGTGTTTCTAAGTAGACACATACAAGCATACTGGCTAGTGCTAATGACGTCTTAAATCGTAAGCGATTATCTATGTATTCAATACTATATTATACTATATTTTGCCGCTCAAGGTACCTACGTTCTCCGTCGTTACTAGACGACCCAAGAAGAAACCGCTTTAAATTGACCAAAACCAGGCGCGTATTTTAAACGTGCGTTAACATCTCTAGACTAGTTTAGATTTGAGCACAGACTTAACTATTTGTTCCTTCATACAAAAGTTTGTCCGTAGCAATTTTCTCAAAGGATGAGAAAAATGCTAAAAAACGAAGAATATTGGGATTTTGCTCATAGTACGCGGAAATTAGCAAAAAAAAACGCACGACCTATAGAAACCGAGATACAAGGAAAACACCGGAAAATCGCTATATTTCCGGCGGCCGTGTTTTTTTTGTGATTCCGAAATTGTTTTCTTAAAAAGTCCCAAGGAAGCTGTGGACCAATTTTCAGCCATTTCCGAATTATGTCTCCTATAAATGCTAATTTACCCGGACTATCATGCTTTTAGCCTACATTAATTAAATGGAGTCACTCAGGTTTTTGCTCGTTAGACTAAATAAAATAATACACAAAGTTTTTTACGAGTGCGGCTACAAAACGGTGGACATTAGCGGGAATCGTGACCCACCCTACGGCCTGGAGCGCGTTCAAAAACCTTACTATGGTTAACCATGGTTAACTATGGTAAACTTTTGTCGTTCAAAACAGTGGCGTAGATAGGGGGGGGATCAAGGGGATCAATCCCCCCCCGAGCCAACGAAAATTATAATAGAATTGAATAAAAGTCTTCGTATCTACGTATTTAAGTATACATGAAATTTCTTAAGCACCAGCACCTCTTTTGGAATTATGTAATGTGCAATTTTGTTTTTGCGCAATTATGTATATAAAAATCATCTAGATATGTTTTTGTGACGGCTGTGCATTTAAGAATTGTCTAATTTCCGCGTTTCGAGCAGGCCGACCAATCAAGAGCCACGAAAAGGACCCTGACTATAATTGTGGACACATCGAGCACATGTAAAGTAAATACAATGAGCCAATAGTGACACCTCGGTTCCTAAATACTTAAAATTTTAACGTTATAATAAATCAATAATATATAATAATAATATCAATCGTTTTTCCAATTTTGGGTGAAATAACTATTAGCTATGAGCATATTTTATTCAATATTTAATATTTCGAATATTTTTCAATGTACATAGTAGAGTATCAGAATATAAGCTTCCTAAAAAATAGGACTAACTTTTGGCTTTGATTGTCAATTTAATTCCTGCTTAATATTTTGAAGTTTATAAAAATTGCCGAGTCAGTAAAAATATTAAAGTTCAAGAAAAGATTCTACGGGCAAAATTATGATAAACTTTAAGCTATAAGTGCGGGGAAGCTTTGCACTTCATAGATTGTTCTAACTCGATACAATTTTATCGAGCACAACACACAGCACACTCTCTGGCGAATCAATAATTCGAAGGCGTTCCTTGGAGCGTTAACATTAATTTACTCTAGTTTTTCCGTTTTCAACTTTTTTTTATTTTAAAATTATTTTGAAAATATGGCATAAAAGTCCATCGAATGAGCCTAAAACCTTATTCAAATGGAGGGTACTTTCCATATAAAAAATTCCAAAAAATCAGGATTCTAATTAAAAGGGCGTATTTCTGCATCTTGCGAAGCAAACGATAATCCGCCATTTTTTTGGTGGCCATATTGGATCTATTGAGTATACTATATTATATTGTCATCGCAACTGAAGCTGTGTGCAAAATTTCAGTATGATCGAATAACCGGAAACCCCTCAGCAAAAGAAGGTTTACCTCAAAATACGATCTGAATTTTCGTTTCATATATAATTGTGACTGTAAGCGAAAGAAGGCCCAATTATAACACTGCTCAACAGCATGACTGTTGCATGGAATATTTTACATCATTCTAAACTAATTTTTGACGCTGATTTCAAATATATTATCAGTTTTTTTATATCAGCTTTAGTTAATGAATTATAAGGAAGTGTGTTTTTTTAGAAAAATACTCTCACCGTACTAAAATATTTTATTTAAAAAAAACTACAATCCGCACTGCACGCAGAATACTCCCACCTATCTAAAAATGTAAAAGTGAAGATTCTACCCTACCACCTTCCATAGTAATGAGTCATCAAAACCAAAATTTTGTTTTTTTAACAAAACTATCAACTTTAACTACCTTTTTCCCAAAAATAAGTAGTTAGTCAATATTTTTTTTTCCAAAATTGGAAAGCACGGACAATTTCCTATAAATAATGTCCGACAATTTTTGCGTTACGGTCTTTATTTTTTAAGATATTAGCAAATTTTTATGTAAAAAGTTGGCTTTATTTTGTAGTTTGGTACTTTGGCACTTAGGTATTAGAGCCCTAACACAATAGAACATTTAATTTTAGCTCAAAGTTTTACTAGGAGTGGATAGGTGGACATAAAAATCGTGCTAAAAGGATTTTTGCTTTTGACAGAGCCCCAAAAAACTTCACTGCAAGTATTTCCAAAAATTCTATTCAAAAAGGCTTATTGCTTGAAGTGACTAATCGAAAGGTCGTATTTCTCAAAATCCCGATCAAAAGGGCATATTTCTAAACAAATAATTACAAAAAATATAGTGCATGAATGTGCATTTAAATATATTTTAGCATTTTATTTATAGGAACAGGCAGTTTTTTCGACTTCTGTAAAGTTTGTTTATGATGGAAATACGTCCTTTTGAACAGACACTCCTCAATTGTCAAATTTATTCTAGTTTATAATTGCAAAAGTGTGTTGAAATTGTTTTGTTTATTATCTCGGAATGAAGAAATTTTTACTGCCAATAAAACCATTCGGCAAGTCTTGAGACGGTGAAATCCATAGAAATGCAGAATTATCGTCAGAAACAACCGCGAAAAGACCCCGTTCTGATGCATTAAGTTGTGAAAATCCGATCAATCAAAATATACTGTCATATCCCCTCCCATCGCAAAAAGCTACCTACGCCACTGGTTCAAAAACTCCGTGGTTAACTACAACATAACCACGAGCATAACTTTTTGGCGTTCAAAAACTCCCGTGGTTAACCATGGTGTAGTTAAATTTTAACCCTGCTCGGGAGCATGGTTAGCGATAGTTAAGAAGAAGAAGAATAAAAACAACTCTCTGACAGTTGTTTTAATGTTAAAACATGAACAAATTAAAGTGGGATTTGTGGGATTATTGCAAATAAATAATAAATGAAATAATTGAAGCAATTAGCGGGGACTATTTTATGGAAAATTTTATTTTTATTTTTTTTATTTTTCTTTAACCTGTAGTTAACCACGGTGCGTTCAAAAACCTCCATGGTTAAACATAAACTTTCGTGGTTAAGTGAAGTGATGCAGCATAACCACAGCTTACCTCGTGGTTTACCATAGTAAGGTTTTTGAACGCGCTCCAGGATGAGACTGCCGCTCCTACCTCCCATATACACGCCTATACAAGGAAAATAAAAATATTCCTATTCGATAATCGAAGCCTGGCAATATTAAGTGTGGTAAATTTTGGATAAGGACCACTAATGAAAACCAAGTGGAATTATATGAACTTTACTAACTAATATTGTACTGTATCAGGGCCGCACTAAAGCCTCAATTATACTGGAGGCAACGGAACGGAACGGACCGGATTAAAGTTTCAAAACTTTGGAACTTGAAGGAACCGACGGAATGAAGTGTCAAAAGCAGCATTAAAAATAGCTGATTTTGTCATTAAAATTATTTTTTAGCCCAAAATGTCGTCAGAGTTTGTTGAGAAATTAATATCTGAAGTGGAAGAAAATAAAATTCTATATAATAAAAAATTGCACTGTTATAAAAATTTTAAGCATAGCTAAGTCCAAAATTTGGCAAAACATTGCTGAAAAATTAGGAAGTACTGGTTTTTTTTTTAATTTTGTACATATCACAAAGCATTGTAAACACAAAAATAACTTTTTGAAACATGCCCATTTTTAAATAACTTTTATCAACTTATTCAAAATATATATTAGACAGATGAACAAATGACATTTGCATACGTTGGATTCCGTCAGTATAACCAGCAAAATTCCATTCCGTTGAATCTCCGTTCCGTTGCGCTCCGTTGCGTCCAGTATAATTGAGGCTTAAGTCTATTGGAAAACCCTGTGCAACTTGCTGGTGGAGGCCGCTAAAATTAAAAAAAAATAAATACCAAGCTTCGACAATTTGCGTCCATATATATACACATAGGGGAAGATACACGGCTTAACGTATTGATCAACACGAACTTTCATTTCGCGTGGGTCAAGGGAAGGATAACGGCGAAGTTTGCGGTGTTGACCGAAACTAGAATCGATTTCTATTTTTCCTCAAGTGGCACGAAAAATGTCTGTCCAGCGGTTGTAGGTCGGAAAACACACCCACACATATACAATCGCATTGTATTATATAAAGAATTAAGTGCAACGCGTTGACTCGTGTATCACTTCCGCTCAACAAACTGACATTTTTGTTGATCAATACATTGATCCGCCTATCATTCCACTTAGTTTACAAATAGTCCAGTCAAATAAGGCAAAAAAGGGGTCAACCTCGGAATGAGAGGTAATAGGCTGAAAATTTGTATAACCCTTTGTTTTGGTATTCTAAATGATGTGTCAAAAGTCTCATATAATCTCGTGTGCGCGTCTTGAGATATTAGAGGTTAAAGGTCACAAAATCAGTTTTTCGCAAATATCTCGTAAATTATCGGCTTTACGAAAATTTTGGTTAAGTAAAGTAAGAGGCGTAAGAGGCGTAATTTTACAACTTATATTTTCAGTGGGTGCCTTCCATTTAGACACAGAGAGACACAGTTTGTCTAACAGGGTGTTCCATCAACGGCAAAAATGTGCACCGCCGGGTGAAATATATTTAAACACGACGGTGATGGAACACCCTGTTAGACAGAACTGTGTCTTTCTGTGTCTAAATGGAAGGCACCCAGTAAAAATACAAATTGTTCATTGGAATGTAAGGTTTAAATTTTCCCTCTCATAGATATAATTCCCAGGTTACAATGGAATACTAAGCATATATACTCTGTGGTGACCGCGTACAAACTTAATTACTAAGTTTTACGCAAAGTCACACAACATATTCCGAAATGGTAAACACGATCAATAACGATCAATCGGAACATTTCATAGATCACCGAACCCAAAGTTCAGTGATCTAGCCACTTTCCGTTCCGTCCCTATCGTCCCTAGTGAGCTAGCCAATTTCCGGCATCTCCAATCACTTCACTTGCAAAAAGTCTCGCAGGCGTATAACGCGATACCGAAAGTGCTCCGACCAAATATTAGATAGTACCCGGACTAATATATATATATATATATATATATATAGATATCTTATATCAACCTATAATATAAAAACGTTTAAAAATCAAAAGTTAATTATATAAATAAAATAGGATTAATAACGAAATCAAGCGTTTTAATTAAAACACCGCATGGTGCATCGGCAAAATTGGTGACCCCGACGTCGCAGCACGCGACAAAAGTGTAGTGAACCTGAAAGTTTTTCTAAAAATTACTATTTATAAAAAAAACGACGCAGCACGCGTCGAAAAGTGTAGTGAACCAGAAAATTTTGCTAAAAATTATTATTTATAATAAAAATTTTTCCGTGAAAATAACATGGACGCTGATATCGGCAATTACATGAACAAGAAAATCAGGCGATATTAAAGCAATCGGTGAAGTGACTACATCAAAAAGCAAAATATTGGACGAACGCTACGCAGGAATACCGGGGAAGTAGAAATTTAAATTCATTGAATCAAATTTCAGTTTCAATTACAGTTCCGAGCTTACATAGAATCGTATGAATAAATGAGACATTTTTTTTTCGTTCCCGTACAAAAACAAAAGAACGAAAACATAAATTTTAACAATTACCTAGCAGTATTCTCAAAGTCGATCAGACAATATCGGCAATTAAATAATATTTACGAATACACAAAACATCTGTTTACACCATTATTTAAGACGGGCTAAAACAACTGGAAAGAATGCTTTGACATACATATCTACGACGGATAAAAAAACCTATTTAGCGGCGCAAGAAAAATTTCTGTTATAAGAAAATAAAGAACAACAGTGGTTTTATTTTAGTTAGAATAAATATAGTTTTTTTTTTTCTATTTTGTTTTCGGTTTCGTTTTGGGATTTGTTTTGAAATAAAATTGTAGATAAATTGAACTCTAATACTCTGTATTATATTTTCATACACATATTGCTATATTGCATTACATTATTACACTTTTATATACATAGTACTACTATATTGCATTACACTTATTATATTTTCATACACATATTGCTATATTGCATTACATTATTGCACTTTTATATACATATTACTACTATATTGCATTACACTTATTATATTTTCATACACATATTGCTATATTGCATTACATTATTGCACTTTTATATACATATTACTACTATATTGCATTACATTTATTATATTTTCATATTATATACTGCTATATTGCTTTACATTTTATTATATTCTCGTATACATATCGATATATTGCATGACATTATTATATTTTTATATATGTACATATTACTGTTGCCTCATATTTATCACGTATATTTAATATAAAAAAGTACAGCTTCGAACATATATTCATTGTATATATATACATATATATATATATATATATATATATATATATATATATATACATATATAGATATACATCTATATAACCGTATTACTTTTGGTTGGTTTGCATTTCCACTTCTAATCTTCTATTATCCAGGTTGATTTTGGGCACTTTATTTAAGTTTACTTTCGTTACTTTTCTTAGTTTGATTTCTTTTCTTTTATATAAAATACATACAATATGTCGAGACCAGAAGATGAAGCGCCCATGGAACAAGAGACATCGCAAGTAGAGGACCCAAAACCCGGAACTTCGAGAGTCGATGCCGTTTCGGTGTCAAAATTAGACATCCCGAAGTTCTGGGTACAACAGCCCGCCTCCTGGTTTTACCAGGCCGAAATCATGTTTCAAATGGCGAGCTGCAAGTCTGACAAGATGAAGGTTTACAATGTAATGGCCGCACTGCCGGAAGAGGCGGTAACGGCGATGCGGCTCAGCATCGTAAACCATACCTCCTCCTATGAAGAACTGAAAGAGTACCTGCTCGAGAAATACGGCACTTCCGAGAAGCGCCGGCTCGAGCAGTTACTGTCAGTGCAAGAGCCTGGAGACCGAAAACCATCGGAGTTTCTCCAGGCTCTCAAGGCACTAGCCGGCGGATCGACGGCGGTCAATGATGACCTGATCCGGACACTGTGGGAGAGGAGACTCCCACAGGTCATACAGGTAACATTGGCCACCACTGGCGACCAAACGCTGGCCGGGCTTGCTGCCGCAGCAGACAAAGTATGGGAGGTGCTTCCACACGGAAGCGCCTCATACGCGTCCGCTGTCCACGCAACACCGACCAACACAGATCCCACGTGGAGGTCATTCCAAAGCGCCATAGACAAACTAACGTCAAAACTGGACACTTTAATCAAAGGCCAGCAAAGTACAAGAGGCCGAACACCTACCAATCGGCAGGACGGCCCTTCACAGCCCTCGGCCAATCGGCCAATCGGCCACCAGGGGCCAACAAGCTGCGGGGTAGCCTGTGCTATTTCCACTACCGTTATGGTAGTGAAGCACGTAGGTGCAAGGCCCCCTGCAGTTTTAACGGTGGTGGCCAAGCCAAGCCGGCAAAAAAAAAAAAAAAAAAAAAAAGGCCACCTCCAACCCTAAAAAAAACTAGAGAGACAGGGGGTCGACATGAGCGAGCAAATAACTGGCCGCTCATATCGTTTGTTCGTCCGTGACACCAACAATCGGATGGATTTCCTGATTGATTCGGGCTCGGACGTTTCAATTGTTCCTGCCAAGGCGTTTCCGGCCCATAACGGAAGCCCGAACGTCCTTCTGCATGCGGCCAACGGATCACTGATCCGAACTTTCGGCACAAAGTTGCTTGAACTCCATCTTGGCTTACGCCGACGATATGTTCACAACTTTATCATAGCCGCCACCACAAAAGCCATTATTGGGGCGGACTTCTTAACGAAGTTCGAGTTGTGCGTCGATTTCAAGTATCGACATTTAGTAGACCAGCGCACGAATTTTAAAATTAACGTGTGCGCTACAGTCGACTACAACCCCGAATCCCATCCATGCCTAATTACAGGTATATATAAAGAGCTATTAACGAAGTACGCTTCGTTAACAAAACCGCCCAATTTTAACCTTCCAGTTAAACACAATGTGCAACACCACATTGTGACTAAAGGGCAATTACCTTTCGTCACCGCTCGGCGACTCCATCCGGAGAAACTGAAGGTGGCAAAATTAGAATTTGACCATATGGTCCAATTGGGGATTTGTCGACCTTCGTCGTCCTCCGCAGCATCTCCACTTCATCTGGTCCCTAAACGGGACTCACATGATTGGAGGCCATGCGGCGACTACCGTCGCCTTAATGCTGTCACTGTGCCGGATAGATATCCGATCCCGCATATACAGAATTTTTCCGTGAATCTTCACGGTTGCACAATTTTTTCGAAGGTTGACTTGGTAAGTGCATATCATCACATACCAATCGCCCCAGAAGACGTGCATAAGACTGCACTCATTACACCATTCGGCCTATATGAGTTTACCCGTATGCCATTCGGATTACGGAATGCAGCCCAAACCTTTCAAAGGTTTATTAACGAAGTTACGAGAGATCTCGACTTCGTTTATGTATACTTGGACGATATACTTATCGCCAGTAAAACCGAGGATGAGCATATCGTTCACCTCGAAGAGCTTTTTAAACGCCTCGATAGCTTCGGTTTAACCATTAAGCTAGAGAAATGCGTTTTTGGTGCACAAGAGATCAAGTTTCTAAGCCACCGCATCACAAAGGATGGAATACTTCCATCCTCCGATCGGGTTCAGGCTATCGTTGATCTCGCACCTCCCACTTCTGTCAAATCGATCCAGAAGTTTTTGGGAATGGTGAATTTCTATCACCGATTTATACCAAAATTGGCTGAACAGTTGGTGCCGATAAACGAGCATTTGAGAGAACTTCTCAACAACTCGCGTGCCAATAAAGTATTTACCTGGCCAGCAGAATGTCAGGCAGCATTCCTCAAGGTTAAAACCTCGATGGCTGAAGCAACTCTGCTGAACCATCCAATCGAGGATGCAAAATACAGTCTAACGACTGACGCTTCTGATTATGCAATCGGAGGCGTATTGGAACAATTCAACGGTCATCAGTGGCAACCTCTAGCTTTCTATTCCAAAAAGCTGTCACCAACAGAAAGGAAGTACTCTGCATTCGATCGCGAACTTCTCGCAATCTACGCAGCGATCAAACACTTCCGTTATTTCGTTGAAGGACGCAATTTCGTGGTCTATACCGATCACAAACCACTGGTTCGCGCCCTTCACACAAAGACCGAACGATCCCCTAGACAGACCAGACATTTGGGTCTAATCTCTCAGTTTACCACAGACATCAGACATGTGTCGGGTAAACAAAACATAGTCGCAGACTACTTGTCTCGCTCACTAGCAACCGACAACGTTGACTCGGCCACCTTCGACCTGCCTACACTAGCTCAGGTTCAACAAGGTGACACAGAGTTGAAATCTCTACAAGAACACCCCAGCAACGGCTCACGGGTAAAACTAGTTCTCACACCAATACCATTTACCGCCCATAAGGTGTGGTGTGAAACGAGTATAGGTATTCCTAGGCCTTATATACCCATGTCCTTACGTAGACTAGCGTTCAATTCCGAACATAGTCTCTCTCATCCTGGTATTCGTGCTACAAGACGAGCCGTTACCAAGAAATACTTCTGGCCATCGGTCAATAAAGACTGCAATGAGTGGTCTCGATCATGCCTTGGTTGCCAAAAGTCCAAAGTTTCACGGCATACCAAATCTCCATTGGAAGCTTTCAAACTTCCAAATAATAGATTTGACCATATCCACATGGATATAGTGGGACCCCTACCCCCATCTCGTGGATACTCTTATATCTTAACGATAGTCGATAGGTTCACGCGATGGCCTGAAGCATACCCAATTCGGGATATCTCAGCTTCAACAGTGGCAAAAAGATTCGTCGCTGAATTTGTCCCACGATTCGGCGTACCACTTGAGATCACAACCGATCAAGGTACGCAGTTCGAATCGAAACTGTTCAACGAAGTTGCCAAATTACTCGGCACTCATCGAATTCGGACAACCGCCTACCATCCGCAAGCAAACGGGATGGTCGAACGGTTCCACAGGCAACTAAAAGCAGCCTTAATGGCAAGGGATAACACTACTCATTGGAGTGAAGACTTGCCCTTTGTCATGTTAGGCATACGCACGGCAATTAAGACCGACTTACAATGCTCACCAGCCGAGCTCGTATACGGTCAGAATCTGAGACTTCCCAATTCGATTTCTATCACAACCGATGAAAATCCAATTGAAGAATCAGAATTCCTCTCTCGCCTTCGCTCTCATATGCAGAACATTAAAGCAATACATCCTCGGCAACCCGTCCAAAAGGATACCTACGTACCAGAAGCCCTGGAGAACGCCGACTACGTTTTCATACGAGTTGACCGAGTTCGAAAACCTTTCGAACCTCCATATGAAGGCCCATACGAAGTAATCAAACGATTACGAAAACACTTCGTCGTCAAATTGAACGGCACAACCAAGTCAATATCCATTGACAGGCTAAAACCAGCCTTCGGTTGTGACCGCGACAACGAAGTTAAGCCATCTAAAGCGGTAACATTCCGTTAACGCTACGCTGGGGGGGGAGTATGTGGTGACCGCGTACAAACTTAATTACTAAGTTTTACGCAAAGTCACACAACATATTCCGAAATGGTAAACACGATCAATAACGATCAATCGGAACATTTCATAGATCACCGAACCCAAAGTTCAGTGATCTAGCCACTTTCCGTTCCGTCCCTATCGTCCCTAGTGAGCTAGCCAATTTCCGGCATCTCCAATCACTTCACTTGCAAAAAGTCTCGCAGGCGTATAACGCGATACCGAAAGTGCTCCGACCAAATATTAGATAGTACCCGGACTAATATATATATATATATATATATATATATATATATAGATATCTTATATCAACCTATAATATAAAAACGTTTAAAAATCAAAAGTTAATTATATAAATAAAATAGGATTAATAACGAAATCAAGCGTTTTAATTAAAACACCGCATGGTGCATCGGCAAAAACTCGATTGTTCTTAAGTTAAGGTCGGGCCTTTGACTTTGGTCAGGGTCTGTGCAGTTCTTGTAACAGCCAAGAAATTTTTGGTAATTTTTGATGGTTAAGGCCGATGCACAATTAAAGTTTCAAGCTTCAAAAATTAGGATAAAAGGGTTTGTACAATGATTCACATTCACAGCTTTAAGTTGCAGTGCTCAAATAAAGCAAAACTCAGATGAGCTTGTAGTTTGAAGCTTGCAGCTTGACGCTTGCAGCTTGAAGCTTGAAGCTTTCATTGCGAATCGGTCCTTGCATGGTGAACAAAATGCTATTTTTATGTATAGGGAGAGGGCATACACAAAAGTTTTGGAAATTTACAAAACTATGAAGTGAAAGCTCCAATACTGATTGTATTTTTACATCCCACAAATAATGTATATTTACTACACAGTTGGTAAAAATACGTAAAGTAGAATTGGAATATTCCTAATAATATTGTATTGCAAATTTACAAAACTGCTTGTGAATAAAACTCCCAGTATTTTTTTTGTAAAATTACCACAGAAATTTTTTACAGTGTAGATAAATCTGCATAAAAGTCTCTCCTATACCGAATTTACGTAGAACCAATAGTTTTCGAGATAAAGGGCTGAGAATGCTTGGCGCACCACCGTTTCCGCACCACCTTTGAGCTAGAATGCAAAGAGCGTTTTTTACATGGTGTTCCTGTAGGCCTAATCCATGGGATACAAGTTACGATAATTTTTTTTGAGTATCTCTCTATCTCTTCTATTTCCACTTATTTCATATTGTCATCTCCATCAAGACTCATCTCAGAGGAAAATAACGAAATCGGTCGGCGTTATAATCGTTCAACTCAGGTTCAATGGTTGTATCCTCGGGCATCGAATTGAGACACGACTGGCCTCGACAAGAGCCATACGCTACGGAACATGGCAATCCTACTTTCCGGCATTCCCTTGATCCTTTTCGACATGTACCTTTGACCCTCCGAAACTTGAGTAGCCGGTCAGTTGGCTTTATGGACTTTTGAGAAATTATTTGTGACCCCAAAATAAAGAGAACTCCGGTCGAAAATCTCCAGTTGGCAGCTGCCATCGATCAAGTGAATGCAGAAAAGTAAGATTGCCTTGTTCCGTAGCGTATTCCTCTTGTCGGCGCCAGTCGTGTCTCAATACAATGTCCGAGGATACAACCGTTGAATATGAGTTCAACGATGATGACGCCGACCAAATTACATTATTTTCTTCTTCTTCAGTCCTTGCAGGACTCGGGCCTCTCGAAGTCTCCTCTTCCAGTCATCTCTAAGTCTTGCTAGCTCTCTCCAATTTTATATACGAAATTTCCGTATATCTGCTAGCACGTCATCCATCCATATATTTCTTGGTCGTCCTACTCTTCTTCTTCCTGATGCTCTACCATTAAAAATCCTTACTAGCATTCTATCTTCTGAAGCTCGTACAACGTGTCCGAGCTATCGCAGTATATTTAGTCTTATGTATGTAGCTATATTTATTTCGTTATACATTTCTTGTAGTTCTTCGTTTGTCCTAATGCGCCATTCGTGCTGGTTAACCCTTACAGGACCAATAATTCTTCTTAAGATCTTCCTTTCGAAGATTTTAAGCTGATTTTCTGTTTGTTGGGTCATTGTCCAAGCCTCAGAACTGGGCGTATTAATGTTTTGTATAGTCTGACTTTGCATTGTCTTGAAATTTCTTTGTTTTTTAGGACCGGGACTAGTGCAAAATAGGTTTTATTTGCGGCTACGATGCGTCTATGGATGTCGTCCTGTATCTTATTTTCTACAGTTAGCATTGTCCCTAAATAGATACAATTTCCACACTATGATTGTCAAGGAGGATACTAGTCGTTGTCCTCGTTTTGATACGATCATATATTGTGTTTTTGTGTCATTTACTCGTAGATTGAACTTTGCTGAACTTTCTACAATTTTGGAAAAGGTTTCCTTTACATCTTCCGCTTTGCGTCCAATTATGACTATGTCATCTTCGAAGGCTAGTATCTGAATGTTCCTTGTGAAGATGCTATTTGCTCCATTAAGCTGTGTTTCCCTCATTATTGCTTCCAGAGCAATGTTAAAAAGTATTGGTGAGATCGCATCTCCTTGTCGCAGACCCGATTCTTGAGGGAAGTTGATCGAATTGCATCCTCGTATTCTCACTTGTGTTTTGCAATCTTTGGTCGTTATTCTGTATAGGTCTCTTAATTTTTTCGGGAAACCCATTTCACTCATCTCGTTCCACAGCTCTCTTTATTCAGTAGGTCATAAGCATTTCTGTAGTCTACAAAAGAATACGTATATCAATGCTTTCTTCCCAGCATTTTTCAAGTATTTTTTTCATTATGAAAATCTGGTCTGTTGTCCTACTTTATCTTCCAAATGTGGTATCAGTCTATTAAATAAAATATGCGAAAGCACTTTGTAAGCTGTATTCAACAAAGATATTGGTCTGTAGTTTTTGCAGCTCATCAATTCATCTTTTTTAAGGACTGGGACTATTTTGCCTAAAAGCCATTCTTCTGGCAGCTTGCTGCTTCTCCATAGTTTTACTAGGGATGAAACGATACGAGTAAATACAAGTACTTACTCACTACTTTCCTTCCGATACCAAGTACTTTTTGTATCGATACTTTAAAACAAACCTGCTTGATACAGGTATCGGTCAAAAGTACTCGTATCGGTACGTCAATGTCACGATTTCACTTTAACACATTGACGGACAAGATAATAAGCTCATAAAAATATTTTTTTTGTGAGTCATATATTGAAATTTTTGAACACATCCTAGTTCTAGTTTTGTGTAGTTGGCAAGCTGTGTATGTCTATTTTGGTAACATCCCAAACAACTTGCAGTTGGCCAAAAGCGGCGGCGTCCTAACTCAAAAGCCGATGAAGTTTCAATTTATTTGGCTAATCCAGTTTGCGCTCTAAAAACCAACCTGTTAGAGGAATGGGAGGATTTAAAACCCGTATTCCCATTACTATATAAACAAGCGCAAATATTCTTAAGCATTGTCGGTACCTCTGTACCGTGCGAAAGGCTGTTTTCCAAAGCAGGCGCAACAATCACTGCAACCAGAAATCGTTTAACATGTAAACACCTAGAAAAATTATTATTTTTGGGGAGCACTACGAAAACCGACTTTTTTTCATAGAATGGCTTAGGCTTTTGTATCAATAAAGAATTTATGACTTTGTTTCGTATAAATAATAGCTGTGTTCTAAAATTCGATTAAAGTACTCGCGAGCAGTTGGCCTACTCGTTCCAACTTCTCAACAAAGGCATGAGTAGAGAGAGAAAGCCAACTGCTTGCGAGCACTTTGCTCGAATTTTGAAACACAGCTATTAAAGAATATCAATACTTGTTGCTGTTTTTAATTATCCTAAATTTTACAAAAAAATCGATCGATACGAGTAGGTATTGATACTTCTCAATCGATACCGAGTAAGTATCAATACTTTACGACCGATACTGTATCGAGTAAGAGTATCGATACCTTAGTGGTATCGTTTCATCCCTAAGTTTTACGATGAGGCTATGTAAGACATGGCATAACTTCTCCCCACCATTTTTTAAGATTTTCGGCGGTATGCCATCTGGACCTGGCGCTTTATGATCTTTCACTTTTGCTATGGCATTTGCAACTTCTTCTATTGTAGGATCGGCGTATCGTTTTCTGGGTCATCTGTACTACGGTTGTCTGCTTCTCCCTGTGTTAGGTTTATGTTCTCTTTGAAGAAGTCTCTAAAGTATTTCTCCCACACCTCGAGTATGTCCTCGATACTACAAGCTATAGTACCATATTCTCTTCTTACCATGGTGCAGGTGGGTTTGTATCCTTTCTTAACTTTCTTAATCATGTTGACTACTTTGTAGAAACTCCTAGCGTCTTTATTAGTGTATTTTTGCTTAATTGCACTTATTGTATTTCTGAAGTAGTCACGTTTTTTCTTCCTTAATAACTTTCTCGTGTCTCTGCTGCTACAGATTTTTCGTGATTTCCTCTATTCAATCTGGCTAGGTACACCTGTCTTGCCTGGTTTTTTATTTCAATGCTTCTCTTGCATTGATCATCAAACCAGTGCCTCCTTCTCTCTTGGTTTTGTGTGCCTAATACACTGTTGTTTGTCTCTGTAATTTTTTCTTTTATCGAGTCCCACATCAGGTTCAGATCATTTTACATTTCAAGACTCCTTGTAATTTCCTCTAGTTTTCCTGTTAACATTCTATCATATCGTTGTTTTGTCAAACTTCTTGCGATAGCGAATTCGGCCATTCTGTTCCCGTTATCGTTTGATTCTTCGTGCAATGAGAATTTGCCAGCATAGGAGTAATAATATGGTTCCTTACCACTTTAGCGTTAAACTCGCCTAATACAAGAAATTTTGATGCTGAAATTGGCTATATTTCGTACCTTTTTAGTAATACTTTTTCACCTAAATTTTATCGAAAAGTACCAAATAAGCATCAAATAAAGCCAATTTTAACATCAAAATTGCTTATAACTTCAAAAGTAAAGGCCCTAGCATAAAAATTGCACAGACATTATTCATAGGAAATTCTCCAAGCTTTCTAATTTTGTAAAAAAAATTATGGGTTAACTACGTATTTTTTGGAGAAAAAGGTAGTGTTAGTAGAAATTTTAGTTAAAAAAAACAAAATTTTGATTTTGTAGTAACATATTTTCTAAACGGAGTGACTTAGGTTTATACTATTAATATCAAAATAAAGAATGAACATTTCTCCGGATAATTTCGTTGCTCTACGATAAATATTTGAGGAGTAATTAATGTTTAAGTAAATTAAAAAATTGTCCAAACGCCTTTTCTTAAACACCCTGTATCTCAGTGGTTAGGGCCGATAGCCCCATTCTCTAGAACAATTTTTTTCTCCAACTATATCCAGGAGTCACCCCCTAACGGATTAGCCACTTAGTGCAAAACACCCTGTATTTTCGATCCTTTTAAAATAGTGACAGAGTATTGCAGACTTTTAATTAATTGCCAAAATAGGGGGCAGCAAATTTAGGTTTCGCCGCGGTTGGCAGAAATCCACGCTACGCCACTGGGTAAAGCCCAGCCATTTTATACATAAACCTCTAAAAATATCTAGCTAAAGATTTTCCAACGTGATTCTCTTTATTTTGGCGTCACAAATAATGGCCTCGATTACCGAATCCGGCGGATCGGAAGTGAGTGCGGATTTGACACTTTGCGATTTCCTAATCCGCCGTGATTACACCCTTGAATCTTAACTTATCCCGAGTAAAAATAAAAAACGGCCTTATATGGGGCGAAAACCGGCCGCTTGGCTTTTTAAGGGCTATATGATGGCCGTAGAGTTTTTAACCATTTTAATGGGAGCACATACGGCCTTACGACGGCCAAATTTGACCCAAAATTTAAAAGGCCAAGTACTGAGCTGTAGAAACGGGCATTCGACGGGAAATTTGAGCCAAAAAAAGAATCTGCACCAAATTTATTGTTGAATGTGTTTTATGGGAACTTCATCATTTTCGTTATGTACAATGGTTCTTTCGATTTATCCTACTTAAAGATATCGATGCACAAGAGAAACGAGCTCGCCAGTCGTCGGTTTGTTGTACGTGAAGTGTGTGGTGCGTGTTGATTTATATTTTAGTGGGAAATTTTGTTATTTAACGGCTTGAAAAAAAACACAACCGAAAAAAATCAAACATTTAATTGCAGTGAAATATATTTTCTTATAGGAGGGAGAATATCCACGTTGCTGCCACTGTATCACCGTCGTATACCCGTAATAGCAACCATACGGCCGCCGTACCACCGTCGTATGGCCGTTATTGGAACTGTAAGGCCGTTGTTTCACCGTCAATCGCCCCCTGTACGGCTGTACTGTCCTGCAACGAGCCTGTTGTTAACCGCCAGATGGCCGAGGACTATGTTTCAATCACAGTCGGCATTTGCCCGTTCTAAGGCCATCATTTATTTTTACTCGGGATAGCAATGCCAACCTGTAAACGATCTCCGAGAACAAAATTAAGGAATTTCAACTTAAACATACGGCATTTTGGACATAAGTGTCAAATCCGCACTCACTTTCGATCCGCCGGATTCGGGAATCGAGGCCAATATTTCAAAAGTCCATAAAAGCCAATGGAAAATCAGCTTTTCTCAAATATCTCGCAAATAAACGGTTTTACGTTAATTTAGCTTATTATATAATTTGATCGTGAGGTAAATCTGCATAAAAAGGCCCTACACAAAACTTACGTAGAATCAATAGTTTTCGAAATATAGGACTGAGAAAACTCAGGCTTTGCGCTGCATTTGTTGCCGCACCACCTCCAACCGGCTCTATACATCAATAGGTACCAGGCAGGCCCTGGGACGGCCCTGAGACTACGAAAAGCAGGTTGTTGGATGGAGAAGATGTATTTAGGTACAAAACTTGAGTTTCTCTGAAGCTTTATGTTTTTCTACTTTCAAGCTTGACTTGGCATTTTGATTTTTCTTTTGTTTTTTCAAACCTTCTTGATATACACTCAGTCACGAAAGTCTTCGTACACCCCCTAAAATCTCAAGATCACCATGAAAATGTTAAACTATTTTTTAAAAAACATTTTTTGTAGGTTAAATATCATAATTAAAGAGATTTTAAACACAAAAACATATAGCCCAGTCACTTTATACAAAAAAACGGCCAAACCTCTAAAAAAATACAACTGGAGATTTTACAGCGGGATTCTCTTTATTTTGGGGTCACAAATAATTTCTCAAAACTCCATAAAGCCAACTGACCGGCCACTCAAGTTACAGAGGGTCAAAGGTCATGAAAATCAGTTTTTCTCAAATATTTCGTAAATTATCAATTTCACGTAAATTTTGGCTAAGTCAAGTTTGTTCGTGAGATAAATCTGCATAAAAATGCCCTATACAAAATTTACGTAGAACCAATAGTTTTCGAGAAATATGGGTAGCAAGCTGTGGAGCAATGCATACCCATTATCCTATGCGAGTGCATGTGTTTGTTGTGTATGCTTGTGGCGTTATCAATGAGATCCCAGAAGGTATCAGCCCGTCAAGATTTCAACAGTTTAAGCCTTCTTTGGTGCTTATAAAAGGGTGGCCATCTGTTAGTTTCTTTTTGAAATTGTTATTAAAACTACACCATTTAAAATTTTTCAATGAATGCTGCTTTATTGAAAAGAGTATATCTTCCGATTATTTATGTAAAACAATTTCACCCAAATGGCTGCGGCGGCTGGCTTGGCAGTGGTCCATTCTGTTAACCAAATTTTGTTTGTGGCTTTATCTCGCGAATAGCTCGACGGAAGTTTTTCTCAAGTCGGTCAATTGTTAGTAGATCGTTGTAGTAACAACGGTACTTAACATTTACCTATAAAAAATAAATTTTTAAAAACCGACTTCAGCAAAACCAAAAATAATGCACAAAAAACCAAAAATAATGCACAAAAAAAAGGATAAAATAATTGTTTGAAATTTTTTACAACATTAATCCAATCAGAATGGATTTAATAAGAAGAATCACTTGTGAAGACGGTGCCAGGTAGTAGTTGACTTTCATTGCATTAACTATTGCTGCGAAAATTGTATTCATTTCTTTGTTAGCCTTATGCCCTTAATACATCACCCCGAAAACAGGTGTTGGCACCGTCTTCAAAAGTGATTCTTCTTATTAAATCCATTCTGATTGGATTAATGTTGTAAAAAATTTCAAACAATTATTTTATCCTTTTTTTTGTGCATTATTTTTGGTTTTTTGTGCATTATTTTTGGTTTTGCTGAAGTCGGTTTTTAAAAATTTATTTTATTTCGTACTTTTTAGTCCGTTAATTTTTTTTCGGGGGTAATATAAAAAAAATTATTTATTACGAGAAGCATGACACTCAGCCGCGCGCCGTCGAAAAGAATTGAGTCAGTAGCTAAATAGTTTTTGCAGTAATGAATTTGCGTATTTTCGGAGCAATTTAAAAAAAACTTAATTAATATGAAACAAAATTCCCCAAAGGAAATTAAAAAGAAATATTTATTGTGTCGATTGAAAAAAAAATTGCTCCAGGTCAAAGAATCGAACTCGCAACCTCCAGGACGAGAGGCAAGCGTCTCAGTCGTTGTGCTACGGGAGATTGTTACAATAAGATGGCTAAATACGTAAATAAATGCTTTAAATAGAATTTCATTCCAAAGGAATACTCTCTTACAGTCTGCATGAGTCGAGTATGCATGAAATTTCTCACCGAAGAGTTTGTAATTCTTTACAACATTAATCCAATCAGAATCGATTTTAGAAAGAGAAAAAAAGAAAAAAAGTCGAACTACCCTCCGGGGTTTGAACCCGCAATTTTTATTTGCAGGTCAACGCCTTTGCCGATTCATCCATCGGCCTCTTCTCGAGCACGTGACAATAAAGTAATTTGTTCGCTGCCTTTGAAAATACTTCTATCCGTTCAAGGTGTACTAATTTTACCAGTTTTTTACGCCTACCTTCGAACTCCTTTATCAGAATTTAAAAAAAATTGTACGGGACCACCGTGGGAAACTACCCTTCTAAACAAAAAAGAAAAAAAGCAAAAAAGTCATTGCGTTACAAAGTTATGCGTGAACAGGACCAAAAAATACCTACGCGTCGAATTGATAACCTCCTCCTTTTTTGAAGTCGGTTAAAAAAGTCCATCGAATAAATGTTATTTAGCCAAAATTAACGTAAAACAGATAAATCTACGAAATGTTTAAGAAAAACTGATTTTTGTGACCTTTAGCCCTCCGTAGCATGAGTAGCCGGTCAGTTGGCTTTATGGACTTTTGAGTAATTATTTATGACATCAAAATAAAGAGAACCCCTCTGGAAAATCTCCAGTTGGCATTTTTTAGAGATGAATGATGGGAAGTGGATGCAGACAAGTAGAATTGCCATGTTCCGCAGTGTATGGCTCTTGTTGAGGCCCGTCGTGTCTCAATTGGATGTCCGAGGATGCAACCATTGAACCTGAGTTGAACGATGATAACGGCGACCACATTTCGTTATTTTGCTCTGAGATGAGTGTAGAGGAACATGACGATATGAAAGAAGTGAAAATAGAAGAGATAGAGAGATAATCAACAAAATTATATCATAATTTGTAACAAATGGACTAGGTCTACTGGGGATACCATGTAAAAACGCTGCTTGCATTCTAGTTCAAAGGTGGTGCCAAAACGAATGCAGCGCGATGCCCGAGTCTTCTCAGCACCATATCTCGAAAACCATTGGTTCTATGTAAATTTTGTATAGGGCATTTTTATGCAGATTTATCTCACGAACAAACTTTACTTAGCCAGAATTTACGTAAAACCGAACTAATTTTCGTGACCTTTGAACCTCCGTAACTTGAGTGGCCGGTCAGTTGGCTTTAGGACTTTTGGGAAATTATTTGCGACCCCAAAATAAAGAGAATCCCGCTGTAAAATCTCCAGTTGTATTTTTTTAGAGGTTCATGTATAAAGTTACTGGGCTAATAATACATTTCCATTACATAAAAAAATAACTAAAAAAACAGATTTCTTCATATCACAAAAGTCTTCGTACACAATGTTCAAAATATACAAAAGAACAAAAAAAGAAAATGATATTACTAAACTAATAATGTGTCGGTCCTCCCTTAGCATCTAGTACAGCTTGCAGCCTACGTGGCATTGATTGGACCAAGTTTCTGGTGCAATCAGGCGCTATATTTGTCCATTCCTCCAATATCTTCATCTTTAACGGCTCTACAACCGGGATCCGGTCCTGGCCTCTCGCAACTGTTCTCTCCACCGGTCCCGATTCTGAGCCGATGTCATCCAGTTTGGCATCCCTATGCTCTGAGCGTCCTGGTCTACGCCATCCTTCCAGCGAAGGTTGGGTCTCCCTCGCTGTCGCACCCCATAAGTCTTACCGCAGAGAACTTTCCGAGCAGGCTCATC
Organism: Thereva nobilitata; assembly: GCA_963855945.1. Lineage (NCBI taxonomy): Eukaryota > Metazoa > Arthropoda > Insecta > Diptera > Therevidae > Thereva > Thereva nobilitata. Next base: position 126,632,587 of record OY979695.1, read on the forward strand.
TTCACTCATACGAGCTAGATGTCCTGCCCACCGGAGTCTACCGAGCTTTATTTTCTTCACAACATCTATGTCGCGATAGCGCTCGTAGATCTCGTCATTGTAGGGTCTCCGGAATCGTCCTTCCTCACATACGGGGCCAATAATCCTCCGAAGCATTTTCCTCTCGAACACCGCCAAGAGGTTAGAGTGCTTTTTGCTAAGCACCCACGTTTCGGATGCATATGTGAGGACCGGCAAGACCATCGTCTTATATAGTAAAAGTTTAGACGTTATGGTTAGATGCTTGGATTTGAAGAGCCTTGACAGGCTATAGTAGGCTTTGTTGGCTTTTAGCAGTCGTGTGCGTATTTCAGGTTCCATGCTATTGTCGGCTGCTACTATTGACCCAAGGTAGGTAAATGATTTTACCACATCAAACTCGTTGTAACGGTCGGTTAATTATTGCAAAATTCTCATTATTAATTATCCCCCCATCTATCGGAAATTTAAGAAATTATTAGTGCAATCACTTCAGAAGCTTTTGGATGCGGAACTTTTTTTTGAATCACGTAGGCCAAGAAAAACAAAATTTTTCTTGGAAGAAAAAAAATTAGAAATTTTGGGAGTTGGAATTGCACCGCGACCAGAGAGAGCTGGATTTTGGGAATTCGAACGCATACGTAGAAAAATAGCTAGGTCGGGCGGATTTTTGGTTCAGCCGTGGATATAATACAAAACATTGTTTGTTGTAGGAACAATCCCGGATGCGCTGATTACCTAAGTGCGAAAACAAACTATTCGCGAATGAACTTGTCGAATACACGTACGGGACCAGCCGGAAATTATTGAGGAAGAAACGCATTTTGTGTCAATGTGATATTAAACGAGAGGAGCGAAAAGGGTTCTAAGAGAACAAAAGTGAGCTTTTTTTGAAGTGGTCAGAAGAGGGTGTGTGGATCCAGAAACGAGTGCTTCCCCCCAGCGAAGGAGTTCCGTTCGCCGTCAAAACCCACCATAATTGTGAAGGAAGAAAAAAAAAACTCAATGCTGACGTTTCAACAATAAATTTGTGTTATATCGGGCGTAAAACTGGAAATTCATTCGAGAAGAAACAACCGGGCAGTAAGGTCAATAACCTGAACCCATGACGTTTGAAGAAAAGTTTTTTTGAAGAAGATTTACGAAGAGCAGTCAAACAGAAGGCAAAAGTGTTAATAAACAGGAAAAGGTTCAATAACAATATTTCGGATATTATTACCGGACACAAAAGGAAGAAAAGGTAGTAGTCGTTTTATAGATTAGATAAAACAAAAACAAAAAAAAAAAAACAAAAAAATATATCTAAAGCTTAAAAATAAGGACAAGAAAACAAAACAAACCAATTTTTTTATAATACTATATAATTAATAATCCCAAGGGCAGAAAATAATAATAATATTTACAATCCTAATACCCAAATATTGCAATAAAGCTACTTGAGGCAACGAGCCAGAGCGAGAGGGACCTGAGGCCTCTGGTGAGTTTTATTTTGGGTCAGGCTTCAAAGGAGAATATCACACCCAAGTTAATGAAGAGGAAGATAATTTCAACCAGTGACAGTTCTTATAACATTAGTTACATATACTTACCAGTTTCCTTTAAGGTCGAGTAAATATATTTGCAATCTTTCTTTATTGTTACTTACATATTAACAAAAACATTACTTACCATTTACATTTCTTTTGAAATAATTACACATTTTTCTTATCCAATATATATATATAATTTAATCCCAAGAGGTACATCCAAAATAATCTATATAAATGCATTCTCACCTATAGTACACCTTATAAAACCAGTTTTTTTTATAACTATATGGTATTAGATCACAACAATTAGATATCTACCATATTACCATATAAATTAGTAAGGACGTTTGTCTCGATTTGAATATTGTACATTACCTTGGGACATTAGTTAACCCGCAAAAGGGAATTGTAATAACCACTAAGTACATATATCACAATATTTATCAATTACTTAGAGGTTGATGCAATAATTACCATATCCTTATATATAATCATTTTTTTTTCAATGTGTTTACAATGTTACTTTGGTACACGCCCTTATTTATAAATTTTATCGATTAGTTTGGTGTTGTACGAAAGAAAATAATCCTCGACTGGTACCAGCGCGACGATTGGTTTGTTTCCTTCCGTGGTTGTATAACGTTATTATTTTGTGGTAATAGTTGGCTGTGTCCACCTTACCTAGATTGTAGGAGTATTGGTTGTTTGATTTACATCTACTATTTAATGCAAAATTACCTCTGTTTTTTTTGTTGTTGAGTAATTGTATTATATTGTAATTATTTTAAAATATATTTGTGGTCACTTTCTTTAACCCCACCAGTATTACTAGGTATGATAGCCTAAGGGGGTAAAACTGTCCAGGATGGTTGGGTTTTGCTTTCTCTCCAGGGTCCTCTCAAAGTCGCGTTGAACATTTACAGGTCCACCAGGTCGATGGAAATGTCCAGCGATGAATCGCTTTGGCTAACCTAGGAAAATAATGATATGAAGAGATATCCCTTTTAAACAACAGGTAAGTGGTGAATCATAGGTGTAGTGTCCCGGTCACACAACCCCACGCCCCCACCGACGAGCTAGCGTATACCGTGTGGCCGGTTTAGCATCCCCTAAAAACATTTAGGAAACTAGGGAGGATGTGGTATCTCAAAATTTTTTTATGTTTACCCAAGCACGATGGTAGTAGCCTTGCTGTCACCAGCAAGGAGCTCCATTGTGCCGGTGGTACATCGTGTTCCTCTACCTTGATTGTGGGACCAATGTTAGGTGTTCTTGCAGACGAGGCCACCATGTACTTTGTTTTGCTTTCGTTGATATGCAGTCCTAGATTTCCTGCCGCCCGCTCAATCTGGATGAAAGCTTCTTGTACAGCTGTTGATGTTCCTCCAATGATGTCAATGTCATCTGCGTAAGCCAGTAATTGGGTGGACTTGTTTAGGATTGTGCCCCTTGATGTCACGCCCGAATCTCGGATCACTTTCTCCAACGCCAGGTTGAAAAGGAGGCAGGCCAGACCGTCCCCTGTCGGAGTCCATTATAGATGTTGATTGGTCTGGACAATATTCCGGATACCTTTACTTGGTTTGTCACATTGGTCATGGTCAAGCTACATAGTCTTGTCAGCTTATTGGGAATGCCGAATTCTCTCATGGCTTTGTAGAGTTCTACTCTGGCTATGCTATCATAGGCGGCTTTAAAGTCTATGAAGAGGTGTTGGATTGAGTTTTAAAACTCTAGACATTTTTCCATAGCCTGCCTCAAAGTGAAAATCTGATCGGTTGTTGATTTGCCTGGGCTGAAGCCACACTGGTATTGGCCTACGATGTTTTTAGCGTATGGGGCCATCCTGTTTTGTAGGATGGCTGAGAATATCTTATACGCGGTACTCAACAACGTTATACCACGATAATTGCTGCACGTTGTGATATCTCCTTTTTTATGTACCGGGCAGAGGATGCCTTTTCTCCAGTCTTCTGGCATCGCTTCCTGCTCCCATACTTGCACAATTAATTCATGAATCGCTTGGTGTAATGTAGGCCCTCCATATTTAACCAGCTCCGCAGGGATGCTGTCTGCACCCGAGGCCTTGTTGTTTTTGAGCTGGGTGATGGCACTGCTAACTTCTGCTAAGCTTGGTGGTGACAGCATAGCATTATCGTCAGATATTGGTGGAGCCTCCAAATCCTCAGTTAGTTCGCCATTTAGCAATTCATGAAAGTGCTCTTCCCATCGCTCCAAGATGCCTTGAGGATCGGTGATCAGATTCCCTTCTTCCTCCAATATGGCCTGCTTTAATGTGTCACGACAGATTATATGGTGCTTCCTTATTCTTCTTTCTATTTCATCCCATAAATGTTCAATAGGATTAAAATCCAGCGACTGGAGTGGTGAATGAAGTTGTTGAGGAACATTAAAAATGAGCCACTCTCTTTAACATACAGCCATACAGCCCCAAACCATAACGGATTGTCCCCTATGTTTGACTGTTCTTATGGTATGCTTTGGATGAAGAGCAGTATTGGGGTTTCTCCACACTTTCCACCTACCATCGTTACCAAAGACGTTGTATTTGCTTTCGTCACTGAAAAGCATCGGATTCCAATATTCTAGAGGAGATTTTAGCTCCAACAAATGTTTCTTAGCGAAGTACAATCTTTTTATTCTATTGACTTCGCTAATACAAAGTTTCTTCCTCCTCGTTCGTCCTCGATACCCAGATTTTCTTAAGACTCGGCGTACACATTTTGGAGAAACTTCTTTACCGAGGTCTTTAGCTAGCTGTGAAGCTAATTTTGGGGCACTTAAAGTAGGGTTTTCTTGAACTTGCCTTAACAAAGATCTTTTTCTCTAACTGTTAGCTTTGATTGGTGCCCACTACGTGGACTGTTTTCCACGGAATTGTTTGCCTTATGCTTCTTAATTGTGTATTGAACTGTTGAGTGCGTTTTTCCAACAAATTCGCCTATTTGCCAAGTGATTTTCCTTCTTTATGCAGTTTAATTATTAAATTTTTAAAGTCAATACTATAGTCTCTTTTCGATTAGGCATAATAAATACTCAAATTATTGCACTATATTTTTTGAACTCTTGTATGACTTATAAAAGCACACAACTGACTGGAAAAATATCTATAGTTGCATGCTCCAAGGAGCTAAATGTATTTTTCCTTTCAAACTACCATATGTACGAAGACTTTTCTGATATGAAGAAATCAGTTTTTTTAGTTATTTTTTTATGTAATGGAAATGTATTAGGTTTTTGTTTTTAAAATCTCTTTAATTATGGTATTTAACCTGTATAACATGTTTTTTAAGAAATAGTTTAACATTTTCTTGGTCATCTTGAGATTTGAGGGGGTGTACGAAGACTTTCGTGACTGAGTGTATGTATGTATATCATATGCATTTCGGTCCGTATGAATAAGTATTGTTAGTAATTTCTATTTTTTTTGCGTTTTGGTGGAGGCCTCTGTGTTATAGCACTTGTTGCACATGCTTAAATCCTGCCCTAACTGCGTGGTGAAAAATAGCATACTGGTCTACAGTAAAAACGACACAGGTTAACTCTCAACTAACATTGAATTTTACTGAATCATTTATAATTTAATCAATTTAATCAATATTCACAAAGCAATAGGATCAAATTAAATTCGGCAGAATTCCAACCATTTAATTAGCCCAAGCTCAAGTGATGCTTGCGTATTTTTTTTAATTATAAAAACAGAAATTTCCTGCCGGCGTCACTTTCATTTATTAATCACTTAAAAAATTAAACATAAGAACAATAAAAGATAAATTTATGAAAACCCAAATTCATGTTATCATGTTAAAACTTTTGCTAAGTAAACCATTTTCTAAATAAGTATACTAAGAGCATAATCATGGTCTTCCATATAAATTAACTTTTACCCATGTAAATATTAAAGACTGTTCCTTGAACTTCACCAAGTTCAAAAGTCAGATTGCCACAAGATTCCCCATATAAAATAACTCCTCCTGTTATTCGTTAACAGGAAAACAAATCACGTCCTGGAGACAATTTTTCCTGGGGTAGAATTAATCAAGAGTTTGGATTATGTGTGCTAATAAACCAACACAGCAAACGGAACGTAAACTTTTGTGTGACGTCCTTAATTATGTGAAAGAAGTATTAAAACATGCTTTTTTGTGCGGAGTATCAGTTCTTAGGGATAAGCCTCCTTTGTACTGTCGTGCAACGTTGTGGAATGCAACGTTGGACAGACTAGAGAGCAGATTGATAGAATTGCCAAGGAGAGCACGCGGTTTTACTCCAGCCAGCGGTTTCCATTCTGCACTACTGTGGCTTCACTATTCTTAGCGGCAATGGCAGAAGAATTTAGGCAAAGACTGTAAGAGGACGGAAAATAATAAGGAAAGGGAAGTGGAAAGCCAATCAACCATATCGCTGCGAGGGGTTCGAACCCTGGCCTCTGAGATGGCAGTCGGGCGCTTTAATCCCTAAACTACCACCGCTTAAACCTCACAAGGCATACACACAAATGTTATTTAAAAAATCATATTTACTCAGATTAAACCAATTGATACCGATTTGCTGACTGCCTGAATGTTGACATCTTATCGAATTACCACTGTCTGCTCCTTTGGTATCCGTCGGAATCCCTGGAGCTTAAAAGGACTGCGAGAACATCGAAGAGCCCCGCACCGCACACTTCCGCAGTAGAACCGACATCATCATGAAGGACATCTCAAATATTTGCACAACCTTGAATCAAATGTAGCCCAAAAGGGTGGCGGTAGAAGAGGGGACAATTTTTCCCCTTTTTTTGCTTTGAATTCGGCACCAGAAACCCCTTTTTCCAACTTTAACCTCCCCACAATTCCTAACTCTTAAGCAGATGATCCCGATCAACCTACTTCGGATGAGGATTCGGGGTGAAAACTTTTTATCCTCTCCCTTCAGGATAGCCATGTACCTGTGGCTGTGGTTGCGGTTGATTGAATAAATTAAGTGGAAGAGTACAGTGAAAATCTTGTTAACTTGAAATTATGACAGGAAATGTTTTTTTTTGTTGATTACATTTTGTGGATAAAATTAGACTAAATACTATCAACTTTCGAGCATACATCCGCTATTGTGTAACATGGAAAAATTGTTCTGCAACTTTTTTTTCAATTTTGTTAAATCAATAGGACATAAACAGAGTTTGCTGGAGGCTTTTAATGGATATTTCTATTTTTAATTTGAGTTCTTGATTGAATACAGCGGGAGCGTTGTTTTTATGTTTTACTTTTGAAATATTTTTTAAAAATGACATATTCAAACGAATGTAAGATTGAATTACTGTCTCGAATTAAAACCTCTTTCTAGATAGAGTTAACTAGATAAAGTACGGGTACAAGGTCAGCATCTATGATGATGATTAGAATTTGAGCTGGTTTGGTTTAGGTTAGGTATAGGGGCGCCTCCAATATCACTGAAGACCCAATAACAGCTTCCGCCTCGTTTTGATACCACATCTGGTTGGTGGTTATTTAACAGATTGTGGTGGAGGAGTTTAAGAAGCTTATCAGTGTCCCGACTGGAGATCTCTTTTAAGTCTTCGAAAATGTACCTATTTAATGTGCACTGCCAGGCTTTGGCTAGAACTGGGCATTTACACCAAAAGTGAACGAGTGTTGATCTCTCGATCGTCTCCCCGCAGCTTTGGCAATAGACTTTTGGAGATACCCAGCTTGACAGCTTAAAGCTGGTGACATATCCAAGTGTACATGCGTTGCATTCGCTGACAGATAATATAGAAGTGCGTGCATTCAAATGCGAGCTGACGAAATATTCCGTGAATGTTCCGCATGCCACGCAAATGTCGGGCTACTTTCAACTTTTTCTGCATTGCCGCATTCGACATAGGACACACAAGCATACACAACAAACACATGCGACTCGTTACTTAGATTTTTGGGCTGTCCGTGAAAGCCGGGACGGAAGGCAACCATGCAATTATGTGTCAGTGGAAAATCTCCGCATATCATGGAGCTGCTGATTGCAATTTATGTACGCTTGTATATATCACCAGCTTAACTTCCTATTTGCTAATGTCGCGTCCGCGCGAGTTGCCGTAATTTTGATTAGAAGGCCCATTGTTTTTCCTTCTAGTGGGCCAAGTCGTCGTAGATATAAAGGAGATCTCCACCTTTGGCTGACTGAAAGCAGATGGAAATAAAAAATAACGTATACTTTCGGAGTACAAACGTGTAAAAGATAGTGGTTACTTGTTCAAAGTTCGCTTTGAAGAACAACAGCACAGATACCATTCCAGCAATCCTGGCAAAATTATGGAACCATAGTGATTTTAGTTAGTGCATGTTTCCAGGGTGGAGGCCTCTCGCTGCCGCTATGACTAACCCGCCGCCTAAATGAGACATATGTTCTGTTATGACATCCGTTTCGAAACAAGACAGAAAAATTTTTGTGGACCAGTTCTGTTATGCCATTCCATTTTTAAATAACAGTCAAAGAAGGAACAGCCTTACCCCCGGGACACAATGAGGCCGACAACGACAATTCTCATATAAATTGTTGTTGTTTTACTGTAGAAGTTGTCGTTGTCGGCCTCATTGTGTTCTGGGGGTTAGGCTAGCGACATACGATTAGGTTTCTCCGGTACGGCTAACCGTCTCCGGTTTTGTTTGTCTCCGGTTTGTTCTGTAACCGTTCCGGTTTTAACCTTAACGTATGTCTCAGCTAATCTAATTGCTTGAGTTCCATTTTGGCACGAAAAAAACCGGTCCGGGAAAAACCTAATCGTATATCGTTCAAGGAACAGTCTTTAATATTTACATGGGTAAAAGTTAATTTATATGGAAGACCATGATTATGCTCTTAGTATACTTATTTAGAAAATGGTTTACTTAGCAAAAGTTTTAACATGATAACATGAATTTGGGTTTTCATAAATTTATCTTTTATTGTTCTTATGTTTAATTTTTTAAGTGATTAATAAATGAAAGTGACGCCGGCAGGAAATTTCTGGATGGATAAAATACTAAGAAAAATGGAGAGCGATAGGATAAAGGCAGTCGCCAAAGCGGTCGACGTGGTCATATTAGTATCCCGAAGGTTTTTCTTCAAAATCAGCGAGATTATGGAGATAGCCCTTAAAAATGTCAGCGGGTGGTGCAATTTTTTATTAGCTATCCGTTAATCCGGAAAATACAGAACTGATGCTTTCCACAGATTTCAGTCTGCCTACAATTATTGGTCAAGCAGCATTGATCCTATCCCGGTCAGCTGAGTACTTGGGTATTATTCTGGACCTAAAGCTGAACTGTAGGCATAATATCGAAGACGGGGTAACAAATGCCAATCAAGTTCTCTATGTCGGTAAGCATACCTTCTGCGGCAAGAAATGTGGCTTGAAGCCACACATCGTGCTCTGACTATAAACGGTATTGATTAGACCTGGCACTGCTGCGTGAAGCTCAATGCTAGAAAAAGAATATAAGAAATCCAGACTAGGTCATGTTCAAAGAATGGGAATTCTCTGTGTATAACCCCCCTTGAAGTAATGATCTAAACATCAGGGGCCGCATTTGGTTTCTCGAGTCGATATCGACTTCTGTCGATAATTAAAAATTGGCATTTGGCGAGACGATATCGACAACCTTCTCGTCTCGGTCAAGACGTTTGACGTTTATTAAAAGGCTCAATTTATGCATACAATAAACTTTTAACACTTTCTTTTTTAATTAAATATACGTGGTTTGGTGCACTTGGACTAATATGACACAATTTGATGGTTTTCTATGGCTTACCTGTCGATTTGGTCGTGATTTCAAATATGAAACTTGGAGAAAATCGAGAAGCTTTTTTTGTCGAGTCGATCCATCGACTCGAGAAACCAAATACGGCCCCAGGCCCTGAGGATGCGAGAAGCGGGCTGCTTGGTGGAAAAGACGTAGGAACACTACTATATACAGTGTAGGGATCATATCACAGCAAAATCGAGGACATGGGGAAGGCAGATGAATTTGCCATACTAGGAGCAAATCTCGCAGGCACACCGATGCAATATCTACAGAAGCCGCTCTGTGTCACGAAGAGAGATATCACCATGCACATCGCTTCAATAGAAAGCTCCGGCTAGATTGAGAATCCAATAAAACACCCACTGCCATAGTTGTTTATACGCTGGATTAGGTCTACTGGGGACACCACGTGAAACGGACCTTGTACTCTACCTCGAAGGTGGCGTGGAAAAGAGAACACGATTCATGAGAAACATAAAATTTAAAACTCTGTAAATCAAAATATCTCAAAAACGGTTACTCTTACAAGAAAAAGTTATAAAATATTTTTTGTAGGAAATTACCTAAGCTACAAACTTTATTCACATAATTTTTCTATAAAAGTGAGCATTACTGAGATATTATCGAAAAATCGGTTTTGTTGACCTTTCAGCCCGCGTAAAATCGTGTCGGAGTGTCAAATCGATGGGGACTCGTGACATTTTTCTTCGAGCAATAATATCAATGTCCATACCAAAATTAAGCTTTCCCGGAATTTTTCCGAAGTAAAATGTCGAATTTCCCTGGACTACTAGCTGAAAAAGCAGTTTTTTTGTGGCAAAATATTGAACATTTTTTTGAAATTTTGATTTTTGTAAAAAAAGACGTTCGTCTAAAAACGCCCCTCTTAAAGTCTATGGAATATTTTAGAGCTTAAAAGTGTTTTAAAATTTTACCAATGGTCAAAATTACCCTTAAAAATATAGCAATTAAAAAACAGACTCGGAAGACTAAAAAAATACGCTTTTATTTTAAAATGAATCAAAAAGTAAAAAAAATAATTTTGAATGTAAAGTTTTTATTGCTCTAAGCCACTAACTTAAATGTAAAAAAGCCTGGGGCGCTCTTTACCTATATTTTTATTTTAGTAATACTGGAACTTTTCGTTAGGACCCCAACCTTTGCAACGTAGTATATACAATTTTATGAATATAACTACATTTACTTCGCCATACTCTTCGTTTGTCTTAATCCGCCCTTCGTTTGTCTTAATCCGCCATTCGCTCTGGTTAACCGCTACAGGATCTAATATTCTTCTTAGGATTTTCCTTTCGAAGATTTTGAGATGTTATTCTGTTTGTTTTGGTCAATGTCCAAGCATCAGGCATGTAGAATAGAACTGGGCGGATTAATGTTTTAGATGGTCAGATTGCATTGTCATCTAAACTAAACGTGTATGCAAAATTTCAGCTCAATCGGAAACCGGAAAGTAGGTCAAAATTTTTTTACATAGTTACAGGTAAAGCTAATAAAAGCGTATTAAAAATGGAATATATGTATGTATACAACCAAATTCTACACCAACGGTGGGCAACCTCCGGCCCGCGAAAAGTTTCTATCCGGCCCGCGAGATGTTTAGAAGAAATTATAAAAAATATTTTTCGATGTATTTCGTCTAGTTTAAATTGAATATTACATCCATTGGGCTAAACTGCACTTACACAAACCGGTTTTATAGACACAAGGTCGCAGGGAAGTTTGTTTTTTCCTCATTTTGCCTCAGAAAATTTGTCAGACTCACTCATCCATCACACTAACACAATTATAACATAGTTCTCGGGGGTCTGAGAAAACTATGAGTAACTCACTCATTCGCTTTTCGATGCACGAAAAAGAGACAAAAAAATTAACAGGGGTATTCATGATCTGCGTTATTTGTGTTATTCGTGTTATTTGTGTTAAATCGAGAAAAAAGTTTAACAAATCGAGAACTTTCCTTAGTAAATGACATTTGTTTCGATTTTAACAAATAACATCTGAAAAGGCATGTTAATTCAACAACTCGAGATCGAGATCGAAAATTGCACGTAATTTTTTTTCTGTTACTGCCAACAACTGTTTCGAATTTATTTTGATTGATAGCTGTATTTGAAAGGGGCTGTTTGAGTTGAGGACCGAGTGATCGATATGTGATTTACCCCATTAAAGCATCTTTCACTTCAAATGCAGACTAAAAATTTAGTGTTGGGTGCCTCTTTTTTGCTTTTGAGCCAGTACAATTAGGCGAGGGGCCATTGCAAATGCCAAAAACCAGCAAATTAAAGAAAGAAGCTTATATGCATGAAACTGCCTCAGATTAAGTGAGAAATCTATGCCTCCATAATGTATATTTATATTTTACAATCTAACCTCACCTAATTTCAAGTTGGAACTTTTGCTGCTACAAAAGACCTAAAAAAGTCTCTATTTACAATCTTGCCTCGCGTCATTTTAAGTTGAAAATTCTACTTCTTCAAAAAAAGTAAGAAATGCCTTTCGTTCATATTTAACATCTCACCTGGTTTCAGCTCAAATTAGACGTTTTACTGCCGCAAAATAATAAGAAATGTCTCTCGTATTTACAACCTCACCTCACCTCGCCTCATTTTAAGTTGAATTTTACTGCCCCAAAAGAAGTAAGAAAGAAGAAATTCTTGCCTCTCCACTACGTAATTATAATCACACCTCGCCTCATTTATCTCTCACTCATATACCAGCAGTAGGACATTTCTTTTTGAACCGCGACATTTAACAAAATTGAGGCCTCAGTAAAATTTACCATCGGGTAAGGGACTGTACTGTACTAGTCTGGTTGCTCTAGTTATCTTCAGTGCTTTTGACGGAGTATGCCGCTTTCGAAAATATTAGACTAAAGCTGCTGACAGAAACAGGCGCAAACGCCGTGCGGGCAATGACAGAGAGAATAGAAGTAGTGTATTCAAATGCGCACTAACGAAATGCTGATTTACGCTACGCACACACCGCGCAAGTTGCTTTACTTTCTACTTTTTGCGCGTTGCCGCCGCGTAGTGTCAAGAGATGTTTGTGTTTTGAGTCGTGTTTTGGTGGTGGTGGGCATATGTTTGGAGTCGTGTGTTGGTGTTGGCTGTGATAGCAAATTTGTTGAATTTTATATTTAATGAAAATCTTTATTTTTCCAAATTGGGGTAATTATATTGGCACCTAAAAAAAGACAAACCCTGTAGGCTAGAAAAATTATATGTAAATCATTCAGGTTTTTCAATTTCTTTCCTATCACGTCCACTTGTCACTTTGATTTCGTTGTTGTGTTCAAAGTCGGAGCGCGCCGCCGACATCGCAACATCATGTCAGTGAAAAGTCGCCACATACCGCGAAGCCAATGTCCGCACCGCGTTTGCGCCTGTTTCTGTCAGTAGCTTATCACGTGCCACACCTCTTATCTTCGATCAGGACCTTAAATTCACCTCTATCAACCATAAAAGCATTCTTCATTGGAGCTGCGAGAATCGTGTTCAATTGAAAATGAAGTACTGTCTCTTTTTTAATAAAACCTGCACCGAGCTTATTTCTGTCTCAATGGACGGTGCGAATCTAACTGCTGATCCATCTGTTAAAATCTTAAGCATAGCTTTAACTGAGGATCTGCGAATGACCACATATGCCAAATAATAACACAATTATCCAAATTCCTGAGACTTCTTGAGAGATGCAAGTTACTTCTTCAGCCAGCAGCCCTTGCTACAAACTACAAGGGCTTTGTTTGGCAAGTCGTGTGTCAGGGCTGGGGCCTCGATACCTGCCATACCGTGGCAAGACAAGGTTCAAAAGTGGGGTGATTTCTAAGCTTAGTTTTTCCAGATAAAATGAGAAAACCTCATCCTCAATCTGTCCTCCCTTCGTAATATGTCGCAAAATAATTTATAACATCCACTATGGAAAAGCCAAGCCCTCGTAATCCTTTTCTTATTACGTTAAATATCTAGATTGAGATAACATCTTCGTGTAATGTCGTCGACTTAAAATAACTCCTTTTAATTGTGATGAGCTCCGACGCTTTCCTAAATTTAGCTCAAATATAGAATAAAAGGAAGAACTTAAGTCTTAAAATTTTGCGTGTGAGGTGAGGTAATATCAATCGTAATGTTGTACCTGATACCCTATGACAGGTCCATTAAGGGCAAAACGGAAACTTAAGCAAACGCCAGTCCGTGTTCAGCCATGGCCGAATTGTTGAGCTTTCGCCTCTTAACTCGAGGTCTTGCACCTTTTTGTGCTCAAGTGGAATCTAGATGGAAATTTAATTTGAACTGTAAATGGCCTGCCACTTGGTCTTCATCAACTTACTTTCACCCGTCTCCGCCAATTAAAGAATGAACAACCCTTTTACTTGTTCAACAATGGTTGTTTGCGTGTGTTGAGTAATCAGGACGAATTAATTGTTCGGTTTAAGTCCTTAAGCAACTGGATTTTCTGGAATAACTTAAGGAAATCGTTAAGTGTTGGGGTTAATGAAAGTAAATATTGTAGAAAAGAGAAAGTACTGGAGATTTGGTTTTATTTTATTCAAAAGTGCGGAAATCCAATAATGGTATTTTGTTAGACCGAAAATCGGAGGATAATGAATTTTTAGTGCGATTTTCTTGGGGCTGTATGCAAATTATTTAAGAATTTATGAATTGGTAATTATATATTTGAGTTTGCAAATTATTTTTTGGATTTGATCCTAAAATCTAATTTTGCGATCTTCATAAACCGGTTACGGCACGATTTATCTAATTATTTTTAAACTTAAACCAATTTCATATCAAAGTTAAGAGAAAAAAATACTCATGTCTGTTGTGCTATTTTTTTGTCTCTAAAAGAAGTTTTTGCAAGAATCTTGCTGAAAAAACATAATTTTTGTCAGCTTCAATTCAATATTTTTGGTAACTAGTGTCTTAATGAGGGATTTTTAGTATAAAGTTCGTACCATATTAACACATCCCCCACTGCAGCACTAAATGTATTATAATTCCCAATCTGCTGCCACATTATCTCTTTTTGTGATGAAAAAAGATTTCACTATGAATATTCTCGACTCGACATGGGAATGTTGAAACCATAATGGATTTGGTAGGTGCCTCGGTAGGTGACCGACGTAGTTCGATTCCGAACAGCGACATAACACCACCGCTTAACTAATTTTGCGGACGCCTTCCAGGTAGAAAAGTAGGCAATCTAAAAAACGAGGGTAGCAATACTGACGAGCTCAGGGCCTTAATTTCATAAATAATTTATTTATTTCAATAGTTTTATGTTATTGTTTTGAAAACACACGTGATTTTTAGGTTATGGTCTTCTTGAAGTGCACGAAACATCCCAGAAAGCGTTCCTTCACTTTTCGGGATTTTGGCTAAATTTTCCCCCACCAATCAAGTAACTTTTCGCAGGCTACGACAGGACAGGTTTTCTATTGGAACAGACCTTCTCTTAAGCATAGTATAAAAATTAATGACAAGCACAATTAAACCCACACTAGAACCCTATGGAGAATCAAGAATTAGTGAATATCGCTGGACATCCTGACAAAACAACGCTTTGGTGTGGTTATAGGCTGGTGGAATCATCGGTCCATATTACTTCAAAAATGACGCCGGCTGGAATGAAACTGGCGATTGCTGCCAACATTTGAAAGAAATAATCTTTCAAACATAAATGTAAAGAATGTTTTTTTGTATGATAATAAAGATTACCCGATAAAATTTAATTTTCTTATTTTTTATTTTACCTCTAAATGGATCACCCAATACATCATATCTAACATTACAGAGAATAAATGTGTCTCATATATTTTGTTATAATACAAGGAGATGTCATAATTACGTTTTACTTAAATTTTACAACATAATTGTGAAATATTTATAATTAATTAGTTGGTATGTTTCATATAAATTTTGTATTATTGACAGCACAGAATGATGAAATATTAAAATAATAATAAAATCAATAATAAAAAAATATTGGAATTAACTCTTACCACCAGTGTACATTGTTATTTTTCTAAACAAAATACAATTTTGCTGTTCAAAAATGATCACTTACATTGCTTGCGAAACTCAATTAGTCCAAATTCATTTTAGTCGGTATGAGTTTGTGTGTATGTTTCGAATGGAAAGAAGTTTTCTAGTATTTCACAGCAAAGTTTATAATACTTTGCAACAGTGTTGTTCACATTGGTGATGAATGGGAGGAAAGGAATTATTTCTGCAGCCTTAACACAAACGTTGACTTATTTCGGATATATCACATGAGAAAAGTATCTTAAGTCTTTCATTTAAGAATTTTAATTTTTCTTCAATGGCGATGAATTGAATCTGATATTATAGAAGAATCGGTGTAAAGATTAAAATCTCTTGCAAGTTGAACATAGTAAGTGGGTGACTAGGTGGAAAATATTTACTGTGTATTCATTATGGAGTGGATTATCCAAAAGATTCTGCATAAACCACTGCAAAAATAAGAGCATGTGGTTGTGGGAAATTCATCGGGAACAAGGATCTATTAAAGGGCAAAGTTAATGAATTTTTTGTCTTACTTTGAAGGTAAATTATCCGAAAATCTATATTAGTGGAGTCGGACAAGCAAAACATAAGGAATTGTTTCCAGTCTCAAATTTGTGAAGTGAAAACTTCTATAGGCACGTTGGAGCCTTTTGGCTCGGGGAAAAAACTAAAAACTTACGTCACGCACACTGTTTTTGTGTACCATGTGAGAAAAAATTTGCCTTTGGTGGTTTTAGTTTTTATCATATATTATTATATATTATGTATTCTTATGTATGATTTGATTATGTACATATTATTATATATAATATATTATTACTAGCTGGAAGCCGTTGCGCCATATTTCCGCTTCTCCTTACCAAAAAAACCTTGTTGATCAATTCTGAACCGATTGCTTAGAGAGCTTCAGGATACACTATGTTCAATGTTTCTCCATTTGTAGCTATAATGTCATGATTTTCCAACTCTTGAACAACCTGCATACAGCTAACCGGGAAATGACACTTATTTGGCTAAATTCGTCCGCCATATTGGTCCCACAATTTTGAATTTGTAAGTTTTGATCATAAATTCGTTATTTGCTATCTTAAAAACCCCCAGGTACCGATTTTCATTGGGATCGGAACACAATTTGCAAATTCGTGGGCCATATTGATGCGGCCATTTTGAATTTATAAGTTTTGACCAAAAATTCGTTATTTGCGACCTTATAAAGCCCTAGATACCCACTTTCATTGGAATCGGAATAAAATTGGCAAATTCAAACATATTTCTGCTTCCAGCGTGTGGTCCTACACACACCAGTCTTTGTTTTTTTATTATGTTAGTTACATCGAATACTATACGAAATTGACATTTTCTACCTCTTGCAGCGGCCGCTACGTAAATTATGGGCTATTTTGTGGTCGTTCTTTCTAAATATAGATGAGAATTTCTCGGTAAGTGTAGGTCCAAAGAAAGCGAAAAAATTGAGGCTGTTCATTATGATATTACTTATCAGCGGTTACAAAATGAAATTTTAATCTGCACACATAACCTCAAAAAAAATTAACAATTGAAGAAACTGCCAAATTTTGGTTTTTTGGTTATAACTTCGGCTGTTTTAAGTAAAATTTGATGATTTTTTCAGAAATTATATTTTATAATGTGGACAACCATTATCAAAAAAAAAGTGAAAGAAGAAAATTATCGAAAAAATACAAACATTCAGGATTTTCGATTCGATTTTTTCCACTTTTTTCAAGTTTTAAAATTTTTTCTTGTTCACCATCATAAAGTCATCTCATTCGATGCAATGGACAAAAATTATTGGCCAATCAATATTCAAATTTGAGGTTAATTTTTGAGACTTGTGTATTTTGACTTAAAATTTTTACCAAATTTCATCCATATGCATATCTAGAAAGAACTCCTCAAAATAGAACAAGTTTGCGAAAAATTCTTAGCTTCCGAATCCAAATGTTTTAATATAGCAGCAGAAAGTAAAAATGGGCTTGATCTGACGCCGAATGTCACTCTTGTCATTCGATACGTTGAGAAGGCACCCTGCCAGCTTGGACGACTCTATAACTTTCGAAAACCATATAAATCGGTGACTGTCACGATCACGTTCCTCTTCCTTCAAAGAAAGCTGCAAAAGAGCCTTTTCGATATCTGCTATAATACCAATTTTTCCGAATCTGAAATTTAAAATTATTTTCAAAACGTCCGGCTACAAATTTGAAGCAGTAAAATGAACATTTAGTGAAAGAGCGGAATGTGCCTGGGAAGAAGCGTCAAAAACAGTTCTCAGATTTGTTGTTGTTTTGTCCAACCGGTAAACAGGTCGATGAGGCATATATGTAATATTGATTCCTACCTCCTTCCTCATTTAACACCAACTCAGCTATTCCTGACTTATCATTTCATTTATTTCCTTGTCATAATCTAATAAATTTCTCGGATCTCCTAATAAAGATTTCAATCTGTTAAATGCAATTTCCTTTTTAATTTCAAAAGTGACATTTAAGCCCTTCCAAGGCAAACTCGCCTCGTATCTTTCATTACTTTTAATTATGCACTTTTGCTGTCTGACATCTGGTTTTATCTCTAACACATCTAATTCCCAAAATTTAGATAAATTTCTTTCGCCCAGCACAGAAGACGCTAAATCATGAGAAACTTTAGTACCTTTATTCAAACTCATAGTTATTGGACATGCGACAATGTTCATCCAAATATTGTCTTAATAATGGAGAACCCATCCACTTTCCAGAAGTAATCTGCGCCTATTAGTAAGCTTAAGCCATCCTGTACATCACAATTACCGTAGTTGACATCTGCTAAATCCAAATTATCCAAAAGGATTGCGTTTTCATTTGGCACCGGCAAACCATCAGCACTTATTACTATTACTGCGGTCGTTGTGCAGTGATGCAAATTTCATTAATTTGATTTTTATCTTTTAATTTCACCGACACTAATCTATGTATATTCTTCAAAGTTATTGACACTAGCACTTCCGAAAGGTAATATGTTCATTTTCACAGTACCGACGATAGGCAATTTCAATTTATTTGTTACTCTTTCCCGTTATGTTCATTGATTCGCGCTATCAATAAATATCAACACAAAAATTTTGTAATTCCGCCAGTCAAATCGTCGAAAAAAATTCGTTTTTTTGCCAACCGAGCCATTCGCAAGGTCAAATATGGAAAAAATAGGAAAAATCTTTGAAAAAAATTTGATGAACTATTTTTGGAGCTCGTAGACCTTTGGAAAAGTTTCCAAAATAGCGTCAAAAACGGGCCAAAAACAGTTTTTCGTGTTTTAAAAAAAAGGTTTATATAAAGTTTGTAGAGCTTTTTCATACTAATATAATGAGGCCAGTTTGATGTCAATACATCAACAAATAAAGGAGTAATTGCAAAAAAAATTGGGGAAAAAATTGATTATTTGCCCACAAAATTCGACTAATTGCATATAGTCCAGTGGATAGCGGTTTTTGTCTCCAAATTCTTTTGAATAGCACCGATTGACGTGAAATTTGAAGTAGAAGCTCAAGGCACAAAAGTTATATTGTATTCATGTGTGCTTTTTTTCCCGTGGGGGTTGCGCCACCCCTTCTAAGGAGTGGTTATTGGCACCCCCAAAATAACTGCAAAAATCTATAGACGGATGGAAAGAAAGCAAAAAATGTTATATGAATATTTTTCTTTAAATCAATATATTCCGAGTTATTCGCGATTGAAATTGTTGATTTTTCATCTAAAAAATGCATGTTTTAGAGCTTAAAACTTAAAAACCTTATGTTTTTTCAAAAAGACAATTGTAGCAAAAATGAAGCTTCTAGAATAACGCATCGATTGGTGTTTTACTTATTTCTGTAGATGAAACACAACTTGAGTTATGAGTCGTTAAATATGACCGTTTGCTCGACGATTATATTTAAAGTACTTGAAATGACCTTTAAAATGAGCTTTGGTACAATTCATTAGCATCAATACTTACGGAGTTATGATGAAAATAATATCGTTGCCTCCATTTTTCGGCAAAAAGCAACAATGTAACCAATGGCTTCACGGCAAGAATTGAAAACGAAACCCTTATACAATTAACTTTGTTTAGGTATTAACAATATGTTTTAAAAGTTTGAACGGTTTAGAATACCTATATGTATTTGAAAAGAAGTTAGATCCTTTTTTCCGCAATAACTAAAAAACTAAGTGAGATACGAAAAAGTGCAAAGGTACAAAAATGAAGGGATTCTGTACGATGAAAAGCAATTGAGATATGATCGTTGTAAGTTCGCATGTCAGTGCGAGGACCACCTTTTCCGAGCCATTGAAACTTTAAAATAATAAAATATCAAAAAGTAAGGGCTCAAGACAGTTCAACTTTGGAGGCCTTGTAGCCCTTGAAAATCCCTGCAAATTAAATTTTAGAGCGATGAGATATCTTTAAAATTGAGTACTTCAAAGTTGTATGAAGTTTCAGAAGCCGTAAGAACATTTAAAAAAATTTAGGCGGGTGCAAGACTTGTCAGCTTTTCTGGTACAGATGCGGTATGAATCTTTTCTAAAGGCTACCACTAAGAGCAGCGCTGTAAGATTAGCATCCGTTGTACCGACAGTTGATGCTCTGAATGAGCACATTAAGGGAGTTTATTTACAAGCCCAGCTTGGAAACAAAGATATTCGTCCAACTGATTGGGGTTGGATTGAGAATGAAAATGTATTGCAACCAAACCCAGTAGGAAAAGGGAGCATCCCAAATGAATAAAGGAGGCCTCCCTTGGGAGTTAGGGAGACCTCACTACGTTCCTTTTATTGCTCCTTTTCCCATAAGCATGTCCGGAAAAGGGTGTACTCCATTTGTACTCACCTGGAGAGTTAAAGTAGAGTTTTCTATATTTTTACTCTCTTGGATTACTCTTCGTTTGAAAGGTTTTCAAAAGAGGCAGATAATTTTTTACTCATCAGTAGGAGGAAATGGAACGATATCACCTTAAGGGAGATATATGGGAAATTAGTATATTATAAGGAAATAACAAATAAAAGAAATAAATAGTAATTCAACATAAATTATATTTATAAAACACATAAATTATATTCAAAATAATTTATTCATATTATTCGTAATCGCAGTGCACTTAACTTCGAATTTTCACTCCGCACAAAACTAAAATGGCGACTTTACTTGCCAAGAATCACTAACTTTTAAAATCATTTTGTTTAAAATCTCCCATATAGCTCCCTTAAGGAGATCTTGTCCCTAGGAACTCCCTAAAACATCTTTTTTAGTTCGTCAGAGAGATTTGCTTGTAAAATTCTAATCTCCCATGTACCTCCCTCGAGGAGATCTCGCTCCATTTCCTACTGGGAAGAAAATGCTGAATATACCTACACCAGAGGAGCTTATAAAAATGATCTTTTGTAATTGTTAAAAAGGCTGCGGCGCATCTTGTAGCTGTCGAAAAGTTGGGCTTTTTTGTAACATAAATAACATGCGCAGCTGTCATAACAGCTGTCAAAATTGTACGCCAATAACGGATCAGGAAGAGGAGGTTGGTAGTAATGATAGTAGGTACTGATGATTTATAGATTTATCTATCTTCTATCTTCTATATAAATATAATTGGAGTGATTGTCTGTGATTTCAAAATAATTGTCATTTTCTAAGCTTACATGGTTAGTTGCATGATATTAAAACGAAATCAAGTATCTATTTTTAAAATTTTTGTCTGTCTGTATGTCTGCATGTCTGTCTGAAAAGGCTAATCCGATTGCGATGGGACTTTCACTGGAAGATTCAGTATTTTCTTGGGCATGTTTTAGGCTATTTTTTTAATGTATATACATATATATGTAAAGACTAGGTGGGACCCGGTGCGCCTAAGCTGCAACCATAAGCCAATAGTAGTAATCAGGTGATATGAATTTTAATATACAGTTTGAAAAAGCCAATTTTTTGGTATTTTTGATTCCAAATAACAAAATTTGAAACTATTAGGGATCTGACATTTTGATCGAGACAATAAAAACCATCCATTGACATGTCATTTTTCGAGATATGAATTTTCATACACAGATCAAGTGTCTCCATTAACCACTTATTTTCTGTATTTTGGTTGATATTTGGTAAGACCTGGGATGGCAAATTTACATGATTTTCGAGTTTTGGACGTAATTTACGTAAAAAACTGTAAATTACGTAATTTCCATGTAAATAACTATGTTTTTGTAAAAAACTCCCAAACCTCCAAAAAAATACATAGCACGACTGTGCTAAACAGTGTATTTATGGTATTGATCACGTTGGTCAATTTACATTGTTAGTGCACAGACGAGCTGTGTAAAGCAAAGAATATAGAAGTAAAAATGACCGTAAGAGCGTTTTGCATGCTAGCGGTTCATGTAACATGCTATCTGTCCCCCTCCGTACCATAATGATTGCCATCCCTACATTGGGCCATATTGTTGAATCCTCCGGCGTGAAAGTGAATGCGAATTTGACAGAGTCTGATTGTTGAAAGTGGGAAGTGTGCGAAAGTGAATGAGAATATGACAATTTATGATTTTCGAAAATGAATGTTGAACTAAAAAACTACTTGTTTGAAGTTGTGTATCCATTGCGAACTGTCATTCGATTGCCATTTGAATTTCAAAAATGAAATATGTCACCTGTCTAAATTTGCGATAAAGTTTTTGAAAATTCCGGCATCAACAGCGCAGCTCGAGCGGCTTTTTTCCAATACGGTAATACATTCAGTCAGAATAACATCCGAAACAAACTTTCGGTGGAAACATCAAAGAAACTTGTGGGCATTTATTTTACTTTGCCTTTGACTTTTGTCTTTTACATTTTTTACAAAATCCATGTAGAGAACTCCAATTTTTTCATGTAATTTACGTCATGTAATTTACGTAAATGAAATGTAGATTACATGGCTGAGTTTTTTACGTGCCATCCCAGGGTAAGACTGAATCAAAGGGTGATGAACGTAACATACAATCATTTAGCATCCAAGCACATAATATCACCGATGAGCGTGATCTTGGTACAGTATTGCGGTCGTTTTGGGAGGTTGAGGATATACCGATTCAGGTTAAACAAAGTGCTGCAGGGATATAATGCGAGAAGTTGTATAAAGATACAGTACGGCGGCTGCCTTCAGGTGCATATTAAGTAAAAATTCCATTTATAAACTGAGATATGGCGAGATAAAATGTA
Source organism: Thereva nobilitata (assembly GCA_963855945.1). Taxonomy (NCBI): domain Eukaryota; kingdom Metazoa; phylum Arthropoda; class Insecta; order Diptera; family Therevidae; genus Thereva; species Thereva nobilitata. Next base: position 126,655,174 of record OY979695.1, read on the forward strand.
TTTTTGGGGTTTTTATATTATGTTGGCATTGTCAAAACTTCGGACAAAATCAACTGCAGATGCATTATTGCATCCTCTATCGATTGCAATTGGTTTCAACCCAGTTACCTCAACTTCAGCACTTTTTCATTTCTAGATCCTGCAAAGTTAACCGAGTTTGACTCGGTTCGATAGTTTTTATATGGGGTTGAAATAGGGCAGTAAATTTGAATCCCTACGGATTAGTGATGATGAGCGACATCAAAAACCTTGGTAATCAAAATTTCAAACGTATGGGACAATGTACAATTATATGTACACATTTTTGCAAACTTTTTTGGAAATCTAGTCTACTATGAATAAAAAACCGGCATGCATTTTTCCCCTCATTTCATGCATTTTTCCCCTCATTAACTTCCCCCCTAAAAATTTATGATTATCACGCGTACAGAATAATCATTTCCGCAGGTATTTGTAAGAATTGATTACGCTCTTATTGGCGAAAAAATTTCGCAGAAGTTTATTCAAAGGTTGGGACCATTTCTTTAGGACGACAAGCGGTATGTAGCCAGGTTCAGATGATTTAGTTGCATCAAGCTTTTTGTGACACCTACATTGTGTGTAACTAGCGAGTCCTGATGAAGACGCTGTGCATTAATGAGAAACATTGGCCGCGTTTAGGTGCAGGGATCGCACCGGTCCAAAGTACCAAAAAAGATCCATAAAAAGCCCGAATTTTCGGTCCCGTCCTCGCGGGTATTTTTGACCTTTTTTGGTACTTTGGACCGGTTCGGTCCCTGCACATAAACGCGGTCATTTAGAGGCATTAGGTGGCATGACAGTGTCGGACAGAGAAAAATTCGAGGTGAACAGAGATGATCCCCATAGTACCATAGTAAACGAGGATATACTGATGAAGACATTTGAAATTCCTTGGAGAAATGCCCTAGAGCTGGAGGAAGCCAAGGCTCGATTTGGGGGCTGTAGCGCCATTTGATGGATGGATGGTGTAAAAAGTATCCACTAAAAGTACTTATCATTTGAAATATGCGTGTGAATTTTATTCGTTGTAAGTTGGTAACACCTTTCCGAGCTACCAGGTGCAGTTTGAACCGAAAATGATTTTTGATAATGGAAAAATTAGTTGAAGAGGAAATGTTGTTTTCAAACGATATTTCGTGTGCTAAATCGCTCGAAATGTTGCAAAATTCCTACGGTAAAGCGTGCATATAAATGAATCACCAATTGGAAGAAGGGAATAAAGCCAAAAATTAGGAACGGAGATATTTAAAAAAAACTGTTTAACTTTTAATTTTCATCAGATAGCCTCTTATGACATATGAATGAAATGAAGGTAATATTAATTATGATTTCATCTGTTTGGGATGTTGTAGTAGGCCAAGCCATAATGACAACATCAAATTCTTTAAATTCGCCAGGAATGTATTGAGTCATTTTTCGTCATTTTTTTTTCATTTATTGGTATTTTAGAAGCATATGCCTTAGTCAATGGTATTACTCGGTTTACGAGTGGTTTCTGAAGCAAAAACGTGGCTTTAACAATGACATCTATAAATTCAGAGCATGTCAAGTAACCTTTATGACTTGAGTTGTACTCAAAGCTTCTGTATTGCGAGATCTTGAATGTAGTTGTCTTATCTAATGACTTGCAAGTTTTCTTAAAATATCTCTGCCATGACTGTTTAAAATCAAGTATGTCTTCTGAAGTAATGGGTTTAACGGAAAATCCACTTTCTTTTGCTGTCGTAATAAGACTATTGTACTCATTTGGAACGTAAATTCTGTCCTTTCTCCTGATAAGTCTTTTAGCGGTCCCGAAATTCCTATCACACTGTAAAAAGGAATGCCCACGCACAGGAAAGTATTGATATAACTTTTCAAAACGACCAATTGCAGCGAGGGTAAGAAGAAATCTTATAAGTGTGTAATTTCTATTTTGACCCCCGCAAGTATCGCTAAAAACATGTAGTTCTTTGATCGATTGATCCATATTCTGTATCGTTTTCCACAATAAACTACATACTTCATCCGGTCCCCGTTTAGCTGCACGCTCATGGTAAGTGTAGAAATCAGCTGAGTTAGTCTTTAAGTCATGTACACAAAAAACATAAACCATAGTTTCCTCAAATAAAACATCTCTTGAACTGGGATTTTAGGCAGCGGCAGATTTTGCATATAATCAAATACGATGGCTCCTACATCTTCTCTTTCCTGACACAATGCAATAACTTCTTTTTGTTTATTATAAAATTTTTTTGCACGGTTAATATGTACCATTTTTTCCGCAACTGCCACTCTCTTCGCATTTTCATTCAGTGATGGACTTTTTATTTTCACTTCGAGTTCTTCACAAGTCGAGCAAACATCAACCTGTGGCCGACGAAATCTGTAGCCATGATTTTCGTTAAAATATTTTCTATAATAGTCATATTTTATGTAATGATATTGAGGATATTTTTTCAAAAACATATCATGCATTATTTTGACGTTAAGGTTCGCTTCTAAATACTTCACATGTTTGTTGCTGTAATGAGAATCTTTTAAGGGGAATGATCGAATATGTTCGTCAATAGCAGTAGTTGCTTGATGTTGTAAGATATTACCTCGATTGCGATGTTGACCACGTTTATCTTCAGGCAGTTTTCCATCTGATATTAGGGAGGTAAGTCGAAAAATAGCCTTTTTTTAACTGCGTATAAAATGGAAAAAGCTTCACGGCATACTTGAATTTTATTTCCTCTTTTCATAGCAAAATATTTGAAATTCTATCACGTTTTTTAGGATTTTCGTTTTTTGAACGACGGCGAGTAACATTTAAACGTTCAATCAGAGTCATCAAATATATAAGTATCTTGTTCATTCTTCGGTCGACCACTATAAACGAATTCCATCAACGCCTGTCTGTCTTCAGTGTCGAACTGCTGAGTGCACTTTTTCTTACAAACATAATCATTTTGAATATTAGACTTAGCTGGGACTAATCTCCCAGTACTTGTACTCACATACGATTGACCGAGTAGACGCCGTGACTTTTGCTTTTCTTTTTTGTATAAATGAGTATTTCTGACACCTCTTCTTTTCTTTTTTGGAGTCTCACCTTGTACCTCTTCATCAAGCGTATCGCTGGAACTACTGTCACTTATCATGTTTAAAAAAATTACGAAACTATTCACTTAAATTAACTCCACTGCACTCAGTCTCAAATATAACTAAAAACAATGGCCTACATGGTAGCAGAAAGGGTGATTCCTAAGCCTGCTATTGCCACATAAAAAAAATATATTTTAACTAATTTTTGTTTGAAAATTAAACAGGCAAACCACAAATTTTAGACATAAGCAAGCGTATCAGTTGGAAAAAGGAAATAATAGACGGATTTGTTTCTTCCTTCCAAATAACATTTTTTTTGGTCGCATGAAAATATGTGGAATGAAAGACATATATTCCTGTTTTCGAACTCACAGAGTAGCCCTATGTTTTAAGTAAACAAAAATGTGTAAAAGTGAATTTTGCAAAAAGTGGCGTTTATTCCCTTCTTCCAATTGGTGATTCAAATGGTATAAATCATTCGAAGAAGAAGTGGTGATCGGTTTGCCCAGCTCAATATTTATCGAGAAAATCAAGAAGCTAGTACATATTCGAAAATCGTTGTATGAGTCTTAGAGATTTGGTTAAAGAGGTCAACATATGTTTTAAGGCAGTTCATAACATTTTGACTGCGGTCTTGGGCATGAAAGACGTCGCCGCACCACTAGTTCCGAAAAGCACATTTTTTCCAAGAATGGCATCGAAAACAGGTACATAACTGAAGATTTTATTTCCCGTTTTTTATAGTTCCATCATTAATAAATGTCTCATAAGAGGCGACAAGACTTGGAAGCAGGTGTACGAGTACGACATACTAACAAGCCAACGGTCTTAGCAATGGCGTCTCTAAAACGACCCATGTAAAATTCGCTGCAAAACCAAGGCCTTGCTGAGAGTTTTCTATGTTGCCGTGGTTTGGTGCACTTCAAATTCCATGGAAAAGGACAGATTGTGAACAAGGAACAACCATTTGGGCGTTAGCGAAAATTCATCGGTTTTGCACGACAATAGTGCCACAAGTACAACAAGTTCGCCATGTCTTTGGTCACGCACGCCAATATGCAATGTATAGCAGGAAGGTCAGTTCGAAGGAAATAATAGTTTTCAGGCTACGAATAGTCTGGAGGGTGTTGAAGGAGATGGCAACGAACCCTGCGTTTTCGCTCTTGGATGTTCAATTACTGACTGCGAAATTTCGTCAGGGCTGATATATTACTACTGTAGCTCAAAGGATCGGTTGTGGAGAAAACGGTGCAGTCACCGATAAGTTTGAATACGCTTTTTTGCGCTTTATCTAGACACAAAAGTGATTTGAGGCACCTCCCCAAATACGGGTGTTGCATTTGAGAAGAGGTCTAATGTAAGATTTGTATACTATAGCACAGGCAGATGACTAGAGGGGCAACTTGCACTTCTTAAGAAAGGGGTGATAGTTTGAAGATTTGGAATTCCCCTTGTTTGAGCATTTGGAATTAGTTTAGGTTATTAGGTTTTTGGCTAATGACACGGCTTAGATGTTATGGGATGGGTCAGCCATTAGTTCAACACCATCCATTGGTCTGCTTATCAAGACAGAATCTGGCCTGTGCTTGGCTTGAATTATTGAAGTAAGTTGGAAGGGATTGAGAGGAGGTAATTTATGAAGGTTAGAAAAAGACCGGCTGATAAAATTAACCCCTAGGTGGCACCAGCAGAGATGAGTTGGGGTTTAGATTTGACGCCATCCAATACTACCTTGGCAATAGCATGAAGTTAAGCTAACAAAACAGGGTATCAGGGTATCTAGAGGAATAAAACCGGGCTCACCAAATTGAAATACGAGATGTTGGTGCCCATTTACTTAGCCGTATTGAAGGGAGACGATTGCTAGACTGCACAACAAAGAAATTTGAGTGCTAAAGCGACATACAAGTTGAGAACAGGTTCAAACTCCGGTGGGCGAATTACTTTGGGCAAGTGGAATCTATAAGACTTTTGCGGTAGTATTTACGGGATACAGTAGCACCGCAGACCTACACTTAAATTACGTATACATACTTAAACAGCCAGTGCTTAGGAAGACCTAACTGGATGACATGGGCTACGGATCTCAAACGTTGAAGGGTGTTTTACCGATTTGTTTTAAGAAATGCAAGGGCCTTTTTACCCGTATTTAGATACTTTTTTTGCTGGCCTAAAAAAATATAACAAAAATATCACCATACAAAGCTGTTGAGGCTCTGCAAACTAGTATAGTTATTGTCCGTATTAAAACTAACTTTCTATCTTAAATTTTCAAATAGAATAATGGCAAATGGTAAAGAAAAAGTCGGCAGTTTTGACTTTCAAGTGTGTCATTGCCTCAACCTTTGTTGTATTTTAAGATACTTGGTACGTACCATGGCTAGATTTCTACTGATTAAAAATATACAATTAAATTTTTGTTTATTTAAGAAACCTTTTAATAAAATAGAAATAATTAAAATTTTGAGCCACTACATTTCCCTCCGACAAAAATAGAAACAATGTACTTATTTAGATTTGGTCCTTTTTACCGAAATGACCCTTTAACCAAATTAAATACAACCGACAAAATTATACTGCGTCACAATGAAATTCCTGAACTTTCCTACATAATAAAAAGCGTTTCCTCTCTGCATCACTGTCTTAAACCGTCATAATTAGAATAGTTAATGAATGCATAATATATAAAATTTCGCCGACGTCGTTGTACACTTCAGAATTACAGCACAACATCCAGTACATACATATCCAGTAGAGGTCATGAAATTTTCTGCAAGAATATCACATGAGCCTTAATGTCTAAAGTTGACACAAGCTTAGGCGTCTTGCTGAAAATTTTATGAATTTAAAGTATGTCCTAAGACAAGCTTCACATCCGCTACATCATACATTTCCCGAAAAGAAGTTGTCAGAAAATAAACAAGAATTAAGTACAGGAAAAAAAGCGAATCTCTAATGATTCATATGCTACAAAAAAATTGAAATTTAAAAGCGTTAAATTTCTCGTATTTAGAACAGAGTATTAAATTCAAAATTTAATAAAATAAGGCTATTTTTGTCCAACAATCATAATCCCTGTCATAGAATGTACCAAATAGCTGAGTGGTAGACACCTTTTACCGTTGTGCCCCATTTGAGATTTGGCTAATTATGTAGAATATGAGGTCCACAAAAAAAAAAAAAAATGAAACATACAGAATTTATTTTTTTTTACCTTTTACCTTATAACGATTTAAAACTCGGAAAAAATCTGTGGTGGCGAATTAAGGGGTGAAAAACACACAGCTCACTTGGGAATAATTATTAAATCCTTTTGTCAGATACACTTTCCCACACACTAGCCACTAATTCACTGTAAAGATTAAGAGCTGGGCACTTTCTAAACAAAAAAATTCAAAGTAATGTAATTAAGCGATTTTAGTCCAGGTAAAACTTAAATCCCGGTGTAGCTAACGCGTTTTTGGTAGGTCCGACAACGCCGGTATGTATGCAACAACTGAAATTTTAGACACATGGGAGCGAAGATATACCAAAATCATAAATCCGTGGGCCGTTTGCAGATAGCTGAATGGAGGTTTCAACCGCTACATTGAACATGCGCCTTCGTTCTACTCCCTCTATGGAAAACGGTTTGAAAGCTCTACAAGTATAAAAGGTTCGATCCGGTATGATGAGGTTTTGTTGCAACACTCACACTCTGGCAGCATATTCTAACGGAAAACACCTGTTGAACGTGCAGCTACTTTCATTTTTAGGACAATGTATGCAACTGGTGTTTAAATGTGGCAGCTTTAGAAGATGCCGTCATTATAGTATAGTACATTGCGTGCTAACGTTCAATCTGGATACGTGTTTGCCTAGTGGGAAGTACTGGATAATGGCTTGTAGACATGATTTTAAAAGCCTGTATATGGAGAAAAGTTTATCATTAATTTTAGAATAGAAAAGGCCACTCCTACACTGTAGTTTAACGTAAATAACAAAGGCATTCTTTACATATTTCTTCATTGAGGGGAAGGTATTAAAGCATGTTTTATCTATATACCGGTGACTGACATCAGAGTTATCTTAATTAGAATGCTACGCCTTTCTCTTGACAGTTAAAATGGTTTATGTTCATATGGGGTCACTATATTGCAAAGTTATCATAAGCAGAAAAGTATTTTTGTTTAATTGAGACTGAAATTTAGATTCCTGTCGACACCGGCTTTCATAACGCAGCTGTACCTTGGAATTCTTTAATAATAACAATTCGTCGAATTGACAGCGGGTGTTACTTATCGTGTCGCTTTCGTTCAAAATTCAGAGCTTTATATTTTGAATGTAACCTCGCCCCGTGAAAAAAGTTTTCCAACTGCACGATATCTAATTAAATCCAGAGAAGGACAACTGCTGAGAAAATATTCGGTGCATGAAATTCTTGATCTGGGCACATCTTCCCCAATGTCCTGTGATGATCTACACGATTCATGGGATGTCTTTTTAGGGCGTCAAGTGGCTGCGTGTTATCTTTTTACTGTAGTTAGGCCAAGTCTCTCTAGTCTTGGGACATAATGTTGAACTCCCGGTATTTGAAGGTAATATAAAGTGATATCCATCTTCATCACCCACAATGAGCTTCGTTCATTTTCCACCGTTGTTTCAACGAAGCTGATTTCTAGCTTGGCCACTTCATCTGTCTTTTCTATGTTCGTGTGAAGCAGTTCACACTGAAGAGTGAGCATGCACCGCTTAGGTTTTCAAGATTTTCAGGTATTAACCTGTAAATGGATTCAGGAGTAGTTCCAGGTCTTCCGCAGTGTACTCTACCCACAAACCGACACTCTGACTAAAGTAAAAACCCTGGCAAAGTTGCTTAAGAGAGAATTTGGCTAAGGCTGGTTAATTTGCCCAGACCCATTTCTTTCATTAATCCATCCAATAGCGCTACAGCCCAAACCGAGCCTTGGTCTCCTCTAAGGCATTTCATTTTAAAGCCGTTTTGGGATACCGTTTTCCTTGATTACGCGACTGGCTAGTCTTAACTCTGTTAATTTTTATAAAGGTTGAGAGCTCTGAGTCGTCAAAGATTTCATACAACTCGCTGTTGTATCTTCTTCGTCATATTCCGGTTTTTTACGAGAGAGGTATAGAAAGGACAACAGGGTAGTGTAGTAACATGTTCACCAGAAAATTTCGGCGTGAAAACTTTATGCCAGATCCACACGTTTGCCAGGGCTTGGCAAGCGCTCGCAAATTCAAACAAAGTGGCACTTGAAAAAATCATGTCGTCCCAACCTTCTGCCGTTTGGTATATAAACTTTTCAAGTAATTTCCAGCATTTTTTATAATATGATATTTTTGCGGGAAGTGGACCAATCTTGAGTTAGGGCGTTGGGGGGTGGGCTAAAAAGAGGGGTTAAAATTGAAAAAATCTATACCGCAGTGTATGCAGTGGCGTAGATAGGGGGGGGATCAAGGGGATCAATCCCCCCCATGAGCCAACGAAAATTATAATAGAATTGAATAAAAGTCTTCGTATCTACGTATTTAAGTATACATGAAATTTCTTAATCACCAGCACCTCTTTTGGAATTATGTAATGTGCAATTTTGTTTTTGCGCAATTATGTATATAAAAATCATCTAGATATGTTTTTGTGACGGCTGTGCATTTAAGTATTGTCTAATTTCCGCGTTTCGAGCAGGCCGACCAATCAAGAGCCACGAAAAGGACCCTCACTATAATTGTGGACACATCGAGCACATGTAAAGTAAATACAATGAGCCAATAGCGACACCTCGGTTCCTAAATACTCAAAATTTTAACGTTATAATAAATCAATAATATATAAAATAATATCAATCGTTTTTCCAATTTTGGGTGAAATAACTATTAGCTATGAGCATATTTTATTCAATATTTAATATTTCGAATATTTTTCAATGTAGTCGAGTATCAGAATATAAGCTTCCTAAAAAATAGGACTAAAGTTTGGCTTTGATTGTCAATTTAATTCCTGCTTAATATTTTGAAGTTTATAAAAATTTCCGAGTCAGTAAAAATATTAAAGTTCAAGAAAAGATTCTACGGGCAAAATTATGATAAACTTTAATATATAAGTTCGCGGAAGCTTTGCACTTCATAGATTGTTCTAACTCGATACAATTTTATCTAGCACAACACACAGCACACTCTCTGGCGAATCAATAATTCGAAGGCGTTCCTTGGAGCGTTAACATTAATTTACTCTAGTTTTTCCGTTTTCAACTTTTTTTTATTTTAAAATTATTTTGAAAATATGGCATAAAAGTCCATCGAATGAGCCTAAAACCTTATTCAAATGGAGCGTACTTTCCATATAAAAAATTCCAAAAAATTAGGATTCTAATTAAAAGGGCGTATTTCTGCATCTTGGGAAGCAAACGGTAATCCACCATTTTTTTGGTGGCCATATTGGACCTATTGAGTATACTATATTATATTGTCATCGCAACTGAAGCTGGGTGCAAAATTTCAGTATGATCGAATAACCGGAAACCCCTCAGCAAAAGAAGGTTTACCTCAAAATACGATCTGAATTTTCGTTTCATATATAATTGTGACTGTAAGCGAAAGAAGGCCCAATTATAACACTGCTCAACAGCATGACTGTTGCATGGAATATTTTACATCATTCTAAACTAATTTTTGACGCTGATTTCAAATATATTATCAGTTTTTTATATCAGCTTTAGTTAATGAATTATAAGGAAGTGTGTTTTTTTAGAAAAATACTCTCACAGTACTAAAATATTTTATTTAAAAAAACTACAATCCGCACTGCACGCAGAATACTCCCACCTATCTAAAAATGTAAAAGTGAAGATTCTACCCTACCACCTTCCAGAGTAATGAGTCATCAAAGTCAAAATTTTGTTTTTTTAACAAAACTATCAACTTTAACTACCTTTTCCCCCAAAAATAAGTAGTTAGTCAATATTTTTTTCCAAAATTGGAAAGCACGGACAATTTCCTATAAATAATGTCCAACAATTTTTGTGTTACGGTCTTTATTTTTTAAGATATTAGCAAATTTTGATGTTAAAGTTGGCTTTATTTTGTAGTTTGGTACTTTGGCACTTTGGTATTAGAGCCCTAACACAATAACACATTTAATTTTGGCTCAAAGTTTTACTAGGAGTGGATAGGTGGACATAAAAATCGTGCTAAAAGGATTTTTGCTTTTGACAGAGCCCCAAAAAACTTCACTGCAAGTATTTCCAAAAATTCTATTCAAAAAGGCTTATTCTTGAAGTAACTAATCAAAAGGTCGTATTTCTCAAAATCCCGATCAAAAGGGCATATTTGTAAACAAATAATTACAAAAAATATAGTGCATGAATGTGCATTTAAGTGCAATTTAAGCATTTTATTTAGAGGAACAGGCAGTTTTTTTCGATTTCTGTAAAGTTTGTTTATGATGGAAATACGCCCTTTTGAACAGACACTCCTCAACTGTCAAATTTATTCTAGTTTATAATTGCAAAAGTGTGTTGAAATTGTTTTGTTTATTATCTCGGAATGAAGAAATTTTTACTGCCAATAAAACCATTCGGCAAGTCTTGAGACGGTGAAAACAATAGAAATGCAGAATTATCGTCAGAAGCAACCGCGAAAAGACCCCGTTCTGATGCATTAAGTTGTGAAAATCCGATCAATCAAAATATACTGTCATATCCCCTCCCATCGCAAAAAGCTACCTACGCCACTGAGTGTATGTAAGTTCTATTAGGGATAAATCGTCCGTAAAAGCCTCCATTCGGCCCTTGATATGTAATCTACTATTTATTTAAGCATAAAATTGGCATTTATTTAACACATATCTATTAAGTGTTATATATATTTGAAATCGTCTCAATTTTACTTTTCGTTTGATACCCATATTGACCCAATCAGAAAAAAAATAAAAATTGAGTGTGACGTAAATTGGGGCTGACGGCCGCCATATTGTTTCTTTTAAATTAACCTAGTTAGGAATGACGCCACACAGCTAATTGTATTCTATTTGTCATACCCACTCATGCCGGGGATCGGGAAACATAATTGCAAAACTCGGCCGCCATCTTGGAACCACAATCTTGATTTTTTTTTACAAAAATATCATATTGCATTGTCACGCAAACTATGCATATGGGCAAAATTTTTTGTTGATCGGTTACATCAAGGTCAAAATCAAGTTGCAAGAGGCGGAGAACGTCAAAAATGGTGAAAAATCGTTCTAATTAATTAATTAAGAAAAAACTATTTAAAATTTCGAAAAACACCTGAACACCTTCTAGTCACCTGTTTGGGTATCCATGCATCAACAGAAAAAAATTCAGATTTCTATCTCTTCTGGTTTGGCTCCAACGCGAGACGGTACGCACAAGCAGACACACAGCTGACAGACACTTTCTTTTATTAGTATACAGGGTGTACACCTTTAACCTTACAAAGCGGTCGGCTGTGGATAGGTTTTAGATAGACGAACAAAAAATCGTATGGGACGGGGGGGGGTCAAATCGTTTAGCAGCTAAGGAGATTTGAAATTTTTTTTGGTAGAGTTTTACATATCACCCTGTATTTTTGTAGCTATTTTCTTGAATAAGGTATCAGTGTACGCAGAATACTCCCATCTATCTAAAACTATCAAAATCAAGGTTTTACCCTATCAACTTCCAGAGCAGAGTCGTCAAAGTCAAAACTTTGGTTGTTTTTCACTAAAATTTCAACCCCCTTTTTCTCGAAAAAATACGTAATTAACTGATATTGGAAAGCTTGGGCAATTTCCTATCAATAATGTCTAAACAATTTTTATGGTACGGCCTTTACTTTTGAAGCTATTAGCAAATTTGATGTTAAAATTTGCCTTATTTGGTGCTTATTTGGTACTTTTTGGCTAAGCTTAGGTGAAAAAGTACTAAAAAAGAACCGATTTTAGCATTAAAATAGCTTATAACTCCAAAAATAAAAGCCGTATCGATAGGTGGGAGTATTGTGCGTACACTGATACCTTATTCATAAAAATAGCTCATAGGGTTACAAAAATGCAGGGTGATAAGTAACACTCTACCAAAAAAATTCAAAACGCCCTAGCTGCTAAACCTTTACGATTTGACCCCCCCTTCCCATACGATTTTTTGTTCGTCTATCTAAAACCTATCCACAGCCGGCCGCTTTGTAAGGTTAAAGGTGTACACCCTGTAGAAGATAGATAGATTTGGAAGATTGAAACAAAATAACTTTTTGTTAAAAGAAATAACAAATGCAATTTTGATGATTTAAAAAATGCGAGGTTCTCTAACCCTGTTTCAACAAATTCCGGGGCTTATAGGGGGAAAGAATTGCTCTTAAAATCATCTTTCGTTTTTTCTGCAAAGATAAAAAGTGAAGTTTATTGCAAGTGAAGAGTTAAAATATTTAAGAAAATGGAATGTCAAATTTAAATTTTTTCAGTTTTGGTACTACATATCTGATTTTATTTCTGCTACTGAATGCACCGAACTCATAACACGAAATTTAACAAAATTTGAGTTCGCTAACAAAAGGGGCTTATTGGTGAGCGAGAGGACTATTCTTTTTGGGCCCATGAGTTTGTATGGAAATAGTTTCAGATGAGCTGTCCATTAGTACATGTCAGTGGGTCGGAGCAGTCAACTGTTGAAATGTTCAGCTGAAGGTAAAATTTGTAAGCAAACAGAGCATGCATTTGAATACGTTGGCATTTGACTGCTACTGAATTTTTGAAAGCGCCTTTAGTTTGGTTCGTTTTTGTCGAAATTTATGCCTTAAAACATGGGCCAAGACAATTGACTTCTTCAGCAATTGGAAGTCTGTAGCTGAATAGGTCAACGTGCATTATTGACTTGTCCCCATGTTTTTACCCATATATTTTATAAGGAGGGAGCTTTTTTAAACAAGTAGGTTTTGACGTGTTTTAAAATAAAACACGTATAAAACACTTGCTAACAATGCTGAATACTCGCTCAGCTGTAGTCAGCACGTCGTTTTTGAATTTTTGATAGTTGAAGTTTTAATATTTGAAGTGATTTCTATTGTTTACAAGTTTTTCATCGAAACCTAGATGGAAATAAAATTTTTAATATAAATTCGATTTCTATTTCACGGTAAAAAATACTTCCGAATATTTGAACGGGCATAAAACATGTTTAGATGTGAAAGTCAGAAATTTCCGTCTTGTTTTGATCGCGGGTGCCGTGCAAAATTGTAGAATTATGGATAAAAAAAATGACTTACAAACATTAAGGGTGTTCTACACTATCAGTTCAGTTGGTCGTGCAGTCTCAGTTTCAGTTCAACTGTCAGTTCAGTTAATTTTGTGTTGTGTTGCTAAACGATCATAGTTCCACCTCAGTTCAGTTGTCATTTTTGAAACTTGCTCATCGCAAAGTATTCGTTGTGAACATGGATGAAGATTGCCTTATTGCTGTAGCGCTATGTTTATCACTAAATAAGCCTAGGAAAAAAAGAGCAAAGTGGAGTATAGAATGGGACCTAAAATGGAATTCATTGGCCGCGTTTATGTGCAGGGACCGAACCGGTCCAAAGTACCAAAAAAGGTCCGAAAAAACCCCGCATAAACGAGCACGGGACCGAAAATTCGGGCTTTTTCTGAACCTTTTTTGGTACTTTGGACCGGTTCGGTACCGATTCGGTCCCTGCACATAAATGCGGTCATTGTCTCATGTGAACTTGATGAAGGGACTTCACTTTGAACCTTATGTTTAGTCAAACTATTGTCGGATGAGTGAGAGTGCTTACTAAGGGACTACTGGATTTAGTAACATGCAAACTGTTACTTTTTCGTTATATTTTTTATTTGATAAACCTTGATAACATGACTCTTTTTTAATTGTGTTATAGTACTGAGGGTCACATTTTTTCCATAAGCATGGAAAGTTACGAAAAGTTTCAATAAATTCCGTAATAAAGGGTGTTCTACACCACCAGTTCCGTTGTTCGTTCAGTCTTAGTTTCAGTTCAACTGTTAAGCGGCCCATAAACTTTCAGTTTGATCGCGCAGTTTATCACCTGTGGCGTCATTTCTGAGCGATAAATTGTGTGAACTGTGCGTTTTGAACTATTTTCATTCAGTCTTCAGACCTGAGCTTCTGGACCCTCTTTTGCTCCGATAAACTGCGCAGGAACCCACACACTTCCAGTTCAGTTTATTGTACATGTTTTTTATACAGCTCAACTGCCCAGTTAAAACTGAGACTGTATGGGCCGCTTTAGTTCAGTTAATTTTCTGCTGTTTTGCTAGACGATCCATATCAGTTCAGTTGTTAGTTTTGTGTTTAGTTCTCATATTTGAAACTTGCTCATTGCAGAGTTTTCGTTGTGATCATGGATGAAAATTGCCTTATTGCTATAACGCTATGTTTATCACTAAATAAGCCTGGGAAAAAAGAGCAAAGTGGAGTCAGTCGTCAGTTACTTCTCATTTGAACTGTTAACTGAACTGGGCTCGATGAGATTCCAATGGAGCTTCAGTTCAGTTTTCAGTTCAGTATTGTTTTCCAGTTCACATATCTGTTTAACTGACAGTTGAAATGAAACTGAGACTGAACAGACAACCGAACGGATGGTGTAGAACACCCTTTAGCTAATCTAGCAGTACTCCAATTAAATGCCATTTTCACTTTTGTGTTGTCATATTTTTTAGAGCGATATTGCAATTACACTTAACTTCATTTTTGCCTTGATATTTGACATTTTTCTGTACTAAATTGTTTAGAATCACTGCAAGAAACCCGCTGAATTTCATGTGGCAACTCAAAATGGTTTAACTAACACATACGGAAAGTTACACAAGTTAACCAAACACGAGCACTTGGTTGGTTGGTTCGGGGTAGGTTTTCCCATTGGAGATTAGGCATTAGCGTCCACAAAGGACAAACAAATCGACAAAATCAAGAAGCTGGTGCTCGAAAATCGTCATATGAGTCTATAGATCTGGATGTGAACATACATATATTTTAAGTTCATTAATTTCGCAGGGCGCGGATGATATGACTCTCATCGTTGTACAAGAGTTTTTGGCCACAAACTCGATATATGTCATCATCGACCCAGCAATATACTGGTATGACCCCATGTGTCCTTTTCGTGTTCCTTAAAGTTCATTAGTCATAACACAATCAGCCTACGAAAAATGATGGAGGATTAAGCCAAGCGTTTAGTTTTATTACCCAGGATAGGCCTACTTTCAATTAAGAAGGTTTCAATTAGGAAGTGTTCAAAACCTTAAATCATCCTGAACTATCATCAACATTTCGTCTGTCACATAGCTTCTCTTCGTTTAGCATCTTTTCTTCCTTGTGAGATTATACGATTAACTGGAATTTAAAAACATTGTCTCTAACAACAAGATTAATATCGTCAGAACGAACCATTACTTTTTTGGTCTCAAAAATAAAGAAAATAGAATTTAAAAATCACCTGATCTGCTACCACGCAATTCGTTATCAATTATTATTTTTAGTTTTACCAAATAAAAGGAACAAAAACTGAACGCGTAAATAACTCACCACTGTAAGCATTAAGCCAATAATAGGATTAACTCGACCAAATTGCATTATATGTGCAAATTCCTGCCACAATTCCAACTGGCTTTAATTAAGCTTGGATTACTTTACAGGTAAAAAAAATGTCAAAAAAATCCTGACCATATGGCGGTGAATTTCGTAGATCTGTTGATATTGATTTTTTATGGCACAATAAAAGGCATTTTTTCCAAGGTTTGAGCTTTATTTGGTTTATCATTCTAAGATTATAGCTGCATTTCCATATGAATTTGCTCTTGATATGGTATTATGATTTTGTGTTTTTTTTATCTTTACTGCTGTAGAGATAGTTAGCAATACAGTTTCAACGATATTAAAATTATCGCACTTTCTATCAGTTTTAATGAATGAATTTTTAAAACAATAATCAATTTGAATTTTAAGGAGATGTTTAGAGCCAATGTTGGTTAGAATGAGTTGCCATTTTCTAAATTATTCTCAACAATAGAATGAATGGCAAAATATTTGTAATGAGGAGTTCAAAGTACTCCGTCGTTGAGCCGGATTAATATTGACTACTGGAGTCAATCTAGAGAGAACTATAAAAAAATTGAATTCTAGTAATTAATGCTCGAAAAGCTCTTGGATCTACAGGGTGCGACAGCGGTGAAGACCCAACCTTCACTGGAAGGATGGAGCAGACGATGTCTTAAGGTGCGTTTCCAGTACGGTCTGCAGACAGTGCGCGCACATAAAAATCCACACAATTTGAGCAAAAAACGAAAAATCTCAAACTGTGCGGAGACACAGCTTTCATTGCGTATCCACTAAAATCTTGCAGGAAGCAAGAAAAGTCTCAAACTATGTTCTAAAGGACTGTGCGCGCACTCTCCAGAGACAAGACTTTAGGTGGATACGACCTTGAATGATAAAATTATTGTGTGCGCGCAATGTTTTATGTTTTCCGATTTAAGTCTCTAAATATATTACCATAGTAGGGGAGCTGGCACTTGAAAAAATCGTGTCGTTCCTACCTTCTGCCGTTTGGTATATAAGCTTTTCAAGTAATTTCAACCAATTTTTATAATATATGACATTTTTGTGGGAAGTGGACCCATTTCAAGTTAGGGGGTTTGGGGGTAAAAAAGGGGTTAAATTTGAATTTTTTTTCTGCCGTTGCGTATGTAGGTTCTATTAGGGCTAAATAACTGTTAAATATTAGTGGCAGAAATTGTTTACCATTTGCTGGGGTGTGGGGGTGAAATGGCAACTTCTGCTACCTGTGGCTGGGGGAGGGTGCAAATGGTCCAAAATTGCTATTTTTATTTTTATACTCCTTTATTCGGCATCCCACAATAACTTATTTATTTTTTATTTGTCCATTCCATCGTAAGAAAAATCTATCTCTTCAAAATAATACCCTTTTTTGTTTTGTGTTTTCCATATTCACTGGAAAACAAAAGATAGGCCTCAACAAGCAACTTCAAGACTTTTAGAAGTCTTTTTTCAAGTATCCAGTGCATTTACTTATCCGCGCACAGTCCCCGCAAAAGTTCTCCGCACCGACACAGAACATTTTTTAATGGACCCGTTGTGTATCCACTGGAATATCGGTGTGCGTGTGTAGTCTCCGCGCTTCATATCTCCGCACATTTATTATCTGCGCACATTGATTTTGGTGGAAACACTTCGGCGGATGATGTATGGAGATAGTGCGGAGGCAAAACTCTTGGTGGATACCCACCTTTACAAAGCTTAGGGATGACAAAATGCTTGACATTGGCTCAGAATCTAGACTGGTAAGGATACATAAGTGCCTCAAGGAGCTTTTTGTCAACAAATACACTGGCGCTGACAATGGCCCCATCGTCCTAAAGACATCCGTCTAACCTTAAACTAAACCTCTGCGCAAACTCTTTGCCTTATCCTGCATCGACGGAGTTTATACAGATTCGTGGAAATTTTCAGATGTTCAACCTTTACCAGAAAAAGGTGACTGAAATAATACCTTCAACTACCAGCCAATAGTAATTACTTTTATTCTCTCTAAAACCATGGAGACAACTACACAGACCTACAAATTAAATTTGTTTTTCCTTTTTTGATTTCAGTACTGATTTTTTGGGTTTTGAGACCTTCTAATCACGAATCTGAAATCGGTTTATTTCTATTACGTCAGAATTTTTCACAATACACATTTATGAAAATGTACAAATATTCAAATGGACAGAATGGACAATGGGCAAAGAAGAGCATTTGTTTCCATTATGAAGTAAAACTGCCTTTAAACTTCTTTTTGACGAATCAATAAAGAGTCTCCAGTCATTCACGTCCTATTTTATACCGTACATCTTCCCTAATCCGGGAATGTCCTTGCAATAGACGAGATCCGCATGTTCCGCAAAAAATTGTGAGAATTCCTTCGCTCTCTTCCGGTACCAGCAGAATGGAGTTTTTCTGTTGTAATCTCGAACCAAGAAGTTCCGCGGCATCTTTAGGTAGTCTTAAATCTATTGTCAAATCATTCAATTCTAACTGATTAAACGGTTGTGGTTGAGAAGAGAACTCAAAATTAGGATCTAGATTTACCTGATCTTCTGGGCAAGACCTTTCAGATGCATAGTATAAGTATAAGATTTTTTGTTCTTTCTCATTTTAAAATTGCCAAACATTGATGATCTTGCGTACAAAAAAACATGTTTCCATCTTTATCTACTAGAGGTTAACTGAACGAAATTGTAATTCTGCTGAACCTTCGTAGAAAACGCAATCTTCAATGGTCAACTTTGAATGGCGATTGCTCGGTCACCGTTGATCGTATGGAGATTTTTCTTCGTTTTTTCAAGACCTTTTTTTCTCTGAACATTTATGTATACCCAGGATGCCATAAAAAAAGTTATAACCGTATTAATAAAAAAAAAGAAAAAAATGTGTTTTCGAAAAAAATTAGTTTTGTTTTTCGATTATTTTTTGAATTAAAAATGGTAAAAAAATATTAAAAAACGCATTTCGATGGGAAATTCAATTTTCTACAAAAAAGTAACTCGAATTTCGCTTTGTTTTCGAGTTATTTCGAAAAACCTGAAAAGGTGGTACTTAGGGTCGGCGCTCAAAAATGCACCCTTTAAAAAAAGGGGCATGGTGTATTTATCATATTTAGGTGTTCAACTAACATATTAAACAATAAAAACCCTTTAACGCAATTGTTCCTTACTACCTTTGATTTTTCATCATTTTATTATAGTAGAGGGAAAATGTCATAGTAGATAGTGATGTAGTTGGGAAGTTGGATATTTTGTTGTTTTTTCTTTACATATGTTAAGATAAAGCGAAAAAAAAATTCTGCAAAATCGGTCCTGTGCTTTAGAGAAAATTGCATAAATGTCCATTTTTGATGCATTTTGAGTGCATTGCTACACTATTTTTTAAATTTCTACAGTTCTGTTGTGCGTAGAAAAATAAAAAAAATTGGAAAATACTCGTGAATGAATAGACTATCGAACTGATTCGGTATAAATACTTCAAAAATTAATCCTAATCTCAAAAAACCAAAATGTATGAAATTTTGTTTTATTTTACTACAAATGCAATAAATAACGGGAAAAAGGTTGGATTTTGATAAAAATTGGAGAAAAGATGTACTTTGACGCTATAAATACGTGGTTGAAATTTCAATAAAAAATTTTTACGGCAACAATTGAGGAGCCGGATCAAAGAACCGCACTTTCGCAAATTAAAATCAAAAATTCCGTCGATACTTTTTGAAGTTGAAAAATCTGATGCGCGACGCACGTGGCAACGAAATAAAAAGTTAATAACAAACAAACGACATGTCATTTTTTAATCGGAATATGTCTACCATTCAAAGCTACGTGTAATTAGTCTACACAAAAAATTTCAGATCAATTGAATAATTATTAAGAGAGTTATGACGAGTAGAAGTAAAAAAATTGATAAAAAAAAAGTTTAAAAAAAATCGTTTTTTTGTTGTTTATTTAAAAACTAATGATGCCACAAAAAAATTGTATGAAACAAAAAGATGCGCCTTTTTTTTCTAAACAAATAAGTATTTTTCATTTTGTTATTTGAAGAAAATTTTTTTTCGAACTAATTTTACGTTTTTTTGGAGTCGAGCGAGCGAAAGTGCGGTTCTTTGATCAGGCTCCTCAATTGGCACTTTTCGAAAAATTTTAAAATTGCCGCCATTTTATGCCAAATTATCGTACGGTAAAATATTTTTTTTTAAATTGTAAGTTTTTTTATGTACTTTCTTGTGAGCATACGCAATACTTCGTTACTTTATTTAAAATGCACATTTTAAGACTTCGAAAAAACTAAAAAAATTTAATTTTCAATTTTTTGCCTTTTTTTCATAGTTGGCAAAAGGGAAAAAATTTAAAATTGAAATTTTTTAGATTTTTGAAGTCCTAAAATGTGCAATTTTCTCGTGCATCACAGGACCGATTTTGCAGAAATATTTTTTTTCGTTTTATCTTAACATATGTAAAGAAAAAAAACAAAAAAAATCCAACTTCCCAACTACATCATAACTTCGCTTTTTTTTGTTTAATTTCTAGTCTAAATGATTCTTCTAGTCTAAATGATGAAATAATAAAAATGCAATTTCTTGAAAATTCTGATGTGATGGAAACTTTTAACTATTCATCCCTTCCCGCTTTTTACACAAAATTTGATGCAAATTCTTTGATCCATTTGTTTCGACAGCAAAAAATCGCGGAACAGGCAGAACAGGTCTAAACTTACTGGCTGCCAAAGACAAAGTAAACTATGAATACAGCTGAATATTTAATCATACTTCAGGGGCATGTACACCAACATAACAAAATAAAAAAATCGATAATCGAATGTATGTAGCCCGCGAAATTTTAAAATTCACCTTACTTTTTGAACAGATCTCGTATCTTTTTTAAAAGGACTCAGAGTTATGGAAGAGGAACCGTACCTTATGACGCCACGAGGAGTTCCGGTCGACCCAAGAAACTATACACACAGGGACTCCGTTGAGGAAGACTTAGGTAAGTTAGGCGTATATAGTTGGAGGACATTAGCCAGGAACCGAACGGCATGGAGAGAAATGATGGAAGAAGTCGAGGCCAATAGTACGTTGAAAATCTTTCATAACATTCGGTCAAGCCCTTTTTTTGTTTAAATGAAAAGAGTTCGGCTAAATGTAACAAGTTTCAGGTATTATAAATGTTATATATCGATACAAAATAAATTATTATATTTTAATGATTTAAATGCTTCCTTTTCTTTGTTAATATTATTGTTTATTTATTATTAAAACATTCATTCAAAATATTCAACATTCATCATACTGGGAATTCGGTCATGTGTGCCGGAAGGGTCAAACCCACAACCCAACTAGTTTGGAGAGGGCTTCGAAAACCACCTTGACGTGGTTACATAAAGTTAAAAAAGGCATGACGAACTGATAGGTCAATGGGCGATTGTTGACCTTAGAACTGCCACATAAAAAAATGACGTGACGAAATAATTATAAATATTTTTTACGTCATTACTGTGCCATTGTTTAGTGCAGTTGGATTTCCTATACAAGGTGCTTCTTTCAAAAAGCTTATATTAATTAACTCCAACTTCCTACTTAACAAAAATAACATAAAAATGTAATGGATTTATTTATAGTCCGGGAGCTGGGGACACTGAAAGCAAGGATAAATATGGCCAAAGGAGTTGTAGGAAAATTAGAATTAATATAAATAAAAATTTTCCTATAACTCCTTTGACCATATTTATCCTCATACAACTTTATTAAATTAAATTCGATTACGTTAAAATTTTCAGAAAATGTTCTTCTTATGGAATAGTTGTGTAATAACGAAATCGATTCACAAATAAAAAAGTTATAGCGATTTTAATTTTTTTAATTTGAAAAAGCCGTTGCAAAATTTGAATATTGTTGTGAGCATCAACCCAGAACTGAGTAGCCTACGATAGACACAAACGCCGTTTCAGTACAGAGAAAACAATCGTTTGTGTGGTTTTTGGCGGCATAACTGACATAAAAAACTCGCTTACTTTGTGCGATAATTTTTTTGTTCTCTTTTGTGTATTGTATTAAGGTGCTGATACACGATGAGAATATTTTCATGCAAATGTTCTCGCGTGAACCAAAATTTGTTCTCATACACGTGTAAATAGGCACGAGAATACGTTCTTGTTCTCATGGGATTATTCTCGAACATTCTCATGAGAATCGTTTACTCATACGTGTAATGACGTGAGAACATTCCAATTAAAAAGCGTGAGAATGCATTCTTTTCAACAAGTTGGAAAGAACGAATGTTCTCATGCGATCTCATTTGCGATTTTCAAGTGCTTTGTTTTTGTTGGGCTAAAATTTGCTATGGCGGAAATAAAGAAGAAAACAATATTATTTGGACAATTGGCCGGAAGAAAAGTTGGAAAAATTGTTTCCGCATATGAGGCCAATGAATATTTGTGCTATTGGGCCAAACGTTTCTAACTCTTTTTCGTTTTTTTCTTTCAGCCAATCAATCAAATGAAAATTGACAACACGGAGTTTAAGCTCCTTGTATAGTCGCCATACTTTTCTGCTTCGACCAGCAACCCGAAACTCACACAAAATCCCAACATTAATTTTCGTCTTTTTGACATGGCGATGAAAATACAAATGAAAATAACAAACAACAACTTGCGCTGCGAGAAGAAAAACTATTCTCAAGCCACAGCTTTTATTCTCATCGTGTAAACGCTCATATTCTCGATAATATTCTCGATACGATTATTCTCGGGGGAACAAATATCATGCTTCGTGTAAACACCCATGAGAATATTCTCATGGGAATACCAAAAGTTACAATGAGAATATTCTCATCGTCTATCAGCACCTTTATTGTGTTGTATTGTGCAAGTTGCTGCCGTTTGTTTTTTGGCGAGTGAAGTCAAGTGCAAAGTGAATTGAATTTAAAGAGACAAGTTGCGAAGTTATTTTTTTCAATACTTTAATTTTGATTTAATTGTTTTATTTAGTGTTTCTTTTAGTTTTATTTTGTAGTTTTTTGTATTTATTGTTTATAATTAATAATAAATGAAATTCGTTCTATTTCTGTTCCTTGATCCTTCTTTTGATCCTATATCCATTATTATTTCCAAATGGTGATAGGGGTTGGCATGTCAATATAGCACACAGTTTACAATCTACTTTACGTGCTAACTTACCACGTACAAAAGTAACAATATGCTTCTTATCGTCTTGCTATACGTGATGAGTTTAGTCTTTTGCATAGTTCGCAAAAATTATTTCTTCAATAGATTGTTGATACATATGTATGTTCATATAGAAGGTACACGACTACATTACGTTCGTTCAAATTAGGCTTCTCTTCGTTCCGATTTGTACAAAAATTTGACGGATTTCATGCATCCAAATTCCTAATGGTTATGATAATCATCAATCAATAGGCTGTAAAGTAATTTTGCCATCTTCAAGCACTGGATCACAGCGGAATAGTTATCAAAATTACTTAGATGCAATGTCTATTGTACAACATTTTGGTAAGCCTTCATTTTATATAACAATGACATGCAATCCAAACTGGCCTGATACTAGTGGCAGAAATTTTTGACCATTTGCACCCTCCCCAAGCCACCTTTAGCCATTTCACCCCCCACACCCCAGCAAATGGTCAGAAATTTCTGCCACTAGTATTTAATGGTTATTTAGCCCTAATAGAACCTACATACGCAGCGGCAGATTTTTCTCAATATTAACCCCTTTTTAACGCCCAGCTAGCACAAATTAGGGTGAGTGCAGTACGCAGCGTAGATGGTAGAGTAGAGCATAGCTGCGCGTACTCGCTTATAGAACTCTCAATGGGTTTTAAATGGGTGTGTGCATAACGCAGCTCGCTTTTTCTGCGAGCGGAAAGCGAGCTGCGTTATGCACACACCCATTTAAAACCCATTGAGAGTTCTATAAGCGAGTATGCGCAGCTATGCTCTACTCTACCATCTACGCTGCGTACTGCACTCACCCTTAGTAGCAATGGAGTAAATGTAACCACTAAAAGAGTCGCAAGATATGAAATGTAATGCAACTGTAGCTCCATTGCGACTGAAAAAGCAGATTTTTAACGTTTATTTTGTAACAACTTTGGTCCCAATGAGGCGACAAATGTGTTCTAGCTATGTTTTAAATGTGTTGTTGTTACAGACTGAAGTTCCAAGCAAGAAGATGAAACATGATTGGAATATCCGGAAAGGTTATTGTTCTTTTAATCGAACAAATGTCATATGTATTTGTAAAAAGAAAGAAGTCGTTGTTTAAGTGTGTTTCAAAAGTCAGAGACATATTGGAATAAAATGAAAAAACAAAACATTACTCAATTGTGTACTTTAAAATCGAAAACTTGCATGATTTGTACACCAAAATTTTACAGTGAATGCCATTTTGTCGATGAATGTGGCTGACTTAACCCCTGAAAAATTCACGCGCCACCAAAAAAAATAAAAATATGGAAAATAATTTGGAAATTAAAGAATTTTCGAATTTTTAATATCAGCATGAAAATCTGAAAACTAGAGCTAAACACATTTTTTTAAGTTGCTAGTGTAATATTGCACTGAAAATTGTTATAAGGAACTACAAAATACTATAGAAAATCTTATTTGATTTTTTTCAAATAAAACTGCATGGTGTAGGAAAAACAGAACGACGAAAAATATGGCGAGAATGGCGCTTTTTGAAAAATATTTTCCAAAGTTCTTGCAAATGAATAAAAACCTCCTTGCAGCGTTCTTGTAACTGACTGAAATTTATAAGTCACAGTGCTCGATCCGTTTGTAATAGAAACTTGATAAAAACATATCGCAACTTAGTTACACTACGGTTGCTAACTTGTTACTCTATTCGTGAAAGTTACAATACAATAACATTTTTGAGATGATTTACAAAACGCAATGTTTTAATAACGTTAATTTAATTTAAATATGACATCTTTTATTGCAACTTTTATGGAACATTTTTACAACAAGTTCGTTTTTCCGTAACAAAATTAAAACTGTAGTGTAATTGAACCGGATGAATTGTTGCAAAATGCTAATTCGAAACAATAATTTAACCTATATGTGACTAAATTTGTTTAAAAAAACTGGATTACAACCCAAGTGCAACATATTTTTGTTACAAATTGAAATATGCCCCTAACTCGAGATGGGTCCACTTCCCGCAAAAATGTTATATTATAAAAAATGCTTGAAATTACTTGAAAAGCTTATATACCAAACGGCAGAAGGTTCGGACGACACGATTTTTTCAAATGCCAACTCCCCTACTATATCTGAAGAAGAAAAAAAGATTCATCCACAAGTATTATTGGTGGATGCAGCAATGAAGCAAATATATCAGTATATAGAAAATAATGAAGACTGCCAGTTTTCTATGCAGGAATTGAAAAATGTTCTAACATCAGAATATATTCCAGAGAAAAAAACCATTAAAGCACGATTAATATCTAAGTACCAAATTGCGGTAATTTTTAATGGGTAAACTTTTTAGTTTATGGTATTAGAAATCCAACAAAAAAAATCATTCAAATCTATTCATTATAAATGGGTTCCGTCATTTTTCATTTATAATAACTAATTGCACTGAACTATTCCTACTAGTAAAATTTAGTTATAAATATTTTCGCCTTATTAATTCCACGCATACCAAGCTAATCTTGTTCGTTTAACTTTGAAATTTCGATTCCCATAGAAATTTTTCAAATTCGCGGTGACGGGGCTTTCAGTGTCACAGTTATAATAGGTGGGGTATTATAACTCAAAAAAGTAATTCATTTTTAGGATTGTCGACATTGGATTCCAAATATACTAAGATATGAAACATATCTTAATATCTCTTAAATAAAAAAATCCTAAACATACACAAGAGTTTTTAATTAGTATTTAAAAAATTGGTTTAAAGGCCATTGGCCATCTCGGCCGAATTAAAATCTTTATTGCGGAGTTTTTTTTCCAATTCCTGAACTTGTCTCATTCGGCGATAATTTAAGCCTAATGCAAAAAGAAACCTTATGGCACTTGAAGGCTAATGACAGCTATCCTTCCATTTTCATAATCACCTGCTTTCAACATTCAACTCTTGGACTCATTTCTTTGTACTGCCAAAGGAAGCAATTAAAATGTCGCTTTAAATGAAGTTGTTTCTAAAATTCAGGGAGGAAATTGGCAGTACTAACAGACATTTAATATTTAAGAAGAATTGTTCTTGGAAAACTACTCACGTTAATAGTGAAACTTATAGATATAAAATTAATTGAGTTCAATTAAGAGTAAAGTAAAATGTATTGTGAAAGAATTAGAATATTTTTAAATTAACTTTATGACTTTCAAAAGTGATATGAGTTTTATAGTTACCATTCTCATTGGCTTGACATTCACTTTGATTCTATGAGAATATTAATATTTTACACTAGTCCTAGTTCGTAAATATTATTAAAGATTTTCCTAACACTTTAAGCAATGCGGAAAAATGTTGTCCACATGAGTGATAATGAAAGACACATAAACAGTTCTATAAACGAAGTTCCTGCATCTTTCATATCATTTTATTCCGGTGATCAATAACATCCAACCCTTGATCCCAACCCTTTTGTTATAAGGAAAACGAGAATCGTTGGACCATTTATCCACAGATTATTTTCAGCTAATAATTTACCAAAAATGTCGACTACTGTAAGCACCAATCAGAAAATAACTCAATAAAGAAGCTGACAAAAACCTTCAGGATAACCAGGTGGCAATGACTGAAGAAAACATCCTTGTGACGTCAAAAGGCGTGTTTAATTCGTTTCCTTTCTTAGGTGGGTTCAATTTACGTCACCGTGGGTGGAGGATAAAACCTCTTTTAGATCCTTTATATATATATATAAAATTTACAGAAAAAATAGATTATTTTCTCTTCATTTTTATTTATGAGATTTTAGGGAATTTCATTATAATGTAGATTTTGAAGACTTTAGTTGATTGCGATTCGATATGTAAATAAATTTATGCAATAGGTACAGGCTGAATTTATGTAGTAGGTGCTGACCAAAGATTGTAAGTGTTTTTTTAGTGCAAATCT
This sequence comes from Thereva nobilitata, assembly GCA_963855945.1. Lineage (NCBI taxonomy): Eukaryota > Metazoa > Arthropoda > Insecta > Diptera > Therevidae > Thereva > Thereva nobilitata. The sequence goes on from OY979695.1 coordinate 126,681,925, forward strand.
CAGCTTTCGAAAGTGTTTTATTTCAAAACGCTTAAAACGATTTACATTGTAGACATTTTTTAAACACATTTAAGTGTTTTAAAAGTGTCGACAATTGAAATAAAACACTTGTAAAAGCTCAGATTTTCAGTGTTTACATTCGTAGTTTTGTAACGTAATTTTAATTATTATTCGTGGACGAATTGCGAGTGTGTCGATTTGTCGGTGTTTTGAGTGTGGGAAGGAAAAATAGTTTAGTCCAAAGTTTCTAAAACCACTATAAAATGTGGAACAATTGTCAAATTTGCAGTTGCAAAACGGCGACAAAACGCAGCTACCAACAGAAGCAATTTTTTACTTATGATGTAAAAACACCAAGCTCTAATTCCTAACTAGTCCAGTAGAAATAGGGTTCGAACAACAAAAAAATTCGTTACAGCAATCAGACAGCGAGATATTGTCGAACAAGCTCTGGTAAAAGAGGTAAAAATAAATCGAACCGACAGCTGCTATCCGGGGTGGAATAGGGGTGTTTTTAGGGGTTGACAACAGTTTTTCGCGATTTCTGGCTAAACTGTGCATCCTATCGAAAAAGTCAAAGGTACAAGTTGTAGGAAATAAAAAGATCTACAACTTTTGTGTGAACCGTTTTTACCCTAACCTCAAAATTTTTCGAAAAAATGGCGGAAAACCGGTTTTTTGGTTTTTAATTTTTTTCGTTGACAAAAAAAATTTTATGAAGCGGAAACTTTGGCAAAAGACACCTTTTAGTCTTGCAAAAAGGCAGCAATTTTTTCAGATGGAAATATTTAGAGATTGTTGTTAAATTTAATTTTTTTTGAAAAAAAAGCGGCATTTTTAATTGCGATTCCTCTTAAAACTACGCTTCCTACGGAGTTCTGTTTTGACTCACTTACTCATTGTTACGTCTACTTTCGATAAATGGTAAAAAACGGTAATGGAAAAAATGACCGGAAAATTGAAATAATCGAAAAAATGACTTTTTTCGTGGTAATTTGAATATTTATCTTTGGAGAGTGGTTTTCGATCATAAGATAGTATTTGCAAGTTGCATGGAACTAGTTTATCTTAATAGTAATTTAGTGCGGGTTTCAGCTAATAAATATCAGTTGAAATTCGTAAATGGGGTAAAAAAAATTAAATCTTTCTTTAAACATGCTTAAAACACCCAATTGAAAAATCTTACTCATTAAAAGAAGGAAGAAACCTTTATTTTTACTAAATAAAATCCACAGTAAATTAAATTTTACTAATTTACTTTTAGTGGATTCATGAACTACTAAAGTAAATAGTTCCGCCCTATGCCCCATCTTATATTAGAGAGCAATTCTTGTATATTTGTAAATATTTTCTCGAAAACTGCTCTGACGATTTTCACCAAAATTGGTATTTAAAGGTGTTTTCACCCAATGAGACCGTTGGGCTTAGTCAAAACTGGCGGAAAAAGTGTTTTCTGCGTTTTTTCCTTGAGTCCATTGGGCTTAGTGAAAACTTCCGGAAAAGTTGCTTTCTGCTAGTTTTCCTTGAGTTCGTTGGGCTTAGTGAAAAGGTGTAACAATTAGAATACTATAAGCTGTATGGCATCATTCCAAATTCAAAATGGCGGCCAACACAAAATAGCGGTATGGGTATGTGTATCAAATATAAGTGTAAGACGAGTATAGTACGTTGTATAGTATTTTAAAATGAACTAAAAAATAAAAAATAATTTTGAATGTAAAGTTTTTATTGCTCCAGCCAGTACGTATATAGAAATAACCATGTAAAAAAACGTGGGGCGCTAGAGAAAAGTTCCGGTGTTAATTTATAAAATAAGAATATAGGTGAAGAGTCCCACGCTTTTTTACATTTCGAAAGGTAGCCTGTTTCCATATACTGGCTGGAGCAATAACAACTTTACATTCAAAATTATTTTTTATTTTTTAGTTCATTTTAAAATAAAAACGTATTTTTTAGTTTTTTTAAAAAACTATATTTTTTATTATGTAAAAGATAACAAAAAACAATTAGTTTTAAAAAAGATGTCCCAAGATTTCCTTTTAACAATTATTGTACTCAATGTAATAAAAAGTGACTTAACCCAAGCGCAACCGACCCGATAAAAGTGTGACCGATTATAGATCGGCTTCCTGGTACTGAGGAATTAAAGGAGCAATTGGGGCTACGTAGACTAGTCATGATTACTATGTAATAAAACCGACTTTTAAGAAGAGAGGGGTGAAGGGGCGGGATGAGTATGACGCTTTCCACTAATTCACACTAGTTGCAGACATGACATAGACACAAACTCACTTTTAGAGAGTGAATAGGACTTTAATGCATAATTTTTTTCAATTTGGTGTTTTAAGCATGTTTAAAAAAATATTTAATTTTTTTACCCCATTTACGAATTTCATGCTGTTAATATTTGTTAGCTGAAACTAGTATTATTTTTTATACAATTTTGATTCCCTTTCTCTCAAACAAGTTGACTCTTTCCTATATGTCCTGGGTCATAGTCCAAACCTCGCTGCCATAGAACAGTACGTATTACTGCTTTGTAGAGTGAGAGTTTCGTTTTTCAATCTTGAGTTCGCACCAATCTTGAGTTCAGTATTTGTTTTTGGTCATAAAAGGCTCTATTAGTCAGAAGTATTCGTCGAATTATCTCTTGCTTTTCTTCGTTTCTTTTTGTAATCGTAGACCCAAGGTAGACTGTTTTATCGACTGCTTCTAGGTTATGTTCGTCGATAGTTATATTTCTTCCCATTCTAAATCTTCCAGCTCTGGAGTGTTGCATCACCTTTGTTTTCTCTTTGTTGATATTCAGGCCTATGTCCTTTGCCGCCTCTGTTAACTTGACAAAATATTCTTTTGCTGCCAAAAGGACCTTCCCACGATGTTCACGTCGTCCGCACATCCAAGTAATTGTACAGACCTTGTCACTCTTCTGTTACTGTCCAACTCATTACCACCTTGCTTACATTTCCCCCTGGGTGACGGACTACTAGTACCAAGGGTGAATCCTAAGCTTCATCGTACGACAAAAAAAAAACAAATTCCAGTCATTTTCTTGGTAGCAGGGAATATACCCAACCCATACTGTCTTTCTCATAGGGCCAGACAGTTGTTTAGGGTAGAAGTGGCTATGGGACCCAGCGCGAAATGTGATGGATAAGTAGGCGAGGAGATAATGAGTTGGACCCATTACCTTTGTGATGAAATATTAGGTTACTTTTACATAGGTATGTCCTAGGGCGGTAAGTACTTAACCTAAATTTCCAGTCGAATTTTTCGATTACCATGTAGGCAGTTACACAAATCATTAAAGAATTCTTGGCTTGCCAGAGTAAAGGCTAAAGTTCTAGGTAGTGAACACCGGATTGCAGCGTTTCATATTCGGTTCGCAGCATGCACCGTTTTTCCCGTCATTCTCGTAGTTTCCTCAAGAAGAAAAGATAAATATTGAAAACTTTATGAATTTTAGTAAAAGTGAACCCATATTTATACTCTTTATGTTAGCTTCACCTGTATGTATGTAGACAAATCTTGCAACTTGATTTTCACCCACTTTCATGCAACGGATCTACTTGAAATTTTGCACATATGTATAGTTCGCGTGACAATGCATTCTGACCATTTTGTAAAAAAAATCAAAATGGCGGTTCCAAGATGGCGGCCGAATTTTGCAATTGTGCTCCCCGACCCCCGGCATGGGTTTCAAATGAAAGGGTATGACAAGTAGAATACAATTAGCTATGTGGCGTCATTCAAAATTCAAAATGGCGGCCAACACAAAATGGCCGACTACCTTTTTCTTTACAACACACTCGATATGGGTATGAAATGAAAGGAAATGACAAGTAGAATACTATCAGCTCTGTGGCGTTATTCCAAATTCAAAATGGCGGCCAACACAAAATGGCGGACCACCTTTTTATACGGTTTATATTAGCTTCACCTGTATGATGTATGTAGTATGTAAACAAATCTTGCAACTTGATTTTGACCGATCAACTTCCAATTTTGCACATATGTATAGTTCGCGTGACAATGCAATCTGACAATTTTGTAAGAAAATCAAGATGGCGCACACTGGGACAGATAGCAAATTTACGACGACAAAAATAATAACACCCAATTCTCTCGAAAAGTTTCGATTGAAAAAAAAACAAGTGTTCAATATTTTTTAAAAATCTATCTGACAATACAGAAATTGACTGACTCCCCGCCCCACCCCCCTTTGGGGGCGAGGGGTAACTCTAAAATTTCAACTGGCAACCCCCATTTTTTGCACGGATTCTGATTCTCCGAAGAGAAGTGTGAAACTTTTACCTGAAATTTTTTTTATCCGAAGCCCCCTCATCCGAAGCAAACCTCAGCTAAGCGTGCAAAGCAGAAATATCGAATTTGTTTGTACTTTCATCACAGGTAGGGTATGTCGTATGTATGGTAGTATGGTCGCCACGACTACCTAGAAAAAAGGTCTGTTTAACAAAGGGGGAAATACGGGGACCGCTTTATGGATTTTTTGAAATCACTAATGTTTATTGCGTCTAAAAAATTTTAATTTCAAATGGAATTATGCGGAACTTTTTTTTAATAGCTTGAAATTACAGTATGTAAGAGTCATTTATTTAATACTTAGAAAAACGTCTTATATACTACATCAGTATTTTAATTTATTAACAATTTTTTGTAAATAGATACCTGTCGCTACTTCCACGACTCTGATATTTCGAGCGCAATTGATTCTCGCGTTGACCATGCGCAGAAGGGGAACTTTAGCGCGTGTTACCAGCTTATTATGTTATTATCTCGCCATTGTTTATTTGTAGTATTATGGAGTGGTTATTTAAGAATGCATCCCAGTTAGTTTTAGTCAGGTAAAATATAAATTTTTTTTATTTTTGTCGTGGTAAAGGGGCAGGGCAATCCGTCCCAGTGTGTGGCGGTGCCAAGATGGCTGGTGAATTTTGCAATTGTGTTCTCCGACATGGGTATCAAACAATAGGGTATGACAAGTGCAATACAATTAGCTATGTGTCGTCATTTAAAATGGCGGCAAACACAAAATGGCGGACTACCGTTTTTCTTTACAACCCACTCGATATTGGTATCAAATGAAAGGGTATGACAAGTAAAATACTATTAGCTATGTGGCGTCATTCTAAATTTAAAATGGAGGCCAACAGAAAATAGCGCATTACCTTTTTCTGTACAACCCACTCGGTATGGGTATCAAATGAAAGGGTGTGACAATTAGAATACTATTAGTTGTGTGGCGTCATTCCAGATTCAAAATTTCGGCCAACACAAAATGGCGGTTTACCTTTTTCTTTACAACGCCCTCGGTATGGGAATTAAATGAAAGTGTATGGCGAGTATAGTACAGTAAGCTGTATGACGTCATTTTAAATCTAATATGGCTATCATTACAAAATGGCGGAAGACATATGTATAATAGACTAAAAAGAAGAAAAAAAAATATAGTTTAAAAAAACTAAAAAATACGCTTTTATTTTAAAATGAACTAAAAAGTAAAAAATAATTTTGAATGTAAAGTTATTATTGCTATTGCCAGTATAAGGAAACTACCTACCTTTCGAAATGTAAAAAAGCGTGGGACTCTTTACCTATATTCTTAGCGCCCCAATTCATAAAATTATTTCGATTTTTCAAACTTCGGGCTTCGGGTTTGGCGTTTCGGGTTTCGGGTTTTAAGGTGGAAATAGACACGCCCATATTTTTTATATGAATTTTCCTACCCTGGTTATAAAAATTTTCAGAAGAGAGATAAAGAAAGATAAATTTTGGGATGAAATTGGTGGAATGGAAAACAAATTTTACGGGACGAATTCGTTCCCGCGTCGCTGGTTGTGATTGGTTCATAATTTCTCGCTCCCACTGAGTCCCGCCAAAAATCGCTCCCGTTCCCGCTCCCGCGGTTTTGTATCGGTCTGTGAAGGCCTTATCCCCTCGCTAGTTTTCCCGCTGGCGAAATTAGCGCCTAGTAGGCAGTGGTGCAAGTTGCCAAATGGACGATCTACTTTGACGGAGTACAGTGTCGTATGGGAAGTAGGAAATAGATCACGAAGATGAGCTCGGGCGAATTCTAAAACGTCAATGATATTGCAATCTAGTCATCACAGAAAATATTTGGCTGTCAAATGACTTTCGCAACTTACAACTTGTATGCATTGTTGTCAGTGTTGTTTTAGAATTTATGACTATCGTCAAATGATCGTCTTTTGACGTTTTAGACCTGCAAAGTCGCCGTCTCTCGAAGGCCAGTTTACAATTTGATATAAATTATTATTGAAGTTGTCAAAGAACTCGGCAATCGGCATCTTACATTGTGAACGATGAAATCACCAATAACAGTGATTTCACAATCCGCGGGTGGCAAAATAAAAATCCGGAGATCCGTCGGAATTAACATCGAAGGTTGAATTGGAGGTTTCATTACTAATATTAGGGCTTCTGTATACAAAACAGAAAAATATGACGCGGCAACGAAAATTATTTTAATCCAAAGAAGATTAAAATCAGAGGATGTAGGTACTACTGTACTCCTTCTGGAACAACGACTTTTTAAATCTGCGTTATTATTGTTCTTTCCACTAACTTTTGAGAAAAACTTACTGTCCGATATTGCACTCTCTAATAGAATCGTCGGCAATATAAAGTTTCTTCTGAATTTTACTATTATTAAATATAGTAATAGTTCTAGAACAGATTATCATAGAAGAGATTGTACAGCCAGCATCATTTCGGCTTCAAGCAAGAGCAGCCTCTAAACTCATTTATGTTAAAGCAGGAGTCACCGTAACTATTCACCTTTAAGTTAAAGTAATACAACTAGTGCTTAAAAAACGTAGACATAGAGGATAAGGTATACAATTTCGTCCTTCCCCTTCTTAACTACAAGAAATACAGCAACGAATATTCAACATTATGCTTGTACTTATTAATTAATACAAATAAAATACATATGTTGAGATCTGCTCCTTACGCCATCGTTACAACAAGCAATGAAGTTGGTTAAATCTCCCAAATAACAAAAAGTAATAAAAATTTACTTACATTTACTTTTCAGCACATCGCAGTAATGAATTTCACGTACACGTATTTATATTTCAATAAACCCTTAGGCATATTCGTGGGAATGTCAAAATTAGTTTTCATTCAAAGAAAGGGCTAAGGACTTTTTATTTCATTTTGCTTTCTCTTTAGCAACAGTTTTTTTTTACCTTGGGAAGTTTGAAGGTATTTAGGATAGCACAGAACAGAACTCGGCAAAATATTTTTTTAGAGTTGCGAAAATTCCATTCTTTGATCTTTTTTTAAGGATTGTGCTTTCTAAAGTGGCTTAGATTAAATTTTCTTTCTCTGACGGGAAAAATACTTTCCGGGAATTTGCACTTCTTTTTCTAACGAAATATTTATTTTTATTTCGTATTGAATATTTTTTTTAGTTTTTTTATTCTCGTTGTAACATAAATTACATAGTCATCTTGAATAGTCATTTCTTGGTAAACAAAAATTAAATTGTATTTTAAATGTAAATTATGTTGGTTAAAAGTAGAGAATCCAAATTTACCGAGATTTTACATTCCCGGTTTTCGGTAATTTTTTATGGGAATTACCGGTTTACCGGTAATTACCGGTAAATTTCGTTATTGGGAATATATTAACAAAACGTTATTAGAATTTTTTACATTAGAAGATAATACTTAAGTTTATAAAAATCAAAAAAAAAAAAAAACAATTCATAAAATTTAAACAAATAGCCATTACAACAATTAAATTAAGAAAGTTAAACATTACGTTACGTAACGTATAATTTCATTTCATTTTATTCATTTCAAGTCATATTTCATACATATGTAAATGTAGTTATTGTACCAACATTTTAAGGCTTACAAATATCACTTTGTACAAAAAAACTAACTGTCAATGTTGTTGTCATTAATACGGGACCGTATTTTATTGCATATCTGACCCGCAGCTTTTTCAGATTTCGCAGATGTTGGTTTTATTGTAAGAATATACTGGTATGCTCGCGCAAAGTAATTGCCTCGTTTTTTATTTCCACAGTTTAAATTTTTTGTTTAATTGCTAATGCTAGTCGTTCTTTCATGCATAAAGTTCTGGAGACAATTCAATCCTCTTCAGATTCATCGCTTTCCCACAAATTGAAGGACACTCGAATAGTTCGAGCCTCTCTCTTTTGTGCCTAGTATGGAGTTCAAACGGAATTCCGTTTTCCATAAAACATCACGTAAAAAGATGCACGGTATTCCATACACCCAATTTTTCCGTGTGTCCTTTGTTTTATGAGTTCGAACGGAATGATAGTGGTAATAGATCGCTATAGCACATCTCTAACAGGTGTTTCTGCAAGGAATTTGAGACTTTTTCCGTTTACGTTGAAACAGAATAAATAGTTAGACAATCATTCCGTGGTCTGCTGTTAGGTAATTTTGACAGGACGAAAGTTGCTGTTGCCGTGAAATAGGTGAATTTTACATAATGTGATTTTTTAACAGCTGTTTATTTTTTCTCAGAGTTTAGTTTTAGTGTTAGGAGAGTTTTTCTCCACGGTATTCTACACAGAATTCTCATATACCATTTTAGAGTTTACGCAAGATTCATCGACATCTACTCACGCAGCCTCTAGACCAGTGGTCTCCAAACTTTCTTGACCGCGTACCCTTATGACGGAAATAATCATAAATTGTACCTCTTAATTATATGAGCGGCACCATTCGCACTATATACGGGTGCACGACTACCGTTTCACGAGGCTACAAAGGATACGGCCTAATTTTTGGGAAAAGTCACCGTTTAAAAATAACGCAGTCACACTTAATAGAATTCAAGTTGCGCGTACCAAAGGTGAAGTTTTCGCTTATAACTCGAAAACTATCAACTTTTCATAAATAACCTCGCTATTTCTTACAAATTCCACTATTTAGCTTCGACGAACCGTTCGGGGTCAAGCTCTATTCCAAAATTGGCGTATTTCAGCTGTCTCCGGAATAACCCACTTTTTCCAATCCAAAACTGTAATTTGTTATTGAAGGCTCTCAATTTGTAGGAGCGAGAAACGGTAGTATATGGCGATTGAATAAACTCTAGTGAACTTTATGAAGACAAGTGATGGTCTCGCGCAAGGCCGTAGAGAAAGAAGCACACAAAGACGCTGCAGAATGTGCCAAGAGATTGAGTACTTTTCGGGAGTGGAGCTCGCAACGTCAGAATAACACGTTAACAGCAGAGATGTCATGTAAAAGCGAGACAAGTCTGAGGCACATAGGCTGCCGAATTTGTTCCAGGAGCTGCTGAATTGGTTCCCCGAGACCAGTGACCTAATGTCACTAAGTACAGGCGTTGTCTCAGATGAGAGGCTCAACTACCACTACTCCAAGGCGAGGGACTTGAAAGGTATATCGCGCATTGAATAGAGTTCTTCGTCGACCTTTTGGTAATGCTGATTGTACTGTGTAGCCCTGATATAAATAATGTCTGCTTTTTGAAACCAGGCAAATTAAAGGTGTCTCCCCCCCCTTTCAGAACATATATTATTCCTGCACGACATGAGTAGTTGTGACGCTGTTGTGGTTTGCAACCAGTCATTCATGTTTTCAAAGACCCTAATGCAAGATTGCCAAAGCAGGAAACGTGTTTATCATGGCTCTCTGAGATGAGCCTGAACGATTTGAGATACAGGCAATATGTATCTTAAGCCCGGGCCACACATATCCGCACCGCGTCCGCACCGCATGACGGCCGTGTGTTGGGCAACACACGGAGAGAAATAAAACAAGTAAAATTTAACGCGGTGCGGACACGGAGACGCGGAAAAGTGAGGACTGACTGGTAAGATTTTACTTTTTCTCCGTGTGTTGTCTAACACACGGCCGTCATGCGGTGCGGACGCGGTGCGGATATGTGTGGCCCGGGCTTTAATCGTACAAAAGTAAAACGACCATTGCCTCACTACCCCCTGAAGCAGTGCACTTTTTGGTAATAAAAATCATTTGAATTCATAATTTGCATTTTTACTTCATTGAATGGGCCATACAAATGAGTATGGGCCACACAAATCAGCATCTGGGCCATAATTCTGTCGCACGGATGGGTCCCTATGAAGAAAAAGTTTAGTACGGATGGATATAAAAACTATTTATTTTTTTCTTTCCTTCAAAAATAAGGGTTAAAAAACGAAAATTCGCAACAGTATTGAATATGGAGAGGACATAAAGTACTTTGAAGATAAATTAGGCGTACTCCCCAGATTTTTCTGCGTACCCCTCGGGGTACGCGTACCACACTTTGGAGACCACTGCTCTAGACCCTAACCTATCCTTTCTCTCCTATCCTTTAAATCAAGCTTACTACTAGACATTGCACCATGACTTGAACGTCATTGCGGACTAGTAGTACAAATGGTTTATTCTTGATCTTGACTGTACCATTTAAAAAAAGAGTTCTTATTAAGAGTTGATTATTACACCGCCTGGACCAGCTTTAGATGATGGGTTTACTTTACTAACCTCTGACAACGATGCAGATGGTCTTGCTTTTGCTAAAACTGACACTTCCCTTTTCAATAAATTAATATTATATTGAATTTTGAGATGAGAATGCAATCCGTTTGTCTATCCTCCTGTAGTTTGCCACACGTTTTTGCATTCAATACATTTCGCGCTATCTTTTCCGTTTCTATAAAAAACTCTTAAAAAATTTAAATCGTAGAATAATACATGCAGAAAGAGCAACTTGCAATTTTTGGCTATACGTCCCTTTTTGAGGAAAACTTTCTTCCTACAGGATGCAGCAAACAAAATTACCGAAATTAATTCGGTAATAATTTTCGATAATTACCGGTAATTTTAAAATCAAAATTGGCCGGTAAAACCGGTTTACCGGTTTATCGAAAACCGGGATTGGATTCCCTAGTTAAAAGGCACAATTTAATGGATGTATGTTTCAACACACCAACAGCGCTAAATAACCGTGACGTGGAACTGGTAGATAAATTCTGTTACCTCGGTAGTATTATTACCGAAAACGGCGGTACAGAAGAAGACGTCAGTTCCAGAATAAATAAAGCAAGAAGCGCACATGCATGTCTGTTTCACATATGGAGATCGACGGAGATCTCAATTAACACCAAATTGCGGCTGTTCAACTCCAACGTTAGGGCAGTTCTTTTGTACGGTTGCGAAACATGGAAAGTCACCCAATTCATCACAGGGCGCCTACAAGTTTTCATCAACAGATGCCTACGTCGTATCCTAAAAATCCGCTGGCAAGATAGAATTTCAAATGAAGAACTATGGCGCCGTGCCGGCCAAGAAAGGATAGACGACCAAATCAGGCGAAGGAAATGGAATTGGATTGGCCACACCTTGCGACGCGAAAACGAGAATCTAGCCAAACAGGCCCTCGACTGGAATCCGCAAGGAACCCGTCGAGTCGGAAGACCTAGAACAACGTGGAGGAGAACCCTATTAGCAGAGGCCGCATCAACCGGGAGATCCTGGTCAGAGCTGAGAGCTGTCGCTCAAAACAGAGTCCGCTGGAGGGCAACTGTTTCCGCCCTATGTCCCATGAGGGATTAAAGGAGCAATTAGTTAGTTAGTATGTTTCAACACAAATAACTCACATAACTATAGAAAAACAATCGTAAGTAGAACTCATGGAACTGAAGGACAATAGGGTGGAGCGAAGACATTACTTTTTTGAATTTCGATTAGTTATCGTACGGAAAAGTTGCTACATGATGTAAGCTTAAAAAGTGTAAAATTATATGGAAATCAAGTTATATCTTGCGGTGTCCCAACGAATTCACATTTTCAACTTTTTCTCAAATTTTCAAGGCCGTTGGGGCACCGCATAGACGAGGATGAACTATGAAGAGGCCAACTTTTGCATTGAATGCGTTTCGTTCACGCATCTGTATGTCAGATCGCATTTGAATTCAGGCATTTCTATATTTTTCGTTGCACGCATCGCACGCACGCATGTATCTGTCTCCAGCTTTAGGATTTCGAATAGCAATTAAGGCCGGCGATGCCTTTACAATGCTATTTTCCTCTATTGTAAAGGTATCGCCAGCCTTAATTGCTATTGAGGTATTTTTTTGGGTAGAAGGAATAAAGCTAGACTTTTCAAACTTTAGGTTTTATGAATATATGAATTTATTTAACATTAGTTGACCCGGCAGACCTGAAATTAATAAGCTGACTGGAAAAACAACGAAACAACGAAGCCACAAAACAGATATCAATTTATATCAAAAATATTTATTTGTTATTTAGAGTTCAATGGTAATTGTAATGGGAATTAAATTTTTGAAATGCCTTGATGTTCATTGCAATGCCTTACGAAAAAAAAGGAGTAACAAACGAAGAGTTCTTCAGTTTTATATACAGTGTAGGACTAAAGTCTACATACATTTTATAAACTATTAAGTATGTAGACTTTTGTCATGTTATTTTTTTATTATTTTTTATATTTTTCTGATATGAGAGTGAAATAGTTTGTGTTTGCATTTGTTTAAATAAAAAGATATACAACTATAACCGAACTGCATTGCTAATTTGTCTCCAATGTTAATATGTACATATGTGGACTTTAGTTCTTCACTACTGTATGTAGACCTTAGTCCTTCACTGTATAAAGATAGCGGACCGCTTTGATGAAAATATATGTAAAAAAATGATTTTTAAACTACCTGACGCCACCACGCGTACAGTTATCATAACTCGACCTATCAATTATTGCGTGTGAATGTATCTGTATACTATAAACTTAAATGTGTTGAGTGCAAAGTTAAAAATGCCTCAAATAATAGCAAGAAAGAAAAATCATTTTCATGACAGGTATATTTTGTTTAATATACAAAAAAAATATTTAAATTTATTTAATATTTAAATTTATTTTTAATCTTAATATCAACAGGAATGTTTTTATCTTAATGCTTCAAGAACATTGCCCATGATTTTTTTATGACCAATCGCGTGCCATTGCATAGCTTTGGTGCATTAAAATTTCGAAGCAAAATGATTGGTGAACCAATTTTAAATCGCAAGTTATGTGGTGGCATTCTAGGTAAATCCAGTGAATTCAAGGATTCAACAGGGTAGTTAAAAACTTCTTCAGGATCGACAACAGTGTCGATCGATTTGAATGATATTTCATTGCCAGGCTATGACTGTTGTGATGAACCATATTTTTTGTCTTTCCGTTAGGAGAGAAAAAGAATAGCGTCGATGGTTTACCTACTCTCGAGCACACCACGTACAACTGCTCATGTGAAAAACATGGCAATTCAAGGTTTATTCCACACACTTCCAAAGATTGGCCTTGCGATTGGTAAACAGGAAACTGGACACGCTTAAATTCAAAAAAGGTATAGAAAATGGCACTCGAATTTCGAGTGCTGGGTCCTGCTAGTTTATTTTACTATCGAAACAAAGCTCTATATGGCAACGCTCGCTAGGAGTGAATTTTGAAAGTAGACACCGACGTCAAAACCACTGTCTTAATGTAAATAGTGGTGATCGATTGAATGGTTTAGGAGTTATTAGGGAACATACATCCAACAATATCGCATTGGAATGGTGATTTCCTTTCGGCTCTTCGTCTACTTTGATGCTGTACGCTCTGTGACGCTCCTTGTTGACACTAGTTTCTAGCAAAGGTGGGGTATGGTTTAATGTGTCGCAACTAACCTTTCTTCGTGGTTTATTTATTTGTTTTTAGCTGCTGAAAGATTTTTGTAACATTGTTTTCTTCTAAGGATGCGGGTTTTAGCCGATCGAGCGGATATTTTTTCTTTTTATCCGTAATATGAAATACTTGGGATTTATCTCCACTACATCTCGAACAGACTTTTTTATGGTGGATTCTAGTGTTAAGCCGGACTTACACGAGGCAGTACATTTGTCCCTTACACGATGTAAATTGTACTGAAGCCTCAATTATTTTAAATGTCCCGGTTCAAAAATAATGTTCTACAGGTATATGGGCCGAGCGTGTGATTGTAAATTACGTAGTGGAGAGACATTTGTGCCTTCTTTTGCGGGAGTAAAATATCCAATTTGAGCTGCGGCGAGGTGAGCTTGTAAACACGAACTAGAGAGACATTTTCTTATTTCTTTTACGACAGTAAAATATCCATTTTACTTTTAGTTTATAGTGATAACTGTACGCGTGGTAGCGTCAGGAATTTTGAAAATAATTTTTTTACATATTTTTCCATCAAAACGGTCCGCAATCTTTATAACTGAAAAACTTTTCGTTTGTTACCGCATTGTTTATCGTAAAGCATTGCAATGAACAAAAATTTAATTCATAATCCCATTACAATTACCATTGAACTCTAAAATAACTGAAATTTCATATTTTTGATCCAAATTGATATCTCTGTTGTTGCTTCGTTATTTCGTTGTGTTTTCCAGTCAGCTTATTAATTTCAGACAGGACTAGGGCTGCCGGGTCAACTGAAATAAAAATGAAATGCTTTTTGTTGGTAAGCGTATCACGTATCACGCGTATCTTCGTAATAGTCCGATTTAGGTTTTTAGGGAAAGAAAAATTGAATAAAGTGCCCGAAAAATTGGAAAATTCGGCAAAAACTGAAAGTGTTTTTTTCTATGAAATTTTTGTATGAACCCAAAACTCACGATTCGAGTGACATATTTGCTTGATTCTTTTTTTGGTTTGGTTCGTTATGCGTTTGGGATGGAAATAACTAGAGATGCGCCCAATATGGGTTCAACCGAATACGAATGTTCGGTCAAAAATGTACCGAACCCAACATTCGGCCGAATTATTCGGTTCATTTTTGAGCACTGTGGCAAGGTAGATTGATAGCGATGAGGGAAGAGGAATTTAAGGCTTCTAGTAAGAAAACCATTAACAATAAGGTATAAATCAAATCCTGCTGCTCGGCTTGACGAAACCGAACATTTCATTTTTTCTTAACAATTTAATAGATTTATTTCTCTTCAAATTTAGACAATATTTCAGGAACAAGGCAATGTTTGTATTTCTTCCTGAATAGGGAGAACTTTGTCCCTTGGTAATAAAATTTCCTTCGATCTCGGAAGAGATGGTGGGCCTAAACCATACAGCATCAGTGAGCATTCCGTCCATTTTCTAGTAAATTCCGTTTTACTTTGGCTATATTTTACGCCCTTCGATATCTCTTGGTTTTTCTCCATAAAGGCAACATGACAATCAAATTGTCTCTTCCTTGTTATTTTGTCGCGTATTTTACCTTTAGAATCGAAAATCTAAGTTTCTATAACTTTCTCCCGGGCGGGAACTTTCGTGGGCCATGGAAGGCGACGAAATTTAATATACCCAGTTCCCTTTTATTAGTTTTATTTTCTTTTGAAAGCATACTGAATACCAAAGAATAAAATAGGAACATTCTCAAACACAAATTTTTCTATATAATGTTAAGTAGTTTATTATACCTTTGAATGGTTTCTTTTTTTTTCAAAAATTAGCTTATAATTCTTCTTATTATTATTTACTCCGGGCCCATCTAACAATTAAATATCTATATATATATATATTTCCTATGCATGCATAAATTAAAGGGATAAAATTTACAAATAGATTAAATATAAATATAAATAATAAATAAATGAATATATGTGAAAAATAAATAATGAAATATATGTTAATAGTAAATAAATAAATAAATATATGATTATTGCTTAAATTAAAATATAAAGTGATAATGTTATTTTTTTTTATTATTAATTAATTGTCTTAGCTGCGAGTCCCACGTTGGCAAGTTGTGCAGTTTCTGCATGCGGCATCGATTTAGCGTTCCTCTTCTAGCTGGTATTGTAATTTCCATTTGTTTTTCCATTAATAAGTGATATCTTCTTTGCTCGTGGCCATCGGCAATTTTGTTTTATTATAAATTTTGGGATATTTAGGCTACCTGGAGCACTATATAATTAATTGGCTTGTTAAGAGTTTCCTACTCTTAATCACTTGGAACTTTTTTAAATTAAATATTTTTAAACTTTCCTTAATATAAACTTTAAATTTTAACAATATCTTTTTTTTGCTCTCTACACTATGCCTGCTGGCACGAGAAGAAGGATATGTTCTTCCGTCTTTTGCCACGCGGTCGTTTTCGAAAAAAAGAAGAAATTTCGGACTTCCGATATGCTCTGTTTTTTTTTGAAGGTTTATAATGGATTAGGTATTTTAATATTTAGGTCAAAATGAAATAAATTTTTGTATATTCATATATGAATTGTTATTGTAAAAATTTATATTATTTATATGTGAATGTTGAACCAATTTTGAATTTTAATTTTTTATTTGCGAGTGTAGCAATTTTGATACGCTACAATTTTAACTCGAGAATGTAAGAATAATTTTAAATCACCAAAAATTTAAACAAAAAAAATGTTCCTACCCTTCGTCTCTTTTTATTTTAACAAAAATGGTCGTGTCACTTAAAAAGTTTCCGTGACAATAAGTGACATATTCTCCATGAGAAATGCAACTATAAATGACTTGGGGAATAACACACTCTCATTTTTGTAACAATTGTCACTAAGGTGCTTGTGAGAATACGAAGGTCACATGGCTTGTGAAGGTCAGGTGGTTTGTCATATTTTCCGATAGGTTATGTGACTATTGGAATTGTGATTGAGCATATAAATGAGTCGGTAATTTTTTTAATTTTGGATTTTTTAAATAAATAATGGTTACACAATGTAGTGTTTGTTTTATTTACAAATACTACCTATGTATGGTTCGAGAATCAATCCTCTTTAACATATGTAAATTGTAAATTAATACTATTTAAATATTCGGTAATTATTCGGCAAACTAACCGAATATTCGGCCGAATACCAACATAACAAAATACGCCGAACATGTCGAATACGAATATATTCGGCCGAACATTCGGCGCATCTCTAGAAATAACTCAATTTAATGTTTTAACCCTTTGAATACCGGGGAGCGCGATCGCGCTCCTTCATGCATATGCGAAAAAACCCGGAAGCGCTATCGCGCTCCTCTTAAATTTTTCTCAATAAACTGCGAAAATAACCATTTTTGCGCAGTAAGAATAATTCGGGCTGTGTTCCTAAATTAAATAGAACCCAGTTTACTTACTGACTAGTGCTAATGACGTATTAAATCACACGAGATTCTGTATTTTATGAAGAATTATGTGTTATACAGACGTGTATTTACTAAAGTTACAAGTCCACGGTTGTGAATAGGTTATGGATAGGCGACCAAAAAATCTTATGAGTGGGGTGGTGGGTGCAGGTTTGGCGGGGGAGGGGTGCGTAACGGTTTAGCCGCTAGAGCTTTTTTAACTTTTTTTGGTAGAGTTTTACATATCACCCTGCATTTTTGTAGCCCTATAACCTATTTGCATTTGCAGATAATTGTAAATTTATAGATTTGTCCATTTTTTCTTTTTTATTATGCGAAAGTCCAAGCTTAGGACTACCAATCTATCATGTCGTACTCGTCATTATGCAATGTCTAGTAAAAAGCTTGGTTAGAAGGAAGCAAAACAGAAGAGGATATGTTAATAACAGTCTGGAGGGTACTGAAGGACGAGGCGATGGGCCTTGCGTTTGAACTCGAGGATGTTTATAGAAGTTCACACGGATGTAAAAAATATCAAAACAAAAAAATTTTGCAACGGGGATCCGATTACGCAAAGTGGATCAATATCACCTCAATATCAACAGGCTGAACTAGAGAAGCAACCATCGGGGTTAGCAGGAGACACCCTCGTTATGCCACGTGAATCTCGCTAACCAGATCCTTTTGTGATTTCCCCGGAAGAGGGCCCTAAAATCCTCACTATTTCCGGAAATACTAGAAAACGATATTAAAATAGTGCTTGGGGATGTGTACGCCAAATTAAGAAAATAAGAGGAGTTCCTACGAGTCACACAGCGCTACCAATGACAATGGTAATGGATTCGTGGTCGATCTCGCTAGCTCGAACTCGATGGTAGTAAGTTCAACAATGTTCTGGCACAAAAATATTCATAAGATGACGTGGCAGTCACCAGGCAGGGTAACAAATAATGAAATTGACCATGTCCTTATTGGGAGGAAAGGAACCACGGGTACATTGGCTGTAAGAGCAATGAGGGTAGCGTGCTGTTGCTCGGACCACTGTCTAGTCAAAGTGAAATTTAGAACACGGGTAACAACCAAAAGACACAGAGGGTAAACACATTCAAGTACGAGGAGTCCGCGAACACAAGGGCAGCAGAAGAGGCACTAATGACTGGTTCGAGCAGGACTGAAGGTCTGAAATTGAAGAAGGAAACCAGAGCCACCGCAAGGCCCCCCACAAGAGCTAGGATTCTTCATGCTACAAAGAAGAACCACAGACAAGCTGTACAGAAAGTAAAGAGAGAATATCTAAACAAGGATCTTACAGATGCAGGAAGACTTCAATGACCGGAGGATCATATATCAGCAATAAATTTCAACCAATAGCGGACATCTGCAGAGGCATAAATGCGAACCTATGGGTAAATTCAAAAACTCTGCATCACTGCAAAATTCAGTAATTGGAAGTTTGTACCTGAATCTTGCAGTGATGTGGCAATGATGAGTTTTTTCATATACCCTATTAGTAGACCCTTATAGGATAAAAGAAAGGCGGAGAGAATATTTTCAAAAGTTATTGAATCCAATCCCCATAATAAAAGAGCATAGACAGGCAAAGGCATTCGTAATTCCTCAAGATAATATTTCAATAGAGCCACCGACACTGGCTTCGTGAAGCTGTGAAAAGGCAGAAAAGCAACAAATCACCAGCGTCGATGGAGTGGCAGCTGAATTGATAAACGAAGGAGAACCGCAACTCTTAAGAATCTTACACGAACTCATATGCAACATTTGGGTGGGTCCTAGCCTGCAACAAGAACACCCGCAAAGCGTCAAATCGCCTGTGTGGTACCCAAACGGTCACACTTAATCTAAACAAACGAAATAACGAAGAGAACGGGTTACTTGGTTACCATAAAGGCTGCCATGAGCATGCTCAGTACATCGATTCTCGTTCGATTGCGAAGGTCAAGCGGCATTGGACGTGGTAGTACTTAGTTGGGGACTGCTTAGTAAAAAGACACTCGCGTTTGGAATGGGCTATTCCGATGCGGGTGCAATTATAGATGTTCATGCCTGTAGCAGGAAGTGTGCATACCCGCTCCCTAGAACGTGCTTAAAAAATATGGGTTAAAAAAATTCAAGCCAAAAAAGTATCTTTTTATATAAAGGGTGTATACACTAAGTTTACAAAGCGGCCGGCTGTTTATAGGTTTTGGTTAGACGAACAACAAATCGTAAGTGGGGGTGGGTGGAACATAAAGGTTTAGCCGCTAGAGCATTTTTAAATATTTTTGGTAGAGTTTTACATAGCACCCTGTATTTTTGTAACCCTATAACCTATATCCATGAATAAAGTATCAGTGTACACAGAATACTCCTACCTATCCAAAATTGTAAAAGAGACATTTCCACCCTACCTACTCGCAGAATTATGAGTTGTCAACTTTTAGTATTTTTCACCAAAGCTTATGTCAAAAAGTATCAAATAAAGCCAATTTTACCATTAAAATTGATTATAACCTCAAAAGTAAAAATTATCGGGATATTCATAGGAAATTTTCGAAGCTATCTAATTTTGGAAAAAAAAAATATAAGTTAACTACGTATGTTGAAAAGGTTGTTGAAGGTGAAATTTTAGCTTAAAAAAACAAAATTTTGATTTTCACGACTCATAACTCTGTAAATTGGTAGGGTAGAACCGTCCCTTTTACAATTGTAAATAGGTGGGAGTATTCTGCGTACACTGCTACCTTATTCATGTAAATAAGTTATACGGTTTCAAAACTGTGATATGATATGTAAAACTCGAACAAAAAAAATTGAAAACGCCCTAGCGGCTAAATAGTTGCGACTCCGCCCACCCACCCATACGATTTTTTGTTCGTCTAATCAAAGCCTATCAGCAGCCGTCCACTTTGACTTTCACATTAAAAAAAACCCCGGTATTTTTCGCATATGCATGAAAAAAACCTCCGGTACTCAAAGGGTTAAATTGAAAGAAAAATGTGGAAGATCTGGAGAAAAATCTGGAAAAACCCATTACAGCCTAAATTAAAATAAAGTTACATTTGTTTTTACTGTTTCGCGATCTGTCCAGCAAATGTAGTTCTTTTATTTCTCTTCCAATTTACTTCGCTAGGTGTCGTTAGGTAGCTGACAGCTGATTGCCAAATTTTCAATCAACCCAATCGCCCCGAGTAAAAATAATTTAGTTGGTTCATTTTCTTAAAAGCATGCACGCGCCCGCAACTAGCACGTATAATGAACAAATGCGCATGCAACACGGGTATGTACGCTCCCGCCAATCTAAAAATATGCCCGCTAGAAGTCAAGCCTGTGTCTTTGATATTAAAAACTTTCCTGTTCTTCTAGGATGGCTCTACAGCCCAATTCGAGCCTTGGCCTTCATCAGGTTCTTCCTCTAGATTTCTTTTTAAAAAACTTTAAGACAAATGGATAAAAGCAATTGATCAGAAAGCATGACATACAATTTCATAATAGTTATCTTTTATTAACGAAATATTGAAGGGATTCGAATATTAAATTGTTTGAATGTAACATCGAAAAAAAAACCATTTTGCTTTTATATTTCATCATTTCTATTTTCGAAAATCCCCCTAACTTGTATTGCCCCCATAAATTACAATAATCACAAATATTATGTTAACCTATCGAAAATTTACCTTCGCTCATCAATCAATATAAACTAAAGTCGTAAACTTCGGCATTAAGCTCCTTATCATAGCATAAGCCACCCCCTCGCGTCTTTCTTATCATTCGTTAATTAAAAGTAGGCATAATTGATAATTTATTAACTCCCGCGTACTGACGACCGATTGAAGTTAATTACACGAAATAAAAGCGTAAAATTTTTTTATCCTCTTTTAATCTAGTCCAAGTCCTTACTCAAGACTTAGTCGGAAAAGTACAGGATTTCCACCGCATACGATAGGAACGTGCTGTACAAATTATTAGGGACACGAGCGTAGGCTGATACCTTGGTAATGTGGGAAATAGCTAAGGGGATTATCTTCATCATAAAAGGGCTTAGTTAAACAGATCACGTAGTTGTCAGCAAACCTAAAAAGAAGTCCTACAAGGATTCATTCCACTCATGTGCCCACTATCAAAATAACAACAAAAACAAAAAAAAAGAAATTGGGGCCGGAACGATACAAAACTGAAACAAAGAATTTCGCCTTTTTTCCTTTTTTTTTGATTTTTTGTTGATCTTTCCTTTAAAAGTAATTAATTATTTTTCCAATTTAAGGATGCCCAAAGCTCAGACAATACTGGCTTCAAACTGTTTGCTAACATAGGTCGTGTGTCATTGGGCTTTTGAATTGAATTAAGAACGTAATAAGCAAAAGGGGAAGGGATTTCTAAGAAAGCAAATTAAATTACTTTCCCTTGTTTATTTGCTTTTAACTTGCAGTAAAACCAACTATAAAAAATCTTCGTCAAAGGAAACGAAGAATAATATGTGATACCAGATGGCAAGACGTTTTCTAGTTACGATGGTTGGTTAAGTTCTTAAACCTACTATATTATGATTAGTTGCCCCCGGTAAGCTTGAAGAAGAAATATTCTAAATTCACGGAGCGGGGACGCACAGTGGGACAGAATCCCAAAAAGCTGGCCAAAACCTCAAAACGTGCAATAATCGCTTTGAAATTTCTTACTTGCGGGTTTTCGAGGTGAGCTGATTACGAATTTGACATTACTTTTTCAAAAAACAAAATGGCGGATCCAATATGGCGGACAGTCATATAAAAAATTGATATTTTTAGTTTTAATACAATTTCATCGTATTAAAAAAATTTCAGAAGCATAAGAATAGTATCGTACACAAGGAATAGGTACAAATAAATACAAAATAATAATTCGCTTTATAATTTACATTTTTATTTTTAACACATAGGCTCTATCTATTCGCTATCGCTATCACATAAATCGATGTCGGAATCTAAAGTAGACACATCAGTTTCATCTTTAGTGTCACTGTCATCGGGTACAACTAAATCTTTAGCATCAGACGACATTTGTTTTCTTTTAGCTTTTGGAAGTTTTCTTGCGCTGGAAATGTAAGGATCAGAACTAATTAAAAGGCGGCAAAATACATCTCTCATTGTCAAAGAACGGCTGCTTTTGCGCGAGAAGTCCTGACGAAGTTTTTTAATATATTTATTGCAACTTTCCTGGGCTTCTTCAGACATCTGACCGATTGGAAGCAAATCCGAAGCAATGATTTCTGGGCCATGAATGAGCAGTTTATGAACTGATGGTGGCGTGAAGAATCATGGGTACAATTCAACAAATAGTTTCGCAGTTTCCCAAGCGTAATCTCTAAATTTTTGAATATTAATTTCGCGTCCTGATGAATCAACTTGTAAAATGGAATGAAATCTGGTAATCAAACGAAGGTCTACTCCAGTTATTTCGGATGAAATTTTGGCATTTTCAAAAAAGCGACAAGCAGTGTTACCATCATTCGTGCTCCCGAATCCTGGCTTTGGCTTGTCAACAATTAGACCAAGGTTTTTTCTAAAAGACTCTTGAGTGGCTGTTTTTCGTTCTTTTACACTTTGTTTTTTTTCTCTGATCGTGCTTGCTATTTTTTAATGTCTAATTTATATGATAAATGCAAACAGCACTCGAAGCAGCGTATCCACGAATGCAACGAAGAGAGACTAAAGTTAAAATGTTCTTCATTGACTGACAGCGTTAATATTTTGTCAAGATTATTAAAATCTTTTGACGTGGCTTTGCAAAGGTAGCAGCGTTGAGTAGCTGGATTGCCCGCCAATGCATTGCACACTTTTCCGTCGATCGTGGTTAAAGCAAGATTCCAATTTACTTTTATTAATCTTCCGTTAACCATGTCTGAAAATGTAACTTCAGCTTTCGTTGCATCTGCTGTTTCTTTTAGGAATTCTATTTTAATTGGTCGACAATATCGCGGAGAAGAAGGCACAGGATTTTACAAAACAACAATTTTTTCGTTTTTCTCATCAAGATAAAATAATTGTAAAGGAACTAATGACCTAAAAAAAATATTTGCATCTGTGAATGTGCCATCATCACTCGTAAATTTTTGCTTATATTCACTCTGACCTGAAGTTCCATCGCAACCCGATTTACAAATTAAATTCATTTTAAGCAAATCACCGGGTGACATATTTTGTACAACATTTTCTTTTGCTAAAACGATTTGTTTCACCGTGAGATCAAACAATGCTTGAAGAACGATAGCTGCGCGTCTTTCTGTACATGTAATTGTTTTCATCGGTGGATAACAAGCAATTTTGGCTTTTTGCAGTATATTGTATGACGGACACGCCTTACTTTGACCTAATTTACAGCCTGATCGTACCACTAAATACTGACTTTTGGAAAATCTACCTTCTACCAAAACTGACAAGACTTCTTCCGGCGTCATTGTTCTTTCTTTAATTGTGTTAGAAGACGACAGGTATGACGATGCCTTAGACGGGCTCCCCGCTGTGACGTTCTTCAATACCTGCGCAGCGGCAACTTTCCCACTTGCACGTAGGCTCATCCGCGTAACATAAGAGAGTTCTTCTAGGCTGTGGTCTTTTCTCAATTCCTCGGTTTTTCGCCTTTTGGACCTTTCACTGCTATCCGAAAAACTTGTAGAAGGTCGACCACCGATTGCCTTTGTCTCCGCAGTACTTTGAGAAGATCCGTCCCCCGATAGCATCAATTGACCGCTCAGCCAATCCGCATTCTTGGTGAAAAACCACTCCTCTTTCCGGCGAGCCTCTTTCCATAAAGTATGCAATTTGTACATGACGTATTTAAAATTTTTCTTCACTTCTTCAGTCATGAAGTATGCGAATCCCAATTGAAGCGTCATGTGCTTCTCAATAGTAAGAGCTAATTCGTCAGCAGATTCAGTATAAAGAGCATCTTTAATTAGGCAGAAGATCTCTTTTCGTGTTAATTGAAGTACTCTTTGGGTTCCTGAAAACATAAAAAAACGTTAAATTTAGTCGTTTCGACTACAATTTAACAACAAAGAAAAGCATTAAAACCCAGGAAAAACCGATTTTAAAAATAATATTTAATTCTTAATCAGCAATCTCGAAAACCCCCGGGTATCGAATTTCATCCTCGAATATGCATTTTTTCATGTGACCGTCTGCCATATTGGATCCGCCATTTTGTTTTTTGAAAAAATCAGCGACCTCGAAAACCCCCTGTTATATAGTTTTCAAGAGATTCCTTGCCATTTCGGAACTTTTTGTCGGTTTCATTACCCTCTGCTGTGCAACGATTTTTGCGCGATTTCAGAAAAAAAATTGTATCTCCAAATTCGCACAAGTTCGCACTTTAATTTACTTCTTGTTTTTTTCTTTAGACTATGACAAGTGAAAAAAAAATTTTAGAAAACGAGCGAGGACGACTAATAAACTTTAAGTTATTTGAAAAATTAGTTTTTCTCTGCGTTTTGCAAAAAAGTTGATTTATTTAAATTCATATCAATAATTCTGCAATGAATATTTTACGATTATACATATTCGATTTAATTCCACTCACCTTCATGAACAGAATCCATTTTTAAACTTTTCAAAAGCACTAATTGGCACTATTTAACAAATAGTTATTTTCAATGCACAATATGTGTTAGAAACTTCGATAGCTGCGTCTCGTGTAACGGCCACTTTCGTACCTGTACCCCGAGGACAGATGTTCTGTAACCCTCGGGGCCGGACTGAAAATTCCGCAAAGATAAAGTCCCGAAATAGAATCTTCGTTTTAGGGGTTTTGGCCAGCTTTTTGGGATTCTGTCTCACTGTGGGGGGCGTAGTGAAAGCTTTTTTCAGTAATTGCTCTTAAGGTGCTCTGGTAAATTGCCAGATATCTGCAGATTTTCGTAGAAAGATGTTTGCGTTACTAATTACACCTGTGGCAGTTATTCGGGCGTAGAGTTGTCACACACATTTTTGCCAGTTATCTGTCATGCATCTGTTTTGCCTATTACACGATCTGTTATTTTTCATCTGGCATAAATGCTGTTTTCATCTGCCTGTAATAAAATAATCTGAAGTATGGTTCTCCAGTTTACAAAAATGACTTCTCCTGAGCGGTACGCGGCTGCTTTTATTGTACAGCAGCGGTAGTTGTTGAACGACCAGTTCAAATTCAAACTACTGACTGCTTTACTATACATTAAGATTCGGAATCACAAAATTCAATAATTTTTTAAAAATTAATGGCTTAATTATGATGCATGATTTTTGGTTTATAAGCTAATTTTATGACCCTCTTTCGATTAAAAAATATTCCAGGTCTTAATATTTAGCCATTCTTGAGATATGGATATTATAAACTAAAATCCACAAAAATCTCCTACAAATATCGGCGCCTGCGCATAAAAATTTCATCGTCGTCGTACGAGATTTCTTGGCCTGTTATTTTAAAAAAAATTCTTAAAATGCATGTTTATTATACGCTTTATATTAGCTTCCCCTGTATGCATATGTTGTATGTGTATGTTCTATGTAAACAAATCTTGCAACTTGATTTTTTGCAATAAAGGTGTAATAGCAGTTTTATGAAATTAAGTTTCATCGCTTTTTTATGCTAATAGTGATTAGAAGTTAGAAGTTTTATATTATAAACAATGTGAATAGTGTTTCAATGTGAATAGTGTATCAATTATTAGTGTAAAAATGAATAATTTGAGGTTTTTAAGGAACATTAAAAATAAGAAAGTGTCTAGATTTTTTGTAATAAGGAAAGTTATTTTTTAATTGAGCTAACATTTTTAGCCCTTAAAATCATATATTTGTTATTTAAAGAATATATATATATGTATATATATAATATATATATTTATTTTATTTAAAGGAGTTATTAATTTAAAAAAATTATAAATTAATTTATTTATTATCAAACCCTTCGATTTTTTGATAAAAATGGAATCACTTACTATTAGTTGGGATTTATTTGTTCAAATTATTACTAAAAATGAACCTTTAGGCAATGATCATATTCGGCAATTTGAAATTATCTTAAGGAATTCAAATATCTTAACTGAAATTAGTTATATTTTTTTAACGGAAATTCAGTTACAGTTCCCTGAGTACATTGATTTTTCTTGTTCAGAAAATCAAAAATATGTTTTAATTCTATTTACCATCGAAGGTCAAGATGTTTATAACCAAATTGGTCACTTTGTTTGCATTTATTATGACACCAATAATATCTTTGTATATGACTCATTAAATTGTAAAAATTATTCTTGTCAAATTGATGAGATATTAAAAACATTATTTCCATTTTATTTTAATGCAGGAAAAAATATAAATTTTCCTCCAGTTCAATGTCAAACTAATTCTGTTGACTGTGGCGTTTTTAGTATCGCATTTGCCATTTCGTTAATAAATGGGCTTAGACCTGAAATAATTGAATACAATGTTGCGTTAATGAGAAACCATTTATTAAATATTTATCTCAAAAATCTCATTGAAATATTTCCTTCTTGTACTCTTTCTAAAAGAGAATACGATAACCGTGTTAATAACTTTAATTTTTACAATCAGTCAAACAAGTTTACAAAAATTAGTAACTATCAGGATATTTTTGATCAGACAAAAAAAGTCATAAATAATACTGTTCTCCAAGGTAGAAAACAATTTGACAACAATAAATATTATAATGATGATAAATTAACTGTTCTCAAAAAAAAGCAAGAAAATAATCTTTTAGCTGAACATAATAGAAAAAAACATGATAAAACATACTTCGAAGCTCATAAAAATGAACTAAATAAAAAAAGAGAAAATACCATGAAGTTCATAAAAATGAAATAAATAAAAAAAAGAGAAAATACTATGAAGCTCATAAAAATGAAATATATAAAAAAAAGAGAAAATACTATGAAGCTCATAAAAATAAAATATATAAAAAAAATAGAAAATACTATGAACCTCATAAAACTGAAATACTTGAACAAAGAAAAATAAAGAGAGGGGTTTTTGAAAATTCTTTAAAATCTGATACCGATTATCATAATAGTACTAACAAAATAAATGATCAGTTAATGGAATTAGATTTATTGAATGACATATCAAATAATAGAATTAGAAGCGATCATATTGATACCTTTTTTAATTTCATGAAACAAAATTTTATTAATTTGAATTTTAAAAATTTGAACTTCAGTTTTTGTTCTAATTTACTCATAGAAAACTCAAGTGTTTGTACTGATAACTCTTGGCCGGAAAATAAAAAGAATTTCAAAATTTATTATGCACGTAATAGTGAAAATGATTTTGAATCAGATTATCGTTTTATATGCTCTTATTATGACACTAAATCAATTATTATTTTCAACTCTTGTCAATGCATGGATATGTTACAACAACTTAATAATGTTTTATTAAAACTGTACCCTTACTATTTTTCCGCTAAAAAAACTGTACAACATATTTTTTTCGAATCAGATGCAGCTACTTGCTATTCGGGCGTTTTTAATATTGCAATTTTAGTTTCATTGCTGTGTAACATAAGATCAAGCACGATAAAGTATAGTGTGGATGAAATCCAATCACTTTTATTAGATATATTAAAATATAAAATGATTCGCCATTTTTCGCTTGTTAGTAATCAGATTTCTAATCTTTCAAATTTTAGATCGGATACAGAGGTAGGTTTGTTTCATTCTGCTAGGAATAAAATTTTAAATTTGCGATGGTTGGACGATTATCACATGTTTTATTTTAATCGTTTATTGAAGTATTATTCTTATTTTATGCCTGTTGATACAATTCTTAGTTCAAATCCTGATAGAATACCAACAATATCTAATAACTGTAAGCACATTCAAATATTACACGCTGAAAATCATTGGATTTGCAGTTATTATGATACTAAATCAATTTATATTTATGATTCATTAAATATGAAATATCTTAAACCAGCAAATGAAATTTTTTTATTAAAATTACATCCGTACTATTTTGAAACTGACATGCCCATTATATATTTCCCAAATGTGCATATGCAGCCAAATTTTAATGATTGCGGTGTTTATACTATCGCCTTTCCAGTTTCGATTTTATTAGGATATGACCCGGCAGATGTACAATTCCACGAAAATGTGTTACGATCTCATTTGTTAAAAATATTTGATGAAAACATTTTGGAAATGTTTCCAGCAACAATCGTTCAAAATACAAGGATACATGAATACAAAATTTATCAGATAAAAATTAATGATTACACTAATGTAAGTTTTCGGCTCATGGACAAAGTTGCTATTGACTGCATTGATTTAACTGATTTTAAAACAATTAATAATATTAATAAAGAGGTTAAGAAATCCAGCAAAGAAAATTATGTTATTGATACCGCTGATTTGTTGAACATTGTTGATTGTTTAAGCCACAAAAATGAATCCATAAAATTTTCAACTAAAATTAATAAGAATAACAATAGCATTAAAGAAAATGTTACAGAAAATAGTATAATTAATAAAATAAGTCAAAGTAAAATAAAATTAATCGATACTGATTTCTTGAATGTAGATCTAGGAGGTAAAAATACTTTAAATGTAAAAAAAAAGGAATTTGTAAGTTCATGGTTTAATGATGAGTGGTTACTAACTCATAAAGAAAAGTTTATAAGTAATATTGAAAGATGCATGAAATCAGAGGATAATTTTAAACATAAAAGTGATGCTTCAATAAGAGTTGATGCTGAAAGAATAGTTGATCGATGCATTTACACTATTAAAGACACTAATAACAAACTATACTCACAGTATATTAATTGTAAGAATCAAGTGAAAGCTTGTTTGTCACGGGCAGAATTATTTTCAAGAGAAGACAAAGATAATTTTCGAGATGCCCTTTGTGGACTATCTAAGCATACTGCTTTGACAGAGCCTTATTTTACCGATAGTGCCTATCATGCTGTTAAATCAATTAATAAAGATTTACTTTATGAATCTATGCAGGAAAATTTTAATATAGCTATTGAATTAAACGAGATTGGCCAAGCAACTAACATTTTTGGAAAGGAAAATGTATGGAAGTGTAATAGGCTTTGTAAAACTAGTGATATATACATAATACACGAATTACATGATGTTTTTATGAATATAGCTTCATGTAAATTTAAAAATTTACAAATTTTTTTAAATAATTTGAAGTGCTCGGTAAATTTACAATTAAATAAACTTGGTCATTCTCATGCATGCTATATAAAACCTTCATCATGTGAATCTAAATTCTTACCACTTCAGATTCTTTCCTGTCATTTTCCAGCATTACGTAAAATAAAGAAATTAATTTATAACATAAAAAGACTATATGAGCAAATAGAATTCATTGATGAAGCATTAACTACTGCAAACTTTCTTCAATTAAAAAAAATTGCCGAAGAAGCTGAAATAAAATCTGTAGCGTATCCGAATAAACGTAATGATCATCATGATTTAAATGAAAGAAATTTGAGACAAATACACTCAGTTACTTTAGAAAAATTCAAAGAAATATCAATGGACCTCCCTATATATCCATGCTGTTCGTGCAACAAACTTAAAATTAAACATAACATTAATACAGTTTCTAATGTGATACAGAACCTTATAAAAAGCTTATAAAAAGCTGTCTGGAAATTAATAGTTCAAGAATTGTCTGATCATGAACTAGAATATATTTGTACTTATTGCTACTCTCAAATTCATTCAGATGAAGTACCTTCAGTTTGCTTTCTCAACAACCTTAAAATTCAAGATACACCAAAAGAAATTGTTTGTTTAAATGAAATTGAGAAAATGTTAATTCAGAGAGGAAAGTGTTTTCAGACTATTCAAAAAATGAGTACTGTTATGAATAAAAATCTACCTAACAAAGAAACGTTTCAAAAAGTTGTTGGTAGAGTTGTTCATTTACCATTGCCAATAGAACAAACAATTACAAAAATTTGCAAAGAATGTGAACCTATTAATGTTAATCATGAAATTCATATATTAGTGCGTACAGTACCAAATAAAAATAAAGTTGTTTGGGAATATTTAGCTAACATGAATAAAGTCTTGATTGCTTTAGAATGGTTTAAAAAGAATAATCCTCTGTATTCAAAAATAGTTCTTCCAGGCTCTGCCGAAAAGTTACAGGAAATTTTAAATAAAGCTCCTCCAGTAGAATTTGAAGAATTCGTTAATAAAGAAGAACAAATAAAGGTTAATTTTCAAGATGATCAATTAAATACACCTAGTAAAAATAAAAGTACGAAAATTATTAATGTAAACGATAATGATCGTGAAGCTTTATTAACGCTAGCATCGCAATCAAATCCTTTTTATGAGCATTATTCAATTTATCCAATTCAAGAATCACGAAAAAATGAAACAGCTTCAAATTTATACCAGCAATGTAAAGTCCACGAAATGCCTCTAAATAAAACCATAAAAGAATTAGATTTAATGTGTTTCCCCGATCTTTTTCCATTTGGAATAAACGGTCAAAATTGTTGCAGAGCAAGACGCCTTCGTGATTGTGATTTTATTAAAAATGTATTAATGTCGAAAGACTCGCGTTATCGGAGAAATAAACAATATCTTTTTTACTTATTAAATGATTGTAACATGCGTCAGTTAAACGGTGGAATTTTTCAATCTCTAAATATAGTAAACCCCAAATCAAAATATACAAAAAAACAGTTCTTAGAAAATTTAGATCGTGGGAATTTAGAATCAAATTTAAATAACGTTTTCTCTCGACTTCGAAATACTCAGCAGTTTTGGAAAAAGCCAATGTGTGATCTTAATGCAATGATATTTCACTATGGACCTGCTACGTGGTTTTTGACAATAAGTCCGAGTGAATGGACAAACTCACAATTGGTGCAATATCTTAAAGATGTAAATAGTGATTTGGATACCTCTAAAATGTCAATAAATGAATTGATCGCATTTGATCCTGTCTCTGTCGCACGTTTTATGGACATTCAATTTCATGCTTTACTCTCTGCAATTTGTACAAAAAATGGACCTATAGGAAATGTAACTAATTATTTTTGGCGGCGTGAATACCAACAAAGAGGTATGGTTCATTTTCATCTTTTAATTTGGATTAAAGATGCTCCATTACTTGGACAGTCTTCTGATTTTCAAGTTTCAGAGTTTATCCAAAAGTACATTACTTGTGCCTTACCAGACAAAACAAATTCTCCATTGTTATATGAACGAGTATGGAAATGTCAACGTCATGTACATAACGATTATTGCATGCGAACAAAAAAAACACAAACTGCTTTTAGAAAAATTTGTCGGTTTGGATTTCCCCGTCCAGAAAGGAGTATATTTGAATTAAACAATGTTCAAAAATCGGTATGTGGAAGACGAAATTTAAAATCGAATAGTAGGTTATACTATCTACCCAGAAATAAAAATGAGTGTAATATTAATGATTACAATTGTACAATATTACTAATGTGGAATGGAAATATGGATTTGCAATATGTTGGTGACAAATCTACTGCTTTAACTATATATTTAACAAAATACATTTTAAAACCAGAAAAAACTGGCCCCGAAAATATCTTTGAAAATATTCAATCGACTGATTCGTTATGCAGTCGTTTATGGAATCTAGGTATGCGAATGTTGAGTCATAGAGAATGCGGAGCAATCGAGGCGGCAGATACATGTCTTGGATTTTCTTTATGCGGGAATGATACATACACTGTTATTAGATGGTTGAATGTATTTATGATAAGAAATAAGAAAATAAAACCTATCAAAGCTTTGAAATCAATAAATGATAATAGTACTGATATTTTTTATGAATCTTTTATTGATACACACTATGCTAACCGTCCTGAAGAGTTGAATTCGATGAATTTATATGACTTTGCTAGCTGGTATGATGTACAAAATAATGAACCTAAACGGGAAAATGTTGAATATTATAAAATTGGAGGTGGAAAATTCTTAAAAAAAAGAAACAGGAAATATCTTATAAATCATTTTAAATTTAAAGTTGATTCACAACCGGAGCAATACTTTTATGCATTATTATTACTTTTCAAGCCATGGAGAGATACCGATGAATTAAATTCCGGTTTTCAATCTTATACAGAAGCATTTTTATTTTTAAAAGATGATATTCCAGATGCATTGTTATACCATGATAAAATAATTGGCCGAGAATTAAATTTGCAGGCAATGAAAAATTTAATTGAAGAAGAAAATTTGATGCAATTGCAAAATGATAATAAAAAAAAATGTAATGATCCTAATAAAGATATTGATGAAGTAGTAAACTCTATACCCGCTGAAACTGAAAATATAATGAATGATTTCAGAGATGCAACAGAAATGATAGAAAAGCAGGAAAATTTTGATTGGAAAAAAGCACTTGAATCAGCTAATATTGATCAAACTAGAGTATATAATACACTCATTAATGATGTAGCTAGTATTGACAGAGTGTGTCGACTTTTTGTAACTGGAGAAGCAGGTACTGGAAAAAGCATTTTAATAAAAATAATATCTTATGCTATTAAGGATCTCTACAATAAAGATGTAGCTATAGCAGCACCTACTGGAATAGCAGCATTTAATATTAATGGTTTCACGATTCATCGATTATTTCGTCTACCAATCGAGCACGAACGAACTCCTGCTTACTATCAATTAAGTGATGATGAACTTAAATTTATAAGAAATCAATTGAGAAATGTTTCCGTTATTATAATCGATGAAATATCAATGGTTTCCAACATTACTTTACTATATCTTCACTTGAGGTTAGTGGAAATTTTTAATACTTTTGGTGAAGATGGGTATTTTGGGCAAAAGCACATATTGGTCTTTGGAGATCTTCTACAATTACCACCTGTTAATGAAGGTCAGGTTTTTGAAAAAATATATAAGCGACAGCTCGTAAAGTATGTGCCATCTATAGGAACATTCAATCTATGGTCTTTATTCAAGTTCGACGAATTAAGAATCAATATGCGCCAAAGAAATGATCATACTTTTAAAGATATATTAGCAAATATTCGGTTAGGAATAGTTTTGAATAAAGACACTACAATTTTAAACAGTAGACGCATTAACTTTAATAGTTCAAATATTATCGACCGGAGAAATGAACTTTTTGAATACTTAATAAATAACCTACCTGCTAATACTGTTTGCATACTTCCAACTAATGATATGTGCAATTCTCTGAATAATGCAATGTTAAGCAAAAATAATAATGAAGAAATACTTTTGCTTGCCCAAGATGTCGTTGACACTCAAATCAATCATTTGAGAAATCAAGCTATAAAAAAATTGTCAAAAAATGATGAAATAATTTCTCGAACCGCTGGTTTAGCAAAAGCTATAAAAGTGAAAATTGGTGCCAGTGTCATGATACGTAGGAATATTGATGTTACTAAAGGGCTTGTAAATGGCACAATATGTAAATTAGATTCTGTATCAAGGTCAGTTAATGGAGAGATAGATTCTATCAATCTTAAACTCAACAATGGTACTGTTGCAGCTATCAATCGTGTTAAAGTTAAATTTGAAATTAATAAAGGTGTTTCGGTCACTCGAGAACAATTTCCACTGATCTTAAGTTATGCAATCACTGTTCATAAAAGCCAAGGTTTAAGTTTGGATAGCATTCTTGTAGATGCTGGAGAGAAAATTTTTTCATGTGGTCAAATTTATGTTAGCCTATCAAGAGTTACCACTTTAGATGGACTTCATTTGATAAATTATGACCCAGATAAAATTTGTGCTAATGTAGATGCTATTGTAGAATACAATCGCCTTCGCACAACTTACAAACCAGAACTTGAACTTTATAAGCTGCCTGAAAATCGTGGTGGTAAACAAATAGATAGAATTTGGACAGTTCCTAAAAGAGTACTTGAAGCTCAAAAAAATTGTTTAGAAAGTGATAATTACGAATCTTGGATTATAAAAGGACTTCCGAATAGAGAGAAAGTATATGGTTATATTAACGTATCAGTTCAAATACTTTTTCATAGTACTATCATAAGAAATAAAATAAGTAGTTTACCAAAAAACAACATTTTAAAAATTATTTTAAATGAATACCGATCTGGTCAAATAAAAGATTTATTAAAATTAAAAGAATCAGCAGGACCAGTATATGATCCGAGTTCTAAACGAAACTTGTTCAATTTCCTTAATTCTTTAATTATAAATTTTGAACCTTTAAAAAATTTGTTTCAAAATAAAATAGCTGTAATAACTAAATGTGATTCTTGTGATATAAGTACAGTGAAAGAAATTAATGATATTATACTTACCATAGATGTACCTGTTTTAAAAGTATATTCTATGGATGCAATTTTTCAATTCAATTTTGTTGATCCAATTAAAATTAAAAGTGAGTGTAAAAATTGTAATAATGCAATAACTAATGGAATAATGAAAAAAAGATTTATAATGTGCAATAAATTATTAATTTTTGAACTTAATGTTTTTAATGAAAAGCTAATAAAACAAAATGACACTTCTAAGATTAATATAAAAGGAGTACCTAATTTTAAAATTACTATTTTAGATGTAGTATTTCATATTATTAGTGCCATTTTCCTAGAAAATAATCAGTATGTTTGCATGACTCGTAATGAAAAAAATGGTTGGACTTATATTCAAAACGATAAAATATTAAATAAAGTTTGGCCAAGAAATTCTAAAAATGCATGCATATTTTTATTACAGGAAAAGAAAAAGTAGTTTATGCATATAACTCATTTTCTTTTCGTTGGTATCATTTCTTTGCAGGGTTCAGGAAGCCTTCTCCACTAATAAGAACCCAATTTGGTAGCGGGTACGCTGGGAACAACTGGCCCGACATCACACGACAATTACAATAAACTAAGACTTACCTAGGTTGTTAATTAGTAGGACACTTCTCCTCCTTCACATTCGGATGAGGATTTCTTCCCGAACTTCATATTTAGAAATCTGAAAGGGTACGGGAGGGACTGACCAGCACACAGGGCGTGCTCCAACGGCTAATTAATTTATTATAATTATCCACTCCGGAAATTCCGAAAATGTGGCCGAGGGTTGTCAAGCCGGTCCTTGCAACCCAAAATTCAGGCGAGCCCGAGCCCCGAGATTTTTTCCGGAAGTGGAAAGGGAATGCCCAGGACCCAAGATTCATTTTAAAATCAAAATTTAAAATTTATTAATATAATATATTTCCGATTCCACACTGGAATCCTGGAAATAATGGGCATTTCCCAATATAAACAGGGCCCCTGGAGCGGTCAGTCTATCATTTTTTTACTAGAGTGTGAAGTTTACTCGCACGCCATTTGGTTTAAGAAATGCATCCTAATCATTCCAGATGTTTATGAATGAGTCACAAGAGACTTAGACTTCATTTATGTCTACCTAGACGATATACTTATCGCTAGTAGATCCGAGGAAGAGCATCTCAAAAAAAAAAAACAAATGAAATAAAACTCCCCAAAAATACTTTAAAAAAAGTAAAAAATTGCACGACCAGAACCTTATAATAACGAATAAATAATTAAACAATAAATAAATAGATAAAATTTTCTTTAACCCTTTCAAATAAGGAACAAATTTTTAATTTTTAATTTCAGTTTAAAATATTTTTAATTAATTAATTAACTTCATAAAAATATATTTTTCTCGTATATGAATATAATGAGTTTTTTCTCGATTATATTTTTTCTTTGGGGACTAGAAATAATAAGACGAATAGTTTCTCTGTAAAATCAAAGTGGAGTTTTATTAACTTTAACAATAACAAATTGATCTTTATTTACAGTTTTACCTGTAAAATCAAAGAAACAACATTCAATGTTTATTATTCGCAGCCCTTCTTTTCCAAAGTTCCTTAATTTTCCAGGTATCGTATCTTCTAACTTGAATAACAAAATTGTGTGAAAAATGTGTCATTTAGGAATCTAGTTTACTGCGTGAATTCAACTTCCATTAGGGAAGTATAATTACTTTCCTTACATCTCCCCTCCTCGAAGACAAAATTTGGTTTCAAAATTTTCATGGACCAATATCGTCTACTTCTTTTTCTTCTGTAGTAGCAGAGTCGATAGCTGGAATAAGTTTGGTGATGTGAAATAGATTGGATTCTGATTTTCTATGGCCTGTATCGACTTTGTAAATTGAATTTGAGATCTTTTCTAAGATCTTATATGGTCCAATTCTCAGTTCGTCTAGTTTTTTTCTGTTCAGGCGATTTCCGTTTTCGACATACACCAGCTGTCCTACATTGAATTTGTAATCTTTTCGATTTTTGTTGAATTTTTGTTTATTATAAGTATGGTACTTTATACTATTTTGTAAGGCAATTTTTCTGTCTTGTCTTAAATCATCAATTGATTTTTTCTGTTTTAATTCTTCTGGTAAGACTGAAGAATCTTCGCCTTCATTAAATATTCTGGGGAAAATCCTGTGACTGTGTGTTCAGTTTCATTGTATTTTTTTATACATTCGTGTGCTATGGTTGTCCATGCTATTTTATTCCTTTTTTCGTCATTCCTTTCGCATCTGATTTTATTTACTATTGTCTGATTAAGTCTTTCATTTAAACCATTCGAAAATGGTGCATTTACTGCTGTGAAGATTAGTGGTATATTTTTTTCGTTTAGGAAGTTTTTAAACTCTTTGGAATTTATACCTGGATATTGATCCGTCAAAATCATCCCAATATGGTTATTCTCGAGTACTTTTTGAGTTAGTTTAATAAAGTCACTAGAGCTTTGGGTTTTTGATGTTGTAATATACCCGAATCGCGTGAAATGATCCACTAACAGGTGTAAATATTTTTTTGTAGATCGTGCACCACCGAAACCACCTATTGTGTCAATGGACATTATTTCGAATGGTTTTTCTGCAGGACCTAGTTGGGACATTAGGCCAAATTTACTTTGTCCTCTTGATTTATTCCTTATACAAACCTTACAATCTTTACAGATTTTTCTTATATTTTTCGTTAAATCTTTCGCTGTATAATGTGGGTTGATTTTGTTTTCAATTTGTTTTATTCCTATGTGAC
Organism: Thereva nobilitata; assembly: GCA_963855945.1. Lineage (NCBI taxonomy): Eukaryota > Metazoa > Arthropoda > Insecta > Diptera > Therevidae > Thereva > Thereva nobilitata. The sequence goes on from OY979695.1 coordinate 126,719,115, forward strand.
CGAAAATATTGTGTGTTTTTCGTATCAATTCTTTGCTAAAGTCTTCTGATAATATAATTTTTTCTTTCTTCTTTATTTCTTTATAGTGCAGACCGTTCTTCAATTTTAATTTTTCCTTGTTAGCTTGTAAGTCTATATTTTTTTCTTGATCTTCGAGAATATCAACTAGTTTTATTAAATTCACCGTTTTTAAGTCTTCTTCTTCATTTTCATGTGCTTCTAACACCGGGTTTCTGCTTAAACAGTCTGCTTCCAGATTATTTTTGCCTGGGTTGTATGTTATTTGAAAGTCATATTGTGACAGATAGTACGTTAAGTCACCTAATTCTTCGTCTGTTCTGGCTTTGATGTTCATTTTTTCCAATGGTTTGTGATCTGAAAAAATTCTGAATGATCTGCCCATTAGCCAGTGCTGCCAGTATTTCACTGCTTCCTTTATTGCTAGACATTCTAGGTATATTGCTTTTTTCTTTTTCTGAGTCTCGTTCAGTTTCTTCGAGAAATATGCTACTGGTTTTTCCATGCCTTCGTTTAGTTGTGGTTGCTTTAATACAGCTCCTATACCTTGCAAACTCGCATCTGTATATATGTGTATCGGTAAGTCTGGATCGAAAATAGCTAAAACTGGTTGAGTACAGAGGAAGTTCTTCATTTTTTCGAAAGCTTCTTGACATGCTTCCGTCCAGATGAATTTTTGTCCTTTCCTTAACAAGTTATGTAGTGGATCTAACGTAATTGAGATGTTTGGCACATAATTGTTGTAGAAATTGATTTTCCCTAGAAATTGGCGCACATTTTTTTGTGTTCTTGGCACAGGAAAGTTTCGTATTGATATCAAATTGTCTTTTATTGGAGAAACTGAATTATTTTTTATTATGTGGCCTAAGTATGTAACTGAATCTAAAGCAAAAGAACATTTAGAAAATTTTATCTAAAACCTTCTTTCTTTATCGATTCTAATAATTGTGTTAAATGATTAATATGTTCTTCGAAGGATTTTGAGAAAATCAAAATGTCATCTATATAGTTTACTGTGAAGTCTGAAAGTTTATTTTTTCTAATTATACTACTTAAAATTCTTTGAAAGATGGCCGGTGAGGTCTTCAATCCGAATGGTAAACAGGTCCACTGATAGTGTCCTTCCTGAGTGATAAATCCTGTTTTTCTTCTATCTTCAACTCGAAGCGGAATCGACCAAAATGCTGAGTTGACATCAAGTTTTGAAAAATATTTACAGTTCCTTGTTTTTATTACTAAATCCTCAATCAGTGGAAATGGTTGAGATTGTGGGATTATTATTTTATTCAAATCTCTAAAATCTATGCATAATCTTGATCTTCTATTTTCGTCTCTTTTGTATGCCAGTGTCACTGGCGCTGCAAAAGGGCTATATGATTCTTCTATTAAATTTTTTTTTAATAAACCTGCAATTTGTTGTTCTATTTCTATTTTGTCTTCAATTGAACATCTATATGGTCTTTTGCTACAATATTTGTCTATAATTAGGTCTATTCTGGCTTCGTAATTTTTTACTGTGCCTACATCATATTTGTCTTTGGCAAACAATGTTTTATATTCTTCTATCAAATTTTCTATTATAAATTTTTCATGGTAATTTATATGGTTTATTGAGATTTTGAAATGACTCTCATCCACATGTTCATTAAAATTTATATTATTATCTATACCTGTTCTATCAGGAATTTTTTTTTCATTTGTACACGTTATGTGTCTTTCATCTTTACCAGATATATCTGGAAATTTTTGTTCAATTTGTAAATCTTCATTTTGTGATAATTTGAATTTTTTTATGCAATCTAATCCAATTAGAAATTCATAATTGAAATTCTTATTGTTCACTACAAAAACATCTATTTCTTGTTCTATATTGAAAATTTTTGCTTTTATTGTTATCATCCCTTCAGTTTCATTTACACCATTAATCGTTCTCAAATTAACCTTTTGTTTCTCATTTTTATTTTCTTTTTTTAATCTAAGTATCCTTGAATTTATTAATGAAACATTTGAGCCCGAATCGTAAACTCCAACAGCTTCGAATGTGTCATTTAATAGTATTTTAAGTTTGATTAATGGTGGAATTGTTAGTTTTTTTGGTCCTTGCAGTTTAGTTCTACTTCCAACTCGGAGTTGTTAACATGTTTTATCTTGTCTTCTTTATCCTTAAACCAACATGTAGATTCTGAGTGATAACGTGTGCCTTTGTTTTTATCCTTACAAATTTTACATTGTTGTTTATCCATTGTTACTTTGGTGTTATAATCTCTATTCTTCTTACTTTCAAACTTCTTTTTATCAACAAGATGTTCCAACTTGCCTATTTCATTGTGAAGATCTTCAGTCTCTTTTAGAGTTTCCCTATCAATCAAATCACATATGAAGTTTGGCAGGCCAGCTGCAATGAGGTCTATCATGGTTCCTTTATCAATAGATTTTCTCACTTCTAATAGTAATCTTTCTTTTTTTATGGTGTAATCTAGTGGGGAGCCTGTTTGGTATCTGAAAGAAAGAGCATATCTGATTGGGGACCAACCTTTGTTTGCGAATGTTTCACAAAACCGTTTCCTCCAATTTTCCCATTCAGACTCTACCGTAAGTTTCATTAACATGCAACTATACCAATCATTACAAGTTTTTTCTAGAAAAAATTTTAGAATTTCAATTTTCTGCTTATCTTGAACTATTCTAAGACGTTCGCACTCTTTCTCGAATTCATTAATCCACTGGTGAGCATTCGAGTTTTTGCTTGTGAATTTTTCTATCATGAAATTATGTGCTAATTTTCCTAAATTTTGAACTTCAGAGTCTTTTTGCTTTTCTTCCAATAATTTTTCTAATAACTTGATCATTGATTGATCTGCACTAGTTTCAGCTGTAGTAGGGGTTTTTTCTTCTTCAATTTCTTCTAGTAGGTACTCATTAAATTGCAGATTCTCCTCCTCATCTAAATAAATTTTAGATAATTCGTTTGATAAGCTAATCCAAACTTTTCTTGATTGATGTCTTTTTTTTTAACGTGTTCTTGACTTTCGCAAATGTTTTCGTTTTTACCAGCTCCGTGTGTAAAGATGTTGGCTGATATTCATATGGTAAGCTGAACGTGCGGTTCTCAGGTGTCCCTATTGAGGTTAGGCACAAAACGTTTGACTTGCCATCTGAGGCGCTTTTGATGGTAAAGTCAAACCGTAATTTCTCCATGTTTTTTTTTTCTCGCGAATCTTCCACCTAAGAATGTTGTTTTATAATGAGTTTTTTCTCGATTATATTTTTTCTTTGGGGACTAGAAATAATAAGACGAATAGTTTCTCTGTAAAATCAAAGTGGAGTTTTATTAACTTTAACAATAACAAATTGATCTTTATTTACAGTTTTACCTGTAAAATCAAAGAAACAACATTCAATGTTTATTATTCGCAGCCCTTCTTTTCCAAAGTTCCTTAATTTTCCAGGTATCGTATCTTCTAACTTGAATAACAAAATTGTGTGAAAAATGTGTCATTTAGGAATCTAGTTTACTGCGTGAATTCAACTTCCATTAGGGAAGTATAATTACTTTCCTTACATGAAGAAAAGAAATTAATAATAAATAAACACAAAAAAAATATATATAAAAATTTTGTTATTAATAAATAAAAATTACAGATAAAAAATTAAACGAATTGAAACTATTGATTTCAAAGTTACATATTTGATCCTCTCAAGTAACTGAAATTAATTAGGGTACGACCAAATATATGTATATATAATCTTAAACACATTGTTTTCATCGGGATCTTGGAAATGTGTATATAATCTGCAATGAAATTTATGAAATTGAAATAACTAATTTTAAATTTGAATCTTATATCTTCTCAATTTAGTGAAATCAAGTAGTTCACGACCAAAATGAGGTATACATATAGATTACTCCAAAAATTAAAGTTTATATTCACATTTTGAACACATAGAGATTTGACCACCTGAGTATAACACAAATAATTTGGATCTATATTTTCTTGATAAAAATTTTTTCTACGCAATTTTTTCTTTACATTACAAATTGTTTATATGATCTTTTTTAATTGTTTACAAAAAGAATTTTTGAAATATATTAAACTACCATCTTTAATAACAATATCCAAAATTATTTTATATATTCTTTTTTAGTCTCGATATTTTCTTTCAATTCAATGTAATCAAATTATTATATTTAGTCATTTTTAAATTTTGTTTCAATTAAGTAATCAAAAACATATTATCAGTATTACAAATTCAGTAAAAACTGGTCGTCCCGGTGATGTTTATCTTTCTATTGAATATCCTCACGAAATATATTTTAGGTACTATAATCGCTAAATTTAAAAATAATACGTTTATATTAAATTATTAAGAATGTTAGGTAATTATCTAATAATCTACTACTGTTACTGTTTTTTATAATACATAATTATGTTTATGTATATAAAAATCAAAGTATTGTATTTTATCACTATTACATACTTAATTTTTACTAAAGTGGAGTAGGCCTACAGGGGACACCACATTAAAAAAAACGCACCTTCCTATTTACCTCTTGGGTGGTGTGGAAATAATAGGCAAGAAAATACGTTCATATATTCATAAATTTCATTTTCAGTAACAAAAAATAATACTATTCACAGCAGAGCATACTGATATTTTTTAATTGCATTTGTATTGTATTTGAGGAACTTCTTTAAAAGGAAAATAAGAAGAAGAACTGACGGACTGGTGGAAGTGCGATCATAACCTAATCGTGGTGGCCACTCGAAGCTGTCCTGAAAGGGATGGGATAATATGATGGGGCCTGCCAAGCCAAGATGTGAAGTTATCGTGTCGAGGGCTGCATGAATAGCTTGAACAGTCAAGTGTAAGCGACTAGTGTTGGGTAGGACACCATTATAAAATGAGTTTGTAAGAGGTGCCTCTTTTTTCTTTTGAGCCAGTACAGTGTCATACTTGAAATGAGGTGAGGTGCTATTGTAATGCCAAAATGAAAAAACCAAGCAAATTAAAAAGAGAAAGAATATAAATACCAATGAAGGCATTTTTACAAGTTTAATTCTAAAATGCATTAAACTGCCTTAGAGCAAAAAATCTATGCCTCCAAAATATACAGCCACGGACAACTAATTAGAAACAGTTTCATAAAAAATGCATTTGTACATTTTTTATGTTTTTATGTAGCAATCCGATTTCCTTCAATACGCCCACCATTATATATTTAAAAAAAATTAAGAGGAGGTGGTGGAAATTCTTTAATTTGAATCCTCCATAAAAACGTAAAAACTGTATACATGCAATTTGTATGAAACTATTTCTAATTAGTTGTCCGTGGCCGTATATTTATATTTTGCAATCCCACCTCGACAAATTTCAAGTTGGAAATATTGCTACCGCAAAAAAAGTAAGAAATGTCTCTCCAGTACAAAATTTCACTCCCTCGATAAATGTAAGAATTTCACTCCCTCATTAAATGTAAGAAGTTCACTCCCTCGGTAAGAAATGTCTCTCCATCCAGTTCGTATTTACAATCTCACCACGGCTCAGTTTAAATTGGATTATTTTACTGCCGCAAAAGAAGTGAGAAGTGTCTCTCCAGTTCGTGCTTACAATCTCACCTCACCGCAGTTCAAATTGGAAATTTTACTGCCGCAAAAGAAGTAAGAAATGTTTTTTTTCTACGCCTCTGTTAGAATACAGGCAGTCTGATATTACTTTTAGTTACGGAATTAGCACCATTCCACACCCGTGTGGAATATTCATTCCATCACTTGTTATGGAATGACTACTATTGGCGACATCTGTTCGTCGTAATCCAAGAATATGATTTATTAATTAAAGAAAAAAAAGATTTATTAATTAAAGAAAGAAAAGGATTGTTTCAATCAATAATAAACAATCAATGATGTTCCGCTAGAAAATTTTTGCTTTAAATAAACTATTCAATTATTAAATTGCAGAAAATAATAGCATTTTTTTAATAAATTTTGCGGCGGCCATCTATTAACAAATTATTAAATTACAAAATTGTTATGAATGAACATTCCCTACTAATATGTTATTTAGCGTTAAATTATATTGCTGTGCCTTATACATTATATTTTTGACATTAGCTTTACATAAGGTAAGTTTTTCTTTACAAAATATTAATAAAAACTAATTAGAGGCGTAGAAAAAGTATAGTCTGCAACACGTTTTGAATGGCATATTCCGCACTCGTGGACCGCCAAACTTCCACTTGTGCGGAATATGCATCATTCCAAACTTGTTACAGAATATACTATTCCACTAGATAATTTACAATCACACCTCGCTTTATTTATCTCGATACACGCTACACGCTCATATACCAGTAGGACATTATTTGTGAACCGGGACATTTAAAAAAATTGAGGCCTCAGTACAATTTACATCGTGCAAGGAACAAATGTACTGCCTCATGTACGTCCAATTCAACACTATAAGCGACAAGCCCCTAGGGAAGCTGCTCTGACCCACAAATATGACCTAGAGGGGTATAGTACAATATGCCAAGCGAATGGCGGCGGTACTTTTGGACCCAATAACTCACCACAAAAAAAAAATCAATACTCTGATATTACATTGTATATCAATATAAAACGTACTTACTCATTAATTACTTCAAGGCGTACGAGGCTTACAATGAATAATTTTAATCTAACTTTTGTTAATGATAAGTTAGCTGTCAATTGACATTAGAAAATTATATAACATTAAAAGTGACATTATTATTTCCTCCTAATAATATATTTCGTGAGGATATTCAATAGAAAGATAAACATCACCGGGACGACCAGTTTTTACTGAATTTGTAATACTGATAATATGTTTTTGATTACTTAATTGAAACAAAATTTAAAAATGACTAAATATAATAATTTGATTACATTGAATTGAAAGAAAATATCGAGACTAAAAAAGAATATATAAAATAATTTTGGATATTGTTATTAAAGATGGTAGTTTAATATATTTCAAAAATTCTTTTTGTAAACAATTAAAAAAGATCATATAAACAATTTGTAATGTAAAGAAAAAATTGCGTAGAAAAAATTTTTATCAAGAAAATATAGATCCAAATTATTTGTGTTATACTCAGGTGGTCAAATCTCTATGTGTTCAAAATGTGAATATAAACTTTAATTTTTGGAGTAATCTATATGTATACCTCATTTTGGTCGTGAACTACTTGATTTCACTAAATTGAGAAGATATAAGATTCAAATTTAAAATTAGTTATTTCAATTTCATAAATTTCATTGCAGATTATATACACATTTCCAAGATCCCGATGAAAACAATGTGTTTAAGATTATATATACATATATTTGGTCGTACCCTAATTAATTTCAGTTACTTGAGAGGATCAAATATGTAACTTTGAAATCAATAGTTTCAATTCGTTTAATTTTTTATCTGTAATTTTTATTTATTAATAACAAAATTTTTATATATATTTTTTTTGTGTTTATTTATTATTAATTTCTTTTCTTCATATACGAGAAAAATATATTTTTATGAAGTTAATTAATTAATTAAAAATATTTTAAACTGAAATTAAAAATTAAAAATTTGTTCCTTATTTGAAAGGGTTAAAGAAAATTTTATCTATTTATTTATTGTTTAATTATTTATTCGTTATTATAAGGTTCTGGTCGTGCAATTTTTTACTTTTTTTAATTGTTTATAATTTAATAATTGAAAAGAAAAGTGACAAAATTAAAAAGAAGAAGTGTCTTTGGATTATGGAATAGACAAGCCGAAGAAATATAGAAGGAGCTTATGCAAAACTCCTTCAGGAAATTAAAAGAAATTATCCAAATGTGTTCAAGAACTTCTTCAGAATTAGTGTGACTGATTTCAATTATTTAGTAGAAAAAATTAGCCCAATCATAAAGAAATAAGATACTGTAATGAGGAAAGCCATATCACCAGGAGAGCGACTAGCAATAACCTTGAGATTTTTATCTACTGGTATTTTAACCTTAATGATAACAGTAATAATTTTGCTATATCCTTATCAAACTTAACATTCTTGCAGGCGATAGTTATCAGTCGGGAGTGTTGAGTGCCTGTCAACACTCATTTATGGCCTTTATTTTCTTTATTTGTGGTCCGACTAAAATACATACCAGCTTTTACTTTGGCTTCCGATAAATTAGGATAGAAATTCTTTAAATACTATTGAAAACCTACAGAATCTTGACGGAAAGCTTTAACGAATTAATTCCAGTTGTATATCTATATCAAAGCTAGTGGCGATACCTTTAGTCCATCGAAAACTCACCACAAAGGTTGTTGTCCAAGCTTTAAGCCCAGAATAAACCAAAATCCAAGCTGCAAGCACATTCACACCCGAGACTAAAACCGATGACTTTACTGTGCCACAACCGACATAGCTATACTAACAGCACTCGTAGATCTTGTCGTTGTTGAGTCTCAAATCGTCCTCCCTCATATAAGGAGTTTAAAAATACTTAGTTATTTGCTCTGCTTATACAAAAGCTTCAATTTATATTTATCATTGTTAACGGTACAAAAGTTTTTCATGAGTCAACGACGGTTTTAGTTATTTTGTGGTATAAAGGCTTAGAAAATCATCAGTAAAATAGAGACTAAAAAAAATTTATTTTGTTGTCCTGTGTTATCTGGCAAACTGCCGAATTATTCAAAAAGCTATTAGGCAGGTTGACAGATGATTTTCAATAATTGCCAGATAGATGAATTGGCTGATTACACGTGTGCCATACCACTGCAAATTGTTGAGTGCCAGATTTTGAGGGCAGACATCTGGCTGCATCTGTCACAGTGATTACATGCATAAGACTACGAAAATTGGCAGATATCTGACAATTTGCCAGATCGTGTAAGAGAACCTTTACTACTAATAAATTTGGTACAATAGCAGGTTTTTACAGTGCTAGAGTTCATACTTCAAAATTCAAAATAGCTGTTCATCGTTGAAAAAACTATGATTAATGGGCTTCCTCACACGGTGCCATATTCATGGCAAGTAAAACCAGTTTTATAAATGAAAGAGGGAGGAAACGGAAGAAATTAACGAATAAAACCGGTTTTACTCAACACACTTATGGCATCGTGTGAACTGGCTCATTAACCAATAAAAAGTATTATTTATTGAAAGTCCTCAATCATGTTGTTCGAAGGAATGCAGTATTCCCTGATTGTGAGGGGCAACTGGGATGAATTGCTCCCGGGCCCCAGGTCACAGGGGTCCCGAAAATGCAGGGTGTATTTGTTAAGTATACAAAGCTTTCGGCTGTTGATAGGTTTTGGTTAGACGAACAAAAAATCTGGTGGGGGGGGATCGTGTTTTGAATGGGTGCCTTCCATTTAGACACAGAAAGACACAGTTGTGTCTAACAGGGTATTCCATCACCGTCGTGTTTAAATACGGCGGTGTACATTTTTGCCGTTGATGGAACACCCTGTTAGACACACTGTGCCTCTCTGTGTCTAAATGGAAGGCACCCAATTGCTAGTTGTTGGTTCCACGGTAAAATAATTCCAAACTTTAGATCTTTTAGTTGCCATAGCTAAGGTCATATTAATTTTAGAAAACTTTAATTTAAAAGGTATTATTATTTATACTTACGTAATTTGGTAAAAGTTTAGAATTGGGGCTCCAGAGTAAAATTGCTCCAAAAAATGTTTGAGGTATTTATGATGATTTTTGAGTGCCCCAATTGTATACAACGAAGAAAACGGGCAATTAATTTGGTAACCATAAGGAGTTCCATTAGCATATTCAGTAGACCCAGTAGGTTCTCATTCGATTACGTAGGTCAAGCAGCATTAAACGTGGTTTCTACTTAGTTGGGGACCGCTTCGTAAAGGGACACTCGCATTTTTAGATTTTCATGCCTGTAGCGAGGGCGTGCATACCTCTTATAGGAGCATTTTTAGATTTTCATGTTTTTAGATTCGGTACCAATTTATACGAAAATTGTTTCATCAATGCAACAAATGGACTGAAAGGGTTTTAAAATGAATGTGTTCCTGTGTCCCTTGAGATTAGTGGGTTTGGATGGGTGATTGTGCAGGTTTACACGCTCATACCAAGAGTAGTCTGACTTTATTTTTGAAGTGGGACATTTTAAAAAATTGAGGCCCAGTACAATTTACCGCCGTCTAAGGGACAAATGTACTGCCTCGAATAGGTTCTGTTCAACTCTAACCGTAGGGAAGGTGTTAATCAAATAGCCCACACAACTTTTGTAGCTAGATTAGGTTTCTAAAATGAGTTTTCTATTAAACCAAGTTATTCAAAATTCAACAATTTCAGATACAGATCTATTTTGTATCTTTTCAAACTAAGCACATTACTATTTAGAAATTGGGTGGCATTTTTTCAAGATTTTTTTTTTCGTTAAAAATAAAGACAGTAATTTTTATGATTAGAGAGGTAAATTTCCCCACCAAAACACTAGGGGTGAAAACTAAATTATTTAATTGAAGTTTAGGTATAAAATTAAATAATTTAGATCCAAGGCCCTAGTGGTGGGGCTGGTGTCTGATGCCCGAGGGGGTAGGTATGGTTTCTATAAATTATCTTATATCTAATTGGTATATGTTCTTCAAAAATTGGCGTGGTGGATCGTTATATTGGGAGTAGAAAAACTAATTTAATTTTAGGGGTTGCTGTGGGGGTGGCTTCCACTTCACCGATAGGGTTGATTTTGGGCTTAAAAAATAGCTTACCGTAAGGGCTATTTCTACACAAAAAATTGGGGGGGGTTTTCATAAGCAGGTGCGAAACACTCAATTTTAGTAATCAGGATTGTCCTGGGGGTAGTTTCCGATCAAGTTACGGGGTTGGTTTAATTTTAATTGAATTCGCCATACCCAAATTAGTAAAGGGTGACATTATCAGCGGGGCGTATCAGCTCTCCCGCAGCTAAATTTTTTTTATATTGCGTTCATTGAACGTTCAGCTCTTCAAGTACATAAAAAAATTTAATTCAATATAATCCCAATGTCGTCCCATCCTAAATTTTGCCATTATATGTACCTTAAGAGTGTATGCAGAAAATATATTTTTTTCAAAAAATTGAAAAAAACATTATTTTGAGATATTTCAAAAAGAAAATTTTCAAAATAGCGGAAAAACTTTTATTCGTGTTAATAATACTATGTTGTATATCAAATTAAAGCTTTATTAAAGCAGAAGAAATTAGTCCACGTTTCAGCTTTCTATGTCAAGTAGTTTTTAAACTAGAGTAATTTGAAATTTTCGATTTTTTGAAAATTTATAACTAAAATATTAAAAGTCCAAAAAATCTGAAAATTTCAATTTTTCTTAGTTTCCACCAGAAGAACATATGTAAAAAAATTTATAAATATTGGAGGTGGTAAGGTCCAAAGCATTGGTTGATTTTATATGGAATGACCCTAATGCTAAATGGGATTTAAATCAGCACTCTGATCGATGTCCAAACCAAAACACTTACCAAGTGTTATCCTCAAGAAAATTTTGTGTACCCCCCGCACAGTGTGTTTGTGATCGTTGTCTTGCTGAAACAGCCATAAAAGAGGCAAATTCATCTACGCAAGGAATCATTATCTCCGTCAATATTTCCATATATTTTGTTTTGTCAATAATTCCTTCTATAAGGTGAATAGGACCAACACCCGTTCAAAAAAAAGCATCCCCATGCGTTAATTGATCCTCATCCGTGTTTAATTACAATTGTTGTATATTTAGCATTAAATTGTTCATTTTTTGGGCGGCGAACGAACCTCTTTCGATTTGGACCCATCCTGTTAATCTTTGTTTCATCGCTCCAGAGGATTAATTTCCATCTGCTTAAATGCCAGTCTCGGTGAATTTTGGCAAAGATTATTGGCAGAAACTAATGGCTTCTTGCAAGAAATTCTTGCATAAAGACCTGCTTTAGCCAAACACGCCCCGTTTTAAACCAATTATTATGTTGATGTCTCGCACTTCTAATTTTTTGACGAAAAGTTGATATACTTCAAACTTATAATTAAAATCAATAAATAAACACAAGTTCACTGTGATTTCTCTAAAATTAATTACATTACCCTCTCTTATGGTATTATGACACTGGCTAGTTTTCAAGCTAGCGCAAGTGCCCGAATTGCCAAGCATGTGTAAAATAGACAGCAAATAGGGAGAGAAAGGAAGTTATAGTAGCTGTTGGGAATTTCGGTCAGTTTGACAGTTTAAAGTACAATATTTTGAATTTAATTACATTATTTTTTTAATGGCACAAATTATGTGGAGTGACGAAGGGATTCATTTTCATATAAATGAAGTTAAAAAAATGAATTTGGGTGGGACGCAACTAATTTATCATACAAAAATAAAACTTTTTTTACTACTTATTACTGCAAAATTAATGCAATTGATGTCATCATCAGATTGTCATTAGCAAGAGCTAATAATTTTAATTTTTCATTCACCATTATATTTTATTTAAAAAAAAGATATCCTTTGATAGAAATTCACAGGCACGAAAATTTCAAACCAAACCAAATAAATGTCAAAATACCCCGTAAAATCCAAAACTGTCAAAAAATTGGTCAATTTTTCTAGCTTTTCGTGAGCTTTTCCACTGTTCCAATTCCAAGTTCCACTTAACTGTCCGAAAATTTATGCTTTCGGCCACTTATTGACATTAGTGCGGAGCTCTTCTTGTGCACAGAATTTTTGTATGCAATACTATTTGTTTCTTTCTAAGTAGCTAGCTAGCTGCAAAAGTAGTATGAAAACAAGCCAGTGTCATGATACCATTATATCCTGAACTTTGGCTTAAATGCCCAAATTTAGTCGCTCAGTTTAAATAAATTTTGAACCAATTTCAACAGTTGAACCACTACTGTGAAACAGTAAAATGAGTTGGGCGAAAGCTCAAGGCTGAGCGAAAGCTTAAGTGAACACTGTGAAACCGGGCATTACCCTGCAAACATTGCGATTCGGAAACGATTCGAGAACGATTTGCAAAAAGCGAAAGGTTGCTTCGATCTCGGACTCGTTAACGACTCGTAAACGAATTCGAAGTCAATAAAAGCGGAGCAAGAGATCGAACCGCTTTCTCGTGCTGATTACGAATCGCATACTCGTATCGATAGCAAATCGCTTCTGCGCCGAAAATCACTCCACCGAGCAAAGCAAGTCAAAAGCTCAAACTTGCCAAACAAATCGTTGAAGAGAAACCAAAGGCTCTCACAATTTCCTCTCAATAGGACTTCAAATCGGTGAAATGACGTTATGTTGTTAGAGTAATTTGGAGATTTGAAGTCCCATTCAGGGGAAATCGGCTCTCAATAATTTTCTACAGCATGAAGGCTTTGGGAGAAACAAATCAACCAGGAAAGCTTTCATTTTGCGTTTTGAATCTTTTTCTCGTACCCTTCGCAAGCATTTTTCGAATCGAGAATGGTCCGAGAAAGCGAACCTCCGAGAAATTGTTTGCAGGGTAGAGTCATATAGAAATTTTTTTATACGAAAATTTGCTTAGAAATTAATCATAACGGCCAAAAGGTCGAAATCAGCAAAAAGTGCACATAGCAGATATGGGTTTGACAATGATGATATATTATATTGTATTGCCTCCAAAACCAAAGGTTTGTGCCAAATTTGAGTATCACCGGATATCGGGAAGTAGTCGAAAAATCGATCGAAAAATTTGTCGCAAACAGAGAAGGAAGTTAATATAAACCTTGTAAAAAGACAAGTTTAACACTCTTCAATTCCAATATTTTCTTCTTTATTTTATTGGGAAACAGTTTCTTTTTCATTTTTAAAGTATGCACATATTCTAAAAAAATACTTTAATTATTAATTTTCCATCGAAATCGGTTGGGTTTTCTGCATTATGGCATGTTGCCATTATAAGAACGATACATTTGTTCACAAAATACAATATTTATTACAAATGATATTCGTTTCGAAGATCCTAGGCTTTTATCGTTGGCTTTCATCTTTTGAATGGTTATTCTTCACTTTGCATGAATTTAAAAATCGATTAACTTTAACCTATTTCACCATTTGAAACATATAATATTACCCTTGGGAGCATTTCTCACGAAAGAAGGCCACTTAACAATGTAAAAAAAAGAAAACAAGGAGACCCCCCTCCCTCTATTTGTATCCCTCCACTTTTATCTTCCCGCTTTATACTCATACAGGCTAGGAATGGCTGAGGAAAAATGCTTTTCAATCTTCTTACGATTTGCTGGGATGCTGCTTCGTCCTTGCTGAAGTCAACTGTTGACTGCTGTATACTCATATAAATACGACAATTTATGCCCATGATGAATACAAAGCATAAACAGTTTTGAAAAGCGCCTATCACATCCACTTCCTTCGCCGCCTGTTGGTTGAATTGTTTGAAGTAGTCTGAAAAAACAGTAAGCTAACGTCATTAAACATAAAATACAACAACAGCCCTCACAACCTTATGTTTTATGTGAAAGGACAGAAAAACAGAGAATTTTCATTTCATTACAATTTTCATGTTTTTAAATGAACCCTTAGACATATTTATCATTACAAAGGGTGTCCGTCCTATGAAAAACCACAGGAAAAACTTCTACCCCAACCTTGGTAAATTTATTTTCTGCTTCCAGCTATCTTTATTATCCTCAAGGATAGCTGGATTTGTTTAAGCAGGTGGATATGTTGAAAGCTATTGAAACTAATAAATGAGAGAGATATGACTTCAATGCATTGCTTTACACATATCTGGGATATCTCATTGATTTTAAAATATTGTACATATAATAATAGCGCTTGTCAGACGATGCGATGTGAACCCCGTTTTGTTACTGCTTCCAGATTAAGTTACAGATGGTCACTAATTTTTGCGTCCACTGAGCTCAGTCACCGATTAATTTTTTACAGAATGCAATAGTTGAATTAGCTTTGTCAAAATTGTTCCATGAAATCTTACTGCACAAGCTCTTCTTTCTTAATGATATCTTTAGCTACAGAAATGATTTTATTTGGGGCGCTATTTAAGGGGTCTTTCTGGTTACATTTTCAAAAAAAAATTTTTTTTAAACATTTTTTTTTTCATAAAGAAGAGAGATATTGTTTTGAAAATTTGTAGGTATGTTTATTGACAAAACAGTATTACAAAAAAGATTTTTTTTGATTTTAAAAATTTTTTTTGTTGACATACGGATTTTTTTAAGAAAACATCAAAAAATGACGGCGGGCATGATTTTGGGCGAATGGATGATCTGAAAAAAACAAAAAAAAGGCAAATTATTCCTTGTTGAAGTGGCTATGGCATGAACCAGAATAATTTGTTTTTGTCAAAAAATAAAAAAATGGCGGCCATTTTTCGAAAAAACCAATTTTTTAGGGTGGAAAATCGGCTGAAAATCGGACAATTTTTTACCAATTAAAACGATTCTGGTTCATGCGATAGCCATAAATGTGTACAATAACATATTCAAAAATCAGAACAATTGGTCAAGTAGTTTTTCTTAAATCGTGCCCGCCACCTTAAAAAACATAGTTTCTAGATAAACGCGTTTGAAGTTTTGTTAAAAAAAATTTTAAAGAAAAACTATATACCTTTTTAATCTGCCATGCCCGGGCCGTAAATAAGTCCTTCCTCCTGCTCATACTTCTCTTGCAGCATAAATCGAAACGTTTGCAGGGTATAATATAATACTTCATAATATAGATTGGATCAGATCGAAGCAGATGTTAAAAAGGGGGGGAGTCGAGATTATCGAAACACAGCCGAGCGTCGAAAATTCTATCTCACAACGTCTCACTGTATACGTTCAAAAATAATTTTAGAATTACGATATCGCTCTAAAACCTTTTGTATCATGTTTTTGAAAATATTTATTAGCAAAATGCGTAAAAAAAAAATTTTCAATTTTTTGAAAATTTGTAACCAGAAAGACCCCTTAATACTAATACCCGTGTTCTAAAAGCAGGCACTAGTCACAACGCAATCTCAACTTGAGACAATCTGATATTCTGATTTTGCAGTCAGAATTTTAACAATCCGCAAACAGTCACAAAGCCTATCAAAATTGTGACTGTATAAATAGCAGGTCACAAGAGTATAGAAAGCAGGTTTCCAGCATATTTTTCATAACGTCGACAAACGGGAAGCGTCGATGAGAAGTTCGGACGTTCACATACAGGGCCTGGTCATAAACGCAAAACTGCGGTCAATCTGAAATATTCAGCTACAGACTTCCAATTGCTGCATACTGCAAAACGACAGCAGTTCTGCGTTTTTGACCAGGCCCACACTCCTCCTTACTGCATCAATATTGCCTGGAGAACGTACGCTGCGTTGTCGCCCAGGGCTCATTACACGATTACAAATATACCGAGGTGAAATTTTTGTGATTTTTCTTGTGACTGCATAGAATACCAAATTAAAATACTGCAATTCTTTAGAGATCCATTCGATAGAAAAAGTCGCATTCCTTCTAGGCACAGTTTACATATTCTTCCGCTTAAGGTACCTTTACATTATGTGGTTTGTCATATGACTTTACTGTCAAAATTACGATTTTATAGTCCATCTGACTTCGTATTGTGTTCACACTTAATTTTGACAAGTCAACACAGAAATATTCAAAGAAAATTTTGACAGATAGTCGTTTAATATGTCAAAAATAAATGTCATTTGACATTTTGTGTTAGGTTTGATCTCCTTGACAGTAAATCACATAAAGGTACCTTTACCTAGATTGTGACCAGGCAAAAGTCACAAGATATTGAGACTCGCGCTTGTCGATAGGCCCCCATTCACGGCCAAACAAACCCACAAATTTCTGGACAACATCGAAAAATATTCTAAGTGTGCGTGTATAAAATACAAGTTTTCAAAGTTGGCCGCTGTTTGAAGAAAATATTCGTCTGGTTTATTATTTTCTTCAAACCAGCTTAATGTGTGAGTGAATTTTTTATGTGTGCCAAGTCTATGGAATTTCGTTTTGTTTACAGTACATTATGTGAAATGTCGGTCGGGATGTTTGAAGAAAGTTTCCCTCGTTGATGTCCAACAAATGTCAAAGCATAAATGTGTGAGTTGTTTGTCGAATATTTTTTTGACGATTTGTTTGACCGTGGATGGGGGCCTAATGGGAGCTTGAGACCTTGTGACTATCACCTGTTTTGGAATTCTAACCACTAAGTCGCATGAGTATATCTTAAATGATTCACCTCTAAAGATTAATTTGTATTCGTGTTTCGTGGAATGAGATAAAGCAGTCTGGGCGACAACATAGCCAATGTACCCTAGAAAATATTAATCCAGTAAGGCAGAGTGTATGTGAACAAATAATTTTCTCTATGCAACACACCGAGATTCGGTTTTCTTCGGCTGTTACGCCCCGATTTAAAGTCACGTTGGTGCATTCTAAAGCCACTTGCAGTTATAATTGCCAAACACGAAGCTTCAGATATGTTTTCTCCACAAAAACATAAACGCAACTGAAGTTTGCGCAACTCGTTGCGTAGTGTATGGACAATCACATATTTTTTGGCAAACACAAAATTGCGCAAAATTTTCGCTTGTGTATGGGCTCCTTAACTCACTGTGCTTTGCATTGTACATGGTTACGTTGTAGAGCATTCGGCTGCAGCAAAGCTGCAAAATAGCTACGCTCATTCTAATCCAGGGGTAAGACTACAACGTATGACCAAACTTCGTCGAATTACCGCGATCAAATGATTAAAGTTAGATTATATTTATTTTTATCTTGAAATAGGAAATATATATAGTTAATGTCTAATTTGGATAAGCATTCTCTCTTGATGTAATATTCTTTAAGCATAAATATATGGTAGCAACGGCGTCAAATGGTAGCAACGGCCTCGGGAACCCTTGGTGGTGCCGGTACACCAAAGAGGTAAGTCCTGAGTAACGCCATCTGTAATCTAGTCTACGCGATTTAAGATCTTCCGCTATGCTATCGAATAGGCACCGACCCAGGCAACGGAATATGGAATTCGATTTTGGAACTTGCAACGTCAGAACGCACAACAGGACAGGCGCTCAGCGTTCGCTTTTATTATTCCTAAAAAAATATGACATAGCGCTCACCGCTTTACAGGAAACTAAGTGGACTCACAGTGGCATAATGGATCTCAGAACCCACACGATACTCTCCAGTGTTTCATCGAATGGAAGAAGAGAGTTCGGAGTTGCCAATGGGAGTGGAAAAGAAAATGAAATCACTGATTCTGGACTTCAAGCCAGTAAGTAATAGAATATGTACGGTTCGCATCAAAAAAAGACTACCTCAGGGGCCAATACAGATTTACCTAAAAGATGAGCCTAATTTTGTTGCTTTACGATATTTAGTCTAGGAGTAATGGAAGTTTAAGTAAATTTTAAAAAAATAAATTTTTTTTCGTAAACACCCTGTATTTCAGTGGATAGTGGGGATAGCCCCCCTCTCTAGAACAATTTTTTTCTCCAAACATATCCAGGAATCATCCCTGAAAATATTAGCCGCGTAGGCCTGTAGCGGCCCATACGGCCACTAATGTATGTTATCAACAACTGTAGTGACCATATGGCCACTAGCCAAAAATTGATTAAACTTTGTATAATTTTGTATTTATTTATTTTATACATATATTTACAAGTGATGAGTTTGATTAAGACTAAATTTTATATTGCAATGTTTCGCTTTTATAGGCTGGAAATAATCCATCGCCTACTTAAAGTAGCCGATGAAATATCTCCAGCCTGCTAATTATTTATTTATTATGGGGACCAGGTAGCTGCTATCATAGCCTACCTGGGTCCCATATTACCCCCCTTTCAATTAGAGCCTTACGTGAAAGGTCTTGTTGGCCAACCCAGCGAAGTTCCAGGCGATGTTGCTGGGGTACTTCTTTGAAGAGCTGTCTTCTTGGCCACTGGGCGAAGTTCCAGGTGATGCTGGGGTGCTTCTTTGAAGCGTTGTCTTCTCAGGCGATGTTGGGGGTTGATTTAGCAGCTGTAGCGGTCCTTCTTCTGGAACACCGTCCGTGTTCCGTCCGGGGTCACCAATGTAGCGGTCCTTCTTCTGGAACACCGTCCGTGTTCCGTCCGGGGTCACCAATGTAGAGGCCGTATGTCCACTACATAGTTAAATACTTGGGTTAGTGGACTTGCGGGCCTCTACAGGCCAACAAAGGATTTATTGAACGTCTGATGACCTTTGCATGTCGCTAATGAGTGCTTATGAGTACTTTAAATCTTTAAAACGGCGTTATCTCATGAATGGCAATTCATACGGGAAAATGTATATCTGTTTTTGTAGATAATCGCTTAATCTACAAACTTTGTGAACACTATTTTATGATAAGACTTACCGTTTAAGAGAGATTTGCAAAAAAAACTGATATTTTGACCTTTTGACCTTGAATAAAAAAATTTCCTCCCGACCGATCGCGTGTCAGTCTCGACATTTTATGTATAATGATGTTTTTAAGGTGTGTACCAATTTTCAGCAACTTTCCAATTATCTATCAGTCAAATATCTATTTTGACTGGACTGCATTTTACTTATCTGTGCTTATATGTTGGTATTGGAATGAATTGTAATGCAAAATGTTGTCGTTATACCTTCGACCTTAGGACCTTGCAATTAATCGAAGAGATGTTTCAAAAGTATACATTACGCATTCGAAGGATAATGTACGGAACCGACTCTACAAGGTTCCTATTCCGTACTGGATTGTTTTTGTGTCGCCTTTCATTCGCTTGTTTATTGTGTACATGCTACGTGTGCTAATTAATTTTTGGTAATATATTGTGCTTGATGTTTGTCTTCTTTTTGTTTATCGCCGCCGCTCATTTAAATTTTTGGGCTCAGCGCCAAAAATTTCTGTCTTTTGGCGACTGTCGTCGTTTATAAAATATATTGTAAACATTTTTGCCGTCCTTCCCAAGTGGCGCCCAGTGCAAATACACAGTCTGCACATATAGGGTGCCGCGGTACTGGTGAGGCAACATCTATCAAGATTTCTTGGCTGTTACAATAACTGCCCAGACCGTGATCAAAGTCAAAGGTCTGGGCTTAACATAAAAACAATCGGGTATATATACTTAGTATTCCATTGTTGCCTGTGAATTATATCCGTGAGAGGAAAAATTTAAACCTTACATTCCAATTAACAATTTGTAATTTTACTGAAAATTTATGTTCTAAAATTACGCCTCTTACTATAAAATTACAGTACAAAATATCAAGATTTTTTTAATACATAACATTGATAAATATACTAAAAAGTATTGTAATTTTCCTACATAAACGATTTAGAAAAATTGTGTAAAATATACGTCACGTTCATGTAATAAACATTTACATTATGGAGTATTGGAAATTCTCAATTTCTTTATGTGAAGTTACAAAATTTATAGTAAAATTGCAATAATAGTATAGTAAATTAGTATTTCATATCACGATTTGTAATTTTACTGTACATACATTTGCACTGTGAATTTACATATTTTTTTACAGTGTATCTAAAACTGTACCCTATCAACTTCCAGAGGAATGAGTCATCAAAGTCAAACTTTCTGTGTTTTTAACTAAAATATCAACTAAAACCACAGTTACGATAACTCGGCGGCCTCCGACATATTTTCTAGAACGTCATCCATCCACCTACTTCTTGGTCGTCCTACTCTTCTCCTACCATTAAAAATCCTGGCTAGCATTCTATTTTCTGAAGCTCGTACAACGTCACTGCCATCGCAGTCTATTCAATCTTATGTATATATAGCTGATTTTCTGTTTATTTGGTCAACGTCCAAGCCTCAGACCCGTATCATAGGACTGGGCGGAGTAATGTTTTATATGGTCAGACTTTGCATTGTCTTGAAATTTCTTTGTTTTTTAGTGCAAAATTGGTTTTATTTGCTGCTACGCATCGTCTATGGATGTCGTCCTTTATCTTATTTTCTACAGTAAGCATTGTTCCTAAATAGATAAAATTTTCCACAATTTCCACACTATGATCGTCAAAGCTGATACTTCGCCCTAATAGTTGTCCTCGTTTTGATACGATCATATACTTTGTTTTTTTATTTTACTCGTTTTGATGTTAACTTTGAAAATATCTTGGTATGCGGGCTCAAAAACTGCCGGAAGTATCCGGTATACCAATCAGCTGATAAGCAATAAAATCTGGTATACCGGATGTGACTTTGCATAAAACTTAGTAATTAAGTTTGTACGCGGTCACCACACCAACTTGCTACATGTAACGGTAAATTTTTACCCCTTATCACAACTTTCAAAGAGGTATGTCCGACCTTTTCGGCTTATTAAATCCACGCATACCAAGCTTATCTTGTTCGTCTAACTTCGAACTTTCGAGTACCAAAACATTTTCCAATTCCGTATGATAGGGCTTTTAGTGTCAGCGGCTCCCGGACTATTACATCTTGCGCTTTGCGTCCATTTATGACTATAGGCTCTATCAGATCCAAAGCAGAGAAGCAGAACCGTCGGCAGACAATTGTTTCTATTGGCTTACGCTGGTCAAGTGAGAAGAAAAGCAGAAGAGAATTCTGCCACTGCTTTTTATCTCAAATCCTAATTTTGCTGCATTTTTTGACATTTCAAACATCTTTCACTTTGCAAGTTGTTTTTAAATAATTAATGGACGCGGAAAATTAAGAGTTTATTTTTGTGTGTCATTTTACGGAGAAGTTATTATTATTAAAGAATAATTTACAAAGAATTTACTGTCAAATAAAACTTCTGCCGTCGCTGCTGCTTTACTTGGATCTGATTCAGCAGGCATAATTCTGCTTCTGCCTCTGCTATTTCTTCCAGAGCAATGTTAAAAAAATGGTGAGATCGCATCTCCTTGTCGCAGACCCGATTCTTGAGGAAAGTTGATTGAGTTACAACCTCGTTTATGTTTTTTACTTGATAGAATAAAACCTTACCAGTTTAGATAGGGCCCCAACTTTTTTTCGCCCCGGGGCCCCTAATCATGTAGCTACGCCACTGACCCTCATAAACGTCCATGCGCCCACAGAAGACAACACGGATGAACAAAAAGAAGAATTCTACCAAGATCTAACAAACGCCATCAATTAACCTAAGAGAAAGAGAAGAAGAACAGTCCAAAATCAACAGCAGAGCAAATTAAAAGCAGCGTAAAAGGAGCAGCAGAAGAGGCACTAGGCTGGGCCCCCAGATAGTCTAGAATTGACTGGTTTGATCAAGATTGTAGAGTCGCAATAGAAGAACGAAACCACAGCCACCGGGAGTACATTGCAAGGGCCTCGGTAGTCTAGGGAGTGAGGCGCTTGACTGCCATCCCAGAGGTGCCGGGTTCAAATCCCGACAGCACCACGGTCCTTCGCCTTTGCCGCCTTCTTTTTTCTTCCCTCCTTACATTCCTCATTCCCCCTGTCATAGCCTTCCGCTGGCACTGCCCCGCTCCACCAGCGCATGTCATTGGTTGGTTGGTGGAATTCAACTCGGTTCAGGAGGCATAGCACTCCAGCGAGTTGTTTCTCGTTGCGCCGATGCCAGAGTCGGAATAAGAAATAGTTGAAAGTAGGTGGTTGTGGCAGTTCCTTCCTACTTCTCTCTTTCCCTTTACCATCTATCGACTAGAGCTTGCTGGTCGACATTGCACTCTATACGAAGAAAAAAGATTGTCAACAGTACAAAGGACTTTCCCAGAGCTCTAGTCTTCCACATAAAAAAAGGGCCACAAGAGCAAGGTTAGAAGTCTTCAAGCAAAAAATAAGAACCGCAGATAAGCTCTGCAGAAAGAAGAAGAGAGAATACCTAAACAGTAAGAGGAAAACGTCATTCCTGAGAAGTGCATCAATAGCATCCTTTTCTGTACAATTACTTGAATATGCGGACGTCGTGAACATCGTGGGAAACTCCTTTTTGGCAGCAAAAGAAGTTTATGTCGAACTAAAAGAGGCGGCAAAGGACATAGTCCTGAATATCAACGAGGAGAAAACAAAGGTGATGCAACAATTCAGAGCTGGAAGATTTAGAATGGGAAGAAATATAACTATCGACGAACACAATCTAGAAGTATAGTCGATAAAACAGTCTACCTTGGGTCTACAATTACAAAAAGAAACAACGAAAAAGAAGAGATAACTAGACGAATCCTACTGGCTAATAGAGCCTTTTATGTCCAAAAAGAAATACTGAACTCAAGATTTGTGCACTGTAAAAAAAATATGTAAATTCACAGTCCAAATGTATAGTAAAATTACAAATCGCGGTATGAAATACTAATTTACTACACAATTATTGTAATTTTACTATAAATTTTGTAATTTCACATAAAGATATTGAGAAGCTCCAATACTCCATGACGTAATGTTGATTACATGAATGTGACCTATATTTTACACAATGTTGTGTATTTTTCTAAATCGTTTATGTAGGAAAATTACAATATTTCTTAGTAATATTTATCAATGTTATGTACTGAACTTTGTACTGTAATTTTACGGTAACAGGCGTAATTTTAGAACATATATTTTAAGTAAAATTACAAATTGTTCATTGGAATGTAAGGTTTAAATTTTTGATGGATTCAATAGAATACTAAGCATATATACCCGATTGTTCTTAAGTTAAGGTCAGACCTTTGACTTTGGTCAGGGTCTGGCCAGTTCTTGTAACAGCCAAAAAATTTTTGATAATTTTTGATGCTTAGGGCCGATGCACAATTAAAGCTTCAAGCTGCAAGCTTCAAAAATTAGGATAAAAGGGTTTGTACAATGATTCACATTCACAGCTTCAAGCTGCAGTGCTCAAATAAAGCAAAACTCAGATGAAGCTTTGTAGTTTGAAGCTTGCAGCTTGAAGCTTTCTTTGCGAATTGGTCCTTGCATGGTGAACAAAATGCTATTTTTATGTTTAGGGAGAGGGCATTCAGAAAAGTTTTGGAAATTTACAAAACTATGAAATGAAAGCTCCAATACTGATTGTATTTTTACATCGCACAAATAATGTATATTTACTACACAGTTGGTAAAAATAGGCAAAGTAGAATTGGAATATTCCTAATAATATATATTGTAAACTAGTTGGGACCCGGCGCGCCTATGCTGCTCCCATAAGCCAATAGTAGTAATCAGGTGATATGAATTTTCATACACAGATGAAGTATCTCAATGAACCACTTACTTTCTGTATTTTGGATAGCTGGGACCCGGTGTGCCTCGCTGTACCCAGCGTTTAAACATTTAAAATCAATCCAAACCTTCAAAAGTCAACTCTTCTTAACCATTAACGAAAAACTAACTATTCCTATAAAAGTTGGAGTCATTAGATTCAAAATACATTTATTTGGACTATCCAAAATTGCCTGTGTATTCTGTTAAAACCATGAACGTTAAAAGATTTAAAATTAATGCAAATAGCAGCATCAAGCACTCGAAATTCGAGGGCCATTTTCTAAAGCTTTTTTTAATTTAAATCTAGAAGTCTTCAATAACAAAATTTTTCGAGAACAATAAAACAAAATCGAAAAATGAAACAAATATTTTATAGTTGGAAAAAACAATGCCAAAAAACCAACTTTTATTTTCTCTTATATTGCGAAATTGTGTTCGTCAAAACATGTGAAATTAATGCAAATATTGAAAATCAAATTATTCGCAATATCTAAAAAAAGAACCAATACTTATTTCTGTAAAATTTGGAGACATTAGATTCAATATGCTTTCATACTAAGTGTGACCAAAATCCCCTATGTACATATGTATTCTTTTACAAAACTTGCTGGTAAACTATGTTTTTGGTTTTGTTTTCCGGCGAATAAGGCATTTAAAATTAATCCAAATCTTCAAAATTCAACTCTTCAACAAATATTTATAACCATTAACGAAAAAGCAATTATTCCTATAAATGTTCGAGAGTTTGGATATTGGTTTGTTTGTCTAATTCTGCGAAGTATGTCTTCAGTCATGCCGTTCTTGTGTTTTTCCGGCAAAACCGATGGTTCTGTTGGGTATCAATATAATTGTGAAAAGTTGCAAATGCTGCATCAGTAAGTGTCAGATCCCAATGATTGTCCTCTTTCAGCAATTGCAACTCGCGACATGCATCCTGAAATGTATTGAATATTTGACCATTGACTGTTCGTAAAAATTCGAAAGTCGTTGGTCCTGGAACATTCAGCAACAACAAACGCAAAAAGAAACATTCACGTTGTTTTGGATGTACTGTGTAAAGTCGTCACAATGTCTTTGCTTTCAATACGGGTGCGATAGTTGGATGTGGTTCGCCTTGTCTACGTGGTTTCCATTTTTTACCTGATTTGTTCCATGTATAATAGCGAGGGACGTCGGTATTAGTCTAAGAGCCAGAGCCGAGATTTTAACTTCATCCGTAATATGGACAAACTTTACGGTAATATCTTCCGAAGGTAAGGGTGATAACGATCCTACGCAGGCGGACAGCTCAATAGGGGCGGAGGCTAGAAATAATGGGTCAAAGTAACCCCTTTTTTTTTAAATTAACCTCATCGATATAGTGCACGAAAATTTGCAGAAAACTTAGATCAAAATAAACTAAATCCAATTCCAAATGGGCGGACACGTAAGTTGGGGCAAAACGGGTGGCGGACAGGCGTGAAGTACCCCTAAATTTATGAAAGAAAACGTCATCAGTAATATGTCCGCCATTTACACTACCCAATTGTGTACATTTAAGACACAATATGCCAAAAGGGCGGACAGCTAAGTAGAGGCGATCAGCTGTAAAACGAGGTTACATGAGGTACTTAAAGAACTAAACTTTAAATGAACGAAATATAAAATTTTTTTTTTTAACTACGTGCCAGTAGATACACCCCACTGATAATGGCACCTTTTACTAATTTGGGTAAGGCGAACTCAATAAAAATAAAACCAACCCTCTAACTTGATCGGAAACTACCCCAGGACAACCCTTATTACAAAAATTGAGTGCTTTGCACTTGCTTATGCAAATAACCCCCAACATTTTGGAAAACGCATCATCAGTAATATGTCCGCCATTTGCACTACCGTATTGTGCGCCATTTAAGACACAATATGCCAAAATGGCGGACAGCTAAGTAGAGGCTATAAGCTATAAAACGAGGCTGTTTGAGCTGCGTATCCGAACACGTTATTGCGTATCGCAGGAGGAGGCGTTTATACATAACTACAATATTATTAATGTGTGTATTAATTAATAATAGTTATTAGTGCGTAATAAGTACCTTGCAAAAAATTATTAATAAAAATCAAGATGGGTAAAATATTAAAAAAAATTTTAAGTGTAGTTTTGTAAATTTTTTTATTAAAATTAAGATATAGAAATGCCAAGTTAATTTAGAAGTTCCCTGGGCCTTCCAATCTGTCGCAGCTGAAGAAAAGATTTTCTCATAGTCCTTAAATTTTTTTCTGTTTAATGATGTGAACAATTTGTAGCAAGAACCATGGTATCCACTCACATTATCAACTGTTTCGGGTAAAACAATATCACTGTATTTCAAATTACATATTACACGAATTTTTAATTTGTCTCTGCACGTTTTTAAAGTACTCTCGGTAAATTTTATAACACCGGTTTTTTCGCTACAATTAATATTGAGAAAGCACGCGGCTTCAGCTGTTTGCTTTGCCATCTTGGACACCGTTGGTCTAGTAAATCGTTGTAATATAACGACGTTCGGCAGTATTTCATATCCCTGTCTATTTCTCTTTCTTTCTTTCTCGGGCCACCTCCACGACGGCAAGGCTACGCTCCCCACACTTATAGGGCTGACATATTGGAAGGCCCAGGGAAATTTTAAATTGACTTGGCATTTTTATATCTTAATTTTAATAAAAATGTTTACAAAACTACACTTAACATTTTTTTTAAAGTTTTACCCATCTTGATTTTTATAAATAATTTTTTTGCAAGGTAGTACAGTACAGATGTAATATTGATGCGCCAAAAATTCTTGGAAGGAAGATTTTTCATAAATCGTTAATGGAGCATAAAAGAAGCTTAACTTTAAATTTGATGGATATTTCGAGTGGACGTTTTTTGGAAAACTCAAAAAGTTTTTGAAAAGCGTTTTTCTCTGAATCTACGCATTTTAGAGAAAAGTTGTTTAATCAAAAAATGTAGAGGACATTGTTACCTACAATTTGTTTCATAGAGGTCAGGCTGTACAACTTCAAATACAGAAGCTAGGTGGCGCCAAAGTTTCCAAAAAAGTGTTCTTTCGGTTTTTGTCCCAGAAAAAATAGTTTTTTTTACAAAAGTGTAAATCAGTAAAGTGTTCCTCTTAAAAATGTCTACAACATTTATTTAAACTTTTTTTCCCTCCGACTTACCGTTCCAAAGTTATAGGCAGTAAATGCTACGCTGCGTAGTTAACGGTGCTATTGTTACTAAGAAGCGTCCATTTTTCAGTTGGTATGCATACATAACGACATAATTAATTTTATAATTTTATTTATACTATCTTTTATTAGTGATTGAAATTACAAATTCTTCATTTTTATTCGTATTACTAATACACCATTCTATTTTATTATTTCTGTTGTGTCAAAAAAATATATCATACGCATTACCCACAGCTTGTCTCAAAAATCTGTTAGTATTGATCACAATAATACATTGTTCATTGGAGTTGAACTTTAAAACAATAATAATTATTAAGAGTTGTTGTTAATCAGTTTAAACAATCATAGCTCATTCAATGGCAACGTACCAATTATAACTGTACTCAAATTAACCTGTGTGCCGTCTTCAGAGCACAATTCTCACACTTCAGCACGCTATAACTTTGGAACGGTAAGTCGGAGGGAAAAAAAGTTTGAATAAATGTTGTAGACATTTTTAAGAGGAACAATTTACTGATTTACACTTTTCTAAAAAAAACTATTTTTTCTGGGACAAAAACCGAAAAAACACTATTTTGGAAACTTTGGCGCCACCTAGCTTCTGTATTTGAAGTTGTACAGCCTTACCTCTATGAAACAAATTGTAGGTAACAATGTCCTCTACATTTTTTGTTTAAACA
Organism: Thereva nobilitata; assembly: GCA_963855945.1. Classification (NCBI taxonomy): domain Eukaryota; kingdom Metazoa; phylum Arthropoda; class Insecta; order Diptera; family Therevidae; genus Thereva; species Thereva nobilitata. The sequence goes on from OY979695.1 coordinate 126,747,169, forward strand.
ACTTTTCTCTAAAATGCGTAGATTCAGAGAAAAACGCTTTTCAAAAACTTTTTGAGTTTTCCAAAAAACGTCCACTCGAAATTTCCCTCAAATTTAAAGTTAAGCTTCTTTTATGCTCCATTAACGATTTATGAAAAATCATCCTTCCAAGAATTTTTGGGCGCATACCCCGATTTTCCAGTTCAGCTGTACTGTACTAGGTATTTATTGCGGACTAATAACTATTATTAATTAATACACACATTAATAATATTGTAGTAATGTATAAACGTATTTGAGAACGGCAATTATATTACTTACTCGCAGGTGTAGGACGCCTCCGCCTGCGATACGCAAAAACGTGTTCGGATACGCTGCTCAAACAGCCTCGTTTTACAGCTTCGCCTCTACCTAGCTGTCCGCCATTTTGGTATGTTGTGTCCTAAATGGCGCACAATACGGTAGTGCAAATGGCGGACATATTACTGATGATGCGTCTTCCAAAATGTTGGGGGTTATTTGCATAAGCAAGTGCGAAGCACTCAATTTTAGTAATAAGGGTTGCCCTGGGGTAGTTTCCGATCAAGTTAGAGGGTTGGTTTTATTTTTATTGAGTTCGCCTTACCCAAATTAGTAAAAGGTGCCATTATCAGTGGGGTGTATCTACTGGCACGTAGTTAAAAAAATTTTTTTTATATTTCGTTCATTTAAAGTTTAGTTCTTTAAGTACCTCATGTAACCTCGTTTTACAGCTGATCGCCTCTACTTAGCTGTCCGCCCTTTTGGCATATTGTGTCTTAAATGTACACAATGGGTAGTGTAAATGGCGGACATATTACTGATGACGTTTTCTTTCATAAATTTAGGGGTACTTCACCCCTGTCCGCCACCCGTTTTGCCCCAACTTACGTGTCCGCCCATTTGGAATTGGATTTAGTTTATTTTGATCTATGTTTTCTGCAAATTTTCGTGCACTATATCGATGAGGTTAATTTAAAAAAAAGGGGGTTACTTTGACCCATTATTTCTAGCCTCCGCCCCTATTGAGCTGTCCGCCTGCGTAGGATCGTTATCACTCTTACCTTCGGAAGATATTACCGTAAAGTTTGTCCATATTACGGATGAAGTTAAAATCTCGGCTCTGGCTCTCCGACTATATATAACAATGTTGTTGCGAATTGCCCGAAAATATCAAGTTCTTCGCACAGTGTGAAAAATTCAGTAAGCGTAGTTTTTGGTGGCTTTAAAGCTCGTTGGAGAGCATTTTCTTCAGTGAAATATACACGTTGACCGTTTTTAAGATGTACCGCAATCTGAGGCATAATGAAAAACTCGACAATTATATATTTTCTTATTAACACTTTACTTAATCGCACCAATTAAAAGCTTTTACGCATTTTTCGGTGGAAGTATATAAAGAACAATGGATGCTAATATTTTACAGGTTTCCCAATGTTTACAAATACTACAAATGTGATGTGCAAGATGAGAATGATGGAGAATATAATCTTGCACCTTAAAGATGTTAATAAGATAATGTTTAAGTGTAATTTTCAATTATCTATATAAAAATCAATTGCCGTTCGTCAGTTTCACAAAAACTCCAAAAAAGCTCGCCTCAATACAGGGGTGGTTTAAAAAAAATAAGAAAAACCCAAAGGAACTACTGAAAATTCTAAAAAATTTGTCATTTTGGGAGTTTTCACTGCAGATTAGTTTTATTAGCTTCATGGCCTACCCATATATTGTTTGACAGCTGCGTAAATGTGAAATTGTCATTAAATTGGGGTTTTTGAGAAATTACCGATTTAATTTAATGACAATTTCACATTTACGCAGCTGTCAAACAATATATAGGTAGGCCATGAAGCTATTGAAACTAATGTGAGGTGAAAAATCCCAAAATTACCATTTTTTTTGGTTTTGCAGCTGTTCCTTTTGGTTTTTTGAAAGGGTTTTTTTTCTAAAACCACCCATGTATTGAGGCGAACAAAACAAAAAATAAAATATTGAAATCGGTCGAGCCATTTTCGAGTTTTTGCGGACTAACGCATTTATATATATATAGATTTAGAAAACTGCTTGTGAATAAAACTTCCAGTACTATTTTTGTAAAATTACCACAGAAATTTTTTACAGTGTGTTCAAAAAACGAAACTGAGGAGCGTCGGAACAAAAACCGATAAATCACATTTAAGTTTTTTTTGGGAAATTGAAAAAATCTGTGCAAGTATATGGCTTTATAATTTAGAGGTGAACGAAGTTTACCAATTTATTGGTGTTGATAACACAGTGTGGAAACCTAAATACCACATTCCTGTGTGCGGTACCTGTTGAGATATTATAAAAAACAAAATGGATTTATCGGTTTTTAATCAGACTAATTTGATATATCATTGGATATAATTGGATACCCTTGGCCCAATCTACACTAGTATTCCTTCAGCAGCAGCAGAAACGGTTTTTTATGAGAGAGGTATAGAAAGAGCATAAGAGGTTAGTGCAGTAACATGTTCACCAGAAAAATTCGGCCTAAAAACTTAACCCATTCACAATGTGCTTCTGCTTACTCTTATTACTCGTGGATACCAAATATAATTATCGAAACGCACGTAGATATCTCCGCGTAAAGACAAGAACGTTACCCGCGATGAAAGAATACCAGTATAGACCAAGATTAAGTTGTAAAACCGGTTCTGCTGCTGCTGAAGGAATACTAGTGTTGACACCCTCAATGGATTTATCGGTTTATGTTCAGGTCAGTGATTTTGGGAAGGTTTTTGAAGCAGATTTAGCCGTTTCTGAACAGGTTCGATGAACGATGGTTATGAATATGTACGAAAACAACCAATTGCCATCATAAAAAAAAATAATGTCAAAATGGGATTTATCGGTTTTTGTTCTGGCGCTCCTCAACTGTCACTCTACAAAACAGTAATACGACCAGTATTGTGCTATGGCAACGAGACTTGGACTATGACCCAGGACATAGAAGAACGAGTTTACAGGTTTGAGAGTAAAGTCCTCAGGTGCATAATAGGCCCAACAAGAGAGGATGGAATATGGCGAAGGAGATTCAACAGCGAGTTGTATGAAATTTTTGATGACCCAGAAGTCGCAACTTTAATAAAAATTAACAGACGGTCACATAGTCAAGATGAAGAACAATCGCATCCCAAAACGGCTTATGATATCAGAAATTTCAGGAAATAGACCAGTAAGCAGACCCAGGAGGAGATGGATAAGCTCTGTGACGGCTGACGCAGAGGCAATGCGCAACCTCCGGAGCTGGAGACTAGCTGCAAGGAACCGTCAAACTTGGAGAAATGCCCTAGAGGAGGCCAAGGCTCGATTTGGGCTGTAGTCCCATTAGATGGATGGATGGATAAATTTATTATAATTTATCTTTGGTTCAAACGAAGTTACTATTGAACGTTAGCTGCAATGCAATGAATTTAGCAATAAAGTATTGTTTTGCCAAATGGGAAATTAAAATCAAAAATAACTACAAATTGATCTACTCTACAAAACTCCTGATCTTTGATAATGATGTGAATACCAAAGTTAAATAATCCACACACCAAATTCAAATAAACCTTCCAACTGCAACGATTTAGGCGTTACGGACTTAAAGTGTTTGCATGATTTCTTCTTACTCAAAAATGAATATCTTTTCACACTAAATCCTTAACCTGAACGCATTTTTTTCTCAGCAAATATGAATTCACTTCCGTTTGCGGATACGATATTACATACCATATTTACTCTAGCAGTTGACTTTTTCCTTGTTAATAATACTGAATCACCATGATATGAATTCCAGTATTTTGCACTTGGTAGCATATATTCCAAATATAATTTATAGACACAGCAGTCAAATAGAATTCCTTGAATGAAATGAGCACGAACAATAAATTCCATTAGAGGGATTACCCTTACCCATCAGGATCGCAAGCGAGTTATCAGTTTATGGCGGACTAAAATCAACAAAAGATAGAGACCCTCTTCATTATGATTGTAATCCTGAGAAGTACTTTAATAAGTTCGCTCCCCTTTTGTGATTTCCCCCGGTGATTGTGATTGTATGCGGGCGATAGGACTAACGTAGGCACCATATGGAATTTCGATTGCCATAGCACATAACACTTTCGGCACTTTTGATTGCTGCATCTGATAATTACCTTTAATTAAAGTCAATTTTCTGTGTTGTTAAACGATAAACCGTTATCGGCACGTTATTGAACTTCACAAGACTTTTTAAAATGAAATATAGCGTTGAATAGAGTAAATTCAGTTACGATAAAATATTTTTTTATTGAGCTTTCGGTGTAAAGGGAAATGTATTAATCGGAACTCCACTTTAGATGTTAAAAAAACTGCCTTTGACATTTCCGAAGCCCATCAAATAAAACCGAAATAATTTCGGATTGTTTAGTTATGGCAAGCACGTCCCTGTTTGCTTTCACAGTCCGTGATATTTCTCCCAAATTAATGACAAGCAATTGCCCCACAGTTAACGCCGAGAATTTGCGTTGAGTGGGTGGAATGCTTACAGGAAATTCAACAAAAATTAAGATTAATTTTGCATAAATTGTGGCCTTGTCCTTTTAGAGTATTTCTTTCTTGATTGGTTCACACTTCTTGCGTGGAAAAATATTCCTTTTAACATTTATTGAACCTTTATTGGAATATAGATGGTATATGTATATATTAAGATAACTTTAATGTTAAATTTTACTTGGCCCTTCCGAACAACAAGGCTTCTGACAAAATATCAAAAAAAAATTTATTCCATCTGAACTATCTTGGCTAGACAATGTAGCAAGGGCGGCGGAGCGCGTGGGGATGCAAGGAAAAGTGCACACACACTTTCACTTTGGGTGGGCAAATCCACACCCAAAATATTTCATCCCAGAACGTTTAGTGCAGGCACAGGGCGGAATTGAGTGTGCAAAATGTGAGGATCGCATTCAGTGCTGTCACTTTACTATAATTGTAGTAGATCTACTCCACATTTTTTGTTTTGCGAATTAAGTGGCCACTTTTCTAATTCTACTCCACTTTTCGAAATCTACACAATCTATTTTTCTTATTAGATTTTCATGCAAGAGCATCTTAATAATGTCTTATTAATTGAATTATGTTGAATTATATATTACATATGTTATTTATTTATGTTATTGATTTTGTTAAATATATTCAATGAAAGACGAATATGTTTAAGCCTTTTATTTAATAGTCCAGTAAAATAGTATTTTAAGCAGGAAAATTTTGGGGTAGTTTTGATTTCTTTGGTTTTTTATGTATTTTGGGGTGCTGAATCCGAATCTGAGGTTTGCTGACAAAATTTCGTGACGGAACATTGAGAAAAATGCAAAAATATGAAAAAGTTCGGACTTTTCGCGGGCTTTTGCTTATAACTCGGAAACAAGTATTTCTATCCGACTCCCCGTTTTGGTTCTAGCGCTAGTTGAAAATTTCCATATTTTTCGTAGTCAGCAAAAACCCGATTTTCCAATTGACAACGCTATTATACAGGGTGTATCCGTTAAGTTGACAAAGCTGTTGATAGGTTTTGGTTGAACGAGCAAAAAATCTTTTGGGAGTGGGGCGGAAATCGTAACGGTTTAGCCGCTAGGGCATTTTGAATTTTTTTCTTTAGAGTTTTACATATCACCCTGTATTTTTGTAACCCTATGACCTATTTTCATGAGTAAGGTATCAGTGTACGCAGAATACTCCCACCTATCTAAAACTGTAAAAGTCAAGGTTCCACCCTATCAAATTCCAGAGTAACGAGTCATCAAATTTTAGGTTTTTTTAAACCGAAATACACATTTAATAGAATTTGAAGCTTAAAGTTGGAAAAACAATTTTTTACAAATGCTTTCATTTCCAGTAGATTTAGGGATAGTTTTACCCCTTTAATAGTACCCCTTATCAAAAAATTTGACTTGATTTGGTATAAATCAAACACCCTAGCAAATAAATATTGAAAAAAGTGTATTTCATTGGATTATTTTTGATTATTATTGAAATTATCGCGAAAAACCCTTAAAAAGAGGTATGTTTGCATTTTTAACGATGAGGCCATATTTTAGGAATGCGGGACCCTGATTTTCGTAATCAGCGACCCACAAAACTTATAGGGAACGAGTTTCAAAGCGGGGTGTTACGTTTCGACGTGAACTATTAACGTAAGTTCAATACAATTTTTTAAACTTTAAAGGCGTCTGGCGGGGGGTTTCCACTATGCAAACCGTCTGGCACTGGAGGACGTGACTTCTAATAGTAGAGGAAATATCAAAAAATCAGAATTTATAAAATTACGTAAAGAGACATCAACTTTCTGCACATTTGCTACCTCCTTCCTGCCAAAGCCACTGCGGCTCAAGGTTGTTAGTAGCCAAACGTTGTTACCTGCTGTAGTGTCCTTACGCAGAAAAATTTTCAACGTTTATACTATGACGTAAGTCTGGCTCTATCAATAATACAGAGTATTTTATGAAAAAAAAAGGTGTTTTTAGCTGAAATTTTAGTTTAAAAAATCCAAAAATTTGATTTTGATGACTCATTACTCTGGAAGTTGATAAGGTGGAACCTTGACTTTTACAGTTTGTAGAGATGGGAGTATTCTGCGTACTCTGATACCTTACTCATGAAAATAGGTCATAGAGTTACAAAAATACAGGGTGATATGTAAAACTCGAAACAAAAAAATTCAAAATGCCCTAGCGGCTAAACCGTTACGATTTCCGCCCCACTCCCAAAAGATTGTCTGCTCGTTCAACCAAAACCTATCAACAGCCGGCCGCTTTGTAAACTTAACGGATACACCCTGTATAATAGCGTTGTCAATTGGAAAATCGGGTTTTTGCTGACTAAGAAAAATATGGAAATTTTCAACTAGCGCTAGAACCAAAACGGGGAGTCGGATAGAAATACTTGGGTAGTGAGATTTGTAGGAAATTTTGTTCTCTTTCATTTAGTATGTTATGGACGAAAAGTTGATAGTTTCCGAGTTATAAGCGAAAGCCCGCGAAAAAGTCCGAAATTTTTCATATTTTTGCATTTTTCTCAATGTTTTGTCACGAAATTTTGTCAGCAAACCTCAGATTCGGATTCAGCACCCCAAAATACATAAAAAACTAAAGAAATCAAAACTACCCCAAAACTTTCCACTAGGGGCCCTTTTATTCACAAATTCACTGGATTATAAGGGAAAAACTGAAAAATGTAGGAATATTAATATCAACAACTGCATATTGCGGTCATTGGGCATTTTGCTGCCGACGGGGGTTTTTTTGCTCTTCCATGTAATGAAATCGGTATCTACTCTGTAAAAGTTAAATCTACTCCCCTTTTTCGGTCAAAATACTCCACAGTTAACGCTGAAAAGTGACAGCGCTGACCGCATTCCGTCAACAGATTTCAGTTGAGAATAGCTCAAAGATGAATAATTCGGATGTTGCTGGTCCATTTTTGGGTCCAATTTTTTTTACCCCCTCTTTTCTTATTGGGACTTCCACGACTTCCGTGGCCCGCTTTTTGACAAAGGATTTTGATGAAGCACTACAAAATAAGACGAAAATATATAATAAAATTTTTCGATATCACGCTTAGTTTTCGAGAGATTGACACTTGAAGTGAGGCAGTGGGTCTAGCCTCATAGGGGTCCTATGTTTTTATTTAGTTTATATCATGCAACAACACAATCATGCAATAGAGTTAACCCTTCTAATTCAGAAGGTTCACTTCTTAGCTGGGCCAAGAAAAATTTACCAGCTCAGCACAAGTAGCACTGAGATAGGCTCAACTAAAGCATTCAACATATATATTTAATATGCAATCCCGAAAGGGTCACACCTCGCACATTTTTATATGCGAGATGTGGCCCGCCAGAGATTGCACATTCAATTAAAACAGAAAGAAATGCAATACACAAAGAAGCGTGCAAGAAAAGTCACTCGAGTGAGATTAAAAAGACTCCTTTTAAGGACCTCCTTGCAATGCTCACGCTAAAAACATCACAGGACAGCACAGCACGAGAAATCAAACGTGCAAAAACAAAGAAAGAGTTGGACACGCAGGGGGTCACGCCACATTTAAAAGAGTCCTTTTAAGGACATCTTCACTAGTTTGCATGCTAAAAACACTCCTATTATTGTTAACGTTTAAAAGCATGCGATTAACCGGTTCGTATAACCCATAGTTGGTGTTAGATGAATTAATGTACAAGAGAGGTTGACCTCTCAGGTTATAGTTATTCATTCTAAATGACGTACGGCCTCGTAAGAAGTCTGAGTCCACCTTATCATTCAATAACCGATGAACGAATATAACGTCAGTGACCTCGCGACGCCTATGGAGAGAGCTTAAGTTGAGCAATTTAAGGCTGGCCGCACACATACGGTTTCCGTGTTCGGTTTCCGAATACGGAATTCCGACTCGGGATTCCGTGAGCCTAGCGCAGACGTTCGGTTTTTTGCATTCGGAATTTATACTGCCAGTACGTACAGTGACGCGCGAGTTATGTACACACCACCAGGCAACGTGACATTATCAGAAGATAATGTGATGATACCTGATCTATCTGAGACTCGACGTAAGTTGAGTATATTCTGACCATTCTCATAGAAAAGTGCATATCTTGCAAAACAGGCACTTATGAGAATTTGCTCAAAAGAAGCTTCCCATGCAAAATGATTCCTTTTATTTTTGAACAGTAGAATTAGAGTAATTACATTTTTTAGTCAGTCTAAGCTCGGCCGGCAATTGTTTAACATTTAAAAATAAATTTGTAGTCGGAAAAGTTGTGTGTTTTAATTCGTATTTATTTTGTTTGATTTTAAATTCTTTTTCTTAATAAACCAAATAATCAAAAACCGTATCTGGCGCAGTCGTGGTAGGATCTCTATCGGAAGAAAAGAGATTTAGTGAAACGAATCAATTAATTTTTGGTGAAAAAGAAAGTTTAATTAACAAGTTAAAAGAATAAATAAAGAAAACTCAATAGTACATATTAGTACATATTGATACAAGTGAAGTTTTCTCAAATTAAAGTGGGCTACGAAGTAAGCCAAAGAGAAATTTAGGGGCTTGCGGAGAAACAACACATTAGTGAAAACCTCATTAAAACAACACCAAAATTGACCGACAAAGGTATCGAGGAATTGTTTTCGATCAAAGACGCAACATGGCTGAACCACAGGAGCCAAATCCAATTGAACAGTGCTTAGTGGCTTTGACTCGATTAGTTGTACAAAATAATCAACCACAAAATTGGAGATCCAGGATCGAGAAGGAGATTCGTTATCTCCCAACTTTTAAAGGAGAAGGAGGTACGCTACCATCATTTATCGACGCTGTTACCAGGACATTAGCAGACTATGGAAACGAAGCAAACAGGGTATTCGAGATAATATACAACATAAAAATTGAAGGCAGTGCAAAAAGTTTACTTAGAGTGAATCCCCCAGCTAATTGGGACCAGTGTAAAGAACAGCTGAAACGACACTACAAAGCAACAAAGGATCAATTGACTATAACCAGAGAAATTGGAAGTTTAAAAGTGAGTAGTATTAAAGATTTAGATATAAGATTAAGACAGATGGTAGAAGATATAACAGAATATGCAGCTTTTGACGATAACGGTGCAGTGACTTTAGAAATATTTAGTGGAATGCTAGTGCAAAAAGTAAAAGAATTAGTGTCAGGTGCTTTAGCTTATGCCATTATGACTAAATTTCAATTAACGGAAATAAGGCAAATTATTAGTACTTTTATAGGGCAAGATCAAGGTAATTTAAATATAAGTTTATTAAATAAAATTTTTAATAAAAATAATGATAGGAAATTTAATAATCAACAACGTAACAATAACTTAAATGAAAATCGAAATCAAAAATCAAATTTTCAATATGGAAAAGAACAGTATAGACGTTTCAATAATAATTATATTAATAATCAATCAAGATTCTACTCAAATATCAATAATCAGCAAAATAATAGAACGCAACAATCTAGACGAACTGACCAAAGATACAATGAAAATCAGCAAAACAGACAGAGACAAGAACCGATGGAAGTAGACAATATAAGTAGAATAGAAACAAATACGATAGATAATACTTTTTTTATAAACTAGCCTCGGAAGACAATAAAATTTACGTGACGTTAACAATACAAGAAAAAAAATGTTTAGCATTCGTAGATCCCGGTTCTACAATTAGTATATTAAACGAAAATAAAATCCCGGCATGTAAATATCAGATAATAAACCAGACCTTCACAGTTATTAATACTATAGACGGTCAAGTTAATAAACCTAATAAAATAGTAGCAACAGTATGTCCTACAGAATTCAAATATCCTAATAATGCAAGAATGAGATGGGTTGCGATGGCACTAGAAAAACCATATGATTTATTAGTAGGTATGGATTGGGTCAAGAAAAATGTAAAAGAAATTAGTATAGAAGATCAAGAAATTAGAATGACCAATGGAGTGAGTCTTCCATTCTTAACTAAAACCAATCAAACTGAGGTTAATGTTTTAGAAGTAAGCGGAGTACAAGATGTCCAGTTGGGTCATTTGAACGAAAAAGAGAGAATTATTGTCGATAGACTAATACGAAAATATAGTAATCTTTTGTTTAAAGAAGGGGATATTTTGACCAGTACAAATACAGTGGTCCATGAAATAAAAACCACTACAGATCAGCAGATTAATTCGAAACTTTATCGTTACCCACCGCGACATGAAACGGAGGTAAGACGACAATTAGTTGAAATGGAAAAACAGGGAATAATTAGGAAAAGTAAAAGCAGGTATAGCTCGCCGATAATAATAGTGCCTAAAAAGAAAGACAATTCGGGAATACAAAAGTATCGGATAGTCGTGGATTATAGAAAATTAAATGAAATAACTATCGACGATAAATATCCACTACCGAACATCGATAGTATTCTAGATAAATTAGGAAAGGCGCAATATTTTAGTACATTAGATATGGCTAAAGGGTACCACCAGATTTTGGTAGGCGCAAATGATATTGAAAAAACCGCTTTTGTCACTCCCTCAGGTTTGTACGAGTATGTACGAATGCCGTTCGGGTTAAAGAACGCCCCGGCGACATTCCAGCGATTGATGAATGAAATACTTCGTGAGTACATCAATCAAATATGTGTAGTTTATCTGGATGATGTTTTAATCTTTTCAACAACCTTAGAGGAACATGAAAAATCGTTAGGTAAAATATTTGCAAGACTTCAGGAGCATAACCTGAAAATACAAGTGGACAAATGTAGCTTTCTAAAAAAGGATACTGAATTTTTAGGGCACGTCCTCACAGTAGATGGTATAAAACCAAATCCGGAAAAAATAAAAACAATACAAGAATTAGAGATACCAAAAACTGAAAAGCAATTGAGAGGATTCCTAGGGGTTACAGGGTATTATCGAAAGTTTATTAAGGATTATTCAAAAACTGCATATCCAATGATTAAATATCTTAAAAAGGATAATAAAATTAATCCAGCGGATCCTCAGTACATATCAGCATTTGAAAACCTAAAAAGTTTAATAAGTTCACACCCAATCTTAAAATATCCAGAATATGACAAACCATTTGTAGTGACTACAGATGCTAGCGATCATGCAATCGGAGCAGTCTTGTCACAGGAAGGTCACCCAGTCTGTTATATTTCAAGAACACTAAATAGCCATGAAAAAAACTATTGTACAACTGATAAGGAATTTTTGGCAATAGTTTATGCAGTGAACTACTTTAGACCATACCTATACGGTAACAAATTTAAAATAGTAACAGACCACATTCCAATAAAATACTTAAATAACAAGTATAAAGGAAAAGAGTTCTCACAACGCCATCAAAGATGGTTATTGAAACTTCAAGAGTTCAATTATGATATCGAATATTTGCAGGGTAAAGAAAATAAAGTAGCGGATTTTTTGAGTAGATTAGAAAATTCAAAACGAATAAATGAAGAAAATGAGGTAGAATCTAACTTAGAATTATCTGATACAATACATTCAGTAGAAGAACAGAGATTAGACCACATAGGTATTAAAAACGATATCTATATTAATAAAAGAAAGTTTCTGTATGTATGTACGTATGTATGTATGTACGTATGTATGTATGTGTGCGCTGTAGCGGGCGCACCAGTCATCGCAGAGCTTTGAAATTTTGCACGAAAGTCCGTTGGGGTCTTCCCTGAAACACCTCGAAGCCCGATTTTCGAAATTCAAAATGGCCGCTGAAAAATGACCGAAATTCAAAATGGCTACTCAAATATGAATTCGCAAATTGTGTTCCGATTTCAATGAAAGTTGGTATCTAGGGGTTTTTAAGGTCGCTAATAACGAATTTGTGGTCAAAACTTATAAATTCAAAATGGCCGCGCCAATATGGCCGACGAATTTGCCAATTGTGATCCGATTCCAATGAAAATCGGTATCTGGGGTTTTTTGAGGTAGCAAATAGCGAATGTTTGATCGGACCTTATAAATTCAAAATGGCCGCGCCAATATATTTATTTATTTTTCATGCAACACACAATCATGCATATAGAGTTACCCTTCTAATTCAGAAGGTACACTTCTTAGCTGGGCCAAGAAAAATTTACCAGCTCAGCACAATTAGCACTGAGATAGGCTCAACTAAAGCATGCAACATGTAAATTGAATATGCAATCCCGAAAAGGTCACACCCCGCACATTTTTATATGCGAGGTGTGACCCCCCAGAGATTGCACACTCAATTAAAACAGAAAGAAATGCAATACACAAAGAAGCGTGCAAGAAAATTCAGTCAAGTCAGATTGAAAAGACTCCTTTTAAGGACGTCTTTACTAATGCTTACGCTAAAAACATCGATATTTCTATTCACATTAATGAACATGCGATTAACAGGCTCGAATCTGCCGTAATTCGTGTTAGAGGAGTTGGTGTGTAAGAGAGGTGGCCCTCTCAAATTGTATCTACTCTCTCTAAACGACGCACGGCGACTCAGAAAACCTGAGTCAACCTTTCCATTAAGGAGCTGATGAACAAATACAACATCGGCAACCTCACGACGCCTGCAAAGAGAGCTTAAGTTGAGTAACTTAAGCCGAGATTCATATGGTGGAAGAGCTATTGGGTCATCCCAAGGAAGATGATTCAGTGCGAATCGAACGAACCTCCTTTGAACTGACTCAATTCTTCCGACGTGCGAAGAGTAGTGAGGAGACCAAACCTGGGACCCATACTCGAGTAATGGTCTGACAAGAGAGATATAAAGGTGTTTAGTAATCAAGGGGTTATTGAGTTCTTTAGACCACCTTTTTATAAAACCCAGGACTAAACTACCTTTGGAAGCAATATAGTTAATGTGGGCAGAAAAATCGAGTTTACTATCAAATCTAATCCCGAGATCTTTTACAAAATTAACACGACGGACACTCTCGTTAGAAAAGGTGTAGTTAAAAATTATAGGAGTACGACTTCTCCCAAAAGTCATGGTTTCACATTTACTAATATTGAGAACCAGGTTGTTGTTCACACACCAAGAGTAAAAGGTGTCAAGGTCAGCTTGCAAAAGTTTGCAATCCTCGATACTTTTTATGTGACGATACAATTTGATGTCATCAGCGTAAATCAAGATTCTACAGTGTCTTAGCAAGGGAACAATATCATCAATTGATAGAATAAAGAGCAAGGGACCAAGATGACTTCCTTGAGGAACACCGGATGACGCTTCAATGGTTACTGATTTGGATCCACGAAAAAGAACTTGGTAGGTCCTGTCAGCTAAGTAAGACTGGAACCATACTAGAAGGGCTCGCGGAAAGCCCAACATCCTTAATTTGAGAAGTATAATGGAGTGAGAGAGCTTGTCAAATGCCTTACTAAAATCAGTGTAAACACAATCAGTCTGGCAACCGGAAACGAAGCCCTCGACAGTATGAGAAGTGAACTCGAGAAGATTGGTGGTAGTGGAACGGGCTGCAAGAAAGCCATGTTGGTTCGTTGATACCAACCTCCTGCAGATAGGCGCGATTGCAGAATAGATAATCGATTCAAAGAGTTTCGGAATGACAGACAGCTTCGCAACTGGTCTATAATTCGATATTTCATTCTTGCTACCACTCTTGTGAATAGGGATTATAAACGAATTCTTCCAAAGAGTAGGGAAGTACCCTTTATCAAGGGATTTTTGGAAGAGGGTTTTCAGGGGAGACTGTAGAACCTCTGCACAGGACTTAAGGACAGCAGGAGGAATACCATCGGGGCCAGAGGTGAAGTCGAATGGGAGTTCGTTAATATGTTTCGCGATATCAGCACTGGTAATTGAGAGGGGTAAAATATTAGCCTCACGGTTAGTAAATATGTGACGAAAATTATTGTCATTAGGCTGAAAGTCAGAAGGTGAGAAAGATTGACGAAAAAATGACGCAAACATGTTGCAAATCGCAGGCGACTCACTACTAGACAAGTTCGTGTGCTGCATGGCATTAGGGTAGTTATCAACCTTTTTCTTAGAGTTGACGAACTTAAAGAAATTTCTAGGATCAGTAAACACTTTATCGCTCATACAGCTAAGATATTCTCGATACAGAGCAGAAGAGAGTGAACGAAATCGGTTATAGCAATTTATAAATAAATTGAGACTCGGAGTGTCCTTTCTCTTTAAATAGGTTTTCCATAGTCTATTCTTCTGATTTTTCAGATGCTTGAGCTCATTATTGAACCAAGGTGGAGATGAACTGGGTAATTTTTGGGGCTCATAAGGTACACAAGAAACCAGGGCTTCGTATAGTACGCCATAAAATCGTGCCACGTCGTCATCCAAGTCATTAGCAGAAAGTAGGCTGTTGAAATTAATCAAGGCAAGCTTAGATGACAGCTCACTAAAATTAGCCTTTCTGAAGTTAAAGGCATGGGATACCACCTCCGGACAAGGATTATTCTCGGAATTGAAGCAGTAATTGAGCAAGAGAGGAGGATGGTATTTGTCAACAGACGACATGACTATAGGACTGGGTTCAACAGTAATGTTGACTGAGTCCGTAAAAAATACAAGATCTAACTGCCTCCCCAACTCATTAGTCACCCCACTCATTTGATTCAAGGCGAGTGAGAATAGGGAATTGAGAAAACAGGATTCTTTAAGATTAAGGTTCCCTTCAGGGAGGTAGTTATCGTCATCTTCGACATATACCCACTGAATATTGGGTAAATTGAAATCGCCTAGAAGCAATAGCTCATCGCCGGTGTTCATCATATTCTGGATATGATAAATACAAGAGATGAGAATATCATAGAGGTTTTTGCCTCCATCGTCAAGTCTGACGAATTTGCCAATTGTATTCCGATTACAATGAAAATCGGTATCTGGGCTTTTCTGAGGTAGTAAATAACGAATGTTTAAACAAAACTTATAAATTCAAAATGGCCGACGAATTTGCCAATTGTGTTCCGATTCCAATGAAAATCGGTATCTGGGGTTTTTTAAGGTAGCAAATAAAGAATTTTAGATCAGAACTTATAAATTCAAAATGGCGGACGAATTTTTCCGATTGTATTCGGATTCCAATGAAAGTGAATATCTAGGGGTTTTTAAGGTTGCAAATAACGAATTTATAATCAAAACTTATAAACTCAAAATGGCAGCACCAATATGGCCGATGAGTTTGCCAATTGTATTCCGATTCCAATAAAAAGCGGTATCTGGGGGTTTTTAACTTATACATTACGAATTTTGCCAAATAAGTGTAATTTCCCGGTTAGTTCAATAAAAAAACGCTGTTTCCATTGTAAAGTTAATTTCGTTTTGGTTTTTCACAAAAAAAAATCTCCACATCAGGAAATATTTTATAAAAAACAAATAAGTTCCTAAAATATAGGAAATTTCATAAATTTTCCCTAACCTGTATAGAAACGGTAAAAACGGTAGAAATAAGTTTCCACATTTGTATGAGAAAGAACTGTATATAGTTAAATTAAAAAAAAGCTGTTTGCATTGTAAAGAAAATTTTGTTTTGGTTATTTACAAAAAAAGTCTCCAATCAGGAAATATTTTATAAAAAACAAATAACTGCCATTCCCCTTATTCCCGTGAAGTTTGCCATATTCTGAAATGTGGGAAATTTTTTAAATTCCCCCTAAACAGTAGAAACGGTAGAAATAGGTTTTCAGATTTATATGAGGAAGAACTGTATATAGTTCAATTAAAAAAAGGCTGTTTGCATTGTAAAGCAAATTTTGTTTTGGTTGTTTACAACAAAAAGTCTCCACATCAGGAAATATTTTATAAAAAAAACAAATAAGTGCCATTATCCCTATTCCCGTGAAGTTTGCCACATTCTGAAAAGTGGGAAATTTCTTAAATTCCCCTAAACAGTAGAAACGGTAGAAATAGGTTTTCAGATTTGCATGAGGAAGAACTGTATATAGTTCAATTAAAAAAAGGCTGTTTGCATTGTAAAGAAAATTTTGTTTTGATTGTTTACAAAAAAAGTCTTCATGTCAGGAAATATTTTCTAAAAAACAAATAAGTGCCATTATCCCTATTGCCGTGAAGTTTGCCACATTCTGAAAAGTGGGAAATTTCTTAAATTTCCCCTAAACAGTAGAAACGGTAGAAATAGGTTTTCAGATTTGCATGAGGAAGAACTGTATATAGTTCAATTAAAAAAAGGCTGTTTGCATTGTAAAGAAAATTTTGTTTCGGTTGTTTACAAAAAAAGTCTCCATGTCAGGAAATATTTTATAAAAAAAACAAATAAGTGCCATTATCCCTATTGCCGTGAAGTTTGCCACATTCTGAAAAGTGGGAAATTTCTTAAATTCCCCTAAACAGTTGAAACGGTAGAAATAGGTTTTAGAATTGTATGAGGAAGAACTGTTGTAGTTCAATTAAAAAAAAGGCTGTTTGCATTGTAAAGAAAATTTTGTTTTGATTGTCCCTATTGCCGTGAAGTTTGCCACATTCTGAAAAGTGGGAAATTTCTTAAATTCCCCTAAATAGTTGAAACGGTAGAAATAGGTTTTCAGATTTGTATGAGGAAGAACTGTATATAGTTCAATTAAAAAAAGGCTGTTTGCATTGTAAAGAAAATTTTGTTTTGGTTGTTTACAAAAAAGTCTCCACATCAACGAATAAGTGCCCCCTATTGGCGTGAAGTTTGGCACTTTCTGAAAAGTGGGGAATTTCTTAAATTCCCCCTGACCTGTAGAAATACGTTTTCAGATTTGTATGAAGATGAACTGTATTAGTTCAGTTAAAAATTCCTCTTTATAAATTTTATTTTTGTGTGTTGTTTGTGTTATTTCTCAATCACCATTCTCCACATACGGGGTAAGCGATTAATTTGTAAAACAATTAGAATTTTTTTAATTATTATAGTGTGTTGTTTTTATGTGAGTTAGGTTTTTCGTTGTAAGGCTAATTATAATTTTTTTATAAATTATATTTTCTTTGTTGCCTTGATTTGAATCAGGTATTTAGGTCATTGATTTTTGTAGTACATATTATAATTTTTTTTAACTGACTCACATAATAAAACTGTTTTTTTTAAAAATGCCTATGCCACCACGGAAAAAAAAATGTTTGAAAAATAAACAGGCGGAAAAGAGAGAAAGGGAACAGAGAAGAAGACAAGAAGAAAATACTGCTCAAAGAGAAGCACGGTTAACCGGGAACAGGGAAAGGAGCCAGAGCAGAAGGCAAGAAGAAAATAGTCTTGAAAGAGAATCACGGTTAACTCGGAACAGGGAACGAGTCCAGAACAGGAGGCAAGCAGAAAATACTCCTGAGAGGGAAGCACGGTTAACTGAAAACAGGGAAAGAAACCAGAGCAGAAGGCTAGAAGGAAATACGCCTGAGAGGGAAGAACGGTTAACTCGGAACAGGGAACGAGTCCAGAGCAGGAGGCAAGCAGAAAATACTCCTGAGAGAGATGCACGCTTAACTGCAAACAGGGAAAGAAACCAGAGCAGAAGGCAAGAAGAAAATACGCCTGAGAGGGAGGAACGATTAACTGGAAACAGGGAAAGAAACCAGAGCAGAAGGCAAGCAGAAAATACTCCTGAGAGGGAAGCACGGTTAACTGGAAACAGGGAAAGAAACCAGAGCAGAAGACTAGAAGGAAATACGCCTGAGAGGGAAGAACGGTTAACTCGGAACAGGGAACGAGTCCAGGGCAGGAGGCAAGCAGAAAATACTCCTGAGAGGGAAGCACGGTTAACTGTAAACAGGGAAAGAAACCAGAGCAGAAGGCAAACAGAAAATACGCCTGAGAGGGAAGAACGATTAACTGGAAACAGAGAAAGAAACCAGAGCAGAAGGCAAGAAGAAAATACTCCTGAAAGAGAGTTAAGAAGACATAATGATAGAACTCGATCAACTAGAGTCCAAAGACGAATTTGGAGCAATTTAAAAAATGTAGGATTTAATTACGAAGCAGCGGTAGATTACGCTTCTGAACCTCTTTGCATGATAGGGTCAATGGAAGAAACGTGTCAATTCTGTGATGCCAAGAAATGGAAAAAAGAGACACCAGGTATGTGCTGCAACGGAGGGAAAGTTCAACTACCTGAATTGGCTGATCCTCCTGAGCCCCTACGTACATTCCTAATTGGAGACAACACAGATTCTAAGCATTTTAAAAACAACATTAGAAGATACAACGCCGCCTTTCAGATGACATCTTTCGGAAGTTCAAAAGAAATCAGAGAGCCAGGTTACATGCCAACGTTTAAAATTCAAGGCCAAGTGTATCACCGCATCGGAAGTCTGCGCCCTCTACAGAATGAAGAACCAAAATTTCTGCAAATTTATTTTGTTGGAGATTGTCAACAGCAAGCACAGCAGCGTTGCAGAAATGTACCTCAAACAAGACAAGACATAGTACTACAGTTGCAAGATATGCTTCACCAGCATAACTCTTATGTTCGTAGCTTCAAATTAGCAATGGAGAACATACGACCTGAAATGAATTTGAAAATCATAGGTGATAGAACCCCTCATGGTGAGCATGAGGGACGCTTCAATACTCCAACAATATCAGAAGTGGCCGTGATCATGGTGGGAGAACAGCATAATCCGAGAGACATTATTTTGGAAGAGAGGAGTGGAGCCATCAAGAGAATTCCTGAGACGCACAGATCTTATGATGCACTACAGTATCCGCTCATGTTTTGGAACGGCGAGGACGGATATCATTTTGGCCTGAAACAAGTAAACCCAAGAACAAGATCGCCAACAGATAGAAAGATTTCTGCTATGGACTTTTATGCTTACAGGATAATGGCTCGCTTTTCAAATTTCAACATTGTACTAAGAAGCAAAGACCTATTCCAACAATATATTGTTGATATGTATGCAAAGATAGAATCTGAAAGGCTGAGGTACATTCGACAGAATCAGAGGACTTTGCGATCAGAACAATATGCCCATTTGAGGGATGCAGTCATCAACGATGGAAATGTTGCTGACATCGGTCGCTTAATCATTTTGCCTTCCACCTTTACTGGGGGTCCAAGGTACATGCACGAACGAACTCAAGATGCCATGACCTACGTTAGAAATTACGGTAGACCAGACCTCTTTATCACATTCACATGCAATCCGAAGTGGACAGAGATACAGCAAGAACTGTTTGATGGACAGAAACCGCAAGATCGCCATGATTTGACTGCAAGAGTCTTTCATCTAAAGCACAAAGCACTCATGGATCTCATGACAAAGGGAAAAGTTTTTGGGGAAGTTCAATGTCATATGTACACAATAGAGTGGCAGAAGCGAGGTCTTCCTCATGCCCACATTTTGATTTGGTTCAAAGAACCATTGCACGCTAACAGGGTGGATGAATTTATCAGCGCAGAAATCCCGGATCCACAAGAAGACCCACAACTTTTCACAATCATTACAAAACAGATGGTGCATGGCCCCTGTGGATCCATTAATCCCAGTTCTTCATGCATGAAGCAAGGTGTCTGCTCAAAGCGATACCCACGTACTTTTTTGAAAGAAACGCAAACAGGAAAAGATGGATACCCTCTCTATCGACGTAGAACACCAGAAGATGGAGGATTTACAGGTAAAATAAAGTTTCGAGGATCTGAAATTTCTGTGGACAATAGGTGGATTGTACCATATTGTCCTCTATTAACTAAAATGTTCAATGCACATATTAATGTTGAATTTTGCAATTCAGTGAAGTCTATAAAGTACGTGTGTAAGTATATAAACAAAGGATCAGACATGGCTGTGTTTGAAGTGAACAGGGGAGATAATGAACATGATGAAATTCATCAGTATGAACTGGGAAGATACATTAGCAGCAATGAAGCAGCATGGAGAATACTCAGTTTCCCAATTCATGAGCGCTACCCTACAGTGATACATCTAAGCATCCACCTTGAAAATGGACAGAGAGTGTACTTTACAACTGAAAATGCTGCTCAACGTGCCGAACAACAGCAAGACACTACACTTACAGCTTTCTTTCGACTTTGCACTCAAGATGATTTTGCACGTACCCTCCTGTACAACCAAGTCCCCAAGTACTACACTTGGAATAGTGGGAACAGGATGTGGAACCGCCGGAAACAAGGACAAGTTGTCCCAGAACAACCAGGAATACGGTCTTCCGATGCACTTGGCCGTATTTACACTGTTCATCCAAACAACTCCGAATGCTTTCATCTAAGACTCTTACTGCATGAAGTACGAGGCCCAATGTCATTTGCAGATTTGAGAACAGTAGATGGACAGATCTGTGAGACTTTCAAAGAAGCTTGCATGCTGCTAGGTCTTTTGGAGAACGATGAACACTGGAATAAAGCATTAGAAGAAGCAGCTTGCTCTCGATTACCTAAGATTTTACGTAACCTGTTTGCCGTTATGTTACAAACATGCTCAGTGTCTGCTCCAGAGCAGTTATGGATGAACCACAAGGAAAACCTGTCTGAAGACATTTTGCACCAAGCGCGTATACAACAACAAAATCTGGATCTCCATTACACTGCTGAAATTTTCAACAAAGCTTTAATTGATATTGAAGATAAGGTTATATTATTGGGTGGAACAGATTTGAGAAGTTTTGGGCTTCCACAACCAATTCGGACCTCGATTATACCCAGTGAAGAAGTTATGGAAAGAAATTACGATACGGATGTGCTCACAACATACATAGAAGAGAATTACCCAAAATTAGTCGAAGATCAGAGGGCAGCATATAACAAGGTTGCGAAAGCAGTTTTTGATCAACAAGGTGGAATTTTCTTTTTGGATGCTCCTGGTGGAACAGGCAAGACCTTTCTAATCAATCTACTTTTGGCAAAAGTGCGTCAAAAAAATGATATTGCTCTTGCTGTTGCCTCATCTGGCATTGCCGCAACGCTGTTGACAGGAGGAAGAACAGCTCACTCAGCCTTCAAACTACCTTTAGATTTGACAAGAACTGAAAATCCTACGTGCAACATTTCACGAAATTCTGGGAAAGCAAAGGTTCTTAAAGATTGCAAGCTTATCGTTTGGGATGAATGTACGATGTCACACAAAGCAGCATTTGAAGCTCTTGATGTAACTTTGAGAGATATAAGACGAAATAATGATGTAATGGGAGGAGTCACAGTGGTATTGGCTGGTGACTTTCGGCAGACGCTTCCAGTTATTCCCCATGGTACCAAAGCAGATGAAATACAGGCTTGCTTAAAATCATCTTACATATGGAGGAACATTGAAATACTTCGCCTTACAACGAATATGAGGGTTCATATCAATGGTGATCCCTCTGCTCAAGAGTTTGCAAACAGTCTACTTCAAATAGGAAATGGTGCTGTGACTTCACTTAATCAGGATGGATGTATAGCAATGGAAGGCATAGGAAGGATTGTGCAAACACAACAACAGTTAATACAAATGGTGTTTCCAAATGTAAAACAGCACTTTAAAGATCATGTATGGCTGTGTCAAAGAGCCATCCTTGCACCGAGAAATGAAGATGCCTACTTCATCAATAAGCAACTGTTGAATGAATTGCCTGGTAATCTTCAAATTTACAAATCCATCGACACTACATGTGCTACAGATGAAGCTGTGAATTATCCAACAGAATTTTTGAACACATTGAAGCCTCCTGGCGTACCATCACACATTTTAGAGCTCAAAGTTGGGGCACCAATTATGCTCCTCAGAAATCTGCAACCCCCTTCTCTCTGCAATGGAACGCGGCTCGCTGTTAAAAATTTAATGCCCAATGTTATAGAAGCCACAATCATGACCGGGCATGCCGCAGGTGAAGATGTATTTATTCCTAGGATCCCGATTATCCCTTCAGATATTCCATTCCAGTTCAAGCGCCTTCAATTTCCAGTTCGGTTAAGTTTTGCCATGAGCATCAACAAGGCACAAGGGCAATCATTAAAAGTTGTTGGTCTCGATCTTATGAAACCGTGTTTCTCCCATGGCCAGCTGTATGTAGGTTGTTCAAGAGTTGGAAAATCTGAAAATCTTCACATCCTAGCTCCAAATGGAAGAACATTGAACATAGTGTATCCTGAAGCTCTCTAAGCAATCGGTTCAGAATTGATCAACCCCTTCACACCTGAAATTTTAAGTACAAGTCTAGGATTCTGCAATATGAGACCTGGGAAGGGGCTGGCATCTGGGTAAACAAATAAAACCTGGGTCAGTGACATTGCGGATGAGACCCCAGGGGCCAGGCAATTGTCAGACATGTAATTTTTCTTCATATTACATGTCTGATAATGGACAATATCCGTCTGAAGTCACACTCCCTCAGTACATGACTCCAAGCGTATACTGTCCATTACCGTCAAAAGCCCATTTTTATATCTTAAATTAGTATAATCATTTTATTTATTTTTCTTTCTTTCAGGATGTAATAATATTTTTTGGATTATTGAATGTTTAATTTAAAAAAAATATTTTTTATAGGTAACTCTAAATTTTTATATGTATCCAAAATCAATTTTGCAGATTTGTACTCTTTTTCATTATATCTTTTTCCTACCGCGGACTGTGCACACATAATTTTTTTTTTATTTAAAGGCGTTGCAACGCACGCGGGTTTTATGCTAGTCGTAAATAAATACAAGACCCAAATAATATTGACGTACAGTCCCGAGACAGAGATGAAAACAATACACAGAAGAAGAATTATAGAAATTAACCCTTTAGAAAGTGAAACCGTTATCAAAGATATATTGAGACGATACATAAAATCAGGTTATACAGGTATATTTTCGGAAGTTTCTGATACAGACTACCACAAAGTCCAATTAATTTTGATTGAAATCTTCTCAGGAGATAACAAAATAAAATTTATTCGGAGTTCCAATAGAGCAAAAGAAATAATATCCGAAGAAGAATTACATAAACAGCTATCTCTCTATCACATAAAAGAATCCATGCATAGCGGAATAAATGAGTGTTATCAAAACTTAAAGAATAAAATATACTTTCCAAAATTACGACAACATGTACAATTAATCATAAACAACTGCGAAAAGTGCCAGCAAATTAAATACGACAGAAGACCTATTAAACAGAAATTTGCATTGACAGAAACTCCAAAAGAAAAAAATGATATAATACATTTAGATATATTTCACTTCAAAAAACAGGCTTTTATAACAATAATGGATAAACTAACGAAATTTGCAGCAGCGTACTGTATTATAGATCGAAATTGGAGAGCAAAACAAGCAATCATGATAGAACATTTCGCGAAATTCGGTAAACCTAACAAAATAATAATGGATAATGAGTTCAGAGCGGAACAATTGATGGAATATTTACATAAGGAAAATATTGAGGTTCATTTAACGAAACCAAATAACCACACCGGTAATGCCGACATAGAGAGACTACACTCAACCCTCTTAGAGAAAATAACAGGTATTGAGGATAGTGAACTCTCAACCGAAATGAAGATACAGATGGCTATAGGAAACTATAACGATCGGTATCACTCTACTATTAAATGCACACCCAAAGAAGCTAAAGATCAAGTCAACGTCGAAAAATTACAAGAAAGAATAAACAAAACAAAAGCTCATATTATAGGTAAAAGAAATATTAATAGGGAGAATTACCTTGAGAATAGATTGGTAGGGCCAATTAGAAACTACAAGAGACTCCGACATAAAGACGAACCTTATTACAGAATTAAACCTTTAAAAAATATACATATTTCACATATTAAACGACCTTTAAAACGTATAGATTTTCAGCATGATGATAATACTGCTAATAGTAACATCAACAACCGAAGGACTGCTACAAGTAAATCCGATTCATGAAGAGGCAGGCTACATACAGGTAAAACTTAAAGAAGTAGAGATAGTGAACCAAACTAATACGGTACTGCATATCATAAATCCGAATGAAATAAACAACATAATAACGCAGATTGAAATGAATTTAGAGAACGTGGACATAGATAATAAAGACTTAATAAAAACAGAAGTCAAAACCATTAGAGCTAAACTTAAATCAATAATGCCAAATAATAATACTAGACAACGACGAGGTTTATTTAACTTTGGAGGTAATGTACAAAAGTGGTTATACGGCACAATGAACGACGACGACAGACAGGAAATACTGGACCATCTAAAAATCGTTGACGAAAACAACCATAACATTATCAGTACAGTAAACAAACAAATTACAATAAACTCACATTTTAATGAAACAATCAATATCTTAAAGAAAGCAGTAGAAGAAGATAGGGTTAAAGTGTTATCAGCATTTAAAGAAATAGAAGAAACAAATAAGAACATTTTAAAACATTCTTTGTATTTAGATCAAATGGTAAAGCTAAGGTATCTAGAAAACAGAATAAGTCAAATCCAAGACAACATTGTATCTGCAAGACATAATTTAATACACCCAAGTATACTGACAGCAGAAGAGATAGAATTATACGAAATAGATTTTTATAAGCTAAAGCTGATTAAAATTGGAATTATGAAATATAAAGATAATTTATTAATAATCGCAATTAAGATTCCAAACAATTATGTTCGAGTAGACTTAAAACTAATTACACCATTACCTAATAAAGACTCTTTAGAAATTGAAGAGAATAATGAATACGTTGTAAAAGTTGAAGATAAAATCTTAACATATGAAGAAGACGTTATGTTAAAAAATTTAAAGAACAGCAAAAATTGTATTTGGAGTAATGAATGTACACTTAGATATAATAATAAAACTAAAGTTTAAATTTTAGACGATGAAACCTTGCTAATAAAAAATGCAATAAACGAAAAATTAACGCAAAATTGTGATGATCGGAATATTATATTAAACAAAAACTATCTTATAAGCTTTTATAATTGTGGAATCGAGATATATGATGAAACATTTTATAATCAAAAGAAAATCATATAAGATAAGTTTTTTTATCCGAATAACAAATTTAATCAGTCCTATGTGAAAGCTATAACATTTGATAACATTGCAATTAAACATTTTGAAAACATTAAAGAAATAGAGGAATTGAAATTCCATAAAACTGTGTCATATGGAGTCACTATAACGCTAATTATAATAGTAATAGTAGCTATAATAATTATAATATTTTGGTTGAAAAGTGAAAGGAACGTTATAAAAATCATAAATAAAAAAGAAAGTATTCATAGTGAAATTCAGGAGAATTCCAACTCTAGCCGAGGAGGAGTTATGTACACACCACCAGGCAACGTGACATTATCAGAAGATAATGTGATGATACCTGATCTATCTGAGACTCGACGTAAGTTGAGTATATTCTGACCATTCTCATAGAAAAGTGCATATCTTGCAAAACAGGCACTTATGAGAATTTGCTCAAAAGAAGCTTCCCATGCAAAATGATTCCTTTTATTTTTGAACAGTAGAATTAGAGTAATTACATTTTTTAGTCAGTCTAAGCTCGGCCGGCAATTGTTTAACATTTAAAAATAAAGTTGTAGTCGGAAAAGTTGTGTGTTTTAATTCGTATTTATTTTGTTTGATTTTAAATTCTTTTTCTTAATAAACCAAATAATCAAAAACCGTATCTCGCGTTAACATGGACGACGACGATGAATTAGTTGCAATTGCAATTGCATCCAAGATGTAATCTCAATAATCAACACCGAATCTTTAACTATCGACTGAGTAGATCTCGACGTATAGTAGAATGTGCCTTCGGCATTCTTTCAAACAAGTGGAGAATTTTTCATACCATTCCGCCAGATTTTGCTGCTCTAATAACAAAGACCGCATGCGTCTTGCATAATTTTGTACGCAGCCGAGATGGTTATCAATTTAAAGATACGCTGACCCATTACTTCGAGGATTTACCATTCAGGGCTCCACAACGATCTACAAACCGAGGCAGAAATATAAGAGATAATTTCGCTGAGTACTTCATGACCCCGGCTGTGGAATTGTCATATCAATACAACGAACGAATTATTAACCCGCATTAATTAAAAAATAAAAGGAATACTAAGATACTTACATTTGTTTACTTTGTCTGTGCATGTTTCCCAATCAGGAAAAAACTCTTTGCAAATCTGCTCCCACGCCAAGTCCTTAATGTCTCTGTTATGGTAGTCTTTATTATTAATATCCCATATGCAAGCATATTTTTCTATAGCCATTATTAAATTTTCGGACTCACACATTTTGTAAGTTAAAAAAAAATACTGCCACCAAATACAACAAAAAAAACTGCCACAAAATACAACAAAAAAACTACCCTCTTGGCACAGCACTGGCGCGGTTCCGAATGAAAATTTCCTTACGTGTGCGCCGGTTAAACAAAAATATATTGGAGCGCTGCGTCCGGGGTGGCGTCATTCGTTTTTTTCCGTTCGGACATTCCGAATGCAGGTCTTCGCTTTCGAACCGAACATCAGGGGTGGATTCCGAACGGAAAATTTAAGAACGTGTGCGCCAAGTGGAAATATTTGTATGAGATGCCTGCATTCGGGTGTCCGAATGCGGAATTCCGTATTCGGAAAGCGAACACGGAAACCGTATGTGTGCGGCCGGCCTAAGTCTGCTCTCATAAAGGAGTATCCACACACATCCGGGCCGTGTCCGGGACGTCACAAGGCCGTGTTCTGTCATATGTGAACGAGCCCGTGCCCGGACGCGGACAGGTGGGAACGAGTAAAGGAGCATCCACACATATTAGTGTTCCGTCAGGGGTTCAAAAAATATTGGTGCGTACACTTAATATGAACTCGTTCACACATGTCCGTGTCCGGGCCGGAGAAAAAGTCTAACGTCCCGGCCACGTCCCTGATGTGTGTGGATACTCCTTAAGGCGGAAGAATAAGTGGGTCATCCCACGGGAGGTGGCTGAGCGCAAATCGGACGAACTTCCTTTGAACTGATTCGATTCCACCAACATGGGAGTAGTAGTAAGGAGACCATACCTGGGAGGCGTATTCAAGTAAAGGCCTAACTAAAGATATGTACAAGCGTTTTGTGATAAGGGGGTTGTTGAATTCCTTGGACCATCTTTTTAAAAATCCCAGGACTGAATTGCCCTTGGAAGAAATATAATCTGTACCCCTTACCTCAAAATGCTAGTCGGGCATAAGCCCATAACAAAAGAATTTAAAACCTCATTACTCAAAATACAGCTGGTAAATAAATTAACCGATTAACTTTATACATTTTAACGTTAATGCCGGATTCATCGTTGTGGATGAGTCGCGCCGCACAAATTTCCCAAAAAGAGAATCGGCTGAACTACGATTCATTGTTGTGGACAAAGTGTGCCGCAGATTTTGTATAATTTGACATTATTTGTATAATTTGTCAAAGTTTTTTTGGTAAAACCCTAAAAAATTAGTAAGCAAAAAATTCGAAGAATCTTGAAATAGTTTGTTTTGAGACTACAGGCTGAAGTATTCTCATATATTATACAACACAAATGACTATTTAAAAAATCCGCCGCACAAAAGTTGAAGTTGGTTCAACTTTTTTCCAGGGAGAGGGGAAATTATTTGTAATTAGCTGGTTCCTGATTTGGATGAATAATTTTATATGTTACATACATATGTACTAGCTTTCGCCCGCGACTCGTACGCGTACATTTTGCCGTACCGGAGAATTTGGCGCCATGGGCAGAACTTTGTCAATGGTGCCCTTAAAACTTTTTTCCCAAAATAAGTACCAAAAAAAATCATATATTTGGCGACCATTATATCATGGTCGGGGGATCGTAACCGTTAGGCCGCTAGAGTCCAGTAGGTCGAAAAAAAGGCCTTCGTAATGCGAAAAATACCGCACGCGATTTTTTTTCTAAAATGATTTTATATATTTTTATAAGCTTAAATTCAAAATGGCGTCATCCCCACCCTATTGCTAAACTTACAGTGAAGGGAAACGCGTTTAATTCTATACCTCAGAAACTATGCATTTTACGACAAAAATGTATATTATCAATATCTACGGAGAAATAGTGCTTCAACCTTCATATATCACTTTCTTCGCACTATATTTCGTTAATGGTTAATTCTACATGAAACATCTTTTCGTAAGACTTATAGGCTTGTTTTTGAACCTTTTTTGGTATTTTGGACCGGTCCCTGCACATAAATGCGGTGATAGTGGACCGAACCATTTCCGACACATAAACTGTTTAGAACCAAAACATAACCTTATTTAATGCAATAATCAAAATAAAGGTCGGAAAAGCTTAAAATAAGTGAAATTATTATTGAAATAGGTGAACGTTGGACACATGAAGGAGCATAACACTTCCTGACGCCTGTACTGAGCATAATATAACGGCCCAAATGGATGGAGAAAAATGCGAAGCAACGAAATTTTTAATAACATTCGTTTAGAAATGTTAGCTCGCAATATTACTTCAAGTATTGATCAAATCAGTACTAATTTATAAATGTGAAAGTAACTCTGTCTGTCTGTTTCGCTTTCACGCCTAAGCCGCTGAACCGATTTTGATGCAATTTGGTACAGAGATAGATTAGACCTTGGAGAAGGACATAGGCTACTTTTTGTCGCGAAAAGAGGCTTGAAGGGGTTGAAATAGAGGATGTATAAAATTATTAGTGCCAACCACGTAGAAAATTATTAATGCGGTACGGTCCGAGGTCGTCCGTGGACGTCGACCGTGCCTGATAATCCGCAAAATCGCGCACCGTAGGAAGCCAGATTAATAAAAGTAGTTTTCCTACGTTTTCACCAAGCAGGTTACTCCGGCGATCTGCGTATATTTGTCCAGCGGCACTAAACAGCACGAACGAAGCGGGACAATTCACGAACACTGAGTTTCGGCGCGGCCGAAGTTTCGGCTAATTTTTGGTCGAAACCGAAACTATGGCCGAAACTAGATTTTTTGGCCGAAACTGGCCGAAACCCAAACCAAAACCGAATCTTCGGTCTGTCACTAATTTTAAGAGAATCGTTTTTCGGGAGTAAACTCCAGTCACGCGTCGGACCTGACACGCACTTTCTTTTTTAATTTTTATATGTATCCAAAATCAATTGTTGCAGATTTGTTCTTTTTTTCATTATTCCTTTTTCCTACCGCGGACTGTGCACACATAATCTTTGGTTATTTGCAACGCACGCGGGCCTTTGCTAGTAAATTATATTTTTACAAGATTGTTAAAATTTTTCATTTTGACTTCGTTGTCATAGCTCAGAGTGAGGTTATAATCGAATGCGCACATAAACTCAAGACCGGACTGGTCAAATAGACCGGACCGAAAAGTGATTTTTGGAAACTTTGACCTTGAATAACTTCGAAATGGTTAAGTTTTCGAAAAAATGACAAGAGGCTTCTTTGTAGGCAATAACGTTTCGTATTGACTGAACAAAACAAATGTTCGAAAAAAGCAGTTTTTGAAAGATTTTTTGGCCAATAAGTGGTTTTTGATAACTTTGACCTTGAATAACTTTAAAAGGGTTAATCGGGTCAACATGTTTGTAAGATTGTAATTTTTGTGATTCCGAAATTGTTTTCTTAAAAAGTCGCAAGGAAGCTGTATCAGGAATTTTGTCTCCTTTCGTGCGTTTTTTTTTTTGCTAATTTCCCCAGACTAGTTGTTTTTGACTTATTAGTTCATTTTTTGTCATCTATTTTTTAACTATATTTGTGTTTATAGAGAGATATTCCTCGGTCTGTACTAAAGCATCCAATGTATTCAATAGATCATTTCATACAAAAATCTTGGTTTTTCTCTCTTGGCTCAGTTCTCCTATAACTCTTCGCATAAGGTGAACTGATTTGAAAGCAGCCTTATAAAGTCCTCTAAAATGTTAGAATTCTGACAGAGTAAAGTGCCATTGCGTTCCATTTGCGTTCCATAGATCTTAAAGATCAGATATTGTGTTATTTGCACCAACGAGGTTTACGATGTTACCATTGTAAAGACGCGCCGTACCTAATATAAGATATACCATTCTTAACATCGGGCACAGAAGATGAGCCTATTTTTCTCACTTCTTTTAAACGAGTTGATGACCACCGAAGTGACCATGATCGTCCTTATGTAAAGACTATGGGACCCAGGTAGGCTATGATAGCAGCTACCTAGTGTCCCATAATAAATAAATAATTAGCAGGCTGGAGATATTTCATCGGCTACTTTAAGTAGGCGATGGAATATTTCCAGCCTATAAAAGCGAAACATTGCAATATAAAATTTAGTCTTAATCAAACTCATCACTTGTAAATATATGTATAAAATAAATAAATACAAAATTATACAAAGTTTAATCAATTTTTGGCTAGTGGCCATATGGTCACTACAGTTGTTGATAACATACATTAGTGGCCGTATGGGCCGCTACAAGACTTCAGCTTAATGGGAAATAGTTTATATTGAGAAAAAAGAAGAATCTGTTATGTTCGGCAAAGTTAGTTGCTAGGTAGACCAAAATATTAAGCATTTCGTTTTTGTTTTGAGCTTCACCTCCTCTTTTTACGCTTCAATGTGTTACTTGAATACTCTTTTTTTTGCCATCTCTCCAACTTGCAAAATGTCCTTATGATCTCTAAAATTTGCAATTCTTTAAAAATTTCAATAAGATAAGCATTTCAGTAACAGAGAACAATCATCTATAAACTTATCTATGGAGAAAACTTAATAATTACATTCATATTAGCATAAGGTATAAAAACTCCTATTAATTTTCATCTTTCCATGGTAACTTTTGTCTCCACGCGCCTTTAAAAAAATTAATAACTTTTGTCCAAAAATTTCACACATAGAAGTGTAAAAATAGAAACAGTAGCATACTTGCACCACGGGATTCTATCACCGCAAAGGAGACTCCCATCTTTGTAATTTATTATTCATATTTTGCCAAAGAGACTTTCTCATGTACAAAGTACGATATTACTGCATAATGGTAAGCTTTCACTCTCGCCCGCAAGGACAATTTTATTGCACTCAGGTGGGCACCATCCGAAGTCCTTTGAAATCACTTTGCTGACTGTCAAGCTGTTCACATATTTCATAGCATGTTCTCCTACCAGGTAAAAATTTATTAACCCTAAGGTACGCTGGACAGCAGAAAATCACAGAGGTAAAACTAAAATTAACAAATGAATTATGTTGCAGAGGTTTTATGATTCTAAGATAAAAATTACATCATTCAGCTGTAAATTTTTTAACAAATTAAGGGTGAAATTTTAAAGGATTTGATAAGTTGAACTTTAGCTAAAAATTTTAGGGATTAAAAATAAAAGCAGGCGGATTTAAAATGGCACCAGAGACACAAAGCGTATGAAATATGTATACTCAGAATTTTTCACATACAAAGCTGAATTATACTTAATTGAAGAGAAGAAAAACTTTTGTAAAACTGTAAATTATAAATAATCCTTCTGCGTCATATCGTCTTTAATTGGCAAAGAGTTTTTATTCTATTTATCTGCTTCACCTACTTAAAAAATACTTTTATTTTTAATTTCTTCCACCCTTCGGTGCGAATGAATAATGGAAGCAAAGTCTTTCTACAAAAGGCGAGAAGATTTTAATTTTACCAGCGAAAGGAGAACTTGAACTTAAAAAAGCACCCTTAATGCATTTGTTTACACCAACTCAGTCCGAACTAAATTTTACAGCATTCTGAATTTGAATTACAAATTTCATCATAAGGAAAAACTTGCAGCTATAATGAAAGAATAGAAAATTACATCAGAAATTTAGATTATTGCAAACAGTTGCAACTGGTTAAATAAACAAAAAATGCGACCTTAATTTAATTTGGGTAAAAATGTTAATAAGCTTCTAAAATGCTGGAAGTCCTTGATCGGGTCGAAAATGGATTCCAACAGTGTTGGCATCCCCGTGAGTAATTGGTGCGTTGAGACCCAAGTTAATTTAACTGAGCTAGGCAAGTTAACAACGGCATAATCAGCAATTTTTTTAGCGCTGCACATAGGTTGATTTAAACGATTTAGCCGGTCAAAAGTCAAAATTCAAAAGTGACGTAAAAAATACCAAAAAAATCATACAGACAAAGAAACGTCCAGATAACAATAATTTATCATCCCCAATAGCCAAGCGTTTACCGTGCGCACGAACAACTGTTGAGTTGTAACTTGGTCGTTTCACGAAGTGCGTGTCATTGTTCTAAACCCTCTCAGTAATAAAATTTAAAAAGAATGAAGTTTTATGTTTTCGGGCTAACTTTTTAAAGTGATTGTGATGGATTCGAATAATTCAGGTTGAGTCAATAAGTCTTGATAGGTTTAAACGATTTTTAGGTTTAGTTTATATTTTTTGTAGAATTTTAAAAGAAGGTAATTTTATAAAGAAATTTCTATTTAATTTTCATGTTTACAAGGAATTTTTTTATATTATCGTGTCAGATCGGGCAATGCTATTTATTGTATTATTTACTTCATATATTTGGCTAACTAATGAGAAAAAAATTGGGTGCGGATAGCTGCGGATGGCTGTTTAATAGGCCTTTTTGTGTAAAGGCCTAATCATATAGCAGAAACGAAAACGAACCGAAACGAAAAGAATGAAATAAATCGTATGAAAATGTATGAACGCGATTATATAAACAAATAGAACCGAATCGGAACGAACGATATAAATTTATTTCATTTCGGTATTCGTTTCAGCTATTCAGCCCGTTATTTTGACAGTTCGGCAGAAGACAGTTTGTTTTAAAATTACAAGAAGTGGAAGAACGAAAAAGTGAAATGCAGTCAATACAAGGGGAAAAAATTGAAAGTTTGATTTCTTTTGTGAGAAACTATCCCCAATTGTATGATAAAAAACACAAAAAATACAGGGATTCAAGGAGTAAGGAGGTTCTTTGGAAAAAAATTTCTGAAGATCTGGAGTGTTCTGGAATATACTCGAGATTACAGTGATAATTTTTAGTTATTTTTTGGTTAATACGAAAAATTCTCATTCTTTTTCTAGTATTAGTTGTTAAAAAAAGTGGACGTATTTACGGGATAAGTTCCAGAGGGAACTAAATCAAAGAAATATCCCCTCAGGCAGTGGTGCTTCACAGTCATCGGAATGGGTACACATGTCTGATTTAATATTTTTAAAAGACAGAATTAAAGCCCCAAAGTAAGTAAATAATTATGTAGTAAGAATAGATTACTAAATATCATTTCTAAATATTACAGGACCCAGGGTAACTACGAGAATAGTAATTCTGAGCCTTCATTGGATTTCTTGAAAGATTACGACGAGGAATATTTAGAAGAAGCAATGAGCAGCACAGAAGAAACCCACAGCAGGGCTAGCACCAACAAAAAGCAAGCTACTGGGGATGATGACACCACAGAAATTTTAAAAATTCTAAAAAAAAATATGAAGAGAAGGATGACGCTGTGGAACATTTTTGTTCTTTTTTGAAAACCTATCTAAAGAACTTCTCTCAAACGCTCAAAGATGAGAGTATTACCTACATCACAAATTATATCATGAAGCAAAATTCGAAGAATACTTTATAATTAAACATTTTAGTGTATTTATTTACTATGTTATTTTTTAATTGAATTATTTTATTTATTGATGTTATTTTTTAATTGAATTATTTATTTATTGATGTTATTTTTGAATTGAATTATTTTATTTATTTATGTTATTTTTTAATGGAATTTTTTATTTTGTGTTATTTTTGAATTGAATTATTTTATTTCAGTTTATTTTTTTGTTATTCGTACTTTTTCTCGGTTCATGAAAAATTTGTACTGAGATATTGTTGTATACATTTGATATATGTATTCATTTTAATATTTATATTGAAGTAAATATATTAATAATTAAAAAAGTTTTGTTTTAATAATTTCTACCATTTCACATGTATTTATTTCACTGAATTACAAGTTCATTGTGAAACAATATTATTTTGCCAACTAACAGAACCAGCGTTATTTAAATAATTCTTTAACTTATTTCTTAATTCATAAGCTGTTGTGTTAGATCTGTTAGATCCTGTTCTACGAGCAGATTCCAAGGGGGATATTTCGTCTCTCCATTGTTCTTGTATAACTTGTCCATCACTTAAGCTGGTGTCGGCATAGTTTGGAGGACAGTATTGAAAAGATGACGAAGAATTTCTACCTATCAAAAAATTATGTAATGCAGTTGTAGCAAGCACAATTGTAACTGCATTGCATGGTAGAAGATGCATGCTTGTGAATAATATTCTCCAGCGTGCAGCTAAAATTCCAAAAGCGTTTTCGATTGTTCTTCGAGCTCGAGATAGCCGGTAATTAAAAATTCTTTGTTCATTTGTCAATTGATTCAATCCCGGATAAGGACGCATTAAATTTTCCATTAATGGAAATGCAGCATCGCCTAAAAATTTGAAAATAAAATTGCGGTATAAGGAGTATTTTATTACTTAAGCCTCAAACAGAACCAATCCGTTCCGTCCGCTCCGCTCCGAAAGCTTATAGAAATGTCGAATTTCCAACTTTAAAAACGGACGGAACGGATTGGTTTTGTTAATTCAATTATTATACATACCTACGAAGTAGTAAGGAAAAGATACAGATGTATTAGGCAGATACTTTGGACTTGGTAAATTCAACGTCTTGTTTAAAATTTGCTTTCCAAAACTGGAATTACGAAAGACACCGCCATCGCTCTGACTGCCAAATGCGCAGTCAACCATCGTGAATTTGTATTGTGAGTCACACACTGCCATTAATACTATACTGTAGTATTTTTTATAATTAAAATAAGTTGAGCCTGAATTTACTGGACATACTATGGCTATATGCTTTCCGTCCATAGCTCCGAGGCAGTTGGGCATATTCCAATTACGTGCGAAACCTGCTTCTATATTCTTCCAATCATCTGAAGCAACTTGAGGCATACATGATGGCCTCAAGGTTTTATAAATTATTTTGCAAGTTTCCAAAATAATTTGTCTCGTTGTAGTTTTCCGAGATGATAACTCCAGGAAATAGATTGCATAGAATCCCCTTGGGAAACATATCTGCAGTACATTAATTGGGGGCCATCCATAAATTACGTCTCACGAATTTCATGATTTTTTGACCCCTCAGCCGCCCTTGTCACAACTGGTCACATTTGTGAGACTCCCCCCCTCCCTAGTGTGACGTCACATATTTTGCAATTTTACGTCTAGAAATTATTAAATTAAAACAGCAGTTCCGAAATTAGTTTTATTTCTATTTAAATTATTTTTTAATAAAATCAACATCACACTTTTGAAAAAATTAACAAAACAAAAAACCAATAATTATATTATAGTCCGGGGAAATTAGCAAAAAAAGCGCACAAAAGGAGACAAAATTCCAAAATGGCTGAAAATTGGTCCGCAGCTTCCTTGGCACTTTTTAAGAAAACCATTTCGGAATCACAAAAAATAAAACATGACCGCGGGAGATATCACGTTTTCCCGTGTTTTCCTGGTATTTCGGTTTCTATAGGTCGCACAACCTAGTACGAGGGCCCAAAGTGTTGACAACGAAACTTTCTACAACTTTAGTTCTTATAAACATGTTGACCCGATTAACCCTTTTAAAGTTATTCAAGGACAAACTTATCAAAAATCACTTTTTAGCCAAAAAATCACCCAAAAACTGCTTTTTGCGAAAAAGTTTTTGATCAGTCAATACGAAACGTTATTGTCTACAAAAAAGCCCTCTTGCCATTTTTTCGAAAACTTAACCCTTTCGAACCCCGTGTTCTTTTAATGAACTGGGTTTTGAGAGCTTTTGAGGAGCTTTTGAGTTCCCATACAAAATCGAAGAACCAGAAGACCCAGATAAAACCTGGGTTTTCGATTTTGTATGGAAACTCAAAAGCTCTCGAAACCCAGTTCATTAAAAGAACACGGGGAATGTTATTCAAGGTCAAAGTCTCAAAAATTCAGTTTTTGGTCAAAAAATGACTCAGAAACTGATTTTTGCGAAATTATTTTTGTTCTATTTATACAAAAGATTATTGCCTACCCTAATGACACCCTTGTCATTTTTTCGAAAACGAATTTGCAAAAATCAATTGAGCGATTTTTTGGCCGGTCTTCGGACGAATCGAATTGATTTGCATTTTGTACTGATTTTTGGCTATGTTTAAACGCAACCCCCTATATACGCGAATTTCACTTAACGCGAGTTTTTTTCGAACGTGTCCCTCGCGTAAAGCGAGGTATTACTGAAAGGCTCTTATGGTGGAGTTCAGAAACTCATAAAAGATATTGAACCAAATGCTCATAACTTAAATCTGGTACTTAATTACTGTGTTTCCATGCAGAGTTTATCCTGAGTTTACTCAGATTAAGCGCCCATGGAAACGGTGATTGAGTAAAGTGTCGTTAAATCCAAGTAAACTCAACGAAGCCAGTCCGATTAAGCCGGGTTTTGTATATGTGTGTGTTTCAGTATCACTGCACATATACCAACGGAGACGCAATGTAAAATTAATTATCTGTCATTGTAACCCAGAACCGTCATGGAAACAGCATTGAGTGATCTTGAGAGAAAAAGCTTTCTGTTTACTTAACGAAAACTCTACCCTGGCTCATGGAAACACAATAAATGATGCAGTAAGAGAGATTATTGATATGCAACATTTTTTTGAAACAGTTCAACAAATTTACAATTTCTTTGGGCATAGTATCAAAAGATAGAATATCTTATCAAGTTTTTTATCTGATAAAGAAAGGGAGCCTTCAACTTGGATAACATTAAAAAATTGAATCCTACTAGATGGGCAGGACGTTACGATGCTCTTTAAAAGTTCGGTTTGTTGAAGTCCAAAAAGCGCTAACGAAAACAATTCTGTTAAATTGCAAATCAGATGAAAGAAATGAAGCTATTTCACTCAAGAAGAAGATCGAGAACTACAATTTTATTATTTTATTGGTTTTCCATTGCAAAATTCTACAAACTACCAATGCAGCCTCTAAAGCACTTCAGTCTAAAGCCACCGATCTTTCAAATGCCTTAAAACGTTTGAAAATTTGTCGGGAAGAATTGGAAAGGTATGGACATGAATTTGAAAATTTAAAAAAGAAAGCAAATAGTGTAGCAGAAAAATGGTCCATCAACCCTGAATTTTCTAAAACTCGTCAGAGGAAGGTAAAACACCATTTTGACGAACTTTGCGAAGATGAGCGTCTCCAAGATCCGGAAAGTTTGTTCAAAGTAAACATATTTTATCGAGTATTAGACATCATTATTAATCAACTGAAATCTCGTTCAGTGTTTTGCAACCTGCCATTTGCAAAATTTAAATGACATTGAACTATTAAAAAAAGCTCTTGAATTTGTGGATAAAAATGATATTTTTCTGAATAATTTTCCAGGGAAATTCTCAGTTTTCGGCCACCTTCAGAGACGAAATAGAAAAGTCTTCATATATTAGAAAACTTGCTGATTTATTAATAATAAAGAATCATTTTATGTCGTGCAACTTTCCTGAATTATGTACAGTATTAATGTTGTTTGTTACAATTCCTGTGACTACAGCTAGTGCTAACAGATCATTTTCGAAACTAAAATTAATAAAAACCTATTTAAGAACTCTATGGAACAAGACAGGCTACGTAACTTGGCTATTCTGTCTATTGAAAATTCTATGGCCCGATTAGTAATACTGTTGAGTAACTACTTAAGTGATTTATTATAATTAAATTACAACGAGATGATTTTTACTGGGAGGGCCCCATCCAATGAATTTGCCACGGGCCTCAGATGGTACAGTTACGCCACTGGTTTTAGAGCTACCTACAGTAATGTAATAGCTAGCCGCATCACAGGTGAAATAGCTTTCTTTGAAGACTTTTGTAAATCACTTTGCACTAACGATAATAAATATTTGACACTTTCTACTGTTGTATATTTAAAAAACTGTTCACTGTCATTATTTTTAATATTTAAAAACATAACATTGAAAAACCCATTTTCTCTCTGCTCCTGTTCACAGGTCGCACACTCCAACGACGGGTTTGTTTTGCTTTATTTTTATTCTTGATCTTTTTAATTAAGAGCAGAATTAACAGATCAAGCTCGACATCCGCCATAAATTATATAAATTGTATATTATACGTATTTATCGAAAATAAAAAACTCTTCTACTCAAATCAAAACTTGTGAACAAAAGTCAAAAACCGATTAGCTCAGGCACCTATATAATCGCTATCATTCTCTAGTTCATTTCGTTTTCGTTTCGGTTCGTTTTCGTTACTGCTATATGATTGGGCCTTAAGACATCACCAAAAAAAATTTAATTTAATATGTAATTAAGAGCGACTTCCTTTGTTTTAGGTACACCTGGTACCTCGGGTACGAAAATCGTGACCCGTAAATATCTGTACGATCTAATGCAACGACAAGATTTGCTTTATTTAGATGAAAAAATTAAATATCTCGAAAATCACCTGTTGTCCTGTTATTAGGATTGCCAACTCGACGGGACAGAATTTCCGGCCTCCCCACCCCCCTTCAACCAAAACAGGTCACTCGGTGAACTAAAATGTCTTGCTGTTAAAAAATAATAAGTATTATAAAACATCATAAAATTGCTCTTTGGCTTTTGAATATATATTTATATTACATTTCTACATTTAAAATGTTTACAACTTTGAAGTTAAACACTATTTTGTTTTGAATAAAATCATATTTTTCTTGAGGTCTTGTAGCCTGTAACAGTTTCTTATTGGAATTCGAAAAATGAATGGCAAGTTGTATCGTAATTTAAGCGTACACATAGTTTAGCTTTAACCATTTCGGTTGACAGACGGTTTCGATCATCATTCCACAAATTGTTCATAATACTGAAAATTCGTTCAACATAGGCATTGCTGGTAGGAATGGCAAAAGTTGTCTGAACAATTTTTCTCAAATTTGGTGCATCATTAACTTTCAAAAATGCCTGACATAGTTTTTGATCGCACTCTTGACGTATTACTTTCGTACACACTAAAATGCCTGCTTTTAAATATAATTTATTCGCCCGACAGCGTCGAATCAAAGCTGACTGACGTTTGCTAGTGATGCTTATAGTTACATATCTATAGAGAGTCGGTACAAAAGCTACTTAGGTCCGTGCGCATGATAACTCGATAAACTCAAATTGCGTTTGAGTATAATATATTAAAAATGTACGAATTTCTTAAAAGTTGTAAAGATGGAAGAAATTGAAACTGTCGACTTTTTTCGAATTTTTCAAATTTCTTGCCGGCCGCCGGCTCGTGATATTACCGGCTGAAAACCGGCCACTTGGCAACCCTAACTGTTATGGTGACACACCAGATAATCTAATAAGTTTAAAACAAAGATTTGCATATTTTAAAACATCACTGAAATAAAAATGGTGTAAAGCTCATAGAAAAGAAGCAGTATTTCTTAAAATCAATGAGGGTTGGTTAGAAAGAACATTTGAAATTGCATCAAATAAACAAACTCGACCTATTCCGCCTTCTCAGTCATTTCAAAATTGTAGTGACAGGACTAAAAGAAGAAAAACAGAAGAAATGCGTTCTTCGCTTAGTGAAGAAGAAATCGTTCATGCAGCACAAACAACATTACAGACTGTAGGGAAAGGGATACTTAGGCAATACTAATGCCAGGGTTTCACTAGTAGAATTAGTGGTAGAGTATACTGGTCGAGTACTAACTAACCTGTGAACTCACCTAATGAAAACTCGGTTATAGTAGAGTAGAGTGGGATAGCACCGTGGTAAAGTTACTCTACCGCTTAAAAGTAGGCCAGTTACTCTACCACTAATTCTACTAGTGAAAACCCGGCATAAGAAAAATGATGAACTCTCCAACTAGTGCAGGGAAATACAGAAAAGCCTACAGAAAATCAGATCAAGAAGCTTTTGGAAGCCCTAGCAATATTTGTTGAAGCCGATTCAACCAAATCATCAGGAATACAAATAAAGCCTTTTATCCGTGTTACAACGTATTGTTAAAGGCAACAGCTAACATTCTTACCCACCCAAACAAAAAACTATTACTCAATTTAGCAGACCCACTCTTAAGTAGCATGAATCGAACAAAAAAGGATTAAACTAAAATCATTTTGCTGCTGAACAATCAATATGTTGCAACCGGCTGACCCGAATACCGAATCCGATATTTTAGACACGGATCAAGATTTAGCCAATGAATAATGAATATGTTTTTGTATTTAAAGTATTAATTTGTATCTAAAACTAGTTGGGACCCGGCGCGCCTATGCTGCTCCCATAAGCCAATAGTAGTAATCAGGTGATATGAATTTTAATATACAGTAGAAGAGTTTGAAAAAGGCAATTTTATGGTATTTTTTATTCCAAATAACAAAATGTGAAACTATTAGATATCTGACATTTTGATCGAGACAATAAAAACCATCCATTGACATGGCATTTTTCGAGATATGAATTTTCATACATAGATGAAGTGTCTCAATGACCCGGTTATTTTCTGTATTTTGGATAGCTGGGACACGGTGCGCCTCGCTGCACCCAACGTTTAAACATTTAAAATCAATCCAAACCTTCAAAATTCAACTCTCTTAACCATTAACGAAAAACCAACTATTCCTATAAAAGTTGGAGTCACTTTTATTTGAACTATGACCACAATAAAATAAAATCGAAAAATGAAACAAATATTTTATAGTTGGAAAAAGCAATGCCAAAAAACCAACTTTTATTTTCTCTTATATTACGAAATTGTGTTCGTCAAAACATGTGAAATTAATGCAAATATTGAAAATCAAACAATACTTATTTCTGTAAAATTTGGAAACATTAGATTCAATATGCTTTCATATTAAGTGTGACCAAAATTACCTATGTATGTATTCTTTTACAAAACTTGCCGGTAAACTATGTTTTTGGTTTTGTTTTCCTGCGGGTAAATAAACAAAGATGATGCCTTTCCGACTCGCTGCAGCCAACCTTAAGACATTTACAATTAATCCAAATCTTCAAAATTCAACTCTTCAACAAATATTTATAACCATTAACGAAAAACCAATTATTCCTATAAAAGTTCGAGAGTTTGGATATTGGTTTGTTTGTCTAATTCTGCGAAGTATGTCTTCAGTCATGCCGTTCTTGTATTTTTCCCACAAAACCGATGGTTCTGTTGGGTATCATATCGTCAATATAATTGCGAAGAGTTGACGAATGTTATTCGGCGTGGATGCAAATGCTGCATCATAAAGTGTCAGATCCCAATGATTGTCATCTTCCAGCAATTGCAACACGCGACATGCATCTTGAAATGTATTGAATATTTGACCATTGACTGTTCGTAAAAATTCGAAAGACGTTGGTCCTGGAACATTCAGCTACAACAAATGCAAGAGAAACATTCACGTTGTTTTGGATGTACTGTGTAAAGTCGTCCCAATGTCTTTGCTTTCAATACGCGTGCGATAGTTGGATGTGGTTCGCCTTGTCTACGTGGCTTCCATTTTTTACCTGATTTGTTCCATGTATAATAGCGAGGGACGTCGGTATATAACAATGTTGTTGCGAATTGTCCGAAAATATCAAGTTTTTGGCACAGTGTGAAAAATTCAGTAAGTGTAGTTTTTGGTGGCTGGACAGCTCGTTGGAGTGTATTTTCTTCAGTGGAATATACACGTTGATCGTTTTCAAGATGTACCGCAATCTGAGGCATAATGCAAAAACTCGACATTTATATATTTTCTTATTAACACCAATTAAAAGCTTTTACGCATTTTTCGGTGGAAGCATATAAAAAACAATGGAT
The DNA here is from genome assembly GCA_963855945.1 of Thereva nobilitata. Taxonomy (NCBI): domain Eukaryota; kingdom Metazoa; phylum Arthropoda; class Insecta; order Diptera; family Therevidae; genus Thereva; species Thereva nobilitata. The sequence continues at coordinate 126,789,384 of OY979695.1, forward strand.
ATTTTATAGGTTTCCCAATGTTCACAAATACTACAAATGTTGAAGGTAATCCAGATGAGAATGATGGAGAATACCTTAAAGATGCTAATAAGATAATGTTTAAGTGTAATTTTCAATTATCTATATAAAAATCAATTGCCGTTCATTAGTCTCACAAAAACTCGAAAATGGGTCGCCTCAATACAGGGGTGGTTAAAAAAAAAGAAAACCCCAAAGGAACTACTGAAAAATCCAAAAAATGGTCATTTTGGGAGTTTTCACTGCAGATTAGTATTAATAGCTTCATGGCCTACCTATATATTGTTTGACAGCTGCGTTAATGTGAAATTGTCATTAAATTGGGGTTTTTGAGAAATTACCGATTTAATTTAATGACAATTTCACATTTACGCAGCTGTTAAACAATATATAGGTAGGCCATGAAGCTATTGAAACTAATGTGAGGTGAAAAATCCCAAAATTACCAATTTTTTTGGCTTTGCAGCTCTTCCTTTTGGTTTTTTGAAATGGTTTTTTTTTAAAACCACCCCTGTATTGAGGCGAACAAAACAAAAAAAATTTTATTGAAATCGGTCGAGCCATTTTCGAGTTTTTGCGGGACTAACGCACGGCATTCATTTTTATATATATGTATATACATTTTTATATATATAGATATGTTCTTGTTCGTAAAATCATATCATTAAAAATAAATTTGGTATCTTTTTTAAAAATTTTTTTTTATATCTTATTTTTTTCTCCTTTTGGCGAGGAGATATACCATTTTAAGTAAAAATACACTGTAAAATAATTTTGACCGCCTGAATCGTTTAAATCAACCTGTGTGCGCTGTTAGCTAACTTATTTCTGGTTTTTGGCTTAGCTAAAAGATAGCACAGTAAAAATGAATTGACGTTTGCTTGTAAATTTTTGTTGTAAGCAAATAATTTAGAAATATTTCAATACAGCATGAAGATATTATTATTATTACTCATATTTTTGCTTTTTATTATTTGTAAAATGAGAAATGTTATTATTTTTGCTTGTTATTAGCTGTAAAATGAGAACTGTCAAATGAAACGGCATGCTAGAAACGGTACTAAATTAACAGGGCTAATTTAACAGAGTTAAAATAACTCGGGCCTAAACGCGCCCATTGTCAACACGGACATGAGAAGCAGCCACCAGATGTTGTTGCATTCTTGAGACACGAAAGCAAGCAGCTAAGAAGTGTATTTGCATATTATTTTTATATTTCGAATAAAGAGTTGTTCCCAATAAGTTTTGTATAATTCCGTATATTCCCCTAGCACCAGTATATAAATTAAGTGACTTTTAACAAAAAAATAAATACACGTGCGACCAACATAATCTCTCCACGTCAGAATAAATTTTACAGGCGCTAACGACACTTTTGCAAAAGCAGGACCAACAATTACAGCAGTTGGAAGAAGCACTCTGTGTCAGTAACGCATTCACCTTAGTTGTGAGGAACAGATTTCAACGCAGAACAATTCAAATGTCTGATATTTATATCAGGGTAACGATCATCAAAAGATTTTGAAATTCGCCTTTTACAGAAATTGGACACACACACTTCGGAACATCCAGTGAAACTTCATGATTTGGTGAACAAATGTCAGCGGATAATTTCACTTAAAATGGAAACAACTTTAATTGAACAAACTAAAACACTCACCGTGAATCAAGTGGAACAAAAGACGAAACCGTCTTAAACATAAGAAGTCCACAGCAATAAGCAAAAACAACTCAACAGACGAACAAAAACCATTTTACCCTTGCTGGAATTGTGGAGGCATGCACTTCGCTAAAAACTGCACATTCTTGAATCACACCTGCGAAGATTGCAAAAACACAGGCCATAGAGAGGGATATTGCAGAAGTGCACAAAAATCTCGTAACAATGGGAAAAATCGTTCTAAAGGGGGCAAGAAAAATTTCAACAGTGCCGCGTACACAGGTAGTAAAAGTCAAAAAAGTATGTTTCCGCAGATAAATAAAATCATTAGAAGGAGGATACACAATCAACTGGAGAAGTTGCGATTATCTAGGAATCTTGACAATGAGGAATTGCTGCGAAAAGTAGGCTTAGATCCGGATACGCTCTACCGAGACGAGGACTATTGTTTCTGTGTGGAAGATGAGCAGGACAGACTAGACTTAGTGGGGGCATTCTGCCAGGGAGTCTATTCGGTGAACACTAGTGTTCGGCCGAACTTTGACCTGGAGAACTTTGACCTGGAGCACTATTAAATCATTCCGCCCTTCAAAGCGAAATCAGAGCACAGAGATCTGAGAATCGACATTTAGTCGAATTCAGCGAAGATTGCACAGCAGATAATATCTCAGAGGCCTCCGAACACTAAATTTTCGTGAAAAAGGACGAACTCCTGCGAGTCTTTCAAACGTTGAGTAATAAAAAGTCGTCGGGGATCGACGGCATCCCTAATGTCGTTCTGAAACACCTACCTCCTTGTGGGGTCGACATTTATACCACTCTGTTCAATAATGCCTTGAACATTGCCTATTTCCCAGAACGCTGGAAAATATCTGTGATATATCCGATCCCTAAAAAAAATAAAGATAGAACAAACCTTGTTAATCTCCGATCAATAAGTTTACTTCCAAACATCAGTAAAGTATTTGAGGTTGTAATTAATCGTTCGCTGGCAAGCTGGGTTGAGGAAAATAAAATAATTCCGGACAACCAGTTCGGATTACGAGCGGAACATGGAACTATCCATGCTTGCGCAAAATTGGTGTCCGACATAAACTGGAACTTTAGTAAGAAACGGTGTACGGGAGCATGCCTTGTCGACTTGGAGAAGGCTTTCGACTCGGCGGCTTGCCGTTATCTGTGACATGATAACGGGGAAAAAGTTCCTCGTCAAAAGCGGGAATTTTACCTCACAGGTCTTTGAAATTAAAACGGGTTGCAACAAGGAGCTGTGAACTCACCGCTGCTCTTCAACATTTATAAGCGATTTAGTTGAAAAACTTTTTTTTTTCAAACCGTCAGATTAAGAGAACCCCTCCAAATAAATCGTCAGATTATAAATCAGCACGACCAGGACATCAACTGGAACCGTCTGTATAAAATTCTGACGCGCTAGAAATATAATTACTTTTAATTCGGGAGAAGAAAAATGAAATCAATATGTTAAATAAAAAAACACTGAAATTCCTTTTTGAAATTCATATAAACTATTTATTATTAATAGAAACAGGTATTAAGAGGCAAAAATAAGGACGATAACAACTGTTAATTTCGACGGTAGTTCCGAAACTGATTTTAAAAATGTTTTAATGCTGCATTTCGTTGGTGCATTTGTTGCACTTAAATTTGCTGAGTTTGGTTTTATTTACGAATCCAATCTGGAGTTGGCTGTTATGTCTACGTCGATGTCGCTCCGTACAAATTTCCTGGAACGTCGCCGGGTATTTTTACTGATGCCAGTTGATGGGAAAATCATTGTTCCCATGTAATGAGACACCTTCCGGTGGCCTGGACGTAACTTCTCCCTCCTTTAGAGGAAAATTCCCCTGAATTGTATATGTCCTTTTTATCTTCATAATCTTCATATATAAAAAAATAGTTAGTGCTATAAAAATGATTAATATTACAAGTCCTATCCCTAGATTAAAATACAGGTGGCTTTTCCTTTGAAATTTTAATTCCTTTATGTGCTCAATGTTTTCAACCTGTCTTATCACTAAATCGTCAAATGAGAGTTTACTGTTATTCATTGATAATTTAACATCGCTTGGCATTACAAATCTTTGTTCAAATTTTTCTTTTCTATTTTTAAATGTTTTATTATTAAGGTAAATTTCGCAATCGTTAAATGTTATTAAATAATTTCCATCTAATATTAAATTTCTCTCATCGCAACTACTATTAAACTTAAAATTTACAAAATTTTTTAATAATAACAAGCCCATTTCTATTTCATTTAATTGAGCTTTCATACTTTTGGTTTTTATACATTTATTTGTTTGGATACATGGGCTGAATTCTTTTAGATTTTTATAATCTGAATCTTGGTTGTATTTATATGAAGTATCATTTATTTTTATTATTTTTTGATCTTCTATCAATAGTTCCTCTAAGTCTTGATTTGGAACAGGGGTAATTAAATATAGTCTGGTTTTAAATGTTTCTCTCGGTATCTTAATAGCAAAAATAATTTTATTTTTCTCATACATAAAGGTTCCTAATTTGATATTTTGAAGTTTTAATAGATCTATATCATATTTGCTTATCTCGTCGCTAGTTAACACATTGTTTCCCATTATCCCTAACCTACTTGAAGCTATATTGTTTTGGATATGCTCTAAGTTATCTTTTACTATTTTTATTTTAAAAAGTCCTTCTAAGTACATTATTTTGGATATAAGTTTTTCATTACCTTGGTTTATTTCGTTAAGTTGATTTGCTATCTTTGCCCTATCGTTCTCTATTGTGTTTTTTATTGTTAGAAATGTTTTGTTGAAGTGGTCGTTGATGTATATCTGCCTGTTGTTTTGTTCTATAATATTATGGCTGTTTCCGTCAATTACCTTCAAATGTTCTTCAATGTTTTGCCGATCGTCGTCATCCATTGTGCCATATAGCCATTTACTTGCTGTACCAATGATATTAATAAGTCCTCTTTTGCTTTTGTGTGGAATTAATGTCCGTAGCATATGTTTCATAGATTCCAGTTCTGCTATCAATATTTCTTTATTTTCCTCTATTACGAGCCCTGATATGTTGTCTTCTAAAGTTGAGATGATGTTTTTAATTTCTTCGAGGTCTATTATATGCAGAATTATGTCATAATTTTTTTTACGATCTGCACTTCTCCTAATTTAATTTCAGCAAATCCGTTGTTAGTTATGATTTTCTCGATCGTCAAAGTTGCTTCCGTCATCTTTATTAGCATCAATATCAAAATGATCAATATTGACTTGACTTGAAAATTTATTTGGTCGTTTAATATTTATTGGGTGAATGTTATCGTATTTAAGTTTTCTATATCTAGGTTCATTCTTATGTCTAAGACACTTGTAATTTTTTACGTAACCCTCATTACCTACTGGTGTAAAGTTTTCTCTCTTGATATTCGCTTTATTTATCTTGTATAACTTAGTTTTGTTTATTAGCTCTGTTATCTTTGTTTTGTCGGCCTTACCCTCAATGACATCAATTGGCCTTGCTCTAATTGTGGAATGTATTGATTTGTTGTACCATTCTGTACATTTAAATACTCTCTCCTGAATTGAAAGATTTGAATTTTCAGCTTCCAATGTTCTTAGTCTTTCACTAAGTGTATTATGAAACCTTTCGATGTCCGAGTTTCCGGTGTGGCTGTTCGGTTTCGTAAAATGAATTTCTATATTTTCTGTTCTGAAAAAGTCCTTTACATTTACAGAGCTAAATTCATTATCCATTGTTATGTGTTTGGGTCTCCCTTTTATTGAAAAGTATAATCTTATTTTTTCTATAATAGTTAAACTGTGTCTATTCTCTAGAAACAATACCACGGCGTGTTTTGAAAATTTATCAATAAATGTAATAAAACTATGTTTTTTGTTTACGTATGTGTCTATATGTATCCTTTCATTTATATCGGAGGGTGTTATAGTTAAATTAAATTTTGGCTTTATTGGGTTCCTATCATATTTTGCTCTATTGCAAGTATCGCAATTGTTTATATATTTTTGTATTAATTCTTTCAAGTTTTTGAAGTATATCACTCGTTTCAGTCCTGCGTAATTTTCATTAATGCCGGCATGTCCTGTCTCGTACTTATGATATTTCGCTATTTGCTTAAAGGTCTCTTCCTCATTTTTCATTTCCTTTGCATGATATTGGCATTTGTAAAACTTTAAGGTTGTGTCGAATAGCTCTATTAATTTTAATTGCACCAAATTATATTTGTGTTCACTTAGTTCTGAAAAGATACCTATCCTTCCTTTTTGTAGAAATCTACGAAAAATATTTGTCATATTGCCATTTTCTATGTCTTGTGAATTTACGTAAATTTTTCTTCTGTTGTTAGCCGTTTCTATGTCTTGGGTTTTGCTGTCTGTTAAGATAATTTGTGTTCGAAACCTGTTAACTATTGTGTCTGAAAGTATAGGGATGTGATTATTTTGTTCTTCCTGTTGCGAGTGGACTGTATTGATCATACTTATATTATCCGGCAGTTCACCTTCTTCATTTTGCGGATGAATTTCTTGGGGTTCCGTATGGAGATGAATACTTTCTCCTTCCTTTGGTGTAAACGTTTCGGTGTGATAAATTTCGCCGTTCTCTATATTTAGTCTACTCATGAAATCTGCGGCTTTGTTGTCCTTCCCTTTGATATAGTCAAGGTCGAAGTTGTACTCTCCCAGCTTTAGTAACCATCTTTGCAGTCTCGGATTGATATCTTTTCCATTGTGTTTGGCTTGCAGCCATTTAAGAGGTTTGTGGTCAGTCATCAGGTCAAACCGTCTGCCATAAACATAGGGTCGAAAGTAGTTCACTGCCCAGACGATTGCAAGCAGCTCCTTTTCAGTTGTTGAGTAATTACGTTCGTGGTCGTTCAATGTTCTGCTTGCAAAACAAATAGGGTGTCCTTCCTGACTTAAAATTGCTCCTAAAGCGAAGTCACTGGCATCTGTAATCAATTTAAATTTCTTTCCAAAATCGGGATATTTTAAGACTGGTGGATTTGTAAGGATTCTTTTAAGTTTTTCAAAGGTGTCTATATAATTTGGGTCATTAGTGTTGATTTTAACATTCTTTTTCAGATATTTTGTCATACCGTAAGCTATTTTAGCATAGTCCTTAACGAATTTTCGGTAATATCCGGTGATGCCCAAAAACGATTTAATCTGTTTCGTGGTTTGGGGTAACTTAATTTTTTGTATGCTTTCAATTTTGTTAGGGTTTGGCTTAATCCCATTTGTTGTAAGTATGTGCCCTAAGTACTCCGTTTCTTTTGCAAGGAATTTACACTTGTCGACCTGAATTTTCAAATTGTGTTCTCTAAGTTTATTGAATACTTTTTGAATATTTTCTGTATGTTCCTGAATTGTTGTGCTAAAGATGAGTATATCATCGAGATATACAACGCATATTTGGTTAATATATTCTCTTAAAACTGAATTGATGAGTCTTTGAAATGTTGCGGGGGCATTTTTCAGCCCGAAAGGCATCCTCACGAATTCGTAGTGCCCCAAGGGTGTCGAGAATGCAGTCTTCTTTCTATCTTCCTCCTTGATTAGCACCTGATGGAATCCCTTTGCGAGATCCAGCGTCGTGAAGTACTGTGCTCTTCCTAGCTTTTCTAGAATGCTTTCTATGTTTGGTATAGGAAATTTATCATCTTCTGTAATTTCATTTAACTTCCTATAATCTATTACAATTCTCCATTTTTTTTCTCCTGAGTTATCTGACTTTTTAGGTACTATCCACAGCGGAGAATTGTAGGGGGAATTGCTTTCTTTGATTATACCCTGTTCAAGCATATCGTTCATTTGTTTGGTTATTTCCTCTTCGTGTATTTTGGGGTATCTATATATTTTTGAGTAAACAGGCCTATTAGTTTTAGTAATAATTTCGTGTTGGATCTCATGTGTATGAGTTAAATGTTGCCCTTCTTTGTAAAATAAATCCGCATTTCTCCTGATTAGTGCTTTAAGCTTCTCTTTTTCATCGCTATTCATATCTTCTCTTTGAAGTTTACCGAAGACACTTTGATCTATAGGCTGTGCTTCCAAAGTAAATATATCGCGACTTTGGTAAGGGCATGAGTTAAGAAACCTTGTTCTTTTTCCATTAACTTCCAAACAATCTTCTTTTAAATCTATAATAGCTTGCAGGGGTTTCAGTACATTTAGACCAATCAATCCATCGAAATCTTTATCTTTAAAAGTAGTTAATTTCCAACTCATCCATTTCTTTTCATTGAACTCTACAGGTAATTCTGTAATAATGTGCTGGTTCACGATAGTATTTCCATCTAATGTTTTAAGTAGTATTTTCTGATCTAGTGTAAGTCTTTTATATTGTTTTAATTTTGTTTCATTTAATACCGTCGTAGTTGAGCCTGAATCGACTAAACATCTTAATTTATTTGTACCAATAGTTAATTCTACTATCGGTAAATCTGTCCTGTCGGAGGTAAGTGAAAATTTACTTCTTCGCAGTTATAATTGGCGTCCTGAATATGGTCAACGATCATTGCTTCCGGTTCGTTTTGTTGCCTAAATTGATTTGAATTCCTAAATTGACCCGAGTTTCTAAAATTGCCTGAATTTCTAAATTGTGGAATAAAATTTTGTTTTTGCGGAGTAAAATTTTGTTTTTGTTTTGCAAAGTATTCATTCTGTCTTGTTTGCCCAAAGTTATTTGAATTAGAGTTTTGATAATACTGGTTGTACCTACCTAGATTTGTTTCACTATTTCGATTAAAATTTCTGTGATCCCTATCTTTAGGATATACTCTTTGTGTATGAGAATTTTGCCTGCTTTTGAAAGTTTTATCATTTTTAAAAGTACCACTTCTATATCTAATCAACCCTGTTTCTTCTAAAGTATAATAAGCATCTCTTAAATTTGTTATATTTCTACTAATTATAACACTAGCACAATTAGTATCTAAACCATTAGTAAAAGTTCTTAAAATTAATCCTTCGTTTACGTTAGGTGAGAATTCTACCGGTTTATTTTCATCGAATTCATATTTCGCATTTAGCTTATCAAGTATAAATTTTAAATTATGAAAATATTCACTTACATTATTATTATTTCTCAATGTTGTTGCTTGATGGTACAAATGGAGGTAGCTTTCTCTCACTCCAAAAGTCCTAATTAACTCCTGTTTCACTTCCTTCCAAGATGGGTTTCTACCTAAACTTCTTATTGCTTGAAGGGCTGGACCTTGAATCTTGTTGATCACATTACGTTGAAAAATGTAGTTTTGAATTTGAGGACTTCCATTGAAAAGAGGTAGGAATATTTCCACTTCCCTAATAAATGAAGATAAATCATAATCGTTGTTGCCAGTGTATTCTCGAATCCTGGAGGCTTCCTTCAACAGTTCCGAGATTGGAATTGTATATGGATCTGCTGTTGCGGCGGGGGTTGATGCCGCGGTGGCTGCTGCTCCTGGTTCTGCCATTTCGTCCGTTTCTAAATTTGAATAGGGTCTGAAAGTTGAACTCCGTTCTTACACTTTGTATCCTTTGGCATTAGAGAAAATTCGAATGTAGCACAAAGTCACTGATCGATGAATGCAGCACAATGTCACTGTTCACCTCGTTTTCTATTATATTTTTTTTTTTCAATTCTATTTATAAAGAACAATAAAAACACAAATATTTATCTTCGTTACTTTAGCAAAAACTTCTTTTTCTTTATTTTATATTACTTTTACACAATATTCACTCGCTCCCCCTTTATAGATAAAAACGGCCGCGTTTTTTTTTTTCAAATTTGTTCCACAGTTTGGTACTTTCACTCACTTCATTGGGTGGAGGTTGGGGTTAAGCGGATGGTAAAAAAATTATTGGTTTTCTTTTTCTTCGCCCGATCTCAAATCTTCGGATTGAGATTCCACCGACTGCGCCAGAAATATAATTACTTTTAATTCGGGAGAAGAAAAATGAAATCAATATGTTAAATAAAAAAACACTGAAATTCCTTTTTGAAATTCATATAAACTATTTATTATTAATAGAAACAGGTATTAAGAGGCAAAAATAAGGACGATAACAACTGTTAATTTCGACGGTAGTTCCGAAACTGATTTTAAAAATGTTTTAATGCTGCATTTCGTTGGTGCATTTGTTGCACTTAAATTTGCTGAGTTTGGTTTTATTTACGAATCCAATCTGGAGTTGGCTGTTATGTCTACGTCGATGTCGCTCCGTACAAATTTCCTGGAACGTCGCCGGGTATTTTTACTGATGCCAGTTGATGGGAAAATCATTGTTCCCATGTAATGAGACACCTTCCGGTGGCCTGGACGTAACTCGCTCGAGTGTTTCAAAATTGCGATTTTTTTTTGTATTTGGGTAATTCTCCGATTTGGCTAAAATTAATTTATATAGCACTACACGCCTGATCGTTATTCAGTGTATACCTTGAGCAGAATTTTGAATAGCAAAGGCACAATTTTCCGAGAAATTACGATGAGCTCTACAACTTTTATATTTAACTTTTGTTGATCCGAGCTCTAGTTTTTTTTTATTAACGAAAAAACGTGTAGTGCTATATAATAAATTAATGTTTTAACAATAGTTACAATAAAGGTACCATATTTTGAAAACATGTTTTTTATGTAAAATTTAATGGAGAATACGATAAAAATATGAAAAACTTGCTACGAGGTTGGGGCCGTTGTAAAAAATTGATTTAAAACAATTAAATTGTTAATAACAATATGAATTTGTTAATAATTATTATTTAAAATATTTTTTTCTCAAGATTCAGACCTTTAGCTTTAAATTGAAAAAGAAAAGAAGTTTTTAGCTCAAATAGAACCGAAGTTATACATTTATAAAAATGAGTCTCCAAGCCAAAAAACACGCTTTTCTCAAATTTTCTCAAAGTTTCGGAAAAAAAATCTTCGGACACGTATCTCTTATTTTTCGATATAGAATCCGTGAACATTTTTTTAGCAAAATCGTTCAATTTTCATCAAAATCCGTACGGTGTGGAAAAGAATTACCCATTTTAAAGAAACCGCCACGAGCTTACGTCATCACATCCGAATCGTCAGTTTTTGGAATGGGAGCTTCGTTCGGGTTCACTTAACATCCCCTCTGAATGTCTGACGCGCTCGAGTAAATTTATTCCCCCCCCCCATTATTAACCCTTCCGTACGGCCGCGCCCCCCATACAAACCGGCAGATTAAAGGTAGAAACAGAATGGCACGGCGACCGTGGCGGAGTCCGCCGCTCAGAGAGTTTCCCATACATTTAATTTCTCCCCAGGCGGCGCGGACAAATTAAATGTATGGGAAACTCTCTGAGCGGCGGACTCCGCCACGGTCGCCGTGCCATTCTGTTTCTACCTTAATATATACTTCCGTCATCAGAGAAACGTAGGGCATATATCCTATTAATATCTGACGCGCTCAAGTATTTCCATGTCACTTTTTTTTACATATTTAAAAGCCTGCAGACGCTCCCCCCACCGATGGTATACGAGCAAAACACGCCTAACCTTAGCGGCTGCCACAGACAAAGTAAACAATGAATACAGCTGAATATTTTATCACTTTATCATGTATACCAACATAACAAAATAAAAAAATCCATAATCGAATGTACGTAGCCCGCGAAGTTTGAAAATTCACCTTACTTTTTGAACTGACCTCGTACATCATATAACCTTTTTTTCTTTCTACTATCTAATCTTCCAGATCCAATACGTCGCCACGACGCACAGTGGTCGAAATCGGCAAAAAGATGGACAAAAGTCGAAAAAACTGAGATAATTGTTTGAAAATAAAGTTATAAAGGTTTTTGGGGTCGCTGATCACGAATTTGTTATTATTTCTTAAAAAAAACAAAATGGCGCTTCAAAATGGCGACCATCAATATTAAACACTATTTTTCAATGAAATTGGGATTGTGTTTTCCAGGTCGCTGATCACGAATTTGGTCTTATATTTTATTTTATTGGATATGGTAATAGCCGCTAGGGCGTTTTGAAGTTGTTTTTTTAGAGTTTTACATATCACCCTGTATTTTTGTAACCCTATGACCTATTTTCATGAATAAGGTATCAGTGAGCGCAGAATACTGCCACCTATCTAAAACTGTAAAAATCAAGGTTCTACCCTATCAACTCCATAGTAATGAGTCATCAAACTCAAAATTTTGGATTTTGTAACTAAAATTTCAACCAAAATCACCTTTTTCTCCATAAAATAGCTAGTTAACTAATTTTTTTTTGCAAAATTGGAAAGCTTGGACAATTTCCTATCAATAATGTCTGACAATTTTTATGCTAAGACCTTTACTTTTGAAGTTATTAGCAAGTTTGATGTTAAAATTGACCTTATTTGGTACTTTTTGGCAAAGCTTAAGTGAAAAGGTACTAAAAAAGTACGAAATGAGCCAATTTTAGCATTAAAATTGCTTATAACTCCAATACTTATGTTAATTTGACTTCGAAAGTTGATTACCAAAGATAAAACTTTAATAAGTTAAAAAAACAAAACATGGATTACGCAGAATTTTGTACAAAAAGTGGAATTAAACAAAAGGAAATAGTTCTTGGAATATGTTTTTGGGTCAATAAACAATATAAGACAAAAATCAGAGCGGGATATAGCGGCACTTCTTTTGTAGGTCTATTAATATAAAAAAAAAATTTTACTTTTTCGTTAAAAAGACAGGTCAAGAAATCTTCACCGTGTTAAAAATATGTGAACAAATGAGTATTCTTGTTAATATTATTAAATTATACTTACTTTCCTGAGAATAATCCATTTTATAACATTTAAAAATATGCGACACAACACTTCCTATGAATGTTTAAATATTGGTTGCCGCGGGGATTAATGATGCTATTTCAAGCAACGCATGCAACGGCCACTTTCAGAATGATTTTAAAAGTTAAGAAACGCTATTTGATTGGTTCTATTTGTCTTATGCTATCCTAGGTACCCTAATCTAACAAGTTAAAATAAAAAAATTCCTAAATAAGACTTTCAATTTTCGACTTTTGGCCAGCTTTTTGGCATTTTCGACCACTGTGCGACGCTCGAGTAAATCCCCATTTAGCATCGTGGGCTCCCTTACTAGAATAAACCTAATTCTGTTCTACGATAATCGGTATAGGAGTTATTAAAGTTTAAGTACATTAAAAACTTTTCAAAACTGTATTTTCCATTACTGACTGAAAGACAAGGCACAGACCAAACCCCTAGACTTAAACAACAAAATTTTTGACAGTGCGTTACTGACATGGATAACTGCTAAGGATTTTTTCAAATTCCATCGCTAAAGCCTAGTATGGAGTTCGAACGGAATTCCGTTCCCCATATAAAATACACGTAAAAAGATGCACGGAATTCCGTTCACTAAATTTTTCCGTGCCCTTTTTGTTTTATGAGTACGCAGCTCGAACGGAAAACTATTGGTAATATTTAGCTTGTGCAATTCTCTAACAGGTGGCTTGTAGGGAATTGGAGACTTTTTTCCGTTCATGTTGGAACGGAATAAATGTTAGACAATTATTCCGTGTTGTATGTTAGGTAATTTTGACAGAACGAATGAAAAACAGCTATTGCCGTCAGTTCGTGGTTTTATATGTGATTTTTAACAGTCAGCTGTTCGCTTTTTCTCAACTGTTAGCTTTTCTCCACGGTATTCTACAAGCAATTTTTCCGTGTAGAAATATTTACCAAAAATGATGAACGGAATTCCGTGCGAACTCCATACTAGGCTTTATGAGTACGCAGTTCGAACGGAAAACTATTGGTAATATTTAGCTTGTGCAATTCTCTAACAGGTGGCTTGTAGGGAATTGGAGACTGTAGCGGTGGAAGCAGGCGAGCAGGTCATCAGCTCGCAGCTCGCACTTAGATATTTGGGAGTGATGATTGGCCATAGGCCCCTGTGCTGAAAGTCGAGTCGTGTTTCGTGACAAGTCGTTTGAGTTGTAGAAAATGACATTTCAGTCGAATTACGACTTTCAGCACAGGAGCCTAGAGTGGAAATGCTAAGTTGAGTTTAAGCCCCTGTGCCGAGTCTTAATTTCACTGAAACGTCATTTTCTACAACTCAAAGGACTTGTCACAAATCACGACTCGACACTCGACTTCCAGCAAAGGGGTCGAAGGCCTAACTTTGCGGTGCACTTGGTGTGCGCGGCGGAAAAAGCTTCACTCGGTCCCAGGCTAATGCCCGGTACGCAGCTCAAACGGAATTTTTCGCTGGAGATTAATAATTTATTTCTACAGGGAAAAATTCCGTGTAGATTAGTGTGGAAAAATAGTAAACAGCTGAGAAAAATGGAACAGTTGGCGGGGTTATGTGTCATTTTGGCGTGCAAGTGGGTTGAAGAAACTCGTAAGCAATTTGGTAAAAGTGTTTTTTGATTTTTTCATCTCCGTGCTGCATTCTGCAACCTGTTCTTCTACTTTATCCGCCTCTTAATAACCACTTGCATTAAATGACAGAATATGGGAATACGCATTTATATGTCCGGGCACATAAATCATAACGAAACAGGTGGAGACTAATAATCAATGCCATCTACGATTCAGTAGGCATACTAGCAAAATTCCCACGGAGCTGCGTACCACAAAACGAAATTATAAAATAAATTTTTCGCTATTGATTTCGTTTACGTTTTTTTACATACATTTTATATAGAAAATTTATTTCCGTTTGAGCTGCGTACCAGGCATAAGCCGACAATGCCTCCTCATCACAATAATGGTTAGTTCAGTCCTGTTGTATGCAGCGCCAGTGGGGCAGCAGCATTGGGTAGACTGATCAATAGAAGGAAATAATCTCTGCGAATAGGTGTATAGGTTAAGTGCCTTGTGCATGCGTCATAGCAGGAGTGATCCCCACTGATATTCTAGTGGCAGAGGGCGGAATATGCAAGAGGGGATTCCAAGGAAGTGTGACGGACTCTGGCTTGCGGCCAGTTCATCGCAGCATGGGAGAAGTGGTGATGAGTTTACTAACGCCCGATGGACCCATACAATCATACCAAATGTGGAGAAATAGATTATAAGGGAACATGGATAAATGAGTTACTACCTCAGACAGTTCCTGAGTGGACATGAAGGTTATAGGGCATACCCTTACCGCTTCAGGTTGGACGTTTTACCGTTCAAATTCTCGATGTTTGCAGAGCACAAGACGGCTGGAAACAGCCACTGAGGTACAACTTACACCGGACAACATCTTGCACCTGATGATAAGGTCGGGAGATGTGTGGAGAATGATCAAAGTGGCGCTGAAAGCCACTCAACATAAGGAAGCAATACGAAGCCCAAAGAAACAGGGAAAGGCAAAGAAATGCTAGGAGAGATAGTATCTAGATAGCTGACGTGACGCAATGACGAAAGCCGGCCAGCGGAGAAAATGAAAGTTAAAAAAAAGGTGCGGTTATTTTTTTTAAAGTGGGCCACAGACCCACAGAACCAAGAGGGATGAGCTTCTCGGTAGAATGCTATCCACCTTCCGACGCGCCTACTGCCACTTATGTAGCCAGTGAATTGGGTAGCGAGCTTCGTTGAAGTCCCTTTTCCCGCATAGAAAGCAGACACGGTACGTCGCTGATCCGTAGCCCCACTGTTACGGCTCTGGTGAGCACCTTCGAGGGATCCCTTTTTAAGGGTTACGCTGATGACGCCAAGTCGAAGGAATGCCTTTACGGTTCGTCCCGACCTGGACTCCAGCGTCACGCAAAAGGGTTGATTAGTTTAGTTATGTGTGGACCCCCAACGGTGTCTCATGTGGTAGGCATGGAAGCCTTCGACAGACGGTGGCACACATTCTCATATTGCTTCGTTCGCGAATATCTCGATTCCTTCGAGTTCCTCTGTACTCCCTTACTCCCCCTTTCCCTAATGTCCGAAATACAAGAGATTTTATCACAATGCACGTTAGATACTTCGGTGTATCCAGCTTTATCAACTGCTCTACTTGATCCATTTTGCAACTCTTAGGGGGGGGTGCTATATAGGAGACTAAGACGCGTGAACCCGGTTTTATGGGAGATAAACGAAGAAAATAAATGGGAAAATGGCCTACTTTCCCTTTTCTTTTCTTCGTTTCTCTCCCATAAAACCGGTTTCACCAGTGCATCTTAGTCTCCTGTGTAGCACACCCCATTCACATCCATCGCTGCCCTTGCTAATCACCATAGTGACAACATCCGTTAACGATCTAGCTTTTCTGCAACCGAGTGCCTTTCTAACAAGCCGCCTTCCCCATGTGCGCTTGGGAGTAATCTGTTGTATATGACCCTTTCGAAAAGCTTGCCCATTGTGTTTAGAAGACGTATCGCCCTCTCCCAAAAGCTAGTGCTTTATGCAGCAAAAAACGTGTCGTGTAGATCAGGTCAATACTTGAACGAAACCACCTGATGCCACACTCGCTGACAGCTTTAAGGTGGATTTACATATTTGACATTTTTCCGTCGTGCCGGTCTTTTTTTAAATTTCGACCTATCCGAAACAACCATCTGCGACATCTTACCGTCACGGCGAAGAGTTTAATAAACTTGAACTTTTCTGTTCCAGGATGAAAAAACAGCCTACTAACTGGCAGAAAATTGTATTTTAACTTGTTTGGTTTTTTTTAAAAATAAAAGTCCTTTCTTTTTTTAAGGAGATTGTTCACCCATCTTCTCTCATTGTCACTTTTTTTTTAATATGTCCATAATAATAAGATTTTTAGATTTTGCTTCCTTGCACAAGCTCCTAAAGTGCTCCGTTTTATTATTTAGGGTGGCTTTTTTAAACCCTCTCCTCGCCTTCCTGTAGGAGTTTCTTGAATTCTGGCGCGCCTTCTTACCTTTTGGCAAACCTTTTGACGCTCCTCGATTTTATCATTCCACCAGAAGTTCGGTGGACCCCTTCGGGGTTGTGGGCGTTGGGGCATGGAGGTTATGGCGTGATGATCGCTGGAGGTCTCTGGCCATCGAGTCACTGAAGAAAGTGATGTCTACTATAGACCCTCTTTCATCTTTTTAGAAGGTTTTTTGACCGCCGGTGTTTACCAACACCACATTGAGTGGGGAAAACGCTTCCATGGCACCCTGCTGTGCTGACTGGGGTTAGTATAGATTTAGCTCTAAAGAACTAGTTCGAGTGTTTTCTTTCGACATTTCTTCAAAGTAGTATTGGACTGCTCCGAACCAGTAGGATATGACGGACTGGTAGTAAACAGTTTTATTCCTGAGCTGAGTTCTCTCACTTAAACAAACGGCTGAAATGCATGACCCGTCTTTAAAGTACCCAACCAACAGGTTTCTCTTCAATTCAGATATCTTTATTAGTAATAAGAAGCAGAAGAATACATGTTGAATTTTCATCTAACTGTGCTGAGTCTACTTGTATTTTCGAAGACTTTGAATAAATACTTAAAAAAACGTTACTTTTCAGAATTTTAATTTAGTTGACAAAAAGCTTTTCAAGAGCCCCTTACAGGCTGTTGGAGTTTGCTCGAATCAAGCATGGACACCTGAGATCAAACGAGTGTAAAATCATCGAATAAGAAAATGTAAACATAGTTACTCTCGGCTTTGACCCGCCCAGTTTTGGCGCGAAAATAGTCTCACTCTCGACTTTGTATGAAATACTAAATATTTTATTTCACACAATGTGCTTTAATTAAAAATAAATAAATAAAAATCATTTTTTCATTGAACAATTTTTTTAATTAACATAATATAGTATAAGAGCTAGCAACGTCGAGAAAAAGTGGATTTTAGGTCGGCTGATTTTTTGATATGTCCTTTCTTATTGAAGTTAGGTACGGATGCGGTACGTCTGGCCCGTGGAAGCGGTTGCGCTTTCTTCGCCGCATCTTTTCTGTAGAGATGAAAAATGTACATTTTGAAATAATTTTAAGACAAATTTTTTCTTTCCCATAATTTTCTATGTATTTTTAACAGTATAAAATTATAGTAGCAAGACAATTTTGTTGTTGCTAACACCGCGCCAGACACAATTTTAGTAATAAACAAATTATAATATGTATGTATAAGCATTTAAGGCGTCCATTTTGACCGATATTCCAAAGTTATAATTTGTTTTATTTATGAGATAGAAATAAAATCAGAATTGTGTTCAAGCCTTTTTGTCATATTTTATAAAATTATGCATAACAATTGCTAAGAAAATTTAAAATGTTCAGATGTAACTAAAACCCTTCTTATAGATCTTTATTGAATTAGGTTAGGATTTTTAGAAATCCATTATCTCAGAATATTAAAAGTTTATTCATACTCAAATGTCGTTGGTTCTGCTTTGTGTATTCTACATGGGCTTTAATTCAAAAAATCTCTCATTATTTGTAAACTTACATTACAAAAGGTAACATGCGGTAACATCTCTAGAGTACGACAGCGCGGGAGATCTAACTTCCGCTGGAAGGATGGCGTATACCAGGACGTCTAAAGCTTAAAGAAGCCAAACCGGATGACATCGGCTCAGAATCGGTACCGTTGCAGACAACAGTTGCGAGAGGCCAGGACGGGCCCCGGTTGTAGAGCCATCAAAGAAGCAGAAGACATTATAAAATGTCATTGTTGCATTTCTGACATTTTATAGCAGCGAAGTGTGACAAGAAATTTGTTTCTTGGCTTGTACGAATTTTTTTAATCTTCTGGTTCTTGTTGCTTTTTATATTTTATTTAAAATAATTTAAAACATTTTTCTTTGCTAACTACTTAAATACCTATTCGACGACTTAATTAATATACTAAATGAATTGGATAAAAAAATGATATTTTTGCTGCACAATTATTAAATTTATTATTAACATTTTTTTATTCTTAAAAAGAAATATTTTTTATCTAACATTATATGCGAAACACTATCTTACTCATAGTTATTTGATCGAAAGTTTCATCACAATAATAATACATAATAGCTAAATCATATATAAAATAATTTGTAAAAAATATTAATATTCTAAAATAGTAAACACACAACAGTCAAGACCGAAGTTTAATATTACTTCTAAGAGATTTTAATTTTTTCGCTTAAAGCTTGTATTATTTCTTTACTGTACCGGAATTACGCCTGCGCCTACCCCACCTCCATGAGCACACATGGAGGCTACAAAAGCCCACTGATTTGTATCTGGGTCATATACTTCAACAGTCGAGAGATTTGATTCACCGTCGTAACCTGATGGGAAAATAAGGAGAAAAAAAATTAATTTCGCAGCTACGTTATTGTTTCTAAAGTTATAAAAAAGAAAATTTAATTTGTTCAATAATATCTAATTCTAAAACACGATTTTTTTTAAAGGAGAAATTTTTATTAAATTTTCTTCGACAAATATAATGTCAATTTTATCATAAAGTATTTGACTCTATATTTCCTTGACTAGTATATATGTAACATTTAGAGGAGTCACAGAACAAAAAAGTGTGGACGGTATTTATCTTCTTATTCCATTACCGCTAGGTCCCATTGCTCCCATGGTACCAAAATGTACTTTAAACTGCTAGTTTGGTAGCAGATTATTGTGCATGTTGTTGATGGAAGAAATGTGGCGTGGTGAGGCAATTTGGGGTGAGGGAAGATGACTTCCTTATATGTTATATGCTTAGTGATTAACTTATAGAAGATAATGCTTTAAATATTTTAATCTCATTGGCCTTATCTAAACTAGTATTGCTTCAGAAACAGTAGAACCGGGTTTTTAGGAGAGGTATAGAAAGAGCAAAAGGGAATTGTAGTAACCTGTTCACGAAAAAATTTTGGCGTAAAAACTTACCACATACACAATTCGCCTACTTTTCTTAATCGAGCGTAGCAAGTATAATTATCGACACGCATACAGATATCTCCGTGTAAAGACAAGAAATTTACTCGCGATGAAAAAATTCCAGTGTAGACCTTGTGTTCTGTAGACCAGTGTAGCTACTTTCAAAACCGGTTTCGCTACTGCTGCGGGAATACTAGTGTACTATAGATACCATCATTGGATTTAATTGACGTGTTATATCCAAATTCGGATTTACACAAATATTAATTTCACCGCGGACACCTAGTAAATTATAGTTGAAAAGCCAAAATACGATCATCACGACCTTCTGTGGCTGGGTTCTTTTTAAACCGTGATCCAGATCAAATCAGCCGAGCATAAAAGAACGGAGTTGGATCATGGAAGAAATTTAGTTTTTTAAAGTTGTAGTTCTGATTTTTGATGTGTTCTGTCGCAATTTATATCAGTTTCTTAAGCTTATTAAAAATGTTTCCGCTTTAAAAACAATTTACAAAAATGCTTAATTGACTTCCAAAATTAACAAAATGCAACTTTCAATAATTTTTCCAAATAAATTTACGAAATTTTGCAGATCTACCAACACACAAAACCAAAGAAAACAGAAGTACCAACCCACAAAATTATAAAAGCACTACCAATGGTTTCACCGTGCGTCTTAAGCAGGCCCGCCACATAGGGGGGGGGGGGAACTGGGACGAATAGATTGAAACCCAAAACGTTAAAACCCCATATCCCTGCATACTAATCGCCTAGGGGCCCCGAAACTATCCTGAAACCCAAAGAGTCAAGACCGCCCTATCCATGTGTTCTACTTGTCAAGCAAGCACTAATCTAGAGCCTGAAACCCAAGCATGAAACTCTAAAATATATGTTATGTTTGTATGGATATGGATTCTTCTACTCATCATACTTAAATAGTAAACACTAGAGAAGAGAAAACTTACCCAGCGAGAAATGAAGCAAGAACACTCTTAAAAAGCTTAGGGCGTTCCCCTTCCCATACCAGTTCTATATCTTTTTTAACATTGCATGATCGCAGTGGGGAGTACTCCTTTTACTGCTGCTTTTTTAGAAGCGTTTTTGAAGCAGTTACAAAAGTAGAAAAAATTCTCTAACCCTCGAATTTATGTTGTAGTTGTAGCAGTGTCGAAAACCTTTATATTTTTGTTCACCTTGTGCAATTGCCTTTTCGTCCTTCCAAACGCGTGTCGACAGCGGCTTTAGCAAGCGGTCCCCAACTAAGTACCAACCGCGTTCAATACGTTGCTTGATCAACGCATCGAACGAGAACGGGTCTCTGTTTGCCGTTTTCTTCGTTCCATACAATTCCTTAAACATCCAATCGGAGCATATTAACAGCGCTCCGAATTCGCTTCCCTTAGTAGTGCTTCGAATTTTTCCCTCTGGGATAGCTTGGATTGATTCTGCCAAAAGAAAGATAAGTGCTGAGCCCCAGAGCTAAGCACAAGGGCCTGTCTACATAAACCTGTTCCATTCTAGGTTAAACTATGTAACTATGTAACGTTGTACTGGTGGGGTATTGTAGCTGGCAGCCATCCGGAATTTGGAAATTTCTGATTATTCTCGAGCTGGTTGAGCCATTAGCTGGAAATTTTCGGGGAGCCAGCGGAAGATACAACCAGCTCTGGTAGTCAGCTAAGCGGAAACCCCGCTTTAAAAACCGACTGTTCGGTATCTATATTTAATGCCCTGAATGAACTTATTCTTAAGTTACCACAATTTTTTTATAGTCAAAGATTTTTTTGAATTTCAAAATCCTTAAAGGGCCCTCAAACATATTTTAGCCCCGGGCCCCCTAGGTGATGTGGCGGGCCTGGTCTTAAGCCGGAATTACATTATTGTGTCGTGTCGTGATCTAACACATGTATTTCCATTAGCCTGATTATATTATTGTGGTGTGTTGTGGCTTGGCGCGCCTAGGAAATACATATGTTTTCAGGCGATGACACAATGGTGGCTTCGGCTTCAATTTCAAAGCCGATGTCTGTCAGAATCAAATGTAAGCGGGACAGTACTTCTTACCAGAATGGCGGCTTCGACTTCGATTTCGAAGCGTCAATCAATTGATATTTCATATTCGAAGCAGCGTCGGTTTAATCTGCGTGGAAAATCGAAGTGAAGCTGACCGGTAATTTAAATACAACAACTGAATCATGGATTTTGAGGAAAACTTGGGCCGGTTTCACAGTGAGAGCTTAAGTATAGAAATTAACTTAAGTTACACTTAAGTATGCATAAGGGTTTCACAGTTGCAAGTTAAGATTTACTTAAGTATAACTTAAGTGGCCGTTTCCCTAGACTTAAGTTTTTCTTTAGTTAGTATGCATAGAAAATTCAAATGTCAGTTGATTGCTAGTTCATTTGATTTAAAACCAAATTAAAGGAGTTTTTACAGTAATGGAAGGCGTTCCCTAATTGATATTATACTCAAATATGAATTTAACACATTTTTCTTTAATTTAATTATTTTTTTTTTAAATTTCTAATTCACACTGGCTATTATAACTTCATAATTTACAATATTGAAGGGCTGCCGTAAGAAACAAATATAATAGTAAGAACAAGAAAAAAATGCACTGTGAAACCGAATTTGACTTAAGTTTAACTTAAGTGAAAAATTTACTTAAGTTTAAGGAATACTTAAGTATGACTGTGAAACCGGCCCTTAGTGAAGGAAAATCCCTGTTTATACAAAAAAGTTGCAAAGATTATAAAAATAATCAGGTAAAGGAGAAAGTGTGGAAAAAATCAGTGGAGTTTTAGGTATTGTATTATTTATTATTACATATAAGGGGTATTCACGCTTTGTTGTATTCAGCCTTGTATCGTTGTATTAGGTGTATTTGGTTACACCATTGTACAAGACCACAACCTTCTATATTTACAAGCCATGAACAAGAATCTCAATTGAGAGAATCGGACCACCAAATTCTCCAAAATTCTCCAAATTACACTAACAACATAACGTGATTTCACCGAGTTGTGGTCCGATTGAGCGGAAATTCGCTCTCAATATTTTCCTTGTTCATGGCTTGTAATATAGAAGGTTGTGACAAGACTTTTTCATATAAAATTATTTACAAGAGTGTTGTAAATTTACAACACTAAAAAGTGTTGTATTACGTATTGTATCATTGTATTTAATATTTGGCAGATGTTTAAAATGGAGCGGGGGATGGTAAATTGAAGAAATTCATTTATTTATATCTATTTATATATTTTAAAATAGAATAATTCAATTGAAGGACAGAAAGAAAAGAAAAGACACAAATGTCCTTCTTCTTCGATGTATTTACAATAGATTGCAAAAGGAGCGTTCATTCTTCGTTGTAAATTTGTATTGTATTTTTACACTGTTTACAATGATACACTTAAGCGTGAATACCCCTATAATATTTCTCTTGACCGGAATCGGGGGTTTTTTTATTTTAAATTACCGCTATTCCCATTAATTTTATAACTTCCTCACTTTTATTTTGCATTATAATTTCACAAAGTTTACTTTATTTAATATAACAAACTTACTATACAAACTTTCTACGATTTGCAAGACAAATAATAATAGAGTAAACCCTTCTAACGCAGAAGGCGCACTTCTCAGCTGGGCCAAGAAAAATTTACCAAGCGTGAGTTCAAAAACTCATCACTGCCGCAACACTGCAGTATTCATCTACAGACTTCCAATTGCTGAATTCTGCAGTGTTGCGGCAGCGATGAATATTTGAACTCACCCAACTCAGCACAAGTACGTGCTGAGATGAGGCTCAACTAAAGACAAATGCCGTCATTGTGTTATACTTGGCTTCGATTCTGTAAATCAGTACTTCAGCACCGCTTTCGAATCGGAAGCCGAAGTCACCATTGTGTTACGGCCTTTAGATCACGACACAGAGCGCCACGACACAATAATGTAATTCCGTTCCGACTAGCCTCCTGTATAGCACCCCCAATAAGATGTGTCTTGGATATGGTTGTTACATAAGCTATTTTCGTATCACAGATTTTGATCCAAATCTTTTTTGGATCAAGTTGTTGTTGTTGGTTTAATTGAAAGTTAATGATCTGAGTGGGATCACGGTATAAAAAGAACGCAGCTTGTGTAAGAAGTACACAGAATTGTTAAACAAAACAGAAAAAAAAATATTTTTGCATCAAAATGTATCTTGTCGCCTTCCAAATGAACACCATCGTGGCAGCGCGAGACCCAATCATCCAGGGCATTTCTCGTAATCTGCTTAGAGTTTGGTCTTCAGTGAGTTTTCTTGTATCAATTGACTGAAAACGCTCTCCTCGAAATGATCATTTCAGCTTCGGAAACAGGAAAGGAAAAGTCACACGAACCTTTACTAGGCGAGTGTATTGCCTGGTGCGCGTTCTAACACCTTGCTATGGTAAACCACAAGGTAAGCTATGGTTATGCTGCATCACTTCAGTTAACCATGAAAGTTTATGTTTAACCAAGGAGGTTTTTGAACACACTGTGCTTAACTACGACTTAAAGAAACACAAAAAAAATATCCATAAAATAGTCTCCGGTATAATTATTTCGTATGTGCCCATTTGCAATAATCTCACATATCCCACTTTGATTTGTTCATCTGTTTAATATTAAAACCACTGTCAGAGAGTTAGTTGTTTCTATTCTTCTTCTTCTTAACTATCGCTAATCATGCTCCCGAGCAAGGTTAAAATTTAGCTAGACCGTGGTTAACCGCGGGAGTTTTTGAACGTCAAAAAGTTATGCTCCGTTTGAGTTTTTTGAACGACAAAAGTTTACCATAGTAAGGTTTTAGAACGCGGTCCTGGTCGATGACATTCCTCCAATTCCTGGTCAAATGCTCTTGCGCAATTGAGTTCATGAGTTATTCAAGGTCAAAGTTTCCAAAAATCACTTTTCGGCCTATTACAAAAGGGCTTTTTTGTAGGCAATAACGTTTCGTATTGACTGATCAAAAAAAAATTCGAAAAAACCAATTTTTGAGTGATCTTTTGGCCAAAAAGTGATATCTCCGGGCGGCCATATTTTTTTTGTGTTTTCTTAATTAGTTCCAAGGAAGCTATGGACCAATTTTCAGCCATTTTGGAATTTTGTCTCCTTAAAATGCTAATTTCTCCGCACTATTATAAAATACTCGCATGTACACTTTAAAGAATAATATAAAATTCTAAAATACAAACCTCCGATTGCCCAAAGCTTTCCCATATTTGCAGCCAGTGCGACTCTACTTCTTTTTACATTCATTGGGGCGACAAGCTTCCAAGAATCTGTATTAGGATCATAAACTTCTACTGATCGTAGAAAAGAGTTTCCATCGTATCCACCGCATGCATACAATTTACCCTTTAACGTTGCAACTCCTAGACGACATCGTCTAAATAGCATCGGTCTAACTTTAATCCAAATATTTTGTACTGGATCATATCGTTCAACAGAATCAAAAATTGAAAGTCCGTCATGGCCACCTAGAGCATAAACAAATCCACCAAGAGGAGCAACACCACCAGCGGAACGATATTTCATCATTGGAGCTACCTAATTAAATTAAGAATTAACTGAAGAAGTGTGTAAAATATATTAATTACTGTTTTCCAAGTGTCTGTTTTCGGGCAGTAACATTCTACAGTGCTAAGTGAAGTAACTCCATCATAACCTCCGCAAACATAAACATAATCATCTAGTGCAGCTACACCTACAGCGCTGTAAAAATAACTTGATTAGAGCGCAAAATTTAACATTAGAGAAATTTCTTCTGAGTTAATGAAGTTTAAGTTTGATAACTAGAAAAAGTTAATATAGTTTTCTCCTTTCGTATTATGTCATCATTACACAATTTACACAATCTTTCTCAATTTTAAGGATTTTGACATGCAAAATATTCGTATTAACAAATATTCCTATTTAACATTTTTTAAATTTGTGCCTGTCTCTATGTCAGTATGACCAGTCCCTGCTGGAACATTCAAGTGTAAGCGACAAACCACTAGGCAGACTGCTGAATTTGTTCAAGCGGTCTGGCCTGAAAAAAGGAGGTATAGGGATGTATTACAATAGGGAAAAAGAATGACCGCAGTACCTTTGGATCAAGTACCTCACACAAGGAAAAAAAATCATTGAGATGTGATTTTCTTATGACGTGACTAAATAAAAAAGACTTTTGAAACGTTTTTGGACCATAAGTAACAAAACTGTGGCTATATCGTAGTCGGATTTCGTCATTTGAAGATGTTTAATGAAGATTTGGATATTTTACCTCAATCGCCACGGTATCATGATATTGCTCTCCGATTATTAGATTGGATCATAAACAATTCAGCAAGCCCTTACATGACACAAATTTCGGCATATATCCTAATTAGCGAATTTGATTATAATCGAACTATACTCGCAAATTTAAAAATAATACCCAATATTGCAGCCAATTTGCGTAAAGTAGATTACACGAAACATTTTCAAGTTAACTGTAGGTTTGTGTTATTTAACATTTCAAAATCGGGATGAGCTTTTTCTGTAAGATAGAATAATGAAAATGGAAAACGATTCTCCGAACCTTTTTCAAAATATCGCAGTTTACCCACATAATTAAATACCTTAAACATAGGGCTCTAAGTAAAGAACTTATTTATTAACAAAATACCTTCTTTTGCAAAGCATGGCACGGCCTTGCGACCATTTCTTTGTTTTGGGATCATAAACTTCCACTGTCGATAACCTTTCAGTTCCATTAAAGCCACCAAAAGCAAATAATTTCCCTCCAGTTACAGCTACACCTACCCTCGACCTTAAAATATAATTTATTTTTAAATGAAAGAAAATCTAAAAATTTTACCTAAGCATCGACATTGCTTCCCCCATTCTCCACTCTTCAGTTTTCGGATCATAAATTTCTACTGTACTAACAGACTCTCCATTCTTTGTTAAGCCACCAACAGCATATATTTGACCTATGACGTAATCACAGCCTCGAGGACGAATCCTAATGTAATAATTGAAAATTTGAATCTAACTAGAATATCTTTACTGAACATACCTAAAACTCTGGACTAGAGCCCTTCTCTCTGGCATCAAATGAAAATCCTTTGCCTCATCTAATAAATCTCTGCACTGATGCGAGGTACGAATCAGCTCCTCTGTAGCAACCCTATCAGCAAGGAACTGTGGCGATAATAATGGCAAGCGAACATTAGCAAGGACTTGCGGAAGGATCGACTCCCTTTTATCAATGTCAAACTTAACCCAACGCATGCATGCCTCGAAAATATTTTCTTCTGTGGTTACGTTAAGCTCATCGCGCCTTATGATATCTACAAGCTCATCAAACCCCAGTGACAGGAACTCATCAGATTGTGACACTTTAAAGAAATAATGATGAATATACTTGTCTGCTGCTGAAACAAGATGTGTGCACCCGAGTGAGTCTGCAAAGTGTCGGATGCCCAAAACGTTATGAGGGTGAAAGCTGTTGCCGAAATTCATGCAATTAGTCGCGTGTTTTCCAAAGCATCTCAAGTAAACTTACCGTGAGATCAAGAAGTCCGCACAAGCATCCCGAACTTTATTCAACTGCAAGAAAGAAGCGCCAACCATAAGCCCCTGAACATTTTGATTATCGATTTTTACAGTTCCGCTATACGCAAAATTAATTAGACTTTCAAGTGCACTGAAATGAAAGAGACTCATTAACCAAATTCGGGGAAGTTTGTCAAATGTAGGTCAAATTACTAAGGTTCAATTTCTTTCATCGTGATCTCTTTTATTCGACTTTCGGCCATGTTATGTGTGAACATGGCATAAAAATATGGAATTGTTGCAGCTAACACAATCCGATGAGCTGAGAAAGATTGATCCTCTACCTTAATGGCAAAAAGATTGCTATCAATACCTAAAACTGTATGATAATCTCACCTTTAAGGTAACATCGCACAGCTTTCCTTGTCGTCGTATTTCTTTCATTAATGGAAAACTCTCAGCGAATAGGTCTTCCTGCTTAAACAATACATATTTCTCATCGTCCAGACTGCTTTCACTTAACTCCATTTTTATCCTTAAATATCTTTCACTGTAAATTCATTAAAATTTCTTCGAATTTTCATTTGATAATACCCGAATTTTTTTTTGGGCTAGTGACAATCACAAAACGTCAACAAATGTAATGGTCGAAACGCCTGTGCCTAAAATCATTACCAAAAAGTGGTTGGTGGTTGTATATGATAAAATTTAATGTAAACTGGTGTAAAGTCGCTTATGTTGCGTTTAGATTGGAACATGCATTGGGCGATTTTTTTACTATTAAAGCAAAGTATGCTTGCTGTTCCTAAGTACGGCGGTCAAGTAAAATATCCCCATATAAACTTTATGTAAAAAAACGCTTAAGTAATAGGCCCCCATCCACGGTCAAACAAACCATCAAATTTGTGGCCAACATCGAAAAAATTCTAAGTGTGCGTGTATAAAATACAAGTTTTCGAAGTTGGCCGCTGTTTGAAGAAAATATTCGTCTGGTTTAATATTTCCTTCAAACAGCTTAAATGTGTGTGTGGATTTTTTATGTGTGCCATGTAAAGCATATGAAAGTTCGTTTTGTTTACAGGAATTGTCGCTCGGGATGTTTGAAGAAAGTTTCCCTCGTTGATGGCCAACAAAAGTCAAAGCATAAATGTGTGCGTTGTTTGTCGAAAATTGGTTTGATGATTTATTTGACCGTGGATGGGGGCCTAATCGGTCAAGAAATGGTCTAGGAATTTTTGCTCAAGAAATTTCAGTACCTAGTACGCTGTTTGCTCAAGAAACGTGCTAGTACTATTCTGACACGTAGATGGAGCCTTTTCCTAATGCGGTAAAGAAAAAATTGGGAAGACAATTTTTTCTTGACCGAAATTGACATTTCATTTGTAACGGAAAATAGATTTGGCCGCGGGAAGTGTTTTCATTATTTTTTTTATAGTTTTTATAGAGCTTAATATAATTAAAGGACAATTTAAGTGATTATTCATTATTTTAGTTGTGTTTTAAAATACGTTTCTGAGAAAATTCCTTTTTTTTATTGTGCGGAAGGACTCTAAAAAACATTTCCCGCAGCCAGCTATTATTTTCCTACACATAAATGTCAAATGTCAATTTTAGTCAAAAAAAAAGTCTTCGCATTCGCTTGTCAAAATTTTCTGTACCGGGGTCGAGAAATAATTAGAGCACTTTTCTTGACCGCCGTACTTAAGAACAGCATACTTAGCTTAAGCACTTGTGAATCGAAATGGAACAAGATTTTTGACAATTAATTAAAATATAGCTTGTGATTGTTTATTTCAACAGTTTGGGTCTGTGTGTACCTTTGGAGCTTGTTTTTAAATAAAAGTGGTGATTCCTGGGTTTAGTTGCAAAAAAAAATTGTTTTAGAGTGGAGGTCTATCGACACTATCGACAAAAATACAGGGTTTTTACGAAAAAAAATCCGGGAAAGTTTTTAATTTAGGCCGCGTTCCCATGGGCTGCATGCCGCACTGCAAAAACTCGACTTCGGCTTGCCTTCGTGTAGTATTCGGAAATTTTCGGGAGAGGCTGCAAAAAGCTTGCCGCAGGTCTGCATCTCCTCGTTCACATGGATGCATCTTGTAACTGTCGGGGTAGGGTGTGCCGGGGCACGAAGAAGGGAAATTGCCATAAAGGCCGGAAGACTATCATTACAAAAAAACTTGGGGAAGGGGACTCAAAAAAAAGGGTGGCTCGGACGGTTCGACCGCCGGGGGAAGTGTCGCGAATTTACGCATCCAATGCACCGGTTGCAGGCACGACTAGCGGTGCTCTAGCTAGCTCGTCAGATGGGGTGGGGTTCGCGGTGCTTGGATGCCTGAGGGGGGTGACAGTTAATCTGTTAAATCGCTCGTGCCTATGCAACAACAAAACTAAAGGGGGCGACGAGGGGGTGGAACAACGTCCAGGGCCAACGAGAGGGGCAAAAAGGGGGAGGAAAAGAGAGAAAGGGTGGTCACGGGTCACCAAGTCATTCGTATGGGCTACATAATATCAGACAAAAAAATGTGGGTGGGCGGCACTTACCTTTGGTGGGCATCCATATCCCGTGGGCCACACATCCGTGGGGGTTTCTACTCCATCATGTTATTGAATTCACGATATTTATTTGTTTAAGGTTGTGTTAATTATGTATTTAAATTATATTATTAATTTGTTTAAGTTCATATTATTTCATACATTAAATTCCTGTTGCTTATTAGTTTAAGGTTATGTTAATTATTTATTTAAATTATATTATTCATTTGTTTAAGTTCATATTATTTAATACCTTAAATTTATGTTGTTTATTAGTTTTAGGTTATGTTAATTATTTATTTAAATTATATTGTTCATTCGTTTATGTTCATATTATTTGTTACCTTAGATCTACGTTATTTGTTTGGTTAAAGTTATGCTATTTATTTATCTAAATCTTATTTTATCTATGTATTTAAATTTATTTTATTTATTTATCTTGGCATCATTTTAGAGCCGTCATTGCAAAGTAAACAAAACCGCCAATAATAAGAGCGGCACGAAATCATTGAATTAAGAAAACGGAAAATCACTTTCCTGCATGAATTCCTTGGATACACTATATTTTCTTTATGTAGTCGATATTAAGTCACGTAAATTTATCTCAAAAATATAAAGAAAATCGGCGTAGTTCACAGAAAGCGACCTGCGTCTAACCATTCTTTTCCTCCTCGCTTCCAAAACACTCGCACAATACCGCGACGGATTCAAGCACGCCTTTCTCGTGGAATTAGTTTTATTGTTTCAAAAAAAAATAAAATTGCTTCAAAATAAGAAATAAAGTTTTGCAATGATACTTTCCTTACGAGGTTCTATCCATAAAAACCTTAACAAAGCCAATGCTATATTGCGGTATGTAAGCTGAATTATCTTCACAAATTCACTTATGCCGGCCGATTTTTCTCCACTTTTCACATTACTTTTTTATCAGTTTAATTTCAATTTTATCTTTTATTTTTTTTTTTTTTTTTTTTATCTCATTTAGGTATTTATTCCAATGTTATTTATATCGCTTAATTTTATTGGTTTTATTTCAATTTTATCTTTAATTTTTTTATCTAATTTAGGTATTTATTTCAATGTTATTCATATCGCTTACTTTTATTGGTTTTATTTCAATTTTATCTTTAATTTTTTTTGTTATCTAATTTAAGTATTTACTTCAAAGTTATTTATATCGATTAATTTTATTGGTATTATTTCAATTTTATCTTTAATTTTTTTTTTTTTATCTCATTTAGGTATTTATTCCACTGTTATTTATATCGCTTAATTTTATTGGTTTTATTTCAATTTTATCTTTAATTTTTTTATCTAATTTAGGTATTTATTTCAATGTT
Organism: Thereva nobilitata; assembly: GCA_963855945.1. Taxonomy (NCBI): domain Eukaryota; kingdom Metazoa; phylum Arthropoda; class Insecta; order Diptera; family Therevidae; genus Thereva; species Thereva nobilitata. The sequence goes on from OY979695.1 coordinate 126,820,264, forward strand.
ATTCATATCGCTTACTTTTATTGGTTTTATTTCAATTTTATCTTTAATTTTTTTTTGTTATCTAATTTAAGTATTTATTTCAAAGTTATTTATATCGATTCAATTTTTTTATTAGTTTTATTTCAATTTTTCTCTAATTTGTTTATATCCTTTATTCAGTTTCCAAGGTGACGAAAAAAACCCAAGAAACAACCTTGCAACAATCGCACGCAACAAAGTTCACTGTCCCTTTTTTTAAATATTTTTTTTTTTGTTATTTTTTTTATTTTTTTTTTTTTTTTAAACTTTATTTTTCAACAAAAATACACCTTTCACAAAGCGTTAGATTATAAATCCGAAACACACGAAAAAACCCACTAGTCGCCAAAATGCACTATGATAGAACGAGATGGACCAAGAGTTTTCGAGTTTCTCGCACGAACGAGCGCTTGCAATAAACCGTTTCGTCTCTTTTTCAATATATATAGATATATCCTTTTTCTTGTAATATAAAAAAAAAAGCTACAAAATTCCCGCGTGGAGCACTACTTTCAATATTCGTAATTAATTATCGTTATTCAAATTACGCACGAATTAAACCTTACTTTAAAATTTTTTCAAGCAGAAATCAAAAATCGCCAATAACAGAAACAAACCCACCGTACGCAAACAAAATCTGATCCAGACTCTCCACCAAACAAAACTTTTTCTTCTTTTCGTTCAGAACTCCAGACGACGTCCCGTTATCCTCCGTTCCATCGCCCGGGCTGTAACATTGGCTCAGGCGCTGTAGGAATGACGCATGCTTGGTTTTCTTTCCTAGTTTGGGGATCGGCAATGGAACCGACAAAAATTATCTGCATAGTGCAGAACCGGGACTTAAAATTCGTCGCATCTTGCCGCGCGCGCTCTGCCTCTCTTTATTTAACCGTTGAATTTTTGGTTTACTACAATTAGCTTATATTTGAAAATATTTTTAAAATTTAATTAATTTCTTTTTTTTCAAAGATGATTTTTCGAAAAAAAATAATTATTTATGTTCATCGAAAATTATTCAAATTTATTTTAGAAAAAAATTGATATTCGCTGCACGAATGACATGACTGTAAAGTTTAAACATGCATTTAATGTTTAAATCAAATGCTTGCTGTCATATCCTCATATGAATAAAAGTGAGATCAACACTTAAGGCGTTAATTATTAAAATTTAAAAATCTAATTGAACACAGACAATAGTTTTATCTATAAAGTATGGCCAGTTAAGATGAATTATAAGAAAGTTGCGATTTAATTAAATTTGGCAGTAGTTTTAAAATACATTAGTACAAGAATGTCTTGTGTAAAACAGCAACAACCAGAGTAATTGTACTTAATATTCACTTTCTTAGAAAGTTTTAATATCAGAGAATAGGGACTTTATTTTCAGTATCCAAAACGACCGGAATGCGTGTTGCCAATTGCGCTGCTTCCAGATATTTTGCTACTTCTAAATAATACTGCTTATTTAAAGATTTCTCCTGAAGTTTTCTTTGTTTTAACTGCAACATTCTGAAGTTTATAGTATCTTTAACTAGCATATGGACATCTGTTGGATCAAGAATAATGTTGGCTAAAACCATGATGTCAACTTCAATTGAAAGGAACATGACTGTATTCGGAATATGGGAACTGGACAGTAACCTTGTCTTGGACGTCATACTTCCAGGGCCTATGTTTTCTAGGGCGACCGTTACAACGCGCGCCACCTAGATGTCGCCAGAGGAGAGGGGGTGCGAAAAAAACAAACGGAGGCCTTGTTGGATCGCTAGCCCAACGTGTGGCTCAACCACGCCCTGAAATCGAGTCTCATGCTCTATAGACTGAGCCGGGCTGTTACAAGGTGATGTGTGTTCAGATGATCGATGCAAAGTTTCAGATCTGTTTAAAATAAATATAGCTGCTGCATCAACTTCATGATATGATGTAGAAACTCTTGGTACATTAATAGTTTGTATTTTTGTAATATACGATGGTGGATCATGACTTTCACATTCGCGATACTTCATTATTTCTCTTGGAATATGTAAGAAACTCATTCCGTAAAGGTTCTAATCAATTAAAAATTGTAAAATATAAGAAACATGCGATTCGTGTGGCTGAAATACTTTTCCTAATATAGCACCATTTTGAAACAAATTTGCCACTCTTCTAACGAATCTTGGATTGTAAAGGTAAATCTTCAAAAACTTCGATTCTCTTCTATGATACCCATAAAACGGTCTTGGGTAGGGTGGCCCTCAGAGAAAGGACGACCCTCCCAAGGCTACGGTGGCTGATGGGGCCGATGACAGTCAGCCTGTCTCAGGGCCGAGTGGCATCCGCGTCATCAGAAGCACCAAGTGCGTCCACTTGCGGGATCGATGATGAGGGTGGTGCTAGACATTAGTCTAGCACCATCTTCATCAAGGAGTCCCTATTACTTGACATCCGGCAACCCAAAGCGATGACCGGATCCCAGTGACCATTTGTAGGAGGGAAGGAAGAGATAGGAGCCTCCGATAGATATGATGAGGGACCGTATTGCCGTTCCACCACGACTGGTCTTACTATGCCAGGAACGTGGATGACAAGGGTCCCTTAACGGAGTCGGGCGGATCTTAGAGGACAAACACAAGTGCCACCAGGCAAACCAAACGATCTGGCCAGGTGAACATCAGCCACCTGCAGCCAGATCCCACCGAAAACACACTTCAATTTAACTGTTGGTATCTGGTGGTCAGGCGCTATAACGCCTGTTAACCAGAAGGTACAGACCCAATACCAAGGTGTCCGTCCGACCATACTATAAATGCGGAAAGAAAAGAAGGGAGTGGGTTTCACTGTCAGTACAGACTCGCACAGTGCCAGGCGACATGACGCCTGTTAGCCAGATTCCGAGCCTGCCTGGCAGGAAATAATTGAATGTGGAGGCTACCGCAGAAAGATATTAAAGATCAAATGAGTGAAGAAGAAGAAGGATAGGACAGAGGAAGAAGAAGAAGTGATGAGGGCTAGGGCACCGCGGTAAGTACCTTCGCCCAGTAACCAGAAGCCAGAGGGACTTGGACGGAGAACGGAGAACTGATAAGCGAAAGAAGTCCACTCCTGGCTCCTCTCGTTGGCCTGAGCCACAAAATTTAAAAGATAAACTACAATTAAAAAAAATCTAGTATGAAACATAGCTCGGCAGTGGAAAAGTGACTAATAAAAAAAACAGACTTTCCGAGCTATGGTACCGAGACTAGAGAATCAAACAAGTTATCATCCACTAGCCAACGTTGGGCGCCATTTGTAACTGTCGGGGTAGGGTGTGCCGGGGCACGAAGAAGGGAAATTGCCATAAAGGCCGGAAGACTATCATTACAAAAAAACTTGGGGAAGGGGACTCAAAAAAAAGGGTGGCTCGGACGGTTCGACCGCCGGGGGAAGTGTCGCGAATTTACGCATCCAATGCACCGGTTGCAGGCACGACTAGCGGTGCTCTAGCTAGCTCGTCAGATGGGGTGGGGTTCGCGGTGCTTGGATGCCTGAGGGGGGTGACAGTTAATCTGTTAAATCGCTCGTGCCTATGCAACAACAAAACTAAAGGGGGCGACGAGGGGGTGGAACAACGTCCAGGGCCAACGAGAGGGGCAAAAAGGGGGAGGAAAAGAGAGAAAGGGTGGTCACGGGTCACCAAGTCATTCGTATGGGCTACATAATATCAGACAAAAAAATGTGGGTGGGCGGCACTTACCTTTGGTGGGCATCCATATCCCGTGGGCCACACATCCGTGGGGGTTTCTACTCCATCATGTTATTGAATTCACGATATTTATTTGTTTAAGGTTGTGTTAATTATGTATTTAAATTATATTATTAATTTGTTTAAGTTCATATTATTTCATACATTAAATTCCTGTTGCTTATTAGTTTAAGGTTATGTTAATTATTTATTTAAATTATATTATTCATTTGTTTAAGTTCATATTATTTAATACCTTAAATTTATGTTGTTTATTAGTTTTAGGTTATGTTAATTATTTATTTAAATTATATTGTTCATTCGTTTATGTTCATATTATTTGTTACCTTAGATCTACGTTATTTGTTTGGTTAAAGTTATGCTATTTATTTATCTAAATCTTATTTTATCTATGTATTTAAATTTATTTTATTTATTTATCTTGGCATCATTTTAGAGCCGTCATTGCAAAGTAAACAAAACCGCCAATAATAAGAGCGGCACGAAATCATTGAATTAAGAAAACGGAAAATCACTTTCCTGCATGAATTCCTTGGATACACTATATTTTCTTTATGTAGTCGATATTAAGTCACGTAAATTTATCTCAAAAATATAAAGAAAATCGGCGTAGTTCACAGAAAGCGACCTGCGTCTAACCATTCTTTTCCTCCTCGCTTCCAAAACACTCGCACAATACCGCGACGGATTCAAGCACGCCTTTCTCGTGGAATTAGTTTTATTGTTTCAAAAAAAAATAAAATTGCTTCAAAATAAGAAATAAAGTTTTGCAATGATACTTTCCTTACGAGGTTCTATCCATAAAAACCTTAACAAAGCCAATGCTATATTGCGGTATGTAAGCTGAATTATCTTCACAAATTCACTTATGCCGGCCGATTTTTCTCCACTTTTCACATTACTTTTTTATCAGTTTAATTTCAATTTTATCTTTTATTTTTTTTTTTTTTTTTTTTATCTCATTTAGGTATTTATTCCAATGTTATTTATATCGCTTAATTTTATTGGTTTTATTTCAATTTTATCTTTAATTTTTTTATCTAATTTAGGTATTTATTTCAATGTTATTCATATCGCTTACTTTTATTGGTTTTATTTCAATTTTATCTTTAATTTTTTTTGTTATCTAATTTAAGTATTTACTTCAAAGTTATTTATATCGATTAATTTTATTGGTATTATTTCAATTTTATCTTTAATTTTTTTTTTTTTATCTCATTTAGGTATTTATTCCACTGTTATTTATATCGCTTAATTTTATTGGTTTTATTTCAATTTTATCTTTAATTTTTTTATCTAATTTAGGTATTTATTTCAATGTTATTCATATCGCTTACTTTTATTGGTTTTATTTCAATTTTATCTTTAATTTTTTTTTGTTATCTAATTTAAGTATTTATTTCAAAGTTATTTATATCGATTCAATTTTTTTATTAGTTTTATTTCAATTTTTCTCTAATTTGTTTATATCCTTTATTCAGTTTCCAAGGTGACGAAAAAAACCCAAGAAACAACCTTGCAACAATCGCACGCAACAAAGTTCACTGTCCCTTTTTTTAAATATTTTTTTTTTTGTTATTTTTTTTATTTTTTTTTTTTTTTTAAACTTTATTTTTCAACAAAAATACACCTTTCACAAAGCGTTAGATTATAAATCCGAAACACACGAAAAAACCCACTAGTCGCCAAAATGCACTATGATAGAACGAGATGGACCAAGAGTTTTCGAGTTTCTCGCACGAACGAGCGCTTGCAATAAACCGTTTCGTCTCTTTTTCAATATATATAGATATATCCTTTTTCTTGTAATATAAAAAAAAAAGCTACAAAATTCCCGCGTGGAGCACTACTTTCAATATTCGTAATTAATTATCGTTATTCAAATTACGCACGAATTAAACCTTACTTTAAAATTTTTTCAAGCAGAAATCAAAAATCGCCAATAACAGAAACAAACCCACCGTACGCAAACAAAATCTGATCCAGACTCTCCACCAAACAAAACTTTTTCTTCTTTTCGTTCAGAACTCCAGACGACGTCCCGTTATCCTCCGTTCCATCGCCCGGGCTGTAACATTGGCTCAGGCGCTGTAGGAATGACGCATGCTTGGTTTTCTTTCCTAGTTTGGGGATCGGCAATGGAACCGACAAAAATTATCTGCATAGTGCAGAACCGGGACTTAAAATTCGTCGCATCTTGCCGCGCGCGCTCTGCCTCTCTTTATTTAACCGTTGAATTTTTGGTTTACTACAATTAGCTTATATTTGAAAATATTTTTAAAATTTAATTAATTTCTTTTTTTTCAAAGATGATTTTTCGAAAAAAAATAATTATTTATGTTCATCGAAAATTATTCAAATTTATTTTAGAAAAAAATTGATATTCGCTGCACGAATGACATGACTGTAAAGTTTAAACATGCATTTAATGTTTAAATCAAATGCTTGCTGTCATATCCTCATATGAATAAAAGTGAGATCAACACTTAAGGCGTTAATTATTAAAATTTAAAAATCTAATTGAACACAGACAATAGTTTTATCTATAAAGTATGGCCAGTTAAGATGAATTATAAGAAAGTTGCGATTTAATTAAATTTGGCAGTAGTTTTAAAATACATTAGTACAAGAATGTCTTGTGTAAAACAGCAACAACCAGAGTAATTGTACTTAATATTCACTTTCTTAGAAAGTTTTAATATCAGAGAATAGGGACTTTATTTTCAGTATCCAAAACGACCGGAATGCGTGTTGCCAATTGCGCTGCTTCCAGATATTTTGCTACTTCTAAATAATACTGCTTATTTAAAGATTTCTCCTGAAGTTTTCTTTGTTTTAACTGCAACATTCTGAAGTTTATAGTATCTTTAACTAGCATATGGACATCTGTTGGATCAAGAATAATGTTGGCTAAAACCATGATGTCAACTTCAATTGAAAGGAACATGACTGTATTCGGAATATGGGAACTGGACAGTAACCTTGTCTTGGACGTCATACTTCCAGGGCCTATGTTTTCTAGGGCGACCGTTACAATCTGCTGGTTGTCAAAAATCAGCTGTTTTGTGTCTTTAAACATAAAATAAAATATGTTAACGAGTAAAATAGTACTAATAACTAAATATAAAGAAAGACAAAGTGACAAAAAAATAAAATTAAGAAAAAGATGTCGCTAGAATTGTCAACTTGACATTTCTGTGATTTTGCCGCATGGATAAGAGAGTTCCTCTTTGCATGATTTTTGCAGCAATGCTGTGCAAGAGGGAGAACATGTGCCGAGACATATTTTTTCCTGGCCAATCAGAGAACATTAAGGCCCTCCGCACACAAGTCGACTGTTTTGCAATCCAAGTTTGCAACTGGTTTCACATTAATGACGTTCGCAACCAGTTTGCAACCAAAAAGAAACCGTTGTCCACACACGACCGCAACTGATTTTTGATCAATCGGTGTTCTGTGCCCACAAAGATTTTCGTCACGAGCATTTGGCAATATGTCAAGTAATTCAGATGAAGTGCAACCACGCAACTGAAATCGCTTCCGACCGGCAGGAACAGTCGCTCGCGACCAGTTGCAAACTAGTTTCTAATCGGTCTCGTTTCTGTGGACCCGTGTGTGGGTTCCCACTTGCGTACACAGGCAAGGTCACTAAACAGTTGCGCATGCAACTGCAATTCCAAATTAGTTGCTTCGTGTGTGGAGGGGCTAAGAACTTTTGCCGTGCGGCATGCAGCCCATGTGAACATGGCCTTACTGTGATGGTTTAGGGCCGATTCACAATGAACGCTTCAAGCCTCAAGCTTCAAATTTTTTGTCTATAGTTTCAAGTTCATTTGAAGCTTGCAGCTTCAAGCTTTGAATGTGAATCATTGTACATAAATTCTATAGTCCTAAATTTTTGAAGCTTGAAGCTTGAGGCTTGAAGCGTTCATTGTGAATCGGCCCTTACGCGTCATCTATTCGAAGTTTGAACACTGTTATTTGTAACGGCTTTTTTAGAATTTGTAACGGCTTATGCAGTCAGCTAACATCCCGCCAGATTCTGAATAAACGATAATTGAAGACGTTAAGGGCCAACTATAATGCATGTTAGAAACGCCCGTCATCTGCGGTCTATCATAGAAATAAATGTCTTCGACCATATTGGACGTACGTCGGGCATATTTTGTTTCGTTAAATTTCGGTATTCGCATTTTTCATTCATTCGTATTTTTACTCGAAAAGAAACGCGCTCAACGTACGTTTTGTGAGATGATTTGCAGTTACATCGAGGAGAACTGATTTTTTGTTGTTGTTTTGTGGGTTTTAAAGAAGAAAGAGTATGGAGGGAAACGAATCTGTGCCTGGACAACCGATTTCCAGCAATGGACAAACGAATTCTTGCATGAATAAACGAATCTGTGACTGGACAAACGATTTCCAGCAATGGACAAACGAATTCTGGCATGGACAAACGATTTCTGTCCATGGATAAACGAATTCTGGCAATTTTTATCCCTGGATAAACTGCAATTAAAAAACGCAATGTGATGAAAATATATGTTTTCGTATTTTTTTTAAATTTACAACTACTACTCCGAAGTGTAGCAATAGATTATGTAGTCGGTGTTAGAAAATTTTCTGAGCGGAGTCCATTCGCCGAAATCCACTCTGTGTCCAAAAAATGTCAACTAAGTAATTTAGTTGCAATTGTTATTTCTCCGAGGGGTGGACTAATTTGGTTTTTTTTCTTTATTTCGTATTGATGTCGGTTGTTCGGAATAAAATTGAACTTCCAATGGTTACAGAAATACATAAATACGAATTTCGAAATGCGCCTTTTTTATGGCCAATTTGATTTTCCCGAATAATTGATTAAATAATAAAATTTTATCGGCGCGTGGACAAATGCAACTATTTCGTGGGCAAATATATTAGAAACAAAATAAAATAAATAGATCGCGCACGAAGTAAATATTTATTGAAACAAAAAAAGAAATATTGGAAACAAAGTCTCTCTAAACTTTTTATTTAATTTACACTCTAACGCGTCCGCTTTCAGAAACCTACTGCGTCATGTGGATGTGCTTGACCCGTCGCGTCCTATAAAAGATATTAAAAGGGAATAGTCAGTAAATTATTACTGTGTGAGTAGAAATAAAAACACAATAGAAAACACACACCATGCCTACATTCACACTCGCAACCATTCACACGGCCAACGACATGTTTGTGGGTTTTTACCCTTTCTCGGGTCACGCAGACCCCGTCGCCTTAATCCCACACAAAACACGCTACCTCCCTGATCACGCAGACCAGCGCATGGCATGAGCCTCTCCAGCCAAGCCGGATGACTCATCCATCGACCCTTGAGTTAAGGCACGCAGCCCCCAGCTCAACTACCAACTTTACTTGCGCACACTCAACACTTCCCTATACACCACTTTTCTAACACTAGCTAACTAATTACCATACAATTCTACCGTTACAAATTCCACTCACAGTTTTTGCGCGGTCCGTGCTCTGAGACACTGTTTTTACTTCTATCTACATTTTTAAGCTACTTGCGCATTTCTGCTTTATGGTTAGCTAACATGTGCATGCAAATGTACATAGACAAGATTTATTTTTAGAAATGGGTTTTTAGTTTGTCCCCTTTTTTTCCCTCTTACCTCGAAGATCTTCTGACAGCTCGGCCATCCTGACTCGTTGAATGTCCTCGTTCATTTGCCTCCTTCTGGAGCCGCACCGCCTCATCTCCTGCTTTCTCCTCCTCATCGTCTTGGTCATCTTCTGACGTCGATATTCCCCCACTTGGTATCCACGGCTTGAGATGGTCTACGGCTTCCACACTAGTTTGTTTCGTTCGTCTACTCCGGTATGCACCGGGTAATTCTTCAACCACATATCTATCGTTGGGTAGCACCTTTTTTATTCGAAAAGGTCCTTTGTATGCCGGGAGTAATTTCTTACTTTGACCGTCCACATAGGTATGTTTTTGTGCCAGGACTAATTCCCCTACTTGATACATCCTTCCCGGTCGTCTTTTCTTATCAAACAGCTTCTTTTGTTGTTCCTGGCTGTTTTCTACTGTTCGATTGACTTCTTCTCTGGCCGCTTGTAAATCTGTCACCCTTGGTCTATGCTCCTGGACCTCAATGGACAGCTGCGCGTCCGCTTTTGGTCTGGGTTTGTATCCGAACAATAGTTCACTTGGAGTTCGTTTCGTCACACTATGCACTACATTGTTAATAGAGAACTGAATGTTTGGCACCTCCTTGTCCCATTTAATATCGTCTTCACAGGTTTTTGCTAAGGACGCCAATACGGTGCTATTAAATCTCTCAACCTGACCGTTAGCCCTTGGTGTAGCAACCGCCGTTTGAATATGCTTTATTCCAGCATTTTCGCAGAACTTCCTAAATAAATGTGCAGTGTAACAGCTACCTTTATCCGTAATTATCCTATTTGGTACTCCAAATATTTCTATTATCCCATTTAGAAAATGTATAACCGGAACAGTCTTAGTGTTCTTAACCGCTTTTAAAAACGTATATCTTGTCGAGCTTTCAACTGCGACTATCAAGTATTTCTTTCCTTTCGGACTAGTATTAAACGGTCCTAAATGGTCCATGTGCATGGTGTGGAAAGGGCTAGTCTTTTTCTCTATTGGATGCAAGAATCCTTGTGTTTTTCCTGTAGGCTTTTTGTGAAACAAGCATGGTATGCAACACTTAATATATTTGTCCACATACTTTCGCATCCCCGGAAACCAATATGTTTCGCATATTTTATTTAAAGTTTTCTCTAATGAGTAGTGTCCAAAGTCATCGTGGGCAGCTTTTACTATTTGCTGTCGCATCCCCTTTGGTATAACCCACAGGTTTCCATTTTTCGTCATACGGTATACTCTTCCATTATCTAACATGTACTCCTTATGTATTGTTTTCTCGTAATCCGTTTCGGGCCGTTTCTGTAAAATATCTTGGATTGATACTAGCTTTTCGTCGGTTAACTGACTTGCCAAAACCCAATCGGCCACCTCGATTCTCATAATTGGTTCGTGTTCTTTATCATGTATTGGTGATTCGTTCGGAATAGCATTCCGACTAAGCGCGTCTACATGTTGCATCCTCGAACCGGGACGATGTTCTACTGTAAAACTGAATTCCTGTAAGAGTAGCCACCACCTGGCTATGCGCGGGATCAAGTCCTTCTTTTTGCTGGCTGTCGTAATAGAATTGCAGTCAGTTATTACCTTGAAAGGTATATCCAATAAGTATATCCTAAATTTTTTTAAAGTCTCCACCACCGCCAAAGTTTCCAACTCGTAGGAATGGTATTTTTGTTCCGCCTGTGTAGTCTGGCGACTATAATATGCCACTGGATGTAATTTTTCATTTTCATTCTTTTGCAAAAGTATCCCCGCGACACCTACCTTACTTGCATCGGTGTGTACTTCTGTGTGAGCCGTGGCGGCGTAAATGGCTAAGGTTGGTCTTTCCACTAGTCGTGTCTTCAGCTTTTCAAACGCTTCTTGTTGTTTTACTCCCCATTCCCATGGGTTAGCTTTACGAGTAAGTTCGGTGAGTGGGTTGGCAATTAAGGCATAATTCCTTATAAATTGCCTGAAAAATCCCGTCAATCCTAAGAATTGTCTTATCTGGTGTACATTTTGCGGAGTAGGAAAATCCTCTATACTTCTTGTCTTGTCTTTACCAGGTCGCATTCCTCCACTACTCACTTCGTAACCCAGATAATGGATTGATGTTAGGAAGAAACTACATTTCTTTGGATTTAGCGTTAGCGTGTTTTCTTCTATAAGTTTTAATACTGCGCCTAACCTATCAATTCCCTGTTCAAAATTTATTGCAGGAATTAGGATGTCGTCCAAATATGCAATAGCTGCTGTTCCCATGAGAGGTCCCAACACTTTATTGACCATTCGCTGAAAAACTGCAGGTGCAGTTGACAACCCGAAAGGCATTCTATTGAATTCGTACTGTCCGTCACAAGTTACGAATGCCGTTTTATGCCTTGATGTTTCCTCTACTGATATTTGGTAATACCCGGACGTCATATCAAGAGTTGTAAAATAGTAGTAGCCGTGTAAGTTGCTTAATTGATCATCTATCCTGGGCAACGGATACCTATCTTGAATTAATTTCGAATTTAGTTTTCGATAGTCGATGCACAAACGTTGATCCCCATTTTTCTTCTTTACCAATAAAGCGGGCGAAGAATAAGGAGAATTTGACTCCCGAATAATTCCATTTTCTAGAAGTTCACTTATAATTTTCTTGACCTTTTCTCTTTCACTAGGTGGCATTCGATATGGTTTATAGCTGACAGGTTTTTCGTCCAGAAGGGAAATATTCATTTCTGCAACTTGGGTTTTCCCTAATTTTTCTATTGAGGACGCAAAACAGTCCTTGTAATTGATTAATACCTGGTTCAGCGCTTCCCGCTGCTCATTTGTCAGATTCTCACCGATATTAATTCCATTTAAATTTGAATTATCTATGCATTCCTGCCTTTGTACCCTAGAAATTTCTTTCTCTTCTTTACATGGTTCGCCGCGTGCAAAAATTTCTTTTGGGCTGATTACAACTACTCGATTTTTGGGATTTATTACGTTAATTGCCAGTTCTTTGTTTTGGACAGTGACCACACAACTGGGAATATAATACTCGTTATTTTCCTCGGTCCGCACGCTTGCTTCCACATATAATTCCCCTTCATACTCGGCATGACATATTATCATTGAAGTCTCTCTTGGAGGTATAACTTTTACTTCTTTGCTCCATATCGGGATTTTCGATAGAGGTATATCTACTACCCTTGGCAAAATTTTCCAACAACTGCCAAAAATTTTAAGTTTGTCAGCATCTTTATATATAGTGATGTGAGGTTGTTCAGTAAATGGTTGTCCTAAAATGACAGGTATCTTCTGCGCGTTGTTAGGTACTACCTCGAAAATAGTTTCTGCCTTCGCCTCATCTACAGTAACTTCAACTCTTTCTGTTACTCCCAATGATTTAACCTTGGCCCCTCCATAACCTTCCATAACCGTATTTGATTTACCAACGCTTAGACGTAATTCGTTAGCCAATAGTTTTTTCATTATATTGCAGCTCGATCCCAAATCCACAAACATATTAATTAATTTTCCTCCTACATTACCATGCATAAAATATTTCTTACCTTGGTTCTTTGAGATTTCCACTGCATTAACTGGTCGTGAAGTATCCCGTTTACATTCGCCGGTATGATATCGTCTGCATTTGTCGCATCTATTATGACTTGGCCTTTTTGGGCAAGCTGGTAAAAGGTGATCCAAGCTGCCGCACTCGTAACATCTTCTCTTGCGTATACTTGACTGCATAATTGCCCTCCTGGGAATTTCTGGCCTATTCCGGTTGAAATTTATCAGGGGCACCCTTTGATGCCTTTCTTTATTGTGAGACGGAACTTCAAAATCTCTAATTGTTTTTAGGAAAACTAACAAATCTTCCGGCTCTTTATAACCGTTGCCCATTGCTGTTGTGACCACGTTCTTGTCAGAAATCCCACCGATGATACACGACACTGCATCTTCTCCCGAAATTCTACAATTATTCAAAAGCACTAATTTATTGTAATAATATTCGGTGTAACTCTCGTTTGACTGTTTTTTCCGTTGTAGCATTTGCTGTAACTGCTGGCAGAAATCTAATTTTTCCGGAAAAGCTTTTTTTAATTTCAGCTTCCATTCTTCCCAGGTGAAATTTAATGACGGAAGACTTTGATACCAAGATTTGGCCAATCCACGCAGCTTTGTAGTGACGTTATACACTGTCGTAATTTCGTCCCATTTATAAATTTCTTTGATGTCTTCCACCTTTCTTAACCACTGAGTAATGGTTTGCAATTTGTCCTCTGGGTCAAATTCAGGCAAAACCTCACTACCTACGTGTATTTTTTGTGGCTTCGCCCTTATCTCGGCCACATTGCTGGTCAACGTGTACATAAGTCGCGCCAGTTCTCCAATTGTGGGGGGGCGTCCGATTTCTGCCGACATATTCGAAGATTCACTCATAAAAGATTGCTCCGAATTTTCCTGAGCACTCGATTCACATACGGGGCCCACCGTGACATTTTCCTCCACCCATTCAATTGCACGGCGTTTACGGCTTTTGTGCGTAGCCATGATATTTGCCGACATATTTCACAACACTATTATTATTATTATTGTATAAGTACTTAAAAAAACTATTATTTATTTTTAAATTTAAATATATAGTATATAAGAAAAAACAATTTTCTACCAAATCACTTCTACAATTTTCTACACTACTAGTAAGCACACGACAGGTAAGCACATTCAGTGTCAATAAGGGTCTCTGTATCCCACTTCTGATATTTATTAGAAACAAAATAAAATAAATAGATCGCGCACGAAGTAAATATTTATTGAAACAAAAAAAGAAATATTGGAAACAAAGTCTCTCTAAACTTTTTATTTAATTTACACTCTAACGCGTCCGCTTTCAGAAACCTACTGCGTCATGTGGATGTGCTTGACCCGTCGCGTCCTATAAAAGATATTAAAAGGGAATAGTCAGTAAATTATTACTGTGTGAGTAGAAATAAAAACACAATAGAAAACACACACCATGCCTACATTCACACTCGCAACCATTCACACGGCCAACGACATGTTTGTGGGTTTTTACCCTTTCTCGGGTCACGCAGACCCCGTCGCCTTAATCCCACACAAAACACGCTACCTCCCTGATCACGCAGACCAGCGCATGGCATGAGCCTCTCCAGCCAAGCCGGATGACTCATCCATCGACCCTTGAGTTAAGGCACGCAGCCCCCAGCTCAACTACCAACTTTACTTGCGCACACTCAACACTTCCCTATACACCACTTTTCTAACACTAGCTAACTAATTACCATACAATTCTACCGTTACAAATTCCACTCACAGTTTTTGCGCGGTCCGTGCTCTGAGACACTGTTTTTACTTCTATCTACATTTTTAAGCTACTTGCGCATTTCTGCTTTATGGTTAGCTAACATGTGCATGCAAATGTACATAGACAAGATTTATTTTTAGAAATGGGTTTTTAGTTTGTCCCCTTTTTTTCCCTCTTACCTCGAAGATCTTCTGACAAATATGGACAAGCGATGGACAAACGAACGCGCAAAGAAAAAGTGCGAAATTCGCAACTGGGACTGCCAACTTCGCAAAATTGAAAAATTTCAATTATTTATTATAATTATTGAGTGGATGGACAAATAAAAATAACTGCTGGACAAACTTGGACAAACTATGGACAAACGATCTATGCGGTTAAACAATTTTTTTTGCAAAGTTGGGGTGCTGGTTGAAAAAATTTGCAAAAAATGTTTTTGCTTGTAACTTGCTAACGGTGCCTGGACAAAAAGAACTTTTCCGTGGACAAACATGGACAAACTTATAAAAAAAATAATTCCAAAACTCACATTTCGTGGTGCCGACTTCACAGACCTGACTTCGTTGAGGTGCCGTTCAAAGCGTGTTAAAGGAAATATGATCTGAAGAGATTTTCATAAAAATCGCTCGAGTCGTTTTTTTGTTTGAACGAAGTTCGTGATTGTTGTACCTGCCCAATATCGCGCGACCAGATATGATACCAACTTCGTTCAGGTGCATATCGAAGTATGTTAACGAAGATATGGTCTGAAAAATTATCATAACATTCGGTCAAGGCGTTTTTTTGTGTTTAAATGAAGAGACTTCGGCAAGTGTGCCAAGTAACTTAAATTAATTAGTTTTGATACTGTCTAATATACTCGTTGGAATGAAACCCATTCCAAATGAGGTTAACTTTTATGGATTCAGCCGAGCAATAAATAGATTGTCGACAGTACAAAGGGCTTTCCCTGAACTCTAGTCTTCCACATAAAAAAAAATAGCTTCCCACGAAATTTTCAATCATTTGTCCATTTTCTGCCATACATCTGCCTACACACACTTCACGAATAGGTGATTTATCGTGACTAAGTATTTTGTAACATAACGTCCGCATGAGTTGTTAAAGAATTAGCAGAGTGGTCATTATTTTGGTAGATCGTAACTCCAATAGCTGTAGCTTCAGGTCCCTTAAATTTAACAATATACTTGTTAAATAAGTTTTGGAATAACAACATATTCTTCATTTTTCATGCAAGTGTCAGTGTTAAAAGTAATACATTAATTTTGTTTACAACTTCGTCATCCTAATGGGCCTACGTAGACTAGTCATGATTACTATGTAGTAAAACCGACTTTTAAGAAGAGAGGGGTGAAGGGGCGGGGTGAGTATGCCGCCCCTTCACCTCTCTCTTCTTAAAAATCGGTTTTACTACATAGTAATCATGACTAGTCTACGTAGCCCCAATCTTGTAAATACGCACATATCATTTGACAACTTAGCGAAAGTATTGATAAACAAATGTGACAAATGTTAGGTACATATTATATACTATTATATATTGATTATTGTTTATTTATTATTAAAATATCCTTTGTAATATTCCACATTCATAATACTGGGAAGTTGATCTTGTGGGCCGAAAGAGTCAAAACCACATCCCAACTAGTTTATTTTATGTATATCTTGAATCGTTTGTAGGTTTTTAAAGGCTTCTTCTTCTTTAACGGCTCTACAACCGGGATCCGGTCCTGGCCTCTCGCAACTGTTCTCTCCACCGGTCCCGATTCTGAGCCGATGTCATCCAGTTTGGCACCCCTATGCTCTGAGCGTCCTGGTCTACGCCATCCTTCCAGCGGAGGTTGGGTCTCCCTCGCTGTCGCACCCCATAAGTCTTACCGCAGAGAACTTTCCGAGCAGGCTCATCTTCACTCATACGAGCTAGATGTCCTGCCCACCGGAGTCTACCGAGCTTTATTTTCTTCACAACATCTATATCGCGATAGCGCTCGTAGATCTCGTCATTGTAGAGTCTCCGGAATCGTCCTTCCTCACATACGGGGCCAACAATCCTCCGAAGTATTTTCCTCTCAAACACCGCCAAGAGGTTAGAGTGCTTTTTGCTGAGCACCCACGTTTCGGATGCATATGTGAGGACCGGCAAGACCATCGTCTTATATAGTAAAAGTTTAGACGTTATGGTTAGATGCTTGGATTTGAAGAGCCTTGACAGGCTATAGTAGGCTTTGTTGGCTTTTAGCAGTCGTGTGCGTATTTCAGGTTCCATGCTATTGTCGGCTGCTACTATTGACCCAAGGTAGGTAAATGATTTTACCACATCAAACTCGTGTTCCTCTACCTTGATTGTGGGACCAATGTTAGGTGTTCTTGCAGACGAGGCCACCATGTACTTTGTTTTGCTTTCGTTGATGTGCAGTCCCAGATTTCCTGCCGCGCGCTCAATCTGGATGAAAGCTTCTTGTACAGCTGTTGATGTTCTTCCAATGATGTCAATGTCGTCTGCATAAGCTAGTAATTGGGTGGACTTGTGAAGGATTGTGCCCCTTGATGTCACGCCCGAATCTCGGATCACTTTCTCCAACGCCAGGTTGAAAAGGAGGCAGGCCAGACCGTCCCCTTGTCGGAGTCCATTATAGATGTTGATTGGTCTGGACAGTGTTCCGGATACCTTTACTTGGCTTGTCACATTGGTCATGGTCAACCTACATAGTCTTGTCAGCTTGTTGGGAATGCTGAATTCTCTCATGGCTTTGTAGAGTTCTACTCTGGCTATGCTATCATAGGCGGCTTTAAAGTCTATGAAGAGGTGTTGGATTGAGTTTTGAAACTCTAGACATTTTTCCATAGCCTGCCTCAAAGTGAAAATCTGATCGGTTGTTGATTTGCCTGGGCTGAAGCCACACTGGTATTGGCCTATGATGTTTCTAGCGTATGGGGCCATCCTGTTTTGTAGGATGGCGGAGAATATCTTATACGCGGTACTCAACAACGTTATACCACGATAATTGCTGCACGTTGTGATATCTCCTTTTTTATGTACCGGGCAGAGGATGCCTTTTCTCCAGTCTTCTGGCATCGCTTCCTGCTCCCATACTTGCACAATTAATTCATGAATCGCTTGGTGTAATGTAGGCCCTCCATATTTAACCAGCTCCGCAGGGATGCCGTCTGCACCAGAGGCCTTGTTGTTTTTGAGCCTGGTGATGGCACTGCTAACTTCTGCTAAGCTTGGTGGTGACAGCATAGCATTATCGTCAGATATTGGTGGAGCCTTCAAATCCTCCGTTAGCTCGCCATTTAGCAATTCATGAAAGTGCTCTTCCCATCGCTCCAAGATGCCTTGAGGATCGGTGATCAGATTACCTTCTTTGTCCTTGCAGTATGTGCAACGAGGTGTGAATTGCGTCATACCGCGTACTCTTCGGTAGAACTCCCGCGCCTGGTGCGGCCGTCGCTCTCTGTAGCGTTCTAGTTCACAAACGAGATTTTTCTCCCAGGCTTCCTTTTTTCGTTTGTGAATTCTCTTTTCTTCTTTTCTGAGCTCTTTATATTTCTCTTCGCGTGCTCGTGTTCTCTGAGACTGCTGCATTGCTCGATACGCAGCATTCTTACGTTCAGTTGCCAGCTTGCATTCATTATCGAACCAGTCGTTCCGATCTCTACGACTTCTGCCTAAGATGGAATCAGCAGTACTAATGACAGTATTTTTAAGGCGGGTCCAGCTCTCGTCGACGCCCGGCATCTCATCCCCAGGACTTGCTCTTCTGAGTGCGAGTTCTAACGCCTGACCGTAGCTGTTTCTGGCCATTTCGTTGCGGAGTGCAGCTGTGTTGATTCGAGCCTGATCAGCGGATACAAAGCTTTTCAGCGTTGTAATGCGCTCTCGGAGCACCATACCAACAAGATAGTGATCTGAGTCGAAGTTGGCACCTCGGTACGTTCGTACCGTCATCAGACCCGAAAGGTGGCGGCGGTCTATCAACACATGGTCTATTTGATTGCGAGTTGCCCCATCAGGAGATATCCAGGTGGCTTTATGGATATCTTTACGCGCAAATCTGGTACTTGCAACGACCAAGTTCTTACTTGCTGCCATCTCTATAACTCGCTGCCCATTGTCATTAGTGTTCTCATGCAAGCTGTGGATGCCGACATATTGCCTGTATACGGGCTCCCGGCCTACTTTGGCGTTCAGGTCTCCCAATATGATTTTTACATCATATCTGGGGCAGGCATTAAGTTCCCGTTCAACTACTTCGAAGAATTCTTCTTTTTCATCGTCCGGGGACTCTTCTGTAGGTGCGTGAACGTTTATGAGGCTGATGTTCTTAAATTTGCCTCGCACACGAAGGGTACATAGCCTTTCGTTTATTGCTTTAAAGCCGATAATGGTAGGCTTCATCCTTTTGCTGACTATAAAACCTACCCCGAGCACATGGTGTTTCGTATGACAGCTGTAATATACGTCATAATCAGGTTTTTGCAAAACACCACTCCCTGTCCATCGCATCTCCTGAATGGCGGTAATGTCAGCTTTATATGTTGACAGGGTATCGGCCAGGTGTTGTGTAGCTCGAGTTTTGTACAGAGTTCGTACGTTCCATGAGAAAATTCTTAAATCATTTTGCCTTTTTCGTTGCCGTGGTCGTCGTCGTTTTTTCCAGTATCCGAGGCATGTTGCTCGTTCCGTAATGTTTGTTTTTTACGGGTGAGGTTATTAGCCTCACGCCAACCTTACTTGGAAGGGACTAGCCCGATCATGTTAGCCTATCCTCTCTCATAGGATAGTTACCAGTGGCCACCGCTAGGAGGTTATGATCGCACTTCCACCAGTCCGGAATAGTTACGGCACGTGCATGTTATGCTACATGTTATTCCCCCTATTCCGCTGATGATTGACCACTTAACCATTGACCAGATGATTGACCACTTAAAGGCTAGCTTGTTTTAAAATAAGTTTTACTAAGTTTTAATTTTAAAATGGTAAAATATATTAAAACAAAAAGAATTAAATTTACATTACAACTGCAAAATATATTAATCAATCAAACGGATGCCCTTTTCAGACTGAGTGTACTTGCTATGATGTCTGTTGGATGGTAGTCGGGATCCAGAAATGGTTCATGGTTAACGCACTTGGTTCCACCTAAGCAATTACATGAACAGACAGAGGTTTGTTCTTCTATTTCCGTGCAATAATTTGCATTTCCCAATAATTTACCGTTTACATTGAATGATTCCCCTTCAAAAGTGAGCGGTTGATTGGCAGCCAATTTTTGAGCTTTTTCTTCATCTTCTCGCCTTATGTCTTCAGCGTTCCTGAAATGAAATTTTCATACTCAATACCAGGATTAAAAGATTCCCTATCGATAGTTTACATAGTCATAAATCTTAAAACAAGCAAATTTATACTAGCAGCAACTACAGCTAGCCCAAAAAGTATAAAAACTAAGCTGAGCGCAACATATCCAGGCTTGTTTATTAATGCCTGATCATTTTGAAGAGCAACATAGTCTCCGAAACCAATTGTTGTCAATGTTACGAAGCAGTAATAAAAACTATCAAAATAACTCCAGCCCTCATAGCGCGAAAATACTGCTGCACCTGTTGTTATTATAATGGACGATAGCATCCCGGTTGCTAACATTAAATTCATTTCAGTAGCTTCGGTTTGATTGCATCTTAAGTAGCTTTTGGCACGTCTTATTACTACGGAAGCAAATTTATTCAATCGTTCACCAATGCTCTGAAACATTACAAGTCCTAAAGGAATTCCCACCTGAAATTTGTCTGTTATTTTAGTAGTCAATATTTATTTCAAGAACATACCATTGCATAAGCCATACAAAAAGCTTTACCACCTACTGTAACTGGTGTAGAATGTCCGTATCCTATCATGGCTAGAACTACAGTGGCGAAGTAGAATGCACCAGCGAATTTCCATTGTGGTCCAGCTTTGTGCGGTTTGTTTTCAATTATTACAATTTCCATCATGCGATAGTCTTCGGCAGTGACGTTGTATCTTTTTACAAAACTGTTTTTTACAGCTGCGAATTGATTTTTATGTTAATTATTTATATGTATATTGTGCTTTTTTCAATATAAGAAAATGTTTTCGAAATATAAGATATGTTAGAATGAAGTTCATCTACTTTAACTTACGTAAACACCTAACAGTGCACCTAAAGCCTGAACCAGATATGACGTGCCGGACCGTAGCCGTACGTAAGGTAACGTACGAACATGAGTGTTTATATGCCACCGACCGAAATTGACTTAATGAACTTGCCGAATGTTCGTTAAATTCTCGAATGGTACGTACCGTACGTACGGGTGCCGTAAGAATGGCACAAACCCTTAGCATCCGTTAGCTATTTAGAAAATCTGTTCACATTTTAACAATTTTTTAATAAATTTGAAGCAGTAAATGACATAAAAGAGATAAAGGAGATATTGAAGGCCTTCTAGATTGTTCAACTAAGAAACTATGACATATGCACAACAAAAATTCAAAGCTTCTCATTTTGTTTATTTCGCAATTTTTTTTCCGAACACTTCTAAGTTGTTTGTACTCCGTCCACAACTTAAATAAATCAATTAAATCACTTAAATCTTGATTTATTCTCTGAATTTTCACTTTTCACTGCGGTGTCACTGGTTACTTTACACTTTCATTTAGGGCTATCTGTCAAAGTGCCGTAACTGAGCTCAAATTCGTTCAGTTTTCTTACGGCCCGGCACGTCATATCTGGTTCAGGCTTAAAGCTTGTTTGAGATTATAAAGGCCTATTTATATCCTACACGCCAAGTGGAAACTTTCGTGCAACAGAGAGACAAGCACACAAATTTCTGTGCGATAAAAGAGCTCCAGAGCTGCGTTTCCATTTTGCGTTTGGGATTTAAAATGGACTTAATACTTTGATCATACTTTACGTTCAAGGTACGTTGCTGAGTACTTTGCTGGGGAAAGGCATTCCCTTTTTTCGAAATATGACATGTCGTATTTTTCGTACTTTTTTTCTTGATTATTAACCAACCTGTCTAGAAAATGATGAACGGTCCCAACGGAAGATAACTGAAGAAAAATATGTGACGGAGAGGAAAGATGCACTCTGAATAGGTAAGTTGTGTTGAAGTTTTGAATATTTTAATTAATTATCGACTCATTTCTCATCGTTCTCATTTTCTCGAACTGCCAAACCCAGTTGTGTGCTGCCAACATCGTATAAGAGGAATCGCAAAGCGTACAATGGGTACAAAGTATGGTCAGTATCATCACAGTATCATCATTCGAGGCAGGCTTATAGACCGTCAGCTAGTGACAGATTTAGGTGCCCCATTTTCTGATGCTAGCCTCGAAGAGGGTTGAAAGGTACATCGATGTTGAGTTGGAAAAAGTTAAATTAAGGTTAAAAGTTAAATTAAGGGGATAGCGTAATTAATATTTAATTTTTCGTAACAGAAACGAGAGGCTTATCCCGGCCATATTTTCACGCTAGCCATATTTAACTACATGATTTTTTAGTGCAAACTGGCTCCCGAAAATTGAAGGCTTGAGTGTAATTGATGGCTAAGGGATGGAAACAAGGGCACAATCTTGTCATAATAAAATCGAGAATTTGACCGATTTTCTTACAAAAGCCCATCGGAAGTGAGAATACATTCATCGCCACTAGTCATATAAAAATATTGGCTTGAGTGGCGCGAAGGAATAAAACCATCTGGGAGTCGGTAACTGCGACGGAAATTAAGGCAAAAGCTTGCATGAGAAAATAACTGAAAATTACAAAATAATGGCCCCATGTTTTTATTTTAGTCTGCTAAAAGTCCCAGAATATTACTTAATCCGCTGACGCAGCGACACAAAGTGCCCCTTGGCATACGACATGAGAAGACGGCACTGCTACTATTGCATGATTTCTTACCAGACGTCAGAATCTCAAGAAGGTCCATGTTTGTGTTCTCATTATTTTCTAGTTTTTGGTATAGCTTATGATTTAAAATAAAACCATTTAACTTAAATGATTTTTTCCTATTTTTAATTGTATTCTTTTTAGTCTTGATTCAGTAATTTTTGGATTTTAGTTTTTACAAAATTCTGGTGAAGTGATTTGTTATGCATACGATATTCCCAGGGCCATTTTGAATTTTCTAATTTTGACAACAAATTCATTATTTCCGATCAGGGATGTTGCGGATATTCGGATCCGCATCCGCAAGTGCGGATCTTCCGCATCGATTTTGACATCTGTATCCGCATTCGCAATAATCATTGCGGATGTTCATGCGGATACAGATGTAGGGCAGGTCGCGACAAGAAAGAAATTGTGACATTTCGACTCATTTTAACCATTCCGATATCTATCGCTCAGAAACAACTGCAAAATATTTAGGACAGACTGAATCAATCCCATCTCAAAGTGACCCAAGAATACAATCTTGGGACAGTACAGCGATGGAACACCGTTACAGCGTTTTTTAAAGCTAAAGCCCGGTATGGAAGGCTCAAGAAATTTACTCAAGAAAACCTTTGCATTTATTTCCTTAAGAAAATTGACAACAGTTCAGAAATTTTGACAGTTCCTTTTTTTCATTGCGAACATTACATAAATTGTTTCCTGACTGTTTGGAATTAATGAAATTGTTTTAATTAATAAGGAATTAAAAAAGACAAAAAAATAATAATAAAAATTAATAAAATGTTATTTTTAGTATTGCGGAAAGTTCCTTTCAATTTCAAAAAACCGCTGACATGTTAAGTACTCATGAACCGTTAAAATTCTTTCAAGAAATAAATGAATCGACACTTACATATTTAAGCCCGGTATGCAAGGCTCAAGAAATTTCTTTGCCTATCTTAAACCTATGTAAAAAAATGGTCAAGAAATGGTTCAGAAATATTTTCTGGAGCGATTTCTGCAACCGGTATGCTAGAGTCAAGAAATTCACACCAGAAATGTCGTGTTTTTTAGTGACACGCAGATGTCGCTTATGATACAATTTTAGTTTTTCCTCCAGAAATTAGTGTCGATTCATTTATTTCCTTAAGAAATTTTAACGGTTCATGAGGTCTTGGTGTCTCAGGTGGTTTTTGAAATTGAAAATAACTGTCAGCAATGAAAAAAATTACATATTGTTGTTTTTTATTCAGATTTTTTAAATTCTTTTTTAATTCTTTACTATTTTTCTGAACTGCTGTCATTTTTTCTTAGGGAAATAAATGCAGAAGTTTTCTTGAGCAAATTTCTTGAGCCTTGCATACCGGGCTTTATAGAGGAAAAACTAAAATTTTATCAAAAGCGACATCTGCGTGTCACTAAAAAACACGATATTGCTGGTGTGAGTTTCTTGACTCTAGCATATCGGTTACAGAAATCGCTCCAGAAAATATTTCTGAACCATTTATTGACCATTTTTTTGCATAGTTTTTAGATAGGCAAAGAAATTTCTTGAGCCTTGCATACCGGGCTTAATGGATGCTTTAAATCTTTATATCAATAACAGTGAGATTATAAGCCTATTTTGCCACAAGAATGGAAAATTATTGAAGGTTTTGAGTTATTGAAACCGGGGAAAAGATTAAAGAAGATGAGAAACACTGTGGATGACGTTGAGTGAGATTCCTCGGAAAAAGATGCGGAACAACCAGGGACGTCCGGTACGGTCTGAAAGCCATGCTGAAAGTCCACTTAAATGGTGGAGCGTCGAGAAGAATTGAAAATATTATCAACAATAGTCCGCAGATTTTTATTGCCACCACCAGCTAGTGTTCCTAGTGAACAGTTGCTCGGTAGCGCGAGTTTAATTTATGAACCTCTGCAAACAGACTTGAACCTGAAAAGACAGCGCTATAGCTATTACTTTTTATTAAATATAATGCACCAACTTTACTTACTAACTATTATTTAATAAAAGTATTAAAGATTACTATGCACTGCACTGCACTGATAAGAAGTTTCTGAAAAAATCCTAAGATCCGCATCCGCATCTGCATCCGCGGATGTGAGCCTTCAAAAATCCGCATCCGCATCAGTATCCGCGGATGTCAAAAAATCTGCATCCGCAACATCCCTGTTTCCGATTTTCGTGAAATCGAATCGAAATTGCCAAAATCGTACCGCCTTTTTGAGTTTTTTTAAATTTTTACCACAGATTCGTCATTTGGGACCTTAAAAACTCCACGATACCGATTTTCAATGGATTCAGAACACATTTGCATAATTCATCCGCCATATTGGCGCCGCCATTTTTCATTTCCAAATTTTGACCACAGAATCGTCATTTGTGGCCCTAAAACCCCTCGGATACAGATTTTCAATGGAATCGGAACACAATTGCAAAATTCGTCCGTCATCTTGGGACCGCCATCTTGATTTTTTAACAAAATTGTCAGATTGCATTGTCACGGGAACTCAATGTGGGTGCAAATTTTCATAACAATCGGTTTAGTAGAAGTAGTCGAAAAAGCTGTCGCAAGATTTGAACCAAACAAACAAACAAACAAATATACGAGGTCAAGCTAAAAGCTTAAAAAGAAGAGGCACATTACTTAATTTTTATCGGGTTCACTGTCATATAGATATGGACTGCTAATTGACAACTTTCAATGCCACCATTTTTCTCCAGAAGAAGAAGACCTTTTCTATGTAAACAACAATTTTTTTTTCGAATTTAGAGGAAAATAAGTAATAAGATGTATGTTATAATTGATAGAAATAATTTTCCATCATTATTTTTTATTTAGTAGCAGTTTTTTCGTTAAATAAATGTATTTTTTTTAAATATGTGAGGGTTCTTTCCCTCTGTTGAACGAACTTTTAAAAATAACGAAAGTAGAGAAAGAAGAAAAAACTCTATAGCTGTCTAGTTTTTACTAATTATGTTTATATCGCTGACATGCACTGAACTGTTTTTTTATTTTAAAACCGATTAAAGTTCATAGGATTTTAACGGGGGAACGTGCCACTTTTTTGTATGGGATTTTGCTTATTTGGCAGTCCATATCTAATATGTCAGTGATCGGGTTATTCTATTTTGAGCATGTTTTATTATATTAATGCATATTTTTAAATTGGTTTATAATATCAGTGGTTTTTAATGTTTAGTTTATCAATTAAAGGCCAGTATCCAGATCGAGTGAAATTTCACTTCCTATCTTAAATGCGTGTAAAAAAAGGTGAGTGAAATGAGAGCGAAATTTTTTTTCGCTAACGTTTCGCTTACTAGTATCCAGTTCGAGAGAAATTTCACAGGTTAAAAATTTGATGAACAGGTGTCGCTGTTTCAATATTTCGCAGCGAAATGACCACGAATCCTCACTTCACGACTGTCTGTCATGTTGGCTTTTTAGTTGCTAGGCAACAACGGTTATTTAAAAAAAATTAAATTGAAAAAATCAAATTTAAACATGAAAAATATCGAAATTGTAGGTTTTTTTTCAATTCTATTCGTATACCTATTTGTATTTTTCTCTTTTTATGAAGGAAGTTTTGAATTCAATTGTTGACTGTGAGTCACAATCACAGGATTTATTTGATTTGTCTTGCTAGCATCATTACTGCAATTAATCTTCTCCGCACTAGATTTCTAAATAAAAAAATATTTACTACGAAATTTGTATCCAATTAACATAGATTACACTTGTGAAATCGTGCCATTTTGAATGATAAATATCCTAGAGTAGCTTTGTTCGTTTACGCCACACGGGATCCCGCGGGATCCCACGATTTTTGACAGTAAAGTTGAATAGTGGGGCTAAAATTAGGAAAGTAAGAAAACGCTTTCTGGGATGTTTTGGGATGTTTCGTGGAAATTTAACCTAAAAATCACTTATGTTTTCAAAACAATGACATAAAACTATTAATTAATAAATTATTTATGAAATTATTCACAATTTTTTAGTAAGGCACCAACTCAAGAACTTCTTTCCAGCCCGTCGTAATCGTTTTGGTTTGTCATAACAAGTGACAATTGATTTTGACAATTCAAATTTCACTACAGAATGGCTTTGACAGCCAGCCACAGTCGCTGGGACTCGAGACCTCGGGAACTTATTTGCAAGAGGCGGAGCTAAAATTTCCCCTCTTTTTCGATCCCGAGAAAGTAAGAAAACACAAAATTTGCACACGCGGGATCCCGCGGGATCCCATTTGGCGTAAACGAACAAAGCTAGTGTCAGTTACATATAACATTTATCACAATGACATCTTGTTGTCATACTACCGAACTAATCTTATGCTAATGCAAAGTGAAATGACGAAAGTGAAAAGTAAGTGAAATTTCACAACTGTTGAGATGGGAGAATCCAAAAGCTGCTGATACGTTGCTGCTACTTTACGAACCTCTTCAATGTCTTCCTCGGTATATGAAATGCGAGGCAAAAATACTCTCAACTGAAAGAGGTTCAACACGTCTGGAGAAAGCCTTTCATTAAAATCCGTAACAATGTTGTCCAATAAAGGATTGAAGATTCCTCTTCTGTAGTATTCTTCTGGAGTTTGATTTGTTTGATGATTGTCACGGTGTTTTTGACGAGAAACAACGCGTGGTACTTTGAATTCCACATCCAATTGTGCCGCGAGATGTTGAGCATCAGTAAATAACCGTCGAAAAACAGAATCAGCATCACGTCTTTTATTCTCAAGAACAGCCAGGGTATCTTTGATCAAATCCGTTGCTTTTTTCAAATCTAATGAAGGCGTTTGGAGTATTCGGCTCAAAGGTAAAGTTGTACCTGATACATACAAAAAGCAAACTTTTATTATTACGTTGTTCCTAACATATAAATAATGATTGTGATAAAAAATAAAATAGTACAAGTATTATACATGCCTAGAACGTCATTTAAGCAGCAAGAGGAAATCAGAAACTCTGGACTAAGAAGTGCAAGACGAAGATTTGCGGCAGCAGATGCAGTTTTCGCGTCCTCCCACTCCGAAATCTCATCAAGTGCGTCACAGATTTTTATCAATTGTTCACCCTGAAACTGCATGTGCCCATCGTGATTTTCTACCCAACGTGTCTCGCAAAGTCCTTGAAGTGATGTGCCATCAAGATGTTTATTAAAAACGTCGTGTCTCTTTGCAGAAGCGTTAGCAAAAGCCACTACAGTTCTCATTGTTCCTGAAGCATTGCGGATATTTGTGACTGGAAGATTTTAACAAAGAATTGTTCAACAAATGATTACTGCAAGGACAACGTTTTGCGTGAATTGCTACTTTCATCAACTCATGACATGCCCCTTTCAAATCAGACGCCATCACCGAGCAACTATCTGTTCCAATCCCAACCAAATATTTTAGGTCTATTTCTCACACAGATCAATGACAATATGTGCCACTGCCACTCCAGTTAAACGACGCTCCTTTAGTACATCCTCAGAACGAATTGCTTGGTATGCATCGCAAAATGTGATGAAATCTTCTCTGATAGCTCTGTTGTAGTAGTAGCGAAAGGACAAGCTAAGCTGTTCTGTATGGGAATTGTCGGTCGTCTCATCAAACACAACTGCGAAAAACTTTGCCGCTCTAACTCTATCCAGAATAGCTTCTTGAATTTCTTCTTTGCAGGCTTCTATAAGTTGACTTTGTGTGGTCTTACTGATGTATGTCGCGTTTGAACCCGTGGTTTCCAAATGATACTGAAGAGTAGCAGTAGAGTCACCAGAGTCAATTCGAAAGCGAAGAAGTGCTCTGAAGTTCCCATCATTAGCCACCAAACTATCTATTTTTCCGTAAGTGTCACTATTATATAGAGGTCCATCATCCCTATGTCCACGTAAAGAAATATTCTGCTGACCGCAAAAAATAATAGATTTGATGATAGGCCTTAATCGATCTCGATTTTCTTTGACTTGTGCGTCCCGTTGTACACAGACTTGCTTGACCACTTCAGATGCTGGGTTATGGAAAGTCTGAAGGAAATTTTTTCCAGCTTCTACCGCCCTCTGATGATATTGGTTCCGTTCGTGAAATGAAAGCGTTCCATTTTCTCCAAGTAAATCGTCGAATGCTTTCAGTGGTTCTCGAACTAATCGTTTTAGAGAAGTATTTTTTTGATAACCTCCTCCCGAGCTTGAAGCAAATAGTACGCAGTACACGCAATAAAGACCTTGATCTTTATGGGACAACACTAGCCAATGAAATTTGTCTAAATGCGATCTTTGAGCGTATTTCTTCCTTTCCTTCCCATTCTTCATCACGACATTGTGAGGAAAAACATAATTGGAAGGTTTCCAATGATGCTCCAGTAGTTTAGCCTTCGTGAAATCGTCGACGTTGTTTTTGCCTACATAAGACCCAATATCAGATGCAAAATGTGGTTCAGAACATGGTTCGCTTGTATCTGCAGAAACGGAAGTAGATGGCAAATTTTCAACCTCATCAGAGATGTTTAAATTTCCAGACAACGGTGTAGCTTGTTCTGACAACCATGATGCAGAACTACTTTCAGATTCCGGTTTCTGTTTTTTAGAAAAAAAAGTGTCGATCGTTCTCGTTGAAGTTGGTCGTTTC
Organism: Thereva nobilitata; assembly: GCA_963855945.1. NCBI lineage: Eukaryota > Metazoa > Arthropoda > Insecta > Diptera > Therevidae > Thereva > Thereva nobilitata. The sequence goes on from OY979695.1 coordinate 126,849,462, forward strand.
GTCGCTTTTTTCGATAAATCAGCCTAGATAAAGAAAATACATGTGTATATATTGAAATGAAATTTGGAAACAGAACACTGAGACAAAGTAATTTAAAAACTGAAAAAGAAACATAAAAAAAACATTCATATGATCACAAATTTGGGATGCAAATTTGTTTAAGTAATTGGCACATTTTTTGTTGCTCTTACACTAAAACGTAACCCGTACACGATAAACAATTTTACTTGCAGGAAAAAAAGCAAACCCTTCACAGCCTTATCGATTTAAAATTGGGTGACCCGTTTATAAAAAACACTTCTCGAAAACTTTCGGAACATCAAATTTACACAAGAAAATATTATAATAGAATTAGTACTTACCATGTCAGTTTTTTTAATCGAGTTATTTCTCAAAAATAAGCTCTCACAATACACGATCTGTGTTCCGAAATAGAACCCAGCATACCGGCCAGAGCTAATGACGTCTTAAATAGTACCCGATTCTGTATTTTTTCAATACCAATTGAGTGCAATTTAACCGTGTATGGAGCTTTAAGACACGAGCACTGGCCAGTATGCTGGGTTCTATTTCGGAACACAGGCACAATTTTTTTCTGTTTTTGCTTTAAGCCTGTCTGTGATCTTGTTTTCATGTCTCCCTTGAGATTCGTGGGTTGGGTTTAGGTGGGTGTGAAGGTTTACACGCTCATACCAAGAGTAGTAGGACAGTATTCAGGGATATTTTTTTCAGGGTGGCATTTTCTCATACATACATTTGCATACATTTGCTAAACAAAATAGACGAGTTGATTTTGTCATATAAATAATCAATTTTATGTATCATTATAGTTAAGCATCATAGCAATTAAATTAAATAACTATTTAAAAAATAGTGCAGGCGCTGGACGGAATTGAGTGTCCACAATGTGAGGACCGCCTTTTATCAATTGTTTTGTTCTCAGAAACGTTTACAGATTATGGTTCTTGATGTTGCCAGAAACTTCATTGGTCCATTTTTTTGTATACCCCCTCCCCTTAGATATCCAAGAATTGATAAAGCAAATGCTTTAAAGCAATTTTAATTATTAGGGGTATTCAAGATCTGTGTTATTTATGTTATTCGTGTTAAGGAACATTTTTTTTATTGGCTTGCAAAAAAAATTCAATCGGATTTGTTCGATTGATTATTATGTTTTTTTTTAATCCACAAGAGAATTCGGTTAGTTTTGTTCGTTTTGTTATTTTTGTCTTTTTAGGAGTAGAAAATTTTCTCCGCCACTTTTAATTCCGTGACCCCCCCCCAAAACAAAATTCTAGATCCGCGCCTGCTTAAGAACATAATAAAAACGTTTTAAAAAATAAAAAAAAATTTTGCGCCTGAACAAAAAGACTAAGCAATTTTAATGTGTTTGCCACTGATTTCGGACATGCGGACTTTTTAGATTTATTTTACCTAATTTTATGAAAATTCTGAGATAAGTTTTATTTGCCGGCTCATTTGACAAGTCTCCTTTGTTGAAATGACAGTACTGTACGCGGAGTATCGCGGCCAAACAATTGGAGGCCCTGTGCAAAAATTCAGCGAGAGGCACTTTCTTTTCTTTTTCCATTGCAATGTCCTAGCCGGGAAGCCATAACGGCTACCTTTTACAATACCATTCCTTCCCATTTGAAGTGATAACGTCTATCTTTTGCATTACCCTAGTAATAGATCCCCTTTGCTATCATTTCACTGATGAAAGAATGCATTCCAATTCCATCAATTCCTAAATTCCCTACTGGGGTAAAGCTTCTCATATTAAAAAAACAACTGAATGTATTCATATTATAATGATGAAACAATAAAAAGGCGTTATAATAGAAGGTTTTATGAGAATAACATCCAGATTAGCATTTCCCAATTGCTACAGCAAAATTGTTAATGTTTAGTTAAGAAATAGTTTTGTTCTTCCACAGATTCGACACGTACCTACTTAGGAATATTTTCCAAAATATGCATAAAAAGGTTATTTTCCTAATACTGCAACCAATCAAACATTGCTTGTTTACAGAATTGTAAAAACCACGATTTGTGGATGAATAACAGGCTCTTTCTATTTAATATAATTTAATAGTAACGGAATTTCTCCAATATTTTTAGTTATTTTTCTAATTATTCTTTTAAATCGAAATCTTTTTAATAAAGATCTTATTTCGAAGAAGTGTAGACACTGTGCCATTTTACTACCAATAATAAATCATTAAAACAATAATTTTGATATTTACCTTGTAAAAACTCCCATCTTTTAGCTTCAGTTTCCGACTCCAATGCATCAAATACGGCTGCTCCTATTAGAAGGTAAGTAAAGGTGCATATAACCAAAGAAAGTGTGCGTACGTTTTGGCGCTTCATCTTGAAAGATATTATCAATCCAAAGAACGATTCACGCTCAATGAGCATCTAGATATTATTTTTATTTTAAATAATTTTTTTTCCTTATTCCTCGTAAAATAAAAATTAGACAAATTTTTTTCAACATTTTGGTGCCATGATGAATGACATAAAAATTGTTTCCCCGAAAATATAGGAATGGAAGCTTTGTTATCACTGTTTGTATTGATAGGAGAATTTGTTGTTTTAATATTTTGAGCGTAAGAGCAAATTCATGTTGTTATTTTGAAGCAACAAATTAAAAAGAAAAACAACTATTTAAAGCACATCACTACCGGAAGGATTTAACAAGACACTACTAAAGCAGCCAGCTGCATGCCAGTACAGCTAAGGCAAAACCTGGGAGAATTATCGATTTTTATCCATTTCATATCTGTCAAGGCAGATACTTCATTATTTCACTGTGAAGTGTCATTTTCCTTTAAGTTACGCACTTTGGTGAGACTGAATAAAAAAAAATTGGCGAAAATGGCCAAATGTAAAACAAGATTGGATTTATGTCCGTCAAGGAAAAATTAATGATTCTTCAAAAGTGTAAAGAGCTCTTCCTAATGCTCTTCCTATAGGCTCTTTTTCTATACTTTGGAGCAAACCTTCCTTCTTCGTAATTTTTATAAAAGCTTTTTTCGCTCTGTAATGAAATTGCAAAAAGTTAAAGAATTCTTCAAAAGAAATTTAAATGTTTCCCGAAGCCACATAAAATGTCTGCGTTTGTTTTTATGGAGATATCAGTAACATCCTCAATACCCGTTACAAACATAACATACTGCTGTAAAGGCGTATCACAACGGTTGTATGGTTGTAAAATCGTACCACTCTTCTCAAAACCGTATCACCCATATCCCCATAAAGGATCTATCTTTTTTAAATCCATTGCAGTCCCCCGGTTGTGAAAAATACCTTAATATCTTCAGATTCGTCTGAGAGCAATTATTATTTATTACTAGCTGGGACCCGGTGCGCCTATGACGTCCCCATAAGCCAATAGTAGTAATCAGGTGATATGAATTTTAATATACAGTAGGAGAGTTTGAAAAAGGCAATTTTTTGGTATTTTTGATTCCAAATAACAAAATGTGAAACTATTAGGGATCTGACATTTTGATCGAGACAATAAAAACCATCCATTGACATGGCATTTTTCGAGATTATAATTTTCATACCCAGATGAAGTGTCTCAATGAATCGCTTATTTTCTGTATTTTGGATAGCTGGGACACGGTGCGCCTCGCTGTACCCAACGTTTAAACATTTTAAATCAATCCAAACCTTCAAAATTCAACTCTTCTTAACCATAAACGTAAAACCAACTATTCCTATAAAAGTTGAAGTAATTAGATTACATTTATTTGTACTATGACCGAAATTGCCTGTGTATTCTGTTAAAACCATGAACGTTAAAAGATTTGTAATTAATGCAAATAGCAGCATCCAGCCACAAAATTCGAGGGCCATTTTCTATAGCTTCTTTTAATTTAAATCTAGAAGTCTTCAATACCAAAATTTTTCGAGAACAATAAAACAAAATCGAAAAATGAAACAAATTTTTTATAGTTGGAAAAAGCAATGCCAAAAAACCAACTTTTATTATCTCTTAATGTCACATATTGCAAAATGCGTTCATATATTCGAATTAAATGTAACAGATCCCATACGTTTCATAGGGGAATTAATTGTACAATTATTTTCTAATTTTTAGCGTTCTTTTGTGCCGTGTATAAATAAAATTGCGATTCTGCACTTCTTTGAGCTCAGGGCTACACGGTGAAACAGTTTTGAATATTGTTGGAGAGTTTAAACTCTGTAAAATGGTGCCACAAAATAAGTGCTTGCCGTTTAATTATATTATCTTCAAAATTAAATTCTTTATAACCAATAACGAAAAACCAAGTATTCCTATAAACGTTCGAGACATTAGATTCAAAATGCATTTATATTTGAAATGTGACCAAAATTACCTATATTTGTTTTGTTAAAACCACGAACGTTAAAACATTTAAAATAAATCTGCAATTGCTTGGTCCCTGGGTTCTCATCTGCAATGTCACTGACTCAGGTTTTATTTGTTTACCCAGATGCCAGCCTCTTCCCGTATTGCAGAATCCTAGACTTATACCTTTCTTTCCTTCTTATTCATTATACATAAATCATCCCACATTTCCGTTTCTCCTTACCATCTTTCCAAAAAAACCTTGTTGATCAATTCTGAACCGATTGCTTAGAGAGCTTCAGGATACACTATATTCAATGTTTTTCCATTTGTAGCTAGAATGTCAAAATTTTCCGATTTTCCAACTCTTGAACAACCTACATACAGCTAACCGGGAAATGACACTTTTTTGGCAAAATTCTTCCGCCATATTGGCCCCACAATTTTGAATAAGTTTTGATCATAAATTCGTTATTTACTAGCTTAAAAACTCTCATATACCGATTTTAATTGGAATCGCAATACAATTCGCAAACTCGTCGGCCATATTGGTGCGGCCATTTTGAATTTAAATTTTGATCATATAGTCGTTATTTGCTACCTTAAAAAACCTCAGATACAGATTTTCATTGGAATCGGAACACAATGTGCAAATTCGTCGGCCATTTTGAATTTATAAGTTTTGACCACAAATTCGTTATTTGCGACCTTAAAAACCTCTAGATACCCATTTTCATTGGAATCGGAATAAAATTGGCAAATTCAACCATATTTCTGCGGCAATTTTGAGTTTCGGTCATTTTGAATTTCAAAATCGGGCTTCGAGTTGCATCATGAGAGAGCTCCCCGGACCTTCATGCAAAAATTCAAAGCTCTGCGATAATTTTCAACGAAGCTCTCCATGACAGCGCCATCTAGGAGTGGCTTTCGAAAGTAATAAAATAGCCTATGTTCTAAGTTTTAATGTAAATAGCACATGCTTAAAATTTCATTAAGATCGGTTGCACGGTATAGGAGCCTATAGCGAACATACATACATACATACACACATTCATTTTTATATAATATAGATTTCAGAGATATAGTACCCTTCGTGTGCGAGGCAAATTTAAGAACATCAGCCTCATAAACGTTCACGCACCTACAGAAGAGTCCCCGGACGATGAAAAAGAAGAATTCTTCGAAGTAGTTGAACGGGAACTTAATGCCTGCCCCAGATATGATGTAAAAATCATATTGGGAGACCTGAACGCCAAAGTAGGCCGGGAGCCCGTATACAGGCAATATGTCGGCACCCACAGCTTGCATGAGAACAGTAATGACAAAGGACAGCGAGTTATAGAGATGGCAGCAAGTAAGAACTTGCTCGTTGCAAGTACCAGATTTGTGCGTAAAGATATCCATAAAGCCACCTGGATATCTCCTGATGGGGCGACTCGCAATCAAATAGACCATGTGTTGATAGACCGCCGCCACCTTTCGGCTCTGATGACGGTACGAACGTACCGAGGTGCCAACTTCGACTCAGATCACTATCTTGTTGGTATGGTGCTCCGAGAGCGCATTACAACGCTGAAAAGCTTTGTATCCGCTGATCAGGCTCGAATCAACACAGCTGCACTACGCAACGAAATGGCCAGAAACAGCTACGGTCAGGCGTTAGAACTCGCGCTCAGAAGAGCAAGTCCTGGGGATGAGATGCCGGGCGTCGACGAGAGCTGGACCCGCCTTAAAAATACTGTCATTAGTACTGCTGATTCCATCTTAGGCAGAAGTCGTAGAGATCGGAACGACTGGTTCGATAATGAATGCAAGCTGGCAACTGAACGTAAGAATGCTGCGTATCGAGCAATGCAGCAGTCTCAGAGAACACGAGCACGCGAAGAGAAATATAAAGAGCTCAGAAAAGAAGAAAAGAGAATTCACAAACGAAAAAAGGAAGCCTGGGAGAAAAATCTCGTTTGTGAACTAGAACAGTACAGAGAGCGACGGCCGCACCAGGCGCGGGAGGTCTACCGAAGAGTACGCGGTATGACGCAATTCACACCTCGTTGCACATACTGCAAGGACAAAGAAGGGATTCTGATCACCGATCCTCAAGGCATCTTGGAGCGATGGGAAGAGCACTTTCATGAATTGCTAAATGGCGAGCTAACTGAGGATTAGGAGGCTCCACCAATATCTGACGATAATGCTACGCTGTCACCACCAAGCTTAGCAGAAGTTAGCAGTGCCATCACCCGGCTCAAAAATAACAAGGCCTCGGGTGCAGACGGCATCCCTGCGGAGCTGGTTAAATATGGAGGGCCTACATTACACCAAGCGATTCATGAATTAATTGTGCAAGTATGGGAGCAGGAAGCGATGCCAGAAGACTGGAGAAAAGGCATCCTCTGCCCGGTACATAAAAAAGGAGATATCACAACGTGCAGCAATTATCGTGGTATAACGTTGTTGAGTACCGCGTATAAGATATTCTCCGCCATCCTACAAAACAGGATGGCCCCATACGCTAGAAATATCGTAGGCCAATACCAGTGTGGCTTCAGCCCAGGCAAATCAACAACCGATCAGATTTTCACTTTGAGGCAGGCTATGGAAAAATGTCTGGAGTTTCAAAACTCAATCCAACACCTCTTCATAGACTTTAAAGCCGCCTATGATAGCATAGCCAGAGTAGAAATCTACAAAGCCATGAGAGAATTCGGCATTCCCAATAAGCTGACAAGACTATGTAATGTGACAAGCCAAGTAAAGGTATCCGGAACACTGTCCAGACCAATCAACATCTATAATGGACTCCGACAAGGGGACGGTCTGGCCTGCCTCCTTTTCAACCTGGCGTTGGAGAAAGTGATCCGAGATTGGGGCGTGACATCAAGGGGCACAATCCTCCACAAGTCCACCCAATTACTGGCTTACGCAGACGACATTGACATCATTGGAAGAACATCAACAGCTGTACAAGAAGCTTTCATCCAGATTGAGCGGGCGGCAGGAAATCTAGGACTGCACATCAACGAAAGCAAAACAAAGTACATGGTGGCCTGGTCTGCAAGAACACCTAACATTGGTCCCACAATCAAGGTAGAGGAACACGAGTTTGATGTGGTAAAATCATTTACCTACCTTGGGTCAATAGTAGCAGCCGACAATAGCATGGAACCTGAAATACGCACACGACTGCTAAAAGCCAACAAAGCCTACTATAGCCTGTCAAGGCTCTTCAAATACAAGCATCTAACCATAACGTCTAAACTTTTACTATATAAGACGATGGTCTTGCCGGTCCTCACATATGCATCCGAAACGTGGGTGCTTAGCAAAAACCACTCTAACCTCTTGGCGGTGTTCGAGAGGAAAATACTTCGGAGGATTGTTGGCCCCGTATGTGAGGAAGGACGATTCCGGAGACTCTACAATGACGAGATCTACGAGCGCTATCGCGACATAGATGTTGTGAAGAAAATAAAGCTCGGTAGACTCCGGTGGGCAGGACATCTAGCTCGTATGAGTGAAGATGAGCCTGCTCGGAAAGTTCTCTGCGGTAAGACTTATGGGGTGCGACAGCGAGGGAGACCCAACCTCCGCTGGAAAGATGGCCAGGACCGGATCCCGGTTGTAGAGCCGTTAAAGAAGAAGAAGAAGATTTCAGAGAAGGAGAGTACTTGATGTATGGATCCTTTTCTTTGGTAACATGAACTACAAATCGGACTTTACATGCACAAATGGTAAAATCAGGACTGACCTTATCACCTGGATCTAAGAAGAAGGTCTACCTACTGAACTTAATACTTTGCTCGAATTTTATAGAGGTATTGAAGGGCACACACGATCACTACTCCAACTGTTGTAGAGCCGGTTTCAACCTGGCTTTGAAGAAAGTAATCCGGAGGTGACATCAAGGGGCACAATCCACCACAAGTGCACCCAATTATTCGTTTATGCAGACTGTTGTATACAGTGTTCTTTCGATAATTCGACCAGGCTAGCAGACCCAGCCTATGCGAGTGGCGTCCTAGGACCACCTTATTTTACGCGAATAAAAGAAAAGAAGACCTTAAGTGTATATTAATTATTTATCAATTTTATTTAAAATAAACACAGCGATTCTCGCAAGCAAGTTGACTGCTATTATCGCTCGGAGTGAGCGTCAGGGAATCAATGCCACAATATAGGCTATTGACTATGTCGAAAAAACAGGGGTAAAAGCAGTGGTGGGCATTAATCAATTAAATTTTTAATCAATTAATAAATTGATTAAAAAAATAATTGCGATTACTTTAATTGCAGTTGAAATTAATTGCAATTGAACTATTAATTGCACCCCACAATTAATTTATTTGGATTAATCCGTATTAATTTTATATTGCAACTAAATCAATTGCAATTAATTATATCAATTGTTCTAAAAGACAATTAAAAACTAACAATTAATCCTCTTCAATTTTATGTGAACCTATCAAATTTTTTTTTGCATTTAAATTTTATAGGAGTTTACTCCTTAAGAAGCGTTTCATATATAGAGCACGGCATGCAAAATAAATGGGTAGTAAAATCAAGCGTTAATAAAAAACAGTAAACAAAAGAAAAACTGCAAATTGATTTTGACCCACTTTCATATATCCGATCAACTTAAAATTTTGCACATATGTATAGCTCGAGTGGAAATGCAATCGGACCATTTTGCAAAAAGATCAAGATGGCTGTTCAAAGATGGCGGCCGATTTTTCCATTTATGTTCCCCGACCCCCGACATGGGTATCAAATGAAAGGGCACGACAGGTAGAATACAATTAGCGTCATTCCAAATTCAAAATTGCGGCCAACTCAAAATGGCCATTTTGAAAAAAAAATCAAGATGGCGGTTCCAAAATGACGGCCGATTTTTGCATTTGTGTTCCCGACCTCCGACATGGGTATCAAATGAAAGGGCATGACAGGTAGAATTCAATAATCGGTGTAGCGTCATTCCAAATACAAAATGGCAGATTAACTTTTTTCTTCACAACCCTCTCCCTATGGCTATCAAATGAAAGGGTATGACAATATAGGATATTTTAAGACAATCGTTTTTCAGGACTAAGCTCCAGTCACGCGTCGGAGCAGCCACGCATTTTCTTTTTTTCTATTAAATATCATTTAAAAAATTGGGAAATTAATTCTAACTCTTGGACAACCTACATACAGCTGACGTTGGGAGAAACACCGTTTAATAATGTCGAGACCAACAAATTGCCCTTGTCCATACCTTAACAAATTTACTAAATATGGCTGTTCCGGAACACAATTGGCCTAAATTCGTCCATCATATTGGCGCGGCCATTTTGAATTTATTTGATCATAAATTCGTTATTTGCTACCTTAAAACCCCCATATAATGATTTTTATTTGAATCGGAATACAATTGCCAAATTCGTCGGCCATATTGGCGCGGCCATTTTAAATTTATAAGCTTTGATCATAAATTCGTTATTTGCTACTTTAAAAAACCCCAGATACCGATTTTAATTGGAATCAGAACACAATTTGCAAGTTCGGCCATTTTGGGCACGGCCATCTTTAATTTATGAGTTCTAATCATAGATTCGTTATTTTCTACCTTAAAAACCCCCAGATACCGATTTTCATTGCAATCGGAACACAATTGGCAAATGCATATTTGGGTGACCTTTTTGAATTCCGGTCATATTTCGGCTGCCATTTTGAATTTTGAAAATCAGGCTTCGAGGCGCATCATGGGAGACCCCCACGGACGTTCGTGCAAAATTTCGAAGGTTTACGATGACTGGTGCGCCCGCTATGGCGCACACATACACGCATACATACATAGACATACATACGTACATACCGGCCCAGTGGGGAAGAAGAGCGCTTCCACACGGCAGTGAAATCGCTTCTTTGGAAGCATGGAGTGCTTGCCTGTTCCATTCCACTTCATTGCAATTTTACATGGGGATGTCATCAGAAAGATGCGCTTCCCCTTTCTTTCCTTAAACGCGCTTCTGAAGCTTGTTAAATGGATGCAGCGGGAAGCACTTGCGATTATGGTTCTGTTTGGATATGCGAAGCTTTTAAGCTTTTTTTTAATTAAAGGGGAAGGAAAAGAGCTGAAGAGACAGTAAATATTTCATCAGAGCATTTTTGAGCATTAGACATAAGAACATTTTGGTATTCACACAAAAACTTTCAGTTATGCTCCTTCACAAATCACTACTCATTAGTTGCGCGGACCGATGAAAACTGAAATGAAAGCAAAACCACAGCGACAAAGAGAATTCGCAGCCTGCATCAAACCTACTTCCGATTTGATATACTCTGGAAGCGCATCACTAAAGCTTCCAGTGGAAGCACTTGCTTTATTTCCCGCTGGGGGCATACAGAAACTTTATCAATATAGACTTACATCACACTTTTGTTTTGGCGACACTACGCTTTTCATACAATAATAAGTTTCAATTGTTAGTTTTTAATCAAATCCATTAAAAAGATTGACAATTGATTAATTGTTAATTGTGGATACTCACGACTAACAATTAATTAATTGTTAATTGCGAGTTTTCACAATTACAATTAATTAATTGTTAATTGCAATAGACGTGATTAATAATTAATTAATTGTTAATTTTTAATTGTCCAACAATTGAATTTTGCCCAACACTGGGTAAAAAGATCTACCTAATTCGTTAAAGGCATTTTATTGTTTTATATGTTCGATTGTACATTAAAAAAGATAAATCCAAAAGTGCTATTAAATCTAGGCTTGGACTTTTGAGAACGGAGAAGATTGGTCCATTGTTTAGTTTTTCAACAATAACTCAAAAACTATGCATTTTTATAAAAAAAAAACATAATAAGATTTTTTGTGATTTTTCTTTATGGCGTTAAAAGTAATATTTTAAGTAACTGTCGGTTACAACATTTTCAAAGATTATCGAAGAGTTTCTGATGCCACTAAACAGCACGGCTTATGAACGTACCACCAGATTCAACAATGGAAAGGAAATATTTTAAATCCGTTAGAGTGGGGTTGGAAAAAAATCTAAGAATGGATTATTGGGCATATTCACACGCTGCCATAATTGTGGTGAGTAAAACCGGTTTTATTAAACTCCTAGCAACTCAGACGGGGCGTAAATGAGTGTAGTAAAATTGAAAGCTATACAGGAACTTTTAAATGTATTGCAGATGAAATTTACTTGTTAGAGAAAAACAGAGCTAAAGAATGCAAGAGATAGAAGTAACTTTTTATATGTGTGCTAGTTTTCACGCGTTTGGTTTTGCGTGAAAAATGTTTCGTTAAGATCTTCCGCTCCCTTCCCTCTCTCATCTATAAAACCGGTTTTAGGCTCCATGAATGTGCACTGTGTGAATAGGCCCAATGCCAGTCACCACAATCAATCCTTCTGCACCGCAAACTTTATTGCAGCAAATAGCTGGCGGGTGCTTAAAAGGTTGTCACCAGGGATATATGATGTTCTAATTAAACGGTAATGGTCAGAGAGCTTTTTATGTGAATACAGTTGATAAAATGCAGGTTTGCGGATGCTCTGGCTACAGTTTAATTGAGAAGAGGGGAGTCCCAAAATTTAATCGGCTAAGATTCTAGGTTCCTAATAATGTTAGGAAATCAAAACTAATCTGCGGGGAATTGCAGGCTGAAAGCAGCCAATATAGGTGTTGTCATTGCATGTGCTGGGAAGGCTTTCACGTTTTCACTCGAGCACATTGGCAGCCTAGTTTGGACACTTTGGGTGTCAGAGAAGATATACTTCATTTGTTAGATTGGGCCTTTTTCAAATTGCCATGCGTTCATACTAGTCCATTACACATCCCTGTACGAAAGAAAGTAGTAGGATACCCAAGTTCACCCAAATTCAGGCGCGGGTTCAAGGGGGGGGTCACGGGGTCGCGTCTTCATAAAAATACATTAGGGCACGTTTGTTTTTAATCTACCAGAAAATTCGGTTAGTTTTGTTCGTTTTGTTAATTTTGTTTTTGTTTTTTTGGGAGTACACATTTTTTTCCGCCATTTTTATTTCCGTGAGCATGTGGTAAAATCTACTGGGTGCTACAGCGAGGTAGACCCAACCTCCTCCGGAAGGATGGCGTAGACTTGCAATTATGGCATATCCTCGCTAAAGACTGTCGTCCAGATGATCATTCGTTCTTAGCCAAATTAAGTGCGCACTACATACGCCTGGACGCCCCTATTTCTCCAGTTACCGCGATCAAAACTTCATCTGCGCATCTCTGGGCGAAAAAGTGTTGGCCATTGAGAAGCTCTAGAAGTTCATCTCTAATCCGCTCTACAGTATTGACGATAAAGGTATCTAGATATTATTGCATAAAATTAACAGGTAAATACAATGTTATTCTAGGGGGAACAAGCTAGAAAAATAATTCTTTAGATATGGAATAAATAAAACACACAAATTGTAAGTAAACTTCGCTTGTTCGTTCACCAATGAGTTTGGAGAAAGGAACTGTCGACAGCTGTCATAGCACGATCATATCTCGTGAAGAGCTAAGAAACTAAAATGCAACAATTATAAAAAACAGTAAAATTTATTTTCTTAAAACAAAAATAAATTATAAAACCTTAAAAGTAATCATTTAACAACAAATTTAAATATCTAGAGTGAATCGATATGAACCGTGGCCCTTAGGTGTGCGATAGTGTCCTAAGCCTGGTGATGGTGCCTTTTTTATCGGCTTCTTTGCTTCTGATTTTGATTTTCTAGGAAACTGTGGACGATATGTTGGTCGGGGTTTCCTTATTTCCTCCTCATATTCCTTCTCTATCCTTTCGTCATCCTTTGCTTTTAAAAATTGCTGATATTTACCCTTGGATATTGGATTAGGATCATTCAACAGCTGCAGTTCAATGGCCTCATCCAACATCTTTTGTTGATCTTCCATGTATTTATCGAATTGTCCCTTTGAAGCGACATTGCGATATTGCTTCTCACGAGGATATAAATTCGGCACATCCTGGAGCTGGAAATTTGGTTTGAAACTGCGAGGATCCTGATCAATTCCGCTAACTTCGTAATGTTCTGGATCAACGTTGCTCAATTTTAATGAAGGGATTTCTAAATCCGATTGGAACTCTGGCCTGACTGGCTTAAAAATTGGCTTCTTATGTGGTTTTGATTTTGACGGGCGCGTTGATGATTCTTTATATTTCTTCTCAGTGGCAATATGTAAGTTTGCATATGAATATGATTTCTGACTTGGATCGAAGAGGCTTGAGGGACGTTCTTTCTTAGATTTCTGTAAAGAATATGGTGAAGGATGATTGACTTGGAAGTGGGCGCTGACGGTGTATTCCTTATCGTCATTCTCATCGCTTTCGAAATCCTAATGAAATAAAATTAAAATTTAAGTATATCTTTTATGAAAACAAGGTTTTTCTTACTTCTCGTAGAGGTTTTTGTTTTATCCGTTTTAATTTCGATGGCCGTTCAACATAGCGTGAAGGTCTGGTTTCAGTTGTATGCAAGTCACGGTGTCGATGCCCCATTATAACTGGAGGAAATTCTGTTAACCTTGCGTATACATCATCAGCTTCGTACTGGGCAGAAACTGTCGAGAGTGACAAAATACAAAGTCCTGCCTGAAATTAAGAAATAAAATTTTAAGTGTTTATTTAAGAAGGAAATTGTGGTTTAATTTTAATTTATGTGTGTTAAATTATTATTATCTCAAAGCTTTTGAATAGAGGGAAAGTTGTAATTCTATACGATGATTATATTTATACATACATATTCATACAAAATAAGAGCCACTTAAGTTGACAACAGTACCCAGTAGGAATTCTAGGTAGCACTTACCGATGGAGCAACTGATATAAGTAGTCATCTGGTAAGGGGTACTCATATTTTCTTAGGTGTTAGAAGAGCCCTTATATAACGCATTACAAGAGAAGGCAGATGGTAAGGGGTCATCCAGAATTAGACCCAAAGAAGTTAGAAATTTGCCCGATGACTCAAATACCATTACAAAAATACGAAAACAAATGAGTCATCGGGTAAATTTCTAACTTCGTAAGGCCTACCCCTTGCTAGTAAGGGCTTATTTCAGTACTTCTGTAAGCTTACAAGTCCTACTGGGCATCCAGTCTAAAAAAAGTAGGTACATGAAGAAGAATGAAAAGTCCCTAAGTCGCTCTCACGAAGATTATCTTTTTAAGGTTGTGAATAGATAGTCATTGCTCATAAGCGGCTCCCATCAGGATCAGACTTACTGCTGTATTACTTGACATTAGTGACTTCAGTGACGGGCCTTTTACACGAGAGCACATAAAGCAATCGAAAGTTGACATAAAAATCAGGGTTTAAATTGCTGCAGCAATTTTAATATTGTTGCTGTTGACTTTGCTTTGAAGACCACATCAATTTTCTTTGCTTTGCTTTACAGCAATCATATTTTCAAACTTTTTGCCGCACGCTGTGAAAACTTTTTGTTTCATATGCTGTTGCTTACAAAAGCTCGGGCATGCTGGTCCGGCTGCGAATGCTTTCACATACACATAAAAAAAGCTTTCACCCCTCTACACAAAATACCATTTTACTATATAAAGTTGGACCATGAAAAAAACAAATGCTGAAGGAAACCAAAGTACTTTACAGCCTTGGAGAGCAAAGCTTTGAAAAACTGTAAGCAAACAGAAAGCATTTCACAGCATAGTATTTAAAGCCGGATCATAATGTTAACACTAAAAAACTGGTTTTTATGATGCCCTCGACGTACATGGGTATTTCCTTCACCCAGAGTAATTTTATTATCCTTACACGGCATATCAATGTGTCAGCATCAGACCCAATATGTCAGCATCAAACCCAAAAAAGAAGAAGATAAGAACATACATTTGTCGATGTGTTAGTTTTCACACCAAAAATTTCTGTTTAAAAGTTACAACTTTCTCTCTTCCTTTTGCCCCTCTGTCCGGAAAACCGGTGTTTTAGTGTTGACTTTATGATCCGTGTGTGCCAGTCCATTAACAGCAAGATTGAGGAAGTGCCTACTACAGGGAATGTAGAAAGCTCGCGAATTATATTTTTAATTCTAGATTGCACTCGTGCTTTATACCCCCTCATATTATACCCGTTGTCGTATTCCCGCTTCTGATATCCCCGCAAGAAAGAGTGTAAAATTGCGAGAAAACTGGGTTAAATTAATAGTACAAGTAAATTAAGCCGAAAAAAGCGATATAGCGGAAATAATTAGGTACAGGCTGAAAGTTGGCAGAGAGGTTCCTTTTAGGGTTCTTAAGTGGAAGCCCAAAATGGGTATTTTCGATTTTACTGCATTTTTTTTGCAATATTTCTTAATATTATTTTGTTTTCTTCAATTTTAAGTACAATATCTGTAAATGAGAAAATCTTTAAAATCGTGTTATTGGATCCACACTTAGATATATCATTCACGAAAATCTTGGTGCAGATTTTGAATCGACGACCATCTGCTCTGACATACTAGAGCCCAAGAGAGATTTTGAAAACCCTTTGTCATGAATATCGAGAGCTGTGAAGAATGGAAGTCTAACATATTGTCGCAACCTGCCAGACATGCTTTGCAAACCTTTTTCTCCACAGTAGGCTGGTAGACGGCAAACTTTGAACACTTCTTTGAAGACTTTGCCGATACGCATGGCAAAGTGCAAATCTTTGTTCAAATTTTGAACACATATTCAAAGTCCCGTGCCACACATAGCAATCAAACAAGTGTTCAAATGTTTGAAGCAGGTTTCGAACCCGAACCCAGAACCCGCTCCAGTTCAAATTTTTTTTTCATGTGAACCTGAACCCGAACCCGAACCCAATCAAAAATTCGGTTCGGGTTCAATTTTTAATGGCAATTATTATCTAATGGTGGGTCCACACGACACAGGTTTTTGTACGTCGTGCATTCCGTGTATGCTTCTGTACAGACTATGAAGTTTGAATGAAACAGCCAACGGAACGTCTGGGTGAACAATGTCGACGGAATGTTTGTGAATGTTTTTCCGGCGGCTTTCCTTTGTTTCGTAGATAAAATTATATGGGAAAAAGTTCACGCGTACGTTTTTCTCGTAGAACAAAGGAAAACTGCTGGTAATCCTCGGTAGAAAGTGCGCCCAAACATTCCGTCGATATCGTCCGCTCAGACATTCCGTTGCTCATTTTATTCACACTTCACAGTCCGTACAGAAGCCGATGCGGAAAGCACTACCGACAAATTATTAGCTGTTCCGGCAATTCAAATCAGTGTTGAGAGGGCTTCTTCTGCACTGAAGGTTGTTTTAGCTCCACAAAGAGTGCATCCCACCGAAGAATCATAAAAAAATATTCTTCTTCTTTCACCGCTCTACAACCGGCATCCGGTCCTGGCCTCTTGCGACCCAAATCTCCACCGGTTCCGATTCCGAGCCGATATGATCATTCAGTTTACCATCTCTAAGCTCTAGGCGTCCTGGTCTAAGCCATCCTTCCAGCGGAAGTTGGGTCCCCTCGCGGTCGCACCCCATAGATCTTACCGTAGAAATATTTCATTTGTGTGTTTAAATGAAAAAATTTTTTTCTAAAATAAATATTTTTTTTTTAAAAAAAAGTATATGAAATTGTTTTGAAGCTTTTGAACCTGAACCCGAACCTGAACCCACTAAATTTCAATTACTGAGTTCCCATGAGAGTTCAACCAGAGTTGAACCCGAGTTATACATCATGGAAACAGAATGAGTTAAGAGTTTTCGTTAAATATTTTCAACTCTGTTCAACTCAACGAATATAGGTAGGTTGAATTGAGTTCACGCATGCAACTAAAAACGGCACACTAGCAAAGGTACAAAAACTGAAAATGTCTCGCCTCTTTATATTTAATAAATACTTTTAAACAAAATTCTATAACAAAATTAATTTGTGGAAAAAGATGGAGGAAGGCGGAAGACAGAAATGGAAACGCATAGAGTTAATCGCTGAGTTGAAGTGTCATTTCAACTCAACCCCAACTCAACTCGACTCCCATGGAAACTCAGTAAATGTATTGAACCCGAACCCGTACCCGCACCAAAAATTTACAGGGTTTGAAACCCTGGTTTGAAGCTATATATCTGGCGCCGCGCCGGCTTTATTCACACGTTTGAATTTGCGAACGCTGTCGAAAAATCGCCTCACGCAATTTATGGATGACCTCTAATTAAAAATGATTTTTCATTAAAAAATTGCTCAGCCACGCAATATGGTTTGTCAGGGGAACAAGGAATTGAATGGAATTGCTTTCCTTGTTATTTAAAAGGGGCTTGCCACTTAGAAATACTTACATTGATGACGCAAAAATACATAAAGATATATCATATTCGTGAACATGACCTGCCTTTAAGATTCAGATCACATAATAAAATTTGAATTCACACAAAGTGGCTGAGGAGAATTTACCGAACGGAAGTTTCGAGATTTAGTGTTCCAACCTGTGAGTAAATTACATCCTTGCGTAGGCTTGAAATATTTCTCCGAATTTACCTCTGCTTCAACCGTGATCCACAGTCAGCGAACCACATCAAAGATCCCGATGAGCGCACGTTGAATTTGATTACTTTAATTTTCGCATTCTTTGCGAAATGACTTGTCATCCACATTTATAGCAGAGATTTTTGTTTAACTTCTTTTTTTGTGTTTATTTCAGAAATTTTAACCTTTTTCAGATTCTTATTAGATTTTTCACCTCGATTTTATTATGGAAATAAACTCTTTTATGTTTAAACTTAACGGAATGCTTCACAAATTTTGTTTTTAAGTTTCCTTTTTTTATATATAAATTACAAAGAAGAGTGTCGAACTGTTCATAAGTTTCCCCCGCAAATCGTAATTTGAATGTCACAAAAACAACAGATCTGCAAGTGAGTCATTGGAAAATATTTTGCATTCTTAATCTGTAGAAAGAAATTTTACGTATTCGTATCGATGCCTTCACGAGCATGTTTATGTCACCACAAAATGTATACACAAATAATTTAGTATTTTTTAAAAAAAATTTAATATTCCTTAGTTATACAGGGTGGATGTGCTAAGTTTACAAAGCAACCGGCTGTTGATAGGTTTTAGTTAGACGAATAAATAATCGTATGGTAGGGGTGGGGGAATCCGAACGGCTTAGACGCTAGGGCGTTTTGAAGTTATTTTTAGAGTTTTGCATATCACCCTGTATTTTTGTAACCCAATGATCTATTTTCATGAATAAGTTATCAGTTACTAAGGTTACATGTCGGATTGAGTACTTGATTTGAACTTGAACTGACAGTTTAATCCGCGGCGACAGCATACCTACTTGAGAGCTTGACTTCAAGCTGGCTTGAAATATATTTGACACTTCACATAAATTTGCAGCGAAATGTGTGATGGAAGAAACAATTTTATGTGCACCTTATATAAAAAAATAAATTTATTTAATGAATTGCACAGGAAGTGAGTTGCACAATCAACGGAGAACTAATTTCAAAACTCAAGCGCTGAAGCAGGGGTTACATGGCTAGTTCAAGTCGATCCGACAAATTTTTTGGACCGACTTGAGTGAAGTAGACTTGAAGTTACATGACTTTCAAGTCTACTTGAAGCCGACTTCAAGTATACATGTAATCATAGTAAGTGTTCGCAACATAGAAAATGAACCGTCCTTCGCCGAAGCTGGACGCAGAAAAGTCATCGATTCTTATCTATGCAGCAGCCGGATGCTACAAAAAAGGGGTCTGCATTTACGGAATCCATTTTATACTTGTCACTTGTCGCTTTACCTTTTCATTTAGGGTCATGTTTCAAAATGATGTAATGGCTCAAATTCGTCCAATTTCCTTACGGTACGATACGTCATATTAGGTTCAGCCCAAAACTACAAGTGATACGGAATTTGTGTTACATGTGTTAGGCGGCCAACACACTCTAAGTTTTAACTGCGCAGTTTCACTGTGCAAAAAAAACTGTACAATAAACTAATCTGAAAGCACATATGTGGGTTCGTCAGTTCGTTGTACGGTTTTTTTGCTCAGTCTCGTCAGTTTTGTTCATTTGAGAATTTCTATAATAATTAAGGCCCAATTACAATGAACGGATCTACGCGGATTGAAATGTCGAAAGAACGGTCGGAGCGGATAGGAAACTGCACTGATTACAATGAACGGATCTGTTCGCGTTTAAACGTCAAAGTGTTTTGTGTAATTTTATAACCACTTTTCGCCAGAATTTTATTAACGTTGGTGACAAAAGGGTCTTATGGATGAGCGAGAGGACTATACTTTTTGGCTCCATGAATTTGTATGGAAATATTTCAGATGAGATGTCCATTATAGGTACATACATGTCAGTGGCCCTATCTAAACTAGTATTGCTTCAGCAGCAGTAGAACCAGGTTTTTAGGAGAGAGGTAAAGAAAGGGCAAGAGGGAACCGTAGTAAGCTGTTCACGAGAAAATTTTTGCGTGAAAACTCAACACATACACAAATCGCCATCGCCTACTTTGCTTAATCGCGGGTAGCAAGTTAATTATCGACACGCACACAGACATCTCCGTGTAAAGATAAGAAAGTTACTCGCCATGAAAAAATTTCAGTGTAGACTAGATTAGCTTCCAAAAACGGTTTCGCTGCTGCTGAATGAATACTAGTTTAGATACCCACAGTGACTGTGCAATGCGAGTGTGACTGATCTGATAAAATTTACCATCATCGTTATTATTTTTTATGTCAAAACTATAATGTCAAATTTAAAGTATTTATGAAGCACTCAGGCTTTATATTTACCTTACTTCTTTTATTGAGATATCAATAAGCAACATATAGATAGCCACAAGGTCAATTGCTCGTGCAACATTCATTGTTGACAACAACCGCATTTTTTTAACGTGTGCACAAAGAAATTTTTATGAAAAATGGTTAGATAGAATCGCGGTAAGTTAACAAGAAAAACAATAACAGCACATATCAACGTTCTACAGCAATGAGCGTGTAGAAGTGTGGAAAGTATGTTGTATGTTTCTCTCTTTTACGCACGCGTTGGTTGTTGGTCCCTTTGAGGTTGCATTGTAAATGGTTTACCCAAATGGACAAAAAACAGCAGTTTTATCCAATTGGACAAAATTATATACCAGTTATACTGTGATTTTATTTGGCTGTAAGTGCTTTTTTTAGAGTAGATAATTACTGGCAAACGTTGGGATGTTTTCGTCATTTTCCCCCTTTTTGTGAAACAGTGATTTTCTTTGTTTTTCGTTTTGGAGACTCAGTGTTTGGATTTGTTTTTGGCGAGTCAATTACATAAATTGGGCCTTTCCACATTAGTATTCTTTCTGCAGTTTGCAAACCGGAATGACAACCCAGTTGTGAAAACTGTACTGATTCCAGAAAAATCAGTTCAGAATTAATAGCTAATTAAGCAATTGATTCCTTTTTTAATTACTGGTAATGCAGAAAAGAATCAAATATGATTGATTGTGTTTCAGAAAGATTAAAATACAACGTAAAAACATGACATGTTATGGCTTTTTAATTGATTACAAGTTATGCAGGGAGTAATAAATTTATTACGCCTATGACATGCCCGTGTAAAAGTAATTCATTCTTTACGTGTATGGTAATCCGAAGTGGAATCGATTTAGAATCGATATAATTAATTCTGAATTAATCCTGAATCAATTCCGGTTACAACTGGGAACAAGTGCGATTTCCACACACGTATTCTTGCAGCAGCGTAAGCATTCATATTACTATTAAGTTCTTGAATGTGTGCGTGTGCTTTTCTGATCATTTCGAATTGATTTCTGACCCCCAAACCATAACCTTCTTTATTTACAAGCCATGAACAAGAAAAATATTGAGAGCCAATTTCCGCTCAATCGGACTACAATTCGGTGAAGTCACGTTATGTTGTTAGTGTAATTTGGTGAATTTGGGAGAATTTGGTAGTCCGATTCTCTCAATTGAGATTCTTGTTCATGGCTTGTAAATATAGAAGGTTATGCCCAAACTGTTTTTCTATTTGTGTTAGTGAGTTGAAGCCGCGAGGTTTAAAATGTGCTGCACATTTATCTCAAAGTTCATCAATTTTTGTAGAGAATTGTGTGTCCTTGATTCTCTTAAGGCCCCCATACACGGTCAAATTGGATGGACCGATCAAAACTCGATGCACGTATAGGTTTTACGAAAATCATGGTACAGCCAGATGTACATCCAATTTGACCGTGGGCCTTTACCCCTTTCCTAAAAACCCGGTTTGAATAATGCAGCAAGAATACTAGTGTGGAAAGACCCATTGGTGTTACAATGGGCACAATGGGCCTTTTCGTAAGTGTCACAGCAACTGAGCAACAACACATCAGCAACAAAGTAGCGCAACATCGTTTCGCATACGTATGTGTGTACATCAACGCGTTGTTATAAACGCAAAGTTTTTAATAGGAATGAAATTGAATGGAGAAATTTTGTGTGATTTTTTTAAGAACATTGATGGAAGAATGTGGAAAACGAACGAATGACTGTGGATCATACTGCGTTTACGAACTCGTTGCCTCCTTGCATGGCATCCGTATGTGTTTACGAAAAGGCCCAATGCCTCGCTGTACAACTGTTACAGGCAAAATTCAGCCGCCAATTATGTGGGTTAAATTTAATTTCGCGTAGTTTCGATTCTTATAGTTGTAGTTCCTGGATTTTTCGTTGTTCATTTTGTGTTACTACTCAACATTAACATTCGATAGTTACTTTACGTAACGTTGTCATAAAGGCGAAGCTCATTTGAAATACATTTTTCTAGAGTCTTTGCGAGGAATTCACATTTACTGATTTAAACAACATTTCGAAAATATTCGTTCCTACAATTGTTCATTTGCAAAGCTCCGCAGCTAAGTTGTCTGATACTGTTTTGAATGGCGTGTTTCATTTCAAGATTTTTGATGTGTTTGATCATCGTGTTGCGGCATTAGTAAGCCATACACTGAGAGGGGGCGCACGTGCCAATCTTTAGGAGTTAACCGAGGCTTTCCCTGTCGGATTACGCGTCTTTCTGCAAAAAGTTTTTCGCCCACACACTACACATTCTTTCTGGCGGGATAGCGCACAAGATTTTGAGCTTTCAAATGAGATGAAAAAGTAAATAGAAATTGTTGTTGCTTTGACACTTGAAATGTGGAGTGTGGAATTGTAAAATTATGAACGGTCCAAGTGCCTTTCTGATTTTTTTGCAGTTTGAACTGTTTCTAATTTTGCTATTTTTTTCGAAATTTTATGTCGACAAAATTAAAATTCGGAGAAACCATCTGTGCCATGATGTATGTGGTCCGACCAAATTTAAAAAAAAAATAATAGAAAAATATGGCAAAAGAAGTGGTTGGCTAATACACATGAGTTTACTGACATAAATTTACTTTAAGAGTTGAAAACTCCCCAGATGAGTATTAAGAAGGGATGCGAGGAATTTTGGCATTTTATTGCGAAAAGTTAAGCCCGGACAGACTAGCACCATTAATGACGAATATGACGTCAGAATGACGTAGACTCCATTTTACTTCCATATCTTTTATATGGGGCTACGTCATTCTGACGTCATATTCGTCATTAATGGTGCTAGTCTGTCCCGGGTATTATAGGATTCTAGATTAGTGGTAAAAACCTAACTATGGTAAACAAGGGCTCAGGTCAAAAGAGATTCTTTATTGAGTATGTAGCAAATACAAAGGAAGAGAACAAATAATCTTCATTGACCTCATGTTGGCGATGTATAATTTTAAACAGACATACTTTAAATTGCAATAAATACACGATTAGATCAGTTTAAGTGCTCAACTGCAACTGGCAGGATTGCGCGTGCCAACAATCGCTGAGAAAGAAAGGGAAACTGTCAGTATAATGCACATCATTACTCGGGGGTAATGGTGGCGTGCTATGTAATCAACATACACGTACACGTAATCCTCTGAATGTTGGGCGGCCTGTTGACTTCGGATTATGGTCACACACCGTCATGAACAGCTTTACTTTTGCGATTTTGACACCACAGTTCAACATAGAATGCGCGAAAGATTGAATGTTGGGTCTCACGTATCTACATTTAATGCATGAATAGGCTATTGAATTGGAGCGTTTGAATGAATTTGTTGGCTCATTCAGATCAATGGTTGAAGCCTGATACAGCCTGAACACTTAGGTTCATTCAGAAATGACTACGGCGAACCTCCGTTAGAGAAAATTATCAATTACATTTTGTAACATATCTGCATTGGATTCATCTTTAGATCCTTTGGCTTATCCATTATTGTTTCCAAAGACTGGCTGATATAATTACAATGCTACAAAATACTTCTTATGGTTGATATGGTATGTTCGCATTGAAGGCACTCGATTACATTTCATTCTGTAAAAAGGAAGAGAACAAAGAAACTTTATCAGTGGCGAGCTCTAGAGATATATGGATTACTTTAGTTTTGAAAAAAATGTCGAGTGAAAACAATTGAAATAATTCACCTCTACATATAATCATAAAAATTACTATCTGTAGTTTTGATGAAAAAAAATCTTGAAAATTTTGCAATTGTAGCTGTGTGCTTAGTTTGAAATGTAATCTATTCTGTATCTGAATTGTTGAAGTTTTAAAAACGTGGCTTAATAGAACACTCATTTTAGAAACTTCTAGCTACAATAGCTTTGTGAGGTATTTGATTAACACACCCCCTACGTTTAGAGTTAAGCAGGACTTACGCGAGGCAGTTATTTTGTCCCTTACACGACGGTAAATTGTATTGAGGCTTCAAATGTCCCACTTCAAAAATTATGTTCTAGTACTCTTGGTATGAGCGTGTAAACCCAAGGGACACAGGAGCACATACATTTCAGCCCTTTCAATCCATTTTCCTATAAATTGGTTACCGTTAGGGTTAAATAGATCACATCGAGTTACAGTCAGGCCTTAAACATGGGTGTACACTGTACATAGTTTTTTTTATACCCAGTCAAAATACACATTCAAACGCGGCATAAACCGAGATAGCTGAAAATGGGCACAGCGCCGAATTTCTCCAAAGATCGGTCGGGTCAAAAAAATCAAAAGGTCATAAAATTAGTTTTTTTTCAAATATCAAATATTTCTTAAACGCTGAGTCGTATCATAAAATAATTTGTATAAGAATTGTAGGTTATGCGATTATCTACAACAAAAGATATTATACATTTTCTCGTACGAAATGCCATTCGTGAGATATCGCCGTTTTGAAGATTTAAAATACTCATATGTCCTCAGAGGTGGGCTTAATAAGACATGCCGCCAGCTTAATCGGTTAATAATAGAGTAACAAAGTTCGGGTTAGGTCTGGTCTTCACCAAGTGGACTGTGCACTTGCTTGTTCACCTGGTAGGCTGGTATTGCCTGAGTGATAGCCTTTGTTGGCTAGTTAGCGGGATTCACTTGTTTCAGGAGGCATAACACTACGCTGAGGCTGCCTCCGCTAATTCCGAAGGTTGCATCTCTGGTTCAGCCGCTTAAAAAATGATCTCGTACAACATTCAAGAGCTCAAACGCGAGGCTCACTGCCTCCTCCTCATGCATCCTCCAGACTACTACTAGACATTGCACCATGACGTGAACGACATGACGGACTGGTAGGATAAACCTAGACTTTCACATAAAAACAAAATCGTGACTTGTATACGTCATCAGACTTTTAATAAAATCCGTCGTTGGACTACGTGGCTAATATATTCAGGGGCATAATTGAAGATTCCTGGGTATAATTGAAGGAAAAAGTCGTGCAAGAGAGTGGGCATGAGAAAAATCTTTTCTTGTGAGTTATTTTATTCTTACAGAATCAATTTTTTACTGTAATTTTTAACTCTACACCCTATGTAACAAGCAAAGTATCATTAGAGGTATCTTAATAAATGCACCTTGGCCAAAATAACCTGGCCCTCTTATGATCTCAGGCGGACGACCTTACTACTGAGCCTCGGGAGCAGTGCTGCCAGATCGTGAACGGCGTAAAAACGTATTTTGTGGGAAAAATTGGTTGGGTGAAACAATAAAAAAAACGTATAAAAACGTATCGACTATCTGTCTCTCTCGCTCCCGTTGTTACACTAGTCACAAAGCCTACAAATATGGAAAATAGACAATGAGCGATGCAATAATGATGGGTTATAATGTGTAATATAAGAATATATGCATTCATCAAAAAAGCTCCGTAAAAAAAATTAAGTCCTGTGTTTTCGACAATAACAGAGAAAATAGCAATTTCTACTAACCGAACCATTGTATAAAATCGAGGTAAATATTTGCAGCCGTATTCACATAAGTATAACCATAACACAAGTCCTCAATCCTCATCGGAATTACACGCGTATATATGTATATGCCCACAGTGCTTTTCTGCCATATGCCATAAAGGTTATACTCACTTTTCCCCTATGGCCACGAAAACGTTTAGAGGAGAGAAAAAGTGCAAAGGGAGAGTCATAGTTATGTATGAAAGAGCCCGAGAAAACCTATAAATATGTAAAAATATGGATCATTCTCCAAATACGTATAAAAAACGTACCGATCTGAAAAAACGTAAAAACGTATAGAAATACGTACTGGTCTCGGCAGCTCCTGAAAAAACGTATAATACGTATAAAAACGTATATCTGGCAGCACTGCTCGGGAGACAAGACATCTTAGTTATAGTGGGAGTGCTGCCCGGACACTGTCTGATAGGGAGGGACGCATGCGACCCGCATGGGTCTTGAGACCTACGATGTTTGCAGAAGCTGTAAAGATCGCGACGAGGAGGAAAGTGTACTACACTCCTCTGTCACTGCCCAGCCCAAAGAAGAAGGAGACTAACCACACTTGGTGAGCCCTTTCTAAGCTGCGGAAATCTCGAAGATTGGGATCGCGCAACTCAGAAGATTCATTACTTCCTCGAAATGGTTTAGCGAAGAAACGACACTTTAACATCCGGTTTAAAGTGGGCCTATCCTTTTGGTCTAAGTGCATGAGCTTAAACCAACGGCTCAGCCATATCTAACCTAACCCAACCTAACCTTACACCGAATACTATTTCAGATAACATCATCTCCAGATTTTGGGTAATTCCCCCCCCCCCCAAGAATTGTTTCTGGATCCGCCACTGTCTTTATTGACCTCATGTTGCCCATGTTTAATTTTAAACAGACATACTTTAAATTGCCATAAATGCATGATTAGAAGAGTAAATAATTTTACCAGTTTATAGATGATAATAGAAAATTGAACTACATAAGTTTCCAATTTTAATTTATTCATTTTGAAGTACAGTTTTGATTTCGTTAATTTTTGTCTAAAAGTAAACCGCAAATATGTATATTTATGTACGTAAATATCGAAAACTGTTGTCGAATTTTGACCACAGGCGGTACTAATATTTTTAAAACGGTAATTTATCTAAGCAAAGCTATTTTTTAAATTTCCTTCTCTACTTTACTATAGGGTCATTCCATGGTGACGGGTGGGACATTTTAACACATTTTTTGATATACATTCAGTTATTTTAAAGTGCAAACAAAGCATACAATACATACTGAATTTATGATAGCATTCTTAGATATATTTTTTAAGATATGATAAAAGAAAACAACATAACTATATATTCTAACATTGTAAATTCGTAGAACTACATATGTGACGGGTGGGATACGCAAAACCCTTCTTTCTTTAGATACGTGCACTTGACCTTGAAATTTAGATCAAATAGTTCATATGAAGCCCTAATCTTATTGTAGTATGCTATTTGAGTTATATCGCTAATTTTTTTCTAAAAAGAGGTCAGTGAAAAAACAATACGAACTTTTTTTATGAAGCTTGAAATGTTGGGACGGTTGGGACAGGGATCCGTGACGGGTGGGACGAGTAAAAAACTATACACACAAAACACATTAATTTAGGCATATTTTATTAACTATTTAGTTATTTTTTGGGCTTGGTGAAGGGAATTCATGTTCTACATCTCTTCGCTTTATAGCTCAGCTGCTGGTTTTAAATCAACGTCACTTTCGCTAGAAGTATATAAGTGAATATTTGAGCTTGCATTCTTCACCTAATCGCATTTTTTTTTAATTGAATGAAAAAATCAATATTCAACTGGGAAAATACAAAAAGTAATAATTTTATATTTTACTACACGCATATTTCCGAATACTGTGGGGCTTTAACAATACTTAAAGCCTAAAATTTATATGATTTTCGTCACTTTTTTTTCATTAGCTTGGTGTCATTTTCCATGGAATGACCCTATAGCAAGATATCCCATATCGTAAATAGAGTATCTTGCTATAGTATTTTATCACCTGACTTCTCGGATAAGCTTGCACATATTTTTCTAGTTTGGAAAAAGTAAATTAGCAAGTAAAAAAAGATCTCGCAAAAACCTCATCTTCAATTGTGTATAATTAACACAAAGCAAATTTTTTATTTCAAATTTATTCTCTCACCAGTTGTGTGCTTGTGAAAGTACTATTAATAAATCACCGCGTCCATATTAAAATTTTCACTTGAAATGACCTCTAATGTCAACTCGCCAGGGGAGAACATTTGTCATAACTCATTCCATGCGGTGAACGACTCTAAATTCCAACTAACACTTGGCAGACTTAATGTCTAAATTCATTAAAATTATTCCAGAGTCGAAATAATAGAAGTGGCACTATTGCTACAATATTGACATTAATTGCAAACATAAAAGCTTCTTTGATTGACTTGAACCAAAATCGGGCCATCACCTAAATTCCAAGGGTGTGAGATTTAATCATCGCTAAATCGAATTTATTTTTATTTTAACCGGGTTAACTGAAGTTCGACAAGTACTGGAACCTGTTTAAACAGGTCAAAAAAATCGCATTTCAATTACTCCACCTTAGCTGATTCTCGGTTTCATTACTACTTAACTTGCGACATTTTCCGAGTTGTTTGAGGCTAGAAAGGCAAATAATAATTTTGTAATTTTTGACCAACATCCTAAAACCATAACTATTGAGAGCGTGCTAAATTGCGAATAGATTGCAAAATTAAATCTTACACTATAAATTATTCAATCAAATTTCACAAAAATATAAACGACAGCACAGCGAAAAAAGAGAGTAAACTTTTGCCCATGGACTTGAACTTAATCCCAAACTCCCGCTTTAACAGATAAAAACTCACAGGTAAACTGGTAATGTAATAATATTACATGTTTTTTTTTCGAGCGACTGGTTTCTGTGTTGATTTCTCTTTTATTAAAATGATTAATGGTAAAAAATGTAAAAAGCAGAGGAAAAGTTGAAGGAACAGCGTTAACAAGCGGAAAGGCGTCAATGATTATTATGGTTATCAAATACCTGTACGAGTTTGATTTCCACGTTAATTAGGTGCAACGGATTGTGCTGTTAGTTCTATAACTAGTCACAACTGGTCGCATGAAACTAGTTTTAATACCCAAATTAGGTTGATGCTACTGTCATTGTAAGAGTTGCATCTCAGGAAGTGATTTGTGGAATTGAAATGCTGTTGTAGCTGAATAATAAAATAATAATGTACTTAAAGACTTTCAAATAGAAAATTTATTATTGTAATTTCCTTCTTTCCTTTTGATTGCTGAGTTAAAATGTTGCATTATGTAAAAGCATAGGACTATCTCATAGGTTTTCGTTTTTTTTTGGTAGCAGTAACATATCGTGGGCACAGGTTTGATGTGATTGTTGAAATGAATGATTTTATCTTGGATGGAAACATGTACAAACCAATTTTTTTCTAAAGGGACAAAGTCTACATTTTAATTAACGCATCTGACTGCTTTAACACATCTTATGGAGTTTTCTACAATTAATCTTCTGCGCATCAAATAACTTTTAATAGTGTTAACCGCAAACCACAAATTCATCATTAGCCAACAGTTTAAGAATAACCAAGGATGCTTTATTTTACGTCATTACTTAAATAAGAAGTACGTGGTATGAAGAAATCAAACACGAATGATGCGTCAATATAAAATTTATGCTTACATTCTGTCATTGACTAATTGATTAACGCTCTACTAACTTGAAAGTTCAAGACTCTCGGAGAAGCCAGAAATTCGGTTAATTCGTGATTGGAAGGTAGGTATTACGTGGTATAATTCACTCTTAAATTATAAGTGGATCAATGTTTTAATGATAAAGTAGCTAGATTACTAACCTGCATTCATCATTGCATTTTGTTTCTTAAGTTTCCGTTTCTCTAGTATGTGTGAAGATTTTCTAATTTATTAAACAGTTAAAAATATTACAATCAACAAATTCAATTTGCCAGCATTATTTTTTCCTTCTAGAGTACGATAACTAATACTCATTTCGTTTCACTTCTAGATTAGATGTTACTAATACTTTGTTTCAGAATTTCGTTGTTCTAGGTTTTATGACTGTTGAAAACTATTCTTTATTCAACGGGAAATCGTATTACAGTAATGTAACTTTTCCTAAAGTGAACAAAACCTGCTAGAAGTATGGGAGAAATATGGGATAATTATTTTAGGCTTGGCAATATCTTTGTTATATTTTCGAAAATCATGGGATTGTATCAGAACTTTTACCGACGTTTTCGCATATGTATGTACCTACACTGTAAAAAAATTCTGTGGTAATTTTACAAAAAAAAATACTGGAAGTTTTATTCACAAGTAGTTTTGTAAATTTGCAATATATATTATTAGGAATGTTCCAATTCTACTTTACGTATTTTTACCAACTGTGTAGTAAATACATATACATTATTTGTGGGATGTAAAAATACAATCAGTATTGGAGCTTTCACTTCATAGTTTTGTAAATTTTCTAAAACTTTTGTGTATGCCCTCTCCCTATACATAAAAATAGCATTTTGTTTACCATGCAAGGGCCGATTCGCTATAAAAGCTTCAAGCTTCAAGCTGCAAGCGTCAAGCTGCAAGCTTCAAACTACAAGCTTCATCTGAGTTTTGCTTTATTTGAGCACTGCAGCTTGAAGCTGCGAATGTAAATCATTGTACAAACCCTTTTATCCTAATTTTTGAAGCTTGAAGCTTGCAGCTTGAAGCTTTAATTGTGCATCGGCCCTAAGCATCAAACATCATCATCAAAAATTTCTTGGCTGTTACAAGGACTGCCCAGACCTTGACCAAAGTCAAAGGTCTGACCTTAACTTAAGAACAATCGGGTATATATGCTTAGTATTCCATTGTTACCTGTGCTGTGAATTATATCTATGAGAGGGAAAATTTAAACCTTACATTCCAATGAAAAATTTGTAATTTTACTGAAAATATAAGTTCTAAAATTACGCCTCTTACTGTAAAATTACAGTACAAAGTTCAGTACATAACATTGATAAATAATACTAAGAAATATTGTAATTTTCCTACATAAACGATTTTGAAAAACACACAAAAGTGTGTAAAATATAGGTCACATTCATGTAATCAACATTTACGTCGTGCAGTATTGGAGATTCTCAATTTCTTTATGTGAAATTACAAAATTTATAGTAAAATTACAATAATTGTGTAGTCAATTAATATTTCATATCGCGATTTGTAATTTTACTGTACATTTGCACTGTGAATTTACATATTTTTTTAAAGTGTATATCTCGCTTCTACTTCTATTTGAAAGTAACTGCCTGTTCCCAATGAGCCCGTCACCGATATTTTCCATATAAATTGTTGTTGTTCTGACGTTGGCGGTGAATTAGATTTAATTTTAATTCTGTCGGTATAACCCCTCCATGAGCAAAAGCTCTCCCATTTTTTCGCTCAATTTTCTATCTATCTGCCACCTGGTTGTCGATTTGTGGTTGAGTTACATGTGCTTTCTTATGTTTTTTGTAGTTTTCTGTGCTTTTTTTTATGTTTTTTGTATTTATTTTACTTTAATTTTTTGTGTTTAATTATTGTTATTTTATGGCGACAGCTCATTGTAATAACTTATTCAATACTCTAATTTTTATTTATATAATAAAAAATTACACACAATATTCTTGCACAGAAAATGGCCTTAGTCAATAATAATTTACGGTGGCGGTATCACTGGGCATGCTCTCACCGTGCGTTGATGGGAAATTATTGTTGGCGGCCTCATTGGGAACAGGCAGTAAAGCAGATTCTCAATTAAAAGCTCAATCAAATATTGTTAAAGCTTTTTGACATGGAAAATAAGAGTTTTCATAACTATCTCTTCTCATCTTAAACTTCGTCATTGTTGTTGTAATTTAACAAAAACGCTCTCAGATTACACATTCGAAATATTTCGGGTTTCGAGATGTTACAAATGGCGAATACGGTGTAAAGTTAACAAGTTACCCCCAATCTTGGATTTTATGCGGAATGACCTAGGTTGATGTTCATGTTAAAACTTACGATTTACGGTTACTTTCGTTGATGTATACGGCCCTAGTGAACAGAAGCAGTGTACACGGTGAGCTTGAAGTAAGTTTTTATGAGCTCGAAAGGTAACCCGGATTTTTCTGTTGGACTATGTTCATTGACCTAAAAGAAGACATTTTGGGTCAAAACTAAAATCATGTAAGCGCCCCTTTTCGATTTTTGGCCGCCCAAAAAACGACCCCCTAAACAAAATCTGTTTCTGAGTAATACCTCTTAAACAGTAATGCCCGGTTTCACAGTGCCAATTTGAGCTTTCGCTCAGCTGAACCTGAGCAGTAATTTTGAGCTTTAGCTCAAGTCAAAACTGTTTCACAGTCTGTTTTTGTGCTCAGTTCAGCTGAACTTAGTTCACTGGATTTTGCAGGCCACTGTGGTTGAATCAGTTGGGGAAATTTTTGCTTTTGGTTGATAAATTGTGTGATTTTTCTAGTTTTTTATATTTAGTTGTAAGGATTTTTGAAAAGATATGGCCCCTTATTACTATAAGAACGAGTACGACGAAAGTAGACATCCTTATCGTACTCCTGAGCTCACCTCAAAGTTTCGGATAATTTTCCATTGTGGGAACTCTGCATTTGGAATTGTTGTATGGACCGTTTATCAATATTATTATTTTGTCAGGTAAAAGGGGGAAATCCAGGAAACTGGTCCACTATGATTCTCAAGGTGTTCATATGGTATATGCACGAGCGGCCCTTTCTGAATCCAGCTATCTTCTAAGCGTTCGGTACCCCCCTCGCCCGTTTGACTATGACACCTTTCGACCGAATGGTACAGCTGTTCCGGGCTATTTCCAGGCGTGGATGTATCGCGTCTGCTATTAAGCTTGCGTCGGTTTTAGCAATTCTGGCAACATTGGCCATTGCAAGAATTGCGGTTGCTATTTCTGTCTGAGATGATGCCGGTGTGGTGATTCTTATTTGCTGCGCATTGATAAGTTTTCTCCAGGTTCCTGTGAAAATGAAGCATTCAAAGCGGCAAGAAATAATCTCTCCATCTTTAGAGTTACACAGCAGCCTTCTGTCCGCACTCTTTACGGCATGCTTTGTAATAGAATGCTTTCTTCTCTTTACAATTGAAAAATCAAACTTCAAACTTATAATTAAAATCAATAAATAAACACAAGTTCACTGTGATTTCTCTAAAACTAATGACATTACTCTCACTTATATCCTGAGCTTTGGCTTAAGTGCCCAAATTTAGTCGCTCAGTTCAAATCAATTTTGAACCAAGTTCACCAGTTGAACCACTACTGTGAAACAGTAAAATGAGTTGAGCGAAAGCTCAAGGCTGAGCGAAAGCTTAAGTGAACACTGTGAAACCGGGCATAAGTGTTATCATAAAATAGTATTTACAAAGTTTGTAGATTATGCGATTATGCATTTTCCCGTACGATTTGCCATTCTTGAGATGTCGCCGCTTTAAAGATTTAAAATACTCATTTGCACTCATTCGCGACGTGTATAAGGTCATCAGACGCTCAATAAATCTTTTGTTGGACTACGGGGCTAATATTTTCAGGGGTGATTCCTGGATATATTTGGGGAAAAAATTGTTATAGATAGGGGGGCTATCCCCACTATCCACTAAAATACAGGGTGTATAAAAAATATATAACAGGTGATCCATTTAGAGGTATGAACTTTATCAGAATGGATTTTACGACAAATCATGCGTGAGTTGTGTCAGACTGTCATGGTGTTTTTATTCAGTATTTTTTCACATTTCATAATAATGGAAAGACAGCCTGGTACAACGTCTATAAATTATTCAGAAGAAGAAGAAGGTACCTACACTGTTTTCGAAATTTTGTTCATCAACTATACGGCGTTTATACGGCGTTTATATCGCCTCGAAAACACGTGTTTTCGTCAAAATTTGGCGTTTTGGGCAAAAACACAATCGAAAACAAGTGTTTCCCATACAAATCGAAAACAACTTGGGAACCTGTTTTCAGTAAAAACCACCACGAAAACAAGAAAAGTGTTGACCAGCGTTCAGCACTTGCTATACGCATGTCATTTTCCGTATCACACTTTTTTTGCCATTTCAGGTTGCCAAGGAAAAAATTTAAAACGAAATAATTAAATTATAAAATTAAATTAAATAGGCATAAACTGTCACTCGAAAACAAGCAAAAGGCGGCGATGTAACCACCTCACTCGTTTTCCGAAAACGAGTTCATGAAAACACTTGTTTTCGAGGCGATGTAAACGCCGTATTACTGACATAATGGCACGCCAACAAGCAAAATTTCCGAATTTTGGTTTGAAGAGCAGCCCGAAGAGGTTCAATTGCTGGCCATCCACACAAAACAACGGTTTGGTATGGTTATGGGCTAATCATCGGTCCATATTACTTAAAAACGAAGCCGGAGACATTAGGTTCCAACAAAACGGCGTTAATTGCCACAGAGCCCGTAAAAGCATAACAATTCCGTGAGCAGTTAATTTCTTGCTCCCGGCCGCTTAGATCAGGTTATATTACGGCTCCTTTGGGCTACTGTCGAAGTCCAGTCATTGGCCAAATACCACTCGAAATGCTCAAACGCGTCATTGATAATTGGAATTTCAGAATGGACCATAATAGTAGAATAATCTTTAAAAAAGAAGAAGAATGGTTTTTTTGTATGATGATAAAGATTACCCCATAAAATTGACTTTTTCCATAATTTCTTTATTTTTGAAAAAAGTACCTCTAAATAGATCACCCAGTATATTTAAGGAGCGTTGTTTTTTGTCCGTGGCAACGTTACCGCTGGTAGTAATAACTTCAGCCGACAATTTTGAGTTGAAAACACAATCTGCTTATGCTTACTCCTTCTTCCTTGGATCTGATGTTGGCACATACATAGATAACTCCGTTTAGTCCAGTGGATAGCGGTAAAAATACAGTATTACCTCCGAATTCGTTCCAAACCAAAATGCACCATAAAATTGTTTAGGTTTTTAATTCAAAGACTTCAAGATGAATCATGAAACAAATATTTTGTAAATATTAATTTTGTCTTCTCATCTTCTCTTCAGATTAATCCGGTGAAATCAAATTTATCCTATTTGAAGATATTAATAGAAGAAACCTGTAGTAACCTGATATTTTAATTAATTAGTATTACTTACAATAATTTTTTAAACAACACATCAATGTTATAAAAGTGCGGAAGTACATTTACGTGAAGCTTACCGATTATATTTTATCGCAAAACACATGAGATCAAAATTTAATATTTTTGGACCTGATAAGATAATGGGCCCTATTCTGTAATTTTTCATAAAATAATATTTTATGTTATTTTATGATGATAAAATTTCTTCTTCATAAAATAAAAATAAAATATTTTAAAAATTAGTATTCTGTCATACTTTCTAAAAATTATTTTATGAAGTCTTTTATGAACAGATAACATAAAATATTTAGTACAATCCGCTATGGGTTCTATTACGTTTTGAACAGCTGAGCGGTTGAAAATGAAAACAAATAAAATTATGAATGAAAACAAACAAAATCAAAGCGCAAATTAAAGTATCTGACAAAATACAATTTTCGTAATGCGTTGGGCATATTAATTTTTAATTTAACTCAAAACTCAATGAAAACTATTTTCTCGCAAATGTCAATTCCCGTCTGTTATTTTCATAAAATGGGTTAAAATACTTGTAAAATGTGCTGCTTAGATTATTTTATGTTATGAAGCGCAACAGGAAATATTTTATGTTACAATCGATAAAATAAAATAAAATTTGTCGGACAGAATAGGATTTTAGAGAATCCTGTTATTTTATGGCATAACATAACATAAAATGATAAAATTTTACTGACAGAATAGGCCCCAATGTATGGAGACAAAAAAAATGCTGACTTAAACTATTTTTTCCGAATAATTTTGGGAATGCAGTGAAATTGTCAGGATTAAACAATTTACATGCAATTTCAACGAAAACGCGATTGGTTTTTTAACGATTACTTCCTCAATTTTAAATGTATCTAATAGCTCTAAAATTCAATTTGCAGGGAATAGGGCTATAAGGCCTGCAAAGTTAAACTGTCTTGAACCCTTACTTTTTGAGATTTTAAAGTTTAAATGGCTCGGGAAAGGTGGTCCTCGCACAACCATATTATTTTCATCTTATCCAGTTTTGATGCTAATGAATTGTACCAAAGCTCATTTTAAAGGTCTTTTCAAGTACTTTAAATATGGTTTATAAGTTTTTCTCCACAAATTCGTCGTTTCGCCTTTATTTAACGTCGAATGGTGCGAGTTCATTTTTCGGTAAGCAAACGATCATCTTTAACCACTCATAACTCGAGTTGTGTTTCATCTACAGAAATAAGTAAAACACCAATCGATTCGTTATTCTAGAAGCTTTATTTTTGCTATATTTGTTTTTTTGAAAAAACGTAAGGTTTTTAAGTTATTCGTGAAAAACCGCTCTAAAACATGCATTTTTTAGATGAGAAATCAACAATTTCAATCGCGAATAACTCGGAAAATATTGATTTAAATAAAAACATTCATATAACATTTTTTGCAATCAATCGATTTCTGCAGTTATTTTGAGTGTGCCAATAACCACCCCCTAGAAGGGTGGCATTCCGCCATGGAAAAAGCACACATCAATACAATATAACTATTGTTCCTTGAGCTTCTACTTATTTACTGCCCAAATTTCACGTCAATCGGTGCTGCCCGAAAGAAACCGCTATCCACTGGACTAGTTTAAGGACAAGAAAGTTACCCGGGATCAGGGAATACCCGTCTAAACCTAGATTATGTTGTAGAAGTGGTTCGATAACAGTCAGTGTGTCCATCTTAGAGGGTTTCCCCTCAAATTTAGGTGGAAAACCGTATTTGGTGTTTTTTTGGGGGCTAAAAATGTTTAGGGGTTTTTTAGGGGTGATTTATATGATATTTTATAATACATTTGACATTTTTTTAAATTTTATTTTAAAGTTGAAGTTAATATGCAATCCAATATTATTATTTCAGTGTTAACCACACTGGTAACAGTTTAAGGAATGCCAGTGTAGGTGCCTTCATTGTCATCAATTAAACACAATTAAATGTACGATTGTATTCCGCAATAAAAAAAAATATTTCTTATTTTATTGTAATAAATATTTATATTTAAACAAAGAAAGAAAAAAAGTTTGCTATAATTAATGGTACTGAAGATTTGTTAAAATACGAAAAAAACAAGGTGAAACTGTACAATTATGTTGTTTACTCTGTTATTTTCTAATAGAACAACAAAGAAATGGCAAATTCAAATAATACACGAGTTTATTTCTAGAGTATGAGTATTTTCTTCCTTTTGCATTGTCCAATCAAAGCAGAAGTTACAACAGTCAATTTTTATGAAAAGATACTTATGGGTACACCTAGTAGTCAAGAACTTTTTGTGTTTAGAACCTAAATAATAATTATGTTAAATATGTTAGTTGCATCTAATTTATTCAACATGCAAGAAACCTTTTGGTAACCGCAGAATGACTAAATCAATCTTTCAATCGAGAAGAACTTCCTTGTGTTGTAAACAAAGTACTAAACACGATCATTTTTTTTGGTTCCAGTTGAGCGATGAAAACAAAACAGAACCAAAATTGTCGTTTTGATCTTGGTTAATATTTTATTAATCATACTTAATACAGAAATATTTTTATATAAAAACGGGCCTTTAAAAAATTATAGAAACGGCGACGCAATTAGGATTTCCCAGCAATATTTTAAGATCGTAGCACTTAAAATTTCGTATAATGCCCAAAATAAATCTTATTTATTTTTTTTTACCATGTAGCGATAAAGTTACAACAGCTTTGCTTCACTTTTTCCCACAGTCATACTTTGACGTGAATTGCTGCAGATCCAAACGAGGTAAAAAAATGGTAAGAACTACAAAAACAAATACAAATAAATTAATTAATAAGTAATTTTCCATGCTCGCAAATATAATTTTTTTTTTTCTAGAGAATGAGTTAACGCCAGCTGAATGACCTCTCGTCACCTCCTGCTGATGTCTAGTGCACTCTCAAGAAATCATCTAAAGGAATTTTTTGTTCATTGCTGAAATCTGGAATTGCAAATGGCTGTTTTTACAAACGACTTGCTTTCGATGTAATTAAAATGCGAGACTTCAAAATTAATGACAAAATTAGAGGTGATTAGAAAGATCCAAGATCTTCGAGCTTTTAGCTGTACTTTAGCAACAACTCGTCTCTTTAGGATAGATTCGCAACGGCCTCTTTTATTGCCTCGATAGTAAGGTGAATCACTATTTTTTTTTTCTGCAAAACTAGTCTTCTAAATGGTAACCTGTTGCTTGCTTTATGTGACAGTTAATAAATAATAGTCAACTAGTTGAGCGGCAAATTGCACATTACGAGAATCGACAGGTGTTGTTAGGAGGAACCCTATAAACCGTTGATAAGTGGCTGCAAGTTATATCATCAATGCAAAACTGATTATGGTTGACCTAATTTTTTTGATCGCTTTGTTTTTTCTATAAGATTTCTAAAACTTCTAGAATAAATATTTCTTTTTTTTATATAAGAATATTATTTAGAACGGATTTGCATAATTAATTTTTTTGAGAATATATTATGAGTGCTTAATTTTTCTTTTAAATTTTTATAATTAATTTGAATTAATCTGGGTTGTTCTTTGATGATCAATTTTGAAGCAAAATTTGACACAATTGTGGTGGCGTGTGGTCTAGAAATCTTTTAACTGTTAAAATACGAAATCAATTTACAATTAAATTGCTTGCTTTGAAAGAAAGCATCAAATGCGTCATTTATATGGCAACAGTATTATCATAAATTTTAAATTCAATAGAAGCGGTTTTGTGCCAATGAACTGAATGTCTGATATTTGCATACAGAGAACTAACTAGATAACTAGATGGACTGAAGCATGTGCTCGTACACCTAGTCATAAGCGGAGCGCGTATTTAAAATAAAACAAGGAAAAGTAGGATTTTTAAAAGATATATTGAAGGACAATTTCTTGTACAGTTCAAGATTTGCCAGGTTCTCAATGACACAACACATGTAGTAGTTTGCAACCTCAAAGACTTCCTTGGATTAAATGTTATATTTTATTAGGTGCAGGTAATGCGATTTTACTCTGAGATTTGAAATTCATTTTTTAGTGATAAAAAATGGATAAATAAAACATTGAGTGAAATTTTTCGTTCCAGAGCCGGCCTGGTGCCATTTATTTGGGAAGGCGCTTGATTCGCGGTTTCAGATGAATTAATCGAACTCACTAAAAGCTCAATGAGTCGAGTGATAACAGAGTAAGAATTTCGGACAACAAATCGGTGCCTCAGAGGCCTCAGATAAGGAGACTCTAACTATTTAACATTGTAAAAGAAAAAGCGGTCCGAGAGGCATTATATTGAAACCAAAGGGACGCACAGTGGTCGAAATCGGCAAAAAGATGGACAAAAGTCGAAAAAACTAAGATAATTTTCTGAAAATAAAGTTATAAAGGTTTTTGGCGTCGCTGATCACGTATTTGATATTATTTCTTAAAAAAACAAAATGGCGGCTTCAAAATGGCGACCATAAATATTGATTCGGCGATTCTAAATAAGCCTGTTCATCTAATGCATGGGTGGCCAACCCAAATGGTATCGCGGGCCACTTTGAAAATGCATTATGATACCGCGGGCCGGGGTGATATATTGGGTGATTCAAATTTAATTTAATATAATTTAGGGAAAGAGTTCCAAAGCTGTGCTGCGAAGACAAAGAAAGATCGATGACCTATCAATTAACATGTGGAAACGCGGAATTATTAAATTATTATCTGTGAGGGATTGCGAAAGCTGCAAAAACTGGTTGAGGTACGCAGGTTTGCACTCGTGTAGGATATCGTGATACAGTTGCAGAAGCCTATACTCACGATAGCAGTCTAAAACAGAGTTCAAGTAGGGTGAAATGTGATCAAAACGGCTCAAATAAATAAAACGTACACAATCGTTAAACGCTACTTCAAGTTTATGGGCAAAAATAATCAAGGGAGGTATACATGGACAGCCCGTTTCAGCGTTTGTTCAGGTAACGAAGTTTAGACAGGAGTCCGTAGGTTTTACTTACAATGAAACAAATGTGTTTGCAGCAAGTCATGCTGCTCTTCAGTACCAGCCCAAGATTTCTTGCTTTATTAATGCAAACAAGAAGAACCGAGTTTAATGCGATAGCAGAAAAGTCAGGACGAACAGCATCAGAGTGAGAGAGATAAAAATGCAATGGGAATTCGAAGGAGCTGCAGTAATATTAATGTCGACCAGAAGGATACATGACGCAAGTCATCAGCAAGCTTCTCCACATACATATTACCTGATCTCTTGACGCAGGGAAATAAAGCTGCACATCCTCCGCATACATATGAATCTTAGAATATCGTTAATAAAAATACTGAATAAAAGTGGCCCAAGAATGGAGCCTTGGGGGAGTAGGGCACTTAAGGTACTTTAGTCACCTAGTTTAACCTTTTGAGAGCGGTTAGATAACAAACTTTGCAAAAGTTTAAGAGCAGAAAGAGAAGAATACTGACAGGACTGAGAAGGGCACTTGGGAATGGGTATGATTAAAGCATGCTTCCAAGTCGAGGGAAACTTGAATAGCATGAGGCAGGAGTTAAGAATGTGAGTAAAAATAGGCAATAGACGAGGTATGAACATTTTTATGAAACTAAGAGAAATGTAATGTAATTTGTGGTGCAGGTTTTCGTCAGACAAGGTTGCGCGATATTCATATTTCGTAAATTCCATTTTCGAAAAGAAACGATTCGCATTCACAACTTTTTGTCCCAGACATCTCAATTTACAAAACTGTTCTTTTATAACATAAAAATCAAGTTTTGAATCTGATGCCTGAGAGAGGGTTTTACACATTCGGGACCTCAAAAATATGTTAAACAATTTAGCAGCAGAAAGTAGTTCGACAGGCTTAAGGTTAAATCAGATTAAAACTAAAGAAATACGGAAAAATGCAAACGCCATTGAACGCACTGCGCTGACTAATGGTGACGTGGAATTGGTAGATTAATTCTGTTACCTCATTAGCATTTTTACGAAAATGACGGAACAGAAGAAGACGTCACTACGCTAGAATAAATAAATCATATGGAGATCGACGGAGATCTCAACTATCGCTAATTGTGGCTGTTCAACTCCAATGTTAAGGCAATTCTGTTGTATGTTTGCGAAACATGGAAAGTCGCCCAATCCATCACAAGGCGCCTTCAACTTTTCATCCTAAAAATCCACTGGCAAGATAGAATTACAAATGAAAAGAAATCATGCACGGGAAATGGAATTGGAATGGCCACACCTTGCGAGGTGCAAACGAGAATCTAGCCAAATAGGCCGTTGACTAAAATCCGCAAGGAACCCGTGCAGTTGGAGAGCCTAGAACAGCGTGGAGGAGAACCCTACCAAAAGACGCCACAAAAAAAGGGCAACTGTTCCCGCCCTATGTCCCATGCGGGATTAAAGGAGCAGAAGAAAGAGAATCCTGCACTCATAACATACTAGCTCGATGTTGACGAAAGAAGTATACTTGTTTGTAAATATGCTAGTTTTCTCTGCTAGCTCCATGACACTAAATTAAAATTTTATGTTGCGGATGCGGTATTTATATTGAATTGTTACCGATAAAAGCAATTACTTGGATTTTTATCCATCAACCCGGTCACCCGGTGCACACCGAGAGCCAATTATCTATGGCAGGCTGTGAATTTTAATCATTGCTCATAGCTGGCTCCTTTTTTCGTTTTCACATGTTGGAACCTTCTAGCACAAAATATTTTGTTAAATCTTGTTGAATCTCGCGGGCCGCGGGTTGGCCACTCTTGATCTAATGGCATATGCAGATGATATAGTCATCATAGGCAGGACAATGGCTGCAGCAAAGGAAGCCTCGGTATAAAAGCAGTATCGAAATTTAGAGTTATCATCAATGAAAATAAGACGAAACATATGTGGATTCCTGATAAAAATAGTAGAGGACAAAATATAACAATCGACAGATATACATAATATAGAATCCGTAAACGAGCTCACCTACTCGCGAACTCAAAGTAACAAAGACAACAACATTACGGCGGAAATTAAAAGAAGAATACTGATAGCGATCAAAACATACTACAATATGTTGGGAATATTTTAAGTGAAAAGAATAAGCAGAAGTATAAAATTATAGCTTATACAAAACAGTAATATAACCAGTATCAGTACACCAGAACCGATCGGTATCGGAGGTGTGGAATCTTTCGCAGAATTACAGGCGCGTAAATGAAAAAGGTGTCTGTAGAAGAAGATACAACCACGAGTTGTACAAAATATGCAAAGAATGTGACATAACCAAAAGCATCAAGATCTCACGCGTACACTGGATGCTATAAATTAGTGAGAATGCCTTAATGTTAGGTCTGTGAAAATTTCGTGGCGTTTTCCCAATACGTAGAGTCAACTGCAAATAAGTTACGAAACGATGATAGCAGCGACACCACTAAAGCCCTTTAGTGTATGGCGAAACATTGTCGCTGATAGTGGAGCAAATTGGTTTTAATAAATTCATTTTCACACTATAAGAAAACTCGTTGAATTTTACTGAAACCCTCCACCCCACCAGCTTATTCCGGGACCCAATACAACCTGAAAAGGAGCTATCAACTACCCAGTGGAATAAATGCATCGACAATATGGTAAGCACATGCAAAATTCCCTCGATTTTAAGGTATTTAGAAAAACAATAAAAGGGCCTTTTTGGGTGATGGATCGCGTTTTATGAACTTTTATCGAAACTATTTCAGTAGAAACGACTTACTAAACCGCTGGATTACCGATACCATTTTAAAAACTTAGTAGTTGCTTGGTAGCAAAATAGTCGGTCATTCATTTTTAAAAATGTGAAATAATAGATTCTTAAATATATATCTTCCCCTTCTAGATGGTCATCTGCTTCGATAAGTTCGTCCTTAAATTGATTTGCTGAAGAATTTGAATATATTTAAGAAGTTCATGACTCCTTACAATTTGCAACCTAATTAGCATTTTCTAGGTATAACTGGTCGTTTTTGAAATCGACGTTAACCGTTGCCCAAAAGCAATCCATAATGTGTTCTGTTAGGATTTTCATATAGTAGAATCCTCATAAAATTACTAAACTCTTTAAAGATCCTTCACTTTTCTTAGCTCACAATGGTCAAGGTTCTGCACTGCTTACGGACCCTTCGAGCAGACCAAACTGTATTTTTCACGAATACGTACTTCCCAATTAGTCTTAAGTCAATGTTATTTGTTAGGAAACTGAATTATTATTAATTATTACTATGGAATCATTCCATACCTTAAAAATACAAATCCTAGTGAAAGATTGACACTTATGTCATATAAACATTAATTCATGGCAATTATATGTAATGTTAAAGATACTATTGTTCGTATGATCATTTTAATGCTTACGCTTTAGCGTGTCATAATTTTCCATCACATATTTTCGCAAATAATCGCGTTTATGTCATTAATTTCGGCTCGAATGTTGTGCTTGAGGGATCAAATTGTTTGCGCTTTATTGTTGTAAATATTGCTTTTGAAATAGCCCCAAAGAAAAAAGTCTAGAGGTGTTAAATCGCGTAATATCTGGGGATAATTGATGTTACACATTTCTTGAAATTAATCGCGGCTACTAAAAAGTAAGCGACATTTTCACGCGTTTTGTGGCTCAATTCCTTTAAGGTACTACTACCGGGAAAATTTTTCAAAAAACCGATTTTTTTTCTTTTCATTTTACGATTCCTTATACTATGAAGAATAAGCTGCTTAATTTTTATAAAGAAATTCGTAATAGAAAAAAAGTTACAGCACTGTGGGTACTACTACCGGGAAAATTTTTCAAAAAATCGATTTTTTTTTCATTTTACGATTCCTTATACTATGAAGATAGCTTAGTTCATTTTTATAAAGAAATTCGTAATAGCATAAAAGTTATAGCATTTTATAGTCGACCGCCTTCGTAGTGTAAAAACCATAAAAGAAGACAACGTGTGTCCCATTCGCTCTAGTTGTTTGAAAGCGCAGCGTTTTCACTCAAACAACCAGAGCAAACGGAAAACTCATTGCCTTCTTTTATGGGTATATAGATATATCTCCCGCCATTTTGTGGTGTCCGCAATATTAGATTTAAAATGACGTTATATAGATTACTGAATTATATTCGTCACACCCTCTAATTTGATACCCATACTGAGAGGGTTGTGGCCGCCATTTTGAATTTGGAATGAAGCTACACCGCTAATTGTATTCTACCTGTCATACCCTTTCATTTGATACCCATGTCGGTTGTCGAGGAAGACAAATGCAAAAATCGGCCGCCATCTTGAAATCGCCATCTTTATTTTTGTACAAAATTGTCACTTTGCATTGTCAAGAAAACTACGCATGTGTGCAAAATTTGAAGTTAATCGATTTCAAATGGTGGGTGGCATTAATAATTTTCTACTCAATAATGACGGACTCCCATACAAACTTTCATACCGTATTTCAACCCCTTAAAGCCTTTGTTTCGGGAGAAAAAGTAGCCTGTGTCCTTCTCCAAGGTCTAATCTATCTCTGTACCAAGTTTAATCAAAATCGGTTAAGCGGTTTAGGCGCGAAAGCGTAACAGACAAACAGACAGAGTTTATAATTTAGTAGGGATAAAGCGAACCAAAACATTAAACACGTTTTTCTTGAAATTGCATTTTTTCAGCAGAGTGAGAATTAATCTCAGGATCTACTGAACCAATTTAAAACGCGTTTTTCTTGAAATAACATTTTTTCAACTAAGTGAGAGTTAATCTCAGGATCTACTGAACCGATTTTAATAAACTTGGGTGCGTTTTGTTTGTAAAGGTATACCCTTTTGTAATTTACCACATTTTAGAAAAAAAATTAAGAAGGAAAA
Organism: Thereva nobilitata; assembly: GCA_963855945.1. Classification (NCBI taxonomy): domain Eukaryota; kingdom Metazoa; phylum Arthropoda; class Insecta; order Diptera; family Therevidae; genus Thereva; species Thereva nobilitata. The sequence goes on from OY979695.1 coordinate 126,894,160, forward strand.
ATTTTGGGAAGTGAAAAAGGGTGAAAAAAAATGCAATTTTGTCAAACTTTTTTTCAAACTTTCACCATTTTTTTTTGTTTTTAATTTTTAACTAATTGTGGTAAATTACAAGGTAAGAAACTTTCCTTTATAAAAACCCGTTCGAATTTTTTGTTGCAAACTCCTCAATTCTGAGATTATCTCTCACTCATCGGACTATCTCTTTTTTGAGCTCTTGACTTCAGCGCCCCCTACCTTATTGGCAAAAAATAGAAATAAACTAAAACATTTTTTTTTATAACCTTTAAGGACTAATAATGTTATAAAAAAATTTTCTTGATAATATCTAACATAGGGGCTGAGAAAAAAATTATTAAAAAAGTGCTTATTTTTGGTCCTTTTTCCGGTAGTAGTACCTTAAGTTCTGGCTATAAAAGGTCGGTTATCATTTCATTACATCAAACATCATTAATGGTAAAGGTTCGAAGAAGTGATGTTCAATTCCTTGGGCCCAAAATCGACAGTACACGGTTACTTTCTTCAAATGGAAGTCTTGTTCTTCAATTTTTCCTAGAGCAGTGATGGCGAACCTATGACCCGCGGATCAGACACTGACCCACGCAGGATTTTTAAATAACCCACGAGTTGATTTTTAAAATTTTTTTTTAAATCACAAAAGAGACAGACAGTCAAAAATATTAAAAAAATAAAGTACACATATGTATGTAATGACAAAATTTTAAAAAATATTTCCTAGTGGACATTGGCTAGGTGATTTTCTATCGTGTCACTGCACCTGTATATGACGGACATAGTTATACAGGCGTGTATGACTCATAACAGTTAAGGTCAAACCAGACTTTTGGCACTTAGTGATGAGCTAAAACTCTTGCTATCTTGATCTTGCAGTCTTGTCTTGTCCTGTCTTGTCTTGGTTTTGCTTTGGCCTTGCTAAATGTGCAAAAACAGACAAGAATGCAAGACCACTGCAAGACGAGTCTTGCTCATCACTACCTCCAGCGGACTCTGTTCTGCGCGACAGCTCTCAGCTCTGACCAGCATCTCCCAGTTGTTGCGACCTCTGTTAATAGGGTTCTCCTCCACGTTGTTCTAGGTCTTCCGACTCGACGGGATCCTTGCGGATTTCAGTCAAGGGTCTGTTTGGCTAAATTATCGTTTTCGCGACGCAAGGTGTGGCCAACCCAATTCCATTTCCTTCGCCTGATTTGGTCGTCTATCCTTTCTTGACCGGCATGGCGCTATAGTTCTTCATTTGTAATTCTATCTTGCCAGCGAATTTTTAGGATACGAAGTAGGCATCTGTTGATGAAAACTTGTAGGCGCGCCGTTATTAATTGGGAAACTTTCCATGTTTCGCAACCGTACAAAAGAACTACCTTAACGTTGGAGTTGAACATCCGCAATTTGGTGTTAATTGAGATCTCCGTCGATCTCCACATGTGAAACAGGCATGCGTATATTGGGGTTTAACCTTCAGTCATAAACTTGACTCGCGTACATAAGCGCTTAATCGTAAGACGTAACTTAACCTAACCTAGCCTAAGACAACGTAATGTACGAACATGAATGTTTATATGGCAACGACCTAAATGGACGAAAGAAGCCCACAAAACGTAAGCATCCATAGAATCCAACCCGAGCTTAGTGACCCAGGAGCTAGTACCTACAAACAAAATAATGAACACAATTTGACCGACCCACTTCTCAAAAAGGCTCGCCATCACTGTCCTAGGGTGTTCTTCGCAATCCGTGTATCTCCACGAGTATTTTTGTTACATGTGGTAAAACCAGTTTTCTCTCGGTCTACACGCAGGGAGTTCACCATGCGTAACTTTCTTGTTTTTACAAGGAGATATGAAAGTGTATGTAAATTTCAAAGCCAAGAAAGAAGAAGATTAAAGGTAAGCAGCACATCGTGCATGTGTGTTAGTTTTCACGCCGAAAACTTTTGTTGAAAAAGTTGCAACGCTCTTCTCTTGCCGTTTTGCCCCTCTCTTCTAAAAACTCGGTTTTACCACATGTAACGTATCATCGTGGAGATCTGGCCAGGGTAACTTGTAGCTCTCCGTTTCTAGATGTGAAAAAGAAGCGAGATGCCTTATTAAGGCTATTTCCTTCTTTCTGGACCCACCACCCCGTTCCAAGTACCTCAAATATTCAATAAGTACCTATGCTTCAACTTCAATTAAACGATGGCCCTGTGTCCGTGTTCTTCTTTACATTCTTAGTTTTATTCTTTTGAATTTTTCGACGTTTTTTCATGTTCATCTAATAGTCGAGTCAATAAAGACAAAAAACAGGCGATCTTCGGAACTCCTCAGAAACAGCTCCGATTTTGATGATTTTTTTTTAAATTTTTGTTTTTTTATATTATTTAAAATCAGAAACCTTTTGAAGTGGGGAAATAATTATTTATATTGTTTAAACATTTTTATGATATTTGTACAGGGTGTATTGCATAAAGTTACACAGCGGACGGCTGTGGATAGGTTTTGGATAGACGAACAAAAAATCGTATGGGTGGGTGGGGCAAAATCGTAACGGTTTAGCCGCAGGATTTTTTGATCAGTCAATACGAAACGTTATTGCCTACAAAAAGCCCTCGTATTGACTGATTAAAAAAAATTTTCGAAAAAAACAGTTTTAGGGCCTTTGTACGGGGTTGTACGACCTATAGAAACCGAGATACAAGGAAAACACCGGAAAACCGCTATATTTCCGGCGGCCATGTTTTTTTTGTGATTCCGAAATTGTTTTCTTAAAAAGTCCCAAGGGAGCTGTGGACCAATTTTCAGCCATTTCCGAATTTTGTCTCCTTTAAATGCTAATTTCCCCGGACTATAAAAGCATAGTCTTCAATTGTATTTTACTCTCACCGCCGCCACGCCTCCGGTTGGAAAAATACTGAAGCAATTTCGGAGCCTCAACAGCAGTTTGATATGGGATACCGGTGTTACACTGTATCGAGAGTGGATCGATAGTGTGAATAAGAGAAGGTTTTATTGGACGGGACCGGATCGTTACTGTATCGAGAGGAGATTTTCAGGCATTATTGGATTTTTAATATGTCAGCTTGAAGAAGATCCACTCTTTCCGACCAAATTTTTTTTCAACGAAGTGTCTTATTTCTGGCTTAATGGCTCCGTCAATAAGCAAAATTCCCGCATTTGGGCTGAAGAGCAATCCGAAGAGCTTTAAGAGCTGCCATTACATCCAGACAAAACAACGGTTTGGCGAAGTTTATAGGCTGGGAACCATCTGTCCATATTTCTTCAAAAATGAGGGCGGCCAGAACGCAACTGTGAATAACCCATGATGTCGACGACTTTTGCTTTATTGCTAGAACGATTCAGTGAGAAGATAATTTTACACTTCGGACCGGTGGCGGCATATATCATGTGATATCACACCTCTACACTTCCTTTGGCGTTACTTAAAGTCCAAAGTATACATGGATAAGCCAACTACTGTTGAGAAATTAGAAGCCAACATTACTCGCGTCATTGGCGTAATATTACTCGAAATGCACGAACGCGTTATCGAAAATTGGAAATTCAGAATGGACCATGCTAGCCGAAGTTGCCGCCAACATTTGAAAGAAATATTTTTTAAAAGATAAGTGTAAAGAATGGTTCTTTTGTATTACTACTAAAGATTAACCGATAAAATTGAATTTTTTTTATTTTTTTTTATTTTTGAAAAAAGTACTTCTAAATGGATCACCCAATTAATAAAATAAATATATTCGTGAACATTCGGAAACCTACATATATAAAATATTTTCATCCATACATTCACATAGCTTTTAATATAATACATACTTCTAACTAAACAAACTTCGCTTCAAAAAGGATTTTATAAACGACTTTTGGACATTAATAACACTACGGCTGACAGTGAACTAACCCTCAAAACTGGTATAAATAAACAAGAATAAGAAGAGAAAACGATTACAAAAAAAGCGAAAATGCAGCAGTAGGTACCTACAGCATGTTGCAGAAAATATCGAAGGCTATAATACACTTGTGCTATTTAAGAATTAGCAGACACAAAAATTGGATTTCTTTATTTAGTCATCTTAGTTTCAAATTAAAGTCAGAAAAAATCAAAAAAAATATCAGAAATTTTCAGTTAAACAAAAACAAACACATCTTTTCGAATAAATTAAATGATCATGAAGCTTAAAATATTTCAACAAAAGCTATTCAATTTCTTATTTCCTTAAAAAATTAACAATATTTCTCATGATTTTAATTGCAATTTCTCGAGAAATAATAATTGTAAAAAATTATGCTTCAAAAGAAAACTAATCTTGCTCCTTTTTTTTAAACAAAACACCACAGACAACCACCACTGACGTAATAAATAAATAATTTTTCACATCCGTAATGCATCAGAAACTCCCTTTCCTCCATAGTTTCGATGTAACTTAAAAATAATCACTATTGTTTCTCCGCGATTTCATAACGCTAAAGCCTGACAACACTAGAAAAAAATGTTTAAAGTTTAACCACTCATTTTGGAAAAAGCAATTTCCAATCTATTATTTCACTATATATGCTGCCGGTAAATCAACGACGACTTTACTTTGCTCATTTTGAATATAATACACCTTTGAATCACCGTTATCTTTCGGCGAGACTTTGGGCACTTTCTAAATAATCTCCGATAATGGCATCTATTCACTCACCTTTGCCGCAGCCATGAACCGAAAAGAAGTAAAGGAAAGAAAAAAAAAATTCACTCGGCCAATTTTTAATTTATCCATATTGTTGTCATCAGGTGCATAAGCACCAACGATCGTGGCTCATAAGGTCTCTTATCGAAGCTTAAGAGGTAAGGTTTCTTGTTGACATGAGGAAGTGATTTCACATGATCGTTAGCGATATTCACAAAGTCGAAGGCACTGTCTACCACAGGGTGTACAAAGTAGCGTCTCTCCTCGGGCAATTATACAACAGGTGCATGAGGCCTTAAATTACATGCAGATCTACAAAAGTGATAGTGGTGCACTTACTGCGAGTATCTTGATCATCGTTGACTGTAATCGCACGATATTCTTCCACAAATTGAAACGGTTCTACTGGAATTTTGAAACTCTTCACTTCTAGTTTCCAAACTGAAAAGTGTTAACGCGATCACGGCAAAGTGCAAACTGAGCTCCGGAATGATTGGTGCTGTAGCTTTATGCGGATGGTCGATTTGTTTGCGTTTGCTACCTTTGCTGGTAGTTCTGTAACTGGTTACTTGAAGAGCGTTAAGACCTGTCGCGCATTCGTCGCTGCCGTCCATTTGGCACTAGGTATGGTCAATGTTGATTTAGTACATCGAGGATAAGTACCCCAGGAGTGCTTTAGTTTTCCAACGGTGAAATTGCAAGCTCTAGAAGATTATATTGTAGAATGAAATTCTCTATGTACCTCGCTGTAATTCACGTTAAACCGGAAAGGTGGGTTCGTTGCTCTTGGGATATGATTTAATGTGCAGCTTGCCCGCTCTCAAGTTCAGGAAGTCGCCGCGTATTCGTAATGTTGGCATGTTAGCAGCAGCGACCACAGTTGGCGACGCTAAAACACTTTCCATTTTTAAAGAAACGTCAATTAGATGAAATCTCTCAATCTTCGACGATCTTTATCTACCTACCGGAAAATTATTACTCGTAGAGATTTTCTATTTGCGACGATATTTAATTTTAAACTTGGTCTTTTTTTTTAACTATTTTTAGTGGTCTAGGAAACTACTAATAAGGAGATTGATCGAGGAAAATTCAAAGCTAGTTTAATGCAAGTTTTAACTATTTTTTGAAATTGTTAATTTCACTTGACTTGAATTGCCGAGTTTGATCAATGAAGAATGAGTACCAAAAACAGGATTTCCAACTTTCAAGAAATTTAGGAGAGTGTAACTTATTTGGTCCATTGAAAATTCCTCAACAACCTCATTGGGTTTCTTTAGTTATTTATAATTAATTGATTTCTCATAGTTTTTTTGTAATATTTTGAAATCGCAGTAGGGATAAACCATAAAATATAAAAAAGGAACTTGACAGAGGACCTATCTTGTTCTGTCAATTTACCAAAACGTTTCGTTTATATTTCTATAATTATCTATAAAATTTTCTGCTCAAGAAATAAAGTTATTATTCAATTTCACAACACATTCGCATCCTTCGGTTTTGCATGTGCTAACATAACTACCTTTCGTCTTTCTTCTACCTTTCAGCGCCATGTTTCCATTAGCCGCGAAGATAAATCTTCTTTTCAAGAATTCTCATTCTATGTTCTGATGCGGCAGCTCTAAGGTCAGGAACAGCGGCTTACATACATAATGTATATATTTAATGTGGTGCGTACACAGGTATCTTCTACATTAACGCTTGTCCGAAGATAACAAAATTGATAGTATGCTGCGGGCCTGCGGCTGCTCTGAATGCGCAAACAAAGCAAGCGATTCCATTTTCTATTTTGCGCATTGCGATTCTTTAGAGTGACTGATGTGGCTATGAAGTTGTAGCATGAATTTAATTTGCAATCAATGGCAGGTGATGATTCTGAGTTATTGAGATTTAATATGATAAAAAATAGTCTAGTGAAGGCCAGGAAGGCTATTGAACAGTTTCAATGGCTCGTCTGGCCTTGGCTAGGTTATTTTTTATGAATTAAATTTCGCTTAATAGTGTAAATAGCATCACTTTATTGTTCTTGAAAAAAATCAAACAATTAATAAAACAATAATATTTGTAATGTGTGAATACAAAATGCATTGCAAATTATAAAATTTTACTAAGTCTGCCGGGTCGTTATTCAAAGAAAGAATTTTCTTCGGTTGATCAATGCCTAGCACTTGCAATTTACACTAGCCGTGTTCCTTTTCTACTTTTAAGTAATTAAAGGAACGCAAAATTTGTCGATTTGAATAAAACCTATGAATTCTCTGTGAGAGCAGGAGTAGTTCCAAGTAAATACGAGTAAAAAAGAGCAGAAAAGGAACACGGCTACTGTTTCCAATACTGGACACATTGTTCCTCCTCGGTAATGTTATACATAGGATATATAGGTGAAATAGAATTGAAATAGATAGGTCATCTACTACGACCCTTTCCTTAGGCTAGGTTCACACGGCACTGTACTGTACTGAAAATTTAACAGTATTCGATTTTTACCGTACAAACTGCGGGCTGTTCACACGATACATTGTTATTCGTGTAAAAAACGAATAGTCACAGTAATAAATGTTATAATATGCGCTACTACAGACCGAATACGTTCAAAGTTCGTTCGGTTTGCTTGACAAGTCCGGTGAGTATTCGATAAACGTATTGAGCTGTGTACGTTACTTTGCAGTACAAGCGACGTGTGAACGGTTCTATACTCAATGTATGCGCCACTACTTATTCGGTAACTCGGGAAGTTGGTCGGGTAGAAGCTTCGCTTTTACAGTTTTAGGTAGGTGGGAGTATTCTGCGTATACTGCTACCTTATTCATGAAAGTAGGTCATAGGGTAACAAAAATACAGGGTGATATGCAAACCTCTACAAAAAAAAATTCAAAACGCTTTAGCGGCTAAACCGTTACGATTTCCCTCCCCTCCCATACGATTTTTTGTTGGGCTATCCAAAACCTATCCATGCCGGCCGCTTTGTAACCTTAGGTGGGACACCCTGCATAAAGAAAACAATATAAATTCGAAATAATTTTTCATAATTTTTTTCCTTACCCTATATTTTCCGATCAAACGTGAGGTTTTCTGGAAAAAGCTTATAGGACCTTTTTTGCCGAGAATTTTCATAGCTTTATTTTTTTCTCTTGACATTTTTCCAATTTCGACGTTTGTCCCGAGTTACGGGCGGGAAACCGTCGGAAAACCCGTTCAATCGAATTTTCTCTTGATTTTCACAAAGTACGCCCCGGAACTCAACGGTTACCTTTTATCCTATTGGTAAACTCCCGCCATTCCAAATTTCATGAAGTTGCAATTTTGTTTGCAGTTTTAGTGATTTTTTTACTCTGGACGCTGTACTAATAATGATTGAAGGAAATCAATAACAATGAGTGCGTTCAGTTAGTGGCATAATGTTACATTATGCGACATAATGTAACACAAAGGGTTCAGTTAAGGTTCTATGTAAAACATTTTTGACATTTGTAGCACAAAAATTCGTTCAGTTAGCAACGATGTTATGTCGTTTATGTAACATAATCCGATGAAGCTATTTTGCTTCTCTGAATGTTGCATAATGACAGTTGACAGTTGGTCGTTGTAGATTTGACATTTGCGGCATAAACCAACACAAATCGTTCAGTTAAGCTTCGTTACATAATGCAACATTCTACCCTTCTCCTTTCTTTTGACAAATTTAACATTATGTTACATTATGCCACTAACTGAACGCAGTCAATATCATAATGAATTCCTAACAGGATTGCTACATAAAAAATAAAAATGAATAAATGCAATTTTTATGAAACTGTTTCTAATTAGTTGTCCGTGGCTGTACATTGTGAAGGCATAGATTTCTTACTTACTCTAAGGCAGTTTAATGAATATTAGAATTAAACTTGTAAAAATGCACTTCATTGGTATTTATTTTTTTTATTTTTTTAATCTGTCATTGTCATTTCGGCATTACAATAGCACCTCGCCTCATTTGAAGTATGACATTGTACTGGCTCAAAAGAAAAAAAGAAGTACCTCTTACAAACTCATTTTATAATCGTGTGCTACCCAACACTAGTACGCACAGTTAACAATGTTAATTTTTTGGAAAGCATACATGCTTCGGGGGCCTCGGTAGTCTAGGGAGTAAGGCGTCTGACTACCATCCCAGAGGTCCCGGGTTTGAATCCCGGCACGCCACGGTCCTTCGCCTTTCCCACCTTCTTTCTTCTTCCCTCTTTACATTCCTCATTCCTCCTGTCATAGCCTTCCGCCAGCACTGCCTCGCTCCACCAGCGCACTAGCAACTAATTTGAAGCAACTTTGTAATCACAAAAATAGAACGCACAAAAGTAAACGTAAGTCCGCATACAGGCGATTTTTAAGTTGCGGCAACTAAATTAATCCGACACGTTCTATTTAAATGGCGAGTGAATTTTTAATAGATTAAACTATTTAATCGCCCATCAAAAAAGTTGCTAGTGCGCGGCCGGCCTTAACGGAGAGTAAATTTTTCATTTAGTAAACTATTTAATCGCCCATCAAAAAAGTTGCTAGTGCGCGGCTGAGCTTCTGTCTAAAACCGCTGCCCACACTGGCGTTGCATACAATAGGACAGAACTAATCTTTTAATGTGGTAACGATATCCCAAGTTCTGCGGCGCTACTTAGTTTACGAGCAAGAGTACGCCTGAAAGCCCCTATGCAAGCTCAGCAATTTTCCCAGGAGTTTGCCGCATTTCATTGCATTTGAAGCCCGATGTCGCGGGATTTAAGCAAAGATAGCCTCATTGAGAAAACCAAGTTCATCTAGGACCCGTTGAAAATCCAAGACTAATTTTATTTTGATTTGGAACATTAAAAACTCATGCAACTTATGAGGTTTACCGCTTCCTCCTGTTGCATCCCCAGACTCCCTTGTAAGAAAAAGTTAGCACGAACAACTGCAAAGGAAATGGCCAGTTGTCTTTCTGGCTTGTTAATTTTTAGAACTACAACATGGGTTTCTCTATCTGGCTGTATATTCCCCAATCGGAAAGTGTCCTCTTATGAGTTCTGTACTGTGTTTCCATGAGCCAGGATAGAGTTTTCGTTAAGTAAACAGAAAGTTTGTTCTTTCAAGATCACTCGATGGTGTTTCCATGACGGTTCTGGGTTAAAGTGACAGATAATTAATTTTACATTGCGTCGCCGTTGGTATATGTGCAGTAAAGGATACTGAAACACACACATATACAAAACCCGGCTTAATCGGACTGGCTTCGTTGAGTTTACTTGGATTTAACGACACTTTACTCAATCCCCGTTTCCATGGGCGCTTAATCTGAGTAAACTCACGATAAACTCTGCATGGAAACACAGTACTGGAGCAAAAGTTTTTTGGGCACCACTTCACCATGGTACAATACATGGAGACTATACAAGGAGGTAAAACTACGTGTTGTCAATTTTCGTTTGATTAATGGTGGCGCTGCAGTCAAATGTACCCCAAAAAACATGGCCGATTGTATTCATCCGGTTCATGGCCAAGTTCGTTTATTACTAATATATTTTATGTTTACCAGCTTACAGCTGTTTACCAGCTTCTAAATTCAATTTATATCAATGCGATTATTCGTAATTAATCAATTTTTGATGTTTCCAATTAATTTTTATTAATTTCATGTGGGGTACGTCGGACAAAGGTGACATTTGTGGCCAAAAATGAACTAGAAGTTTAATTTCTTCTACCCATCCATTTCCTGTCATTTTCCCCATAAGAGTTTTACCTCCTTGTATAGTCTCCATGGTACAATAATACAAGGTAGGCTCATAAGGAACAGCTCTGTTTCCATCTTGAAAAGCTTTTACGCCTTTTACATTAGAAAAGATCTGAGTGACGTCACGGGAAAGCTTTTTTCCTTTGTGAGAAAAGATGTGAGTGACGTCACGGGACCCTTATGAGCTTACTTTGTAATTATTGCACCATGCACTTCCCCACTTGGAGCCTTAAAAGGAAGTTCAGATCAGGTGGAAGATGCTGTATTTTTAGGGCTTACAATCAAGGCAGAATTTGATGGCGTCCAATCTAAACTCCACGCTATCTCTGCCGGTGTCCACAGGCGGCAATATTAACATCCACTCTTTTCTTAAAGTTTATAAATTAGCTACTCTCAATTCGTTCGAACCCACTTCTGGTACTCTGCATTAGTCTCACACACATGCCGGACCTTGTCTGAAGGCTAGACTTATAAGCATCTCAATCAACAGGGGCATTGAACTCATTCTCGATTGGGGCCTCGAAAATCGTGCCGAGTTCACTGGGTCCAAAAAAATTAATTAAAACTTCACTTGAACACATTTTTAATACCTCCACCCGCGGCCCGCCCATCTTAAAATGATCATATTATTTCTTTTACAAAAAACCTCCAATTAAACTTTGCTGTTCTTGCTCCACCTTCGATTGATAAGTGATAATTTCTGTTAAGTTAGGATGGCCAATCTATAATGTGTAGCGGCCCATACGGCCACTAATCAAAGTTTTGAACAATATAGTGGCCATACGGCCACTAGCCAAAAATTGTAATGAAAATAGTTATTTCTGCTATTTACATTTATATACATTTATTTTAATATTATTAACAATGTGAGTTTCAAATGACAACAGGGTCTGGAAAATTCAAACTTTTTTTTTCACACGAAAACTTAAACATATGTAATTTTGAATGTACTATAGTTACCTAACAAGAATATATTAATGAAAAAAAATTGACACATCAAGTTTCTTTGTGTATATTTTTAAGATAAGTGTGAAAATAACTTCCACTTATAGCCTTATGGCACTGGCTTTTTCGTAGGCTGAAAATGCTGCCTTGGCTAGGCTGAAAGTGACGAAATCTGTTATACTGTGTGACAGAGATAGCATGTGAGAGTAAGAACGATTGTCTGATAACAGATACTTGCGAGTGAATACAGAAGAAATCCCCCAATTCGCAACCCCCTCACGTTGTAATAAGAAAAATATGTCTTCCCCGCCTCGAAATTACTATTGGGACGTTTAAAAATCACCGTAAACACTTGAAATTTTTTTTTTGGAGCGATTTTATTCCGGAGCCCCATTTCTAAACATTTACCCCTTCACTTCAAATATATCTATTGTCACTTCAATTATATTTATTTCCACTTCTTATATATTTATAATCACTTAAATTATATTTATAATCACTTCAATTTATTGTTATTCACTCACTGTTATAAAAAGTCGAGAGATGCAGCAAACTGTTATAAAAAGCATGGCCCCGATGGTATTCCTCCTGCTGTCCTTAAGTCCTGTGCAGGGGTTCTCCAGTCTCCTCTGAAAACCCTGTTTCAAAAATCCCTTGACAAAGGGTACTTCCCTACTCTCTGGAAGAATTCGTTCATAATCCCTATTCACAAGAGTGGTAGCAAGAATGAAATATCGAATTATAGACCAGTTGCGAAGCTGTCTGTCATTCCGAAACTCTTTGAATCGATTATCTATTCTGCAATCGCTCTTATCTGCAGGAGGTTGGTATCAACGAACCAACATGGCTTTCTTGCAGCGCGTTCCACTACCACCAATCTTCTTGAGTTCACTTCTCATACTGTCGAGGGCTTCGTTTCCGGTTGCCAGACTGATTGTGTTTACACTGATTTTAGTAAGGCATTTGACAAGCTCTCTCACTCCATTATACTTCTCAAATTAAGGATGTTAGGCTTTCCGCGAGCCCTTCTAGTATGGTTCCAGTCTTACTTAGCTGACAGGACCTACCAAGTTCTTTTTCGTGGATCCAAATCAGTAACCATTGAAGCGTCATCCGGTGTTCCTCAAGGAAGTCATCTTGGTCCCTTGCTCTTTATTCTATCAATTGATGATATTGTTCCCTTGCTAAGACACTGTAGAATCTTGATTTACGCTGATGACATCAAATTGTACCGTCACATAAAGAGTATCGAGGATTGCAAACTTTTGCAAGCTGACCTTGACACCTTTTACTCTTCGTGTGCGAACAACAACCTGGTCCTTAATATAAGTAAATGCGAAACCATGACTTTTGGGAGAAGTCGTAGTCCCTTAATTTTTAACTACACCTCCTCGGTCTCCTCACTACTCTTCGCACGCTGGAAAAATTGAGTCGGTTCAAAGAAGGTTCATTAGATTCGCACTGAATCATCTTCCTTGGGATAACCCATTAGTTCTTCCACCATATGAATCCCGGCTTAAGTTACTCAACCTAAGCTCTCTTTCCAGGCGTCGTGAGGTGGCCGATGTTGTATTTGTTCATCAGCTCCTTAATGGAAAGGTCGACTCAGGTTTTCTAAGTCGCCGTGCGTCGTTTAGAGAGAGAGTGGTTACAATTTGAGAGGGCCACCTCTCTTACACACCAACTCCTCTAACACGAATTACGGCAGATTCGAGCCTATTAATCGCACGTTCATTAATGTGAATAAAAATATCAATGTTTTTAGCGTGAGCATTAGTAAGGACGTCCTTAAAAGGAGTCTTTTTAATCTCACGTGACGCACTTTTCTTGCACGCTTCTTTGTGTATTGCATTTCTTTCTGTTTTAATTGAATGTGCAATCTCTGGGGGGTCACATCTCGCATATAAAAATGTGCGAGGTGTGACCTTTTCGGGATTGCATATTCAATTCAATTTATATGTTGCATGCTTTAGTTGAGCCTATCTCAGTGCTACTTGTGCTGAGCAGGTAAATTTTTCTTGGCCCAGCTAATAAGTGTACCATTTTTCATTAATTAATAATTAAAAAGAACATGAATTTCATTCTGTTCCTATGCTTTTTATAACAGTTTTCTAGACTTTTTATAACACTTAAAATCCAGCCAAGAGAAGTTTGAGTATACTCCTCTCACTCTTATATATGGGAAAATCTCCTTTGAATTTTTTCTTTCAGGTTTCAGCCTAGCCAAGGCAGCATTTTCAGCCTACGAAAAAGCCAGTGTCATAAGGTTATTAGTAGTCCAGGGAAATTAGACATTTTACTTCGGAAAAATTCCGGGAAAGCTGAATTTTGGTATGGACATTGATATTATTGCTCTAAGGGAAATGTCACGAGTCCCCATCGATTTGAGACTCCGATACGATTTTACGCGGGGTCAAAGGTCACCAAAAGCCATTTTTCGCAAATATATCAGTAATGTTAACTTTTACAGAAAAATTATGTGAATTAAACTTGTAGCTTAGGTAATTTCTTACAAAAAATATTTTATAACTTTTTCGAGTGCAAGGTGCGTTTTGTTACGTGGTGTCCCCAGTAGGAGTAATCCACGCTTGTAAGAGGTGCATTAGTATTAAATCTTATTTCTTTCCATGCCTTAATATTCTCTTTGATGGACCCATAAAACAAAGGCTGTAGCTTAAACTACGGCTGCAGAAAAGTTGTTATTCTTCACCAGTATTCTTCATCAGTTTGTGGTAATTGCCAAGGTCAATCTTGCTTAAATGTAACGGATTAGGCCTACTGGGAAAACCACGTGAAAAAGCTCCCCTTGAAACTCCCCAGAAAATTAGCCAGTCTTAAAGGAATTTGACGAGGAATCTTAAGTCGTCTTAAGACCATTGTAGTTAAGGCCTATTAACAAAACATTTCCAAGAGGATTTTCAAGATCATTCAGTTTTTGTTCAAAGCTCTGATCCTTCATTAATTTCCGTATTTGCGAACCAACAAATATTAGAGGAGATATTAAAACCCATTTACCATTTTTATCAATTGAATCTTTTATTTGAGAAACCCGATAAGTCAGGGGAGAACAACTTTTGGGAAATCGAGAAAAACTGTTTCTGCGTTAACCGGCAACCTCTACTATTATTATTTCAAATGAAATGTATTGTTTGAAGCTAAGTATAATCTCACAAAAAAACCTTAAAAACGTAAATTAGAAGTTCGTGGGCGCGGAGATGATTTATTGGGACAGTTTAAAACACACTTATAACAAAAAGATGTGATATGGATTAGTCAAGATTAGGGAATCCAAACCCGCATCAAAATCTCAATCCCGCAAGCTCGCGGGATCGAGGTCATCAATCCCGCGGATCCGCGGGATTTGCGGGACTGCAAAAAAATCATAGATTTTGTTCTAAGTAGTAATATTCATGAATTTATGAAGTATTATTTGAAAGAAAAGTGTATTGTATGTCAAACAAACTATACTTTAGTCAGTCAAACAAAATATCTGAACTACGCTGGAATTGATCGGCTGGAATTTTCTTACATAGTAGCATGAATTATAATTTCGAAATTACTCTCCGTTACAGGGGCCGTATTTGGTTTCTCGAGTCGATGAATCGATTCGACAAAAAAAGCTTGTGGATTTTCTCTAAGTTTTATAGTTGGCATTACGACCGAATCCACGGTATACAGAAACAAGGTAATGTAAAAGACGAAATATCGTATCGTAAGTGCGAATATCGTAGAAAAAGGCGACGTCACCCGGCAAGGTTAATACAGAAAACAACAACAACAATTTCGATTTTGTATGGGGAAGACTTGCCGAGTGACGTCGCACTGATACGATATTCTACGATATTCAGTCTTTTACATTACCTTGTTTCTGTATACCGTGGACCGAATCGACAGATAAGTGCGGCCATACAAAATCATCAAATTGTGTGATAATACTCCAAGTTCAGCAAACCACTTATATTTAATTAAAGTAGTATGCCTAAAAAAATTGTATGCCTAAATTGGGCATTTTAGGCCCGTATTCACCGGCCTGGATATATTCACGTATATAAATATCATGGATATATCGTATTCACCGACCGCGATTTTCGGGGGTTGGATAAAGTTAATACCAGTTCGACCTGGTAATAAGTTTATCCGCCAATTTCTAACCTCTGAAGTTTCGAAATTTCAAAATTGAACAAAGCTGTGAGTGAAAATTAAAAAAAAGAAATAAAGTATCAAGCCGTTTTCTTTGAAAGTGGTGTAAGTCCATTTTTGAGAAAAAGTTAGTTAATGATAACATTCAATGCTATTTGCTATGAACTTTTTATCTATAAACAGTTCCCAAAAAAATCCTTCAAAATTTTCATTATTTTGTCAATATAAATTCAGCTAGTTAATGAAATTACAAATTTCCTTCCGCAAAACATACATTTCTGGAAATTCTTAACTTTCAAAATATGCCGAGTTTGGAACTATCGATAAGAAAAAAATTACTGTAAATTCCTACAGATTATTATACCATCACACAACAATGCCGAAAACGTAAAAACTTTATTTTACATGAAATGGAACGATATTTGTTTCGACGATACTAATAGTTTAGTAGTTAGTACTAAAAAGACGGAAAAAATAGTTAATGTGAAGAGGTTACTTGGCTGAAGATATGTTGGATAAGGTTTTTAAAAAACAAACCATATACAATGCTGTAGAAAACTTCATTTGATGAGAATTGGGAGTTTAAATCATTAGATTTATCCCCTACACTTGGAAGACCAAGAAAATTTGAATATATAATACTACCACCTTTATATCCATCCATCCCATCCCAACAATTCAACGACATAATGGTTTTATTACCTTATATTCCTCCAATATATCTTGGCTACTTTCTCATAATGAAAAAATTGAAAATGGAACATATTAATATAAAGTTGTAATTAATATAATATAAATGGCATTACCGGAAGAAATATTGGAATAAAACATTTTACTTTGTTTTTTTAACATATTTAATAAAAATTTCATAAGAAAAATTGCTTTGATTCAATTGAAATCCCACATTTAATATTTCATCAATGTATGATTTTCATATTTTGTTGACTTTGAAAGTAGTGTAAGTCCATTTGAAATTATCAAAAGTATAAATTTCTTTTAACTAATACTTTAAAAACGATCACATTATAAAATTAAATCAATTTAATATTTAAAAAACATAAAATGAGCGTTATTAACATATACCAATATTTTTCAATCCATTCAAACGCAAACTCTTAAATATCTCCATATCATGTAAAGTGGACTTACACCACTTTCAAAGAAAACGGCTCAAATACTGAATCAATATGAATGATTTTGTAATACTATAAAAATTTTAAATTGGTATATTTGCTTTCCGTGAATAGCAAAATATATCCGTAGAATTGTACGGGATAAGAAATAACCGAGAATATATCCATGTCGATGAATTCGGGCCTTAATAAACGTCAAACGACTTGATCCACACGTATAAAGCACGATAAGGTTGTCGATATCGTGTTCCCAAATGCCAATTTTTATTTCGAGAAACCAAATATGGTCCCAACAGAGTTTATGCTACCGATGTAAGAAAATTCCAGCCTACTCAATTCCAGCGTAGTTCAGAATTGGCCTGAATACTTTGTTTGACTGATTCAGTACTTTGTTTGACAAACAATACAATTAGCCGCAAAGGTACTCTCAATTCACGTGGAGAATCCCCTGCCGTAGTCGTAGTGTTACTTGACATTGATCACGTTCATATTCACGACAGCATATACATTGTTAATACTTTGCAATATTGTTAGTATTTCTCTTAGTCCCGGTTTCTTTAACAGGTCATTCTACTGCTCAAATCCCGCGAATCCCGCGGATCCCGCTTGTCTAGTCCCGCATTTCTGATCCTGCAAAAATGGTGCGGGATCCCATTGTTTTAATACATTCTAAAATAAAAAAAAGTGTTTTAATAAGTGTTGAGGGTTGTGAAGACAAAGAAGAAGGCTGAGAAGGCCGCCATGGATCTAACGACATAGCTTATTGTATTCTACTTATTATACCTTTTTATTTGATACCAATGTTGAGGGCTTGTGAAGACAATGGTAATCCGCCCTCTGGAGATGGCCACCATGGATCTAACGACATAGCTTATTGTATTCTACTTATTATACCTTTTTATTTGATACCAATGTTGAGGGTTTGTGAAGACAATGGTAATCCGCCCTCTTGAGATGGCCGCCTATGGCTCTAACGACATAGCTTATTGTATTCTACTTATTATACGTTTTCATTTGATACCAATGTTGAGGGCTTGTGAAGACAATGGTAATCCGCCCTCTTGAGATGGCCGCCATGGATCTAACGACATAGCTTATTGTATTCTACTTATTATACGTTTTCATTTAATACCAATGTTGAGGGTTGTGAAGACAATGGTAATCCCCCCTCTTGAGATGGCCGCCATGGATCTAACGACATAGCTTATTGTATTCTACTTATTATACGTTTTCATTTGATACCAATGTTGAGGGCTTGTGAAGACAATGGTAATCCGCCCTCTTGAGATGGCCGCCATGGATCTAACGACATAGCTTATTGTATTCTACTTATTATACGTTCTCATTTGATACCAATGTTGAGGGCTTGTGAAGACAATGGTAATCCGCCCTCTTGAGATGGCCGCCATGGATCTAACGACATAGCTTATTGTATTCTACTTATTATACGTTTTCATTTGATACCAATGTTGAGGGCTTGTGAAGACAATGGTAATCCGCCCTCTTGAGATGGCCGCCATGGATCTAACGACATAGCTTATTGTATTCTACTTATTATACGTTTTCATTTAATACCAATGTTGAGGGTTGTGAAGACAATGGTAATCCCCCCTCTTGAGATGGCCGCCATGGATCTAACGACATAGCTTATTGTATTCTACTTATTATACGTTTTCATTTGATACCAATGTTGAGGGCTGTGAAGACAATGGTATCCCCCCTTTTGAAATGGCCGCCATGGCTCTAACGACATAGCTTATTGTATTCTCCTTATTATACCTTTTCATTTGCAAACATCTGACAAAAGCCGCATGTACAAAACGGAACACAAACAAAAAATTTGAATTCGAGAGAAAACTCAATATTTATTGCTATCGGGAAAAACAAAAATGACTCCCTCCATCATAAAAGTTCAGGTAAATAACTAGTATACCTAACGTGATCTAACACCATAGTTGGGACTAACCACTCTTATATGAACGCTTTTTGTTAATCATCGAAATGATTGGTAATGCTAACTAGAGTAACTAGTAACGCCATCTCATTGATGGAGCAATTGAAATAACTTATAACGCCATCTGATGGAATACTTTTGAGTACCCACTTTTTATCAAATAATTAGACTGAGGAGAAAAAAAAAGTTCATTTCGAAATGTAAAAAATGTAAAAATAAAGAAAACGAAGACGGATAGGAAAAAAACTCATTGAATAATAAATTATTTATATTGTGGTTATCGGTTACAAAGGAAAAATTACTTATAGTGCTTATAAAAAGGTGGTAAATCGCATAAATTTTATAAAAAAACACTCTGCCATGTTTAGGCGTAAATAAGGCTTTAGGCCGTTTGCCAACATACCATTTCGAATTTTTCTCATTTCCCAGGGCACTTCGATATTCTAAAGTGTGCCAAAATACCAATTCAAACATTTCAAATGACAGTTACAGTTTTTGAGTAAAAATGGACGATAAATATTTGTGCTAGATTTAATAAATTTTTTTTAAAATTTTATTATCTTATGATTGTTTATTCTTTTTTTTATAAATAAATGATTGAGCTTTATCCTTGATTTCATTATTTTTTTAGATCCTTCCTGCTAAACTAAAAAATATACTAAAATGATGACTGCTTTCGAGTGTTTAAGACCAAAGAATTATAAAAATTGGTATGCAGTTATGTTATGTTTGACCCATGTCCATTTAGCTAAGCAATAAACGGGTTATTTTAAGTTATGTATTTTTGCATATTTCCTTTTTTCCATAATTTATTGTTATTTACTTGTTTGCTTGTTCAAATTTATTTAACGGCTACCCTTGATTAATAAAAACTGAAATGAGTTAAAATAATTTACTCATTTCCATAGACGCAAACCGTCGAAAATCAAATTAGTAGCTTGAAATGAGTTTTCCATACAAATTGACGGATGAATTGCTATTTTGGCACAGACCCAGTTGTTTGCCCTTACGAACTACCGCTTGCCTTGATATTTGTGCTCAAGATAAATAATTTAATTATTATGGATTTTTAACGTGGTTTGACTTATGGGGTTTCTCAAATACATATATTTTTGGCAAAGGGTAATATTGTATTCTACCTAAACTGTATAAAATAAAAATTAGACTCAGTACACCTCAAAAATGTATTCTAAAGGGAGTAGAAACATTAACTAAAGGGAGTAGAAACATTAACACAAATAAAGCCGGAATTACACTTTTGTGTTGTGGTGTGTCGTGGCGCTCTGTGTCGTGGATCTAATTCATATATTTTATATGGGGCTGATTACGTTATTATGGTGTGTTGTGGTGCAGTGCGTCCCGATTTGGCGTTGCTGATTGGGCACAGAGGGCCACGACACACCACAACACAAAAGTGTAATTCCGGCTTAAGATTATTTATTTCTATGAAAAAGAATGGTATAAAATAAATAAATAAAAAATAAAATTTATTCATCATTAGCGTCGTTCTCTGACAACTCAGAATCAGATATAGGCCACTGGTGAACTATATCTTTGTAGAATACTTGAATGTTTTCTTCATCTAAGATGTATTACATCAGGTTTTTAGATCTTCAATTTTTTTTCTTATTGATGGGGATTTTCTCTCTTTTATATACTAATTCATCACTCCCGAATAGAGGCAGTTTTTTTTATTGTTGTTTAGCCTACAAGTTTGACTGCACAACCCACTAATAAAAGGTTTGGTGATTACAACATCCCTATGTTTGAAAGAGTGTGAAAACTGCGAGATTTTAAAAGCTACTTTCTTAAGCGGCCCATACACTTTCAGTTTTACTGCGCAGTTTATCACGTGTGACGTCATGTCTGAGCGATAAATTGTCTGAACTGTGCGTTTGGAACTATTTTCATTCAGTCATTAGACCTGAGCTTCTGGACCCTCTTTTGGTCCGATAAACTGCGCAGGTCAGACAGTTTATCGTTCAGTTCTCTCAGTGCCGTACATTTTTGCCATTATTAAAATGATGTACTCAAATCAAAAAAACTGACGAGACTGAGAAAAAATCCCATACAACGAACTGACGAACCCACACACTTTCAGTTCAGTTTATTGTACAGTTTTTTTTACACAGTTAAACCGCGCAGCTAAAACTGAGAGTGTGTGGGGCGCTTTATACTCCCAGGGGGAAATTGAGTGCTCGAAAGACAATGAAAGAGCACTCCCATGGAGGCATGGGGTGCTCACTTTCCGCTCGCTCTTCATATATTTTTTAACATTAGATGTCCGCCTAGGCTAGCACTCCTTTTGAGCTCCCATAGGAGAACTCCTGCAACGATTTGGTTGGAGACAAAAAAAGAAGCTTTATAGAGTTTTTTTTAAATATCTACAGTAGAGCTATTCATGGAGGCCTGATATGTGAATAAACTCCGATGCCGAACAGCTTTTATTTTTGTTCATTTTTTGCAATTGCTTTTTCCATTCCAAGCGCGAATGTGGTTTTACCAAAGCAGACCCCAAACTAAATACTAACCAAGTCCAAAGCTGCTTCTCCTCCGTATCAAACGAGAGCCGGTCCATTGATTATGCTAATGCCTCATTTTATGGTCAACAAGATAATCGCCCGTTTTCTTCTTTCTATAAAATTTCTGAAAACTCCAGTAATGCTCCCTCGGGATCATATTTGGGAGCGATCAAAATTAGCTCCCCAGAGGAGCACTCCCAGTTTTTGCCGCTGGGCTTTGGAGCTTTACTCCCATTAATAACAAAACACGTTTGAAGAATGGACACGGATTAACCTGCGCTTATACTGAAAGTAAACGTCGAGCATGATCTTCGCCAGAGATGCGAACGTGTATTTGAGAAACCCCATAAGTCATAGGACTTATGGGTTTTCTCGAATAAACGAAAACTTTCGTACGGGCCAACTCCATGTAAAATGACCTGATTCGTGGGGCTTGGCTTCTAAAAGATGCGTCTACGTCTGAAGAATAGATTTTTACCGAAAACTCGGTTTCGACAAAAAAGTGACAATGGCTGTAAAATATGTTTTCTGGGTTCGCTAAAGGTTTATTTTTATGTAACTAAAACAGTTATACTTCGTGTAACGAAGCTGCAGTCCAAGCAGAAGAGGAATAATTTTAAATGGTCTCTTTCGTAGTTCGGAAGGAAGTTTGTTTCCGTTATATAGTTTTTGAGGAGTCAATGAACAACCGCCAGTGATTGTATTCAAAATTTAATAGGTTCATTAATCATTACTGCAGCAATGTTCTTACAATACACCAAATCATTTGCTTTAGAAAAGTAAGGATTCAATTCATGGTCTCGATGCTGATATTTGACCAGCCGTTTAATTTGTACCCCAAAGGCTCAGCCTGTTTTTTAGTTAAATTTCAATGCGTGTGCTTCTAGAAGTAATTGGTCCGTCGCCCTCTGCACCTACTTTATTGTCTTGAGTAGGAACCGACTCCTGACTTCATAGTCGATTTGGAGGCTTTGGCACAGGTAATTTGGCACTATAGGAGATTGGTCTGGTTGGTGATGACAGGTTTGGGTACTTGACGGTGTGTTTGGATTTGGCTGTGATACCTTTTATATCAGTCGAACAAAAATCACTTATATGACACCCTCGGAGCAAAAGCGGGTTAAAATAGCAAAGAGAGCGAAAACGGTTCGGTAATTTTTTTAGCGCAAAAAAGGAATATCGTCGCGTTCTTAGAGTAAAAATGGTATAACTAAACTTCAGCGCAAGAACGGTGTATCAAAAAACCGAGAGGAAAAGCGGGTTAACTTTTTATTCCGATTTTGCTCTTAATGAAAACTTATACGGCTTTTGCGCGCAAATAAAATTTGAACTCCTTTTGTTCTCAGTTTTCATTAAAAATGCTATTGCTTATGCTTTTACCAATAAAATCATAACCAAAGCATCAACCTTCTTTACTCGAATTTTCCATAACTCGAAGATTTTTTACAGTCCCTTACAATTCAAGTTAATGAGGTTCCACTATAGTTTTTGCATTTTTACAAGTTTTTTTTCATTTCTGATGTTAATTTTTGCAACAATAAAACATTTTTTTTATTTTTGAAATTTTCGTTTTTCATATTTTTCGAAATTATAGAATTTTTCACTTGGAATTATTAACGTACATTTTTACGATTGTTGTAATTTCTCATTTTTTATTACAATTGTTATACTTTGTCTCTAGTTCTAGTTTGTCCACTTTCTGAAATTTTATCTTTAATTTTAGGGTAAATATTCTACATTTTTTCCGTTTTGTCATCTATTTTTGTATGGCCTTAATTTCTAAAAAAATTGCTATTTTTCTATAATTTTTGGATTTAACACTTACAGTTTCAAAATGATTGCCCTTTTCATTTTAATATTTAAGTTTGCATTTTTGGCAATAATATCTGCAGTTTTTGACTTTGATGTTTGCAATTTTTGAAATGTAGTTAAAAATTTGGATTTTTTGAAAAAATTGAACCTTTTTTCTACTACTACTATTACGTAAAAAAATGTAAATTGAAAAAATTCATAAAATGCAAACATTACAAAAATTAAGGTTAGTAATAATAGTACAGTACAGGTAAATGAAGCCGAAAAAGCGAAATAGCGGAAATAATTAGATACATGCTGAAAATTGGCAGAGAGGTTTCTTATAGGGTTCTTAATAAGGGGTTATAAAGTCTACTAATTTTCCACCCCTCAAAATGGGTATTTTTGCATTAATCTGCAATTTTGTTAGTAAAAGGATAAAAATGGGTACAGATCTTCCTTTTAGGGTTCTCAATAAGAGGTATTAAAGTTAACCGATTTTCCACCTTGGGAAACCCCACCTTTTGTGTTTTGCTCCCAAAATGGATATTTTTTGATATTTCTGCAATATTTTTGCAATATTGCTTAATATCTTTTTGTTTTTTTTTCAATTTTAAGTACCTAAAATATCTCATATCTTATGAAAAAAAGAAGATTTTCGTTTTTTTTTGGTTTTGGCCGAAAGTCATGGAGAAAAAGGTATGATGGAAATGTCAGACAAAAGAACCCCGCACCGAATTTTCTTGAAATTTTGCAGAATGATAGTTCTCAACATGTAGATCAAAAGTCTCTATGGGCACAGTCTCAAAACTTTTTTTAGAGTTTTACATATCACCCTGTATTTTTGTAACCCTATGACATATTTTCATGAATAAGGTAACCGCGTACGCATCATACTCCCACCTATCTAAAACTGTAAAAATCAAGGTTCTAACCTATCAACTTCACGAGTAATGAGTCATCAAAATCAAAATTTCGTTTTTTTAACTAAAATTTGAACTAAAGCCACCTTTTTCCATAAAATACCTAATTAACTATTTTTTTTTTGCAAAATTGGAAATCTTGGACAATTTCCTATCAATAATGTTTGGATAATTTTTATGCTACGACCTTTACTTTTGGAGTTATAAGCAATTTTAATGCTAAAATTGGCTCTATTTCGTACTTTTTTAGTACTTTTTCACCTAAGCTTTGCCAAAAAGTACCAAATAAGCATGAAGAAGTACAAAAGGCTGGTGAAATTTTATTCTTATAAAACTGGAAAGCATTCATTGAATGAACAAAGATATAATGCATTTAAACAGTCACTTCGGAAAGAAAAGCAAAGTTTCGCTCATTTAGGGCATACCAACAGGTACCCCTAAGGGTTTCCCGAGGTGGAAAATCGCCAGACTTTAATAGTCTTATTAAGAACCCTAAAAGAAGATCTCTGGCCCTTTTCAGCCTTTCACTAAAAAATTGCAGAAAAATCGAAAAATACCCATTTTGAGGTCTAAAACCCCCTAAAAGAGAGCTTCCCTGGGTGGAAAATTAGTAGACTTTATAACCCCTTATTAAGAACAAATTTCAGCCTGTACCTAATTTTTTCCCCTATTTTTCCTATTTTACCTGTTACGATAAAAGATAAAAATAACGAAAATTTATGTCAGAAATGCAAAAATCCCCAAATAAGTAGTCAAATCTGAGAAAATGGCAAAAACATAAAACTTATCATAAGTACATTACAAACACTTCAAACATACAAAGAATTTATGTTACAAACGCGGAAATTCCAAAAAATTCAAAATTATGAATTCAGTTTCAGTTCAGTCTAGTAAAGTTAAGAAAATGTTGTCTAAATATAGATTTCCAAGTAATAGTGTAAGCAACTGCGGTATAAATATATCGTTGGTATAGCATAGGGCAAATCAAAATCACATATAGTACATATGAAGTAAAAAAGAAATGTAGCTATTAGTCCGTTCAAATTAGTCAAAAAAGCGCTATTTTTCAGAAATTTTTCCCACAGCTATGAGACCGGTGCCAAATGAAGGATTTCGGTCTTCTAAACAAGATTTTCACAACCCGCAGTTCGAAAAAAGGGTTGTTTTTGAGAAATATACAAATACATGATGGTTTTCGCCTTTTTTCTATTTTGAGGAGAAACTATGCATTTTGGTGAAAATATCAATAGAGCAAAGTTGTAGGCCGTAAAATTACCTACAAATTTTGTCTGAACTGTTTTTTTGAATTCCGTGTAGTTTCGCGGCTAGAGGCCGTTTTGCGTCAGATTTTGCGGGTATATTTAAAAGCAGCGCTTTTTAGTGTGTACGAAAGTAATACGTCAAGAGTGCGGTCAAAAACAAAGGCAAGGAAAAGTCACTGCCACCGCACAATTCCGAATTAAGATCAACGGTGATGACGTATTTGATGAGCTTTGTTTGCTTGAGACCGCGCTACCTGCATTGCTGGAAAGTAGCACACAAAGTTCACAAAAAAGGCATTTTTGATAATTAATGATGCACCAAATTTGAGAAAAATTGTTCAGACAACTTTTGCCATACCAACCAGCAATGCTTATGTTGAGCGAATTTTCAGAATTATGAACAATTTGTGGAATCATGATCGAAATCGTCTGTCAACCGAAATGGAGGCCGGCAATTCCGTCCCGTCGAGCTGGCAACCCTACATGTGACAGAAACAGTGTTACCAGTGGTATTTTTCGGGAGTAAATGTGAATTTCTTCGTAATAATAAGGGTGTTAAAAGTTTGAATAAGCAACTAAACAATATTAATACATTTCATTATGAAATAGATATGAATTTCTTGTTAAGCTTTCTTCTGTTAAGGTCGTTTAATCTTTTTTGTTACTATTATATAAAATTTGTGTGTTATTGACTTGCAGAGAATGTACGGCTGTAAAAAAATAACAAAAAATAACACTAACGAGCATCACCTGGCTACAAGCACGACTTACAAATCCACTTTTATCTTCCATTTTTATCTAATCCGAGGGCTGCATTGTAGAATCCCCAAAGACAACTTGTTGCCGGCTGACGTCTTGATGGTGGGACCATCGCCACCACGCAGCGCCAGGGCAGAGGTATACTAACACGTGGAGCCTCTCGATGGTTATCCCCCAATCAATTCCTTCTAGTCTACAAATCAAGCAAAAAAACCGACAGCATTGGCGAAGTCTCTTTGTATATGTATTTTTGTATAGTAGTGCTCTCAAACGAAACAAGATATCGAGACTTCCTTGCATATTAAAGGCGACTTTGCTTTTTATTTTCAATTTTGAATAATGCCAAGCAAATTATTAATATCTTCCAATATATTTAACAAAGACAAAAAAACGCAAATCTTATAAACAAGATCTGGATCGGAAATGAATCCACAAATTTAAAATTTTTTAATCAAAATTAAAATAAACAAAAAAGAAATTTTCGTTTTGTTCTTCTAAAAATCGATGAATTTTAATTTATTTATCTCTTCGCCTGCTTTTGTTTATAAATATTTTGAGGTTATTCATATGAATATTCGAATTTTCTCTCTTTCTCTATAAAAACCGGGTATTTGTTCTTCAGTCCATGAATTAAGGCAAATTTTATGTTTATTTTTATTGTGAAATAATAAATCTTAAAGATAATTTTTTATAATTTTTCGATGTTGGATGTGACTATAAACACAGGTGTCGAACTCTTAACCAAGAGTGGATCAATGAATCAGTTTCTTTCTATAGGTTGAATCATTTGTCGTATTTGTGGTTATAACAAGGTTTTTTCTCATTACGTAGTTTAACAAACTAAAGATGATTCTTAAAAGTCATCTTATGTGCAATTGGATTTGTGGAATTATTTTCGGTTTGGTATTTCACTTTCTTTATACGATTACTTTTTACAAGTTCTATATTTGCTAATCTTTTTAATTTATTTATTCGCTTCTACTTATTCTATTGTGACGATGATTTGCCGTTATTTCGACGAGCTGAAAAGAAGGTGAGATTTTATGTTTTTTTCTATATCTCCATCTAACATCAATACACAATACAATCGCTTTCTAAAAAATCAAAAGTTTATCATTGGTTTTTAGCCTAACGATTAATTTAACTCAACAGTTTAAATGAAACTTATTAAAATGGGTCCGAAAATCGGAAATAAACATTTTTAATATAGTTTTAGTTTTCAAGGTCACTAAAGTGTTTTTTCATTCTTTTCACCTGCATTCGTGGAGTTTTTTCTTGCGGGAAATGTCCCGAAAAAATTATATTTACTTGAAGGTGGCAATCGAAATGTATTAACGTCAACACGATCTCAAAGAAACCACCAAAGATTATGAAAACCAAAATAATGAAATTGATTGTGGAACATATGCAATGTACTTTGCAAGATTATTATGTAATAATAGAGAACTTCGAAAGACAACAATCAGACTTTTCTTTTCATTCAAATCAAATGGATACCCCCTTGCCTAAATAGGAGCTTGCGCCTTAAAACGAAGTAAACATTGGACTGGTCATCCAGGTTTAGGGTTGGGTGGCAGTCTGAAACCTACCACAGTAAAAAGCCTTTTATTCTTCTTCTTCCTCAATGACGCTGCAGTCCTTTAAGAAGTCTCTTGTTCCGGTCGCCTCTACGTCTTGCCAGCTCTCTCCAGTTTGTTATATGAAGTTTCTGCATATTTTCTAGCACGTCCTCCATCAACCTATATCTTGGTCGTCCTACGCTTCTTTTCCTGATGGTCTACCATTGAAAATATTGGCTAGCATTTTTTCTTTGAAAACCATCGTAGATCAGTCAATTTTATACATTATGTGTGACTTGACTACTATATTTATTTCGTCATACATTCCTCCAAGTTCTTCGTTTGTTCTAATGCGCCATTCGTTTTAGTTAGCTCTTACAGAACTAAATATTCTTCTTAGGATTTTCCTCTCGTAGATTTTGAGCTAATGCTCTGTATGTTTGGTCAATGTCCGATCCTCAGACCCGTAACATAGAACTGGGCGGATTACAGGGTGTTTCAGACTAAGATGCTAATCCATTAAGGGGTGATTCCTGGGTATATTTGGAGAAAAAAATTGTTCGAAAGAAGAAATAAGTGTGCCTCCACGGCAACATTTCTCCCGCAATACAAGACACCCGCTCGGCTTCACACAGTTTACAGCCCTTATGCTCGTGCACACTCCGGTTTAGAAATTTGTTTATAACAAGAACAACTCGACTGTGGAACAACCTTCGACAGTCAGTATTCGTGAACTCATACAATACCCAAGAGTTCAAACGCAAGGTTCATCGCCATCTCATCCAACAGCCCCCCCCTGTCCAACTCCTCTAATCTATCCTATCTTTCGCTGTATCCTTCGAGCTATGCTTACTACTAGACATTGCACCATGACGTGTACAACATTGCGGACTGATAGTACTGGTAGCAGACTACGACATAACAAAAGGGGGCTATCGGGAATATCCACTAAGATACAGGGTGTTTACAAAAAAACGTTTGGCAAGTTTTTAATTTACTTAAAATTTAATAACTCTTAGGTATACCAATTACCTGACTAAAAATAAAAAACGGCCTTGTAAAGGGCGAACACCGGCCGCTTGGCTTTTTAAGGGGCATATGAGGCCGTAGAGTTTTTAACCATTTTTAATGGGATCACATACGGCCTTGCGACGGCCAAATTTGACCAAAAGATTTAAAAGGCCAAGTACTGAGCTGTAGAAACGGGCATTCGACGGGAAATTTGAGCCAAAAAAAGAATCTGCACCAAATGTGTTGTTGAATGTGTTTTATGGGAACTTCATCATTTTCATTATGTACAATAGTTCTTTCGATTTATCCTACTTAAAGATGTCGATGCACAAGAAAAACGAGCTCGCCAGTCGTCGGTCGGTTTGTTGTACGTCAAGTGTGTGGTACGTGTTGATTTATAATTTAGTGGGAAATTTTGTTATTTAACGGCTTGAAAAAAAAACACAACCGAAAAAAAATCAAACATTTAATTGCAGTGAAATATATTTTCTTATAGGAGGGCGAATATCCACGTTGCTGCCACTGTATCACCGTCGTATACCCGTAATAGCAACCGTATGGCCGCCGTACCACCGTCGTATGACCGTTTTTGGAACTGTAAGGCCGTTGTATCACCGTCAGTCGTCCCCTGTACGGCCGTACTGTCCTGCAACGAGCCTTCTGTTAACCGCCAGATGGCCGAGGACTATGTTTCAATCACAGTCGGTATTTGCCCGTTCTAAGGCCATCATTTATTTTTACTCGGGATGTGACCTATTTTTCATCACTAGTTACATGGTAAAAAATTTCTGTGGTAATTTTACAAAAAAAATACACAAGCAGTTTTGTAAATTTGTAATATATATTATTAATATTCCTAATCTACTTTACGCAGTTTTACCAACTGTGTAGTAAAGTAGTACTTCAGAGTTTTGGAAATTTCCAAATTTTTTGTGTTGTAACTTTTTACCAGAGAGAGGAACAGGGAAAAACGTATACCTAAAGATTCCCGCTCTATGCCAATGTGCTTGGCCCTGCTTGAAATATTTTCAACCGCCAAATTTTATTCCTTGTTTACCCACAATATCAAAAAATAGCGTTTTGCTCACCATGACATGTTAAGCATGTCCGGAAGGCAATGTCTATCAAAATTCTTGGCTGTTAAAAAGACTACCCAGACCCTGACCAAAGTCAAAGGTCTGGCCTTAACTTAAAACAATTTGGTGTATATGCTTAGTATTCCATTGTTGCCTGTGAATTATATCCATGAGAGGAAAAATTTAAACCTTACATTCCAATAACCAATTTGTAATTTTACTGAAAATATATGTTCTAAAATTACGCCTCTACTGTAAAATTACAATACAAAGTGTAAGGATTTTTTTAGTACATAACATTGATAAATATACTAAGAAATTTGGTAATTTTCCTACATAAACGATTTAGAAAAATATTCACAACTTTGTGTAAAATATAGGTCACATTCATGTAATAAACATTTACGTTATTCAGTATTGGAGATTCTCAATTTCTTTATGTGAAGTGTCAACTAAGAGTCTAATACTCAGGTATCAAGAATGAACAGCGAGGCTGAGTGGAAGAATAAATAAATCGCAGAAGGCGGCGAAGCGAAGTTTTGTTTTTTTGAAATTAATAAAATCTAGGCATTAATTGACATACATTGACAAATTACAGGCGGTTTTTAATTATTATAATTATTGTTATATTGTTTAAATTAAACTTGGAAATTAATCTTCTTTTATTAAATTTCATGTCCATCCTGACAGAAGTTACAAAATTTATAGTAAAATTACAATAATTGTGTAGTAAATTAGTATTTCATATCACGATATGTAATTTTACTGTACATTTGCACTGTGAATTTACATATTTTTTTACAGTGTATGAGACGTTTCAGAAAAAGGTCGATTCATCGTATCGCAGATATTGGCCCCTATTGTGATTGTCGAGTCGATAGTCGATTTTAAAATGATGGCTGAATCGGTATTGCGAATGTCGATAAAGCGAATAATTTGTCGATTTTATCGACATTTAGAGTCGATAACTATGTTTTTCCTGCCTGCTTATAATTCAAGTTGATTTTTTCAATTTCTGTCAATTTTTGTGAATTGTTTTGTGTAAATTAAGTAAATGAAATGTAAAAATAAACAAGTGATAACAAATAAAAAGCAGTTCGAGAGATTGGTGGACATAATGAAGGAGAACACAGACATTGCAAAAGCATATACAAAATGCGGAGGCGATGGGAAAAAATACGGAGGACCTTAACTGCTTAGGCCCTCCAACAAGGAACGCCAATGGCTGGAAGTATAAAATTAAAAAGAAGGAAATGGAAAACAAAACCGAAATGAAGGCGACAGGTGGCGGTAGAATTATATTGCACTATTTTACACCTTTAGAGGAGGAC
Organism: Thereva nobilitata; assembly: GCA_963855945.1. Classification (NCBI taxonomy): domain Eukaryota; kingdom Metazoa; phylum Arthropoda; class Insecta; order Diptera; family Therevidae; genus Thereva; species Thereva nobilitata. The sequence continues at coordinate 126,924,981 of OY979695.1, forward strand.
GTTATCGTTTTACTGAATATAGAGTGCTGTAAATCCACCGGGCCGTGGTGGATGTAATTTAGAGTCTATTTCTCTTAGCAAGTCAGCAAAAGCTTGTTTATTTAATCTAAATAAATGCATAAAATTGACAAATCCGTTGATATCATTTTCTTTTCGTAAATAAAAATATTTAAAAAAAAAATTTTCATAAATATTTCAAAATTGAAGTAATTCAGCTGATTCTATAAATGTCAACATTATAAAAATTCACAATAACATCACCTAAACCCAGATTTTATATGGCAGTTCTGTTTGTTCAAGTCGATCCTCTTACGCAATACAAAATCAAAATCGCCTCGACTAGAGATTGTCGAGTCGATTGCTAGTCGACCCGACAACCACAATAGGGGTGATTAATTCGGTCTATCAGGTTTTTTGAGCACAACTCCTTAGGAACCGATGCATACATCGAGCTTCTTTTGCATCCAACTTTTGCATCGAGCTTCTTTTTCATCCAAATGGTTCAAAACAGTTTTGTGGTCAATGCCTAGATCTGTAGGAATATAGGCTGGAATTTTTCAAGAATTTCATCAGCTTCTTCATGGATTGGAAAACCTGAGGTTTTCACATGGTAATTACAAGAATGAATCGAGATTTTGCAGGTATTGATAAATTGTCTTTATCATACACATCACAAATCTTTTCAGAAGTATGCGGAGCGTTCTTCCTTTTGTCATAATTATATTGCAAATTATACCGAGACTTTTCATTATTTTTCTGCATTTTGAAACGCAAACAACTTTCCAACCAATTTCGATGTTTACACTCAAAGTTATACTTGAACTGTCACGTCTGTCAAACGCGGGTTTAGTGGTGTCGCTGCGATCAGTGGCTCGTGACTTATCTGCTATCGGGGAAATCGCCACGAACTTTTTCCTATTTGCATAAAATTCAAAATCAAAACCGTCATACGGCAATAAACAGACAAAACTTGCTATCATTGTATTTTACAATTAAAATTCTTTATTAATGGTAGGTAGATAGGTACGTAGGTGTAGGGCTGCCTCCAGTGCAACCGGACAGGAGCGTTTCCAGCCAACTGGCTTAGGGGGGGTAATTTTAAAAAAAGAAAAAACTTAAATATTTTTTTATTCCATAAATACAAAACGATTGTCTTAAATTATATACAACTAGCTGGAACCCATATAAATCCCACATTTCCGCTTCTCCTTACCATCTCACCAAAAAAACCTTGTTGATCCATTCTGAACCGATTGCTTAGAGAGCTTCAGGATACACTATGTTCAATGTTTTTCCATTTGTAGTTAGAATGTCAAGATTTTCCGATTTTACAACTCTTGAACAACCTACATACAGTTAACCGGGAAATGACACTTAGTTGGCAAAATTCGTCCGGTATATTGGTCCGACAATTTTGAATTTATAAGTTTTGATTATAAATTCGTTATTTGCTACCTTAAGAAACCCCAGTCACCGATTTTCATTGGGATCGGAACACAATTTGAAAATTCGTCGGCCATTTTTAATTTATAAGTTTTGACCAAAAATTTGTTATTTGCGACGTTATAAACCCCTAGATATCCACTTTAATTGGAATCGGAACAAATCTAACAAAATTCGTCCGCCATATTGGTATGGCCATTTTGAATTTATAATTTCTGATCATAAATTCATTATTTGTTACCTTAAAAAATTTCAGATACCGATTTTTATTGGAATCGGAACACAATTTGCAAATTCGTCGACCATCTTGATTTTATAATTTTTGACTGCAAATACGTTATTTGCGACCTTAAAACCCTCTAGATACCCACTTTCATTGGAATCGGAATAAAATTGGCAAATTCAACCATATTTCTGCTTCCATTTTGAATTTCGGTCATATACGAGTATACCCCATGTTACTCGCAGATAATAGAGCTTCTATTGGCGACAGAATTTTTAAAATCGGTTCGGTAGTTTTTGAGTTTATCCGGAACAAACAAACAATCAAATCTTTTCTCTTTATATAATAGTATAGATAGGCAAAGGAAGCAAATGAACCCATATATTTATGTATATTGATTTGATAAAACATATTACATAAATTTTCTTTCCTACTTTTTAGTCTATTATATGTTTTTCGCCATTTTGTGATGGCCGCCATATTAGAATCAAAATGACGTCAGCAAGATTACTGCATTACAATCGTCATACCCTTTCATTTGATACCCATTCTGAGAGGGTTTGTGAGGAAAAAAGTAATCCGCTATTTTGAATTTGGAATGACGCGAAACAACTAATTGTATTCTATCTCTCATGCCCTTCCATTTGATGCCCATGTCGGTGGGTCGGGGAACACAATTGCAAAAATCGGGCGCCATTTTGGAACCGGTTCTTGATTTTTTTACAAAATGGTCAGATATTCAAGCAAACACAGACCAAAAATCTTCTGAAAAGATCATTCAAATTTGTGTGCCCTCCCCATCGTCCTCTCTCACCCTCTTCTTCATAAACCACTTTGCAGCCGACTCTTGTCGTGTCGTGTGTACGCTCGTGTGGAATCAGCCAAAGCGTGCCATATTAGCGGGAGTCTCGGGTATCGATCCCTTCCACGACTCTCCAGCAGTTTCGGAAAAATTCACCGTCATATATCGCCGACTAGATTCACCATAAAGGCCGTATCAGAACCTAAAAATATGCAGCGTGCAGCAGCAGCACCAGAGCAACATGCTGCAGTCGGTATCAGATCCTAGTCTTTTCCGCTGTGCAGCGCACTTTTTATTTGATAGCTAAACCTCAAATTAAAAATTTAAAAATTGCACTAGTTCTACCAATTATTACTCCATGTCCTTTTAAATAATTTAAAACAAAAAATCCCGCGTCTCCTTGTTTAAAATCACTTGCCGCATTACGAAGTGTCAAAAGTGCTGCATATATATGCAGCAAAATTAGGATTTGAGATGAAAATGCAGCACGCTGGTCTGGTGCTGCTTTGCTTGTCATTTTACCAGCCTCAGCCAATAGAAACACTTGTCGTTGCAGCGCTGCAGAGGTTCTGATACGGCCTTAACTTATCTTGTATGTTTGAAATTGTGGTAATTTTTAAGAATAAAAATAAATAAGCGAACGAAAATTCTTAGGGGGGTAATTACCCAATTACCCCCCTCTGAAACCGCCCCTGCAACCGGAGGACCAATTAGCACTTCGGCGCGCCGTTTTGTTGCCACAGCTCGTGTACTTGGGTTCAGTGGTTGTTTGGTAGGGTGTGACGAATGCCTAAAGCTATCCTGCGGAATTTAGGAAGTGATCTGATCACGGGACTGGAGATTTTTTTAACTCTTCCAAAACGTAACTGGCTAGTGTGCACTGCCTGGCTTTAGCTAAAGCCAGGCATTTACGCAGTGTTTCTCTCTTGTTCATCTCCCCCTGCTGCGGCAACAGACGTTGTATGAATCGGAATAAAATTGGCAAATTCAACCATATTTCTGCTTCCATTTTGAATTTCGGTCATATACGAGTATACCCCATGTTACTCGCAGATAATAGAGCTTCTATTGGCGACAGAATTTTTAAAATCGGTTCGGTAGTTTTTGAGTTTATCCGGAACAAACAAACAATCAAATCTTTTCTCTTTATATAATAGTATAGATAGGCAAAGGAAGCAAATGAACCCATATATTTATGTATATTGATTTGATAAAACATATTACATAAATTTTCTTTCCTACTTTTTAGTCTATTATATGTTTTTCGCCATTTTGTGATGGCCGCCATATTAGAATCAAAATGACGTCAGCAAGATTACTGCATTACAATCGTCATACCCTTTCATTTGATACCCATTCTGAGAGGGTTTGTGAGGAAAAAAGTAATCCGCTATTTTGAATTTGGAATGACGCGAAACAACTAATTGTATTCTATCTCTCATGCCCTTCCATTTGATGCCCATGTCGGTGGGTCGGGGAACACAATTGCAAAAATCGGGCGCCATTTTGGAACCGGTTCTTGATTTTTTTACAAAATGGTCAGATATTCAAGCAAACACAGACCAAAAATCTTCTGAAAAGATCATTCAAATTTGTGTGCCCTCCCCATCGTCCTCTCTCACCCTCTTCTTCATAAACCACTTTGCAGCCGACTCTTGTCGTGTCGTGTGTACGCTCGTGTGGAATCAGCCAAAGCGTGCCATATTAGCGGGAGTCTCGGGTATCGATCCCTTCCACGACTCTCCAGCAGTTTCGGAAAAATTCACCGTCATATATCGCCGACTAGATTCACCATAAAGGCCGTATCAGAACCTAAAAATATGCAGCGTGCAGCAGCAGCACCAGAGCAACATGCTGCAGTCGGTATCAGATCCTAGTCTTTTCCGCTGTGCAGCGCACTTTTTATTTGATAGCTAAACCTCAAATTAAAAATTTAAAAATTGCACTAGTTCTACCAATTATTACTCCATGTCCTTTTAAATAATTTAAAACAAAAAATCCCGCGTCTCCTTGTTTAAAATCACTTGCCGCATTACGAAGTGTCAAAAGTGCTGCATATATATGCAGCAAAATTAGGATTTGAGATGAAAATGCAGCACGCTGGTCTGGTGCTGCTTTGCTTGTCATTTTACCAGCCTCAGCCAATAGAAACACTTGTCGTTGCAGCGCTGCAGAGGTTCTGATACGGCCTTAACTTATCTTGTATGTTTGAAATTGTGGTAATTTTTAAGAATAAAAATAAATAAGCGAACGAAAATTCTTAGGGGGGTAATTACCCAATTACCCCCCTCTGAAACCGCCCCTGCAACCGGAGGACCAATTAGCACTTCGGCGCGCCGTTTTGTTGCCACAGCTCGTGTACTTGGGTTCAGTGGTTGTTTGGTAGGGTGTGACGAATGCCTAAAGCTATCCTGCGGAATTTAGGAAGTGATCTGATCACGGGACTGGAGATTTTTTTAACTCTTCCAAAACGTAACTGGCTAGTGTGCACTGCCTGGCTTTAGCTAAAGCCAGGCATTTACGCAGTGTTTCTCTCTTGTTCATCTCCCCCTGCTGCGGCAACAGACGTTGTATGAGATGCCCAACTTGGCAGCATGGTATCCTATAGGCCCTTCTGATGGTAGGAATGAGCAAAGTATTCTGCAGTCGTGTTCGCTTCAGATTCTTTCCTGTTTCTCAAACTCAACCTGCCGCTTCGGCCATTCAAACAATAAAAAAATTACATATCTTGTTAAATATTGCATCATAAAGAGCCTATTTTGAAGGCTATAAAAATAAAGTGCTAGCAAATAAACAATGGCTCTACATTTTATTTAATAATTTTAAATGGATGTAAACGCTTTTTTGTGTAATGTTATTTAAAAAACTTCATTTTAGTTCAGTGGTGGAAAAATATAACTAATTAAAACACCTTAAAACCAATCGTCTTACCGGCAATATTGAAGACTATGCAAATCCAATTGTGTATTGAAGGTATGGGTAAAAGTACAAAAAAATTAATTGTTCGATTGTGCAGAAATGGTCTTCAAAAATTACACGTTTTTCGGTCAATAAAACAGAGTCACCAGTGCGTGTCTGAAAAGGCATTGCACAAACCTGAGAAATGTAATTCGACGGCGAGACCAAGGTTACACTCTAAATAATTTGGATACCATTCAACTGCCCACATTCTCATGTAAGTATTGGTACGAATAAAATTGTAAAAATATGTTCCTCTATAATTCAAAAAGAATTATTTAAAAAGATTCACCTGAGTTAGAAACTTGACCTGGCGCTGCTCTTCAGCGCGTTATACACAGTGTCAACCAGTTTCCGGGCGGAGAAGATTAATTGCTTAGTAACTCTGAATGACTGTCTCCGTATGGTAATAAGTAGTTCAAGCCAAGGTTAAAAAGGTCAAAAATGTGCAACTTTTTATTTAAATTTACTGCAAAACTGTTATTAAATCAAGAAAATTAAAAACACCCGCTGGGACGTGGGTTGGGAGCGCTTTAAATACCGCAATGTACGTGATTAACAACTACTACTCCTACTACATTTAATAATTTAATCACGTGCTTAAAATTATTGAACTTGAACCGAATTAGATTCTTTCGCTAGCTCGACCTTAACGGCTATTTCGCTGCAGCTTCGGCATCTAGATAAGTTTATTGACTGATAGAATCTGTCGAGCCGCAGGCGTCGAAGACTATCATAAAGATTTGTTTGGATTGACCAATTAGATACAGACTCGAAGCGGGCATAACTCTTTCAGGTTACACAATAATCTAACGGCAGTTGTAGCTGTGAAAAGAAATAACACAAAGATTAACAACAGACATAAGTCGCTAGGTGAGTAGGTCTTAGCTATTCTTGAGGGTATCACGTTCTTGGGGCCAGCGGCGAATTTGGCCGTGAAAATGAAACATCAATCAAGGTATCGCCAACGACTTTTCACTTTGAAATTTCATAGTACATACAACAAAACTTGCACAAAAAGTCCACTCACGGTTCGACATATGAAACTGGAGCATAAAGCAATTAGATGCTATGACTTGGTGAATTTTTTGTCAATAAGTTTGCATAGGGATCGGGAATTGGTTTGTCGCCTCCTATAGATTGGGCCAATGAGGAAATAATCAAGGGAATGCATTTAAGAATTTAATTTAACGGACTTGAAAACGAGATGAGATAACAATGCAAAATGTTAATGCGGCTTTGATTTAGATTTTGATAAACTAGTGCGGATATCTAACAAATATAAATCGTGAACGGTCTGAGCATGAGATGTTAAAACTTGATGTCGAGAAAATTTGCAAAATCAGATTTCGTTTATAAAGCGCACATTGGCGTTTGATTAAGAATCAATAGCGATGTAATTATACATTAGATCGCCACTATTGTTAAGAAAAATTTAGCAAAAAAAATCTTTTGTTAACTAGATAATATAAAGGACACTAGATAATATAAAGGTTTTGATTGAATCTTTTAATGGTCTTTCTATAAAAAAACTATGTATTAAGGACGTCCAAAGCTCTTGGAAATCTTGGAAGGGAATAAAGAGAATTATTTAATTACATATTGTGCATTTAATCACTGTTGTGCCCGTGTCCGTCACGGAAGTTAAAGGGAACATATGTCAGGAAGTATATGCATTGGCGTAGCTAGGCAGGTTTCCTAGGGTGGGGAGCTTGCCAGTTGATCAGCAACCAGAAGATTTCAATTTCGCTAATTCGATTAGAGATCAACTAACTTTTTAGTAGAATTGACAAATTTTGGAAGTAACGAAACGATTTAATGAGAGATATTTATGATGCCTCGTAATAAGGGATTTCATTAACTCTACTCGTGCATTTTTTCTTAATGTTGGGTATCTAATAGGAAAAGTATTTTTTAGCCTAATTTGAGGTCGCTGAAAACGAAAATGACACTCATTTATTTTTCCAAAGAACCGTTATCGAGAAATTAGCAAAACGGCTTTTTTCCAGTAATTGCCAGATTCTCGAGAACCAGGAGTCCAGCTTAGCTTAAAAAATGCACTCTTTTACGCAGAATACTCCCACCTATCTAAAACTGTAAAAGTTAAGGTTCTACGCTATCAACTTCCAGAGTAATGAGTCATCAAAGTCAAAATTTTGATTTTTTTTAACAAAAATATCAACTGCAACTACCCTTTTCTCCAAAAATACGTAGTTAACCAATATTTTTTTTCCAAAATTAGAAAGCTTGGACAATTTCCTAATAATGTCGGGACAATTTTTATGTTACGGTTTGTAAACTAGTGTTATTTAACTTAACACAACTCCTATACCTAATATTAAACAAGTCTACTCTTCAAGACTGATTTTTATATACAATGAATTCTCTCGGTTTGAATGCTGTTAATGCCCTTCCCACATATTATAAATGTAGGTCACCCTCCTTGCTTGACGTGTTTCTTACCAACGATCAAAACCAAATATCTCCCCCAGTTATCTGGATCATGACATTTTGTTCATATGTCATAGTTTTAACGTAGATCCTCCACCTACGACAACCCGTACTTATCGGTATTTCTCCAATATTGACCAGACTCGTCTCATTCATAGGTGTGATTGTCTACCATGGTCTAACTTCTTCAATATGTCTGACGTCGATGACAAAATTTCCGAATTTAATAGGTTGTTTCATGATCTTTATGCGGAGTTTGTACCTCTGAGAAGCAAAACTATTTCAGCAAAATCCAAACCGTGGTTTACAGCGGAAATTAAATAGCTTATAGTTGAAAGGGAGTTTCTTTACTATTGGTTCCTTAAAGTGAAAAGTAAGGCTGCTAAAAAGTCCTTTAAACGTATTAGGAATTTATTTGTCGCAAAAATCAAGGAAGCCAAAAGAAATTTTTACGCACGTAAACTTAATCCCTCTCTTCCTTCGAAACAGTCTGGAGCAACTTGCGGCAAGTGGGTGTCCATTCTAAGAATGAATCTGTGACGCACAACATCTGTCCTGACACCCTTAACAGATATTTTATATCTAACCAAGCTATTACCAGCTTCTTCCGATAGGTTCTGCTTTCGTTGCGTTGACTCTCTCGAAGTAATCTCTGCTTTGAAATCAATCAAATCCAATGCGACTGGTAGCGATTACATTTCGCCTAGGTTCCTAAAAATGCTCATTCCTCGGCTATTGCCTATTTTAACTCACATTCTCAACTCCTGCCTCACGGTGTCAAAGTTTCCTTCAACTTGGAAGCATGCTTCAATCATACCCATCCCCAAGTGCCCTTCTCCTACCAGTCCCTCCGATTTTCGGCCTATCAGTATTCTTCCATTTCTGGCTAAGGTCCTTGAAAAGTTGATAGCTACTCAAATAATTGCGTATTGTAAGCGTCTCAAACTTTTAAATTTATGGCAATCTGGCTTTCGCAAACATCACAGCTGCGAAACTGCGCTTCTTAAAGTCACAACTGATATTCACAATTCCCTTGATAAACATGACATTTGTTGTCTGCTGCTCGACTTCTCATAAGCTTTCGATAGCGTTAATCACGCCCTGCTTCTGCGAAAACTGACCTCACAAACAAATTTTTTTCTTTCTGCTCTTAAACTTTTGCAAAGTTTCTTATCTAACCGGTCTCAAAAGGTTAAACTAGGTGGCTCTAGTTCCTCAAGTGCCCTACTCCATGCTGGCGTTCCCCAAGGCTCCATTCTTGGGCCACTTTTATTCAGTATTTTTATTAACGATCTTCCCTTTGTAGTAAAATATTCTAAGATTCATATGCATGCGGATGCATGTCCTTTTCATCTTTCCCTCTCTCGAATCTTCTTGCGCCCATAAATTTGAAGTAGCGTTTAACGATTGTGTACGTTTTGTTTTCAATTTACGCCGTTTTGACCACATTTCACCCTACTCGAACTCCGTTTTGGGCTGCTCTCTAAGTGACTATCGTGAGAATAGGCTTCTACGACTGCTTCACGATCGATACCCTACACGAGCGCAAACCTCCATACCTCAACCAGTTTGTCCAGCTTTCGCAACCCCTCAGAAATAATAATTTAATAATTCCGCGTTTTCGCACGTTAATTGGTCAGCGTTCTTTCTTTGACGGTGATTACACTGTTCGTTCCTACGTACGTTCCTCACGAGCTTTTTGGATGAACGGGGAAGTGGAGATGATGAAGGGCGTCATCTCCACTTCCCCGTTCATCTAAAAGCTCGTGAGGAACGTACGTAGGAACGAACAGTCTAATCACCGTCTTTGGCTTCGTAGCTCAGCTTTGGAATTCTCTTGCTGTTGATTTATAACGTATCAATTTAATGGGCATTTTCAAGAACCGTCCTTTTTCTTCTTCTCTTTTCTTTCTTCTTTTTGCTCTCTGTTTCCTGTTCTTACTTAGTTAGTTATTTTTAAGTTTTTTTTTATTTTTCCTTATTAAGTTTAACTTAACTTTGTCCAATGTTGTTAATTTTTAAGATTAAAATTTTAATACATGTATTCGTAAATAATAATAATAATATCGCTCTGCTGAATACAGAAAAGGTAACTTCATTTAGAACGAGTTTCATTCCAACGAGTTATCATCATCATCATCATCAGACATCAGATATCAGAAAAACAAATCAATTTTTAGTGAATGTGACCCTTAGCCAAATCTTTTGATTTAAACAAAAAAGGGCTTGACCGAATGTTATGAAACTTTTTCAGAGCTTGTTTTCCTTAATATGCTGCGATCGGCACCTCAAAAAAGTCGTACCATTTTTGGTTTGCGCGATATCGTGAAATGAAAACTCCGCAAAACCCCCTTAAGTGTTGAAAATATTTAATTTTTGTCTGATAAGACCTATGCAACTAGGGTTACCATTTGTCAGGATTTCGCCTGACATGTCAGGCATTTTATAGCCATGTCAGGCTCAGGGCAGGCTTTAGTTGTTGTCAGGCTTTTTTATAATTGAGATTTTAATTCTTTTTTCCTTTTTTCAGGCTTTTTACTCTAAAATCAGGCATTTTGTAATTAAGGGCCTGTGCGAATAGTAACTAAATTGATGACTAAACTAAATTTTGCAGTTTTTGTGGATAATGTAGGGAATTGCTGTGCGAATTCTTTTGATGACTAAATTCTATCAGTTATTCAAATATTTCAATTGTAACCATAACAACAATTTAGTCAACTGTCGAAAAATTTAGTCTACTCGCCAAAAGACTAAATACTGTATTATCGACACTAAATTTTAGTCATAGAATTCACACAGGCCCTAAATGTCTGGTATTTCAAAAATAAAAAATGGTAACCCTAATGCAACTAAATTTCAAGCAAAAAGGTAAAAAGAAATTTTTTTTTGCAAATTTCTTTTATTTAAAGTTGATTTTTCAAAGTGAAAATAATTTATTTTTGCCTGACAATACGCATATAATCGAATTTGAAGCATAAACTACAAAAAAAAATGATTACAATTTTTTTTTTTTAGTCGAGGGGTGATTTTAACCCTTTAGGATCATCCCTTATCATAAAGTTTAGCTCAAATTAGGGCCTGTGTGAATTCTATGACTAAAATTTAGTGTCGATAATACAGTGTTTAGTCTTTTGGCGAGTAGACTAAGGGCCTGTGTGAATTTTATGACTAAAATTTAGTGTCGATAATACAGCATTTAGTCTTTTGGTGAGTAGACTAAATTTTTCGACAGTTGACTAAATTGTTGTTATGGTTACAATTTAAATTTTTGAATAATTGACGGAATTTAGTCATCAAAAGAATTCACACAGCAATTCCCTACATTATCCACAAAAACTGCAAAATTTAGTTTAGTCATCAATTTAGTCACTATTCGCACAGGCCCTAATTTTTCGATAATTGACTAAGGGCCTGTGTGAATTCTATGACTAAAATTTAGTGTCGATAATACAGTATTTAGTCTTTTGGCGAGTAGACTAAATTTTTCGACAGTTGACTAAATTGTTGTTATGGTTACAGTTTAAATATTTGAATGACTGACAGAATTTAGTCATCAAAAGAATTCACACAGCAATTCCCTACATTATCCACAAAAACTGCAAAATTTAGTTTAGTCATCAATTTAGTCACTATTCGCACAGGCCCTAAATTGTTGTTATGGTTACAATTTAAATATTTGAATAACTAACAGAATTTAGTCATCAAAAGAATTCACACAGCAAATCCCTACATTATCCACAAAAACTGCAAAATTTAGTTTAGTCATCAATTTAGTCACTATTCGCACAGGCCCTTAGTATAAATCAACCACATTCGCAAATATATATTAAAAAAAGTGCATTTTATTGGATTATTTTTCATTATTATTGAATTTATCGCGAAAAACCCTTAAAAAAGGGGTGTTTTTTTACATTTTTAAGGGTGACGCCAAAATCTTTGTAGGGTTCGACTCCAGTGGTCCCCTTTATGGTGGGACCACACTACGCGGTCTTGGGTCGTACGCGCTTTTGCCTTTTTTTTCATATAGAGTTTTATGACTTTTTTACGACTTTTTTACGACTTTGTCCATGGTAAAGGCCGTGCGACCAAACAACGCGGACAAAAGGCTGTGGTTAAAAAGGTACATTGTGCGTCCACACACTATGAGCTTTTCAAAAGCGCGTACGCCGTTTCAAATGAGAATTGATTTTTTCTCACTCATGACTCAGAAAATTAAAAGATCACGCGCGCTTTTGGCTGGCCGTACGACCAAAAGCGCGTGGATTCTAAGTCCGCGTAGTGAGGACGGGCCTTTATGGTGTGACCACACTACGCGGTCTTGGGTCGTACGCGCTTTTGCCTTTTTTTTCATATAGAGTTTTATGACTTTTTTACGACTTTTTTACGACTTTGTCCATGGTAAAGGCCGTGCGGCCAAACAACGCGGACAAAAGGCTGTGGTTAAAAAGGTACATTGTGCGTCCACACACTATGAGCTTTTCAAAAGCGCGTACGCCGTTTCAAATGAGAATTGATTTTTTCTCACTCATGACTCAGAAAATTAAAAGATCACGCGCGCTTTTGGCTGGCCGTACGACCAAAAGCGCGTGGATTCTAAGTCCGCGTAGTGAGGACGGGCCTTAACTATCGCCCAAAAGCAATTATTTCTATTCTCTCCAAACCCATCAACAAAATCGCGTAAAGGCCCGTCCTCACTACGCGGACTTAGAATCCACGCGCTTTTGGTCGTACGGCCAGCCAAAAGCGCGCGTGATCTTTTAATTTTCTGAGTCATGAGTGAGAAAAAATCAATTCTCATTTGAAACGGCGTACGCGCTTTTGAAAAGCTCATAGTGTGTGGACGCACAATGTACCTTTTTAACCACAGCCTTTTGTCCGCGTTGTTTGGCCGCACGGCCTTTACCATGGACAAAGTCGTAAAAAAGTCGTAAAAAAGTCATAAAACTCTATATGAAAAAAAAGGCAAAAGCGCGTACGACCCAAGACCGCGTAGTGTGGCCACACCATAAGGCGAGAAACACAATTGGAGCTTTTATGCCAGCTTGAGCTTTTGGCATATGGAAAACCATGCATCTGGTCACAATAACAGCTTCAGATTTTCGGTCAGCCGAAATGCCGATTTTCGGTCAGCTCGAGCTTTAAAAAATTTTAAATTTTCAGCTGGCTGCTGTCATTATCTTTTGTTGTCTGTGCTTCACTAAACGGGGGAAAATGTCGTCGAGTTTTGTCTGGAAAATTTTATTTTATTTACAAGCCAGCCGAAAAGCTGGCAGAAAAGCTCCAATTGTGATTCTCGCTTAAATCAACAAAAATCGTGCGATTTTTAGGTTTTTTTTATTTTTGCTGTTCCCGTTGATACTCATTACCTGAAAAAGTATACGGCCTACACCATTCTTTTGTATGGAACTATTTTAGTGAACGGTTTGGTGCATCAGCAACTTGAGAGAAAAGTACTGTTAATAATGCATTTTTCTGAGAAAAATGGTAAATATCGAAAATTTTTGAGAGGCTCAGATGGAAAATATCGAAAAAGCTCCTAAATGGAGTCACTTAAGTTCCTGTTCTTTATAGCAAATAAAAGAATACACAATTACCTAAAAAACAAGCCTAATTAAGTCGCTCCATGATATTCGGTATAGGAGTTATTAACTTTTAAGTACTAATAGTCCACAGTACAGGTCCTCCCCTGGAGAGCTGATTACCACATACTTTATACTTCGCGAGGAGCTTCGGTTTGACGAGTCTACCACGCTTTTCGTACAACTTTTTTTCGTACCCTGTGAATTTTCCGACTTTCCGCGGTCGGACTGGAAAAACGCGGCCTGAAATTTGTCGGACAACAATACATTTTGATTTTAATAATTATTTACAATCAAATAACCAAAAATTACATATGTGGTCATTGATTTTCAATACCCTGTCATTTTGGCATGTTTAGGACGGTAGACACGTCAATAGCGGAAAAATTTCTGTCGGACAAATTTAAATTCGCATTTGGAATAAAATGTCCAGTAACTTAAGCTAAAAAAAAAGATGTGGTCATGAATTTTCAAGACCCCGGGAAATCGCCATATTTGGGACTTTCCAGAGCGGAAAAGCGGAGGAATCGAAAAAAGTTGTACGAAAAGCGTGGTAGACTCGTCAAACCGAAGCTCCTCGCGAAATATAAAGTATGTGGTAATCAGCTCTCCAGGGGGGCCTGTACTGTGGACTATAATTAAACACTAAATTAAAAGGTCGTCTCCCACAGGCAGGCACAGACCTGTCAGACCTGTGCTTTCTAGTATAAAAAAGTTCAAAGTTTAATTTGGTTATAGTTTGAAACTGTTACTCGATAGGTCAGTTACGGTCCCACTAGGAGAAGATTTGACCAGGCAGAACAACATATTTTGCAACACCAGCGGTGGTAGCACGTAAATTGTTTCAATCGACCTCTTCATACAAAAATTCAGAATTTTTGTATGAAGAGGTCGATTGAAACAACTTACGTGCTACCACTCCAGATTAGCCGACCACTCGTCTCACTTAGGAAAGTCGCTGAAAAAAGTTCGCACAAACATTCCGTCGACATTGTCCGCGTAGACATTCCGTCGGCCGTTTCATTTAAACTTCACGGTCTGTACAGAAGCCGACACGGAAAGCACGACGGAAAAAGTCTGTGTCGTACGGACCGAACATTCGTGGAGAAACATGTTAACTTAATTTCACTGTTTCTTGAGGAAAAAAAATTACGTGATATTTGTCGAGACCCTCCTCTCCCCACGTGATTTTGGGTGAGATTCTGCCCCCCCCCCCCCTAAATGCCTCACGTAATTAATGGACGACCCCTAATGGTGGATCCACACTACGCGGACTTGGGTCGTAGGCGCTTTTGCCTTTTTTTTCATATAGAGTTTTATGACTTTTTTACGACTTTGTCAATGGTAAAGGCAGTGCGGCAAAAGTGCGCGGACAAAAGGCTGTGCTTAAAAAGGTACATTGTACGTCCACACAATATGGGCTTTTCAAAGACGCGTACGGCGTTTCAAATGAGAATTGATTTTTTTCTCACTCATGATTCAGAAAACTAAAAGTAGTCCATGGAAATGGTACTTTAACACTGCAAAAATGCAGGACAAGGTTTTTTTGTGGGTTGTGTAGGGGGGTCAGTGTAAGTTTAAATTTGAGTTTTCGGGCTCGGCCCCCCCTTTTGGCCGCCATCTTGGGAAAGGTGTGCAAATGGTTTTTCTAAATAAAATCGTAAAAAAAATATTCAGAAAACCTATCACTTTGATACCTTCGGGGCGCTGTAAAACCTTTCGTAGTGAATGAAATTAAAAAAAAAGATTAATGAAAATTATTCGTTATGAAACCGTCTAAAAAAAACGTGTTATATTTTTTTGTGACTAATTTTTGTGTTCTAAGGCTTATAACTTCTTAATTATTCAATTTACGACAAAAAAGCTCACATAATAAATTGTAGATAATTTAATTCTAAACAAAAAACGTCCTTACAAATTTTCTGTAAGATGTACTGTTACGGAGATATAGTGGAAAAACCATTTGCACGTCTTTCCAAGATGGCGGCCAAATGGGGGGGGGCCGAGCTCGAAAACTCAAATTTACTGAAACTCACTTTTACGGACCCCCCCCCCTACACAACCACCCACAAGAAAAACCTTGTCCTGCATTTTTGCAATGTTAAAGTACCATTTCCATGGACTAAAGATCACGCGCGCTTTTTTCTGGCCGTACCGCCAAAATGTGTAGGTTTAGTGTGTGCGAATTAAATGGATTCATACATGTCCCAGTTGGATGATGGATGGTCCAACCATATAAATTATTACCTTATTACCATCTTAGTACATTAGGTGCTTGTTCTTCATTGGGATTGTATGTTCAACAAAACAATAGCACGTCAATATCCATAGCTAATTCTAATCTAACTTGAGGCTTGAGGTTTAATAGTTGTTAACTGGATCCATTTTCCGGCTTCTTAAGCAGTAATTTTTAAAGTTTTAATAATATCTGCTCATAGCACTTTGTCTATTTTCAGATATAAATCCAAGTACAACCCTAAATTTATGATGCCTGTGGTGAACATTTTATGGACATTTTGTTGATAGTCTTCTTTGCTTAATCGTTTTCAGTGAGACGGCTATGAAAGGAATCCTTAAGTGGTAAGGTTGGTTCATGCAATTTCTCCCATTAATCTACATAATCTTATGGGAAAACGTCTTTTATACGAAGAAGATGACGATGATGGCTATTTGAAAATTCTTTTTCCGGTAACTGAAACGATATGCAATTGCTTCCAATGGGGGGTTTCAGACGTTGAGTCATTTAGCTGTTGTTACAACGTTCCACCGTTTCAGACGGTTCCTGTTGCACCGGGAGAATTTTTCTTATCTTTACAAGGTAGTATGAATGTGTGTGTTCCTGTTGATATTCTTCTTCTTTTCTATTTTAAATTCTTTGAGCTGTTGTTTGACATAAGAAGGTTAAAACGTTGTGTTCGAAAACCAAATGCAAATTGTGAGGAAAATAATGTTATTTAATGCAAAAAAAACATGATAAAAACATTTCTTTTGGAAAAATGCGGAGGAAAAAAGAAGAAGATAAAAAGGGTCATGTGCCTGTGTTAGTGTGCAAAAGTTTTCAACCAAAAATTTCTGCGGGAAGAAGTTACAACACCTCCCTCCCTTCCTTTTACCTCTCTCTCCTAAAAGCCGGGTCTAACAACGTTGTAACCACTTCAGGTCTGAAACCCCCCAATGATGCTGAGAGAAAGCGAATTGAATCAATGAAGCGAAGATTAACATTGATTTAATACATATGTAAAACTATCGAGTATTAAAAAATGTATGTCTAAATATTTATTTATATTAATATCTAAATTATAAAAATATAATGTCTTAAAATTCAAACTGTTATGTTTGATATAAAGAAAACTCCGATTTTGTAAACTAATTATGTAAATTCTTTATTGAAATCTATCGATATTGTTTTTAGTGCGGCTGCTCTGAATACTGGTTGAGAATCGACTGACTCCTATTACACTAGTCAACACTAGTTTTGGTGCCGAGAAGCTGTGTGTTTTTCTAACTTAGGACCTTATACTAATTATATTAATAGCAAAATTTTTGATATCCTACGTGTAGTTTTCTAGATTTTATCTTGTACATAAATAAAGGCAAATTTACATCGAAAACATAATTTATTACTTAAGCTAAGTATGCTGTTCTTAAGTACGGCGGTCAAGAAAAATGCTCTTATTATTTCTCGACCGCGGTACAGAAAATTTTGACAAGTGAATGCGAAGACTTTTTTTCTTGACTAAAATTGGCATTTGTGTAGGAAAATAATATCTGGCTGCGGGAAATGTTTTTTAGAGTCCTTCCGCATAATAAAAAAAGGGAATTTTTTCAGAAACGTATTTTAAAACAACACTAAAATAATGAATAATCACTTAAATTCTCCTTTAATTATATTAAGCTCTATAAAAACTATTAAAAAAATAATGAAAACACTTCCCGCAGCCAAATCTATTTTCCGCCACAAACGAAATGCCAATTTCGGTCAAGAAAAAATTGTCTTCCCAATTTTTTCTTTACCGCATCAGGAAAAGGCTCCATCTACGTGTCAGAATAGTACTAGCACTTTTCTTGACCAAACAGCGTACTCGGTACAGAAATTTCTTGAGCAAAAATTCCTCGAGCATTTCTTGACCGATTACTTAAGCGTTTTTTTACATAAAGTTTATATGGGGAAATTTTTCTTGACCGCCGTACTTAGGAACAGCATACTTAGCTTTATTATTTAAATAAAAACTTTCTTTTTCGCGACTTTCGTGAATGAGGTGCAGTGGGACTATCACGTTGCATCCCCCAGCAATAGTCAGCCATCATATGCCGATCCCATCGGTCTTGGTACATTTCTTCCATTGTTTTTAGGTGCTGGTGAAACCGCTCTCCTTGTTCTTCGCTATAGGATCCAAGATTGTCTGGGAATTGGTCAAGATGATTGTGAAGGTAGATTTGGATCATTAATACAACTACTTCGGGAAGAAGACATGATATAAAAATCAATTTATTTAAAGAAATGAATCCATAAGATAGCATATCATGCACACGAAGTACTTATTACAGCTAAAATTCAAAACTAAGAATTACAACGTAGGAAAAAAAGATGAAAAATATTTTTAGTGCTGCCAATGTACACCTAATACAAAACCATTAACGATATCTCGGCACCAAAAATTTTTTTTTATTTGTTGACCTGTGTTATCAGTGGATGGTTAAAAGTTGGAATCGCCGCCTTTAATTTAGTTGATTGTGCAGCTAACAATGTGTTTGCTTTCATATGGGTGTAACTTCTTTCCCTTCCTCGGAAAAATAAATACTATGGTTGATAGCGGTTGTCCGTGCTGTACGGCCGGCGTAGCTAAGGTGTTGAGTCTGGAGGTGTATTACCTCTGCCCTGGGTGGTAGTTCCCATAATACCCCGGTTCCCTGCTGCAAGTGTTGATTGTTGCCGTTTTTCTCTTCAACGTTGTCGGTTGTACTGGTTTCCGCCTCTTGGGAGTTTTCAGCCTTATCTGAACCTATCTATTCTTGTTCTAATGTTTCGTTTAAGCATTAGTTCGGCCGGACTCTGACCAGTTACTGCGTTTGGCATTTTCTGGTACTGCATTAATAGCCGACATAGTTTTTCATGCAGGTCAACGCTTCCATTCGCAACGGTACGAAGACCATGCTTGGTTGTTCGAATATAACGTTAAGCTTGCCCATTTGGTGAGGGATGATAAGGCGTACAAAGTTTATGTTTGATTCCATTTGATCTTAGGAAACTTCGAAACTCATCAGATGTAAATGATGGGCCGTTATCTGAAACAAGTGGGAAAGGGAGTCCGAATCTTGAAAAAATTTCACGTAGAATTTTGATGGTTGTTTTAGATGTAATGGTTTTTGTCGCTATATTGCTTCAACTGTAT
Source organism: Thereva nobilitata (assembly GCA_963855945.1). NCBI lineage: Eukaryota > Metazoa > Arthropoda > Insecta > Diptera > Therevidae > Thereva > Thereva nobilitata. Next base: position 126,943,830 of record OY979695.1, read on the forward strand.
CCGTCTACGACTAATAAAAAATTTTGCTCGTAAAATGGTCCAGCGTAATGTATGTGTGTCCTTTGCCAAGGATAAACCAGATAATCCCATAGGTGTAGATTTCCCTTATTTGGGTTTGCTATGTTTTTGCAGCAGCTTCTACATTGGCGAGTTAAATTTTCAATGTCACTGTCTATTCCTTTCCACCATACGTAGCTTCGTGCTAGTGCCTTCATGGGCACTATTCCGGAATGTCCTTCACGGAACATCTCAAGGATGCAATGTTGTAAAACCTTTGGTATCATAACTCTTATGCCATTGAATACGCAGCCTTTTGCTATGGAAAATTTGAAAAATGCCTCATGATTAGGTAGAGGATCACCTTGCTGTAATGCATTAAGAAAAGCCCTGCAATCTCTGTCTTTAAGTGTTTCTATCTGGATATCTTTAAGTGTTACAGGTAAATTTGGATTTGCATGATTTGAAAACAATTGCTCTTCGTTCGCCTGATTTCGTCCTATCCTTTCTTTTTGCTGTGGGCGCCGCCGTGGTCGTGGTTCCAATTGTGTTTACAGCATTAGGAATCACCCTTTGTACTACTAGTCCGTCATGTCGTTCAAATCATGGTGCAATTTCTAGCATTAAGCTTAATAACATATGCCAGGAATTTCACAAACAAAAAACTGCTCACAATAATTTGCTTTCTTAATTCATAGTAGTCGATTGAGTTAAGACAATACCAAAAAGAAAACTAATCGGCACAATCGACTACAGTCGAGTTGATCGTTAATACCGAGTTTTCATTAGTAGAATTAGTGGAAGGAGGGATGAAAGGAGTATAAGAAGTCAAAATGCATCTTGTCCAATAAACGGCCGTGTTTTGAAATGTCAATAAACCAGGAAAACTCAGTAGTATAAAGAGAGTGAATTTTTACCAGTATAAAATTTCTGTGTTGTTAAAATGACGGAAAATTTAAATGCTGCAGTAGTTTGTGCGATGAAGTTTGCCCTTCTAATTATAAAGCTATGAAACTTATTGGCTCTGGCAGTAATATTAGCCGTGTTCCTTTTCTACTTTTAAGTACTCCGGAGTAAAAAATTAATGGAACGCAAAATTTGTCGATTTGAGTAAAACGTATGAATTCTCTGTGAGAGCAGGAGTAGTTCCAAGTAAATACGAGTAAAAAAGAGCAGAAAAGGAACACGGCTATTATCATAGTGCAGATTGAAGTACAATTTGTTGTCTAAGACAATACTTAGGTCATCAGCGTAGACGAGATGTGAAATATTGACTCGGAGATGAAGTTATTAAAAAGAAGAGGGCCTAGGTGACCACCCTGCGGAACACCGGGAGTTACTTCAATTCCGTTGGACAGAAATCCTTGAAATCTCACAACTTGTTTTCTTTCGTAAAGATATGATTTTATCCACGCCAGGGTAGGGCCAGAGATTCGAAATTTGAATAGTTTTGCAATTAAAATGCGGTGGTCCACTCGTTCAAAGGCCTTTCTGAAGTCCGTATAGACAATTTTATGGCCGCTCTCCATAGCACAACGTAGTTCGAAGATTAGAACCATAATATTTCAGGTGGTCGAACACACTTTTCTGTACCCATGAAGTTCGTTAAGGTATGCGTCGATTAAAGGGGCAATCATGTCCTACCTCTACATTTTAGATTACGATTTTTAGAATTATTAATTTTGTCTGCCATTTTCATAAACACCTAAACAACCATCAACACACACTACACTCCAAATGACACGCCACTTTTGTAATTTTTCCATGTGTGCATAGATCAAAAGAAAAACCGTAAAATTGAGTGTCAAATGGAATGCAGAAAAAATTGGCGTGTGATGTTGACCATACACGATGGCAAAAAACTGCCAGATTGGTTGGCGCGACAATTGGCGTGGGGAAAAACTCTTAGTGTATGGCTTACTAATTGATCAAAAAAGTCGACTATTATCAAAATTATTCATTTGATAGTCAAGTGGGGAATGCACTGCAATTATCGATAGGACATTTTAAAACGATTGTCTTTCCTTTGCGACTGAAATTTTATAGTTTAATGTTTTAAATCATGCAACAACAACAATCATGCAATAGAGTTAACCCTTCTAATTCAGAAGGTTCACTTCTTAGCTGGGCCAAGAAAAATTTACCAGCTCAGCACAAGTAGCACTGAGATAGGCTCAACTAAAGCATGCAACATATAAATTGAATTGAATATGCAATCCCGAAAAGGTCACACCTCGCACACCTTTATATGCGAGATGTGACCCCCCAGAGATTGCACATTCAATCAAAACAGAAAGAAATGCAATACACAAAGAAGCGTGCAAGAAAGCCAGTCATGTGAGATTGAAAAGACTCCTTTTAAGGACGTCCTTACTAATGCTCACGCTAAAAACATTGATATTTTTATTCACATTAATGAACATGCGATTAACAGGCTCGAATCTGCCGTAATTCGTGTTAGAGGAGTTGGTGTGTAAGAGAGGTGGCCCTCTCTAATTGTATCCACTCTCTCTAAACGACGCACGGCGACTTAGAAAACCTGAGTCGACCTTTCCATTAAGGAGCTGATGAACAAATACAACATCGGCCACCTCACGACGCCTGCAAAGAGAGCTTAAGTTGAGTAACTTAAGCCGGGATTCGTATGGTGGAAGAACTAATGGATTATCCCAAGGAAGGTGATTCAGTGCGAATCGAACGAACCTCCTTTGAACTGACTCGAATCTCCCGACGTGCAAAGAGTAGTGAGGAGACCAAACCTGGGACCCGTACTCGAGTAATGTCTGACAAGAGAGATATAAAGGTGTTTAGTAATCAAGGGGTTATTGAATTCTTTAGACCACCTTTTTATAAAACCCAGGACTAAACTACCTTTGGAAGCAATATAGTTAATGTGAGCACCATTCTTTTGTATGGAACTATTTTAGTGAACGGTTTGGTGCATCAGCAACTTGAGAGAAAAGTACTGTTAATAATGCATTTTTCTGAGAAAAATGGTAAATATCGAAAATTTTTGAGAGGCTCAGATGGAAAATATCGAAAAAGCTCCTAAATGGAGTCACTTAAGTTCCTGTTCTTTATAGCAAATAAAAGAATACACAATTACCTAAAAAACAAGCCTAATTAAGTCGCTCCATGATATTCGGTATAGGAGTTATTAACTTTTAAGTACTAATAGTCCACAGTACAGGTCCTCCCCTGGAGAGCTGATTACCACATACTTTATACTTCGCGAGGAGCTTCGGTTTGACGAGTCTACCACGCTTTTCGTACAACTTTTTTTCGTACCCTGTGAATTTTCCGACTTTCCGCGGTCGGACTGGAAAAACGCGGCCTGAAATTTGTCGGACAACAATACATTTTGATTTTAATAATTATTTACAATCAAATAACCAAAAATTACATATGTGGTCATTGATTTTCAATACCCTGTCATTTTGGCATGTTTAGGACGGTAGACACGTCAATAGCGGAAAAATTTCTGTCGGACAAATTTAAATTCGCATTTGGAATAAAATGTCCAGTAACTTAAGCTAAAAAAAAAGATGTGGTCATGAATTTTCAAGACCCCGGGAAATCGCCATGTTTGGGACTTTCCAGAGCGGAAAAGCGGAGGAATCGAAAAAAGTTGTACGAAAAGCGTGGTAGACTCGTCAAACCGAAGCTCCTCGCGAAATATAAAGTATGTGGTAATCAGCTCTCCAGGGGGGCCTGTACTGTGGACTATAATTAAACACTAAATTAAAAGGTCGTCTCCCACAGGCAGGCACAGACCTGTCAGACCTGTGCTTTCTAGTATAAAAAAGTTCAAAGTTTAATTTGGTTATAGTTTGAAACTGTTACTCGATAGGTCAGTTACGGTCCCACTAGGAGAAGATTTGACCAGGCAGAACAACATATTTTGCAACACCAGCGGTGGTAGCACGTAAATTGTTTCAATCGACCTCTTCATACAAAAATTCAGAATTTTTGTATGAAGAGGTCGATTGAAACAACTTACGTGCTACCACTCCAGATTAGCCGACCACTCGTCTCACTTAGGAAAGTCGCTGAAAAAAGTTCGCACAAACATTCCGTCGACATTGTCCGCGTAGACATTCCGTCGGCCGTTTCATTTAAACTTCACGGTCTGTACAGAAGCCGACACGGAAAGCACGACGGAAAAAGTCTGTGTCGTACGGACCGAACATTCGTGGAGAAACATGTTAACTTAATTTCACTGTTTCTTGAGGAAAAAAAATTACGTGATATTTGTCGAGACCCTCCTCTCCCCACGTGATTTTGGGTGAGATTCTGCCCCCCCCCCTAAATGCCTCACGTAATTAATGGACGACCCCTAATGGTGGATCCACACTACGCGGACTTGGGTCGTAGGCGCTTTTGCCTTTTTTTTCATATAGAGTTTTATGACTTTTTTACGACTTTGTCAATGGTAAAGGCAGTGCGGCAAAAGTGCGCGGACAAAAGGCTGTGCTTAAAAAGGTACATTGTACGTCCACACAATATGGGCTTTTCAAAGACGCGTACGGCGTTTCAAATGAGAATTGATTTTTTTCTCACTCATGATTCAGAAAACTAAAAGTAGTCCATGGAAATGGTACTTTAACACTGCAAAAATGCAGGACAAGGTTTTTTTGTGGGTTGTGTAGGGGGGTCAGTGTAAGTTTAAATTTGAGTTTTCGGGCTCGGCCCCCCCTTTTGGCCGCCATCTTGGGAAAGGTGTGCAAATGGTTTTTCTAAATAAAATCGTAAAAAAAATATTCAGAAAACCTATCACTTTGATACCTTCGGGGCGCTGTAAAACCTTTCGTAGTGAATGAAATTAAAAAAAAAGATTAATGAAAATTATTCGTTATGAAACCGTCTAAAAAAAACGTGTTATATTTTTTTGTGACTAATTTTTGTGTTCTAAGGCTTATAACTTCTTAATTATTCAATTTACGACAAAAAAGCTCACATAATAAATTGTAGATAATTTAATTCTAAACAAAAAACGTCCTTACAAATTTTCTGTAAGATGTACTGTTACGGAGATATAGTGGAAAAACCATTTGCACGTCTTTCCAAGATGGCGGCCAAATGGGGGGGGGCCGAGCTCGAAAACTCAAATTTACTGAAACTCACTTTTACGGACCCCCCCCCCCTACACAACCACCCACAAGAAAAACCTTGTCCTGCATTTTTGCAATGTTAAAGTACCATTTCCATGGACTAAAGATCACGCGCGCTTTTTTCTGGCCGTACCGCCAAAATGTGTAGGTTTAGTGTGTGCGAATTAAATGGATTCATACATGTCCCAGTTGGATGATGGATGGTCCAACCATATAAATTATTACCTTATTACCATCTTAGTACATTAGGTGCTTGTTCTTCATTGGGATTGTATGTTCAACAAAACAATAGCACGTCAATATCCATAGCTAATTCTAATCTAACTTGAGGCTTGAGGTTTAATAGTTGTTAACTGGATCCATTTTCCGGCTTCTTAAGCAGTAATTTTTAAAGTTTTAATAATATCTGCTCATAGCACTTTGTCTATTTTCAGATATAAATCCAAGTACAACCCTAAATTTATGATGCCTGTGGTGAACATTTTATGGACATTTTGTTGATAGTCTTCTTTGCTTAATCGTTTTCAGTGAGACGGCTATGAAAGGAATCCTTAAGTGGTAAGGTTGGTTCATGCAATTTCTCCCATTAATCTACATAATCTTATGGGAAAACGTCTTTTATACGAAGAAGATGACGATGATGGCTATTTGAAAATTCTTTTTCCGGTAACTGAAACGATATGCAATTGCTTCCAATGGGGGGTTTCAGACGTTGAGTCATTTAGCTGTTGTTACAACGTTCCACCGTTTCAGACGGTTCCTGTTGCACCGGGAGAATTTTTCTTATCTTTACAAGGTAGTATGAATGTGTGTGTTCCTGTTGATATTCTTCTTCTTTTCTATTTTAAATTCTTTGAGCTGTTGTTTGACATAAGAAGGTTAAAACGTTGTGTTCGAAAACCAAATGCAAATTGTGAGGAAAATAATGTTATTTAATGCAAAAAAAACATGATAAAAACATTTCTTTTGGAAAAATGCGGAGGAAAAAAGAAGAAGATAAAAAGGGTCATGTGCCTGTGTTAGTGTGCAAAAGTTTTCAACCAAAAATTTCTGCGGGAAGAAGTTACAACACCTCCCTCCCTTCCTTTTACCTCTCTCTCCTAAAAGCCGGGTCTAACAACGTTGTAACCACTTCAGGTCTGAAACCCCCCAATGATGCTGAGAGAAAGCGAATTGAATCAATGAAGCGAAGATTAACATTGATTTAATACATATGTAAAACTATCGAGTATTAAAAAATGTATGTCTAAATATTTATTTATATTAATATCTAAATTATAAAAATATAATGTCTTAAAATTCAAACTGTTATGTTTGATATAAAGAAAACTCCGATTTTGTAAACTAATTATGTAAATTCTTTATTGAAATCTATCGATATTGTTTTTAGTGCGGCTGCTCTGAATACTGGTTGAGAATCGACTGACTCCTATTACACTAGTCAACACTAGTTTTGGTGCCGAGAAGCTGTGTGTTTTTCTAACTTAGGACCTTATACTAATTATATTAATAGCAAAATTTTTGATATCCTACGTGTAGTTTTCTAGATTTTATCTTGTACATAAATAAAGGCAAATTTACATCGAAAACATAATTTATTACTTAAGCTAAGTATGCTGTTCTTAAGTACGGCGGTCAAGAAAAATGCTCTTATTATTTCTCGACCGCGGTACAGAAAATTTTGACAAGTGAATGCGAAGACTTTTTTTCTTGACTAAAATTGGCATTTGTGTAGGAAAATAATATCTGGCTGCGGGAAATGTTTTTTAGAGTCCTTCCGCATAATAAAAAAAGGGAATTTTTTCAGAAACGTATTTTAAAACAACACTAAAATAATGAATAATCACTTAAATTCTCCTTTAATTATATTAAGCTCTATAAAAACTATTAAAAAAATAATGAAAACACTTCCCGCAGCCAAATCTATTTTCCGCCACAAACGAAATGCCAATTTCGGTCAAGAAAAAATTGTCTTCCCAATTTTTTCTTTACCGCATCAGGAAAAGGCTCCATCTACGTGTCAGAATAGTACTAGCACTTTTCTTGACCAAACAGCGTACTCGGTACAGAAATTTCTTGAGCAAAAATTCCTCGAGCATTTCTTGACCGATTACTTAAGCGTTTTTTTACATAAAGTTTATATGGGGAAATTTTTCTTGACCGCCGTACTTAGGAACAGCATACTTAGCTTTATTATTTAAATAAAAACTTTCTTTTTCGCGACTTTCGTGAATGAGGTGCAGTGGGACTATCACGTTGCATCCCCCAGCAATAGTCAGCCATCATATGCCGATCCCATCGGTCTTGGTACATTTCTTCCATTGTTTTTAGGTGCTGGTGAAACCGCTCTCCTTGTTCTTCGCTATAGGATCCAAGATTGTCTGGGAATTGGTCAAGATGATTGTGAAGGTAGATTTGGATCATTAATACAACTACTTCGGGAAGAAGACATGATATAAAAATCAATTTATTTAAAGAAATGAATCCATAAGATAGCATATCATGCACACGAAGTACTTATTACAGCTAAAATTCAAAACTAAGAATTACAACGTAGGAAAAAAAGATGAAAAATATTTTTAGTGCTGCCAATGTACACCTAATACAAAACCATTAACGATATCTCGGCACCAAAAATTTTTTTTTATTTGTTGACCTGTGTTATCAGTGGATGGTTAAAAGTTGGAATCGCCGCCTTTAATTTAGTTGATTGTGCAGCTAACAATGTGTTTGCTTTCATATGGGTGTAACTTCTTTCCCTTCCTCGGAAAAATAAATACTATGGTTGATAGCGGTTGTCCGTGCTGTACGGCCGGCGTAGCTAAGGTGTTGAGTCTGGAGGTGTATTACCTCTGCCCTGGGTGGTAGTTCCCATAATACCCCGGTTCCCTGCTGCAAGTGTTGATTGTTGCCGTTTTTCTCTTCAACGTTGTCGGTTGTACTGGTTTCCGCCTCTTGGGAGTTTTCAGCCTTATCTGAACCTATCTATTCTTGTTCTAATGTTTCGTTTAAGCATTAGTTCGGCCGGACTCTGACCAGTTACTGCGTTTGGCATTTTCTGGTACTGCATTAATAGCCGACATAGTTTTTCATGCAGGTCAACGCTTCCATTCGCAACGGTACGAAGACCATGCTTGGTTGTTCGAATATAACGTTAAGCTTGCCCATTTGGTGAGGGATGATAAGGCGTACAAAGTTTATGTTTGATTCCATTTGATCTTAGGAAACTTCGAAACTCATCAGATGTAAATGATGGGCCGTTATCTGAAACAAGTGGGAAAGGGAGTCCGAATCTTGAAAAAATTTCACGTAGAATTTTGATGGTTGTTTTAGATGTAATGGTTTTTGTCGCTATATTGCTTCAACTGTATCCGTCTACGACTAATAAAAAATTTTGCTCGTAAAATGGTCCAGCGTAATGTATGTGTGTCCTTTGCCAAGGATAAACCAGATAATCCCATAGGTGTAGATTTCCCTTATTTGGGTTTGCTATGTTTTTGCAGCAGCTTCTACATTGGCGAGTTAAATTTTCAATGTCACTGTCTATTCCTTTCCACCATACGTAGCTTCGTGCTAGTGCCTTCATGGGCACTATTCCGGAATGTCCTTCACGGAACATCTCAAGGATGCAATGTTGTAAAACCTTTGGTATCATAACTCTTATGCCATTGAATACGCAGCCTTTTGCTATGGAAAATTTGAAAAATGCCTCATGATTAGGTAGAGGATCACCTTGCTGTAATGCATTAAGAAAAGCCCTGCAATCTCTGTCTTTAAGTGTTTCTATCTGGATATCTTTAAGTGTTACAGGTAAATTTGGATTTGCATGATTTGAAAACAATTGCTCTTCGTTCGCCTGATTTCGTCCTATCCTTTCTTTTTGCTGTGGGCGCCGCCGTGGTCGTGGTTCCAATTGTGTTTACAGCATTAGGAATCACCCTTTGTACTACTAGTCCGTCATGTCGTTCAAATCATGGTGCAATTTCTAGCATTAAGCTTAATAACATATGCCAGGAATTTCACAAACAAAAAACTGCTCACAATAATTTGCTTTCTTAATTCATAGTAGTCGATTGAGTTAAGACAATACCAAAAAGAAAACTAATCGGCACAATCGACTACAGTCGAGTTGATCGTTAATACCGAGTTTTCATTAGTAGAATTAGTGGAAGGAGGGATGAAAGGAGTATAAGAAGTCAAAATGCATCTTGTCCAATAAACGGCCGTGTTTTGAAATGTCAATAAACCAGGAAAACTCAGTAGTATAAAGAGAGTGAATTTTTACCAGTATAAAATTTCTGTGTTGTTAAAATGACGGAAAATTTAAATGCTGCAGTAGTTTGTGCGATGAAGTTTGCCCTTCTAATTATAAAGCTATGAAACTTATTGGCTCTGGCAGTAATATTAGCCGTGTTCCTTTTCTACTTTTAAGTACTCCGGAGTAAAAAATTAATGGAACGCAAAATTTGTCGATTTGAGTAAAACGTATGAATTCTCTGTGAGAGCAGGAGTAGTTCCAAGTAAATACGAGTAAAAAAGAGCAGAAAAGGAACACGGCTATTATCATAGTGCAGATTGAAGTACAATTTGTTGTCTAAGACAATACTTAGGTCATCAGCGTAGACGAGATGTGAAATATTGACTCGGAGATGAAGTTATTAAAAAGAAGAGGGCCTAGGTGACCACCCTGCGGAACACCGGGAGTTACTTCAATTCCGTTGGACAGAAATCCTTGAAATCTCACAACTTGTTTTCTTTCGTAAAGATATGATTTTATCCACGCCAGGGTAGGGCCAGAGATTCGAAATTTGAATAGTTTTGCAATTAAAATGCGGTGGTCCACTCGTTCAAAGGCCTTTCTGAAGTCCGTATAGACAATTTTATGGCCGCTCTCCATAGCACAACGTAGTTCGAAGATTAGAACCATAATATTTCAGGTGGTCGAACACACTTTTCTGTACCCATGAAGTTCGTTAAGGTATGCGTCGATTAAAGGGGCAATCATGTCCTACCTCTACATTTTAGATTACGATTTTTAGAATTATTAATTTTGTCTGCCATTTTCATAAACACCTAAACAACCATCAACACACACTACACTCCAAATGACACGCCACTTTTGTAATTTTTCCATGTGTGCATAGATCAAAAGAAAAACCGTAAAATTGAGTGTCAAATGGAATGCAGAAAAAATTGGCGTGTGATGTTGACCATACACGATGGCAAAAAACTGCCAGATTGGTTGGCGCGACAATTGGCGTGGGGAAAAACTCTTAGTGTATGGCTTACTAATTGATCAAAAAAGTCGACTATTATCAAAATTATTCATTTGATAGTCAAGTGGGGAATGCACTGCAATTATCGATAGGACATTTTAAAACGATTGTCTTTCCTTTGCGACTGAAATTTTATAGTTTAATGTTTTAAATCATGCAACAACAACAATCATGCAATAGAGTTAACCCTTCTAATTCAGAAGGTTCACTTCTTAGCTGGGCCAAGAAAAATTTACCAGCTCAGCACAAGTAGCACTGAGATAGGCTCAACTAAAGCATGCAACATATAAATTGAATTGAATATGCAATCCCGAAAAGGTCACACCTCGCACACCTTTATATGCGAGATGTGACCCCCCAGAGATTGCACATTCAATCAAAACAGAAAGAAATGCAATACACAAAGAAGCGTGCAAGAAAGCCAGTCATGTGAGATTGAAAAGACTCCTTTTAAGGACGTCCTTACTAATGCTCACGCTAAAAACATTGATATTTTTATTCACATTAATGAACATGCGATTAACAGGCTCGAATCTGCCGTAATTCGTGTTAGAGGAGTTGGTGTGTAAGAGAGGTGGCCCTCTCTAATTGTATCCACTCTCTCTAAACGACGCACGGCGACTTAGAAAACCTGAGTCGACCTTTCCATTAAGGAGCTGATGAACAAATACAACATCGGCCACCTCACGACGCCTGCAAAGAGAGCTTAAGTTGAGTAACTTAAGCCGGGATTCGTATGGTGGAAGAACTAATGGATTATCCCAAGGAAGGTGATTCAGTGCGAATCGAACGAACCTCCTTTGAACTGACTCGAATCTCCCGACGTGCAAAGAGTAGTGAGGAGACCAAACCTGGGACCCGTACTCGAGTAATGTCTGACAAGAGAGATATAAAGGTGTTTAGTAATCAAGGGGTTATTGAATTCTTTAGACCACCTTTTTATAAAACCCAGGACTAAACTACCTTTGGAAGCAATATAGTTAATGTGAGCAGAAAAATCGAGCTTACTATCAAATCTAATCCCGAGATCTTTTACGAAATTAACACGAGGGACACACTCGTTAGAAAAGGTGTAGTTAAAAATTATAGGACTACGACTTCTCCCAAAAGTCATGGTTTCACATTTACTAATATTGAGAACCAGGTTGTTGTTCGCACACCAAGAGTAAAACGTATCAAGGTCAGCTTGCAAAAGTTTGCAATCCTCGATACTTTTTATGTGACAGTACAATTTGATGTCATCAGCGTAAATCAAGATTCTACAGTGTCTTAGCAAGGGAACAATGTCATCAATTGATAGAATAAAAAGCAGGGGACCAAGATGACTTCCTTGAGGAACATCGGATGACGCTTCAATGGTTACTGATTTGGATCCACGAAAAAGAACTTGGTAGGTCCTGTCGGCTAAGTAAGACTGGAACCATGCTAAAAGGGCTCGTGGAAAGCCTAACATCCTTAATTTAAGAAGTATAATGGAGTGGGAGAGCTTGTCAAATGCCTTACTAAAATCAGTGTAAACACAATCAGTTTGGCAGCCGGAAACGAAGCCTTCGACAGCATGAGAAGTGAACTCGAGTAGATTGGTGGTGGTGGAACGAGCTGCAAGAAAACCATGTTGATTCGTTGAGATGAGTTTCTTGCAGATAGGCGCAGTTGCCGAATAAATAATCGATTCAAAAAGTTTCGGTATAACAGACAACTTCGCAACTGGTCTATAATTCGATATTTCATTCTTGTTCCCGCTTTTATGAATAGGGATTATGAACGAATTTTTCCAGAGAATAGGGAAATACCCTTTATTCAGGGATTTTTGAAAAAGGGTTTTCAGTGGAGACTGGAGAACCTCCGCACAGGACTTAAGGACAGCAGGAGGGATACCATCGGGGCCGGAAGTGAAGTCGAATGGGTGTTCGTTAATATGCTTCACGATATCGTCACTGGTAATTGAGAGAGATAAGCTATGAACCTCTCGGTTTGGAGTTATGTGACGAAAATTATTATCGTTAGGCAGAAAGCCAGAAGGTGTGAAAGATTGGTGAAAGAAAGATGCAAACATGTTACAAATCTCGGACGACTCACAACTAGACCAGTTAGTGTGCTGCATAGTATTCGGGTAGTTATCAACTTTCTTCTTAGAGTTGACAAACTTAAAGAAGTTTCTAGGATCGGTATACACATTGTCCCTCATGCTGCTGAGATAATCTCGATACCGAGCAGAAGAGAGTGAACGAAAACTGTTATAACACTCGATAAATGAATTGAGACTCGAAGAGTCCTTTCTCTTTAAATAGGTTTTCCAGAGTCTATTCTTCTGGTTTTTTAGATGCTTCAGCTCATTATTGAACCAGGGTGGAGATGAACTGGGCAATTTTCGTTGCTCAAAAGGTACGCAAGAAGCGAAGGCTTCATAAAGTACGGCATAAAACCGTGTCACGTCGACATCCAACTCATTTGCGGAAAGCAAGCTGTTGAAATCAATCGATGCAAGCTTAGATGACAATTCCCCAAAGTTAGCTTTTTTAAAGTTAAAGGAATGGCTTACCACCTCCGGACAAGAATTGTACTCTGAGTTGGAGCAATAATTAAGCAAGAGAGGAGGGTGGTAATTGTCAACTGACGTCAGGATAATTGGACTGGGTTCGACAGTCAAATTGGCTGAGTCAGTAAAGAATACAAGATCTAACTGCCTCCCCAACACGTTAGAGACACCGCTCACTTGATTCAGGCCAAGTGAGAATAAGGAATTGAGAAAGGAGGATTCCTTAGAATTCAGGTTGCCTTCGGGGAGGTAGTTATCGTCATCTTCATCTGATACCCACTGAATATTGGGTAAATTGAAGGCCCCTAGGAGAAGTAACTCATCGCCAGTGTCCATCATACTAAGGATATGATCAACACAAGAGATGAGAATATCATAGAGGTTTTTACCTCCATTGTCAAGTATGCTAATCATATCTGGTGGGATATAGCAGCAAAGAAGGAAGAGATTAGTCTTAGATAAAGAAATTTTAAGAGCGACAAGCTCAATGTCAAGGTGGAAAGAGAAACTAGGAAGCGAAATTGGGTTACAAGACAGATGGCTACTACAAGCAAGAAGTACGCCACCCCCACGAGCTTCTGAGTCAGTATGACGGTCCCTACGAAAGACTTGATAGGAGGAACCAAAGAGTTCAGCATTTAGAATGCCTTCATGGAGCCAGGTTTCAGCGAAAGCTATGACATCGAAGTCACTAGCCGTCGATGCCTGAAGGATGTCATTGGTTTTAGACCTAGTCCCCCTTACATTCTGGTAGTAGAGGGAGAGCGGCTCAAGTTTTTTGATATCTGTGGAGGTCTCAGAGTGGAAGTGTTTGCATGAGAAATTCGAGAACGGTTACGCGGAACAAAAAGCTTGGTAAGGGCACCAGCAGGCCAGAACCCAGGGTCTAAAAGTATCTCGGCTGTAACAGGCGGTACAGACAGACAAGACAAAAGAAGCAACAGGCTTGGAAGCCTTGCTGACTTTTCTGCAAAAAACACTCTCAGGGTTAATAGATTTCGTCTTTAAATACTCACAGATAGTCTCCGTCTTAGGCCCGGTACACACGTTCCGGTATACCCGTGAGGTTTACCGGTACAGGTCACCTGTACATGTAAACCGGAGCGTGTGTGCCAGCCGCTGCAGGCCAAACTGCACAGGCATAGCGACCTGCACAGGTGACCGGAGAAGAATCGAAATTCAATTCTTTCTACCTGCGCAGGCGTGTAGGCCTGAGCGTGTGTATGAGTCATTCCGGCACGCCTGTACAGTTTTTAGGTTAGTTGTGGCTAATTCCTTGAGTAGAGAGCGTCGGTCGCTTTTGTATTTACGTGTACAATAGTGTTAACTAGTGACTACCCGTACGATAGGACTAGTGACTTTTTTTAGTGACTTTTGTGATCATCATGTCAAGCCGAAAACGGAACCAAGTGATAGAAGAGTTCATCGAAATATATATAGATTGGAACCTTGTCTGTGGCGGGTAACAAGTAAAAAGCACCACGACCGTAAAAAGAGAAGTGCAGGCTATGAAAGACTTATGATTAAATTAAAGAAGTTAGAACCCTATGCTACAAAGAAATCTGTATTTAAAAATATTTAGTTTAAAAAAACTAAAAAAAATAAAAGGAACTAAAAAGTAAAAAATAATTTTGAATGTAAAGTTTTTATTACTCCAGACAGAATATGGAGACAACCTACCTTTCGAAATGTAAAAAGCGTGGGACTCTTTACCTATATTGTATTCTTATTTTATTAACACTGGAACTTTTTGTTAGCTGGTCGGGGAACACAATTGCAAAAAGCGGCCGCCATCTTGGAACCGCCATCTTGATTTTCTGAGAAAATGGTCGGATGGCATTGTCACGCGAACTTTGCATATTTGCACAATTTGAAGTTAATCGATTATATGGAAGTGGGTTAAAATCAAGTTGCAAGATTTGTTTACATATAAAACATACATATTTACATACAGGTGAAGCTAATATAAAGGGTAAAAAAATAATTTAAGAAGTAATGTACGTAAAGAGAAGAAGAAATGTGACTTGTCAATGAAATCCAGAGGTCTGTTGAAGTCTACTTACACATCAAAATTTTGGTAGGTACTTAGAATATTCGATTATCTTGGAGATCAAGATACTCCTGGTGCGTCTGTGTCGAACTTGGATGCAGTGGCGGTTTCAAGGGGGGGCCATGGGGGCCATGGCCCCCCCCGAGAATAGAAAAATTAATGAAGTTTTTAGTTGATTAAATTATACGACTTGAATTAATTAACAATCCTTGTACCGTATTACAAAATCAAGCCATCGAAAATGCATCGCTTTATAAAAGCTTTGTTCCCGTACTTTCTGTATTCTGCCACTTACTGCAAGTTGCTTATTGAGAGGTGGGGATGAAGTACAGAAAGTACAGGAACATGTTTCTGCAGGTTTCTGCAGTTTTAATACGGGAATGACAGTTCTGACATTGCCATATTTCAAATATCTAAGCTACAGCAGGTTGCAGCAGCTCGTAGCTACTGCAGGTTTCTGCTTCTTACTGCAGGGTGGGGAAATGAGTATGGCGGCTGCAGTAAAAGTACGGGAACAGAATTCTGTTAAGTAATTCGAAGCAACTGACAGATTCTGTACTTTCTGCAGGTACGGGAACAGACCTAAAGTGTGGAGATTAATGGTACCAGCTAATTTAATCAATCTCGATTGGCAGCACTGGCAATTTTAAGTTATCTTAACGAATTCATTAGGCCCCCATCCACGGTCACACATGTGTGACGAACATCTTTTGAATAATAACAATCATTTACACGCACATAGAAGTTTTGACATTCCTAAGCCAGCAACGAAAAAAATAAAATGATTTTTAATGAAATAAAAATTTCTCGTATAAAAGCTTGAAATTCATATAGACTTTTTGTTTAGGCTAATTTGAGCAACTGGGCATTTTCAATAATTTATCTAATATTTCAAGCTTTAACTAAAATTTTTATAATTTTCAATTAGTGGTACAACGAAAATTTAAGAATAGATAATCTACTTAAAATGCAGAACTAAACAAACTAGGATTCAAGGGGGTGGGGGGTCACGGGGGTCATGACCCCCCCCAAAGCGCTCGCTGTTTAAAAAACAAAATTGACCCAACTAAAAAAACAAAAAGAAAAAATTACCAAACGACTAAACCGACTCAGCTTTTTTGCAAATTAAAAAAAACGACCTTAAAAAATGACCTTCAAGGTCAATAACAGATTGTTCTACAAGGCCCATTCAGAACCAGCAGCAGCAACAGCAGCGGCAGCATGTTTAGTTTTACTAGCAATCAATTAGTTTTACTAGCAATGTGACTAGGGTTGCCAGGTGTCCGGATTTAGCCGGACATATCCGGCCTTTTACGGTCGTGGCGGCCAAATATATGCATGTCCGGCTTATGACCGGATATTAAGCGATTGTCCCTCTGGTCATGTAAGGATACGTACAGTACGCAGCGTAGCATAGATAGATGATAGCTGAAAGCTTTTCTTTGTTTTGCAATCAAAGATTTAAGCACACCAGGTAACTTACAACGCTGCATCCCGGACTAATAAAAAGTAGTCCCGGAGTGAGCGTTGCAAGTGGCCTGGTCATTTCGTGCCAATTGATTGGTTTTGGAAATTATTCCTTTCGGGTAGTAAGTTGTTGATCTGTACATTTTCTCCCCACGATTCTGCGATTCTGCTGGCTGACTCTTGCTACTGTTATAAGCCTTATCTAAACTATCAATTACAAAAAAATCAGGGGACCTGAAATGACCATCCAAAATGCAACTATTCCTCCCGGACTATAATGAAATGACCAGTTTTCCATCCAAGGAGAATAGATGATTGTATATTTTGTTTAATGAAGAATATTTAGTTTATTTTGACATAAGATTTTATTAATCAACGATTGAAAATACCTAACCGACTCTATTTCTATTTAAAATGGGTAAGAAAAATGTCCGGCTAAATGTAACGCTGTGTCCGGCCTTTTTATTTTTGGACCTGGCAACCATACCTACATGTGACCACCATTAGCCAATAGGAACTGTCTGCAGCCGCTGCTGGTTCTGAATGGGGCTATACTCTTTCTATATGTTTTGATTTGCAAACTCTGAAGTTAGCTGCACTCACAAGTAAGGGCGCGTCTTCATCAAAAACACAATAGGGCACGTTTTCGTAGGGCACGTTTGTTTTTAATCCACCAGAAATTTCGGTTAGTTCTGTTCATTTTGTTAATTTTTTTTTAGGAGTAAAAAAATTTTTCCGCTACTTTTAATTCCGTGAGCCCCCTCAAAACAAAATTCTAGATCCGCGCCTGTTACCGTTACAAATTAAAACAACATTCAATTATGAATTAAATCCTCAATCCACTTCCCCAGTTCAAACGATTTGAGATTGGAACTTTGATATAAGGGTTCCGAATTAAGATAATTTGTTACCGCCTCTTTAGTGACATTGTTTTCCGAATTCTTTTTGAATTGTTTCGATTAATACAAAGTTTTAATTTTTGTGATTGTATTGCTTCAGAAAATCTTTCGCTTTTTAATTTGAGTACTCTACGTGCATAAAACAGTCGCTGTGTTAAATCTTATACGTTATTAGTTTTATTTTTTAAAAATAACTTTTAAACGATATGTTATGAGATTAAAAAATCTTGAAAATAGCATAAAATCATTTTCTCTATGTTCTAAAGCAAGCTTTAATATCGATTACATCAGTAATTAATACCATCAGGGATTATCTCTGAGCTCTAGTCTACCAGATAAAAAAAAGTTGTGATTCTTAAGACCAAAAGTGTGAATAAAAGCACGATGGCCCCCCCCGAAAATCAGTCCTGGAACCGCCCCTGGGATGACGAGGATTGAAATGAGATCGATGGAGTAAGTATATACTGATTTGAGTATGGAAATATACGAAATCTGGATGCCAGAATTCCAAAACTATTTTCGACAAAGTGTTTTGCTCTAGAAATGCGGTATAGTCTAAGATACGTAGAAGAGCGACCTTCACCGATCGAGTAACCGAATGAAATTTTTTTTCATGATAGATAATATGCTAACAAAGGTAACGGTGATGGGTTGCCTAACGAAATAAGTTCAAGGCTATATTTAATAGGCCTTTTTTCGCCATTTTCCGCCTTTTTCTCTATTTTGAGGAGAAACTATGCATTTTGGTGAAAATTTGTAGAGCATAAAATTTCCTACAAATTTTGTCTTCACTGTTTTTTCGAATTCCGCATAGTTTCGCCGCTAGCGACCGTTTTGCACCTTTTTTAGATTTTGAGCTAAAATTATGCATTTGTATGAAAAATTAAATGAGATCAAAGTAGTAGTTGCAGTTTTTTAACGGCTTTTCTTTGGACGCTTTGATTTATCAACAGAATCTGAAAAAGGCGAAAAATGGCCGCTAGCGCCGAAACTATGCGGAATTCGAAAAAACAGTGAAGACAAAATTTGTAGGAAGTGAAGACAAAATTTGTTATGCTCTACAACTTTGCTCTTTTGATATTTTCACCAAAATGCATACTTTCTCCTCAAAATAGAGAAAAAGGAAAATGGCGAAAAAACGCCTATTAAATATAGCCTTGAACATATTTCGTTAGGCAACCCATCACCGTTACCTTTGCTAGCATATTATCTATCATGAAAAAAAATTTCATTCGGTTACTCGATTGGTGAAGGTCGCTCTTCTACGGATCCTGTACTAGTAGTTGTAAATTAGTTGCTTGCTCGCCATCTCCCGACTGAGCTAAAATCTTCCGGTTTACCATAGCATGTGTATGCTATAGCCTGCACAGGTATAACTTTACGGTTTACCTGTGCAGGTTCACCTGACAGGTTTATCGTAACGTGTGTACCGGGCCTTAAGCCGGCAGTACACGACATGTAAAAATCCACATGCACATGTAGCTCTGACGTTATTTCGGCGTCATCACATGTTCACATTGACTACATGCCGTGTACTAGCACTTTTTGGGACACTTACATGCGGTACATATTCGCATGTGTACCACATGTAGCAGTTATGATACATGGAAACATGTGAGTTTTTCACATGCCGTGTACTACCCTGCCACATGTGAGTTGTGACATGTGCTAAATTTTTACATTCGCATGTAGCATTCACAAAACATGTACCTGCGCGAAATTACGACGTTACATGTGGAACCGCATGTAGCCATCGAACATTACTTTTCAGAATTTATTGTGTCTGGTTCAGATGGTTTTGGGTCGCATTTTACTTTATTTACCGTATTTTAAGTATTTTCATTCTATAATTTCTGCATCTAAGTAGATTGGTTTCCGTAGCACACGGAAACGCGCCGACATAATGCCAAATACATTCTCGATTATACGGCGTGCATGACTCAATCGATAATTGAAAACGCGCTGTACCATTGTCAAACCGCGTAGAGCATACGGTTTCATGATGTTTTTCCGTAGAGCGAATGCATCGTCCGCAACAAGGACATACGGAACGGGAATTTCTCTACCGGGTAGTGCTTTCGGTAGAGGCAAGCGCAGCTGATCAGTGTCCAGAGCTTGGACAAAATTACAACGGTTGAACACACCACCATCCCAGTGCCGTCCGTTACGACCGACGTCGATGTACAATAATTTGTACTCCGCATCCGCAATTCCCATCAAGACAATGCTGTGCGTGCCTAATTATAAATGAATGTCTATATATTTTGAACCGATTTTAAAGCACACGAACTTCACATACCTTTATAATTATAAAATACACTTCCAGCGTTGGTCGGTGCGACCATCACAACGTGCTTTCCGTCTACTGCGCCAATGCAATTGGGGAAAAGCCAGCGCTTATTGAACAGCCGCGATACTGCTTCCCATTCTTCTTCAGTTTTTGGCAACTGCATATCCAATTTACAATGAAATTAACAAAATTGTTGTGCATTTGTAAAGCAAAAACTCACTTTGAAAAAATCTTGGACAAGAACTTTGAATATTGCATCGAGCACTTCTGGGATAATGCGTGATATAGTCGTCTGCGGAATGCGAAATATATATTGCAGAGAAGTAAAATTTTCACCTGTTGCCAGGTAGCGCAGAGTCAATGTCAGACGATTTGCCGGTGAAATGCTCAATCGCATATTGGTGTCGTTCTTTCGAATGTAGGGCCCCACCAAATGCAGCAAACTATCAAACTGATCGGCAGTCATGCGTATGAAACTGCGATAAAGTTCAGGTTCCTCGGGGCGCAATTCGGGCATCAAATTTGCACAATAGCCATCCGTATCGCGATTTTGTAACCATTTTTTCACCCACATTCTACGCTTCCGCTTCGTTTTGCCGACATTGCGATTTTCTCCATCGCCTTCGTTCTCCAAAATATCCGCGGCCAAAATAGCTGTAGCAGCCCACTTTATTTTAGACATTTTATTATTATTATTATTATTTTTAATTAATTTCCCACACAGCGACGAAAACGAAACCTATGAAAAGTGACTCTCTACAATACGAATAGTTACATGTCGCATGTCCCATGCACACATGTGAAATGTGCACATGTGCTGCATGCCGTGTACTAGGGACATACATAAAGTCGTTCACACATGTACACATGTATTTCCCCTTCAAATGCGTCCACATGTGCACATGTGCATATGTGGATTTTGGGACGAAACACACATTTCGTGTACTATCAAATTTTTACCGCATGTAACAACTATGCTACATTCGAAAAATGTAACCAACATGCTACACATTCCCATGACGTCAGAGCTACATGTGCATGTGGCTTTTTACATGTCGTGTACTGCCGGCTTTAGTTTCGAGAGAGAATCGAGAGATAAAAATATTTAAAGGTTTCGGTATAGTTACCAGAGGGGCACAGGGCTCTATAGGATCAGAAACATCAGAGGCCGGGTGATCAACCTCTATTAGAGGCGGAGAAGTTAATACCGCGACTGGCATAGAGGTCGACTCCGACCCTGGAACGCGGGCCGAGGAACTCCCGGTGACACCGAGGCCAGAGGCAGCTTGGCGACTTCGACCATTCTTACGGCTTTTACGACGCGCCTTGAGACTAGGCGCGACTGGAAAATTGGGAACTTTATTGAGGGTATCATTCTCCGTAAGAGAAGCACCCGTGGAGTATTGTGAAGAAGGAAAAAGCAACCGTGTCTGTTAGTACTCAGAAAGTTGTTTCCCTACACTAGTTATCTGCATAATAATGACAGTTTTCTGCATGCATATGACATTTTCCAACTTTTGATTTTTAACCGACTTTAAAAAAAGAGGAGGTTATTAATTCGACGCGTAGGTATTTTTTTTGGTCCTGTTCACGCATAACTTTGTAACGCAATAAATTTTTGCTTTTTCCTTTATACATGCATTACCAACCAATCTGCTAATGCAGTCTGCGTGCGATTGATCATTCCAAACATGGCCGAATACATAAATACAGTCGACTGAAATTACACAAATTGCAAGACTTGTTACAGTTAAAAACAATTCTCATATTATGTATGTATAATAACAAAATTTTATTTTAATGTAAACTTTCTTCCAACCGTATTACAATTTATGGGGGGGGGATACATAATTACAAATTATATTAAAACTTTTTCTGAGGAAGCAAACGCTTTTTTTTCCCAATGACTTTTTTTGGCTTGCTCACTTCATATTTACCTTTGTTCTTTTTTATTAATCCCTGGCTTACTCCTAATGTTACAAGCTCTTTTACTGAGTCCTTAATAATATGAGGCTCCACCTATAACTGACATAGATTAAAAGATGATAATATTGTAAATATTTCTATTTACGTTATATCGATGTGAAAAATGATTCACTAATTGATTTAGTGTTGCCGGTTGGACCCTATTAATTCCGCTGAGCAGAATTTTCCTGTTCGCGCTATTTATCTTTTCCATAGTGAAAATATATCGTCAATTTTAAACTAATAACTTTGGATAATAATATTGTATCTGTTATCTAATGATTCTACTATTAATTTTACTTGAAATCTGCAATTTGGACAAATTTTGTACAATTGACAAAACAATGAAAAAATATACTGTCATTAAAAATCGACACCAAAATATCCTTGAATTTCAGAGAAAACTAGTTTTTGTGAATTTTTATTTAATGTGTATAGTGTATTTTAGATGCTTAACAATTTAGATCCATCTTAAGAATCCTTGACACCTTTTTGAATATCTACGATGTATGGCAAAAATCAGAATTAGTTAAAGGAAATTAACAGGCGAGAGGTACATTACTTACCTTGAAAATTAAATTTAACGATTTAATTCAGCCATTCCATTGTTCTTAAGTTAACTCGAAAAGTTGTAGTCGTTAGCAATGACTTTCGATAGTCTCTTGATACCACGTTTTAGAATCAAAATTTTTGATGAGTGAAACGGAGATAACAAATTATAAAAGCAATTGGAGATGTTCGTTACAGGTTCATTGATCGAATAGGCAGTATGTATCTTTTATCGGCAGGGCCACCCTAACCACAGGGCTAAATGGGCTGTAGCCCCGGGGCGCAAACTTTTCGGGGCGGCAATTTTTGTTGGTTTTATATTTTTTTATTATTTTTAGTTATGTTATTTTTATTTAAAATCTTTTCATTACAGAAATAATCAAATAACATTTTCTAAAGATTGGTTTTTCGTTATGGGAATTGGTTATAAAAAAAAGATGCTTTGGATAGAATTTACGAATATAACTTTCAAAAGCCTGTAATAGTCGAGTCAATAAAGACGTAAAACAGGCGATCTTCGGAAGTCCTCAGAAAGAGCTCCGATTTTGATGATTTTTTTTTTAAATTTTTGTTTTTTTATATCATTTAAAATCAGAAACCTTTTGAAGTGGGGAAATAATTGAATCGCTGGTTGCAGAAACCACATGAGTCAATATTTTTTCAAAATGACTTTTATACGGTTTTCACGTTGTAAAGGGGTATTTACACCAGGAGTGAAGAAATGGCATGAGTCTACTTGTTAGAAACATTCAAGCGTAACGTGCTAGAACTCAAATTAATGTAGAACCCGAACGCGTCAACGACTAACCTTGTTACTACACCTATAGCGGGTGGCAGCACTGGCTATTTACAACCTGATAACCAAAAAAAACGTTTCCAGTTGATACTTTTTCTTGTTGAGAGCTTAAAATAGATTTAAAAAATTAATCATTTTTTTAATTCCCTACAAATTTGATATTATTGACTCATGTTGTTTCTACAATCAGCGATGCATTTATAGTGCAAAAAATATTTTTTTTGGCGTTCTTGTCTTGTGTTCAACATACATATTCATACTTTAATATCTTCTTAAATTATTTTTTATTTTCATTATTTACTTTATTGATTCACTTTAGGAAAACTCTCATTGAGTGTAGAAACCACATGAGTCAAAAAATTTAAATTTACTATGGGGCCCTTTGATCATTTAATATAAAATAAATTAACTGCTCAAATAAAGTCACACTTGTAGTTGTACAAATTTCACAACGTAAAAAAAATAATTATAATAGATTTAAAAAAATAATCAGTTTTTTTTAATTCCCCAAAAATTTGATATTATTGACTCATGTGGTTTCTGCAATCAGCGATTCAATTATTTATATTGTTTAAACACTATTTATGATATTTGTACAGGGTGTATTGCATAAAGTTACACAGCGGCCGGCTGTGGATAGGTTTTGGATAGACAAGCTTAGGTGAAAAAGTACTAAAAACGACGAAATAGAGCCAATTTTAGCATTAAAATTGCTTATAACTCTAGAAATAAAAGCCGTAGGATAAAAATTCCCGAGACATTATTCATAGAAAATTGTCCAAGTTTCCAATTTTGCAAAAAAAAAATAGTTAACTAGGTATTTTTTGGATAAAAAGGTGGTTTTAGTTGAAATTTTAGTTAAGAAAAACCGAATTTTTGACTTTGATGACTCGTGGCTCTGGAAGTTGATAGGGTAGGGCCTTGACTTTTAGAGTTTTAGATAGGTGGGAGTATTATGCGTACACTGATACCTTACTCATGAAAGTAGGTTGTAAGGATAAACTCCAGAAAAGAAATTTCAAAACGCCCTAGCTGCTAAACCGTTACGATTTTGCCCCACCCACCCATACGATTTTTTGTTCGTCTATCCAAAACCTATCCACAGCCAAACCTATCAAAATCGGAGCTGTTTCCGAGGACTTCCGAGAAAATGTCTTCATTTACTCCACTTCCACTATAACAAAAGTTGAAGCTGAGGGGTTGTAAAATGAGTTCAAATCACTGGAAAGTGCTATTATGGCAGCATTTTGGAGCAAAATATTAGAAATCATAGATAAAATTAATATATCCCTTCAAAAAGTTGCTACTACAACCAGGCCCGCCACAATGAGGCGAATTTCCCGGACCCCAGGTCATAGGCCCCAAAAATGGATTGCAAGCCAAAAAGTGGACTTAGCTGCACTTAGGAACTTAAGACCTATTCGGAAATCAAGAAGCGACCTTTTTTTTAGTAAAAGATTTTTTGAAATTTAAATTTCCTTAAAGGGGCCCCAATCATATTTAACCCCAGGCCCCGAAAGGCTATGTGGCGGGCCCGACTGTAACTGAAAGCATTATTGAATTATCCGCTTCTTTAGAAAAATCTGTACACTCCTAAACGATATACAAAATAATTTAACCTTTACAAATCTGAAGATATAAAATTGTCCGGATGTGATGAGTAGGTTTCGTTCAACAAGAACGAAGAGTAGAATGGTTTGACGAAGAATGCGCCCAGGTGACAATGGAGAAAAACCGAGCCTACCAAGTCATGCTAAGTAGGCACAGAACAAGAAACTCTGAAGAGGAGTATAAAGAAAAGAGGCGAGCTGAGAAGAGAATGCACAAAGCGAAAAAAAGGCAGTATTGGGAAGAACAAATGAAAAAAATAGAAGAATCAGCAGGCTTAAATGATGCAAGAAACTTCTACAAAAAGGTAAACCAACAACGGAAAAAATTTAAGCCTAGAGTGACAATGTGCAAGGATAAAAGTGGGGAGATATTAAGTAATAAGGACGAAGTATTGGCTAGATGGGCAGAGCATTTCGAGGAACTACTACTAATGAACCCAGAGCAGGAGCACATTGGTACCCGAAATGTGCAGAACATGAACGCGGACGATGAGAATGACAGCACAGCAGCCCCCACCATAGAGGAAGTACGCCTGGCATTGCGAGCACTAAAAAATAATAAGGCATCAGGGTCTGACAGCACACCTGCAGAACTCATTAAGCAAGGCGGAGAGGAAACTATCCAAAAACTACATGAAGTAATAGTGGAAATCTGGAGACGGAAAGAAATGCCTGATGAGTGGAACGAGGGCATAGTGTGTCCCTTACACAAAAAAGGAGACCCTCTATCTTGCAACAACTATAGAGGAATAACGCTATTGAACACAACGTACAAAGTATTTTCACGTGTACTCTATATTAGACTACGACCATACGTGGAAAGAATATTAGGAGAGTATCAATGCGGTTTTCGTCCTGGAAGATCCACAACCGACCAGCTATTTGTACTCAGAGAAACCCTAGAAAAAGCTGTTGAATTTAACATAAACATCCACATGTTATTCATCGACTACAAATATGCTTACGATAGTGTGAACCGTAATGAGTTATTTGATGCTATGGAGCAGCTCGGAATACCTAATCACCTAGTAGAACTGACGAAAATTTCGATGAAAGATGCAAGGTGTAGAGTCAGAATAGATGGTGAACTATCCCCACCCCTCAGAACAAATAGAGGATTAAGGCAAGGCGACGCACTATCCTGCTTGTTATTCAACGTGGCCCTAGAAAAAGCAGTAAGAGATGCATCGATTAACACATCAGGGTGCATCTTCGATAGGTCAGTGCAAATATTAGCCTTTGCCGACGATATAGCTATCCTTGGAAGATCATTTGAGAGCATGAAGGAGACCTTTGTAGCACTTGAGCAAGCCGCAAAAAAAATCGGGTTGGAAATAAACGAGCACAAAACAAAGTATATGTACACAAAAAACGCCAGAAGTAGCAGACAGAACATAACGATAGACACCTACAATATAGAAGCAGTAGATGAGTTTGTGTACCTCGGCACGATTATAACAAAAGGTAATGATACATCGGCCGAAATCAGAAGACGAATAGCACTGGCTAATAAATGCTACTTTGGTCTACGCAGGCACCTGACGTCTAGAAATATATCAAGGAAGACGAAACTGGCACTTTACACGACACTAATAAGGCCTGTCCTACTATATGGTTCGGAAGTGTGGACATTGAAAAACGCAGACGAAGCATTGGTAGGAAGATTTGAAAGGAGAATTCTTCGTTCGATCTACAAAGGAATACAGGTTGATGGCATTTGGAGAAGAAGATACAACTCAGAGTTGTATGAAATCAGCAAGATTCCAAACATTGTCAAAGTGATCAAAATAAACAGACTGCGATGGATTGGTCACGTCCAACGAGGTGCGGAACGGAACCCGACAAAGATAGTGCTGGGGAAAGTACCGTCAGGAAAACGCAGACCCGGCCGGCCTAAGAAAAGGTATATATGTAGATGACGTCGAAGAAGACTTGAGGCAGTTGGGAATAAGAAACTGGAAAAGTCGAGCCAGAGATCGAGAATCATGGAGGCGAATGCTGGAGGAAGCCAAGGCCAACAATAGGCTGTGGAGCTCCTGATGATGATGATGATGAGTAGGTACAAACGAATACGCAAAGGAAAAAAAATTAGTACGAAAATACGTCGAAAGAAGTTAAATTTGATGCCAATAACGAATTCCGCATAAATACATATAATACTTTTGACACACTATACTTTCATTATGATGGTAACTTTCATTACGATAGTAAAGGAAATGACGGTATGACACTTTACTTTCATTTGCATTTAACATGTCAGGTGAGATATTATATCCTGCGTGCTTTTTTGCTTTATGTATTTTTAAGGCTGAACCCACACTGAACCAGTCAGAGCAAAACAAAAGCAAAGAATAAAATTTTTTAGAATTTTCAAATTTAAATCCTCATGTTAGAATTAGTGCGCCCCCACTAATTCACACAAGTCAGAGCAAAACAAACAAAACAGTTTTCCAAAATGTTCGCACAATAATTTGTATAAAGTTTAAATGAAACAACCCACACTGCGCCAAACAAATCGGTAGGAACACGCAAAGCACAGGCAATCCCACACAAGCACACACAGGCACACAAAGCAGTCAAAGCAAACAGGCAAAATATACACGCATTCCAAGGAAGCAACCCACACTAAACCAGTCAGGGCAAAAAAACGAAGGCAAGCAAACAAAGCATGCCTGTGATGACTGCTTGGTTTTTGCTTTGCCACACAGTCAGTTTGCAACTTCGATCCAGTGTGCTACTCTGGATCTTTCATTTAAATGATGCACCCAAGACTTTCTTTCCACTTTTTCACTAAACATGACATAGCCCACTCGTCTCACTCCCTCCACCAGCAGCCTGTATTTTCTCGCACTCTACAAACTAGTAATTCGTTTCTAAATAGAGCAACTCGATTGTGGAACAACCTCTCTCAGTCAGTATTTCCAACTCCTAGAACATCCAAGAGTTCGAACGCAGGTTTCATCGCCACCTTATCCAACACCCTCCCGAACCCCCATAACCCTTAACTTTCCTCTCCCGTACTAAGCTTACTGGAGCGCATTCAAAACCCTTACTATGGTAAACCACGAGGTAAGCTGTGGTTATGCTGCATCACTTCACTTAACCACGAAAGTTTATGTTTAACCATGGAGGTTTTTGAACGGACCGTGGTTAACTACGAGTTGAAAACGAAAAATAATTTTCCATAAAATAATCTCCGCTATTTGCTTCAATTATTTCTTATGGGTCCAATAATTATTTATTTGCAATAATCTAACAAATCCATTGTTTACCATTAAAACAATTGAGTTGTTTTTACTCTTCTTCTTCTTAACTATCGCTAACCATGCTCCCGAACAGGGTTAAAATTTAACTACACCATGGTTAACCACGGGAGTTTTTGAACGCCAAAAAGTTATGCTCGTGGTTATGTTGTAGTAAACCCCGGAGTTTTTGAACGACAAAAGTTTACCATTGTTATCCATGGTTAACCAGAGTAAGGTTTTTGAACGCGTTCCTCCTAGACATTGCACCGTGACGTGACAAACGACATAACGGACTGCTAGTACAAAGGGTGACTCCTGAGCTTGGAGCTACCACATAAAAAAAAATAAGTTGCCATTACTACATCACTTTCTTCCTCCGATTCCGATGACATTGCCGCATTGACTGGCTACAACCCACATTAGCTGTTTTCGATTTGCCACATTTATCTGATATTCATCACATATTCCTCACATGTCAAATCTCGTACTCACTTTTGCCTCACTTTTGTTCTGTCAAATTGTAACTGATTGCAAAAAGCAAATCGAACAGTCACTTATGTGATAAATAATAAAAATTTTATAAATTAATTTTCCATACACCGAGATCAAAGAAATTATCTCTTCAGAATACTTCCGCTGCTGAATATAAAATTATTACAAAATAAGATATTCAACCACAATAAATACTTCAGTGCATAACTTCAAAATCACTTACTCAACTGATTGGATGAAAAAATATTTTTATCACATCACTTGGGTTTGTATCAGTTAGAAGCTGTCGCCATCTGTTGTAAAATAGGAACTGAACCACCAAATCGAACAGCCATTTTCAGTGAAACTGAGGAAAATGTGAGGCATATCAGATAAATGTGGCAAATCGAAAACAGCTATTAAATCAAGCACGTCAAATATGTTTTTGCTTTGTTTTTGTTTTGCTCGATTTGATGTGTTTTGGGAGCCAGTCAAAACAATCGCCTTTTACTTGTTTGTGTGTTGTTCGGTGCAGTGTGGGCTTAGCCTAAGTTGTTTTAATTTGTAATATTTTAAAAATTATTTTTAAAGTAGTAAAGGAATCATCCTTACAAAGTGCTACTTAACTAACGTCAAATCAAATTATTTTATTTTAAAATATATTTACTAGTTTCTGCAAAATTTACTAGTGTTTTTACTATTTACTGCAAAATTTCGAAAGGTTTTCGAAAAAGTGACAAGAGGGCTTTTTTGTAGGCAATAACGTTTCGTATTGACTGATAAAAAAAAATTTTCGAAAAAGTTTTTGCTCGATTTTTGACCAAAAAAAAAGTGATTTTTTATAAGTTTGACCTTGAATAACTTTAAAAGGGTTAATCGTGTCAACATTTTTGTAAGAACTAAAGTTGTAGACAATTTCCTTTACAACATTTTGGGCCCACACACGGGGTTGTACGACCTATAGAGACTGAGATACAAGGAAAACGCGATATCGCCATGTTTTTTTTTGTGATTCCGAAATTGTTTCCTTAAAAAGTTCCAAAGGAGCTGTGGGCCAATTTTCAGCCATTTTGGAATTTTGTCCCCTTTCGTGCAGTTTTTTTCGCTGGTTTCTCCGGACTATATGTTGTTTTTTTTAATTTTGTATGTGTTTTTTGTTTTTATTTAGTGTAAATTGATTTTTTCTAGTTCTGGCGCTTTTGTCTAATTTTACCGGCCACCCCGCTCCCCTCAGACATCCCGTGTATTTTATTACCGAGAGGGGCGCATTATTTTTAGTAGCCCACGGGCGCCGAATATCTTAGGACGGCCCTGTTTATCGGTGCAATGTCTATTAGTAAGCTTAGGTTGATGGATAGAAGAGAATAGCAAAGGTTAGACGGGGTCTGAAGGGTGCTCGAGTAGATATCGATGAGCCTTAAGGTGAAAACACAAAGAAAGCAAGCAAGTACTGACTGTGGAATATTAAACCGAGCTGTTCTATTTCTAAACGAACTTCTAGACAGAACGGCACGAAATGTGGGCTGTAGGATGTGGGAATGACCCAGGAATGACCCCAGGTGTTACGGGAAAGATATTGCCGTTCAGACAGGAAGGCAGGAAGGTAATTTCTGTGGAACAGTCGTTATGATAATAGTCCAGGGAAACTATGAATGACTCAATGATCAAGTCCTAAAGCATGCTATCGAGATGCAAAAAATGTGGTCGGGTAGAAGAAAAAATTCTAAGAAAGATAGCGTTTTTTGCATCTTTCCTGCTGGTGCAGAATATAACCTGAAAAAATCGGAAATAGTCGAAAAAGGGGTTTTTCGCAGTTATAAAAAAAACAAAGCAATATACAAAAAACAGTTAAACTAGAAAGTTGTAGAGAATAAAAATACCTATCGAATGACACTTGTTTGATACAATTTCGTTGGTTGTAGCCCGGCGAAATCGCCAAATTGCATCGAAAATCGTCGTTTTTTGTTTTCGCTGTGAACGGTACAATTTTTATTATAATTATTTGTAATTAACACATACTGTTACCTCTGCTAAGTAGAAAATGAGTATTTTTGAAAAATTGAAAAAAATTTAATATTGCGTCTTTTAGAGCGAATTTTTGGAAGAAAGGTCTTTTTTTAAATCGGTCATTGCCCAGGATTGGGATGGCCTAGAGAAACAATCCGGGGCTTAAATTCTTCGTAAAGGATTGTACTATCACGTGTCGTGAGAAAAATTTTGTTTTATCTCTTTATAATCTCAAATAAAATGAATAAAAATCAGGATGATTTCGAAAATGCCAATAATGCCAAACTTTTCTCATGTAGTTTTTATATTCATTAATATTTTTTATTATTTAATTTCTATTTCAACATTCATGGTTCTGGCATAGATGAAGTTAGGAATTTAAATAAAGTTGGTACTATAAAATTAAAAGAAGTACCTACACTTATTTTTTCATTCATCAATTTTTTTACAAGTTTTGTAACATTTGATTGTCGTCTTGTTCTGTCTCAGAATTTTCGTAAATTACATCTAAATCTAAGTCAGGTATAACATCAGGTGTCGTGCACACAATTTCGAAATTATTACAATTCTCCTCGTCTTGAACATTTCAAGCCATGCTTCTTACAACCACAATTTCCGCTTTTACACCCGCTTTCGCAGCGACATGCTATATTTTTAACAATCTCGTCAGGAACAAGAACGTCATTGGTATAAACAGGCATTAACATACCATTTACAATTTTCCAGCCCCTCTCATTAGCCTCAATATTATTACCATGCCACATTTGCAACTGCAAATAAACTTGCATTGCGTGCAGTTTTGCAGGTCATTCTGTTGGTGGTAAACTTTCCAATTGAAAAGTTGCTCGAGATGTCGATTGCTTAAAAATATCGAATCGAAGCTCATTTAAAGTTCTTTGCCAAATTTTACAATATAACGCAACTATTAACTTATACATATTTTTCGCCATTTCATCAGGATTTGAGTTCTAGCAGTAAAAAATATCTTAAAAATATCTTATAGTTGTAAAAGAGTTTTGCTTTTGTCTAAAAGCTTAATAACTTTCGTTTTTCCTGCTTATATACATAAGCACGAAACAGTATCGCAACCAGTAACAGCATGGCAAAACGATATACTTTTTTACCGCAGGATACATAAAGCTTTCGTTGGAATACCATTGATCTTTGTCAGCGCCTCTACCTTGTTTAAAAAAGTAAATCTGATTTTCTGGCGCGTCAATGTAACAAGTAAGTAAATAAAAATTAATAGTAGTACAGTGCCCATTGCAATGTAACAACTTGATTTTTATTCAATTTATTTGAGGTTGTAAAGAGATAAAACAAAATTTTTCTTACGAGATGTGATATCACAATCCTTTATGAAGAATTTAAGCCCCGGATTGTTTCTCTAGGGTCTAGGCCATCCCAATCCTGGGCAATGACCGATTTAAAAAAAGCCCTTTTTTTCCGAAAATTCGCTCTAAAAGACGCAATTTTCAATTTTTTTCAATTTTTCAAAAATACTCGTTTTCTACTTGGCAGAGGTAACAGTATGTGTTAATTACAAATAATTATAATAAAAATTGTACGGTTCACAGCGAAAACAAAAAACGACGATTTTCAATGAAGTATCGCGATTTCCTCGCGCAATAACTAACGAAATCGTATCGAACAAGTGTCATTCGATTGGTATTTTTATTCTCTACAACTTTCTAATTTAACTTTTTTTTGTATATTGCTTTGTTTTTTTTATAACTGCGAAAAAAACCCTTTTCGACTGTTTCCGATTTTTTTAGGTTATGTTCTGCACCAGCTGGAAAGAAGCAAAAAACGCTATATTTCTTACAATTTGTTCTTCTACCCGATCAAATTTTTTGCTTCTCGATAGCATGGACTTTGCTTTTTTTCCCTGGACTATAAATGTTTAAGCTTGGTGGCCGTAGCATAGGACTAAGCGGATTAATGTTTTGTATATTGTCATTTTCCATTGTCTTGAGATTTCGAAATAGGTTTCATTTCCGACTACGATGCGTCTATGCATGTGAACAAATTCACAGTTATCTAAATTTTCCATTAAATACTCGTCAAAATTAATGATTCGTTTTGACACAATCATGTACTTTGTTTTCGTGTCATTTACTCTTAGATTGAACTTTGCTGAGCTTTCTACATTTCTTGAAAAGGTTTTCTTTACGCTTTGCATACAATTATAAAACTATGTCATCCGCGAAGGCTAGCTAGTAGCTGAATGTTTTTTGTGAAAATGCGATTTACTCCATTTAACTCAAAATGTTCGAAAGGAAAATCCAAAGAAGAATATTTGGTCCTGTAAGGGTTGACCCAGACGAATTACGCATTCGAACAAACGAAGAGCTTGAAGAAGTATATGACGAAATAAATAGAATTTCACACATAAAATTGAGCAAACTACGATGGCTCGTACACGTTATACAAATTTCGGAAGAAAGAATGCTAGCCAGAATTTACAATAGTAGACCATCAGAAAAAAGAAGCGTGACACTAGCAAGAAACAGATCAATGGATGACTTGCTAGAAGATATATGAAAACTTCATATAACCAACGGGAGAGAACTAGCAAGCCGTATAAGCGACTTGAAGAATAGACTTCAAGAGGCCCGAGTCCTACAAGGACTGTTGCACCGAAAAAGAAGTAGCTATGGAAAAAGCAATAAAATTTTGTCCGGGCTGCTACATTACTACAGTGGCTCAACGAGTCAATTGTGGCGCAAATGTCGCCATCACCGATGAGTTTTATGGCGTGGTTTTATACTTTGTTAAGCAACGCTAAGGTGGTTTTCGAAGGCCCAGCCCAAATAAATTAGTTGTACTGAATACGGGGCTGGATGTGTAGTGATGTACGATTCTGTATCGATTTAAGACAAAATCGATTTTTTCGTGTAAAAAAATCGGAATTTTCCGATGCTTTTCTAGCCGATACGATTTTCGATAATCGATTCTTTCTTAGAGAATCGTAATCATCAATTGCATCTTACTGCTCACTATACAAGGTGTTCCCGACTAAGATGCTAATCCGTTAAGGGATGATTCCTGGGTACATTTGGAGAAAAAATTGTTCTATAGAATGGGGCTATCGGACTTATCCACTGAGACACCCTAGTAAAAATGTGCACTGCGAATTTGTTCGGGCGAGATTTATTTTTACTCGGGCACAGGGTGTTTAAGAGCAGACGTTTGAAGCATTTAATTTACTTAAACTTTAATTACTCCTCAACTGTTTATCGTAGAACAACGTAATTAGGCTCAGGAGAAATATGCATTCTTTAATGTATGATATCAATATCATAAACCTCAGTCGAAAATGTTTGTTCAAAGTCAAAATTTTGTTTTTTTTAACTAAAATTTGAACTGAAACCACTTTTTTCTCCAAAAAATACGTAGTTAACCTACGAATAAAGTTAAAACAATTTTTATGCTACGGCCTTTTCTTTTGAAGTTATAAGCAATTTAGATGTTAAAACATACCTATACATCGTACCTTTTTAGTACCTTTCACCTAAGCTTTGTCTAAAAGTACCAAATAAGCACCAAACCTGCCTGAATTATTTTTATAACAATGAATTATTATGAATTATTTAATAATATAGTGAATTATTTATTTTAATTTGGCAATGAAATTCGTTTTTTTTTGTTTTGTTAAATTTAATAAACATTTTATCATATAAATGTAATTTTTCTTTAAATATTGTACTCGATTTTTATAAAATCGATTTTTTAAGGCCAATTTATAGATAAATCGATTTCATTACAACAAAAATCAATTTCCAAAATCGATTTTATTTTTTGAAAATTGCACATCACTAGGATATAGGACTTGTAGATTTCAGTTACATGCAGCTGGCTGAAGGAGGATCTTGCATCTAGTAAGGAATCCCAGGCATTGTGAAGCTTGTTTGGCAATTTCCAATATCTGATTGTTCCATCGCAGATCCTCAATTAAAGTTAAACCTACGATGTCCACTAACACAGAAATAAGATCGGTGTAGGTTTTGTTTGAAATGATACAGTACTTCGTTTGGGAGGCGGTAAATTCGCCACAATTCGCCCCAAGCAAGAATGAATTCGATATCCTGTTTGATTAAACGTGCATGTCTTATATTGTTGAACGCATAAGAATAACGCAGAGTACCGTCATCAACAATGTTGTGAAGTGGGTTGGAGGGGATTGAGAGCAGTTATTTATAAAAATTAGGAGAAGTGCGGCTGAGAAAACCGGCAGACATGGTGTGGGGTCTAAATTCAAAGCCATCCAACACTACTTTGATTGAACGGCCCGAAAGAAAACTTTCAATCCAGTTCCTTAGAACTAAGTTTATAACAATACTTTATAATAATTGCTCGACTGATGTAATTCTCTGTATATTTTGATTTCCATCAATCATGACTGATGGAATTGATTGACGCTTGCATGAACTTATAATGGGCGCCTATAGGAACATAGAACGTTATACCTTATTTTGAAACTGTAATACATAATATCAAATAAATATTCTAGTTCATTTTATTAATATTTATTTTCCTCTTTTTTAACTTATTACAATAATTAGAAAGTATTTTTTTTTCATATGACTTTTCTCAAATTGTTTCCTTTTTTGGGTTTGTCATTTTGTAACTATTTGTTTAGTTTCTCTTTTTTTGGTACTAATTAGTCCATTTACTTTCGGTTTGCTTTAAATTGTTTCTTGTAATCTATTGAATATACAGTATGTTTCATTAGATATGTAAGATTTAATAAGTTGTTTCCGTTATTATATTTAATATATAGATTGTAAAAATAATTAACAAATATAAAACCATAAATTTGTAAGACAAATTAAGGAATTCCAATAGCCGAAAATAAACTGACAACTCAGAAATATGTAACAATGCTTAATTGTTTAAAAAATAAATAATGCTAATCTGAATTTGAAATAGATACATACAATTCGACATTCTCTATGGATTTTTAAGCATTTATGTAAAATAACAAGGAGCTTTACTGTTCCAAACAAAAAGCTCTTCTATAAGCCTCACTTTAAAAATAAAAACATTAATTCGGAACAAATTTTTGTTTGCTTTTAGCAGTCATTTTCAAACTGTCTGTGTGTGTTTTATTTTACCTATTTACATTTTTTTTTACTTATTTAATTATTTATTAATTTTTGTTTTGTTTCACTAATTTTTTTCTTTAAAAATAATTCTAATTAAATTCTTGAAGTTAGCGCCATTTTTATGTGATTATTGTTTTCTTTTGTTGTTATATATATATTATATCTAAAGATAAAAGAAAGCGATAAAATTTATTGAACTTATGTACATACACCTGCATTATCGATAGGAGGTGGCTTAAGAACTGTTGATGTTGCCGTTGTATCACTACCCGTTGATGTTGTATTTGTTATTTTATTATCTGCTAAATGTCCTCGGATATGCAGCATTAAATCTGGTTTAACATCTATATTTTGGCGGGATATTAAGCAATAATTGGCCGTATTATATGTTATTAATGGCTGAGTTAAGTGTGGTTGAAAATAGGAAGATGGTGTTGTTGCAATGTGCGATATCTAAAAATATAAAAAAACATATAATTATAAAAAATCTTTTTTTAAAGGATATTGGTTTAATAATATTTCAAACATCTTTACCATAAACAATATGTGACTTGGTAGTTAATAATAATCGGTTTTATTTTGCCAGCCTATAATAGTACATACATGACGACAAAATTAAAATTAGCTATAAAAAGTACCAAGTTAATCAATTTTAAAAACTGTTTTAACCAACCGACATTGTCCGGTTTCCACCAAATTGACCGCAAAATTACTCATACGCTCAATCCAATTTTGAAATTGATAAAAAAAGCTCAATTTCTCACAAATTTCGATGAAATTGTGTAGGTTTCGTGTAAACATAGCATTAAGTTCAAACGGTGAGACCTTCTTACATTCTGGCAGAAACGAACCTAAAAGCCGTAGCAGTGGCGTTGTAATACTCACTAACGATGCAAGGTCCAGCCTCATTAGCTGGTCACCAGTTTTTGAGAGTTTATTACCGTGCGCCTGAGTTCTAGACTGAGAAGTACTAAGGTAGTCCAATGCTATGCCCCTACTGAAGACGCAGACAAGGACATCAAGGACGAATTTTATATGCGACTGAATGAGGTTTTTAGCTCTATCCCAAGGGAAAACATCATTGTTTTAATGGGTGACTTAAACGCACAGATCTGCCCCAGCAACAACGGCC
This sequence comes from Thereva nobilitata, assembly GCA_963855945.1. Classification (NCBI taxonomy): domain Eukaryota; kingdom Metazoa; phylum Arthropoda; class Insecta; order Diptera; family Therevidae; genus Thereva; species Thereva nobilitata. Next base: position 126,980,342 of record OY979695.1, read on the forward strand.
TTGAACACACAATAGGAGATCAAGAGCCCGGTGGAAATAGCATGGAACACCTGTACCGGAGGATTATACAGAAGGAGTTATAGTCAAAATACCATAAAAGGGGGTCCTAAGAATATGCCACAACTGTAAAGGCATCTGTATATTATCTACTGTGGGTAAAGTCGCACATATTATTATCTATATATGAGCCGTTTTCTTTGAAAGTGGTGTAAGTCCATTTTTGACAAAAAGTTAGTTAATGATAACATTCAATGCTATCTGCTATGAACTTTTTATCTATAAACAGTTCCCAAAAAAATCCTTCAAAATTTTCATCATTTCGCCAATATAAATTTTGCTAGTTAATGAAATTACAAATATAATTACTTTGAAAGTGGTGTAAGTCCACTTTCCGCAAAGACATAAATTTCTGGACATTCTTAACTTTCAAAATATGCTGATTATGTCCATAAGAAAGAAAAATTACGGTTTATTCCTACAGATTATTCATCACACAACAATGCCGAAAACGTAAAAAGTTTATTTTACATGAAATGGAACGATATGATTTTGTTTCGACGAAACTATATTCCAGTCGTCAGAGCAAAATTTGAATGAAACCTCTAACAAAATGTTAACTCACTAATTTTTTCTTAAGAATAGTTTTTAGTGAGTAGAATATGTTAAAAAAAAGTTTCGGAAAATTGGTTGTACACTACCCCCAAAAACCACCCCCTAAAAAAAAGACTCCGTTTTTGGATAATATCTCTTAAACGGCAAGTCTTACCAGAAAATAGGGTTTACAAAGTTTGTAGATTATGCGATTATCTACAAAAAAGGATATTATACATTTTCCTGTACGAATTGCCATTCGTGAGATATTTAAAATACTCATATCACCTCTGGAAGCTGATAGGGTATAACCTTGACTTTTACATTTTTAGATAGGTTGGAGTGTAGATTCTGCGTGCAGTGATACTTTATTCATGAAAATAGGTCATAAGGTTACAAGAATACAGGGTGATATGTAAAACTGAAAAAAAAACTTCGAAATCCCTTAGCGGCTAAACCGTTACGATTTCCGCCCCCCTCCCATACGATTTTTTGTTCGTCCAGCCAAAACCAGCCTGTATAAGTTGCGAATATGGGGATATGAGTATTTTAAATCTTTAAAACGGCGATATCTCACGAATGGTAATTCGTACAGGAAAATGTATTATATGCCTTTTTGTAGATAATCGCATAATCTAAAAAACTTAGTAAACCCTATTTTCTGGTAAGACACCGTTTAAGAGATATTAGCCAAAAACGGAGTCTTTTTTTAGGGGGTGGTTTTTGGGGGTAGTGTACAACCAATTTTCCGAAACTTATTTTTGACATATTCTATTCACTAAAAACTATTCTTAAAAAAAATTAGTGAGTTAACATTTTGTTAGAGGTCAAAACCCCTAACAACTGGACTACTACTAGAAAATGGAGTTCTAAAAAGACGGAAAAAATAGTTATGGTGAAGAGGTAACTTGGCTGAAGATATGTTGGATAAGGTTTTTCAAAAACAAACCATATGCAATGCTGTATAAAACTTCATTTGATGAAAATGGGGAGTTTAAAACATTAGATTTACCCCCCACTTGGAAGACCACGAAAAAATGAAAATATAATACTTTATATCCATCCGTCGCATCCCAAAAATTCAACGATATAATGGATCTATTACCTTATATTCCTTCAATTGTAATTAATATAATATAAATGACATTACCTGAAGAAATTTTGGAATAAAGCCTTTTAACTTTGTTTTTTAACATATTTAATAAAAATTTCATAAGAAAAATTGATATTTAATATTTCATCAATGTATGATTTTCATATTTTGTTGACTTTGAAAGTGGTGTAAGTCCATTTGAGATCATCAAAAGTATGAATTTCTTTTAACTAATACTTTAAAAATGATCACATTATAAAATTAAATCAATTTAATATTTAAAAAACATAAAATTAGCCTGTTAACATATACCAATATTTTTCAATCCATTCAAACGCAAACCCTTAAATATCTCCATATCATATAAAGTGGACTTACACCACTTTCAAAGAAAACGGCTCATATATAAAAGTGAAAGTATGTCTGTCTGTAAATGTTCAATAGACTCCGAAACCGCTCATCCGATTGGCCTGAATTTTTGTATATAGGGGTTTTCGGGTACGGCGGGTGTTCCTACGCGGTCTATTTTGCTCTATCTCGAACACTTCGGGTGGCTGTAGTGTACCGATATCCGTAAAATTCGAACTTTTGTATGGGAGGTACTCTTCGAATTACTGCTAAAGAGCTCAGATCTATATTATTTTGGTTTTTTCCGAAAAAAATACGATTCCCAAAGTTTCAGATCGATCGGTCCAAATTTAAAATGGCGGCCAACACAAAATGGCGGATTACCTTTTTCTTTGCAAGCCATTCGGTATGGGTATCAAATTAAAGGGTATGACAAGTACAATATTATTAGCTCTGTGTGTAGTCATTCCAAATTCAAAATTCATATCACCTGATTACTACTATTGGTTTATGGGTGCAGCATAGGCGCACCGGGTCCCAGCTAGTCTAGGATAAGATAGGCAACAGACCATTAAGACCTTGAGAATCACAGTCTTCAACATCTTGAGAATCATAATGGAGCAGTCTACTAAATTACCTCTTTACCTTGCTTTCATAGACTATGAAAAAGCGCACGACTCAGTTAATAGGAGGTCTATATATGGCAGGCACTGCAGCAAAGTGGATTGCCTGACAAAATGATAGAATTGATAAACGGTTCAGAGCATTAGTTGATTTGATGTGGAATGACCCATGATTGGTCCAGCAATCTGGTGGCCATTAAGAGGGATGTAATTCGTAGTCTAGGCTGAGGCATCGAAGACTACTCTTACCTTAGTAGTAGTGCTGTCTTCTTTTACTACACTGTGGTGAGGAAAATAGTAGGGTATATAATCGACTAGATTGTCTTTATCGACAATCTCTATATGTTCTAAGTGCATATACTCATCCATGAACTTTTTATACTATACTTTGAGTGTTGGATTTTTGAGAAGTTTCGTTTCCATATTGAGAAATCTTTTCAGAACAATTGCTGGAGAGTCACCTAATACAGGTGTATAGGATAATGATAGAATAAACCCTTCTAACTGAGAAGGCACACTTTTCAGCTGGGCCAAGAAAAATTTACCAACTCAGCACAAGCAAGTGCTGAGATGAGGCTCCACTAAAGCATGCAAAACATAACAAAAAGAAAATGAAAAAAATACACACAAAGAAGCGTCCAACAACGAACAAAACACATAAGTAGTCACGTGAGATAAGAAAGACTCCTTTTAAGGACATCTTTACTAATGCTCACGCTAAAAATATTAAATTTTTATTCACATTAATGAACATGCGATTGACGGGTTCGAATCTGCGGTAATAGGTGTTAGATGAGTTGATGTGTAAGAGAGATAGCCCTCTCAGATTATACCTGCTCTCTCTAAACGACATACGGCGACTTAGAAATCCGGAGTCAACTCTTCCATTAAGGAGCTGATGATCGAATACAACATCGGCCACATCACGACGCTTGTAGAGAGTACTCAAATTGAGCAACTTCAGCCGGTATTCGTATGTTGGAAGAACTAATGGGTCATCCCAAGGAGGATGACTCAGCGCGAATCGGACGAATCTCCGTTGAACGGATTCAATTCTACCAACGTGCAAAGAGTAGTAAGGAGACCAAACCTGGGACACATATTCAAGTAATGGTCTGACTAGAGAAATATATAGGTGTTTAGTGATCAATATGTTGTTAAATTCTTCGGACCATCTTTTTATAAAACCGAGGACTAAACTGCCTTTGGAAGAAATATAGTTGATGTGCATGGAAAAGTCCAGCTTACAGTCAAATCTAACCCCGAGATATTTAACAAAATTAACACGAGCGACACCCTCATTAAGAAAGGTGTAGTTATAAATTATATACAAAAAATCATGACTTGGCATTTACTAAGTGTCAATTGTAAAAGTTTGCAATCCTCAATACTCTTAATGTGACGGTACAATTTGATGTCATCAGCGTAAATCAAGATTCTACAGTCTCTTAGCAAGAGAACAATGTCATCAATTGACAGAATAAACAGGAGAGGGCCAATATGACTGCCTTGAGGAACACCGGATGACGCTTCAATGGTTGCAGATTTGGATCCACGGAAAAGAAGTTGCCTCTATCAAAATGGCCGCAAATAGGGGTTGCCAGCCCTAAAAATTATCAAAAAAAAATAAAAAAAAATTCCAATTACTGGCTGGCAACCCCTATTTGCGGCCATTTTAATAGAGGCAACCGTATTCTATCGTGTAAAGAAAAAAAATTGCTTTAATTTGATATATAATCCAAGAGGATACGCTATGAACGTATGTATATGTTTAACAGAGCTTACACCTGGCTTAAAAATACTTGCGGCCATATTTTAATAGGCAACCCTGCATAAATATACATATTTCTCTACTTAAAACTATCAATAAAAATTGCATTTTGATTAAAAAACAGATGAGTGCAGAAATTTGCAGCCGGATCTTAGACTATAAATACATTTTTTTCAAAAAATCCAGTGGGTTTTTCTTTTGTTGAAAGCTCTACTTTCAGATGGTGTAGAAAAAATTAACATGGATAATGGAAAAATTTGCCAGGAAACGCGAGAAACTTAAAAAACTTGATATCAAAAAGTCATTTTTCAATCATTGTTTTAATTTTTTCTGAACTTGTTTGACATCTCCAAAAGCTACTTAAAAAATCCGTGGAACACTCCAGGACTCCAGTTGCCAGTTGCCTTGTTTTTTTTGCTATTTACGATTCAAAAATAAAGTGCAACTCACGGATCTGTTTTTACTATTTTTAGTGTTTCAAAATACTAAAAACAGATCAGTGAGTGACATTCAAAAACAAGACAACTAGACTCTTGGAGTGTTCCACGGTTTTTAAAGGCTAGTACACACTTGTAGACACGTTGCGCGATTTTGTTATCCGAGACATGTCTAAGGAAGATAAAAATCAAAAACAAAAACACCAGTTTTTTCGATTTTCCTCGCAAAATTGGTTTGGTTTGTACAAACGTTGTAGATCTTTTTATTACCTACAACTTTTATATTTAACTTTTTTCGATAGGAGGTCTAGTTTAGCTGAAAATCGTGAAAAACCACGATCACCCCTTAAAGTTCCCCCTATTTCACGCTCGTAACTCAGATCGACTTGAATTTATTTTTCTGGTTGGCTGCGCTATATTTCCTTCAAACTACATTTCCAACATTTCCAACATTTTTCATGCTGTTAATAATTTTTTTTGTTTCCAAAAATTATTTGCACTGGTCTATGAGTAGAATATGTTTAAAAAAAGTTTCGGAAAATTGGTTGTACGCTACCCCCAAGAACCACCCCCTAAAAACAAAAAATTCCGTTTTTGGCTAATATCTCTTAAACGGTAAGTCTTACCAGAAAATAGTTTGTAGATTATGCGATTATCTACAAAAAAAGGTATTATATTTTCCAGTACGAATTGCCATTCATGAGATATCGCCGTTTTAAAGATTTAAAATTCGCATATCCCCTCATTCGCGACTTATACAGGGTGTATACGCTAAGTTCACAAAGCGGCCGGCTGTACAAAAAATCCTATGGGAGGGGGCGGAAATCGTAACGGTTTAGCCGCTAGGGTGTTTTGAATATTTTTTTTAGAGTTTTACATATCACCCTGTATTTTTGTAATGTTATGGCCTGTTTTCATGAATAAAGTATCACTGCACGCAGAATACTCGAATACAAACTGTAAAAGTCAAGGTTATACCCTATCAACTTTCAGAGTAATGAGTCAATTTATTTGGTACTTTTCGACAAAGCTTAAGTGTAAAAGTACTTTTTGACAAAGAAACACTTCTTGATGACCACGTGATGACTCGTTACTCTACTATTCCACTTACTAAAAACTATTCTTAAAAAAACATTAGTGAGTTAACATTTTGTTAGAGGTCAAAAGCCCTAACAACTGGACTACCTATGAATAATGTCCAAACAACTTTTATGCTACGCCCTTTACTTTTGAAGTTATAAGCAATTTTGATGTTAAAATTGGCCTTATTTTGTGCATATTTGGTACTTTTCGACAAAGCTTAGGCCATTCTCTAGCAAGAACAATTGTTTTCTCCAAAAACATCCAGGAATCACCCCTAACGGATTAGCTACTAAGTGGAAAACAACCTGTATTAACAAACAAAATGGCGAATGTTTAAAAATTTTCAAACGAATTCGTGATATTTTTTTGATTAAAAAGGTGAGTTATAAAATCTTGAAATTCGCTTTTTTGTCTATATTGTAGTCGAATCCTTGAAGCAGTTTTCTGGAAAGTTTCAGATCAAAATATCCTGCGGTTCAAAATTTAGAATAACTAGTCGGGCCCCTGCACAATTGTGTAGAATATATAATATATTAATTCTCCCAAAGCCCACAGTGATAATTCTTCAAGCCGTAACTTCCTGTTCTGGATTATTTCGAACTTGAATTTTACAATCGCTTGAGCACGGCTCAAAAAGGAAGAGTTCTCTCCTGGTTTATTTTTTTAATTACATTAAAATTTCTTTATAAACCAAGTTCTCAGTGACAATTCCTTGAGGGGTAACTTACTATGTTCGACCCCTTGAAACATCAATTTTACAATCGCTGTATAAAACTGACCGTACGTAAAACATAATTCCGGAAGAAAAAGACCAACTTTTTCAAATGTTTGCCTTGTGACTTATTTATTGTCATTGCATACGATAGGAAGATCAGGATAGTTTGATGTATCCAAGGAAATTCGTGGGATAAAGTGAATCTTGCCTTTTTGAGCTCCTGTAAGACACCCGGCTGGGTTACATTCGTACGAAAGTCCCGAATAGCTAATATGGTTCCATTACACAAACCATTCTTAATAGAAAGGTTTCGTAGTAACAAAACTACTATGCTGAGTATTTTTAATTCCTTCAACAGTAGAATTGCCAACTTTGAAAAATCTTAATCAACTAACGCTCCCATAATCTATATAACTTAAACCTGAACAATATGTACGTTCCTTGCACAAATCATCTAAGCTGAATTTTTCCGGTATAAAATTATTACAATAATCTTGAATGGCAGCCTTGAAAAATGCTTTAGGTTGCCTACGAACACAACCGGTAAAATTTGTAGCATTTTGGTTTCATTTCCATTCATCGCATGCAATTCATTAGTTTGTCTCGATGCCCTCTTTTTAGCGATTTCTTCGCGATGTTGTTCATTATAATTTCTATTTTGTGTGCTTCTCTTCATTTTAAAAATTCAAATAACCACAATAAGTCACTTTTACACAATTTTTTTGCACTTTTTTTGATTATCCCTTATGATGTTTCGAAAGGATTCGACGATTTTCATATATTCCATTCAAGAGCAAATAAACAAGCTCTTTCAAGCTTTTCGAAAGGCAAAAACCATGGTACAAATACTTCATGTAAAATGCAAGGAATTAATTTTTCGAGGCTGCATTTACTTATTAGAATAAAAATTTAAATGTTCTTGCAAATAAACAAAACCATTGTAAAACCAAATTAAAGAAGATTGTACGATTCAGAAACTTCACTTTTGAGTTATCCCATATATTTCATTAAACACCATTATATCCGTTGAATGCATTGCAATATTAAAATTATTGGTAGCATATATTCTTATCTGGTGTACCATCGTATACCAAGCAAAATTGCAATGAAATCGGTGCAGTAGTTTTCACGTGAAAATTTAAAAACAATTTATTTCCTAATAAAATTTCATAAAACGGCTACCAGTGACGTCACACCGTAAAAGCTCTCCGTAAGAGCATACCTTGGGCAAAACTTACGTTGAGGGAATATGAGAGAATTTGAGTTTTCAATATGGAAAAAGCTCCTGAAGGGTACTGAAAAGAGCTTTCCTTGTATAATTATAATATAGATTTTCGCTGACGGTCGACATTGCATAGTCCTTTTTCTAGGTGGGTATGGGACAACAAATATGGTTAAAACTGCGGCCAACTTAGCTATTGTGTGCAATATATCCCATTGACGTAAAATACCGTCAGCCCCCAGACAGTCTCCTCCGAAGGCATAAAGGTCTTTATTTGAAGCAGACCGGGCTTGAGCGGGGCTTATAAGCTTTCTCATAGCTTTCAAATAGAATATGTGTGGAAGTCTCGTCGCCTTCCATGCAGAGTGGGCATTCTGAGACAGTCCCAGGTTGTGGAGGTAATACCGTAGCCCTACATGACCAATGAAATATCCCATCAACAGCCTAAGGTCCGCCCTATTTAAAGTGCTAACTCCCTTTCAGGCAAAATGGTCTTATTCGATTTTTAGCCTGTCTAAGACCTGGAACTGATTCCCCGTAGGCTAGCTTCAGTCCCTTAACCCAATCCTCTATCAGAAACTTGGAGGTGGACCATGAGATACTACGGCAGGGTTCTGGGCCCTGGTCAAACAGGACAAACCCCTCCTTCGCGAGCTTGTCTGCAGCCTCATTGCCCTTGATATCCCTGATACCCTGGAACCCAACAGAGCGAGACCCTATTTTTCCTAGTCAGGCTCTGGAGTACGTCAAAGAACCCTGCAATTTTGGAAGAAAACTTCCACGTTGAGTTAATTCTTATGATATAAAATGATTAAATTAACAAAAACTACCGAACTACTGAAAATTTACTCTTATATTGTCAAGAACGGTGCGATTTAAGCTATTAGTAGGGATCTAAGATTTCTTTTATAGGAGGCCTTGTTAAATGAAGAGTAGAAAAAAGAGCTATTAAAGACCATCAAGCATCTCAACATATTGGTAATAACATGTTATTTTTTCATAGGATCAGAGATCAGATCTTTTATAGATGTTACCTAAGGACATTGTATTTGAAGTTTTTAAAGAAAGCGGTAGCACTGATTAAAAGGAAGCGAGATAAGGTATATACATATCTACAATAAAATCAATAGACTAAAGTGGAAATGATGATATCGCCGGATGCAGATACCACCAAACATACCATGTTAATTAAATAGATTAAATAGATTACACCAATCAAAACAAATTTTGAGTCTGAGTCTTACGTATCTGATTTTTACTTCTCCCACATTACTTATTTAAGAAAAAATAGCTTTAGCTGAAAATGTTTGCTTTTGTAGATCACAGAATGAAATTACGGATTTTAAGAAAACTTCCTTTTTCATCTCTCTATTGTACATAAAAGCCCCCCCCCCCCCGTTGTCTTTAAGGAACATTTCGCAATCTATCAGTTAAAAGTTATCAAACATAGTTGAAATAAGCTGTTTGTAAATGTTAGTTATGTTGTTTCAAGAAACCAATAGCAGCAACAGGTTATCCCATGCTGACCTTTCGTGAGTTTGACTAGGTCTGAGCATCCTGCAATTGGGTCCCATTTAACATTATGTTTGCCTGCCTCTAACTTGGTTCGCTTGGGCTATGCATGCTGTTGGTAATGCGCTTTGGCTGGGTCTACTACCTTCTCACGATAGGCTCCTCTTTAGCGGAAACACGTCCTCTAGTTGAGATACTCGCCATTCAGGTGTGTGCCCAGACTTGTATGAATAGAGCTCCAAACACCTCTAACATCTATATATATAAATTTCTTCTGTCCGTGTGTATGTTACTGAACTCCTTCTAAACGGCTGGACTGATCTTTATGTAATTTTCTGTGTGTGTTTAAGTTGATTCGAGAATGGTTTAGAATCACAATTTGAACCGATACCTAAACGGAACACCTGAAAAATCAAAAAAAAGTGGTAATTTTGGGATTTCTCACTTGAGATTACTTTCTAGCTTCATGGCCTACCTATATACTGTTTGACAGCTTCGTAAATGTGAAATTGTCATTAAATTGAATCGGACATTTTTCAAAAACCCCAATTTAATGACAATTTCACATTTACGCAGCTGTCAAACAGTATATAGGTAGGCCATGAAGCTATTAAAACTAATTCGCAGTGAAATTTATTTAGATTTTTCAGTAGTTCCTTTGGGTTTTACTTATATTTCTTTTTAAAACAACCCCTGTATTGAGGCGAGCCATTTAAATCTGGAAGTTGGTGCAGCCGAACCTTCACTTTTACAATTTTAGATAGGTGGGAGTATTCTGCGTACCCTGATACCTTATTCATGAAAATAGGTTGAAGCGTTTCAATAACACTGGATGACATGTACAAATCTAAACAAAAAAATAAAAGGACCACAGACGGCCGACCAGATCTCTTCATCACATTTACGTGCAATCCAAACTGGGATGAAATTAAGATTCTCCTATTGACAGGTCAAACAACTATGCATCGCCATGATATCACTGCACGTGTGTTTAAACAGAAATTGAAATCGTTGATGAACTTGATTACACATCACTCTGTATTCGGCGAAACACGTTGCTGGCTGTATTCTGTTGAATGGCAAAAACGAGGTTTGCCACATGCGCATATTTTGATTTGGTTGGTCAATAAAGTGCGGCCAGAAGAAATTGATCAAATTATTTCAGCGGAAATTCCGGATCGGAATATTGATCAAGAGTTGTGTGACATTGTTACCACTAACATGATCCATGGTCCATGCGGTACTCTGAACATGACGGCGCCATGTATGGACAATGGAAAATGTACAAAACGTTTTCCGAAAGCATGTATGAATGATACTATCACCGGTATCGATGGTTATCCATTGTATCGTCGTAGAGACATGGACAATGGTGGCCAATCATATCAATTGCGCATGTCTAACGGTGTAACAGTGGATATTGATAATCGCTGGGTGGTTCCGTATTCGCCATTGCTGTGCAAAACCTACAAAGCACACATAAACGTTGAGTTATGCAGTTCGGTGAAGTCCATCAAATACATTTGCAAATATATTCATAAGGGCAGTGATAAGGCTGTATTTGCTGTTCAAAATGTAAATGATAACGACGAAATAACACGTTATCAAATGGGCCGATACATTAGCAGCAATGAAGCAATTTGGCGCATTTTCAATTTTCCCATACACGAAAGAGAACCTGCTGTTACACATTTGGCCGTGCATCTTGAAAATGGACAGCGTGTTTATTTTACGGAAGAGACCGCTCTACAACGAGCATTAACTGCCCCAAAAACCACACTAACGGAGTTTTTCAATCTATGCAGCCGACTAGATATTTTGGGTCAATTCGCAAAAACATTAATGTATACTGATGTGCCACGATTTTTCACATGGAACAAACAGTCAAAAAATTGGCAACCACGAAAGCGAGACGTTCCAATCGAAGGATACGTCGACATATTTATGGCAAATACTTTAGGCCGATTATATACAGTCCATCCAAAGCAACGCGAATGTTTTTTTTTGCGTTTGTTGTTGGTTAACGTTCCTGGACCGACATCTTTCAATATTTGCGAACAGTCAATGGTATTTTGTACGACACGTACTTCAATGCGTGTCGCGAATTGCATTTACTGGAAGAAGATAACCATTGGGATCTCACACTTGCAGATGCAGTACTGAGTTCCTCTCCTCATCAAATTCGTCAATTATTCGCTATATTATTGACGACATGTTTTCCGTCTGAAGCTTCTGCTCTCTGGGATAAATATAAAGATTCGATGAGTGAGACAATTCTACACCGCATTCGGATTGCTAATCAAGATACAAATATCGATTTTTCGACGGAAATATATAACGAGGCCTTAGTAAAGATTGAGGATATTTGTATTCTCATTTCGAACATGCCACTCATTAATTTCGGCATGCCATCGCCTAACCGCCCAGCAGCACAAATCATTAACAGCGATGTTCAGCGCGAACAACAGTTCGATACCATAGCTTTGGCTACTTTCGTTGCTAATAATGAGCAACTGCTCACTGCTGAACAAAAGAATATATATGATCAAATTAATTTGTCAATTGCATCACAACAAGGAGGATTCTTTTTTTTGGACGCACCAGGTGGCACTGGCAAAGCATTCGATCACAAAGTCATATTGCGTTGGCAATTGCTTCATCAGGCATTGCAGCTACCTTGCTTGATGGTGGGAGGACTGCGCATTCAGCACTCAAGTTGCCATTGAACATTCACACAAATCCAGACGCAATGTGTAACATAAAGAAGCATTCAGGCATGGCTGAAGTTTTGAAAAAATGCAAAATTATTATCTGGGATGAATGCACTATGGCCCACAAGCATTCACTTGACGCCCTCGATAGAACGCTGAAAGATCTCAATAATAATACCAGACTTTTCGGTGGTGCTCTACTGTTGCTGTCCGGTGATTTCAGACAGACATTGCCGGTAATTCCACGTGCTACATATGCGGACGAAATTAACGCATGTTTAAAAGAATCATACCTATGGCGAAGTGCCAGGAAATTATGTCTTACCATAAATATGCGTGTTCAACTTCAAAATGATCCATTGGCATTGGCATTCTCAGAACAATTGCTCAACATTGACAACGGAACCATACAATTGCATGAAAATACACAATACATCAGACTCCCAGAAAATTTTTGCAACATGGTCGATACTAAAGATAGTTTGATCGAAAGTATATTTCCAGATTTACAAGCTAATTACACTAATCATGCGTGGCTACGTGACCGAACTATTTTAGCCGCAAAAAATATAGATGTCGACGCAATTAATTTTAAAATAAAACAGTCATTGCCGGGCAATGAAATATCATTCAAATCGATCGATACTGTTGTCGATCCTGAAGAAATTGTTAACTACCCTGTTGAATTCTTGAATTCATTGGATTTACCTGGAATACCACCACATAACTTGCGATTGAAAATTGGTTCACCAATAATTTTACTTCGAAATTTGAATGCACCAAAGCTATGCAATGGCACGCGATTGATCATAAAAAAAATCATGAGTAATGTTCTTGAAACTACCATTTTAAACGGCAAGTTTCAAGGTGAAGTTGTTCTTCTACCACGGATCCCAATGATCCCATCAGACTCGCCCATTCCATTCAAACCCCTGCAATTCCCAATTCGCTTGGCATTCGCAATGACTATTAATAAGTCACAAGGCCAAACAATGTCAATTTGTGGGTTGGATCTAGAAAATCCGTGCTTTTCACATGGCCAATTATATGTTGCGTGTTCAAGGGTTGGCAAACCATCAGGTTTGTTCGTTTTTACCCCTCAGGGATTAACTAAAAATATTGTTCATCAAATAGCATTAAGATAAAAAGTTTATTCCTGTTGATATTAAGATTAAAAATAAATATAAATATTTATTTTTTGTACATTAAAAAAAATTACCTTTCATGAAAATTACTTTTCCTTCTTACATTTCACAAATTTAATTTATAATTCCATCACAATTGCCATTGAACTCTAAATAACTGAAACAGATATGCTGGCCAACTATTGCGGGCAAAAGGTATGCCGGGTCCAACTAGTATTATTTATTTTTTCGGAGAGTCAAGCTGCCCTGTTCTGCGGAGCAACTCCCGAAACAGCAGAGCAGATATTGTACGATTGTGAGGCTACAACAGCGAGGAGAGGAGATTCAGTCTTCTCAATCGCGGCTTTCCTGCTCCTACTGGGATATGAACCCTAAATCAATTTTAGGCTATATCAAAAACCTCGAGATTTTTAATGGTGGGTTGGCATAATAGGCCACGTTTTTATATAATAAAATACGTTGTACCTTATCTGCTTTTACAAAAACCTAAATATGTTAACGGTACAAAAGCAAAGCTTTTCAAGAATCAAATCTAGTTTTAGTTTTTTTTCGGTATAAAGAATTAGCAAATAATCATTATAATAAAGACAAAAATTTTTTTGGTTTTTGTCGACCTGTGTTATCAGATGAATATGAATTTTCAAAGATACTTTCCAAAAACAGATTGATTCACATTGCGGATAATAGCAATAAATAAGTGTATTGATATAATAGCAGCTATTACAAAGGAAATTTATTAAAAAAAACTATCATAAAATAACGGTTATTTTGGGAGTACGGGTGATTATATTAGTGACACACTGAAGTATTTAAGTATACAGATGGATCCAAGAAGGAGCAACTGGAGCTGGAGTTTGTGCATCCAGCCAGATACCGTCTAGCAGCATAAATATATATCGGTCCAGAGCTTTTCTGCTACTGGGCTTGGAATTCATTACTCCTGCCTCGAGCAAAAGCTCTTTGACCTTACGAGACCCAACTCAGAGTTTCAATACTCCTTCTCACAGGGCATGCTCCTGTCAGATATCACCTGAAGATGGGTAAAATTGATACCGACTCAAAAGACTCAACATAGATCGAAGTGTTCGGAAGGCATTGGTTGGCTTACGCCCGCAAAAAACAAAGAAACATCATTTTGTTTTAGTTGGTATATCTGATTTAAAGTTAGTAACCAAAAGTCGGCACCCAATGCCACTTAAAATTTGAGTGCTGATCCAAGTTTCAGTTGCAAGTTTTAAATAAAAATAATAAGGCATATTTAATTCAAAATCATTTTTATTTTTACCTGATGAGGGTGGTTTGTAGTAACCGGACCACTGGAACTGCTAAAAATAGGTGGCGGTGGTGGTTGCTCCGTTTGTTGTTGCTGGTGTGGAGGATTTAAAACCATTTGATTTTGAATGACAATACTCTCTTTACGATTGCGGCCATCATTTGAATGGTTACCATTTAAATTACTTGAGGCTCCACCCATTCTTTCCTGCTGTCAATACTGTTGATAGTAAAAATAATTGAAGTAATTATAAATTTTCAAATAGTGCGCAATTCTACCTCTAAATGACTTTTGGCATGCAATGACCACTCATCTCTTGTTGAGAACATTCGACCGCATAATTCGCATGTCCACGATAGCTGCTGCTGCTGATGATGATGTGGTATAACTATTCCGGGTATCGCTGTACTCGTCTGAGGATGAGCGGGTTGTCCGGTAACAACAATGTTGTGAGCCGTCGCTTGTTGCTGTAATTGTTGTTCTATATTATGTTTATTGTCATCCGAATCCGGTTCCTTCTTTTTTACTAAATTATTAAGTCGCTTTCCGAGTGGTGCTATATTCGTTGGAGTAACGTGTTTGAATTTATTCATGTGTATCACTAGCTTGTCTCTTCGAGCAAATGCTTTATTACACACCTAAAAGCATGTTTTTGAATGAGGAAAGGAAGATTGCCAGAAATAACAAAAGAAACCTCGCAAATATAAGGCTTTTCTCCTGTGTGGATGCGCATATGTATTGTCAGTTTATCTTTCCGCGCCAGTCCTTTGCCGCAAACCGAACACTCAAAAGCTTTGTGTGTCGCTAAAACGATTAATATCAGTTAAGTATTGACTTTGGGGTTTTAACTTTTTAAAATACTCACATTTCGATGTGTTTGATTTTCTCGTACCGGATGAAGCTTGTTGCACTTGCTGCAATGCTTTCAGTCTGCTTGCTGGATGCATCGATCCCCCCTCAACATAAGGTTCTGTGAATGGTATTAGATTTGGTCGTGGTACATTGTAGGGAATATCGGGCGACCAGCTTCCTAAACTCTGTAAGACTCTCACGCCACCTTCAAAACCCATACCTACGTCATCCGGCACTGTGAATGTGCTTTCTGCTCCACCCGAACTCGATGAGCTGATTTGAGGCACTTTTATGGTACTAGCATAATGTTGACTTGAGTTCACGTTCGGTGGTGAACTCTGTGTTTGCCCACTTTGTTGCTGTTGCTGTTGTTGCTGCTGCTGTTGCTGTTGTTGCTGTTGTTGCTGCTGTTGTTGCTGCTGTGATTGATTTTGATTATTGTTGCTCTGGGAATTGTCATTTCTTTGTTGCTGCTGCTTATATTGCATTGCTGCCTGTGCCATATGCTGTTGGACCGCCATATGAGCCTCCAAATATGCATTTTTTTGAGCAACAGTCATTTTATCCATATTTACAGTTCCGTCCTGAAATGGAGGAGATCAAATTATGACGTCAATATGTGTCTCAATTTAAATAAATATATTTCTGAAAATTGAGTTAATATAAAATAAATTCTGATATATTTTTAACATTACATCTTCTGTGTGCCATAATAAATTTGGCTGTTTTATCTCCTTCATAGAAATCTACTTGTATACAGTACCTTTTCTATATCTTAGTACAAGGCCTTCATTGTGAAGGAACATGAACCCTCCAAAACGAAATGTCTGTCCGATTTAAAAATTTTAACCAGTTTTAACACACAGAAACAGTAGAAGGGATTTTGATTATGTTACCTCTACAGAACAGGATTTTGATATTATACTCGTATGCCGAATTTTTCTAGACCTATGGAGAAGAAAGAGGAAAATTTAAAATGAATGATCTAACCATGGTTTTATAGCGACTATCTATAAAAACATGATATGAGACCAAAAGTTATATCTTGATTTGATATGATAAACAAAAAGACGCTAGGCAAAAATTAAATTGCCTTTTAACCAATAAAAGTTACCCGAAGGGAGTTAAAACATTGAAATGGTAGTAGCAGTCTGCCGATAGTTTAAACATGAAATTAGTGTTGAAACTAAGGCCGCGTTCCCATGGGCTGCATGCCGCACGGCAAAAGCTCAACCTCGGCTGGCCTTCGTGTAGTATTCGGAAATTTTCGTGAGAGGCTGCAAAAAGATTGCCGCATGCCTGCATCTTCTCGTTCACATGAGCCCATCTGCTGGTTGTCAAAAATCAGCTGTTTTGTGATTTTTAAAAAGTGAAAAAGTGAGTTGGATTACTTTAAAAATAAAAAAAAGTTATGTTAACGAGTGCAATAGTAATAATAACTAAATATAAAGAAAGACAAAGTGACAAAAAAAGAAAATTAAGAAAAAGAATTGTCAACTTGAAAGTTCCGTGATTTTGCAGCACGTTCACATGGGCTGCATGCAGCACGGCAAAAGCTCGAACTTGACAGTTCCGTGATTTTGCCGCATGGAAAAGAGATTTCCTCTTTGCATGATTTTTGCAGCAATGCTGTGCAAGAGAGAGAACATGTGCCGAGACAGATATTTTTTCCTGGCCAATCAGAGAACATTAAGAGCTTTTGCCGTGCGGCATGCAGCCCATGTGAACGTGGCCTAAACAAAATCAAGCTCAATTGTAGCCGTGTTTTTTTAATGAACTATATAGGTCTTCGATCCAGTTCATTAAAAAAACGACAAGGGAAATTTCACTAAGCGCCATCTTCAGTGCTTGAAATATATTAAAATTAATCCGAAGTTGCGTGTCAATAAACAACTGTTACACGAATTCCCCTCTAGAAAATAATGAATAAGTTTCTAAAAAATAAGTTATGTGTTTCCTCATGCCTTCAAATTTGCTCTCGTCACTTCTATGTTGTTTTTATTTTTAATGATGTTTTTCCGACAGCCGGTAAGTATGCTACATTCCGAAAAGAAAGGGAAATTTTGAAATGTCCCAAGACCTGGATAAAAACCTCGATAAAGCCTGGGTTTTTAGATTTGTATGGGGAAGAACTATATAGTTCATTAAAAAAACACGGCTTGTGTTGGAGATGGTGCCGTAATAGCCTCCGATTTAAAGGTGAATGGAGAATCCGATTGTTTTTATATGTTCAAAGATCAACTTATTCAAGCTCTTTGTGTGCTATATTATTCTGGAAATTTCTAAAATGGCGCTACAGTCCTTGTATCTCTATGTCATGATAGCTGTCTTCAGTTTGTTATACGAAATTTTCGTATATCTTCTAGCACGTTCATCCATCTATTTCTTGGTCCTACGTTTTTTTTCCTGATGGTGTACCATTGCAAATATCTCATGAATGGTAATTTGTATGGAAAAACATATAGAGATTTTTTTTGTACAAACTATTTTATGATAGGACTGGAAACTGATTTTTTTACCTTTGACCATGAATAAAGTTTTTTGCACCAATCCGATCAATGGGGACTTCTGATTTGTCATTTATAATGAATATTTATTTATTTATTCGGCAAACAAGGCACACTTAAACTAACATATAACAAAAAATAAAACGAATCATTCCGTTCTAGATTTTTTTTGTTGAGATATTGGATCCAAAAGTACCCTTGGCCTATACCCCTATACCTCATATTTGTGGGCCGGCCAGACCGCTGGACCAGTTCAGCCGCCTGCCTAATGGCTTGTCGCTTAAGCCTCGTTCACACGTTGACACTGATGTCGTGGCATTTCATGTCGCGACGTGAATTTCGCAAAAGTGTCATCGTCTGAACTATTGAATGTCGCGCCGTCTCGACGTCGTGACAATAATGCCGCATGTCAAAATTTTTTGATATTTGACACCTGATGCTGCGGCACTTCAAACACATCCGCTACTGCGATACAAGTTCGCCCATTTTTTTACACGAGTGTCGCAGCACTATGCGGGGATCATGTGAACACTTAGTGCCGTGATAGCAAATGTCGAGCACTTTCATGATGATAAATGCCACGGCATCAGTGTCACCGTGTGAACGAGGCTTTAAAGTTGACTTGTAACGAACCACGTTTCATTACTAGAATCCCTCTCCACGAACGTTTGAAAAATATTAAAGTACCACGTTTCGTCACTAGAATCCCCCTCCAAGAACTTTAGAAAAATATTGAAGTACTAGACCGAATAGGGGTGATTCTCTCCTTGAAAGCTTCACTTCAAAGCTTTAAAGCTTCCTGCCCAGATGAGCTTTTTTGACTATAAAATAAACCGCTTCACCAGGCCAAATTCAGTCTTTAACCAGGCTCGTTCCGGCGAGGTCATCTTCTCCGGTCCTATACCGTGTCGCGGTGCGATCCGGCACGGTTACACTATACACATTACACAAATACCTCAGGAATGCGGCCTAGGCCTTGTCGAGGTGTATGATCCGACAATGTGCCGAAGCAGCGATTCCTATACCGTGTCGAGGTGTATGATCCGGCACGGTTAGACCACATACATAACACAACACATACCGACCGAATACCCGAGGAATGTTTCCTGGACCAGTGTCGAGGTGTATGATCCGCCACTGTTCCCGGCAGCATTTCTTAGAACAGTGTCGAGGTATGACCACATACAATACCGACAATATACCGAACACCGCATAACATAATTACCCGCCTAGACCGCACCCGTAATACCGCTAAACACCAGCTTACGCACATCTAGAGTACAGTAATGAGTAAATAGCTGCTTAGCGATGCTATTAAGAAGCATACACCAGTAGTAACTGCCGGGGCCCAATGAATCCGTCAACGTGATTTTCTATATAAATTGTTGTTGCTTTTGCTGGTGCCGGAGACTTGGATTTAATTTTAATTTTGCCGGTCTACCCCTCCACGAACAAAAGCTCTCTCATTTTTTCGCTCATTTTTTGATGAATTAAACAAGAAAGCTTTACATTTATGTTGCTACTAGCAACCCGTCCACAATTTTCTTGAACAGAAACTGCGGAAAAAAATACTTTTTTTTCATTAAAATCAAAACAACCACAAAATAAGCAAACAATCAATGCAATCACTACAGAAAATGACATTTGTCAACGAAAAGCTACGCTGAC
The DNA here is from genome assembly GCA_963855945.1 of Thereva nobilitata. NCBI lineage: Eukaryota > Metazoa > Arthropoda > Insecta > Diptera > Therevidae > Thereva > Thereva nobilitata. Next base: position 126,999,893 of record OY979695.1, read on the forward strand.
GGTCCCGGTTTCATTGGGCGAGCTCTCACCGACAGGGGTAGGGGAAAATCACGTTGACGGAATCATTGGGCCTCGGCAGTTAGTCGCTTACACCCAGCAAACATTTCGATCGGGAAACGATTCGAGAACGATTTGCCAAAAGCGAAAGCTTGCTTCGATCTCGGACTCGTTAACGATTCGTAAACGAATTCGAAGGCAATAAAAGCGGGCAAGAGATCGAATCGCTTTCTCGTGCTGATAACGAATCGCATGCTCGTATCGATAGCAAATCGCTTCTGCGCCGAAAATCACTCCGCCGAGCAAAACAAGTCAAAAGCTCAAACTTTCCAAACAAATCGTTGAAGGGAAACCAAAGGCTCTCAAAATTTCCTCCCAATAGGATTTCAAATCGGTGAAATGACGTTATGTTGTTAGTGTAATTTGGAGATTTGAAGTCCCATTCAGGGGAAATCGGCTCACAATATTTTTCTACAGCATGAAGGCTTTGGGAGAAACAAATCAACCAGGAAAGCTTTAATTTTCCGCTTTGAATCTTTTCTCGTACCCTTCGCAAGCATTTTTCGAATCGAGAATGGTCCGAGAAAGCGAGCCTCCGAGAAATTGTTTGCAGGGCATATAGCCGTAAGAAACATGTAAACATGTATCCACATATAATATGGAGTTATTTATATTTAAGAGACCCAAATTGTTAGTATATAAGGATTTTTGAATGAATAAAAGAAATATTATTTTGTAAGAAGGTGTTTTTTCTCACAAGACCTTGGACAACTAAAGGGCCCCCGGCAACCCTCCCTTAAAAAAGGAGGTTTAGAGAACTACCGGGCGAAACACCATTACAGACTGTTCAAGCTTCCCGGCTTCCCGACCGCCGTCCTGCCTTCGGTCTGTTCGGAAGGAGTTCACGAAAGCGGGCTCTAGTATGCTCCGTGGGCTCTCCAATTTCACTCCGGCCCTCCTTGCCTTGGCCCGTTAGTGGGTCCAGAGAGTCCACTTGTTGTACCAGTAGGAGGGTAATTGCGATTCCACCCATTTTTCTCTTCTTCTGGGGTCCTTGCTCCCCTAGATGATCGGAATGCTGATTATATGGGAGCTGGTGGCTATCTAGGTCTACTTCTTGGCTACCCTGGTTTCAGACCACCGCCTTTGGTCTGTGGGGAAGGAGTTCACAAAAGCGGGGCTTGGCGATGTTCCGTGGGGCTTCCGAATTCCACTCCGACCCTCCTTGCCTTGGCGTTCTCCAGCTTAATTGGTCCACAAAAATCCCATGCGTATAGGAAAGGGAAGGTCCATCCTGACAGAGCCTCCATATCAGAATACGGCATTATACAACTGGGTGCGCCCGGTACCCAGAGGAGATCGTTAAACGACTGTCGCGACAGTGCAAAACCTACCCACCGCCATGCAGCACTCGACACGATAACTTTACATCTTGGCTTGGTAGGCCCGATCATATTAGCCCATCCCTTTCAGGACAGCTGTCAGTGGCCACCAAGAGGAGGTTATGATCGCACTTTCACCAGTCCGGGATAGTTACGTCACATGCGTATTTTTAAATTCACTACATGTTACTTCCCCTATCTCGCTGGTGACTGACCACCAATTCAAGTATTACGTAAGCAAAATTTCCTGATTTTAGATCCCCGCCCGCCTTTAGAATAAATAAAAAAAGGTGAAGTCCCCATCCCCTAATTAGGCCGGGTGGTGAAGTATATTTTTTCCTAAAAGTTGAAAAAAAAATCCTGACACTGATATTCTCTTATTAATTTGTTCATTGAATAGTACCTATACTTTAACCTCAAGAAAAATTCTCACTTGCCGCGGTGGTGGAACCCGCAGAAAAACCACCCCTAACTTATGATAACACTTACCCTTTAAGAGGTATTAGTCAAAAACGGATTTTTTTTACGGGGCGGTTTTTTGGGGTTCCCGCCGCGGCAAGTGATAGCTTTTCATGAGGTTAAAGTACACTATTCAATGAACAAATCAAAAAAAAATATCAATGTTAGGATTTTTTTGAACTAAATAAATAGCTTAATTAAATGGCCTAAACGATAAGACATAGAAGTTTTTTTTAATGTTTTTAATAAAATTCGAAATTAAAACATAACAATTAAATTATTTTAGAGATCAAAAAACAACTCTTCTTTTAAACTTAATAACTTTAATTACTACATAAAAGAATTACTGACATCTTAGACTATGAACCCTATAACCAAATTTAATAAAAGCGGGAAAATTGTGAGCGCTGCTCAGGGGAGCTAATTTTGAGGGCTGCCAAATATGCTCCATTACTGAGTTTTCAGAAATTTTATAAAACGAAGAACTTGGTGACCATAGGTGGAAGTTACACTATCCATCATTTCGTTTATTACCCCCATACACAAACCGATTTTTAAGCAAGGGGTCGCGGGGAAGTACTATATGTTATGCGTCATATGACTCCTCACTTTTGAGCCAGAAAATTTGCCAGACTCGCCCTCCATTACACTAACACAAATATAACATGGCACTCGGGGTCTACGAAAACTATGAGACATTCCCCCCTCTCATTCTCGTTTATTGTACGACTACAAAGGCATCACAATCGTTACACGAAAAAGAGGCAGAAAAATGAATGCTTAGTGTAATACCCGCATCATACACAAACGGTTTTGATGTGAGTATCGACTGATGGATACTGTAACTTGCACCATAAGGTGACATTAGCATACTCAATAGACCGGTTCTCCTTCGATACGGAGAAAAAGCAGCATTGGACGTGGTTAGTATACTTAAGCCGTGTTTTTTAATGAACTATATTGTTCTTCCCCATACAAATCTGAAAACCCAGGTCTTTAGGCTGGCTGCACACATACGGTTTCCGTACGCGGAAACCCGAATGCAGGCATTTCATACAAATAACTCTACACAGCGCACACGTTCTTAAATTTTCCATTTGGAAACCATTCCTGATATTCGGGTCGAAAGCCAAGACGTGCGTTCGGAATGCCAAAAACCAAACTTTTGCGCTAGGCTCACGGAATTCCGAGTCGAAATTCCGTATTCGGAAACCGAATGTGTGCGGCCAGACTTATCCAGGTTTTGGGAAATTTCAAAATTTCCCCTTTCTTTTCGGAATGTAGCATACTTACACGCTGTTGGAAAAAAGTCATTTAAAATAAAAACAACAGGGAAGTGACGAGAGCAAATTTGAAGGCATGAGGAAACAAATAGTTTAGTTTTTAGAAACTTATAAATATTATTTTCTGGAGGGAATTCGTGTAACAGTTGTTTACTGACACGCAACTTTATTTTAATATATTTAAAGCACTGAAGATGGCGCTTAGTGAAATTACCCTTGTCGTTTTTTAATGAACTGGATCGAAGACTTATATAGTTCATTAAAAAAACAGTTGGGGATGGCACAGCCCAGCCACAGCAGTTTGCACTTTTTCGATTCATGCGATTCCGCAGAAAACTGTGAATTTTGTTACGCTAAAAAAGTTCATTCTGAAAGTTCATTCGCTTTTTCTACACTCTTTTATTCTCTCTTTTATTTCTTTTCACCACTTACTCGCATGCCCTCCTACTGTGAATAAATTGTCTCATCCGTGTACACGCCTTCTGTAAGAATATTCACGTCAAGGCTTGCGGAATCAAAAACGCACGCTTTCGGAACTCGGCCCCTGCATTTAACCATTTGTCATCTTCGATTCCACTTGCATCTCTTATTATCCACAGTTCTCATGCCCTTCGAGCCGCAACACGCATTTTTTTTTATGTGGAAGACTAGAGCTCAGGGAAAGCCCTTTGTACTGTCGACAATCTATTTTTTTTTCGTATAGAGTGCAATGTAGAACTGCAAGCTCTAGTCGATAGATAGTGAAGGGAAAGAGAGAAGTAGGAAGAAACTGCCACAACCACCTACTCCCAACCATTTCTTATCGCGACTCTGGCATGGGGGTAACGAGAAACAACTCGCTGGATTGTTATGCCTCCTGAAACGAGTTGAATCCTATCAACCAACCGATGACATGCGCTTGGTGGAGCGGGGCAGTGCTAGCGGAAGGCTATGACAGGAGGAATGTAAGGAGGGAAGAAGAAAGAAGGTGGGAAAGGCGAAGGACCATGGGGCTCTGCCGGGATTCGAACCCGGGACCTCTAGATTGGTAGCCAGGCGCCTTACTCCCTGGACTACCGAGGCCCCAAATTGGGCGTTGTTTTTTTTAAATTTTGCGTTCCGGTATTTTATGTACACTTTTCATGTGGAAACTTGCGCATTTTTACGAGGCATAGTAAAAATCTCACTAACGGCAAACTCTACTACTGAGTTGCGACTTGACAGAGGGACTAAAATAATCATATGGGAACTGAAAAAATTCTTAACGTTCCACATCCATTTGCAGAGCGAGACGTGGAAATAAATTCAAAAAATCTCCATTTTTAGTCAAGATTAGATCACCAGATAAATTTGTTTCATTTTTACCGGCCGGTTTTTAGTTTTTTCAAAGTCCTAAAATTGTCATTTTAAATAAAGTACAAAGAAAGTACATAAAACAAAACTACAATTTAAAAAAAAAATTTACCGTACGATGATTTGGCATAAAATGGTGGCAATTTTAATGTTTTTCGAAAAGTGCCAATTGTTGCCGTAAAACTCAAAATTTTTTTTTCAAATTTCAACCACGGATTTATAGCATCAAAATACATATTTTCTCCAATTTTTATCAAAATCCGACTATTTTCCCGTTATTTATTGCATTTTTAGTAAAAAAAACAAAATTTCATACATTTTGGTTTTTTGAGATTAGGATTCATTTTTAAAGTATTTTAATCAGTTCGATAGTCGTCTATTCATTCACGAGCATTTTTCAATTTTTTTTATTTTTCTACGACTAACAGAACTGAATAAATTAAAAAAAATAGTGTAGCAATGCACTCAAAATGCATAAAAAATGGACAACATTTTATTTTTCTGGGTCTCCGTTTTTCTTCATTTTCGATATCCTCAAGTCCTTTTAAGCACATTAAAGAGGTTACTGCAACGCCTACAACGTGTGAAAACATTTTTAAAATGAACTGTCTGCCAGTTGATCGAACGCTAATCGGCCAGCTGGGCAGTATTTGACAGTTCCAGGCAGAACTGTCCGCCAATAGCACTGTCCCGTGTAAAGGCCGGGTTAGTACATAGTACCACTCAACTTTAAAATCACCCTGAAAATATAACCGTTTTTTCAAAATTGAAAAGAAATATTTTTTCGCACTGCCAACTTAAATTTTACTCAATGTACAAGTAGAAAGGTGGCCAGTCATCAGCGGAATAGGGGAAATAACATGTAGCATAACATGCACGTGCCGTAACTATTCCGGACTAGTGGAACTGCGATCATAACCTCCTAGCGGTGGCCACTGGTAACTATCCTATGAGAGAGGATAGGCTAACATGATCGGGCTAGTCCCTTCCAAGTAAGGTTGGCGTGAGGCTAATAACCTCACCCGTAAAAAACAAACATTACGGAACGAGCAACATGCCTCGGATACTGGAAAAAACGACGACGACCACGGCAACGAAAAAGGCAAAATGATTTAAGAATTTTCTTATGGAACGTACGAAATCTGTACAGAACTCGAGCTACACAACACCTGGCCGATACCATGTCAACATATAAAGCTGAAATTACCGCCATTCAGGAGATGCGATGGGCAGGGAATGGTGTTTTGCAAAAACCTAATTATGACGTCTATTACAGCTGTCATACGAAACACCATGTGCTCGGGGTAGGTTTTATGGTCAGCAAAAGGATGAAGCCTACCATTATCGGCTTTAAAGCAATAAACGAAAGGCTATGTACCCTTCGTGTGCGAGGCAAATTTAAGAACATCAGCCTCATAAACGTTCACGCACCTACAGAAGAGTCCCCGGACGATGAAAAAGAAGAATTCTTCGAAGTAGTTGAACGGGAACTTAATGCCTGCCCCAGATATGATGTAAAAATCATATTGGGAGACCTGAACGCCAAAGTAGGCCGGGAGCCCGTATACAGGCAATATGTCGGCATCCACAGCTTGCATGAGAACACTAATGACAATGGGCAGCGAGTTATAGAGATGGCAGCAAGTAAGAACTTGGTCGTTGCAAGTACCAGATTTGCGCGTAAAGATATCCATAAAGCCACCTGGATATCTCCTGATGGGGCAACTCGCAATCAAATAGACCATGTGTTGATAGACCGCCGCCACCTTTCGGCTCTGATGACGGTACGAACGTACCGAGGTGCCAACTTCGACTCAGATCACTATCTTGTTGGTATGGTGCTCCGAGAGCGCATTACAACGCTGAAAAGCTTTGTATCCGCTGATCAGGCTCGAATCAACACAGCTGCACTCCGCAACGAAATGGCCAGAAACAGCTACGGTCAGGCGTTAGAACTCGCACTCAGAAGAGCAAGTCCTGGGGATGAGATGCCGGGCGTCGACGAGAGCTGGACCCGCCTTAAAAATACTGTCATTAGTACTGCTGATTCCATCTTAGGCAGAAGTCGTAGAGATCGGAACGACTGGTTCGATAATGAATGCAAGCTGGCAACTGAACGTAAGAATGCTGCGTATCGAGCAATGCAGCAGTCTCAGAGAACACGAGCACGCGAAGAGAAATATAAAGAGCTCAGAAAAGAAGAAAAGAGAATTCACAAACGAAAAAAGGAAGCCTGGGAGAAAAATCTCGTTTGTGAACTAGAACAGTACAGAGAGCGACGGCCGCACCAGGCGCGGGAGTTCTACCGAAGAGTACGCGGTATGACTCAATTCACACCTCGTTGCACATACTGCAAGGACAAAGAAGGGAATCTGATCACCGATCCTCAAGGCATCTTGGAGCGATGGGAAGAGCACTTTCATGAATTGCTAAATGGCGAGCTAACGGAGGATTTGGAGGCTCCACCAATATCTGACGATAATGCTATGCTGTCACCACCAAGCTTAGCAGAAGTTAGCAGTGCCATCACCAGGCTCAAAAATAACAAGGCCTCGGGTACAGACGGCATCCCTGCGGAGCTGGTTAAATATGGAGGGCCTACATTACACCAAGCGATTCATGAATTAATTGTGCAAGTATGGGAGCAGGAAGCGATGCCAGAAGACTGGAGAAAAGGCATCCTCTGCCCGGTACATAAAAAAGGAGATATCACAACGTGATCGTGGTATAACGTTGTTGAGTACCGCGTATAAGATATTCTCCGCCATCCTACAAAACAGGATGGCCCCATACGCTAGAAACATCATAGGGCAATACCAGTGTGGCTTCAGCCCAGGCAAATCAACAACCGATCAGATTTTCACTTTGAGGCAGGCTATGGAAAAATGTCTAGAGTTTCAAAACTCAATCCAACACCTCTTCATAGACTTTAAAGCCGCCTATGATAGCATAGCCAGAGTAGAACTCTACAAAGCCATGAGAGAATTCGGCATTCCCAATAAGCTGACAAGACTATGTAGGTTGACCATGACCAATGTGACAAGCCAAGTAAAGGTATCCGGAATACTGTCCAGACCAATCAACATCTATAATGGACTCCGACAAGGGGACGGTCTGGCCTGCCTCCTTTTCAACCTGGCGTTGGAGAAAGTGGTCCGAGATTCGGGCGTGACATCAAGGGGCACAATCCTCCACAAGTCCACCCAATTACTGGCTTACGCAGACGACATTGACATCATTAGAAGAACATCAACAGCTGTACAAGAAGCTTTCATCCAGATTGAGCTGGCGGCAGGAAATCTAGGACTGCACATCAACGAAAGCAAAACAAAGTACATGGTGGCCTCGTCTGCAAGAACACCTAACATTGGTCCCACAATCAAGGTAGAGAAACACGAGTTTGATGTGGTAAAATCATTTACTTACCTTGGGTCAATAGTAGCAGCCGACAATAGCATGGAACCTGAAATACGCGCACGACTGCTAAAAGCCAACAAAGCCTACTATAGCCTGTCAAGGCTCTTCAAATCCAAGCATCTAACCATAACGTCTAAACTTTTACTATACATATAAGACGATGGTCTTGCCGGTCCTCACATATGCATCCGAAACGTGGGTGCTTAGCAAAAAGCACTCTAACCTCTTGGCGGTGTTCGAGAGGAAAATACTTCGGAGAATTGTTGGCCTCGTATGTGAGGAAGGACGATTCCGGAGACTCTACAATGACGAGATCTACGAGCGCTATCGCGACATAGATGTTGTGAGGAAAATAAAGCTCGGTAGACTCCGGTGGGCAGGACATCTAGCTCGTATGAGTGAAGAGTGGTTCTCTCAAAAATGCGAAAATGACGGCGTTTCTACCATTTTTGACCATTTTTCGAACATCACAAAATGTCTTATTTTTCTCCAAAAATCATGGTCTCGTGGTGTGAACAAGACTGTAGAGCTTGATTTGGGGCATGTTTACCACACCGTGTAACCGATCTTATTGAAATTTTAACTATGTTTTATTTACATTAAAAGAAAGAATATAGGCCTTTCTATTACTTTTTAAAGCCACTCTTAGGTGGCGCTGTCTTGGAGAGCTTCGTTGAAAATCATCCCAGAGCTTTGAATTTTTGCATTAAGGTCCGGAGGGTCTCTCATGATGCATCTCGAAACCAAATTTTCGTAATTCAAAATGGCCGCCGAAATATGGTTGAATTCGCCAATTTTATTCCGATTCCAATGAAAGTGGGTGTCTAGGGGTTTTTAAGATCGCAAATCACAAATTTTTGGTCGATCGGTATATAAGGAAGTTTTTAAGGTAGCAAATAACGAATGAGTGTCATTTCTCGCTTCGTTGGGTGTAGGTTGTTCAAGAGTTGGAAAATCCGAAAATCTTGACCTTCTAGCTACAAATGGAAAAACATTGAACATAGTGAATACTGGCTCTCTAAGCAATCGGTTCAGAATTGATCAACAATGTTTTTTGGAAAGATAGTAAGGCGTAGAAAAGGACGCCCAGAGCTTAGGGATGATATCGGCTCAGAATCGGGACCGGTGGAGAGAGCACTTGCGAGAGACCAGGACCGGATCCCGGTTGTAGAGCTGAGATTTTGTATTTAGCTCTCCTTTTGATATTTATGAGTTAGATTAGAGTTAGAATAACAATTTGATGTTGAAGACCTCCGTCCATTTGCCGCAGTAAAAAAACAATTTTAGTTGCAGAACAACAATCGGCCAACGACAAAATTGCCACTAGGGTAACGCGAACTATTATTCAATTGGTAGATCAAGGAGGCAGGTGAGACAAAAGGCAGTAATTAGAGCGGCTGAGACAAATGAACAGCGTGACGCACGCTTATATGACAAACGAACCAGAGCTTCTACTTTGAGAATGAGAAGATCACGATTACAGCATGCCCATGCATCCCCAATGTTATGATTGGTCCAATGCATATATTGTGGCAATAATGTCATAATTCAAAATTTTAAAAACACATGTAATGTGCTGTTCCAATGGCAAAGCTGATTTGTCGCAACTGAATATCCATCTGAGTCACTTGGGGCTTACGTGGATAAAATTTCTTCCTTCTCCGAACATGTTTTACTACTTCCTTTATTTCGCTTCGTTGGGTGCAGCGAGGCGCAACGGGTTCCAGCTAGTCTTCTATAAATATAATTGGAGTGTCTGTCTATGATTTCACTGTGTGTCTGTATGTCTGTATGGCTGTAGGTCTGCCTGTTTGACCGCGCTAATCTCGGAAACGGCTAATCTGATTGCGATAGGATTTTCACTGGAAGATACAGTATTTTTTTGGGCATGGCTATTTTTTACTCGGATCGATGTATAAGTATATATGTAGACAAATCTTTCAACTTGATTTTGAACCACTTCCATATAACCGATAAACTTCAAATTTTGCACATATGTATAGTTAGCCTGACAATAAAACAAGACGGCCGGTTCCAAGATGGCGGCCGAATTTTGCAATTGTGTTCCCCGACCCCCGACATGGATATCAAATGAAAGGATACGACAAGTAGAATGCAATTAGCTATGTGGTCAAAATGGCGGCGAACTACCTGCTTTTCACTCTGATCCGACTATCTAGTCAAACCGAAAACATGAGTCGATAATCTAAGGAACGCGAATGAAATGCTGTCACAGCGAGATATTGTTCTTTCAATTTGCGGAAATTTTGTGAAGATTATGGTTTACCATCTCCGCAAATGATCGATGGGGTCTGATGATAAATTTAAACAGAGAATATATGGAACACACTGAACAAGGGGGAACAAAATGTTGAGGATGCCATAGGGCAAGTTCTGCACAGCGTGAGAGACGTATTCGGAATATGATTGTAGTGCATGTAGCCCAAACATTTTCCGATAGGTGGCGCTTAACATCGAATTTTAAAAAAGTTGTAACACATTTTTTATAAGTAACTCTAAATTTTTTTAATTTTTTTTATGTGGCAGTGGTAAGCTCGTTTGTCACGTCATGGTGCAATGTCTAGCAGAAAGCTTAGAAAGGGGGAATAGGTTATAAGGGTTATGGGGGTTCGCGGGGTGTTGAAGAAGGTGGCGATGAACCCTGGGTTTGAACTCTTGGATGTTGTGGGAGTTCGAAAATACTGACAGCGAGAGATTATTCTAGAGTCGAGTTATGTGCCCAAAATTATGTTTTGCAGATTTGTTATTTTTTTCATTATACCTTTTTCCTATCCCGGACTGTGCACACATAAGTTTTTTTATTAAAAGGCGTTGCAACGCACGCCGGCTTTTGCTAGTAATTTATAATCTTGGTAACCAGGACAGCAGATCAAGTACTTTTGTTACCTATCGTGACTTCTATCGTGTAATACCATGTTCGCACTGAGACGAAATTTACGTGGTTTAGGAAAGTGATTTCGAAATTATGTAGAACGCACTTAATTGAAATGATTTCGTTTGGCTAGTTTTTCTAGCACCACGCAAGTCTTCCTATTTTTTAGCCGAAATTTCAAGTAGCAATTCTTGACGTAGCCTAAATTTCAAGTAGCAATTTCTAACGTAGTCCATATAATTTCTTCTGTATTTCCTGGGTTTTTCCATTTTGAAGAATGTGAAGTTCAAATTAAAAGTCAAATCTGTTATTAAAACGTCCAACTGACAATTTCAGCATCAACTGTGACGTGGTGAATTGGGCTGAATTCGATTTGCCGGTTTGAGCATCGGCTTTCGACATGATGTAATTTTGCCAACATTACGAGGTTTGAGATGACTTTGAAATTATCAAAATACATGAGAAATCACATGATTTTGAACGTGGTTTAGGGCGAAACCACGTAATATTGGCTCAGAGCGAACATGGTATAAATCGTGATTCCATGTGCGCCGAAGTTGCTGAATTCAATTTTGTATGAAGACGATAAAGTCAGTTTTCTGGAATGCTAGACGAAGAACCTATTCGATAAATTTGTACCGAAAGAATAGAGGCATAATTAACTCTAGCTGCCCCTTGGTTTACGACACGTATTGAAAACTTAAAATTGAAACGAAACTCAGCTTATAAACGATGGAGACGTTTTCTAAGCCCAGATTACTCGGGTTTTAATCGCGTTTTGCGCAATTGTGTTAATTATGGAATTCGTTATTCGAAAATCAATTATTATCGAGCGAAGACTGATGTAAATTACCAGCTCAAAAGCTTTGGGATAACTTGAGAGACATCAATACAGGAAAACGAAAACCTATGATATAGCAAGTGATTTAAATGAGCTCAATCATGAGATCGCTCATTCCCTTGGAAATCTACCAACCGACCGATTTCCCAGCAACAAGTATGTATATGCGGCAGTGTTAAGTTTCAAATATGACTCCATAAAAAGCCAGACAAGCAGCATTTTCTTCCTATTTCCATTGTTTTCCAAAGTGTTCGAAAAATTCATTTACGAACAAATATCGAAATATATCGAGGGAAATAGTTTTCTGGGTTTAGATCTGAGCATATGTACATACATAGTTGCAGATCCGCGCTGTTCAAAGTTACTGAAGATATTGTGTTTCCATCTCGTTCGTCTCGTCGCAGATACGATAACAGAAAATGTACGGTATGCCCAGCTTGGCGTGAGAATTTGACGTACCACGGCTGTATACATCCACAGGACCATCTTTGGGTTGAGACTCCATCTCTTGCCGAAGGTCTTTTTACTGGCGTAGAAGTCTATGCAGGCTTTCTTTACCCTTTCCAAGACGTTTGTCTTCCAGTTGAGTTTTGAATCCTATTTCATTTAGGGATCCTTGCATGATTTCACTAATCACTATTTGAAACATTCCTGACACCATTATCTCTAGGTCATCTGAGTATATGCTACTACATTAGCTCCGCTTCTGTCTAGTTTTTGTTACTAACCACAGTAAAGGTGTGATTACGCCTCCTTGTGGCGTGCCTCGTTTGGCATATTATTATGGTGTTGGTTCCCAAATTAGCTTGGATTATTCTCGAGCTCAACATAGCCGTCAGGTTTGCTCCCAGGAGCTTTCCGCACGAACTTTGTGGACAAGAGGTGAAGTGCGGTGGTACCTCTCATCATCCCCACTTCCCCCTTCATCCACAAAGCTCGTGAGGAACGTTCAAGGAACCGAACCGTCTAAACAGGCCCAGGAAATTATCCATATCCGCACCTTATACTCCTGCTTATGCTCTTAAAATACTTATAATTCCTGTTTTAAGCTGTGGATGTGTACTCTTCTGGCCGCCAAATTGCAATACACAGATACATTCGTTTTGAATTTTTCTCAAAAAACATTGAACAAATTCCAAATTTTAATCAAAGATTTACTGAAAAACAATTCTTTATTCACGCCATCAGACTTTGGAACACTTTACCAATTTATATTAAGCCAAACAGCAGCACTCCTAGTTTTCGTAAGAATCTTCTTGCAGTCAAGTCTACGTTTTGCTAGTTCTCTCACGCCACGAACCTCAAACGTCATGTAAGAGAGTAGGTGAAATTAGTCAGTAGGAACATGGCTCTATCGTCTGGGTGCGGACATCCAGCGGTGTCTCCTGTCTTAAGCCAAATTAACATCAGCCGACACTAGGAACACCAATTAAAACTAAAATATTAATAAACACTGGTAACATTAATTAGCACCAATCAATACTACTTTAACACCAATTAACATCAATTGATTCTATTGACATCAATTGACATAATTTAACACCAAATTAACGCTAAACGCAGATAACACCCAAAATAACACCAACTAAAACTAAAACATCATTTTGCACCGGTAATACCAACTTACACCAGTCAACACCAAATTAACATCAATTGGTACCAATTAACTTTAATTGACACCACTCAACGACAAATTAATGAAAATAAAAGCTACAAATACACCAAGATTATTAAGAACTTAGTTATAACTGAAGGTTTACTAAAAGAATTGATTAATATGAATGATTCAAACCAAACATAAGCCATGTTTATGTCCAATATACATACAAGAAAGGAGATAAACTAACCTGTACAGGGGCGGCGGAGCGTATGGGGATGGAAGGAAAAGTGCACACTCACTTCCGCCTTGGGTGGGGAAATCCACACCCAAAATATTTCATGTGCACCTAATAAGCCAGAACATTGAATAGCTGTATAGGCCGCTGCGACGAAATAAAGTGGTCGAAGGGCCGCGCACACAAGCTTTTCATATAAAAACTAAATATATTATATTGGAGCTATTAAGAACTTATAGCTGTATAGCCTAAGCTTTTTAAACCTCATCCGACTAGAATTTAAAAAGGGGATTGTCTCAGGGGCTTACCAAAAGAAGAATTTCCCCGTCGGCTCCTCATGGGGACCCCATGAGGCAATGCGGCATGCCAAAAAAAGGCTTCTCATGTACACCACACAAAAAAAAATCAGCGATACTGAAGTGAGGTATACCTTATGGCGGCCATTACACGTTCATGCAAGCGGCAATCAATTCCTCCAGTCATGATTAATGGAAATCAAAATATACGGAGGATTACGTCAGTCATCACCTTAGACGTTAGGCGGCCATTACACGTTCATGCAAGCGGCAATCAATTCCATCAGTCATGATTAATGGAAAGCAAAATATACGGAGGAGTACGTCAGTCATCACCTTAGACGTTAGGTTTTCCGTCAGTCATAGGCAGAACTGTGGCAAAACTGACAGTAAAACCTATAGGCTAATGGGCGCCTTAGGTTTTCCGTCAGTCGTAGGCAAAACTGTGGAAAAACTGACAGCAAAACCTATCGTGTAATGGGCGCCTATCAGTTTCTCATAAGGGTTCCATGAGGCAAACCAAATGAAATGGGGCCATCCCAACATCTGCCTTACGTATTCGGAAAGCTTTTTAAGAAGTTTTAAATTAATACCGTTAAGCTTTAGCAAGACAAAGCTTTAGTTTTTGTTGTTATGTTGCTTCATATTTCGGAAATTATTAAAGGCGGAGGCACACTATTGAAACCCCACGCGATCCGATGTGATGTATCGGGTGTTGACACGTTGCGTTGGGTCGAGTTTTAACAGTGTGTTTCCGCCTTAAAGGATGTTGTTCAACATGCTCAATAGACCGGTTCTGGTTCGATCACAAAGGTCAAGCAGCATTAGATATAATTAGTACTCAGTTGGGGGACCACATTCGCGTTTAAAAATACATATAAAGTTTTCGACAAAGGCGCAGTTATTACTCACATATTCACGCCGAAATTCTCAAATAAATAAATTGACCGATTAACATTTTATCCGTTATCTGTTCCCGTGCTCTCCACACAAAGTCATTATGCTCCGCGGCCCTTGAACCTGTAAAAACCAAAGAGGCATCTCACTCCTCAGCATCAGTTACAAAACCTTCACAACTCTTGTGAAACAAAATTAAGAACCTATAACGGAAAGCTTTATAGGAGAATATCAAGTTGATTTTAGACAAAGAGGTCAATATCGGACCACTTTATGACCTTAAGCAAAATATGCAAAAAAAACTGGGAAAGGAATGTAGATATATGTATGTATACCAAATATTTGTCAATATTCAACAGGCATATGACTCGATAATAAGAGAAAGGACGTCCAATATCTTATCGGAAATAGTACTCCCCTCAAAGCTACTAGGAAAATCCAAAATGCAGTAAAAGAAGAGATCGAAGTACGACAAGGGGATGAACTGGAGCCAATGCTATTCAACATCGCTCTAGAATTGGTGATAAGGCAACAGTGATTCCAGAGAAGTGCGTCAATAGCAACACACTCTGTACAATTGCTTGGATATGCAGATGACGTGAACGGCTTAGAAAAAAACCCGGTATAAACAAAATAACAAAATGTCACTTTCTGGTAATCTGGTTAAGAGAAAAATTGAAAAATAAATCATTTAATAAAACAAATTTGATTGTCGCTTATATAAATTAAATTATTTTATATTTTTTTCACCATTTTGGAGCTGCTGGATCTAGAAAGCGAAGGTAAATCAATACACTAACCAGAAATATGAGTCATTTATTAGCCCTTTTGAAAACGCTTGTCATTTTAATTCTTATTCTTATTCATATGCATGAGGTGATGTGTACAACCCCACATTAATGCGGGGATGTACACATCACCGCCCATACTTACGTATATATAAATATTACCCCATACATTCTTGCACCCGAATTCAAGCTCATGAAGCTATTCCACCTCTTTATTTTCAATATGTGTACCTATGTAGCTATTTGTGTTCATTCCCGCTATTCATTTTTAAGATCACCTAACCATTTCAAATAAACAATCAGAAATTTTATGTATTTAGGGTTTTCCTGTTATTTTTTACCACGCAACCAATTTATATAAATTGTCAGAAATTGTATGTAAAAGCTGTAAACATTTGTAAGGATTTTTCGTTATTTTAGGATCACCTAAACATTTCATACATACAATGAAAAGTTTTTTAAAATGCATTTATAAGGCTTTTCCCTCTATTTTTAGACCATCCTAAATATTTCATAATTCATATACACAATCGGAAATTGTATCAAATGAGTGTACATATTTTTCCGTTATTTTTATATCACATTTTCTTATACACAATTAGATATTTTATAGAAATCTGTAAACATTTTTGCGCTATTTTTAGATACTTCAACCATTTTATAAAAACAAGTATTTGGTTTAGCTGGTATTAACTGCATGGATCTTTCTTTGTAACTTTATATCCTGTATGTAGGTTCAAATTCTAAAATATTGGTTTAACAAAAGGTTCCAAGAGCCCATGGAGAGATATGGGGTCCTTAGCTATATACTAAGCAGCACCCGAAGAGAATGTGGGGGAGGTATCTGAAAAGCATAAGCTGGGGCTCCGTCGTCGAGGGGGCCCCCAACGGTGGGAGACTATTTTCTAAAATGCAGTTTTACATGAGTTCAAATCGATTCAAGGCTTTTCTGAAGATCGCTTAAATCATTTTTTAAGCCTGTTCATCGAGCATGAGAAAGCCGCTTCTTTGGATTATGCTGTATGACATTTACTTTTTTTTTCAGACGATTTTTACACTTTTTAGCAAGTTTACCCGGCCTTTACACGGGACAGTGTTACAGGCGGACAGTTCTGTCTGGAACTGTCAAATACTGTCCAGCTGGCCGATTAGCGTTCGATCAACTGGCAGACAGTTCGTTTTAAAAATGTTTTCACACGTTGCGCGGGTTGCAGTAACCTCTTTAATGTGCTTAAAAGGGCTTGAGGATATCGAAAATGAAGAAAAACGGAGACGCAGGGAAATAAAATGTTGGGTAAATCCGTTCCTTTCAAAGCGGATTGATTTTGAGATTGAAGGGAATTTGTTAAAGGACTTGTTTTATTCTGATAATAAAGAGCACACAAATTTCCTCAAGTTCCCTTACGACAAATTTTGTCAGTTGTATGAATTGGTAAAATAGAAGCTTTTTTTCTCTATAGAGTTGTAATAGAGAATGTGTTTCAGGTTCATCCAATAATTAGAAAAGAGGACACTTATACCGTCAAAAGTAAGATTGGTTGTAACTTTTAGGGTTTCTTACTTATGGAGATAGTTTTAAGTCTCTTGAATTTCTTACCCGCATTTCATCATCCATGATAAGTGTTTTTCTTCCCGAAGTTTGAAAAGCAATTTTTAAAGTCTGCACCCTACAACAAGTAAAAACCACTTAACTTGAGTACATTATTAGTATAAAAACCACTTCAAAATCACTTTTCGCCAACTTGGTTTCACAAATTGTCAAATTACATCCTAGACAGTATTGTCGAGATTGCAATCTTGCCAGAACTGTCGCAACAGTAAAAAAGACGGGATTGTAGACGGTTACAAGAGACAGTGGTAGCGGCAGTAACAGTAATACTGTCCCGTGTAAAGGCCGGGTTAATCTTAATTTTTGACATTTCAGACTTCATTGTTGATAGTATTGAAAGTTAGTGATTAATTATCGTGTGCATACAGTGAAATTTAAATAAAAATGCGAATGTGATAATATTACGTTGCTAATAGATACGAAAAAGTATTTATTCTTTTAAATTAGCTAATTATACAATCGAAACTGCACGAAAATGCAAAGCCGCCTTCTCGCTCACATCAAGATGTCCTTGTCTTTTCATACTTAAAAAGTCGACACTGAAAAAAAGTAAGTGTCATAACAGCATTAGGTCTGTTCCAATAGAAAACCTGTCCTGTCGTTGCCTGGGAAAAGTTACTTGATTGGTGGGGGAAAATTTGGTCAAAATCCCGAAAAGTGAAGGACCCCTCTCTGGGATGTTTCGTGCAAATCTAGACGACCGTAACCTATGAATCATTTGTGTCTTCAAACGACATAAAACTATTAAAATTAATAAATTATTTATGAAATTATTCAAAATCTTTTAGTAAGGCACCAAATAAAAAAATTATTTTCAATACGTCGTAATAGTTTTGGTTTGAAATGACAAGTTAACAGCTGTTTTTGACATGTTGAAAATGCGGTTTCTTGGTCGAGGCGAAGCAAAAATTTCCCCGCTTTTCCGAGCATAAGATTTTATTGGAACAGAAATTGGATGATTTCGTGGTCCGCGGGGATCCCGCATTCTCTATTGGAACAGACCTATTATGAAGACATCATCCAGCACTTCAGTCAAAAAAAGGTCAGAAAACTTCAATCACATTAATTTTTTCTGTTTTTCCTTTGATTCTAATAAAAATTATATTCTGCCCCGGGCCCCCAGAAAGCTCTGTGCGCCCCTGGTCATAGGTCTGAACTACTCACCCTCACTCATACATTTTTGGACCAGAAACTTTGAGCTCATATAAAGGATCTCTTAAACGAGCTTAAGAGCACACAGTGGGACGAATTTCCGAAAAAGTGGACAAAAGTCCGAAAATAAAAGTTTCGATCTAGGGATTTTTATCTTTTGGGTTGGCTACAGTATACTGTTGGCACTATTAAATTCCGGCAGTGGAATCAGTCAGTTGTTTTTTCCTGAAGCTGCACAGCAGGTCGATCTTGGCCATTGTTAATTAGTAGCGCGTCCTGCTCTGTGCATAAAAAAAACATGGTACGAATTGAAACGTGGATATAATTATAAAGACTATACCGATCCCAAATATTGAAAATGGAGGATGTTTCTCCAGGTATGTACTTAATTGTAAATGCTTTATAACTTTTGAAGTGAGGTATTAACATTTGTTATTGAAATAAACAATAATGACGCATAATAACGAGACAAATTTATAAAATTCAGTCGTAACTAAGAGATTAGTTATGAGTTCCACGGATTACCACTAACTAAAGTATTTGTTTATAAGCTTTATTATATTTACTTCAAGATTAAAAGATAAAATCGAGCTACTAGCCGCAACTCTATTAGTGAGCCACAGATGGAACTACGGCTGCTATATTTAAATTTTAATGAAATGTCTGTAAAAGTGTGGGAAAATTCTTCATATTGTTAAATCTGGACGAAATTTTATGATATTAAGTTATCGACGTCGCTGATCACGAATTTCACGTCAAAATTTGAAAATTCAAAATGGCGGACGTCATTTTTCAAAAATTGTAGAAATAAGTTCTATTTATTTGTTTTTGAGCCTGCTGATTACGAATTAGATGTCAAAATTTAGAAATTCAAAATGGCGGATATATATACATCAGCGATTTCGGCGTAGAATCTGACGAACAGTCCCAAAAATAAACGGCTGGCGATATAGATTAAGATTGAAAAAAATATGTCAGATTCAATAGTAAAATTTTGTCTAATGAATGAATAGGGGTATTCATGATCTGTGTTAAACGTCGAGAAATCGCAAAATGCTATCTTCGAAATAGACAAGATCGTGAGCGACCCCTTTAAATTTCAATGTGAAAATGTAATTATAATTATAATAATTTGCACTTTTCAAATAAAACTATCAATCAAAATAAATTCTAAACAGCTGTTGACATTAAAAGAAAAAAATTACGTGCCATTTTCGATCTCGATCTGGAGTTGTTGAATTAACACGCCTTTTCATATGTTATTTGTTAAAATCGAAACAAATGTCATTTACTAAGGAAAGTTTCTCGATTTGTTAAACTTTTTTCTCGATTTAACACAAATAACACAAATAACACAGATCATGAATACTCCTAATGAATTATATAGTGTTTGGTCTGTTTTACTGATCCACCATTCTGAAATTACAAATGTCTATATAGAATTCTCAACCGACACACATAGTGAAAGAAATTAAAACATCGATTTATGACTCAATATTTCAATTTTTATAGTATTGCAGTCGCCATGTAAAATAGGCCCCTTCAAAATTTCGAATCCAAGTATCAAATTCGTATTCAGCATACTCAAAAAAATATAAATACAAGTTTTGAACTTATTAATACAAATTTTTAAAAATAAGGTCCGCCATATTGGATCCGCCATTTTGAATTTCCAAATTTTGACATCAAATTCGTAATCAGCGAGGTCGATTACCATAATAATACCAAATTTCGTCCAAATTTATCAATATTTACACTTTCGGCAATTCATCCCACTGTGGAGCAGGACAACATCGGCCACGCCATCCCAGCCATGGTGAGGGAGATGAGATCGATCTATCTCAAAGCCCAGAAAGAAAGGGGAGAAGGAAGAGGTCTCGGAAATTGGCGAGAGTGGCCCACAAAGGACCCCAATAAGAAGAATGCTAAAAAGGACATCGAGGCGGTTGCAAAGCGGTCTAAGAAGGCCAGAAGCTTGGAAGGCCAGTAAGCGCCTAAGTGCACGGCCACAATGCAGCCATCGCACCTAGTAAGAACAGAATTTGACCATCGCACACTTAATCTCTCTGGTGTTATGTGCAGTGCTAGGATAGGCAGGCTGCGCTGTGGCCGTGCACTAAGGGAGCTGGGAGAGGGGACGCAACTCAAGATCAGGCCCCCAAAGATGAGAAAGGAGAAGTCGCCACAAAGGGACGAGGAACGGCCAGAGCACTCAGTGAGCGTGGAAAAGGTCTCTCGGAGAGGGAGAATGGCCGGAAAGAGGGGTCTGCCTGAATTAAGGTAGAGCAGAAAAGAAGCTAAAAAAGCGGAAAAGGCAGGAAAAGAAGTCATCGAACAGCAGAAAACCGCAAGAAAGGATAACTCCCGATACGCTAATCATAAATGAGGGAAATGGGATATCCTACGCGGAGATTCTAAGGAAGATCAGATCGGACACTTCCTTAACGAATCTTGGGAGCGAGCATCAGCCGGACGCAAAAGGCAAGCTTTCTGGTGGAATTTAAGGCCGGAGAAAGCAACACGGTGGACCTCCAGCAGAAGGTCAAATCCTCGCTAGGAGAAGAAGCGCGGGTGAGTGCAAGAACCCACCAGGTAGCGATCAAGATCAGGGACCTGGACGATCTCACCTTCAAGGAAGGGGTATGCGAGGCACTGAATAACCAGCTGGGCCTGCTACAAGTGGATAAACACAAAACATGGGGTTTATGGTGGTACAAAGACCATAAATATGCCGATAGATCTAGCGAAACAGCGCTAGAAGCAGGGAAGGTCCTCATAAGGGAGCGGACAGCACCAAGGAGACGCTACAAGTGCCGGGAGTTCATGTATATAGCAAAGAAATGCACCAACGCCAAGGACAGAATGGAACTATGCGTGAAATTTGGAGAAAAAGTCATATTGCCAAAGACTGCGTCAAAAGCCCTAAATGCCTCTTATGCCAGAAAGTAAGAACCAGCAACAGTGCCAACGGCGCGAGTAGTAGTAAGTGTCCAATTATCATTAAGGCACTCAAGAGGCGAAGGAGATAAAGTTCGTACAACTGAGCCTGAATAGTGATTCTAAGGCGGTCCAAGATCTGTTCGCGCAGATTGTGTACGAAAAGGAAATCGATGTCACAATTATTGTAAGTGAGCAGTACAAAGGCTTACACAGTAGAATCTCTTCGTATCAGCTAATTTTCCTTCGAGCATGCTTTGCGTACCGTACTACGAATTTTAGGAATGACCCCCGATACTCTGGTGGCGTAGAGTAGGAACTTGTATGCAACGGGGAACCTAAGGCAGTACGACAGATTCTGGCAGCATGGCAGAGGAGGTGGGACGAGTCTACTAAGGCCCGATGAACGCATAGGTTCATTACAAATGTTGAGAATTAAGTTACCTCCCGCAGTTCCTGAGAGGCACGGAGGTTATGAACGATTAACCGTTCTGCCCAGAATGGCCGGACGATAAAGAAGGCGTGGAGCTTGTGGGCAGAATGAGAACTAAAAAGGCGGTTAGGCTGGGAGACCCAGAGAAACCCGAGGCAGGAGCTTTTCGGTAGAATGCTGCCCTCCTGCTGTCCACAGAAAACAGAGACGGCAGGTCGCTGTTCCGGCTCTGCTGAGCACCTTCGAGGGATCCTTTTAAGGGTCACTTTGAAGACGCTAGGCCGAAGATTATGTTCCATCAGCATGTACGTGACTTGGTCTCCAGCTGGGGCGATTGTGTTAAATTTGTTGTCTATCCCAACAGAACGGTTCTGTTACCATCTATATATATAAAATTGGATGTATGTATGTATGTATGTTCCCTAATAACTCCTAAACCATTCAACCGATCGCCACAAATATATTACTTACATCAAGGTGCTGGTTTTGGCATCGGCGCTTACTTTCAAAAATCACTCCTAGGGGGCGCTGTCATAGAGAGCTTTGTTAAAAATTCGATAAAAATCATATTAATATAAGTGCTACGATGGTGAAAATTTATACCTAGAGGTTTCTGGGTACGAGAAAGCGATTGGTGATGTCCATTACTTACGCAAAGATAGCGGTCCCAAGATGGCGGCCGAATTTTGCAATTGTGTTCCGCGACCCCGCATTGGTATTAAATGAAAGGGTACGACAAGTAGAATACTATTAGCTGTGTGGCGTCATTCCAAATTCAAAATGGCGGCCAACACAAAATGGCGGATTACCTTTTTCCTTTGAACGCGCTCGGTATGGGTATCAAATGAAAGGGTGTGACAAGTACAATACTATTAGCTGTGTGGCGTCATTCCAAATTCAAAATGGTGGCCAACACAAAATGGGGGATGACCTTTTTCTTTACAACGCGCTCGGTATGGGTATCAAATGAAAGGGTGTGACAAGTAGAATACTAATATCTGTGTGGCGGAATTTCAAATTCAAAATGGCGGCCAACACAAAATGGCAGTCTACATTTTTCTTTACAACCTCCTCGGTATGGGTATTAAATGAAAGTGTATGACCGTGTATAGTACAGTAAGCTGTGTGACGTCATTTTAAATCTAATATGGCGGTCACCACAAAATGGCAGAAGACATATAATAAACTAAAAAGTAGAAAATAAAATATATAGTTTAAAAAAACTAAAATATACACTTTTATTTTAAAATTAACTAAACTAAAAAGTAAAAAAAATTTTTTGAATGTAAAGTTTTTATTGCCCCAGCCAGTATATGGGAACAACCTACCTTTCGAAATGTAAAAAAGCGCCAGAACATTAAATATAGTTTATCCTGAAGCTCTTTGAAAAAAATACCGTAACATCTGTTGCATGTCGGATTATATGCTGGAAATTTTTTTGGCCCCTTCTGTTCGTCTTCAGCCGAAATGAAAAAGGCAGAGAGGAAATGTGTGTGTAATGTATTTACTAGGTTTTTTAGAGCACCAAATTGGGCATTTTTGGGCCAAATTTGCAAAATTGAGGCGTCGGTGCTTACTTTCCAAATTCACTCCTAGGGGCGCTGTCATAGAGAGCTTTGTTTCGATAGTAATATACACTAGCAGGAGCCAGCACTCGAAATTCGAGTGCCATTTTCTATACCTTTTTTGATTTAAGCGTGTCCAGTTTCCTGATCTTCAATCACAAGGCCAATCTTTGGAAGTGTGTGGAATAAACCTTGAATTGCCATGTTTTTCAAGGGCAGTTATACGTGGTGTACTCGAGAGTAGGCGCTATTCGTTTTCTCTCCTAACGGAAAGACAAAAAATATCGTTCATCACCACGCGTTGCGATGAACGCATTACTTAATTTTTGTAAATGTTTGTAATATTCCAATATGGGTGCCCTGCAACCTGGTCTCAGCATTAAATCTCAATTAAAATAATCTATCTATCTATCTTCTATCTACATCTCGGCCGATTTGATGATTTTTTGTTGTTGTGAAGGTTTGCATGAAAGTAGTTGGTTTTTCGTTGATTGTTAAGAAGAGTTAAATTTTGAAGGTTTGGATTGATTTTAAATGTTTAAACGTTGGGTGCAGCGAGGCGCACCGGGTCCCAGCTATCCAAAATACAGAAAATAAGCGGTCATTGAGACACTTCATCTGTGTAAGAAAATTCATATCTCGAAAAATGTCATGTCAATGGATGGTTTTTATTATCTCGATCAAAATTTTGTTATTTGGAATCAAAAATACCAAAACATTGCCTTTTTCAAACTCTCCTACTGTATATTAAAATTCATATCACCTGATTACTACTATTGGCTTATGGGTGCAGCATAGGCGCACCGGGTCCCAGCTAGTTTTCTATAAAACGAACACTGGCGGGATTGACTGAACTGGCCTTCGCAAACAAAGCATTAGGCTTCTCACAATAAGCCCACCCTGGGACTGTTGGAATGTTATCGGCTTTTTCAGTTCTCTGTTATACAACGGATGAATGGTACACGGATAAATCGGAGCGGAGACACTTGTATGGCGCGATAGGTGTGATCTAGGATTTTCCTTTTGCAAGTCAGCAATACTCCTTGGCTTCTGTCGTTCAAGTATAGAAGGGGAGCTGGCACTTGAAAAAACCATGTCATCCCAACTTTCTGCCACTTGGTATATAAGCTTTTCAAGTAATTTGGAGCATTTTTTATAATATGACTTTTTCTCGGGAAATGGACCCATCTCGAGATAGGGGGTTGAGGGTGTAAAAGAGGGGTTAGAATTTCTGCCGCTGCCTATGTAGGTTCTGTTAGGGCTAAATAACCGTTAAATAGTAGTGGCAGAAATTTTTGACCAGGGGAGGTTAAGAAACCCTGCGCATATTTCTGGCTTCTTGCTGCTGTTGGCTGCTATTATTTACGCGACGTATATGAAGGATTACTTTATTTCAAAATGGATGATGTTCTTCAAATATTGTCCACACCCGAATTATTGATCACATTCTCCAACGCCTTCGATTTTAAAACAATGCAGAAGTTTGCGAGCATTAATTTTAAGAACAACTTCAACCATAAAACAGTAAAACCGTAGCGTTAACTACTTTCATTAAATCCTTCTTACTTCTTCTTGCTTCCGAAGACCTAGGACCGCAATCGCTTTTGTGGTCTCAATCGCGAAAAAAACCTTTATATGACAGAATGTTTAGGGTGACACTTTAGTGGCTTTGTAGGGACATCGTCCTACTAATTCCGGTGTTACTTAGCCAAGGGGACTGCGGCTAAAAAACCCAGTCGGCCGTGACTAAGTAAGATAAGAAAATAAAACTAGCGCGTGTACAGTGCACGTGAAAGATGTGAAACATCTTTGGCGATCTTTAGCTTTCTTTAAATTGAATAGTTAGTAAGAATAAAGGCCATTTTACATCCCAAACGCAAAGTGGAAAAGCAGCTCTGGAGCCCTTTTACCCCACAGACATTTTGCGATTACAAAATTGAAAAATATCTCACTGCACAACACATAACAAAGTTAGCACACACTGTCAATACGTGGTAACGAATGTTTACTGTTGACATCCAGTGCTGCCGGACCTACAGATTTTTCCCTATTTTACCATAAAATTCGCGACATCTTATTGAAGAAATTTTATTGTACATATTTGAAATAATTGTTCTAATGACTTTTTATTATTCACGATATTCAAGCCTATTCTGAACTTCGCTGGAATTTTCTTACATCGCTAGCATACAATGTAAGAAAATTCCAGCGAAATTAATTCCAGTGAAGTTCTTGCATTAGCTGCGTATTATTATTATACTACAAAATACAGACATTTGATAATACAACTAGTACAGCGAAATTAGTAAATGAAATTGCATTTTAAGAGGTACAGAATTTTTTTTTGGCAATTGTTCGGGTACATCTGACAATGATAAAACCAAGTTTGTGAGGTCGCCGTGGCTTGGGAAAAGCCGCCATCTTGAAAAAGAGGGAGAGCTTGTTTATATTAAATAGCTCGTTTGCATGCAATGATAGCTGAAAATGATCAATGGTGAAGCTGTGGAGAATAAAATTATCTAAAAAATGCGCCCTCAACGAGCTCTGTAAGTTGACTTGGCTCAAAGTTATGGCCGGTTCAACCATGATCGTATGGTGAGGGTTGAATGCAGTTTTTTGCAATTAACTTGCAAAATGTTAATTTTTTTGGCTTAATGCCCATTAACAAATTGAAAGTCCTAGTAATTACCTTTAGAATGAGCCCTTAATCGTTGTTATCGCTTATAGGGTTTGCGAGCAATCCAACGCCAAATTTCGCACTGGACGTGCCTGAAATAACTGATAACGCCATTTTTTTGAATATTTCGTTAACGGTTGCTCATATTAAAAAGTAGTAAATGACAGGAATACGGGCAATGAAAATATCTTTCCAACGAGGTATTGGTCGAAACTCCATGTCTTTTTATGTCCGCGATACAGCGGGTCAAAGGTCAACCGAGAGGTTTACGAATTTAAATTCTGTACCTCTTAAAATGCAATTTCATCCTGTTTTTTCGACAAATTTGACTGGACTATTAGTACTTGCTTAGAAAATATTAGAAAAAGAATCGTACGAATTTCCCGTCCGTAATGCCTGGAATGGCCGATATGTATAGAGGAAGTTCTATTCTATGGGTCTGGTGCTTGGATATTAACCAAATAAACAGCATATCATCTCAAAATATTCGAAAGTAGAATACTAAGAAGAATATTCTGCAAGTCCTACAAGGACTTTAGTGCCATTTTCTGACAAATATCAGCTAAAAAAGCTAAGTCACCAAGCTGGTTAGGATCTTCAAGTTGGTTATAAATTCCACCTTTTTGCGCAAGAAATTCTTTTATTTCAGTAATAAAATTAAGGAAGCGGTCTGTCTAATACTTTTCCTTTGCATTATTTTAATTTATCGGGAATTGTGTCGTGGGCGCGTAATAAATCGTTTACAGGTGCACTTGCGTGCTCGTGTTGGCCACCCTTGCGGCTTAGACGAACAAAGGCGCCAGAGAGAGTTAACCAGCAACGAAAAAGGCAGGTTGAAATGTTAACACAAAACAGCGAACTCTTGGGAAACTTTGTATTAATGACAGTATACAGAAACAAGGTAACTTAAAAGACTGAAGATCGTTTTAGTGCGACGTCACTCGGCGACCTCTTCCCATTTAAAATGGAAATTGTTGTTATTGTTTCTGCATTAGTGCTGACGTTACTCGGAGACCTTTTTCTAAGATATTCGATACCTTGTTTCTGTATACCGTGGTATTAATAAACTGTTAAAGCAGAATGGACCGCCAGTGATGAAAATTGCACCGAAATTTCCCGATTTGCGGGAAAAATAAAAACAAAAAGGGAAAAGGGAAATCCATTCTTACAGAGGGAAATTTATTTATTAAAGGAAAATGGTACTCCATATTTTTTATAAAGCATTTTTCCGAATAAACGAGCATGAAAACAAAATTAAAGAAATTGTGTGTCAAAAACGAACGCAGCAAGGGAATTGTTTCCAACTTCATTTTATTTGCCTAACAAGGCTCTTTCATGCTGTATTGCTGTGTAAGAAGACAATTGCGTTGTGTTGAACATTTGAAGTTATGAATGTGCTAATAGGCCAAACCTAAATGAAAAGTAAGGCAGAAGTGAAGTAGAAGTGAAGTATGCTTACTTCCACTGAAGTAGATGTACCTCCGAATTCACTCCCATTGTGGTCACTCTCATACATTCATAAGCAATGGTACCTAACTTCACTTCACTTCACTTCCCTTCCCATTTAGGTTTGGCCAAATGCCTTTATCAGTCAAATGAAGAATTGGTTAATTACCCCGTTAATGATTAGGTTGAAAAGTTGAGTCGAGGTTGAGTATTTCGACCGCCGTATATGATGTCGAGTTGAGTTCACTTTGGGTTGAAATAGAGTTGAACTGACATCAAAACATAACCTCTTTTTGTTAATTCTTGTTCTATATTTTTAAATATTTCTGACTTCCTATACAGTTTGTCATCAAAATGATGAAAGGAACTTTGTTCCTGCATTATTTCTAGCATAGTTTTTGTTTCCTGATGCTCCAAAACATTTCTTTTAGGTATTGTCAAAATTAAATTTCCACTGTTATTACATTATACAGTTAATATAAAAAAATAAACTCGCTACAAAAACACCGAACACAAAACTAACGCCGAAGGCAGACTTCACGTATGGTAAACAAACAAAACAAATGTCACTTCACTCCAATTTCAACTCAACACGCGTTTATGAGGAGTTGGGTTGATGGACCCAGTTTCAACTCGATCCCCGTTTATGACGGCTCAACCTGGATTGAACCTGGGTTGAACCTAGTCATAAACGGGGTAAATGTTCTAATTGCTCTGAAGTATATGAAATATTTTTTATTTCTTTTTACTGTCGAATTCAAGCAAATCGCTTTTCGAACATCGACAATCAAGGTTTGTGAACTCGAAATTACTTGTTTATGTTAAACCAAAAAAGTTTTTTTCCTAAAGCCCGGTATGCAAGGCTCAAGAAATTTCTTTGCCTATCTAAAACCTATGTAAAAAAAATGGTCAAGGAATGGTTCAGAAATATTTTCTCCAGAAATAAGTGTCGATTCATTTATTTCCTTAAGAAATTTTAACGGTTCATGAGGTCTTGACGTCTCAGGTAGTTTTTGAAATTGAAAGTAACTGTCAGCAATGAAAAAAATTACATAGTGCCTGTTCACACAGGTCGCTTTGAGGCGCGACAAAGCGAACGAAAAAGCGAATATTTGTTTACACGTTTCGCTTTGTGTCCAGTCGTTTTTATGACAGGTGGAACATACGGTACGGGAACAAAGTTTGTGATTTTCATAAAAGTGACATAAATTTTTATAAACTGTGATTACCTGAATATAATTAATTTTAGTAAAAAATCTGTGCAACAAAACTGAAGCCTGAAAATTGTCCTATCGCACGTTTGCTCCCAATACGGGTGAAACGAAAATAAAATGGAACAGTAAGGTAATACAAAATGAAATTGAAACAGTCAGCTGGTCAGAAAAGCGAACGTGAGTCTCTTTCAAATCGAGACGCTCTTCCTTCCCACCCGAACGCTCCCCACACCTATAAATTTCGTGTTGAAAGGTCGCGGTGACCACCCGTGTGAACAGGCACATATTGTTGTTTTTTATTCAGATTTTTTAAATTCTTTTTTAATTCTTTACTAATTAAAACAATTTCATTAATTCTAAGCAATCATAAAACAATTTATTTAATGTCTGCAATGAAAATAAGTAACTGTCAAAATTTCTGAACTGCTGTCATTTTTTCTTAGGGAAATAAATGCAGAAGTTTTCTTGAGCAAATTTCTTGAGCCTTGCAAGAAATTCATACCAGAAATATCGTGTTTTTTAGTGACACGCAGATGTCGCTTTTGATAAAATTTTAGTTTTTCCTCCAGAAATAAGTGTCGATTCATTTATTTCTTGAAGGACTTTTAACCGTTCATGAGTACATGACGTCAGCTGTTTTTTGAAATTGAAAGGAACTTTCCGGAATACTAAAAATAACATTTTATTCATTTTTATTATTATTTTATTAATCCTCTTTTAATTCCTCATTAATTAAAACAATTTCATTAATTCCAAACAATCATAAAACAATTTTTATAATGTTTGCTATGAAAAAAAGTAGCTGTCAAAATTTCTAAACTGTTGTCATTTTTTCTTAGGGAAATAAATGCAGAAGTTTTCTTGAGCAAATTTCTTGAGCCTTGCAAGAAATTCATACCTGAAATATCGTGTTTTTTAGTGACACGCAGATGTCGCTTTTGATAAAATTTTAGTTTTTCCTCCAGAAATAAGTGTCGATTCATTTATTTCTTGAAGGACTTTTAACCGTTCATGAGTACATGACGTCAGCTGTTTTTTGAAATTGAAAGGAACTTTCCGGAATACTAAAAATAACATTTTATTCATTTTTATTATTATTTTATTAATCCTCTTTTAATTCCTCATTAATTAAAACAATTTCATTAATTCCAAACAATCATAAAACAATTTTTATAATGTTTGCTATGAAAAAAAGTAGCTGTCAAAATTTCTAAACTGTTGTCATTTTTTCTTAGGGAAATAAATGCAATAAATGTTTTCTTGAGCAAATTTCTTGAGCCTAGCATACCGGGCTTAAGCAATGTCGAAGGCTTTGTCGATTTATTTATTATTTATTTTATCAGTTAAATAAAATAATATGTTTTTGAATTTTATGGATTTTATGTCTTTGACTTAAAGGGAAATTTGGATTTGGGTGACAAATCGTATCCAATTGAGTTTTCATCCCCGTGGAGCGCTGCTTGAATATAAAAAAAAATTCTAAATAGAAGCTAACCTTGTCCACTTCGCTTTGTTTGCATGTCTCATTAGCTGTGTTCAAAAATTCGAGCAAAGTGCTCGCAAGCAGTTGGCTTTCTCTCTCTACTCATGCCTTTGTTGAGAAGTAGGAACGAGTAGGCCAACTGCTTGCGAGTACTTTGCTCGAATTTTGGAACACAGCTATTAGCAGCACTACCATAAGCAAACACAAAGTTGATTTGGAGCGCGTTCAAAAACCTTACTATGGTAAACCACGAGGTAAGCTGTGGTTATGCTGCATCACTTCACTTAACCACGGAAGTTTATGTTTAACCATGGAGGTTTTTGAACGCACCGTGGTTAACTACGGGTTAAAGAAAAATAAAAAAAATAAAAATAAAATTTTCCATAAAATATTCCCCGTTAATTGCTCCAATTATTTTATTTATTTATTTGCAATAATCCCACAAATCCCACTTTAATTTGTTCATGTTTTTAATATTAAAACAACTGTCAGAGAGTTGTTTTTATTCTTCTTCTTCTTAACTATCGCTAACCATGCTCCCGAGCAGGGTTAAAATTTAACTACACCATGGTTAACCACGGGAGTTTTTGAACGCCAAAAAGTTATGCTCGTGGTTATGTTGTAGTTAACCACGGAGTTTTTGAACGACAAAAGTTTACCATAGTTAACCATGGTTAACCATAGTAAGGTTTTTGAACGCGCTCTTGATCTGTCAACGCAAGAAAAGTAAGTGCGCAACCGCAGCTTTCAGGGAGCCTGCACCTTTAAACACTGCTGAACTGCGCATATGTAGAGTTACTTAATCGCGACACAAGTTAAAAGGTGGTTATTCCTGGCCGGATATGGGATAGTCGGATAAGCGACGAGGAGAACTCGGAGTTTCAGGTTATAATGATATAGTTTGACAAAATGATTTTTATTATTGCAAAGAACTTATTGAGAATATTTAAAATATCTGGATGTATCTCAATTTATTCGTTTCTAAGCTGCAAGTATCCAAGCTATGAAAAATCAGGCCGATTATAGAGTTAAAGTCTCCATTTGAGCTATGCTTGTGACACAATAAAAAATAAAAGATATCTATGCTGGAATAATCAAAAACATGTGCTCGTATTAGCCGATACTAGATAACAGTTGGAACGAATTTATCTGTGAAAATCGATATCTAAATCGAATTTAATTACACAATTCAATCAATAAAAAAGGAATGTAAAAAATAACAACTTATACGTAATCTCACAATCAGTATGTGCATAGAAAATATATGAAACTATATGTAACTTAATTAAAACAGCACACTGATTTCTTATTTATACAACTGCCATCATAATTGTTAATACTCGTACCACTAGTTAAAAATGAATATGTAAACATGCACCATAAAAATATACATTCTTAGATGATTTCTCTCTTCTAATATAAATTGTAAATAAAATCACAACGCCTGTTATGCATAAATCCTTTAATCAAATGCATAAGTGAAATCGTATACACTTCAGCATACGTCTGTATATACAATATTTTTTCTACACGCATCCAATTGAAAGCAGCATTTGAATTTTTGTCCAATAAATTGAACATATGTCAGACAAAAATGAAACCTTGTAACAATTTATGCCGCACATGAACATAATGCTTGCAGTGCATATCGACCGTTATGCATGATTTGCATATTAACAAAGTGCAACAAAACCGCAGACAAAATCGGAATAAAACAAATTCCATAACCATAAAAAACCCCCGATTCCGTTGCACATGTGCCTATGCAACCCTATTCGTAAAAATTCCACCACTTTACATACATTATTATATGCATTTACCATGAGTTCACATCCAAAATTTGTGTCGCGTTATATCGTATATCCTGAATCCTTTATAAGGGGATAGAGAAGCTCGATGCACTAATACACGTCTAAAGAACAAATATACACCACTCCCGTTCTTTTTTCTATATGTACTTTTGCACAAGTTAAACGATTTTTCTCCCTCGGGGTAGGGAGAGGGGAATAGAAGGAAGATGTTGTAAGGGTAGGATTTTTATCCACCCTGTTTCCGCTCGCACTCACACTACACGAAAGAATTCACTACATTCCTTGGGGCAAGGTGTGATTTGTTTATTTAAAGTGTCCCGTGCCGTCCATCCACTTGACACTACCCGACCGTTTCACGTCGTTTGTAAACAAACCAACCTTTCATCGTCGCTCTTGTCCTTTTTGCCCTTTTTCGGGTAAACTCTTACTATGCGTGGGTGTAGATTACAACTCGAGAGTTCCGCACCTCAGCCACCCACGACGACGACGACGACAACGATGATGGTATCCAGACAAAATTCCACGCGAATCAAACCCGGGGAGACTAGGATTTGTTTAATGAGTCCTTCAAAGTCTCCTCAAATGGCGGAAGGATAATTCAATATTTTTGCGGATAATCGACAAGAAAAATTTTTTAAGGAACACGGAAAAAAACTCCTTTAACTGAGGCTAATACACTCAGAACGGGTGTTACGCGACGGCTCGACGACTATAATGAGGACGTCAATAAAATCCATTTAAGGCGGCGATCTCCCGACAAACAATGAAAACGCAACGCGAATTTCCCTTCAATTCAATATTTTCTAGCGGGAGAGCTTTTCTGCTTTTCCTGCTTTTCCCGATCCCCCTATGATTCCAGTACCATCTCCCCATAGTGGTACTGTGCTACCGCTGTGCCAATCCTTACTCCTCACTGTTGGTGTGTTGTTGTTGGTTTTTTGCCAAAATATGCGGCTCGGCTCTGTGCTCCTCCTCCCTTCGATTTTTCACCGCACACATAGTTGCAAGTTTTCTTTTTAATGGCACAATTGTACCAGTAGCAGTGTGTAACGTGAAATTTTTATTTGTAGAAGTATGCATACGTCACCACAAAACGTCACACCAGGATACCTCATATCCTTTTATAACAGTGCTTCCAAAACTATAGAAAAAGTCAAGGTTCAGGATGTTATGATTGAAAGGATAATATCAAAAGATTGACGTGACCTTCGAAATTGAGAAAAAAAACTATTTTTTATTTCTTTTTTTTTTAAGGGAATTATTTAGGTGTTTTTTTTTCATAATATTAATTAAAAGGTTATCAATTTCAATCCATAAAAAAGAGTTTTGTTTTTATTTTTTAGTAAAAAAGGCAAGTTTGTTAGGTACATAACATATAAAGAATCGATAGTATATTCCTCAATTATCTTTTTCGTTATCAATAAAATTCTGAAATTAGTGAGACAAGGAATGACAACAAATAGGTGAGTAGCTATAAAAGCACCCAGCTCTTCTCAAAAATACATCGTAGTCTGGTATTTCCTTAATTTATTGTTTTAAGTGTGAGCAAGAGAAGTCCGGGCAATGTAATTTTAAGAGCGGGTGTTTTATTTCGTTTAAAAAATCTATCCAAAAAAATAATTCGTCGAAAAAGTTTCTTCGTATTATTAAGTAAAATTAAGAACTTTTTTATATTTTAGTTTAACATTATTTAAAACCAATATAACCAAATTGGATAAGTATGCTTTATCTGGTAGTATAATCATTCCATCCTCGAACGTTTCGTAAAATTAACTTGTGAGCCTAAGTCGATGGCCACCTACTGTACATATCATAATGACAATTATACTATCAGTCTGGCGTGGCCTTACTCAGGTTATCAGGCAATAGCGCAAATATAGTAGGCTTAACTCGAAGCATAGATTTGATTAGAAAAGTTTGGAATGTAGAGAATAAAGAAAGTTGGATGTGTTCAAATATTTGAATGTTGAAGAAGTTCGGTAATACTGACTGCAGAAGACTGTTCCACAGTCGAGAGTACCAATAGGATTTCGGTGAAGCAGTAGTCCTGATAAAACATTAAAAATGGCTACTATTTTTTATGGTAACTCATCGAATCTATGGCTATTATGTAAATTACGCTATGGACTACGTTAAAATTGCGTTTTTTCTCGTACATAGTTAAACCACGCTTATATGATTAGCTACACCCAGTCCAACTAAATAAAGGCGTTTGAGCTATTCTTTTGGTTCAGGTCACGTTTTATAATGAATACCGATCTCCTCCTAGGGTGAAGAAACAAAGAAAGCAGGTATCTGTTTTCAGATTTCCTGCTAGCGTTGATCGGCGTCGACGTGCGCTGGTTCATGGCCATAACACACGCATGTAAAAGCTGGTAAAATTACCAGCCACCATGTCTAGCTCATCGAATGATGACTTATTTCTTTTCGAAAGTTCGGCTTTAAATTTAAAAAATAAAGTTACAAAAATTCATGCTATAAATCGTGATCATTATTTGCTTATACAGCTAAAGAATGACAAAGATAAATTTTTCCAATATACCAGAATATATTAAATAAAGTAGAATAGCCTCTTTTACTAGATAATTTAATTATTGTTTTATTATACATAAAAATATTCCAATCAAAATTAGCCTGACGGAACCTGTGCGAAAAGAATTCTAGATTCATTCCGGTAAACTTGTCGGCGCCGGCAACCGATAGCCGATAAGCCCGTTCCTGCGTTTACTATGCACATACTCATTTAATCGCATGGAAACATTCTTTGTGCCGAACGGCGCCGGTAGACTTTGGCAATAGGAAAGCAGGCAACCTGCTTTCTTTATTAGTCCAGTAAATCTGTCGAAAATATCGCGTTTTTTTGCAAAAACTATTAACGGGCTACAAAAAATTGGAAATTTTCCGTAGAATTCAATGAACTATTTTTAAAACAAATGACGCGCTTGAGTCCTTTTCAAAATGGCGGCCAAAGTTGGCGAAAAACAGTTTTTTACGTTTAAAAAAGAAACTTGGCGTTGTACAAAAACGAGTTAAATGGCAAAGTTGTGTAACTCTTTAATACGGATCGAGCTGCCCTGATCCGGCCTCAAAAAATTGCAAAACTCAATTAGTAATTGCAAAAAAACCGCATGCCTCGGATGCCTCAGCCCTGATAAATGAACGGTACTCGAGGCGATGCTATATGTAGGACTTGCAAATTGTAACGTGCTGTCTTGACTGAAGAAGGAACTTGTATCTCTTAAGAAATCCCAAGCACTGGGATTTGGCGATTTGGTATATACAGCATTTCAGCATGTATTTCATCGCATATACTCAGTTAAAGTTACCCTAGGTCGTTAAAAAATGGGTCAGGGGATAGATTCAACTCGTCCACTAAGACAGAAGAAAGGTCGGTACAAGTTTTGTTCGAGATAAGACAGTACTTCGTTTTAGAGACATTATGTTCGACACGATTCTTGCGGCCTCGATCAAGAATGTGATCAGTTGATTGAATAAGACATCAGTTCACGATCATGCAGAAAAGATTTTGCCCGTGCTTGTCCTACATAATCTAAGCCGTAGGAGTAGAGTACCGTCATACCGAACAGGGCCGGCGGAGCATAATCATTGTGGGTGGGGAGCACGCGAACAGATAACCGTTAAAATGTAAAAAGTTAATCGGTCAATTTATTTATCAGCTGTCTGTTGAGTTATATGGTTTTAAATTCTTTGGTTATGGGGTTTTTTCCCGAACAGCATTTTGGAGCCGGGTGCAGATAGGGCCCCTATGAGGCCAGACCCACTGCCTCATATGAACCCGTGTGGATTGCCATATAAGGCATCTAACGCCTTGCCTCATTCGCGCCTCGCCATAAGGAAGGCTCCCTTGAGGAAAAATCTTTGGTACCCGATCCCAACTGGAAAAAAAGAAGCCGAAAAATTTGAGAAATTCGGCGTGCATATGTGAATAATAACTGCGCCGGTGAATAATAACGTAAAGCTTTATATTTTTAAACGGGAGTATCGTTTTACCTATGCAGTTCCCCAATTGAGTACTAATCATATCCAATGCTGCTTGACCTCTGTAATCGAACTAGAACCGGTCTATTTAGTATGGAAAATGACATCCTGCCTGAAATAAGAAGCAATGCAACAACAAAAACTAAAGCTTTGTACGAGTAAAACGACAGCTTAAGGTTAAAGCATTTTGAAAAGCTTTCCGAATGCGTAAGGCAGATGTTGGGATTGCCTCATTTCATTTGTAATGAGGTATGCCTCATAGAGCGCTTATGAGAAACTTATAGGGCATACCTCACTTCAGTATCGCTGATTTTTCTTTGTGTGGTGCTCATGAGGAACCTGCTGGAACATCCCGCTTTCGGCATGCCCCTGAATCAATCCCCTTTTAAAATGCTAGTCGAGTGGGGCTTAAAAAACTTAGGTTATGCAGTTATAAGTTCTTAAAATAATATATTTAGTTTTCGTATGAAAATACTTGCTTGTGCCCTCCAACGTTCTAGGTTATTAGGTGTACATATATTTTGGGTGTGGATTTCCCCACCCAAAGCGAAAGTGGGTGTGCACTTTTCCTTTCATCCCCACGCGCCCTCCCCCCCTTGATACCGAAAGCAAGTCACTCTAGCGAAAGAGCAGGTGAGGCAATTTTACCCTCAAGAACAACGGCCAAGATGACATGTGGCTTACACTCGACGCAACCTAATGCAACCTTGATTGAACGGGCAGAAATAAAACTGTAAATAAGTTTTTTCGAACTAAATCGATACCAAAAGTATAGAGTTTAGTCAGTGTCATACTCTGTCAAAAGCTATAGAGATATATAGAGCAACCTAGCCAGACTGAGCAAAGCGATAGATGCTCGTTTGGAGGTGCTCAATTAAACACAGAAGGAAGTCGCCAGTAGATCTTTTTGGTCGTACTATTTCGTGAGTCCTTAAAAACATTCCGTTCATTGAGGGGATAGTATACCGTTAAGTCTACAAAGCGGCCGGCTGTGGATGGGTTTTGGATAGACAAGCAAAAAATCGTATTGGCCGGGGGGGGGGGAATTGTAACGGTTTAGCAGCTAGGGCGTTTGAAGTTTTTTGGTAAAGGTTTACATATCACCCTGTATTTTTGTAACCCTATGAGATATTTTCATGAATAAGGTATCAGTGTACGCAGAATACTCCCACCTATCTAGAACTGTAAAAATCAACCTAACCTATCAACTTCCCGAGCAATGAGTCATTAAAGCTCAAAATTTCGTCTCCTAGTTAACTAATTTTTTTTTGAAAAATTGGAAAGCTTGGACAATATCCTATCCATAATGTCTGGACAATTTTTATGCTAGCTCATAGGGTTACAAAAATACAGGGTGATATGTAAAACTCTAAAAAAAAACTTCAAACGCCCTAGCGGCTAAACCGTTACGAAAAGCCCTAAAGAAAAGCAAAAAACTATCGTGCCTGGAAATATGGGTGGTTTTCAAACGAGTTTTAAAGTTATTAAATCAAACCTCACCTTCATTTCATGAAAATGGGTTCGTAGAGCAACTCTTTGCGAATAAATAAGGCTTTTCAAAATATCTCTAGGACCATTGTGGCCTTGTTCACACTTTTTTCCGGAAACAGCTGTTTTTACATTTTTGCGATTTACGCGGTTTTAATTTTTTTTTGTAAAAACCTGTTGACCGATTTCAATTGTCTTATTTTACGCCACACCTTGCGACGCGAAAACGAGAATCTAGCCAAACAGGCCCTCGACTGGAATCCGCAAGGAACCCGTCGAGTCGGAAGACCTAGAACAACGTGGAGGAGAACCCTATTAGCAGAGGCCGCAACAACCGGGAGATCTTGGTCAGAGCTGAGAGCTGTCGCGCAAAACAGAGTCCGCTGGAGGGCAACTGTTTCCGCCCTATGTCCCATGAGGGATTAAAGGAGCAATTAACTAACGTCTTTTAAGCGCTGTTACGTAGTATTTTTTATTTTCCAGAAAAAAAATTGTTCGCACCTGAAACGTGAAAAACCCTGCCTTATAGCCTCAAAAAATCGCAGGGTAAATTTATTTCAACTTTTCCGCTATCTCTCCTGGACTAGATGGGGTGTGTTTATTTTGTAGCTTATCGCGCAAAAGGAAACGAGGCCAGGTGTTACCGTGGCCATAAGTCGTTAGATGCAACGCTACATAACATTGATAAATATATAAGAAATATTGTAATTTTCCTACATAAACGATTTAGAAAAATAGACAACATTGTGTAAAATATACGTCACATTCATGTAATCAACATTGACGTTATGCAGTATAGTCCAGTTGTCAGAGACTTCAACCTCGCACCAAATGTCGTCGGGTCAATGCAATAGTCACGAACCTGAAATTTTGCTATTTTGAACTAACATAGTACAAAATTCGAAAAAAATAATACAATTAAAATAACTTTTAATTATTTCGTGAAAAAATTCAAATTGAATCCCGTAGATTCCCATAGAAATTTAGATCCGTAACTTTGGCAGAAGATAATATGACGTGTTACGCATTTTTGCACAATGCTCAAAATAGCAAAAAAAATCAGTTTCGTGACTATTGCATTGACCCGACGATGTGATCTCGCTGAAAATTGGAACTTAGGTACTTTTTTGGGTGTAGAAAACGACAAAAAAAACTTTGCTGTTTTCACAGCCATGTCAAAAATGTTGATGTCAACAATTTTCATGTTCTGAAAAATAAAAAATCAAATCTTTTCTCTACATAATCTATCTATATACATATCTATATATATAGGAGAAAAACACTCACTCACTTTGTCATCACCAGAACTATTAGACCTACAGACTTGAAATCTTGCATGCATGCTTCTTTTGTTAAGTAGAGATCCACTAAGAAAGGGTTTTGCAAAAATCTACTCCTAAGGGGGGTTTCGGGGCCGTAAAAGATATAAAATAACAGTTTTTCACTTCGTCATCACCATATCTCCAGAACTATTAGACCTACAGACTTAAAATTTGGCGTGCATGTTTCTTTTGATAAGTAGCGATCCTCTAAGAAAGGGTTTTGCAAAAATCGACTCCTGAGGGGGGCCGTAAAAGATAAAATAACAGTTTTTTTTCTATAACTTTTACTGACTTGAAATTTTGCATCTAAGTAATGTCATTAAATAATTAATGTCAAAACGATTTTTTCTAATTAAAAACTGATTTTTTCTATTGACGAAGTGATTTCTTCTATTAACGGAATCTATCTATATATATATAAAAATGAATGTGTTTATGTATGTATGTATGTATGTTCGCTATAGGCTCCTACACCGCGCAACCGATCTTAATGAAATTTTAACCAGGTGCTATTTACATTAAAACTTAGAACATATCCTATTTTATTACTTTCTAAAGCCACTCCTAGATGGCGCTGTCATGGAGAGCTTCGTTGACAATCATCGCAGTTTCGAATTTTTGCATGAAGGTCCCCCATGATGCACCCCGAAGACCGATTTTCGAGATTCAAAATGGCCGCCGAAATATGACCGGAAATCAAAATTGCCGCAGAAATATGGTTGAATTTGCCAATTTTATTCCGATTCCAATGAAAGTGCATATCTAGGGATTTTTAAGGTCACAAATAACGAATTTGTGGTCAAAACTTATAAATTCAAAATGGCCGACGAATTTGCAAATTTTTTTCCGATTCCAATGAACTGAGGTTTTTTAAGGTGGTAAGTAACGACTTTGCGATCAAAATTTAAATTCAAAATGGCCGGACCACGAGTTTGCGAATTGTATTCCGATTCCAATTAAAATCGGTATATGGGAGTTTTTAAGGTGGAAAATAACGAATTTATGATCAAAGCTTATTCAAAATTGTGGGGCCAATATGGCGGAAGAATTTTGCCAAATAACTGTCATTTCAAGGTTAGCTGTATGTAGGGTGTTCAAGTGTTGGAAAATCGGAAAATCTTGACATTCTAGTTAAAAATAAGAACCAAATTCGATAAATCTAAGCGCGCCAAAAAGCTGAATTCAAATATTTTAGCGAGGCGTTCGGGGAAAAACTGAAGTATCCTTGCCTAAAATGGACGCAAAAATAAAAATAAAAAAAGCGTTTTAAAGGGTATACTCTAAGCTTTCTAAGAAAGCCATTAGTTTTAAATTTTTTGTTTTTTTTCTCATAGAAAACTTGACCCGAAGTTATAAGTTGTAAAATTCTCATTGATGTTTATAAAATTGAAGATATATATTAATAGAGGCGTACCAAAAAAAAATCCTTGTACATTCATCATCATTAGACATTTACTTTTGATGTGAAAAAAATAAAAATGATAAACATTGTCTCTGTTTAATAAAATTTATGTTTTAAAATATTCATTTTTTCTTACAGCATTCATTCGACGCCATTTTTAACTTCAAAAACAGCCGGCACCAGACGATAGAAGTGAAAGATTGGTGGCGGCTCGGACGCGTCTTTCTTCTTCATCATAATCTGTGTGTCGGCTGTTTTTGAAGATAAAAATTTTTTTTACAGTGTATTACTGGTGATGTTTTTTATAAAAAGGGTACTTCACCCTTGTCCGCCACACATTTTGCCCCAACATACGTGTCCGCCCATTTGGAATTGGATTTAGTTTATTTTGATCTATGTTTTCTACAAATTGTCGTGCACTATAACGATGACGTTAATTTACTTTCCTTATTGGGCTGTCCGCCTGCGTAGGATCGTAATCACCATTAAGCTACTGACAGAATCAGGCGCAAACGCCGTGCGGACATTGGCTTCGCGGTGTGTGGCGACTTTTCACTGACATGATGTTGCGGTGTCGGCGGCGCGCTCCGACTTTGAACACAACAACGAAATCAAAGTGACAAGTGGACGTGATTGGAAAAAAAATTGAAAAACCTGAATGATTTACATATAATTTTTCTATCCTACAGGGTTTGTCTTTTTTTTAGGTGCTAATTTAATTACCCCAATTTGGAAAAATAAAGATTTTCATTAAAAAATATAAAAATCAACAAATTTGCTATCACAGCCAACACCAACACACGACTCCAAACATATGCCCACCACCACCAAAACACGACTCAAAACACAAACATCTCTTGACACACGCGGCGGCAACGCGCAGAAAGTAGAAAGTAAAGCAACTTGCGCGGTGTGTGCGTAGCGTAAATCAGCATTTCGTTAGTGCGCATTTGAATACACTACTTCTATTCTCTCTGTCATTGCCCGCACGGCGTTTGGGCCTGTTTCTGTCAGCAGCTTTAAAGCCCAAACGCGCGGCGGAGGTGGCGGCGTCCGCTCGCCAGAGAGTTTCTCATACATTCAGCTAAGGCGCACATTGAGCTGTGTCACGCAGTAAGCGCAGAGCAGGGCAGCACAGAAAAAAACGGCCTTAACAAAGCGAACTAAAATATGAAAGGTGGAGAACTTTTTAATACCCGGGACAGACTAGCATCATTAATGACGAATATGACGTCAGAATGACGTAGACTCCATTTTACTTCCATATCTTTTATATGGGTCTACGTCATTCTGACGTCATATTCGTCATTAATGATGCTAGTCTGTCCCGGGTATAATTCCGACAACTTTTCTTAATTTAAGCTAAACATAATGTAGAATAATACACAGTTGTCTAAGCACATTGGGGAGCAGTTTTGTTAGACAGTTTGACGAAAGTAATTTTAAATGGAGGAATATCTAAATTTATTAAGCTGTAAGTCAGATTCGGATTATGAATTTGAAAATTTATTAAAATCGATTAACTTTTCTTCCATTTTTATAAAAAGAATCCGTACGCGGCAGGTAGCACACACTTTCTGTGCCCCATCCACAAGTGTCGTGAAGCCTGCGCGTGGCGCAGTATTCGTGTCACCTGCTCTGCGTGGCAATTCGTGGTTCTCCCTTTAAAAGCATGAGACACAGAAACTGTGCTGCTCTGCCTGTGTCGCCTGCGTCTCAATGTGCGCCCGGCCTTAATGTCTCCGCGCCGCCTGCGGAGAAATTAAATGTATGGGAAACTCTCTGGCGGGCGGACGCCGCCACATCCACCGCGCCAATCTGTTTGGGCTTGTACCATCGAAAGATCTGCCGGGCAAAGGGCAAAAGACCTACCTGCACAAAGCTTGTTTCGAGAAAAACGCGATCAAAATTTTCAAAATACACGCAAATAAAGTAACTGCTCAAAGTGATAACTTTTAATTAAAAAGTACAATCAGTCTGAAATTTTTTTAAGGATAAATATGAATATTTTATATCAAAGAATGCATACAAAGCCATTTTGAAATATAGTGCATATTGCTCATTTGTCCTTTGCACGGCAGAGATATTATCGTAAAGTTTGTCCATATTACGGATGACGTAAAAATCTCGGCTTCAGCTCTTAAACTATTATGTGAAGAAGAACGACTTCGGGGATTAGAACGACGAGAATTATCGCTGTATAGAGGCCGTGAAGAAAATAAAGACGGGTAGGCTCCGGTGGGCAGGACATCTAGATCGTATGAGCGAAGATGAACCTGCTTGGAAAGTTCTCTGCGGTAAGATCTAAGGGGTGCGACAGCGAGGTAGACCCCACCTCCGCTGAAGGATGGCGTAGACCAGGGCACCCAGAGCTTAGCGGTGCCAAACTGGGTGACATCGGCGCAGAATCCGAACCGGTGGAAAGAATAGTTGTGACAGGGCATGACCGAATCCCGCTTGTAGAGCCACTGAAGAAGAAGAAAACTACAAAGCTCTTTTCATAAATATCTACATTGAACCTGCTTTTTTCTTTTGAACTATTATTTTTCTTTAAACATCATAAATTATCCCATATTGTGTAAACTTAAAAATACAAAGAACACAAAGAACCCTTTCTTATATTGAAATGAAAAAGAAAATAAGGAAAGAAAGCAAGTTTTCAACTAGGAAATAGAACAAAACTGATTAAACTGAAATAACAGAAATGTCCAATTCTTTTAAATGCTTGATCAAGCAAACGGATTATACAACATACTTGAGGAACAAGCATTCATTTTATCAATTTTGCATTGGATTGAGCTCACCAACAATTGTTCTATGAAAACCTTTCTGCAGCAATCTAAATACCTTCCGGACTGCTTTTTGTTAAACTCTCAGTACCTGCCACATACAAGTCTCGTCACTGCCTACTTGGCGCTTTACTCCATGTAAAATGCTTACCAGGAATTATCTTTTCGCCCTCAACCCTTTTGAAAGAAAATTAATTATTTATCGCGAATTCAAATACCTTACGGGCTGAATATTTGCAGATATGTTTGATGGAGAACTTTGATAGACTAGGTAGGTGACATTTAAGCATTTCATTTAATTTTGAGATAAAAAATATTGAAACAAGTGGATTTTATCAAAAGTTATTTCATTCTATAAATTGGTTAATCTATGTATGTAAAAATAGGAAATTTTAAAATTATTACTATTTATATATTGCATTTTCTCTTCTTCTTCTTGATATTATGATGAAAATATTTTATGAGTACATGAAGCAAAACTCTATAGGACCAAAAGCATCGGATTATTAGCTTTGGACCTTTTTATATCTGCTCTATTTTTATTCAAATTTCTCCTTCCCTTATGATGAATA
The DNA here is from genome assembly GCA_963855945.1 of Thereva nobilitata. Lineage (NCBI taxonomy): Eukaryota > Metazoa > Arthropoda > Insecta > Diptera > Therevidae > Thereva > Thereva nobilitata. The sequence goes on from OY979695.1 coordinate 127,043,212, forward strand.
CTTGGGCCTCTTGAAATCTCTCATAATTTTGTATATCTTCTGACGTCATCCATTGACTTATTTCCACGTTTATTTTTCCTATTTATAGCCTTATGACAATGGCTTTCTCGTAGGCTGAAAATGCTGCCTTGGCTAGGCTGAAAATGACGAAATCTGTTATACTGTGTGACAGAGATAGCATGTGAGAGTGAGAACGATTGGCTGATTATTATAACAGATAGTTGTAATTAAATACAGAAGAAATCCCAAAATTCGCAACCCCCGGCCGTTGTAATAAGAAAAATATGTTTCCCCTGCCTTGAAAATGCTATTGGGACATTCAAAAATCCCCGTAAACACAGTTTTCTAGACTTTTTATAACACTTAAAATCCAGCCAAGAAAAGTTTGAGTATACTCCTCTCACTCTTACACATAGGAAAATCTCCTTTGAGATTTTCAGCCTAGGATTAAGCCAGTGTCATAAGGCTATTACATATCTACCATTAGGGTTTGTCGGTTTTTTAAAAACCGGTTTTGAAAACCGGTTTTTAAAAGAAAATTATACAATTCGAAACCCGGGTTTTTTCAGAAAAAATAGACGGTTTTAAAATACATATTTGAATGTAAGCAAAAATATACTCAGAAAGTTGTACGTACCAGCGAAAGGTCTGGCAGCTGAAATTAATTGCAATTTATTACACGCTATAAAGACATGGATTGAAGAGACACGGGATTAATAACACTGCTCCTGTTTTTACAAAATTCACAGACCCTTTGGGCAAAACCTTCGGGTAAATTTCTTCCATTAGATAACTTGCATTATTAAATTATGCGAACAAATATTAGGGATACTCAATCATGTCATTTTTCAGTTGTTCAAAGTGTTGTAGTTTCGTAGTTTTTGTAGATTAGTTCACTGATAAAACTAGTTGGGATGTGGCTTTTGACCCTTTCGGTCCACAAGATTAACTTCCCAGTATTCGTTCGAACAAAAAAACGACTCGAACGATTTTTATGAAAATCTTTTCAGATCATACTTCCTTTAACACGCTTTGAACGGCATCTTAACGAAGTCCGTATCTTTTTTGGTTCGCGCGAAATCGTGCTGGTATAAAAATCACTTACGTCGTTCAAACAAAAAAACGGTTCGACCGATTTTTATGAAAATCTTTTCAGATCATATGTCCTTTAACATGCTTCGAACGGCACCTTAAGGAAGTCGATATCTTTTTTGGTTCGCGCGAAATCGTGCTGGTACAAAAATCACTTAAGTCGTTCAAACAAAAAAACGGTTCGACCGATTTTTATGAAAATCTTTTCAGATCATATGTCCTTTAACATGCTTCGAACGGCACCTGAACGAAGTCGATATCTTTTTCGGTTCGCGCGAAATCGTGCAGGAAAAAATGACCACATACGTACGCACACACACACATATTTCTTCTCAAATTTTTGCTTAAAATGCTATTGGGACCTTGAAACGTGTAAATACATTGAAAATTTCGAATCCGATTTTCGGACCGATTACAATAACTTCCTACTGGGAAGTTAAAAATTGTCTTGATTCCAGCAATTCGATAGTCTTCGTTTCGTTGTCTTGAGTAGAAAAATTGTTCAGTGTTAACATGAGAATGCTGTCTCAGAGTAAGACACGGGAAATTCTTGAGCCAAGCAAAAGTATTTCTTCGCTCAATACTTATATTTTTCGACCAAGATATTTCTATCTTGAACTAAGATTGTTTAATTTTTTACTCAAGAAACTAAATTCTTAATTCATCGGACTTTTTTCGGTTACCGGACTTTCAAGCTCTAAAAATGTATCACAACTATTAAGACCGATTTTAGAACTTGAATTTTCTATTATAATATCATCGGTTTCGTAATTTTTTTTTAACTTCAAGTCAACTTTTGTCTTCATCCAAGACAATAAAACCAAGACTATTACTGAGTTTCCATTAGAGTTCAACCAGAGTTGAACCCGAGTTATACGTCATGGAAACAGAATGAGTTAAGAGTTTTCGTTAAAGATTTTCAACTCTGCTCAACTCAACGAAAATAGGTAGGTTGAATTGAGTTCACGCATGCAACACTAAAAACGGCACACTAGCAAAGGTACAAAAACTGAAAATGTCGCGCCTCTTTATATTTAATAATACTTATAAAGAAAAATCTATAACAAAATTAATTTATGGAAAAAGATAGAGGAAGACGGAAGGCAGATATGGAAACGCATAGAGTTAATCGTTGAGTTGAAGTGTCATTTCGGTGTCGGTATATGAGTATTGCTTATCCCGAGATAATTTTGTTTTCGTTATATCCAAAACATGAGTTGCTTGGTACAAGAAAAAGTGCTTTAAGCCAAGAATTTTTTTTATCAGTGTTGGCATGAAGGTCCGTTTTAAGTTTGAATTGTTTTTTACCACCGGATCGCAATTCACACAACACGGCTGTCAAAAAAATGAACTACGATACTTCGAAACTACGAAGTGAAATTGAGAGGCTTTTCATATTCGTAGTTGTGAGGAGCTTCGTAGTTTCCAAATGTATGAAAATGAACTACGAAGACTACGAACAAAGTAAAATGTGACATGAATTCCCTTATTATGGATGTTATCTAAAAATTAACAGAAGATAACTGCGGTGGTAAAACAAGTGACGAAGAAGAAAACAAAGCGATATGTATGATGAGAAATGCTACGGAAGTAGCAATTCATAATTATTTGAAAGAACCTGAAGAAAGAGTTTTTGTTCTTAGAGGGTACAAATAGAAGAACAAAAAATTTAGATTTATGTACTTTAATGGTTGGAAGACAATAAAGCCCAGTTTAATAGCAACACAAAGAGTATTATCTATTTCTGGCAATTTTGTGCCCAAAATAAAAACACGACTAAGCAATATTGATGTTCTTTGGTTTTTAAAGTACTATTTTATTAAAAAAAAAGTAAAATAATAATTTACCTAAATCTAAAACATTCGTAAATTTTGTAATTTTCTAAGGATATTATTTTGTTAATTTTTTATTTGAATAATTTTATGTATATATTTACGTATATGTACCTTATGTTTTCCGTTTTTGTATTATTTTGTTTTTCAAAAAATTCGAAACTGGTTTAAACCGTTTTTATGGAAAAGCGAAAAATCGAAAACAGGGTTTTTAAAAAGTCGGTTTTTGTATAAACCCTATCTACCATTGAAAATTCGGCTAGCATTCTTTCTTCCGAGGCTCGTACATGTCCGAGCCATCGGTGTCTACTCATTTTAATGCAAATACCAGGCCTATTCTAAACTCCGCTGGAATCGTTCCGCTGGAATTTTCTTACAATCGTATGCTACCAATGTAAGAAAAATGGAATCAATTCCAGCGGAGTTCAGAATAGGCCTGTATATTTCGTCACGTAATTCTTCAAGCTTTTCGTTTGTATTACTGCACCATTTGTGAAAAATAGTCGCTCTTAACTGAGCATAATACTTACATAATACTTGAACGCCCCCTTATCTTTGCGCTGAGTTATTTGACAAATCGAGTTTGAATTGCTAACGAGTGCAGCAGAAAATAAGATACAATTTTTTATTGGAAATTTATTATGTACTTTACGTGTTATATAAAAAAAATAAAAAAAATAATCCAACAAGATGTAAGAAAAAGGTATTTTCAGTGATAGTGATTATTCAGAATTAATGCTTATTTTTAAGATCTAACCAACTTATTCAATAGTTCAAATAGTTTTTAACCTTTAAAGCGTTAATTATTTTTAGCGCCAACTGAAACGACCCTATTTTAGGTCATGTCTCGCTTAGCTAAGCAGAAAAGTTCTAAGTCGGCCAACTCTCGCGTATACCCCGCACCAAATCAGAAGGGAACTGAGCGCCCATCTTGAGAATATAAATGCGCCGGTAATTTGCGTTTTTAAATAAACTGAGTGACGCTGCTCACTTGTGGGGATTTCAGACTCTCACTGAGCATTGAAATAGCGATTTTGAGAGTCCCTTAGGTTTTGGTGCGGGGTTTATCTGAATGTTTCTTGTGAAGAAGCTATTTGCTACATTTAAGTTAAATTTACAACTTCACTAACAACCATTCACTCTAAAAGATCCCATTCAAATACAGGCCGCCGGCAGATCGTTGCCTTTCAGGCCAGGTCAGCAGGCACGGCCCGATGCAGGCCACACATTACTCAGTCTGACTAAGGGATGATAACTTGAGGCAATGTGGACTGCAAGTCACCCCATGATTCCCACAGACACACAGGCGAACAGGAATTACTTCTATAAACATCTATCAAACCAGAAATAAATTCCGGCTGATTGCACTTTCTTCACTCATGGCCTCAAAGAAAACTTCAGACTGAATAGAAGTTCAGATCTTCAGGCAGGACTGACGATAAATGCCCACAAGATTTTTGTCAGTTTTCCTGAACTGCAGGCCGCATCCAGTTGGCGGCCGGTGAGTGTGTGGTGATACTTGGCCTTAAGGCGAGAAACCTTCAAGCCACGGCCTTCCGGCGGCCCGTATGTGAATTGGGGCCTTTAGTCTTATGGTACCCATCCACTAACACGCCACCTCCAGGCCGTGGCCTTTGAGGCCAAAACTGACGACTTTGTCTGACATCGGCCACACATTATTCAGGCTGCCTGGCAGTCCAGATCTGCAGAGCTTTGCCTGTCAGATCGCGGCCTGCAGATCGTCTTTTGCTTCACCACACACTAGATGCAAAAAATGTCGAATCAGTCAGTATATTAGTGCCCCAGTGTCAAGTAAAAATCCGTTAATTTCAAAAGCGAACTAATATTTCGAATTTTGGATATTGTTTACCTAACTTGTCATGTTTTTCTAAATTATTTTGTTTGATAAAAATTACTTACCGCATTATTTGCGTTTTCGAAAACATGGCTATCATTATCATCGTTGGAAATACTTGATCGTGATTCTTCATGGTCTCTTGTGAAAAGCAGTAAATCAAAGTACCATAAAGAAGGGTGGTAAATATCTTCAGGCGAGCAATCCGATTTTTTTGAGTTCTTTGCGAAAAGATGACCGGAGATTACAAATTTTTTTCTTAACTGTTTCTACAGTTGCCTCTGAATTAACTGTTTCGTAAAACGTTAAAAGTTCATTGTATCCTTTCTCGCGAAGCCCTTTATCCGAAAACAAATTTGATTTTATTTGCCGCAAAGCTTTATCTTTACTATAAATGTTAAGGAATTCTCCCACAAAATCTTCTTTTTTATCCATTGCAACAGGTATTCGAAAAGAACACACCAAAACTCGATTTAACTTTCCGCGCGATATCTGAAAAATATCAAATTAGTTTGATATTTCGCCTGAGGGGAACGACAGTTTTTCGCCACACACAAGCAATTTTCCGCTAGTTTCGACGAATTTCAATTATTGCCTCTCCGGCAGCATGTAAGTGTGTGTTGAAAATCGGTGACCAATGTTTTGGCCTTCAGGTCACAGTCTGCAAGCGGCCTGTTAGTGGATGGCCACCATTAAGGTCCCCATTCACTTACAGGCCGCCGGCATACCGTGGCCTTTCAGGCAGGCACGGCACGATGAAGACCACACATTACTCAGTCAGGGAAAAGAACTTGAGGCAACCGGCTGACAGGCCGTGGACTGCAGGCCACTTCATGATTCCTCACAGAAACACAGGCGAAGACGACAGTTTCGCGTAGCAGGTTGTTAATTTAAGTGTAAAAATGTTCCCGGACTCAACGAAAACCCAGACTGAATAGAAGTTCAGCTCTTCGGGCCCGGACTGACGATAAATGCCCACACACATAAAGATTTTTGTCAGTTTTTCGCCCGGTGAGTGTGTGGCGATACTTCGCTTCAAGGAGAGAAAGCTTCAGGCCACGGCCTGCCGGCCGCCTGTGTGTGAATGGAGACCTCTAAGAGTAGTATTTTAAAACTGGTTAGGTCAAACTTTTGTCGCGGCAGTTTGGTCCCATTTTTTACAAATTGTACCTTATTTCTTAGAACAATTGGTTAAAATTGGTAACCAAATCATCAATATCTCTTAAAATTAACCAGGAATTCTACAAAATTAATTACAATGCGGTCAGTACACCCCATCTTACCGGCTTCCCATTTTGTCGCGCAGTGTATATAACCGGGTTTTGCGTACTTCTTCGAGTAGCACCGTACATTAACTTTTTCGGAAAACCCATTTCTCTCATGTTGCTCCACAGCTCTTTTTTTATAAACCCGGCCATAAGAACTTCTGTAATCTACAAAAAGAAGATGTATAACCGTGGCCTTTGTTCCAGAAAATGAAAGAAGAATATCAACGGTCCATCTATTATTTGATACCGAATACATTTTCACTCTTTCTATCAGGTTCACCAACTCGAATTTGATGCAATTGCCGAATGTTGTAATTCTTAACTTCTACTTTCCGTTAATACTTTACTTCGTTTTAGCTGCGCTGTGACATAATGAAATGATACTATGTTACACTTTATTAAAATGAACCAGTGAAAACTTTGCTAGTTCATCCAGTAAGCAATTATTTCACTGGAAAATCAGTTAATTCGGATCTGTTTACTGATTGAACCAGTAAAAAGTTGTCTCTAAAAATGAATTAGTAGCGACCAGTAAAACTTCACTGTCTTCCCATTGGTTGACTAAGCAATGGTGCAACCAGTGAATTTTCACTGGAAAGCAGTAAATAGTTACTAATTCGTTTTTGGAGAGCCCAAAGTGATGATAAGTGATAAAAAATAGTATCGTTGATTTTGGTACTTGGAAGAACTCGTTCCTTAATAGTGAAGTACCAGAGAGTACCACTTACAGCAATCTTACACAATTTTCTGTAAGCTCCACGATTGATATTTTCCAAAAAGCCTCTGGGATGGGAGTTCCACGGGAAAATTCAGTATTTTCTTGGGCATTTTTTAGGCTATTTTTCACTCTAATCCGACTTGAAAACTGACCAGAAACTTGATCCGATAGTCGGAGGAAAGCGAGTGGAGATTTTTTATCATTTCAACTGTAGACCTCAAAAACTGTAGACTCGGAAACTGCTAATTCGATTTTGGGACTTTCAGGGCAATCTTAAGTATTTTGTTGGCGTGTTTTAGTCTACTTTTACACTATGTCTGACTATTGCGCCTGCTCCCAGCCTTGTACGCTTGCACGGAACCTGAAATAGGCGCGATACGCCTAAGCAAATATACCTAATACTCGGCCGCGCTTAGCGTAAAACAGGTACGGCACGCCTGACTAAAAACAACGTCAAATAACATGTAGACACCCAAACGAGGCACAGTAAGCTCACACTTTTTATAGATTAAAGTGAGCAAAATTGGGGCTTTAAAAAATTGGAGGGCCCTAAAAAATAACGTGAACTCTACAAGCGACCCGGGAAACGTCACCAACTTGAACGGGATAACTCCCAATTACACCGGGAGGTAAAGAGAAGTGTCCGGCGTGATAAAAGGCGACAGTTAAACGAGCTCGCAGACAAAGCGGAAAACGCGGCAAACACAGACAACAGTAAGGTGCTGTCGCTGTACCAAATCACTAAACAGCTCTTGGGAAAGCACTCTACTAAAAAACATGCCGTAAAGAGTGCGGATGGAAGGCTGCTGTGCAGAGACGAGGAGCAACTCCAAAGATGGAGAGACTGTTCTTCGCCGCCCTGAATGGTTCTTTTTCACAGGAACCTAAAGAAAACAACAACAATGCACAGCCAATAAGAATCACTACTCGTACCCCATCCAAGACAGAAATTGTAACCGCAATTTATGCAATGGCCAATGGTAAAGCAGCTGGAAAAGATGGCATCTGCCTATTAGCTACTGTGGGTAAAATCTTGTCCCACATATTATTATCATGGATAAAAGAGGCTGTATATCGAACGCTTAGAAGACAGCAGGCTGGATTCAGAAAGGGCCGCTCCTGTATAGACCATATTAACACCTTGAGAATTATAGTGAAGCAGTCTACTGAATTCCGATCCCCCCTTTACCTTGCTTTCGTAGACTATGAGAAAGCGTTCGACTCGGTCAATAGGAGCTTTATATGGCGAGCTCTACGGAAACGTGGACTGCCGGACAAAATAATAGAATTGATAAAAGCTCTATACAACAATTCCAAATGCAGAGTTCTCCATAATGGAAAATTATCCGACAGCTTTGAACTGAGCTCAGGAGTACGGCAAGGATGCCTACTTTCACCATTACTATTTCTTATAGTAATAAACGACATTCTTGTCACGGCTCTAGATAGTAGAACAGGTGGGGATTGCTAGACCGCCTGGGGATTGCTAGACCGCCTTCAATGGGGATTGCTAGAGGATCTCGACTACGCGGATGATATCTGCTTGCTGGCCCACAGACACCAAAAACATGTTAAACAATTTGGCAACAGAAAGAAGTTCGGCAAGCTTAAGGTTAAACCCGACTGAAACCAAAGATAAATGCAAACACCAATGAACGTACAGCGCTGAATAACCGTGATTGGAACTAACACCAAATTGCGCCTGTTCAACTCCAACGTTAAGGCAGTTCTTTTGTATGTTTGCCGTCGAGTCGGAAGACCCAGAACAACGTGGAGGAGAACCCTATTTGCAGAGGTCGCAACAACTGGGAGATCCTGGTCAGAGCTGACAGCTGTCGCGCAAAATAAGGTCCGCTGGAGGGGAACTGCTCCCGCCCTATGTCCCATGAGGGATTAAAGGAAGGAGCATAAGTAAGTAGGTAAAAAATTCTATATAGTTCGGGGAAATTAGCATTTAAAGGAGACAGAATTCGGAAATGGCTGAAAATTGGTCCACGGCTTTCTTGGGACTTTTTAAGAAAACAATTTCGGAACCACAAAAAAAAACATGGCCGCCGGAAATATAGCGGTTTTCCTTGTATCTCGGTTTCTATAGGTCGTACAACCCCGTACAAAGGCCCTAAATGTTGACAATGAAATTCTCTTCAACTTTAGTTCTTACAAAGATGTTGACATGATTAACCCTTTCAAATTTATTCAAGATCAAAGTTTCCAAAAATCACTTTTTGGGCAAAACATCTCTCAAAAACTGGTTTTTTCGAAAAAAAATTTTGATCAGTCAATACGAAACGTTATTGCCTACAAAAAAGCCTTTTGTCATTTTTTCGAAAACTTAACCCTTTCGAAGTTATTCAAGGTCAAGTGATTTTTGGAAACTTTGACCTTGAATAACTTTGAAAGGGTTAATCGGGTCAACATCTTTGTAAGAACTAAAGTTGTAGAGAATTTCATTGTCAACATTTAGGGCCTTTGTACGGGGTTGTACGACCTATAGAAACCTTGTATCTCACACTGGAAAACCGCTATATTACCGGCGGCCATGTTTTTTTTGTGATTCCGAAATTGTTTTCTTAGAAAATCCCAAGGAAGCTGTGGACCAATTTTCAGCCATTTCTGAATTTTGTCTCGTTTCGTGCGTTTTTTTGCTAATTTCCCCGGACTAATAGGACGAAAGAAACGGACAATTATTTTGGTGAGCATAAAGGCTGCCATTAGCATACTCAGCAGACTGGTTCTCGTTTGATTGCGTAGATCAATTAGCGTTCGATGTGGTAAGTAATTGTTGGGCGACTGATTGGTAAAGCGACACTCGCATTTGGAATGGTCTATGGCGATGTTGGTGCATTTATAGATGTATATGCCTGTAGCGGGAGCATACCTCTAGCGGGCACATTTTTAGATTTCCGGGCCTGTAACAGGAGCATGCATACCTCTAGTGGGCGGATCAATGGAGAATAAGAGCAGTTTTTTGGGAACCCGTAATGTTAGTATCAGAGAAATGCCCTAAGACACGTTTTTGAAGTTTTTGGCCGCCTCTCTTCCCGCTTTTGTAAACGATGTCCGACTTGTCCATTTTATCAAAATTCCCTTTTGTATTTAGTAAACAGTAATGATTTGAGTGTATTTACCGATTAAAATGCAATTCTCCTGATCTCTTGGTTACGTATTGGTGCTGCCTAAATACGAGTGGAAAGAGAAGGAATATGTAATGCACTTCGGTAAGCTACTAACGGAGGTGGGGGTGGTAAAACATTTTGTGAAAAACCGTCGCTCTTTCTCTGATAATTTTTAATCATTCTTTTTATTTGTGGGGAAGCAATTAGACCACGAGGTGTCGTTGATAATACCGACATTTTTATGACGAAAATTAGTGTGAATATTATTAATGAAATTTTTCGCAGTATACTTTTGGCTGTTTAGAATGGAAATTAATAAGACGTCCCGAGGATGTCGCTCTCTAGTACCATTCGATTGTTCCATTGTATCTAACTGCCTTAACATCAACGTACGGTAGCTTTCCTTCTTTCTCAACCTCAATATGGAATTGGATACGTTAATGGAAAGAATTAAACTTGTTAAGTATATATCTCTTCAATCTCACTAGATTTAACTATAGCAAACAAGTCGTCAACATATTTGATTACTATTTTGGGTCGAGGTGTTTACTTCCCAATAACATCCTTCAATAAGGCCTCCATTGCTAGTGGGCCACTATTGGTAAGGCCGGGCTACCCATTGGAACACCTTGCTTCTGTTGGCAGGGGCGGCGGAGCGCGTGGGGATGGAAGGAAAAGTGCACGCTTTGGGTGGGGAAATCCGCACCCCAAATATTTCATGTCCACTTAATAACCCAGAACGTTATAGGGTCGTCTCGGTCGCTGGCGACGAAGGAACGTGGTCAAAAGGGCGCACAAAAGCAAGGCTTTTCATACGAAAACTAATTATATTATATTAGAGCTCTTAAGAACTTATAACTGTATAGACCAAGCTCCCAGCCGACTAGCATTTAAAAAGGAGATTGGCTCAGGGACATTCCGAAAGAGGAATTTCCCCGTAGGTTCCTCATGAGGACACGATGTAGCAAATGAGGGGCATGCGAAAAGAGGGCTTTCCCCTTAGTTTCCTCATGAACACCACACAGAATAAAAAATCAGCTTTACTGAAGTGAGGTATGCATTATCAGTTTCTCATAAGAGCTCTTTGAGGTAAACCTCATTAAGGCACAAAAAGATGGCGGCGGTCCCAGTGGCGGCTACGGTGACGGGAAAACATTTTAAATACACGGACCACCATATGTCCTAACACTAACGGTCGGCTTTAAAGTAATACCCTTAAGATTTAGTTTGACTCATACCAAGCTTTGTTGTTACCTTGCTTCATATTTCAGGCAATTATGTTGGCGACCATGAAGGATGTCATTTAGCATACTCAATAGACCGGTTTTGGTTCGATTACAGAGGTCAAGCAGCATTGGACGTGATTAGTACTCGGTGGGCGGACCACATTGGCAAAGCGACACTCGCGTTTAAAAATATAAAGCTTTCGACACCGACGCAGTTATTACTCACATATCCACGCCAGAATTCCCAATTTTTTCGGCCTCTTTTTTCACTAGGGATCGGGTAGCAATGATTTTTCCTCAAAGACAGGCCCGCCACATAGGGGGGCAACTGGGACGAATTGCCCCGGGCCCCCGGCTAAAGGAGGCCCGAGAATAGATTGAAACCCATAAAGTTAAAAGCCCATATCCCTGCATACTAATCGTCTAGGAAATGAAGCTAGAACACTCTTAAAATGCTTGGGGCGTTCCCCTTCCCATCCCAGTTCTATATCTTTTTTAACATTGCATGATCGCAGTGGGGAGCACTCCTTTTACTGCTGCTTTTTTAGAAGCGTTTTTGAAGCAGTTACAAAAGTAGAAAACATTTTCTAACCCTCGAATTTATGTTGTAGTTGTAGCAGTTTCGAAAAGCTTTATATTTTTGTTCACCTTGTGCAATTGCCTTCTCGTCGTTCCAAACGCGAGTGTCGACAGCGGCTTTACCAAGCGGTCCCCCAACTAAGTACCAACCGCGTCCAATATGCAGCTTCGCCAACGCATCGAACGAGAACGGGTCTCTGTTTGCCGTTTTCTTCGTTCCATACAATTCCTTAAACATCCAATCGGAGCATATTAACAGCGCTCCGAATTCGCTTCCCTTAGTAGTGCTTCGATTCTGCCAAAAGAAAGATGAGTGCTGAGTCCCAGAGCTAAGCCCAAGGGCCTGTCTACATAATCCTGTTCCATTCTAGGTTAAACTATGTAACTACGTAACGTTGTGCTGGTGGTGTGTTGCAGCTGGCAGCCATCTGGAATTTGGAAATTTCTGATTATTCTCGAGCAGGTTGAGCCATTAGCTGGAAATGTTCGGTGAGCCAGCGGAAGAGACAACCAGCGCTGGTAGCCAGCTAAGCGGAAACCCCGCTTTAAAAACCGACTGTTCGGTATCTATATTTAATGCCCTGAATGAACTTATTCTTAAGTAACCACAATTTTTTTTTAGTCAAAGATTTTTTGGAATTTCAAAATCCTTAAAGGGCCCCCAAACATATTTTAGCCCCGGACCCCCCAAGGTGATGTGGCGGGCCTACTCAAAGAGGCCAAGTAGGGCATTGCTTATGACGAGGCGCGAATGAGGCAAGGCTATAGATGCCCTGTTCTTATAAAGCAATCCACACGGGGTCCACATGAGGCAGTGGGGCTAGTCCCATAGGGGCACTATTTGCACCCCCGCCCCCACCAAAAATTCTAGTCGGCCTTAAACCCATAACCAAAGAAATCAAAACCATATAACTCAACAGACTGGTGGTATATAAATTGACCAATTAACTTTTTATATTGTAACGGTTATCTGTTCAGTTTCTCCCCACCCATAATGATTATGTTCCGCCGCCCCTGTCTGTTGGTATATTTTGGTTTTAAACTCCAAATATGTAGGTGTTATCCATAATACAGATACAGAACCTATTTCCATAAACAAGGATTTCTTAATCTTTGTGTGTTGTTTAATGTCATTGCACTTCTTTTCAATAAACCCCAGTATCATTCGAACAGGAACTTTGGTAAACAGGGAAATAACATCAAATGACACCAAGCCGTCATCATTTTTCAGGTTAAGAGTTCCACCGGAATTGCTTTTCCCGTATAAAATACACGTAAAATGATGCAGATTTGCCCGAAAAGGCCCAATTTTACTATAACTACTGGAAATGCCGGGATGAACTTCGATTTCCAGAAACTGTAGGACGTGAAAAACAATCCGCCATTAAAAAATTGTTGGTCTAAGGTTTGAAAAAATTGTGATGTTTGTAATTTTTGCACGGTTTCTGAAGAGTGTTTGAATTTTGACGAATGATGTCTCGTTTGGGAGCTATCGTTCTGCTGAATCCAGGAACGTTAACGTCATTTGAAACGAGTTTATGAGATATTAGTAAAACTAATCAATTTATGGTTCTTCTGACACTTAGCCAAAGTCTTTTCATTTAAACAAAAAAGGGCTTGACCGAATTCGTTAATACGTTTCGATCGGCACCTCAAAGAAGTCATTTGGTTTGCGCGATATCGTGCAGGTACAAAATTCACGTATGTCGTTTAAACAAAAAAAACGGCTCAACCGAATTTTATGAAAATCTTTTCAGATCATATTTTCGTTAATACGCTTCGAACGGCACCTAAAGGAACTCCATATCTTTTTTGGTTTGCGCGAAATCGTGCATGAAAAAATGACCACGTACGTAAGCCCACAACATAGTTCTTCTCAAAATCATGTTTAAAATGCTATTGAGACCTTGAAAAATGAAAATACATTGAAAATTACGTTTTCGATTTTCGGACCGATTACAAAACTTCCCTATAAAGTGGGAAGTTAAAAATACTGAAGGGAATTCCAGTCTTTAAATGGAGAGACCACTTTGATAAATAGTTTTGGGTTCTGGACATTTGAATTTGAAGTTTTCCGTTAATTTCTTCAGGATCCTAACCATGCACATATTTGGACAAATCATAGCACAGTAGTTGATGCAAATATCGGTTTTAACGGGACGTCCTCTTTATGGACCTCCGGTTGTCCATAGATTCGAGGACTGCTAGCTGTGTATGTAGTCATGCATTTCTTCTCATATTCATTAATAATATTCTAACTAAGCAAAGATTTCACACAACCATTATTCTTGCCCTGGAATTTGGATTGGATTGACCATAGGAGTCCTACTATACGTACTCCTCTCTGACATCAAATTATATTTTCGAATTTCTCTACTTTTATATGTTTATTTAGCCATATACTTTCACTAATAATTTTCATTTCCCTAAGTATAACAGTAAATGCAAGTTCACGGCTCTTGAAAATTATTCTTTTTATCATTTCAATAACTGCCAGTGTAGGGAAATAGCATGACATTTAAGAATACATTTATGTTATTAAAACTGACTCTACTGTATCCCATTATTTTCAGTTCTTATCATATTAATAGCCTCCGTATTTCAACAAAAGATACAAATAATTATCTTATGAGCGCAAAATATCATCATTATAAAATTGTTTTTTTAAATTCTCAGTAAGACTAAAATTATCAGAGACAGCGTAAATGGTAAAATTATACTCCACTGGTAAAGTACAACGGACACACAAAAATAATTCAAGTGCCACTCAATATTTTCAGAAATCTTTTGTACTAAATTAAGATAAAATATTGATAAATAATAATATTTATCAATATTTTCTTATATTTTTTTTAAATTATATTCTTATTTATTTACCCATCACTTACTAAAATATATAGCATGCCTTCCGTTAGCTGGATTTGACAGCATGATTACCTACTTCCTCTGAGGTTATTTCCAGGAAAAAGTAGATGAAGGGAGCACACCGACTAACCATTCAGAAGAATAATGTACGAATTGATATGCGGATGTATTACCAAGAAAAACTTGTGTGGAGTTAAGCTTCAAGGAGCAGATCATGTCCTTAAAATATAAAATAATTTTTAGGGGTTGTTCAGCAAAAAGGTTATTTAGAGGGGAATGTTTACCCTGGCACAAAATTTTAAAATAATATTTTTTAATAATCCCCATCGAAGCCTTTTTTTATATATTTCTCCGTAAAATGATAACATAAAAATTCAAACTATAGCGAATTTAAACTAATTTTTGTTTCCTTTTGTGTGAGTCTCCGTTCACAACCATTGCCAAAAGTTTTCATCAAATATTGAGAGCCACTGGCGGGTAAACATATCCTAATGCCATATGTGCCACCAAAAACGAAGAATTAAAAGAACAAAAAAGCATCCTTACGTCTCTTTCTCATTGCGAACTAATAACTCGCGTTTTCGTGCGCTTTTTCCTATCAGAACAAGGGTGGTACACACAACAACCACCCAACAAGGACATATCGCATTCAGATTCATTTGCTCACATAAAATCCCAGCTATACAGAAAAGAGGGTGGTTGCGAGAGTGTATAGTGGGTAAATGTTGGTTGTCATATGCGCACCGAAAAAAGGACTCTGGAGAGAGCTAATAAAACACATCTATGTACGTCGACGTCGCACACAAGTGCTTTGCAGCAAGTGAAAGTGATTATTAATGCACCCTCAAAACTCACTAAAGGAATTTAATAAAGTCGGCAAGGATACCGCAGTAGATTTTCTTATAAGGCCATGGAGCTTGTGAGATTGTGTAATCGTTCACAGATTTAAGGATAATCAGTTAATATATCACACATTCGGACTGCGGCAACGATTGCCTGTATTAAACCATTCTGGTATGAGTCCAAGGAATGAAATAAACTCTTGACGGGACATTTAAAAAAGGACATTCTGTATACAATGAAAATAGAATAGAAAATTCGCCAATGCAGAGCGCATCACTCAAGGGGGTGCTCTTTAGTGGGATCAATACTTGGCCCGCTTGTTTTCAAAATGAATATTTAGCTACCGTATGGCGTCCTGTGGTATGAGGGAGACAAGGGGTTTTTGTATCGGGCAACAACTATACATGAAACTTATATGTAAATTTTCTTCAGAAATTTAAGCAAATTGATATCACTTGAAAGTCACTTAATGCAAAACACGATAAAATGTAACGTGATGTAATGTTTTTGCTTATTTGTTTTTTTTTTTGAAGAAGAGAAATTATGATTCTTTATTTCTGTGTGACTATGGATTTCTGGCAGGTTTACCATTAATATAAAACGAGTAAACAAACAGGAATACTTCAATGCCACATTTTTAATGACATTGTCAATTAGTTTTACATTTTTTGTTATTTCAAACTGCACACATAGTTTTATACAATCAACAACCTTTAAGTAATTTACTACAGCAGGATTATTGCAAATATACTGACTTTTCTTTTCAGGGAGACTTGGTCCATGCTCTTCAGCCTAAAAAGATTCAGATTTTTTTGCTCTTCATACCGTAAATAAAATAAAGTTATAGCTAAAAACTACTCAACAAATACGCTTTTCTTTTTAAGGGGTAACACCACTGTAGAGGTGCGAGAAAAGGCCAAATTTTGGGAATTAATTTAAAAAGTATGGAAAAAGGGATCGAAATTCTTTTCAGGCGATTGATCAAACATGTATTAAAGTGTAAAAAAAAAAATTTTTTATTGACTTTTTGTTACAAAATGGTGGCGCCACAGTCGTTTTTCGAAATCGCCTTTTTGTAAAGGGCCTCCACGGGTGGACGGATTTCTCCGAAAGCTGAAGACCTGGAACAAAATCCAAATAGTTTCCTAATCTATTTGACCTTGCCCATAAAAGTACGTAGGATTTTTTTTTTAAACTGATTTTTGTAAAAATGGCGCACTTATGAAAAAAAAATTGATTTTCGGCAAAAAAATGAGCAGTAAATTGTTTATAAAATTTTTTTTTTACAACGAATCAAAAAACGGCTACGTACTTTTGTAAAGAATGCAATTGTGAAGCTAATGTCAAAATTTCAAACCGATCCATGCAATAGTCTCCGAGTAATCCGTCCACCCAGTTCGAAAAACATGGTTTCCAGATAATCGCGCTTAAAGTTTTGAAAGTACTCTAATCTTTGAAAATTATATTTTACCTTCACTGTGCGATGTACTGTAAAACACGTTTATTATTTTGTAGCGCACCCTGGTGGACACCTGGGGAACCCAAATAACCTTTTTGCTATAGCAGCACTTATTATTTCGACTGGTAAACGCAATATACAAGCAATAAGTCGGACCAACGCGCGCTCCGAGGCGCCGGGGAAAATCGAAAATTAAATCCTTCAAAATTATTTTTCTGTTATAGGACCAACTGCACATTGTTTTTGTTATCCTGAAGTATATTTCAACCCAAAAAACAAAAATTCCATTTTTTCAAAATCCTACAGTGGTGTTACCCCTTAAATTAACTAAAATCTAAATAAAAAACAATAAATTTTATTTAAAAAAACAAGGTTTTATTAGATAAACTAAAAAATATTAAATAAATATGCGTTAATAACATGAATTGAAAAGTATAAAATAATTTATTTTAATCCACCTGTTACTACAAATAAAAGCTTAGGGGCGCTTTATCAAATTGTAACCTAATCGACTATTGAAAATGTCCAAAATTAAAGGGTAGAAAGGAACAATTGCGTTCAATCATTTTTATGATTTAATATGTTAGCTTGGCACATAAATATGCTAAAACCACAAAGTGCCCCTATTTTAAAAGTGCGTTTTTGGGCGCCGACCCTAAGTACTCCTTTTCCAGGTTTTTCAAAATAACTCGAAAACAAAGCGAAACTCGAGATTTTTACTAAAAGACTTTTTTGTAGAAAATTAAATTTCCCATCGAAATGCGTTTTTTAATTTTCTTTTTAAACATTTGTAACTCAAAGAATAATCGAAAAACAAACTTTTTTCGAAAAATCACGTTTTTTTCTTTTTTTTTATTAATTTGGTTATAACTTTTTTTACGGCAGCCTGGGAATACATAAATGTGCAGAGAAAAGAAAGGTTATGGAAAATTGAAGAAATTGCATTTTTTAAAATTTCCGTACGTCCAACGGTAACCGTGAGATAGCCATTCAAAGTTAACCAATTTGAGCCATTTTGAAAATTTTTTGCTCTAAAACATTTTTTCTTTTAATTTTTAGCAAATAAATTTGTTTTTGTGCAATAAAACAACAATTTCAAGGTAATTTACCAAAAATACTAATTTTTTCCTGAAGGCACAAAAAACAGTACATTATATACATAGACACGTAAAGAAGTTTATTCTTCAATATTCATTCTTTCGATGGCAATATCAACTTTAGTATAAATGTCCTTATCGACATCTTCTTGGGACATTTCAGGGATATTTGTATTTTCGCAAACAGTGCCTGCACATTCCTTGAAAAATATGGAGCATTTGATGCCAAACTTTCTGCACTACAATTAGTATGACAGCCTTTTAAACATCCACATGAAATTTTTCGTAGTAGAGATTGCGGTGCAGGAGACATATGCAGCCATTACATATTGTCATCAATCCATTTTGGGTTTGGGTATATTTCCATTCCATTGTTGGATTTGAAAATATGTTCGCTGTCCATGTAATTTTACAGTATCAGCTGTTGGGGGTAACTGCGATAGCGTAAACGTTACATTCTTAAGGTATGTACAGACCAAGCGAAGTAAGGCGAAAGAACGAACGAATGTGCGCAGTGTGTACGAGTTAAAAATAGCAAACAAACAAATTTGAATCATTCGCTCCGATTTGTATCCATTTGCAAAACTTAAGGCTGTATCAGATCCAAAGCAGCGCAACAAAAATATCAGCAGCAAACAGTTCCTATTGGCTAATGGTGGTCATATGACAACAAAAGCAGCACCGATTACTAGTAAAATAAACTTGCTGCCGCTGTTGCTGCTGGATCTGAATGGGCCTTTAGCCCATTTGATCGTTCGTTCACTGCCTTCTAGGGAACGAATGTGTTATGTGTAGACGGTTCTAAAAATTCTACCAAATAGAAGTGGAGAAAGGAACATATTCGCTCGTTGTGTACGTTCCCACAAAAAAGGTTTGCATTCATTCGAGGATATTTGCAGAAGTTTTAGTTGCAATCACAAATTTAGTAGGCGAGACAGTTACTCTACTGTTGGTAAAACTTTTGCAGTGAATACTTAAGTGAATATATTTAGTACAGGTAAATTAAGCCAAAAAATACGAAAAAGCGTATTTCCCATGTAGGGTTTAACAATTGGCCCAGTAATGGACCAGTACTGGGTGCCAGTTAGCCAGTAATGACGCAATAACACCACCCATGACTGGCCCATTACAGTTAAACTGCTGGATGAAAACTTTGGCCCAATACTGGCCACTTGTAATGGCTCACGATACTGGACCAGCAAAGACCGCCAAGAATAAAAAAAATTTAGTTTTTTGAAATTAATAATTAGTTGATACGGTAAATGAGGGGAAATTCATTGATTTTTGATGTAATGTAAGGAAGTATACTATAGTGCAACGTTTTAACGTTGCTTACGGCCTCCCCCGCGATCAGGTGGCAGTATCAGGTATCAATATGTTCGGCTTCGAAAAGTTACCAAGACAATATACTATTTTATTTTAATATATGATATAGTTTAGTTAGACCCCCCCACTCTTGAAGAGTAGACTCAATCCATATTATAAAATATATGACATTAACTGTTGCCAGCGTTGCTGGCCCAGTATCGTGAGCCATTACAAGTGGCCAGTATTGGGCCGAAGTTATCATCCAGCAGTTTAACTGTAATGGGCCAGTCATGGGTGGTGTTATTGCGCTATTACTGGCTAACTGGCACCCAGTACTGGTCCATTACTGGACCAATTGTTAAACCCTACATGGGAAATACGCATTAACTGTAGACTCAATCAAAATTTTAAAATATATGACATTAACGGTTGCCAGCGTTGTACCAAGCGTGGCCCAATAAAAATTACCAAGTCTTGGCCGACCGATGACAACCATACTTTGGCCAATCATTGGGTCTGTTGTGAGATCTGGCAAAACCTACATGGGTAATTGGGTAGATGCTGAAAATTGGCAGAGAGGTGCATTTTAAGGTTATTAATAACGGGTTATAAAGTCTACCGATTTTCTGCCCCGGCAGAGGGGTTTTAGTCCTCAAAGGGAAAAATATCAGTTTTTTGCAAATACATTTTAAACGGTAAGCCTTATGATAAAAGAGTGCTTACAAAGTTTGCAGATTATGCGATTATCTACAAAAAAACATCGTAACATTTTCACGTACGAATTGCCATTCATGAGATATCGGACGTTCAACGTAGCTAATATTTTTAGGGGTGATTCCTGGATGTATTTGGAGAAAAAAATTGTTCTAGATAGGGGGCTATCCCTACTATCCACTAAGATACAGGGTGTTTACGAAAAAAAACTTTTTTTTTAACTCCTAGACTAATTATCATCTTTTAGGTAAATGTGTATTCTTTTATTTGGTGTAAAGAACAGAAACTTGAGTGACTGCATTTAGAAGATATGTAGGTTCAAAGCATGAGCAAAATCAAAATTTTCTTCGTTTTTTTAGGCTTCTGAAATAAATTTCAACACATGTGTTTGAGCTATCCACTTATGGCCGAACATTGTCAAACGCAAACGGATTCGTTTTTTACAGTTCCAAATTCGTCCACATATAACAAATATGTTACACAAAAACGAGCGAACGAACGATCGAATGTGTGCAAATTTTATATGAGTTCCGAATTCAAGCAAATATTTCAAATTCGTTCGTTTGCTATTTGCAGTCGGTACACACTGCATGATTTCGTTCGTTCGTTTGTTACCATGCGGTTGACTTTTGAATGCCCGTACAAACCAAAAATATGATAAGAAATATTTTCTCTACTAAATTACCACAAAATTATTCTACAAAATTTTGCGTATCATTAAATAGTTTTTGAGTTATTTTGAAGAAAAGGCAATATTTTGCAAAATTACAAAAATGATCTCTTCGCTTCAAGCTCAATTTTTTCCAAAACTAAGCACTGTAAAACGGCCAAACTTCTAGAGCATATTACAAGTACATTAATAAAGTGAATTGTGAAGTGGTACCGATTATTTTCAATGGGGGTGGTAATTAGGGGGTGATTTTCACATTTTTTTGTCGCCGAACAAATAGGGACCAACTTTATTTTCGTCATAACTCGCTTAGTTTTAATGCTAGGGTTTTATAAAAAAAACAAGAATAAAGGTTTTTTCAAGCACTGATGAGTTTTTCCCGAAAAATTCATTGGCGTTTGACAAATGAGGACGTTTTTACAAAAACAGCACTTGTCAAGAAAACACATTTTTCAGGGGACCTTAAAAACTGTCTAAAATCGAAAGTATTGCAATGTAACTTACTATTACTATGTATGAGATACTTGAACATGTGCTTTAATATATTATCCAAAGTTATTATGCATAACACTTCACAATATTTTTAAAACAATTATTAAAAACACCTACTCATTGACAAGTGTTGTTTTTGCAAGAAATTTATTTTCTCGAATATCTTGTCTATATTAACAAAAGAAAGTGTCTGTCTGTCCGTCTGCTTGTGTAGCGGGCGCACCAGGGGCGGTTCCAGGACTGATTTTCGGGGGGGGCCATCGTGCTTTTAATCACACTTTTGGTCTTAAGAATCACAACTTTTTTTTATCTGGTAGACTAGAGCTCAGAGATAATCCCTAATGGTATTAATTACTGATGTAATCGATATTAAAGCTTGCTTTAGAACATAGAGAAAATGATTTTATGCTATTTTCAAGGTATTTTTAATCTCATAACATATCGTTTAAAAGTTATTTTTAAAAAATAAAACTAATAACGTATAAGATTTAACACAGCGACTGTTTTATGCACGTAGAGTACTCAAATTAAAAAGCGAAAGATTTTCTCAAGCAATACAATCACAAAAATTAAAACTTTGTATTAATCGAAACAATTCAAAAAGATTTCGGAAAACAATGTCACAAAAGAGGCGGTAACAAATTATCTTAATTCGGAACCCTTATATCAAAGTTCCAATCTCAAATCGTTTGAACTGGGCAAGTGGATTGAGGCTTTAGGTAATTCATAATTGAATTTTGTTTTAATTTGTAACGGTAACAGGCGCGGATCTAGAATTTTGTTTTGAGGGGTGGTCACGGAATTAAAAGTGGCGGAAAAAATTTTTTTACTCCTACAAAAAAATTAACAAAACGAACAGAACTAACCGAAATTTCTGCTGGATTAAAAACAAACGTGCCCTACGAAAACGTGCCCTATTGTGTTTTTGATGAAGACGCGCCCTTGCTTGTGAGTGCAGCTAACTTCTGAGTTTGCAAATCAAAACATATAGAAAGAGTATAGCCCACTGACATATAGATATGGACTGCTACATAAGCAAAATCCCATACAAAAAAGTGGCACCAAAAACTATCGTTGTCTCGTTCCCCCTTCAAAATCCTATGAACTTTAATCGGTTTTAAAATAAAAAAAAGTTCAGTGCATGTCAGCGATATAAACATAATTAGAAAAAACTAGACAGCTATAGAGTTTTTTCTTCTTTCTCTATTTTCTTTATTTTTAAAAGTTCGTTAAACAGAGGGAAAAAACCCTCACATATTTAAAAAAAATACATTTATTTAACGAAAAAACTGCTACTAAATAAAAAATAATGATGGATAATTATTTCTATCAATTATAACATACATCTTATTACTTATTTTTCTCTAAATTCGAAAAAAAAATTGTTGTTTACATAGAAAAGGTCTTCTTCTGGAGAAAAATGGTGCCATTGAAAGTTGTCAATTAGCAGTCCATATCTATATGTCAGTGGTATAGCCCCATTCAGAACCAGCAGCGGCTGCAGACAATTCCTATTGGCTAATGGTGGTCACATGTAGGTAGGGTTGCCAGGTCCAAAAATAAAAAGGCCGGACACAGCGTTACATTTAGCTGGACATTTTTCTTACCCATTTTAAATAGAAATAGAGTCGGTTAGGTATTTTCAATCGTTTATTAATAAAATCTTATGTCAAGATAAACTAAATATTCTTCATTAAACAAAATATACAATCATCTATTCTCCTTGGATGGAAAACTGGCCATTTCATTATAGTCCGGGAGGAAGAGTTGCATTTTGGATGGTCATTTCAGGTCCCCTGATTTTTTTGTAATTGATAGTTTAGATAAGGCTTATAACAGTAGCAAGAGTCAGCCAGCAGAATCGCGATGGGGGTGGTGGGGAGAAAATGTACAGATCAACAACTTACTACCCGAAAGGAATAATTTCCAAAACCAATCAATTGGCACGAAATGACCAGGCCACTTGCAACGCTCACTCCGGGACTACTTTTTATTAGTCCGGGATGCAGCGTTGTAAGTTACCTGGTGTGCTTAAATCTTTGATTGCAAAACAAAGAAAAGCTTTCAGCTATCATCTATCTATGCTACGCTGCGTACTGTACGTATCCTTACATGACCAGAGGGACAATCGCTTAATATCCGGTCATAAGCCGGACATGCATATATTTGGCCGCCACGACCGTAAAAGGCCGGATATGTCCGGCGAAATCCGGACACCTGGCAACCAGTCACATTGCTAGTAAAACTAATTGATTGCTAGTAAAACTAAACATGCTGCCGCTGCTGTTGCTGCTGCTGGTTCTGAATGGGCCTTATAGAACAATCTGTTGTTGACCTTGAAGGTCATTTTTTAAGGTCGTTTTTTTTAATTTGCAAAAAAGCTGAGTCGGTTTGGTCGTTTGGTAATTTTTTCTTTTTGTTTTTTAGTTGGGTCAATTTTGTTTTTTAAACAGCGAGCGCTTTTGGGGGGGGTCATGACCCCCGTGACCCCCCCCCCCTTGAATCCGCGCCTGAACGGTAATTTGTTTAGTTGTGCATTTTAAGTAGATTATCTATTCTTAAATTTTCGTTGTACCACTAATTGAAAATTATAAAAATTTTAGTTAAAGCTTGAAATATTAGATAAATTATTGAAAATGCCCAGTTGCTCAAATTAGCCTAAACAAAAAGTCTATATGAATTTCAAGCTTTTATACGAGAAATTTTTATTTCATTAAAAATCATTTTATTTTTTTCGTTGCTGGCTTAGAAATGTCAAAACTTCTATGGGTGTGTAAATGACTGTTATTATTCAAAAGATGTTCGTCACACATGTGTGACCGTGGATGGGGGCCTAATGAATTCGCTAAGATAACTTAAAATTGCCAGTGCTCCCAATCGAGATTGATTAAATTAGCTGGTACCATTAATCTCCACACTTTATAAAGCGATGCATTTTCGATGGCTTGATTTTGTAATACGGTACAAGGATTGTTAATTAATTCAAGTCGTATAATTTAATCAACTTCGAAAAACTTCATTATTTTTTCTATTCTCGGGGGGGGCCATGGCCCCCATGGCCCCCCCTTGAAACCGCCACTGGGGCGCACCAGTCATCGCAGAGCTTTGAAATTTGCACGAAGGTCCGTGGGGGTCTCCCATCGAAGTCCGATTTTCGAAAGTCAAAATGGCCGCCAAACCATGACCAAAATTCAAACTTTTTGTATTTAAAGGCGTTGGAACGCACGCTGGTTTTTTGCTAGTATGAACAATAAAACAACATCTATCTATGTGTTCAATGATTGTTTTTATCCAAAAAAATTACATCTGAATAGGTCTTATTTACATATATTTTATGCCTCATCCCCACTACTATTATCTGATTCATCGATTTCAAGCTCTATGCGTCCATCGTTCTGCACTGACAATGATTCATAAAAAGACATGCTTTCTCTTTTGAGGTAGCTATAGAGTTTTTTCAGATCATTCATTTTGCTTGCATTGATTGGTATTTTTTTGGTATATGATGGTTTTAACTGAAGTTCAGTAGGTAGTTTTATTTTATTTCTTATGATGCAGGTCCTCCAAGGCCCATTAAAATCGTCTTGTACTCCAAGCAAAGGAGTTTCAGAGCTAATCTTATACATGCGTAAATTTTTCAAAGCCACTGCAGGTTTAAGTGATTTTAAGAAATAAGGGTCGGTGGCTTCTTTCATATTATAAAACATCTCTTTTTCAACATTCACCACTTTGAAGGCCGAAGGGTTCTCTCGACATGAGGTTATGATCCTGTCCCACTCCGCTGGTGTTTCTGCTGTTTCCTTATCTTTCTTTTTGAGATTATCGCAAAATCTTAATCGTTTGGTAAGTACGAATGTCCTCTTATTGGAAAAATGTATGTTATATTTTTAAATAAATTTAAGCAGTGGACAACCATGTATAAGAAACGCACCATTACATAGTTTTTGTTTTGGCCTGAGCACCCATCTGAAAATAACACCAAACCATCTTTCCTATTTTCAATATTCGATAAGTAATGAAATAACATGGATGTTACATCATTTTGGCCTTTTTTTCCAATGCCTTCATGATAAACATACATTGAAGCATCATCATTGCTTAAATCATGAATGCCATAAACATAGTACCACAGCTGACGACAATAGAAGACAGTGTTTGTTTGAATGTGTGGAATGGGTAAATTTTGCATGAAGTCGAAACTTATTACAGTGGCCAAGCCTTCACCAGATTTCTGTTTCCATTGTCGTTTGAGATCAACAAAGGTTTCTGCCTTTTCTAAGTGCATCTTATGATTAGCTTTCAGTCTTGTTAATTAGGAACTATTAGTGCTCGCTTCTATTTTTCTTTTTAGTGAATCACAGACTGTGCATGTGTCTGACCTAGGCACGCCGAACTTTATATTATAGTTAGTATGGAAGATGGACCAGTATGTTTTATATGGGATATTTATATGGTAAATATTCAAAAACATTCTGTGCATGCGGTTTACTGAGTGTTTCTGAAAGGTACGAGCGATTAGGAATCTTGCGCAAGGAGTAGTGGGATTTCCTTGGTTTGAATGACTGAATGTGATAATGTACGAGCACATTTAATACCTGTGACACATATACCATCATAATGAAAGTAACCTTCATTATCGTGGCAAAAACCCACCATAATGAAAGTCCAAAATGAAAGTATTTTACTTTCATTTGGACTGTAATTTCGCTTAAGTGACATCTGTTGGAAAATTGGAAACTACATTTTAAAATAAAATAATTTTATTTGAAGTTAGTTAAGCCACAATTTGCAAGGATATTTTCTTTACTACTTTAAAAAATATTTTTTAAATATTCCAAATTAAAACAACTTAAAATTAAAGCAAAAAAATCGCAGGTTTATATCCTCACTTGATATGCCAGATGCAAATGAAAGTAAAGTGTAATGTGTCACCCCATAATTTGCTTGACCATCATAATGAAAGTTACCATCATAATGAAAGTATAGTGTGTCACAGGTATAATTCTTTGGCAAAACATAAGGTCTCTCAGTGTCTTTTCCTCTTAAGTCCTGTGGTGATTTGCCTTTGGTATGCAGTGAGTTCTGTATATATCTGAGACGACTATTTGTTATAGCATGAATATTTATAAATGCTGTACGACAAACTGGTACTTCATTTGCAACGGCATTCGTCATAACCCGGATCTTGTAATAGAATGCTGCACAGTTCATGTTTTTACCATCATTTACAATATCTGCGGACTTCCGAGAACGTCGCTGTTTTATTAATTGGGCTGCGATCAGTCCACTGAGATAAGAATCTTGAATCTCTTTACTTCCAAGCGAAATGTATTAAAAGTGTTTTTCCTTTGTTCTTCATTAATATTTTGGTAACATTTATGACGTTTACATCTGAAATAATATAGCACATTTAAACCCACTATTAAGATACAATTAAATATAGGGAGATTGTATCATATCGTTAAATTGTTAGTATATCAATAGGTTATTAATAGGCTAATATTACCCGCAATCTGGTCCAAAAACTTTTTTTCCCACAGATTTTCCAACGTGATTTACATGATCTTCACCCCTTAATTTTTTATTCTTGATAATGTCCTCTTTCTTCTCTTTTGGAAGTTTCCTTCGCGAACTAGTTTCATCTCGAGATAAGTCCATTTTATATTGATTCTACACTACACTACACTACAACACGCTACAAGTAACTAACTGAAAAATCACGTTCCAATTAAATCAAAAATCACATATCATGTGATCACGTTGACAAGTGTTGTTTTTGTGGAATTAGACTCGGACAAGTGCTGTTTTTGTAATCATCAAAGTTTTTCTTGGAATTAAGTATATATTTGACTTGTTTTTTTAAAATCTGATTAATAGGAAACGTGGAGGACGTTGCCAGCTATCGGTTGCCATCAAAATCTCATTTTCGTGAAAAACTGACAAGTGCGGTTTTTGGAATAAAGTCTTCAAATAAGAACCAACCTTCAAAAAGCTATTACTATTTTTGTATTTGGTCTACAGACACCGTAAACCCACCATTTTTTTTGTTTTTTTATAAGCTACATTTTCACTCGCGAATAACTCGAAAAGTATTTTCTTTAACTTTATAGAACAAAAGTTGCTTAGAATTAGCCAATCTATCTATTCCCGGGCTTATTTTCAATGAAAAAATTTTCACCCCCGAGAAGGGGTGGCATTCACCCCCAGGGTAAAAGAACAAAAAAATGTTTGGTGTACTTTGCAAAACAAAATCCCACCTCGACCACGTAAATTCATTCACCGTAACAAAAGTCTGAGACCAAAACCCCCAGGCACTCCACTAACCTTATAAAAATTATTTTAGCCGATTTCATCTAAAACGAGACAATAATTGCAAAAAGCAGAATTAGTTTTTTATACCACAAATTTCTTAGCTTACCTTTATATAAATTCATTATATTTTTTGCATAATGTTGTGTATATTTAGAATATAGAGATAGAAAACACAGGCTTCAAACAAAGAACAAATGTTTAAAAGCGAATAATTTAAAAAATGACTCAAAATGGTCAACTTTGAATGGTTATCTCTTGGTCACCGTTGGTCGTACCGGGATTTTAAAAAATGCAATTTCTTCAATTTTCCATAACCTTTCTTTTCTCTGAACATTTATGTATTCCCAGGATGCCGTAAAAAAAGTTATAACCATATTAATAAAAAAAAGAAAAAAACCTGATTTTTCGAAAAAATTTAGTTTTGTTTTTCGATTACTCTTTGAATTACAAATGTTAAAAAAAATTTAAAAAACGCATTTCGATGGGAAAATTAATTTTCTACAAAAAAGTCTTTTAGTAAAAATCTCGAATTTCGCTTTGTTTTCGAGTTATTTTGAAAAACCTGAAAAGGGGGTACTTAGGGTCGGCGCTCAAAAACGCACCCCTAAAAAAGGTTTTAGCATATTTAGGTGCTAAGCTAACATATTAAATCATAAAAATGCTTGAACGCAATTGTTCCTTTCTCAAAGACATTTTCAATAGCCTATAATTAATTTTCGTATTTATTAGTTTAATCATAAATATTTTTTTGATTTTTTGTAATATCTGCTCAGTTTATAAATCAGCACCCCGAGCTTTTACTTGTAGTTACATACAGGTGGATTAAAAAAATTATTTTATACTTTTTAGTTCATCTTATTAAAGCATATTTAAAAACTTTTTTTATTATTTAATACTTTTTATGCCCGATTTCTTCACAATGGGTTAAACCTCTGCTAACTTTGTACATACAGTACTGATTAAAATATTAAAACCACCTACTATTTTCATAAAACTCTGACTTCAAATAACTATAACTTTTTAAACTGTAGATGTATTTAAGAAATAAAACCTCAAAATTTAGCTTGTGTCCTAACATCGTACATCGATACTATCTCGTACATCGACATTATCTACCCATTTTTCACAGCAATGAAGAACATATCAAAATCCACCCCAAAAATAACGGTAATTGTCATAATTAACGGTGCCAGAACAGGGCCGTAGTAACCCAGGGGCTAGGGGAGGCTTAGCCCCCCACGCGTTTTTCTCATACTTCATATATGTAGATTATTTTTTAAAACAATAACATTCAATAATTTTTTTAAAATAATTACACTTTGTAATTAGAATTATTTAATCTATCAGTCGACATGTAGTAATACGTTGAAGCCGCATGATTCGTGTCAAGGCCGAACACGATGATTCGACGAATTTTCGTGTTTAGCTCAATTTCATTTAGCAATTCGATGCCCAACTCGGTCAAAGGCTGCAGCGTTTTCAAATCCATTTCATCTACTGTATCGATAGCTGTGAGATAGGTATCGTCTCTTACGAAAAGTTTTGTCATTTCGATTAACACAATGTTGATCGTTTCGTAAAATGCCGATTTCAGGCTGACGGACGATTCGTTTCGTTCTCGCAGAGTTTCTTCGACAACAGAATCCTTTAGCATAGTTGATTGGGGTCGATTTCGAATTGGGTTGAATAAACGGCTCTAATGAGTGCCATTGCAATGCTTTTGTTACTGGTTCAATTGTTTGTGGCGACGGAAAATTTTTGCTTTAGGCGCAGGAGACTAGGCATGTCGATTCATTCCAAAAAAAACGATCTTCGATTCTATTCGAATCGAACGCACTAAAATCGATTCTCCATTAAATCGAGCATTAAAGGATCGATTCTCGATTAATCTAATCGTAAGTCAATTTTTGTTGACCCACGGACAGCTAATTAGAAACAGCTTCATAAAAATCGCATTTATACATTTTTTATATGTTTATGTAGCAATCCTGTTAGGAATTCATTATGATATTGCTAATAGTCCGGGGAAATTACCATTTAAAGGAGGCCAAATTCCAAAATGGCTGAAAATTGGTCCACAGCTTTTTTTTTTATTTATTTATTTGAGGCAACATGTACAAAGATTAAAATCTTATATAATAGTACATTAATTAAAAATTTGGAAGACAGCAAAAATGATAAGGAGAAAAAAAAATATAAAAAAAGTTAACAAGAGAAAAAAAATAAAAAAAATTGACAGAAAGAAATTAGAATTACAGTGAAAGAATATATAAAGTAATAAGAAAAAAAAATAAACTAAAAACAATTCTTTAAGTTTAGTATTCATGCTCTAAACAGTCCTATTCGAAATTAAATCAAAAAGATGCTTCCTGAAGATGCCCGCTGAATCGGCACGTTGTAATTCCACAGGGAGAGAATTCCATAAAAGAGCTGCGTGGCCGAAGAAAGAACGCTGACCAATTAAAGTTCGTAAACGCGGAATAATCACATTATTGTTTCTAAATGACTTTGTGAGCTGCACAAACTGATTGAGATAAGATGGTTTACGATGCTGGAGGATATCATGAAATAGACGCAGAAGTCTATATTCACGATAGTCACTAAAAGAGCAGCCCATAACGGAATTAGAATAGGGCGAGATATGCTCAAAACGGCGTAATTTGTAAACAAATCGAACACAGTCGTTAAAGGCAATTTCAAGTTTACGGGCGCAGGAGGAGTCTAGAGCAGGAAAAATAGAAAGACCATGCATTAGAAGAGGTAAAATTAGTGCCTTCACTAAGTACATACGGACGGTCCTACTGAGCAAGTTACAATGGAACCTAAGTTTCGACAGTTGCCCATATGTTTTACGAATGATGGAGCTAACATGATCGCAGCAGGTCATTTTGGTATTCAAGATAACTCCTAGATTTCTAACCTTCTCAACACTCACTAGAGGAACCCCATTTAAAGCAATAACGGAGAAGTCGGGACGAGCAGTGGCAGAATGAGAGAAAAAGATGCAATGGGACTACGAAGGATTAAGCTGAGGTAAGTTTGAGGTCGACCAGGAAGAAACACGACGTAGATCAACAGCTTCCTTGGGACTTTTTAAGAAAACAATTTCGGAATCACAAAAAAAAACATGGCCGCCGGAGATATCACTTTTTGGCAAAAAAAATCACTCAAAAACTGGTTTTTTCAAAAAAAAAATTTTGATCAGCCAATACGAAATGTTATTCCCTACAAAAAAGCCCTCCTGTCATTTTTTCGGTAAATCGGATGGGGTTTCTCGCAAGCGAAGTTTAATATCCAACTGTACTCCACAATGTTGTTGTTTTTTGTCTAAACCACATAGCTGTCAAAAAGTTGGCTGAAAAATCCATTGAAAAAGTTAGTTGTAAAAATCCTCTCTCGCCCTCTTCTATACAAAACGGCATTTTCAGCGTGTAGAAAGCCCAATGTGAATCGGGTCCGATTCGAGGGGTTTGTGAATCGATTCAGTGTTTGAGATCGATCTAAAAAATCGATTATTTCACTCGAAAATATCGATTTTTCGGTTAATCGATTTTAAATCGACATGCCTACAGTAGACATTCATAATCAAAGATGATTGGCAGCTAAATATGAAACCTGGTCAAAAACTTACGGAAACTTAGCTTCAAATCGTCTTGAATCAATCTTTGTACACCGCCATTACACAATCCTGGAATGCGCACTCTTTTTTCCCATATATTTTTTGCCATTTTCTTAGAATGATGACGCAATTTTGATAGTACACTAGAAGGCGGCGCTTTAAAAAGGACATAAAAAAGTGGAATTACCCTTTTTCCAAAGAATTTTTTTACAATTCTCTGAAATTCTGAGAAAAAACTAAAATGAGTGCGCATCGAAGATTGTCTAGTGTGGATGGGCCTTTAGGAATATCGTACGCAAAGCAGATAATGTGTGAGTGTTTATATTGTTGAGAGCTTGAGCTTCATTCTATTCTAATAATTATCTGTACTACCGACTGTGCTGTCGAATGTCAAAATTTTTTAGATGTAACATTTAGTAAAATTTCTTTGCCCCCCCACGCGAAACAGGGTAGCTACGGCACTGTGCCAGAAGTAAAACGAATGAGCTCTAGACTAGAGGATGTTTCGTTCTTACTTAGTAATGGGATAACTCAATACAAAGAAATACTTTCTCATATAAAATTTTTTAAAGTATTGCAATTATTTATTAATTATTGCAATAGGGGGTGGTCTTAATATTTTAATCAATAGCGAAGTTTATTTTTTTTTCTACTGAGTTTACTGTTCATTTTATTACTAAATTTTTTTTACTAATAATACATTATGATACAAGCTAAATTTCGAGTGTTTTTTTAAATACACCTATAGCTTAAAAAGTAATAGTCATTTGAAGTCAGAGTTTTATGTCGAATGGTCTTAATATTTTAATCAGTACTGTAGTATATCTAGAGAAATTGGTTTTCTTCACTTTTGCTATCCTTGAGTTAAGACTTATCGGCGGGTTAAAGTTACCTGGCCAATTTTGAGGGTTTATCTCTTGGTTAGTGTCAAAATATTTGTTGTTGACATTTTTTTAAATATTTAATTATATTAAAAATGAACGCACTTATGAATTTTAATGTTTTCTCGACCGATGAGAACGAAGAGAAGAATTTAATGGAAAATATTACAATTAGAAACAAATACATTTTCATTCATAAATGAGAACATTAATTTACGCCTGTCTCCCAATTACAATTTAAATATTTTTCAAATTATTTCAATTTTTGACGTTAAAAAAACCGCCAAAGTATAATTTGGGGTTTTTTTTCAACGCGACTTGCGCAAAAGCCAAACATATACATATCAGCAATTTTCGGAGTTGCCATATGAATGGTAGGTTAACTATCTGTGGAATAAGTAACTTTGGATTCGCATGAAGAAAACCGCCCAACATTTAATCGAAGTTTATCTTTATTCTAAAGTTAGAAAACCCGTGGATAAGTGTAAAGTGAAGAAATCGGGCATTAGTATATCTAATAAAATCTTGTTTTAAAAAAATGTGTTGTTTTTTATTGTCCACACTTCATTTTGTGGTGGCCGCCTTATTAGATTTAAAATGCCGTCACATATCTTACTGACACAGCTAATAGTATTCTACTTATCATAACCCTTCATTTAATACCCATATCGAGGGGTTGTAAAGAAAATGTAATGCGCCATTTTGGGTTGGTCGCCATATTGGATTTAAAATGACGTTACATATCTTACTGTATTCTACTCGACATACTCTTAAATTTGATACCCCAGGGGGGGGGGTTAAAAGAGAAAAGTAATACGCCAATTTATGGTAGGCGCCATATTGGATGTACCATAAAAATAGATATACTATATTGTATTGTCTTCATAACCAAAGGTGTGTGCCAAATTTGAGCGTCATCGGATATCGGGAAGTGGTCGAAAAATCGATCGTAAGATTTGTTCCCCACAGAGTAACTTCGTAAGCTTGTAAAAATAATTTTGAATGTAAAGTTTCGAGAAGCCGATAGCTAAAATCGTTGAAAATTTAAAAACTGAATGTAAAGGATTTAAAGGAACAGCGAAAGCTCCCAAAAGCAATGGCAAGATTAAGCGAATAAATTTTGTTTTATTTTATATTAAGATTTTTATTGTAAAATATTTGCATAAATCACGTTCTTTACTATAGTGCGACGTTCGAAATCGATACTTTGATGTGGTTATACATTGTATGACAGAAATAAAACTTGTTCAAAATCAAGCCCACGTCGTAAGCTTTCGCCCTGGACAGTTGTTTTCGAATGGGCTTTCGCGCAGGGGAGTCTTGGATGGAATCTTGTAGGTGGATCTGTTCCTGCCTTCGTTAAGCTTTACCTTGTGCCTTGGTTTGCATCTACGCTTAGTTTTGTATATTGGCCAGGGCCGGCGGTTGATGTGGGTTGAGTGGGTAGTTCTACCCACTCGAAAAATTCCGAGTGGGTAAAATACCCACTCGAACTTTTTAAGTACACGGAAAAAAATTTTTAGCTGAGAGTTCAAATATACATGCTTGTCCAGTTCAATTTAGCGTTGAATTCCTGGAGCCGAACAATCGGGCTCTCAGAGCGCAAACTCTGGGCTCGCAGTTCATAGCTCAGTTTCACCGAGATACTCCCTGTTTGTAAACCAAAATATATTCCTTGAGCATGGGAGAGCGATTGCCATAAAGTGTTGCGACAGTTTCAGAACAGAATAGGTATATATCTGTGGTGAAGAAAGAAGGATAGATTCGGGATAAGATTGAAAAGAAAAAACGAGGAGAGTGTGGATGATTCCATCACGCAACAGAATAATGAAGATGAGTCTACTGCCACTGCTTCTGGAGCCGTCGATGGAAGTAATAAATTAGTTTATCCAGCTGGTCACCAGTTTCTGAGAGGATTATTACCGTGCGCCTACGTACCAGAATAAGAAGTACTACGATAGTCCAATGCTACGCTCCAACTGAAGACGCAGACGATGACATCAAAGACGAGTTCTACATGCGACTGAATGAGGTTTTTCGCTCTATTCCAAGGGGAGACCTCATTCTTTTGATGGGTGACTTAAACGCACAGATCGGCCCTAACAACACCGGCCTTGAAAACACATTTGGAAATCAACGCCTAAGCCAAGATACCAATAACAATGGTGAGCTTTTCGTTGACTTCTGTAGTTCCCATCAACTCATGGTAGGTGGAACTTACTTCTGTCACAAGAAGATACACAAGGAGACCTGGGTATCGCCCGATGGTAGAACGAGAAATCAGATAGATCACGTGGCCGTCAGTCGCAGATGAAGAACTATTCTGGAGGATGTCAGGAGCTTTAGGGGAGCAGACACTGGAAGTGACCAGCATTTGGTTGTAGCAACTATCCGCCTAAAAATCGCTGCAATCAGAAACGTCCAACGCGATGCCATAAACCGTAGACGGTTTAACGTAGACCTTCTGCGTGAGAGCACCAAAAAGCGAGAATTTGCTGGCAAACTACAAGAAATCTTAAACCAGCAAACCGTTTCTGACGACACAAATATTGAAGAGCTGTGGAGCACAACAAAGGGCGCTATAATAACAGCAGCGGAAACAAGCATTGGTTATGTCCAAAGAAGCCAGCAACACTGGATCTCGGACACAACCTGGCAAAAAATAGAACGCAGAAGGGCCCTCAAAAATAACGTGAACTCTACAAGCGACCCGGAAAGACGCCAACAACTTGAACGGGAATACTCCCAATTACACCGGGAGGTAAAGAGAAGTGTCCGGCGTGATAAAAGGCGGCAGATAAATGAGCTCGCAGAGAAAGCGGAAAACGCGGCAAACACAGGCAACAGTAAGGTGCTGTACCAAATTACTAAGCAGCTCTCGGGAAAGCACTCTACTAAAAAGCATGCCGTAAAGAATGCGGATGGAAGGATGCTGTGCAGCGACGAGGAGCAACTCCAAAGATGGAGAGATTACTTCTTCGCCGCCCTGAATGGTTCATTTACACAGGAACCTCAGGAAAACAACAACAACAATGCACAGCCAATAAGAATCACCACTCGTGCCCCATCCAAGACTGAAATAGTAACCGCAATTCATGCAATGGCCAATGGTAAAGCAGCTGGAAAAGATGGCATCCCGCCAGAGTTGTTGAAAGCCGACTCAAGCCTCATAGCAGATGCGCTACAGCCAATCCTGGAAATAGCATGGAACACCTGTACCTTTCCGGAGGATTGGACGGAAGGTATCATAGTCAAAATACCAAAGAAGGGGGACCTAACAATATAAGACAACTGGAGAGGCATCTGTCTATTATCTACTGTGGGAAAAATCTTGTCACATATTACTATCAAGGATAAGAGAGGCAGTAGATCGAACGCTTAGAAGACAGCAGGTTGGATTCAGAAAAGGCCGCTCCTGCATAGACCACATTAACACCTTGAGAATCATAGTGGAGCAGTCTACTGAATTCCGTTCCCCCCTTTACCTTGCTTTCGTAGACTATGCGAAAGCGTTCGACTCGGTTAATAGGAGCTCTATATGGCGAGCTCTACGGCAACGTGGACTGCCGGATAAAATAATAGAATTGATAAAAGCTCTATACAACAATTCCAAATGCAGAGTTCTTCACAATGGAAAACTATCCGACAGCTTTGAAGTGAGCTCAGGAGTACGGCAAGGATGCCTACTTTCGCCATTACTATTTCTTATAGTAATAAACGACATCCTTGTCAGCGCTCTAGATACTAGAACAGGTGGCATACAATGGGGATTGTTAGACCGCCTTAAGGACCTCGACTACGCGGATGATATCTGTTTGCTGGCCCACAGACACCAGGACCTCAAAAACATGGTAAACAATTTGGCAACAGAAAGTAGCTCGGCAGGCTTAAGGTTAAATCCGACTAAAACCAAAGAAATGCGGATAAATGCAAACACCCTTGAACGAACAGCGCTAAATAACCGCGACGTGGAACTGGTAGATAAATTCTGTTACCTCGGTAGTATTATTACCGAAAACGGCGGTACAGAAGAAGACGTCAGTTCCAGAATAAATAGAGCAAGAAGCGCATATGCATGCCTGTTTCACATATGGAGATCGACGGAGATCTCAATTAACACCAAATTGCGGCTGTTCAACTCCAACGTTAAGGCAGTTCTTTTGTACGGTTGCGAATCATGGAAAGTCACCCAATTCATCACAGGGCGCCTACAAGTTTTCATCAACAGATGCCTACGTCGTATCCTAAATATCCGCTGGCTAGATAGAATTTCAAATGAAGAACTATGGCGCCGTGCCGGCCAAGAAAGGATAGGCGACCAAATCAGGCGAAGGAAATGGAATTGGATTGGCCACACCTTGCGACGCGAAAACGAGAATCTAGCCAAACAGGCCCTCGACTGGAATCCGCAAGGAACCCATCGAGTCGGAAGACCTAGAACAACGTGGAGGAGAACCCTATTAGCAGAGGCCGCAACAACCGGGAGATCCTGGTCAGAGCTGAGAGCTGTCGCGCAAAACAGAGTCCGCTGCAGGGCAACTGTTTCCGCCTTATGTCTCATGAGGGATTAAAGGAGCAATTAGTTAGTATCCAGCTAATAGGGAAGGTGCGGGCCCAATAAACACCGCGCTCCCTACGATTGCCATGCTTGCCCTTACAAATCGCAGTAATCGCGGCGACCATAGCTAACCAAAGCCCAATGGATGCTTTGACCTCTGATAGTTTTTGAAATTACTAAGCAGGGGCGGATCCACAGGGGGGCCATTGGGGCGATCGCCCCCCCTAAAATAAAAAAAATTAAAGTTTTTTTATGAGAAATATACCTAGTAGTAAAATTTTCAACTTTATATTTGAATTTTAAATGAAATTAATAACTAGAATTTTTACTTTTATTTATTATAAATTTAATAATCAAACTTAAAAAATAAATTTATAGAACAAAATCGATCCTATGTTTTCTAGTATTGGCGTATCTATCAATAACACTATCTGTATTAATTTGTATATTCCAAAAGCGAAAGTTTTCTGCGAATTGTTTTTTTTAAGGTGATGGAGCAATTCAAGTAATTCACGAACATGCATAAACATGGTTTTTCAAAATATTATAGATAAATGTGCATTTACAGCCTCAACCTCTTTTTCATTTCACTCAGATTTCATTTTATTTCTTAGACATATCCCAAAGTAGAAGCATTCAAACAGTGTACTTAAATAAATATTCACAAGTTCATTGACATATAAACATTACAAATAATAAATATCCTTAAAATTTTTTATTACTCAGATCGCCCCCCTAAAAAACTTTTCTGGATCCGCCCTTGTTACTAAGTTCAATTTTTAAAAAAAACAATCATAATTCATACTTTTCCGTTTAAATATCAATCAACTGTAAAATAAAAAATTTCAAAGCATTGCAGCGGCGTTCGGAAATAAACACTCATGAATGCTGTACTGAAACACAAAGTTAATTTGATCTGGCGAGGCGAGTAGTGCATGCGTAGCGTAGCAACCACGGCGTTCATTGGGCCCGCACCTTAAAAAACGTGAGTCTCACTAAAATTTGCGTTTTTTAAAGAGTATAAAAAATCGAATAAATTACCAGAAAAGATAGTCCTATGAGATTTTGAGAATGCATGTACACTTATGCCGGGTTTCACAGTGTCGATTTGAGCTTTCGCTCAGCTGAACCTGAGCAGTAATTTTGAGCTTTAGCTCAAGTCAAAACTGTTTCACAGTTTGTTTTTGTGCTCAGTTCAGCTGAACTTAGTTCACTGGATTTTGCAGGCCACTGCGGTTGAATCAGTTGGGGAAATTTTTGCTTTTGGTTGATAAATTGTGTGATTTTTCTAGTTTTTCATCTTTAGTTGTAAGGATTTTTGAAAAGATATGGCCCCTTATTACTATAAGAATGAGTACGACGAAAGCAGACATCATTATCGTACTCCTGAGCTCACCTCAAAGTTTCGGATAATTTTCCATTGCGGGGAACTCTGCATTTGGAATTGTTATATGGAGCGTTTATCAATATTATTATTTTGTCAGGTAAAAGGTGGATCGTAATCCAGGAAACTGGTCCACTATGATTCTCAAGGTGGTTCATATGGTATATGCAGGAGCTGCCCTTTCTGAATCCAGCTATCTTCTAAGCGTTCGGTTCCTGTGAAAATGAAGCATTCAAAGCGGCAAGAAATAATCTCTCCATCGTTATACAGCCGCCTTCTATCCGCACTCTTTACGGCATGCTTTGTAATATAATGCTCTCTTCTTTTTACAATTGAAAAATCAAACTTCAAACTTATAGTTAAAAAATCAATTAATAAACACAAGTTCACTGTGGTTTCTCTAAAATTAATGACACTTCTCTCACTTATATACTGAGCTTTGGCTTAAGTGCCTTTAGTCGCTCAGTTCAAATCAATTTTGAACCAAGTTCAACAGTTGAACCACTACTGTGAAAAAGTGAAATGAGTTGAGCGAAAGCTTAAGTGAACACTGTGAAACCGGGCATTAGTAATAAGTATATGTCGCCTTTTGTTATTGTATAGTATATGTAAGTAAGTTGCGACAGATATACTTGTTACTAAGTGCACATTATTAAGCCTGGGTTGATGATGGGTTTTTCAACTGGAAACATGGAGCTTACAATGCCAGGATCTTCATGTCCTAATGAAAGAAGTTTTTCTTTTGTATGTCGATTTAAGAGTTATTTGAGAACAACAATGCTGCAGGATCGGCTCAATTCGATGGCCCTATTACACCTTTATTCTGTCATCACTGATAAGCTTGATCTAGAAAGACTATTAAATAAGTTTATTTCGGCCCATACAAAGCCCAGTACCGTCTGCGTTACGCAAATAAGGGGTTTTTTCATATTTTTAATTAATAAATATAAAGAGTTTCAACGCTTTTATTTCGAAGTTAAAAATTTTTTATTTATTTTTAAATCTTAACCCTTTTTCTTATATATACCCCTCCGGGCCAACTATATACATATATCCCCCACCCGGCCAACTACCCACTCGGGCTGAACTCCAATCGCCGGCCCTGATATTGGCTGGAGTTTGTCTTCGTTTACGTGATTAAAAATATTAGTAATGGCTATGGATTCCAGATGGTGTCTCAGGGCATACGTATATTTGAACTTCACAACAATAGCTTTTAAGAATAAGGTCTGTGTCTTCGCTGGGGTGAAAGCTTTTTGTACTTTGAAAAAGTAGTTGAAACTAGGTAGTCGGAAATAACCCCACCCCCTTTCTTTAATGCGTTTTTTACAGCAATCGCCTCTAATTGTATATGCTGCCTGGTCGGGTGCCCCCATATAAAGCTTCCATCTTAGCGAAAACACAAACCTTATCAATAATTTCCCCTACAAACAGCTTTCATCCTGTCGAACACACGAACTTTATAATCAAAACCTAATTTTGCGAAATACCAAAAGAAGGATATCTTGGCAGGACAGAAAAGGCAAACATGAGGAGGGCCCAGAAACTATAGACGATTTTAACGCACAAGTGGCTAACGAATCATATTAATTTTCCGAGGAGCGAAAGTGGACACCTAAACCTATGTCGTTATTGGGAAGATGAGGATGAAAAAAAGAAGAGCAATAATAAAAGAAACAACAATAATAAAAATAAAGTGGCACATAGAAAAATTTAGAAATAAAGAAAAAAAACAAGAGTACGATAGAATTTTAACAGGAAAGTTAGAGGAATTAACAAGGCATAACATAAATCAGATGACTGCAGAGTGGACAAGGAGTTCTGTGAAAACATGTTAAAACTATTTCGATCTGTAAACACGTTTTGGTTTAGTGACGAAACACGTTTCCATTTAAATGGGCTTGTCAATAAGAAAAACTGCCGATATTTTACACCAAAAGGAGAAACTCCACGATTTAATAATCAGACCGTTTTTACCGTCGCAGGGCGAATATTTGGTGCCAATAATTGAGACGATCAATCGTAACCTTCACACACGTAGTGTGGCGCCACACCTCACACAACAGGAGCCACCATGATTCCATCCATGATTCCACATAAGTCGATTTGATCACATCGTGTGGCCACCCAGATCGCACCTCCATGGACTTTTTCCTGTATCTTAACGAACCCTTAAATAAACAGAAGTAACAGAAATGATACCTGAAATTTAAGAAAACTTTACCATAGATAAAACTTATATTTTTCTCTTAGAACTCCAGAAAATTAATCTCGTGACTGTAACCAACTCATTTAAAGAAAAAAACAATTTTAAAAAAATGCGCCTCAGTTGATATCTATCATTTCGCGCGGGCACGTTTAACAGTTACAGGACGGTGAATTCTTCAAAAAGAATCAACGAATTTTTGAGCAATCATCAGTATAGTTTTCAGCTGCAAAAAATTTATTGGGAAAGGTATGATACTTAACATTTGAGTCGCTCAGTAGCCAATGCGGTTAAGTCCATGAGCATTCCCATGGACTTAACCGTTTAGGCTTCTGAGCGACTCATTTAATAAATAATGTAAGTAAAATATTAACTTAATATTTTTTTTATTATTTTTCCTAAGTTCTTAAGTCTCAAATCTACAACATATATTTTTTGGCAAAAAATAAAATTCCATGCATTTAAGGGTTAAGGCAAAAGTGTACGATAGCAACCCAACGAAAATTTCGGAAAAGAAAATATGTATCGTGCAAAAAGTGAACGATATTCCTCAATCACTATTGCAACGCATCGCTCGGAATTATCTCGTGAGAGTCGTTGAATGTGTTTGTCGCGATGGTAAACATTTAGACGTCATAATCTTTAAAAAAAACCCCGCATGTTTGAGGTTTGACTTCGTAAAAAATACATAATACTTGTCCACATGTAATATCAATCAATTTCATGTTTACAAATCCTAAATCTCCCACGGGACACCCTGTACAATAACTGCAATTAAACAAGAGGACAATAATCGTAGTATTGATAACATACTTGAGGTGTACAGGAAGAAACTTACAACCAAAGTGCGAATGCCCCAGAAAACCTGTTAACTTTTACGGGGTGAAAATAAGATATAGGGTTAGAAAAATACAGGGTGATATGCAAAACATTAAAAAACACTTCAAAACGCTCTAGCGGCTAAACCGTTACGCTTCCCCCCGCCCCTGTCTAATTTTTTGGTCGTCTATCCAAAACCTATCCATATCCGGGCGCTATAACTTTATGCAATACACCCTATATTTAGGGACAATGCTTACCGCAGAAAATAAGAAAAAGGACGATATTCATTGGCGAATCGTAGGCGTAGACCAAGAAATAGGTGCATGGATGGCGTGATACAAGATATACCAAAACTTCGCATAACAAACGAGAGTAGTTCAGGAGCGCGTTCAAAAACCTTACTGTGGTTAAACATGGTTAACTATGGTAAACTTTTGTCGTTCAAAAACTCCGTGGTTAGCTACAACATAACCACGAGCATAGCTTTTTGGCCTTCAAAAACTCCCGTGGTTAACCATGGTGTAATTAAATTTTAACCCTGCTCGCGAGCATGGTTAGCGATAGTTAAGAAGAAGAAGAATAAAAACAACTCTCTGACAGTTGTTTTAATGTTAAAAACATGAACAAATTAAAGTGGGATTTGTGGGATTATTGCAAATAAATAATAAATGAAATAATTGAAGCAATTGGCGGGGACTATTTTATGGAAAATTTTATTTTTATTTTTTTTATTTTTCTTTAACCTGTAGTTAACCACGGTGCGTTCAAAAACCTCCATGGTTAAACATAAACTTTCGTGGTTAAGTGAAGTGATGCAGCATAACCACAGCTTACCTCGTGGTTTACCATAGTAAGGTTTTTGAACGCGCTCCAGATACCCCCACTTTTGGAATTTCAAAACATGAGCTTTAGGTTCGTGCCTCCGCTAGGACGAAAGCTTTTATGTTAGGAAGTGTTTATGTGGTTCATGTCTTCGCTGGGATGAAAGTTTTATTGTAGGGGAAATTTTGATAAGGTTCGTGTCTTCACTTGGATGAAAGCTTTTGTTGTAAGGGAAATTTTGATTGGGTAAAATTTGATGTCGTTTGCCCTAGTTCATATGATTTGGGCGATAAAGACATAGCTAATACATTCGCAGATTCTCTTAAAGAAATATTTCGGCCTAACGCATTTGACTCAGATAACAATACTACGAGGGATACCTGCAGTCAAGAAAATGTTATAGCACCGTTTACGCAGAAAGAAATAGCTGATGAAATTAAAAACTTGAATTCTATAAAAGCTCCAGGTTTTGACCTAATTCCTTCAGAAATTTTAAAACAACTTCCGAAAAAAGCAATATCAATGTTAACTCTGCTAATAAATTCGGCGATTACACTAAGGTATGTACCTAATGTTTGGAAAATAGCGGAAATTATTATGATAGTAAAGCCTGGGAAGCCTACAAATGAAACAAAATCGTACAGACCAATTTCTTTACTACCAACAAGGTCAAAACTTTTTGAAAAATTGCTATTGAAAAGAATGAGGCCTATAATAGCAAATAATGAGTCAAATCCAAATCACCAATTTGGATTCAGAACACATCACTCAACTGTCGATCAAATACATCGAATAACAGATAATATCGAAAAAGCGCTAGAAGAAAAGCAGATATGCTCCACAACATTCCTAGACGTAGCTCAAGCATTTGATAAGGTATTGCATGAAGGCTTATAAAATAGGTTAAGTAAAGTTAGCTAAGTTTTTGATCTTGTAATATTTTCTTAGCATGTAGCATAGATTTAAGCATTTATAAATGTATGAATCAAATAAAAAGGCCGAAAGGGAAATCAAAATAGTTTAAGTGGATAGAGTTTAACCTAGAGTGCCCGCAGAGTGCCAGTAAGTTTCTTTTTAAGTTACATAGGGAAAATAGGTTAAAGCATACCCTGTATTACAATATAGTTTTAAATTATATATGCTTAAAAAACAAACTTTGGCAACCCTCTTGCACATAGAAGGTGTCTGCAGCACTCCTGGTTGCCTTGACAGAATTTGGAATCAACAAAGACTTTTCGCCGCATGTTTGAAAACTAGAATATCCACACCAGGAGCGCGTTCAAAAACCTTACTATGGTTAACCATAGTTAACTATGGTAAACTTTTGTCGTTCAAAAACTCCGTGGTTAACTACAAAATAACCGCGAGCATAGCTTTTTGGCGTTCAAAAACTCTCGTGGTTAACCATGGTGTAGTTAAATTTTAACCCTGCTCGGGAGCATGGTTAGCGATAGTTAAGAAGAAGAAGAATAAAAACAACTCTCTGACAGTTGTTTTAATGTAAACACATGAACAAATCAAAGTGGGATTTGTGGGATTATTACAAATAAATAATTAATGAAATAATTGACGCAATTATCGGGGATTATTTTATGGAAAATGTTGTTTTTATTTTTTTTTCTTCTTCTTTAAATCTGTAGTTAACCACGGTGCGTTCAAAAACCTCCATGGTTAAACATAAACTTTCGTGGTTAAGTGAAGTGATGCAGCATAACCACAGCTTACCTCGTGGTTTACCATAGTAAGGTTTTTGAACGCTCTCCAGTTTAGGCAACAACAGTAGATAAGATGGTCCAGGAGAGATAGCGGAGATACCCTGCGATTTTTTGACGCTATGCTTAAGAGATAAAACATATCAATAATTAATTAAAAGAAAAATCAAATCACTGAATGTGTTTTGGATTAAATCGGTCGAAAATTAAAGTTAATAATAGTAGCGAAAACAGGGTTTTTCACGTTTTAGGTGCGAACAATTTTTCTGGAAAATAAAAAATAGTACGTAATAGCGCTTTTTGTTTTTGAGCTTTTTCTTGAAAACTGGTTTTCGACAGGTAAGGCGGTTTAAGACGATTTGTACGAGAACCAAAATCTGGAAAAAGTGGAACTTCTATGGTGGAGGGGGTAATATTTTCTGTTCTCGATTAATTTGTCACTGGGTCCTGCGCGCATCAGGTTTTCCCGAATTGAGTTTTGTGTGTGTGCATATTTGATCTTGCGAACTTCATATATTTCCGTTGTTAATCCAACTGAACTTTCTGACAGGTGAATTTATGCGAAGTTTCCGTATAGTGGAGTAGGACAAGCAAAACATAAGGAATTGTTTCCAGTCTCTATTTTTCTTTGCTTAAAATGTTAGTTACATCGAATACTAAACAAAATGGACATTTTCTACCACTGACAACCGCCGATACGTACTTATGGAACATTTTGTGAAAAATCTACCATTTTGGTC
Organism: Thereva nobilitata; assembly: GCA_963855945.1. Lineage (NCBI taxonomy): Eukaryota > Metazoa > Arthropoda > Insecta > Diptera > Therevidae > Thereva > Thereva nobilitata. Next base: position 127,087,402 of record OY979695.1, read on the forward strand.
GCTTTTTCTAAATATAGATGAGAATTTCTCGGTATGTGTAGGTCCAAAGAAAGCGAAAAAAATTTAGGCTGTTCATTATGATATTACCTCTCGGCGGTTACAAAATTAAATTTTAATCTGAACACATAACCTCAAAAAAAATAAAAACTGAAGAAATTGCTAAATTTTGGTTTTTTGGTTATAACTTCGGATGTTTTAAGTAAAATTTGATGAAATTTTCAGAAATTATACTTTATAATGGGTGGAGTGAATAAAAACTAAGTGTACACTTAAAGTGAACACTCTTGAGTGGAGTGATTCGTTAAAAGTGAACACTCGATTTGGTGTGAATAAAAATTCTCTCATTCAAATACTATTCACAATTCAATTTTGCGATTAAAGGGAAATTTCATTTTTGTGAAATTAGTAGGCTAGTAAACGAGGATGGATTTATATGGAGTTTTATTTCGGGAAAATTTATTTAGGTCTAAATGAAGGTCTGTGGGAAAAAATTACCTTTGCGAGGTTTAGTTTGGGTAAAGGGTGGCTTTGCTGCTGAATCCCCTTTTGGGAGTTTAATTAGGGAAAAAGTTAGCTCTGTGGGAAAAATTTGCCTTTTGTGGTTTTAGTTTGGCCAAAAGGTGGTTTTATTGCGAGGTCAAGCATTTATGTAATGCTGAGTAGATTAAGATATTTAGACGGATTGAAAATTGAAAATATAAATCCAGTACAATTAACAGGCTAAAAACCCTGCAATACTGATGCTCTGGAGGAAATGGAGCGCATGAGAAACTTACCTGCTGCTTCAAATTAAAAAAAACTTTTAAAATTAATAGCTTTTCTAATTAATTAATAAAAGTTTGGACATCCATAACTATAATCACAATTGTCTAACTGCAACTCATGCCCAAACTTTTATTAATGCACTTGAAATGCTGTAAATTTACACAATTCATTGATAAAAGTTCAAACATTTAAAGTCAACCGAGAATATAATTTTAAAATTGTTAATACACATTGAACTTTAAGATAAGCCTGAGTTCTAGCATTTTTTGTTTTGCAATGAAACTTTTAGTGTGTATACCTACCACTGCCAAAGAAAAAATAATTTGTTGATTCTTAGTGCATTTTATTTATAAAAGTTATTTATTTTAAAAGTTTTTTTAATTTATTTTATTAAAATGAATGAAAAAGGTCCTCGCAACCAGCCTCAAATTTTACAAGTGTTCATTCACAGGCAAACGTTAAAACTTTGTTTTATTCACATCAAAATGAATTGTTCACTCTATATGGAGAAATGACTGAGTGAACTACTAAACGAAACCTAACGAAGGTTTTTTTTATTCACGCCAAACTAAGTGTTCTCTCCAAAAAATAGAGTGAACACTTGCACTCAGTTTTCATTCACACCACCCAATTTGAGTAATAAACTGGTTAAAATTTCAAGTCGAAATTTTTAATACAAGTCTCGAAAATTAACCTTAAATTAGAAAATTGATTGGCCAATAACTTTTGTGCATCGCAACCTATGAGGTTCGTTTTTATTTTAAGTGTAGGTTTTTTTACGCACTTTATGATGGTGAAAGAAAAAAATTTTTAAACTTGAAAAAAGTGAAAAAAATCGAATAGAAAATCGTGAATTTTTTATAATTTTTCATCAATTATCTCGAATAATTCCACTTTTTTATGATATGTATGAACAATTACATAAAATTACTCAATAAAAACGATAATAACATTTTGGCAGAGCAGAGCAGCAAACTTCGTTTTTGAAAATAAAAATGGCGTCGAATGAATGCTGTAAGAAAAACTGAATATTTTAAAACATAAATTTTATTAAACAGAGACAAATGTTTATCATTTTAATTATTTTTACATCAAAAGTAAATGTCTAATGATGATAAATGTACAAGGATTTTTTTTTCGTACGCCTCTATTAATATATTTCTTCAATTTTATAATCATCAGTGAGAATTTTACAAATTATAACTTCCGGTCAAATTTTCTATGAGAAAGAAAACAAAAAATTAAAAACGGCTTCCTTAGAAAGCTTAAGGCGCGATTCCATTGAAGCAACACTGGGCAACATGTGGCATGATACTTGTTTCCTACTGTTGCCTGATTACAGGTGTGCGACTATGTGCCACAAAATTCAAGAATGTAGCATGCGGAATTTGTCTCCCCATATCGAATACGCTTTGTCGTCGATAGTTGTAGCATGCTTCTAAAACGATTCCATTTAGGCAACTTCAGTTTGGTGTATCATGTCTTTGCAACTTAAATTATAATTTCATATACGCTAGTGTTGACTGCGAAGACTGGATATCTGACGGAGGTATTTTTCGAGAAACGTCATTTTAATAAGAAGCTGTCTAAAGGAAAGCTAAATTGCCTCACCCAGAACCACTTCCTAATAGCAACGAGTTAACGCCTTATGAATCTCGATGGATGAGGCGTTCCCTCTACAGGAAACCTTTCATGAAACCCTTTAGCCGTCAACACACAAAGGCACTATTGCCAAAGACTGCACCATTATAGGCATTCATACGTTCGTAGAGTATAGTCCAGTCATTTTAGACCTTAAAAATCAAACATTTAACAATAACTGCAAAAGTGAACCTATTGGTGCACCGAGAAAACAATAAATCTAAATTTGCAACCTTCTCTGAAGTCCGCAACTTTGTTAAAATTGCAGATAAATGGAATTTGTCTGCATTTTCGCCAAAAAAATTCCAAAAGTGCTGCAAACTTAAGTAACGCTAAATGTACCTATTATTTTATACCTTGTACCATATTAGCAACCAGTTTAAAGGTACGGAACATTGGTTTTTGTTCTGAGCATTTGCAACCAAAATTTAAAACTTTTGTTATTATTTCGAGGCCATTTTGTTCGAGAAAATGACCACAAATCACAAATATTATAAATAAAGATGTTCCACACAACTCAAAAGGTTGCAAATTTATGCAATTGTTCGGGACATTGTTCTCTCGAGTTTGCAAGACTTTTGGAATTTTATCTGTAAGTTTATTTGCAAAAAACGGTGTTTAATAAATTTTTAATAAAAGAATGTTCCGTAGCTTTAAATTGGTTGCAAATATGATACGTGATATGAAATAAAGCATTTAACACTACTTCAAGTATGCAGAACTTTTGGAATTTTCTTCGCGACAATATTGCAAAATTTCATTTCTTGCAATTTTAACAATGTTCCGGACCTGGGCCAAGGCTGCAAAATTTTATAGTTTGTTTTTATGCTCTTCCCGACCTTACATGAAAGTTTCAAAACTTTTGGAATTATTGTTAATTGATTGTCCAGTCCACACTGACTGGCCTAGTAGTGGAAAATACGTTGTAGGTTGCTAGCAAGTGTGTTTCGTGTATTTAGAAAACCACTATTGATTATTTGGAAAACTCTGAAATTGTCGCAAAAACATGCATTTGTCTTCATAATTATTTGAGAAGGAGAAAAACATCGCGAGCAATATACTGTGCTCAAGGAACTTGACATAACACTAGTTTACACGAAAAATGAACCTAATGAAAAAAGTGTTTTTTAACCTAATCGCTGAAAACGAAAATGAAACTCATTTATTTTTCCAAAGAACCGTTATCGAGAAATTGGGAGTATTCTGCGTAAAGGAGTGCATTTTTTAAAGCTAAGCTTGGCTCTTGGTTCTCGAGAATCTGGCGATAAATGGAAAAAAATGAAAAAAGCCGTTTTGTTAATTTCTCGATAACTGTTCTTTGGAAAAATAATTCATTTTCGTTTTCAGCGACCTCAAATTAGGCTAAAAAACACTTTTCTTGTTAGGTTCACGCAATTAGGCAAAAATTTGTAAACTAGTGTAATGAAACGTAAGATGGCAATTTTATTTCGGATCATGCAGGGCAGTGTTGTCCAAATCGATTCTGGTCTGCAGAGTTTGCCAATAAACCATGAAAGTCAATTTTTGAAGCTAAAAAAGTGAGAAATAAATTTACGAGATTTTTCAATCAGATGAAGGCCGGCCGCGCACTAGAAATTTTTGTTTTGGGCGATTAAATAGTTGAATCAATGAAAAATTTGCGTTCAAATAGCCAATGTGCGGACTCACGTTTATTTTAATGCATTCTATTTTTGTGATTAAAAAGTTGTTTCTTTATAATCACTAATTTTGTTATTCCCTAATTCCGGTGAATCTTCATAAATGTGGTTGTTCCATTCCATGTCGCAGGATACAAACCAATTCCATTTCATGTCGCAGGATACAAGCCGCACCGATCCGCTGACTGTTGGATAGCGACGACACTGTTCGACACGTTGAATCTTGTCGAAAGGTGATGCATGCGGCCTGGCAAAAAGTATCAAATCGTAGCAGGCGGCAAGGAGACTTACTTTTTGTCGCTTCGTGTTCCTTCAATGGAAAGACTGTGTGCAGCGTGCGTCAATGCCGTATGCTAGATGTTGCCTAAAAGTTGCCTCAGTGGAATTGCGCCTTTAGTCTCTTCTTTAAAATGTTTTTTTTATTTTTATTTTTGCGCACATTTTAGGCAAAGATACTTAAGTTTTTCCCCGAACAACTCGCTAGAATATTTAAATTCAGTTTTTTGGCGCGCTTAGTTTTTTCGAATTTGCTTCTTATTTTTCATAATTTTTTATAATAATAAAACAATTTTTTTTAAAATAAGTTATAATATAAATTTTAGTAAAATTTTCCGCTCTTTCACGTGGCGCTATTAGTTTTTCGAAATTTTTTTTATTTTTCGACATATAACGCAAAAACCAAATTTTCGAATTTGTTTTCGATATTGTGAACTTAGCATACGCTTTAGAGCAGCAAAGATTTTTTTATCGTTTTCTACATCCAAAAAAGTACATAAGTCCCAATTTTCAGCGAGATCACATTTTGTGCGAGCTTCCGGTCTAAATTTGTCTCTGACGACTGGGCTAGTAGTATTTCATTCTTAAGTTTGTGTGAGTAAAGCTCACAATTTTAGCATGTCATACCGTTTATACGAAAAATGAGTTTATCCCCAATTCCAAAATAAAATAAGGTGTAGTATAAACCGCCTTAGTTTCATTAATTTGTATTTTACCTGTTCTACAGGTCCGTTTTTATTGAAAATATATTCATATAACTTCCTACGATTTTTCTCTTAATTATAGCGTTGAAAAATCGCAGTTTTTTTTGTTTTTCAGAAAAAGCTCCAAAAGCTCACGAATAAGAACCCAAATAAAAGCTTTTCATGCAAAAAACTATCGCACCTGGAAAAAAGGGTGGTTTTCAAACGAGTTTTTAAGGCATTAAATCAAACCTAGGCACCAACAGAAGCCACAATTTAAGACCTGAAACAAGCCATTATTACTTTTTACGATAGTTCCTAGTTCCTAGTTCCTAGATAGTTCCAGTACCTATAATTAAATGTCAAAAAATGGCCATACTTCGCGGTTTTCGATTCAATTGTCCAAAACTCATATTTTTCGCCTTTTTAAGCGCTATTACGTACTATTTTTTATTTTCCCAAAAAAAAAAATTGTTGGTACCTAAAACGTGAAAAAACCTGTTTCGCTACTCATTAACTTTTTTCCACCTGTTCCCCTGGACCGATTTTATCCAAAACACATTCATTGAATTACGATTTTTCTCTTAATTATAGCCTCAAAAAATCGCAGGGTACATTTATATCAACTTTTCCGCTATCCTTCTTGGACTAACAGTGGTAAAGACAAGTGCCTTAACTCCCCAAGAGGAGTTGTCCCACCACCAAAATGTGGATAAATCGGTTATGCGGGAACATAGGAAGGGAGCACGAGCAAGAAATTGAAATACCAACCGGTGTCAGCAGCTATACCAAGCTGCATTTAGAGGAAGTAGGTCAACAATGGACCAACTATTTTCAGTAAGGTAAAATGCTGGGAATACAATATTGACGTGTATCAACCCCTCAGCGACTTCAAACAAGCATCAAAGCATCGACAGAGAAAAAATGAACACGACAATGCTAGACCTAAACATCCCCTAAAAATAATGAAGTTAACGAAAATGACAATGGAAACACAAGGTGTCAGAAGAGCTGATGGAGTCCTTCGCAGTCAAGCAACGCTTAAAGCAGAGTGATGGGTTTGCACCCATGCTATTAAATCTTTGCCTTGAAGGAGTATTTCGCAAACTAAACATTGGCCGGAACGCAACCCTCCTTAACGAATCAAAATAGGTGGCACGATATGCCCGTATCTAACGCCCGCCACACATGCTCACATTCGCATTGGTCGACACGAGCCACGTGCGAGTACCGACTTCCTCATTTGCTCTCACGTGTCGACGCAGGCGCGTACATGAGCGTGTGGCACGTGTCGGCTAAGTGACCGAGACACTAATTTTGAGTGGCAGTGGCGCGAGTGTTTGCAATGATGGAGGAAAATTAAAGGATTCTATTTGGAAACGAATCGCAGAGGCGCTAAATTTCAAGGATGGTAAGTTAATTAATAATTAACTTGAATTAGTAAAGGTACCTACTTACTCGTAGGTAAAAACCTAAAAATGCTGTGTAGGTACTTATAAAATTCTAGCATTTATTTAATACTTGTATGTAGGTACCTAAAATAATATGTAGGAAAAATGATTATGTGATGCGAATTTACATGTTGCCGAGAGACATTAAAAAATAGAAGCACTGTATGAAAGTTTCTCGCAAATATCTTGTTATCCATTGATATATTAATTGTCGAATGATACTAGTAACTTTTCAATACGCGTCCCGCGTCCCTCTACGGAGTTAAAATAATCCGTAAATTGGTCTCTTTTCGAAATGCGTAAATTGGCCCTTTTCGAAATGCGTCCTCTCGATCGAGGCAAAGGCACTAATTGTTGAATATTTGGTAAAATTTTTTGACCTGTAGTTTTTGTGCGTAGATAGTTATGTCCATCTTGAATACCACTGACTGATATACGACTCGTGTTAGCAAATACGGACACACTCGTGTCCACCAATGTCAGTGCCACATTGACGCAGTGTCGTGAACGAGTGCGAGTGTGGGCATGTGCGGCGGGCGTAAGTGTGCGTTTATAAAATACAAGATTTCGAATTTGGCCGCTGTTTGAAGAACATACTCGTCTGGGTTTTTCCTTCAAACATCTTAAATGTGTGTGTGATTTTTTTATGTGTGCCATGTAAAGCATATGAAAGTTCCCTTGTTGATGGCCAACAAATTTCAAAGCACAAATGTGTGCTTTGTTTGTCGAAAATTTGTTTGCTGTGGATGGGGGCGTAATGAACACAACGCATTTAGAATACTATAATCACATCACGATTAATTGTATGACTTATACAAATCGTGTAATTATCAACACATGCCAACTGCGTCTACGTTGTGCCGGTCATGTTCAAAGAAGGATATCGAAAAAAGCCCTGTTTCTACTACCAGACAGGAAAAGGCTAGTTGACAAACCACGATGAAGGTAGGAAAACAGTGTTAAAGGGCCATCTATAATGGTAAGGTGACCAACTATTTTTTATACAAAAGGAGTACGAATGGAGTTTCGTTGGATATAGTGATTGGGGTCATGAAAAAAACTGAGTTCACGATTATACATTTTTCAAATAATATAAAAATTAATAGTAATTCTAAAATTTTCAATATAATTTCTAATTCTAAAAATCATATTTTTATGTTACATGAATTTTCCTGAATTTTCTTCCAATAGCGCGCCTAAACGTCAGAACAACTTGCATCACCCACGTTGAATTTCACCGTTACAACTGCAGCTGGTGTACTTACGGATAGTTGCGATTTTTCACTACTCCAGTAATCATTACTAAGGGAAAATACCCAATCTGCAGCCGGGACAACATAGTGCACGTTCAATCAATAATTTTAAATTTTCGTGGAGCATAATTCTAGTTTGAAATGCGAAAATATTTTTAGTTTTATGTGTACACCTTTTCGGTTATATCCACCAAAAATGGTATTATCTGTCTGATAACGCTCAAATTTTTGAATTCACAGCATTTTCTGATATAACACGAAGCGAAGAAGATAAAAACTCCGATATTTCTCCTTCAACAGACTGCAAATTTAATATCGAAGTATCTTACTAAAATTGGGTATAATTTTATTTCGTGGTTCGACGCATCTTATAGAATAGATATAAATTATACGAATCCCAAATCTTCTAATAGTACCTATTTTCTTGCAATATTCATTAAAAACTCCAGTTACTATTGCCTTGCATTTAGTTCTTGTATAAGAAAATTTTGCATCATAAATTTTTTTTAATCATTTCGATGTAATGATCTTCCTAAAAGGTTTAGGCGAATTGCTTAAACATGGTCAGAGTCAAGCACACACGGTATCAAAGCCAATTAAACGCATACGAAAGTAAAAGGCTGGTCGTGCACTGGAAGCGGCTCTGATATACGCGGCTACACGCGACAGGGGTCGTCCACTGCAACCTTTTCGTGTTGCTCAACTTGAAGTTAACTTTGAAGTAATAATGTTGTGATGGAAGAAGAGGATATATATTTTTTTTTGAAAATTCTACGTTGATGAGACGTTGGATTAATAAAAAAAGACGAGGATGTTGGGTTAACCTTATTTTGGAAAAGAGGATATGTCTGGGGGAGTTCCATCATCGCGAATTACAGGGAAATCCGCTTAAATTCTTCGATTATTATCGTATGAGCCCCAATACATTCCAATATAATTTGGATGCCATAGCCCCAATTATCAGCGATTCTAACTTAAGACAGACTATTCCTCCTGCAAAACCTTTTTACTTACCATCACCTCCCACTTCAACCGCAACTTTTCCCCACAGATTTCTCTGTATATTGCGGGAGTGATACTTTTTATTCTTCATATCCCACAAAGGGGAATATAACCGCACGATATTAATACATTTTTCTGTTTCTTCAGCATTCATTTTGCTACACCATTAAAATCACAATGAGATGACGAGAGAAAACCCTTTCTGATTCGTGCGACAACGCGCGACCGTTCCAATCAAATTGGATTCGCGCAGCACTCACGAATATGCTTGTAGCCGCCCGCTCAAAGTCGCCTGCAGTGGACGATGTTTAATGAAATTATTTATGTTGGATCTGTCGCGCATAGCCGCCTGTAGACGCTCCTGTAGCGAACACGCGTAGCCGCTCGAATACACTTCCAGTGGACGACCAGCCGAAAAGGTTGCATAAAATAAGCGTTATAGCTTTTATATTTTTAGGAGTACAAAGAAGTGCAAAAGATTGCAAAGGAGTATTTTTGGAGTACAGGTTTTAAAAGGAGTACTGGAGTATAAAATCCCTAAAGGAGCACGATTGATCACTTTGCAAGTAAGAAACGCACGTCGTCTGCGCGCTCTCATCGAAATTAATGTGTTCGGCCATATTGGACGTCGTCCGTCGGTCATATTTTGTTTTGGTAAGTTTCGTTAAACGTACAATTTTTTTTTGTTGTTTTGTAGGTTTTAAAGAAGAAAGAGTATGGAATATGTTTTGCTTCAAATTTATGGGAGCGATTTTGACGAGAAATTTATTATAATTGAACATAAACACGATTTTATATATTTTAATATATAAAGACTAGTGCATTAAAGTCGGCCCTTAAGGTCGATGCAGGAAAATTGCTCAATACAAGAAACTGGAGGGAAGCTTCGGAGCAGGCAACAAGGTATGGTTATAGAATTCCTTTAAGACAAACGTGAGACCGCACGATCATAACTCAAATAAACAGGGTCCTTTTATCGCTTCAAAAAAAATCCAACCAACAAGTTGGTATATGTGAATAAATTTAGGAATCCGGTCTCGGAAAGAATAATTTTAAGATAGGTCAGTTTTGGAGGAAAGCAAATATAACCAAACGTCAAAAGGCTACAGCAGTTTCTAAATGAAATTAGTTGTTTTTTAAAAAAGGCTAAAAAAGCTTTAAAATTTTTTCAAAAGTCAAAAAATCTCGTAGTTCATCACACAAAATTGAGAGAAACATAAATCTGAATACCCAATATTAAAATATTAAATAAAAAAATGACACAAATTATATCTCACCTGCATTTGAATTACCTGAAAATTGATAGTAGCCGTTACAACTCTCATACACCCAGCGTAGTTTCTTAGTACGCTATCAGTTTCAATGCAAATACTTCGCCATTCAAATAATTGCTCAAGCTTAACTAGACATGGTTCGCATATCTTTTTTGGTAAATAATCGTCTTTAGAAATCTGTAATATTGCAGATTATATATTGCATATGAAACTATATAGAAATGTTATCTTACATTAGTAGGTAAACACGACCTGATTTTATATAATAAATTCCTTTGTTCTGCCTCCTTATCGAACAAGTGAATTTTGGCGGGACCGCTCTTAATCGAACAAAATCGGCAAAGATCAGTGAACGTTGTGAAATTTAGTTCATCATTCCTTTGATCTGTTGAATTTGTCAACATTCCTTCTGTCATTTTTGCTTTAAGTTAAAATTTAACTGGATTAAACACTATCCGTCCGCCACCACTATTTTTTTCGATGTATAATTGTTGATTAATATCAAGTTTTTGATTTCATTTCAACAATACTATATAATCACAATCATTACAAAGATTATCATTTGTCTATAACGATAATTGTTCATGCACAAGAATTAGGCTCGACAAAATTACATTGTATTAGTCCCATTAAAACTGACTAAACATTCCGCCCACCCACTGGCCTTGGGTAAAAATCGATAGTGCACTATCAATTTTGACGTTCTCAAAAGCACCTGAATCACTTTTATGTTAGAATTTCCATCTTTAACCACAGTAAATTAATCTGGAATCCTCTTAAACGGTTTGTTTGCTTCCGCACTTTCTTGAGGATTCACATGATGTTTTGATCATATCTCATTAGCGCACTTGTTTACATCATCAAAACATTTTCACACCACCACTTTTCTTGTGGAAGTCAGTCACATATCACGTAACAGCCTACTGCCACAAATCCTGGAATGCAACCAAACTTTTATTTTTAATTAACGTCAACAGGAATTGCACAATTGTCCTCTGAGGAATACCGATTCGAATGCAGAAGGAAACGTTGACGATAAAACACAGATTTATTTATCACAGAAGTATGTAAAGACTTGAATTTAATCAACAAACGTAATAATTCTGAAGTGACATGTCAACCCGAAGCCCATTAAAATTTACGGACCTGCGCCCTCATATGAAGGTATTTTTACCGTTTGTTTTTGGTGTAAAAATTGGCTAAATCGGTTCAAATTGGGGATGCACCTGGAGGTGATAAGATGGGAAAGAGCCAGTTGAGAAGAGGGTGGTGCATTCTGTTTACCTACGTAATGCACGTTGCAATCAGAGTAGGCGAATCGTGAATTGTGGTTTGACTGATGGTGATGTTTATGTTGTGCGCGTATTTGAAACAGCAATGCACAGAAATCAATGAAACACTTGTGGAGGTATTTCGGTTTAAATTAGATAACATATATTTAATTGTATGTTTGTGTTGTGCTAGGGATGATGTGCTGTTTTGTATGAGCTAGCAGATTAAAGAAGACATTTTATTGATAACAGCATCGATGACTATAAAAACATACTCGTAGCTCCAGTAACATCGTTGTTTGTCTAGATAGAGATTAAACTTTAATTTATAATTAATAATATAACTTAAGTATTTTTCGCGAATAAAGTTTCATAAGAGTCAGAAATGGATATAGCGGCAACACGAATTAACTAATAAACAAATATTCCGTGTTCGACGCGAACGTGATTACAACCTTGAAGATGTAATCACTACTGTAGGTTATCATAACTACTTTTTACATTACAACATACATTACTTTTCTGCATAGTTGTCATAGGGCCGTAGCTATAAAGACTACCTTCGCTTACCAAAGTAATCAATGAGTTCATTGAAGATAGTAATCAACGAGTTCATAAACTATTGGTAGTTAATGATTTTATTAGGAAGACGATGCAATAAGTAATATTAGATTTGCTTGTTATATGGAGTTGAAAATGGTCATATTTATTAAAGCTTATGAAATAATGAATGTCACCTGTTTATCACTTCACTGCTAAAATGAAAATTAGAGCGTATATACCACACACTCTCCAGTGGCATCGATGATGCATTTTATTTCATTTTTCAGGAAATGCTTAGTCTTAAGAGAAAAATCTCAATCGCTTACTTTATACATTACCAGGTAGATTACTTTTTCATCATTTACATCTATCATATAATCAATGAAAATCTCATTGATTTGATAATTTTCTACTGGGATAGCTTGATATATATACATACATCAAGCAGTGCAGATATTTCTTGGAGGGCATGGATTTCAAAGTACATATATACGCACCCTAAACCCCTCACAACAGCTATTGCCTCAAATCATCTCGGAAAGCCAGTTCATCTCAGAATTTATGTTTATGTTTTAGATATACGTCAAAGTTACCAAAATGTAGTTTCCATTAGAAAGAAATCCTTTTTTTTATTGGTATCAAAAAGGTAGGAAATAAACAATAAAAAACAAATTGGAAAAACCTTGCTGATCAATTCTGAACCGATTGCTTAGAGAACTTCAGGATAAACTATGTTCAATATTATTTCAATTGGGGCTAAGATGTGAAGATTTTCAGATTCTTCAACTCTTGAACAACCTACATACAACTGACCGGGAAATGAAAGTTGTGATCATAGATTCATTATTTGCTACCTTAAAAAGCCCCACATATACCGATTTTCATTGGAATCGGTACACAATTGTCAAATTCCTCGGCCATATTGGCGCAACCATTTTACATTTACAAGTTTTGACCACAAATTCGTTATTCACGACCTTAAAAACCCCTAGCTACCCACTTTCATTCAAATCGGAGCACAGTTTAACCATATTTGGGCGGCCATTTTTAATTTCGGTCATATTTCAGCGACCATTTTGAATTTCATTTTGAAAGTAAACAATAAAATTCTTTGATTCTTCATTTAAGTCATGGTATATTTCTTTTTTCGATATAAACAATAGTTTTTGAGCTGCAACTCAAAACTGTATGCCATCATCTCGTTATCATCGGTTTTTTGTCATGGCAGCAAACTTACAGACGCATTCACGTCAAAATCGCTTTGCTGACCTTTGACCCCGCGTCAAATTGTTACCGGGTCTTAAATCTCTCGGGACTTTTGACATTTTCTTTAATAACATCAAGGTACATACCCAAATGTAGCTTTCCCGGAATATTTTCGAAGAATAAATGTTAATTTCCCTGGACTACACAGCATTTTATTACAACACTCCATTTCAGTGCATTTGAAATATAGTAAATTCTGGCAAATATTTAAATATTACAAGATAGACAGCTTTGAATAAGTGTCATTTGCAATTTTTTGGTTTATATTTTCAAACTTAAAAATATTTGTTAAAAAAATGGCTGTAACCAAAGCGATGTTAAGATCAATGGAAATGAGTGATACATTAGAATATACACTAGCCATTCTTAAGCCAGAAGTAATGGATAAAAGATGTGAAATTTTAAGAACATTTATCAAATGTGGATTTCACATTATTGCCAATAATAAGTTTCAACTCTCACCAGAACAAGCAGCTGATTTTTATCGTGACAAGGAAAAAACCCGCGGTTACATGTTTATGGTGTTAAATTTATCAAACGGCCCTATTGAGGTTCTTATTCTAGCGAAAGAAAACGCTATTTGTGAATTACAAACACTTCTTGGCCCGGAAAGGTATGTAAATAACCTATCCCTTAAATAAGTCCTTTACGCATGCATGCCACATAGACCCAGCATAGCCAGACAAGTCAACTGCAGGACATTAAGGGCAATTTACGGAGATGAAATTGATGAATACCGCAACGCTTTTCACGGCAGCGCATGCCCAAAAACGGCCGAGCGTGAAATTCATTTCTTTTATCCAAATTGTATGGTATTCATTTGGATTTATTTATTTTAAGTTTTCTTAAATATGTATTTTAGTTGTTTTTGATCCAATTGCCAAACAGGAACCACAGAAACTTTGTTGCCAAAGAATTCTCATAACAAATTTAATGAGTGGACTGACGAAAACTATAAATTATGGAACGGAAGATCCTTTAGAATATCTTGGACAATGGTTAAAGCAAAACAACCCAGGAAAACCAACCATTGCGGATGGCCCAGTTCAGGAGATTACATACAAGCCCGAACAAGAAGATGACGAAGAAAGAGCTCCGTGTGAATTACCTTCTGAAGAGTTGCCATGCAAGAAGGAAGAATCAAAATCAACCATTTTCAGTTTTGCTTTACCCAAAAAGGTTCGTGACGAATCTACCTCATCTACAAACTCAACAAAGAGTCTTATTAAAGCCATGTGTTGTTGTGACATAAAAGTATATCCTGGAAAATCACTTACTTGTCCAATTTGTCACAAACTTGTCACCTATACGGTTCCCATGAAAGATGTATGTTCAAACGATAGCAGCACTTCAAATATGGAAGATGGCGGAAAACGTTCAGCGAGAACAGGAACAACTACGCTGTCAGGTGGAAAAGCTGACGCTGGAGGATCTGAAGAAGCTAGTAACTCATACCATCCGAGTGAATGCAGTACGGATATACAGGATGTGGCGGATGCAATCAAAAAAGTTTTTGGACCTTCAGAATGCCAGAAAAAGTCACTTCATGCAAGACATTAGTTATTTTATAGAGAGCAGGTGACAATTAATTTGGAAGAAAATGCTTTTAATTTTAGCAATAAAAACAATTTATGTTTATTTGTTGAATAAAATAAAAGCACTAGAAATATTTCTCCTAAAACATTAAACAGATTGTTACGTTTTTTGCTGCCTAACGGATTCGTAGGATTAATTAAGGAATGCACCTTTAAATCTTCAGCCAAACTTATTTATTAAAAACTAAAACACAATTCAATAACAGACACAATTAAAGAACAACTAAAACACAGTTCTTAAAGTTCACTATTTATCACTATCAATTTAATATCTCACACTAAATTCAATTTATCGCTTTTTTTTAATTCATTATTGAAACCACTTTCGCTTTAGAAATTACGGTGGCTCAAGCGGTCGATGGTGGAGCAAGTGGCGTCGTCATTGATTAGTTTGAGGGCCCTTTTTTGTACTTGATCTAACCACGCCAAGGTGGTTTTCGAAGCATAAATTTGGCATTTGGCAATACGATATCGACAACGTTATCGTCTCTTTGCGTGTCGATAAAGACGTTTATTAAAAGGCTCATTTATGCATACAAAAAACTTTTGACAGTTCCTATTTTAAATAAATATACGTGGTTAGCTGCGCTTGGAGTAATATCATACAATTTGATTGTTTTTTATGGCAACACTTATTTGTCGATTTGGTCGCAATGCAAAATATAAAACCTAGAGAAAGGCGACAAGCTTTTTTGTCGAGTCGATGAATCGAAACCAAATATGGCCCCAGATTGGGGAATAGGGCCAGTATTTCATATTGGTTACTGCCGGCAGGAATAATGTCACGGCCAGTGGATTTATTGACGAAGGTCTTTGGCCCTTCGCACATTTGTCCATCATTTCAAACCGGTTTTATTATGAGTTCAATAATACATTCTGAACTCACTTTTCTCCATAATTTTCGTGTAACGATTGTAATGCCTATGTGGTAGTGCTGGGTGCAAGCAAATTTTCGTATACCGCCGAGAACGAAAATATGCTTGTGTTGTGATGGACGGTGAAACCAGAAAATGTTTGGGTGAACAAATGATGGAAAATTATGGAAGAAAAACTGTCTTTCCTGCGACCCCTTGCCTTTAAATCGGCTTTTGTTTTGATGTTATGAAGAAGTGTACGGAAGGCCATTAAGACAGTTAGGGGGCATCCATAAATTACGTGAGGTGATTTTGGCGATTTTTCGACCCGCCCCCCTCCCCCCTTGGTGAGATGTCGTGAGATTTGGCTCGACCCCTCCCCCCCTCAATACCACGTGAGATTTTTAAAATTTTAAAAAATTTGTAGGATTTACACTATTCTGCGTATTTTTAGTGTAAATACCTTAATCTGTGCTTGATTGCGTTGGATTTATTTAAAAAAACATAATTTGTGTTGAAGAACAGTACCACAAAATCATAACAGCACCAACTCGGCATGCACCCAATATAAACTACAATACCTGTGGATTACCATTTAGCAGGTGATTCTGCCTATCCTTTGGAAACCAACCTCATAGTGCCTTACAGGGATAATGATTTCTTAACAAGAGGACAGAAAAATTTCAATTCTAGTTTGAGTTCAACTCGTGTATTTGTAGAGCAAGCATATGGAATATAAAAAAAAATTTAGAATTTTACAATATATTGACATACTAAGGTTGACTTTGGCATCCACTGATTCGTTTTTAGAGAGTAACCATTTGACTGTTTGAATAGTAATGGTAGAGCCATTTATGACTCTGGAGATATACAAACTTCGGAGCATTCTTCTATAGAAGTCATCTTTGGTTAAAAAACCTGTGACTGAATAACCTAGGCGGGTTATCCTGGAATGCGATTCGAAAGTCATGAAATTCGGAAATAAGATAATGGTATCCTCCTCCAATGCGAATTCGAATTAAATTTGTCCGCCTGTTATCGGATTTCAGTCTGCGAGTAAAGCCATTGCCGCATGCGCTGCATTTATTTGTTTGTTTTAAAATATTCTAAAATCTCTTTAAATATTCTTGAAACAATTTATTGTTCGCATCAAAATGTCCAATTAAGTTAATAAATGAAGTAGGTTGGCTGAAAATAATTTCTTTCGAAGATTTATCAGGCATCGCTACAAGCTGCCGTTTGCTTCCTACTTTCGTATCGCCTTAGAAAAGCGGAGTCTGAAGTCACAGCCAGCTTCTCAAATTGACGTTTGAGCCGCCTGTACATCAGGATACAGATTCAAAAAGTGTGGTTCTGTTAGACTTCCATTCTTCACAACTCTCGATAATGATAACAAAAGCTTTTCAAAATTCATCTTGGCCTCTAGTAGGTATGTCAGAGCAGATGGTCGTCGATTCAAAATTCGAGTCCTGTAAGATGCTTAGATAACTAATTATGTCGTCTGGTGCAAATGTCTGTTTTTGTAGTGACAATGCACCGCAGATAGCATGTGTTCTGACTGATGTGAAAAGAGCCGATTCTTAATATAATCTCTATGATTGCAGTAGGATTGGGTACATTATGCACTTGAGATACTTAGGAGGGCATAAGGATCCAGGTTTTTCAATTGGGCTTCTAGGCCTTTTTGTTTTGTTTAAGCTTAGTCCTCCACACTAGTTCATCGTAGGGTCGCAATCTGTCCAAAAATTGTCGTATAAGTCAATACATACATTACTTTCGCAGTTTTTCCCAGACCATTGTATAAAATGATAAGAATTTTTCATCACGTCATACACTCTTCATTCCCAGATATTTAAATTATTTTCTTTACTTTTTTTTGGATGTTCCAGTTGGATGGTATTTAAAACAGTGAACAAATACAGTGTAAACGGCTGTGCAAAATTTTTATACCCAATTGCTATTGAGTCGAAATATAGTAATAGTATCACGTATACTTTTTATGTAATGGATTCATTATTCCTTCTCCATTTCCAATATGTATTGATAAAACCTTTCACCATGTTCATCTGATACTGCACCAAGATTTTCGTGAATGAAATCTAAGTGCGGTTCAAAAAGACGATTTTAAAGATTATCTCATTTACAGATATTGTACAGAGGAAAATACTTCGGAGGATTGTTGGCCCCTTATGTGAGGAAGGGCGATTCCGGAGACTCTACAATGACGAGATCTACGAGCGCTATCGCGTCATAGATGTTCTGAAGAAAATAAAGCTTGGTATACCCTCGATGGGCAGGACATCTAGCTCGTATGAGTGAAGATGAACTTGCTCGGAAAGTTCTCTGCGGTAAGACTTATGGGGTGCGACAGCGAGGTAGACCCAACCTCCGCTGGAAGGATGGCGTAGACCAGGACGCTCAGAGCATAGGGATGCCAAACTGGATGACATCGGCTCAGAATCGGGACTGGTGGAGAGAACAGTTGCGAGAGGCCAGGACCGGATCCCGGTTGTAGAGCCGTTAAAGAAGAAGAAGTACTTAAAATTGAAAAAAACAAAAAGATATTAAGAAATATTGCAAAAAAAAATACAGAAAAATCGAAAAATACCAATTTTGAGGGCTAAAACCCCCTAAAAAGTGGGCTTCTCGGAGTAGAAAATCGGTAGACTTTATAACCCCTTATTAATAAGTCTAAAAAGAAGCTTTCTGCCAATTTTCAGCCTGTACCTAATTATTTCCGCTATATCGCTTTTTTCGGCTTAATTTACCTGTACTATTAATATAACCAAGTTTTCTCGCGATTTTACACTGTTTCTTGCGGAAACTCCCCCAACCCCTAAATACCTCACGTAATTTATGGACGCCCCCTTATATATCTCGCGAGTCCTGAAAAAATCGCCGTCCAGTGGTTGATATACTTGGGGACGGAAGGTGGCATAGCAGTTTCTAGTGAAGAAGAATTCGAAGCAAACAAAGATGCTAATAAATCGGCCTTGGATTTGCTTCCAGGTATCGCCTCCACAAAAATGATTCCTAAACTTGATTTTTCCACAAAGAAAATTGCGCAATACAGAGAATATCCATTTTCGAAAGAATACGATAAATTAGCAACTATGCCCCTAAATGGGTGGCCTCGAATTGCACAGATAACTTTATTGAGATTTATGATCCCCCGGGTGACAAGGGTCCTGTGCAGTCTACCTGATTCCGAGCTAGCGCATGCGTTGTCGTAAAACCTGTTGCACCTACACAGAACAACGCAAAATGTGCCCGGTAGAATTGAAATTTTTAACACATGTGCAGGAGAACTTAGAATGGCGCGTAGAACAAAAATGTTTTGAGTATGCGCAGAGTAACTTGCACAGTATTTTAGAGCAAATTTTAACTTGTTTATACAAGATATCTATTTGTATTACTATATTATTTTGATCTCGATTTTTTCCAAAGACATCCAGAAGGATTTCATTTTGTGATAATTTTCGAACACATCTGGTAAAAAGAAATACTTATGGCAGACGGGAGGGCTTTTGTCAAGAAACGGATTAAACTACTAACATTAATTACAGCATGCTTACAATATTACATTACATTGGGTATTCATGATCTGTGTTATTTGTGTTAAATCGAGAAAAAAGTTTAACAAATCGAGAAACTTTCCTTAGTAAATGACATTTGTTTCGATTTTAACAAATAACATCTGAAAAGGGTTGTTGATTCAACAACTCGAGATCGAGATTGAAAATCGCACGTAATTTTTTTCCTTTTACTGTCAACAGCTGTTTAGAATTTATTTTGATTGATAGATGTATTTGAAAGGTGCAAATTAATATAAAAAATACACTTTAACATGGAAATTTCAAGGGGTCCGCTCACGATCTTGTCTATTTCGAAGATTACATTTTACGATTTCTCGACGTTTAACACAGATCATGAATACCCCTAATATTAAGTTTTCTTAGCTTTATAAAAATTTGAAATTAATTTAATAAATTCCATGCGATGCATTTCATTACTTTAGAAATAATTTATACTATCAGCGTCGAAAAGAGCATCTTCGGTTACCCGAAAATATTGACGAATCAATTGACTATTACTGAGTTGCCATGCAGAGTTTGCCCTGAGTGTACTCAGATTAAGCGCCCCTGGAAACGCGGGTTGAGTAAAATTTCGTTAAATCCAAGAAAACTCAACGAAGCCGTTCCGGTTAAAGCCTGAACTATAATAGACGTAGTTTGACGTACGTTTTTAACGAACATACAAGCACGTATCTCTCACCGTAGACCTTGACGTACAATCGGCTATAATAATGGGGCCTATTCGGCGAAAGTCTTCTATTCTTCTATTAAACCTTCTATAAAAAAATAGAAGATTGAGAAAATAGAAGATACATGGCACCCGTCAATTGCACCGATAACGTTTCTCATTCCAAACTTTCTCAAAAATCTGTAATAGCGAGTTTTTATTAATGTATATCAAAATGTACATATTTTCATGTGCACAAACAAACTTTTCTTTAACATTTGCGACTTCCAAAATATCTTTCGGGAATTTTACTGTGTCCTTTAATAAATGCAAATTTATTAATGTAGTGATTTCCAATAACACTCGAGAAACTGAAGGTTTAGAAAGGCCTAAAAGATGATTGCTTCCAACTGATGCTTAGTATGATCCATTTCCATAGAAGTGTAATGCTGCTAAAATCTAAAAACACATTCAATTAAAATATTGAAATCATACAGATTTTATATCACAAGCTTTAATACTAACTAACTAATTGCTCCTTTAATCCCTCATGGGATATAGGGCGGAAACAGTTGCCCTCCAGCGGACTCTGTTTTGCGCGACAGCTCTCAGCTCTGACCAAGATCTCCCGGTTGTTGCGGCCTCTGCTAATAGGGTTCTCCTCCACGTTGTTCTAGGTCTTCCGACTCGACGGGTTCCTTGCGGATTCCAGTCGAGGGCCTGTTTGGCTAGATTCTCGTTTTCGCGTTGCAATGTGTGGCCAATCCAATTCCATTTCCTTCGCCTGATTTGGTTCTCTATCCTTTCTTGGCCGGCACGGCGCCATAGTTCTTCATTTGAAATTCTATCTAGCCAGCGGATTTTTAGGATACGACGTAGGCATCTGTTGATGAAAACTTGTAGGCGCCCTGTGATGAATTGGGTGACTTTCCATGATTCGCAACCGTACAAAAGAACTGCCTTAACGTTGGAGTTGAACAGCCGCAATTTGGTGTTAATTGAGATCTCCGTCGATCTCCATATGTGAAACAAGCATGCATATGCGCTTCGTGCTTTATTTATTCTGGAACTGACGTCTTCTTCTGTACCGCCGTTTTCGGTAATAATACTACCGAGGTAACAGAATTTATCTACCAGTTCCACGTCGCGGTTATTTAGCGCTGTTCGTTCAAGGGTGTTTGCATTTATCCGCATTTCTTTGGTTTTAGTCGGATTTAACCATAAGGTCGCCGAGCTACTTTCTGTTGCCAAATTGTTTAACATGTTTTTGAGGTCCTGGTGTCTGTGGGCACCAGACAGATATCATCCGCGTAGTCGAGATCCTTAAGGCGGTCTAGCAATCCCCATTGTATGCCACCTGTTCTAGTATCTAGAGCGCTGACAAGGATGTCGTTTATTACTATAAGAAATAGTAATGGCGAAAGTAGGCATCCTTGCCGTACTCCTGAGCTCACTTCAAAGCTGTCGGATAGTTTTCCATTGTGAAGAACTCTGCATTTGGAATTGTTGTATAGAGCTTTTATCAATTCTATTATTTTATCCGGCAGTCCACGTTGCCGTAGAGCTCGCCATATAGAGCTCCTATTAACCGAGTCGAACGCTTTCTCATAGTCTACGAAAGCAAGGTAAAGGGGGGAACGGAATTCAATAGACTGCTCCACTATGATTCTCAAGGTGTTAATGTGGTCTATGCAGGAGCGGCCTTTTCTGAATCCAACCTGCTGTCTTCTAAGCGTTCGATCTACGGCCTCCCTTATCCTTGATAGTAATATGTGGGACAAGATTTTTCCCACAGTAGATAATAGACAGATGCCTCTCCAGTTGTCACATATTGTTAGGTCCCCCTTTTTTGGTATTTTGACTATGATACCTTCCGCCCAATCCTCCGGAAAGGTACAGGTGTTCCATGCTATTTCCAGGATTGGCTGTAGCGCATCTGCTATGAGGCTTGAGTCGGCTTTCAACAATTCTGGCGGAATGCCATCTTTTCCAGCTGCTTTACCATTGGCCATTGCATGAATTGCGGTTACTATTTCAGTCTTGGATGGGCCACGAGTGGTGATTCTTATTGGCTGTGCATTGTTGTTGTTTTCCTGAGGTTCCTGTGTAAATGAACCATTCAGGGCGGCGAAGAAGTAATCTCTCCATCTTTGGAGTTGCTCCTCGTCGCTGCACAGCAGCCTTCCATCCGCACTCTTTACGGCATGCTTTTTAGTAGAGTGCTTTCCCGAGAGCTGTTTAGTGATTTGGTACAGCACTTTACTGTTGCCTGTGTTTGCCGCGTTTTCCGCTTTCTCTGCGAGCTCATTTATCTGCCGCCTTTTATCACGCCGGACACTTCTCTTTACCTCCCGGTGCAATTGGGAGTATTCCCGTTCAAGTTGTCGTTTTTCCGGGTCGCTTGTAGAGTTCACGTTATTTTTGAGGGCCCTTCTGCGTTCAATTTTTTGCCAGGTTGTGTCCGAGATCCAGTGTTGCTGGCTTCTTTGGACATAACCAATGCTTGTTTCCGCTGCTGTTATTATAGCGTCCTTTGTTGTGCTCCACAGCTCTTCAATATTTGTGTCGTCAGAAACGGTTTGCTGGTTTAAGATTTCTTGCAGTTTGCCAGCAAATTCTCGCTTTTTGGTGCTCTCACGCAGAAGGTCTACGTTAAACCGTCTACGGTTTATGGCATCGCGTTGGACGTTTCTGATTGCAGCGATTTTTAGGCGGATAGTTGCTACTACCAAATGGTGGTCACTTCCAGTGTCTGCTCCCCTAATGCTCCTGACATCCTCCAGAATAGTTCGCCATCTGCGACTTACGGCCACGTGATCTATCTGATTTCTCGTTCTACCATCGGGCGATACCCAGGTATCCTTGTGTATCTTCTTGTGACAAAAGTAAGTTCCACCTACCATGAGTTGATGGGAACTACAAAAGTCAACGAAAAGTTCACCATTGTGATTGGTATCTTGGCTTAGGCGTTGATTTCCAAATGTGTTTTCAAGGCCGGTGTTGTTAGGGCCGATCTGTGCGTTTAAGTCACCCATCAAAAGAATGAGGTCTCCCCTTGGAATAGAGCGAAAAACCTCATTCAGTCGCATGTAGAACTCGTCTTTGATGTCATCTTCTGCGTCTTCTGTCGGAGCGTAGCATTGGACTATCGTAGCTTAGCCTGGTACGTAGGCGCACGGTAATAATCCTCTCAGAAACTGGTGACCAGCTAATGAGGCTGGACCTGACTTCCTTGGTGAGTATTACCCCAACGCCATTCCTACGGTTTTCAGTTTCGTTTCTCCCAGAATATAAGAAGGACTCACCGTTTGGGCAGATATGTTCCCCCGCATCGGGCCATCTGGTCTCGCTGAGTCCCATGACCTTGATTTTATACCGGTTCATCTCGTTGAGGACTTCATCCAGCCGTCCATCAGCAAGCAGAGTTCTCACATTCCATGATCCGATTCGTGTCCTGTTTCGAAAAGCAAAGGTCGTCGTCGTGTTGTCCGTCCGGTTCCGAGGCAATGTTTGCCGATTCGTAGCAATTGTGTTTTATGGGAGCGGGTTGCTAACCCTCAGCCCAACCGACTTAAAACTCTGTTTTGTGGCGCAGAGAACTCGCCATTCGACCGTCTCCCGTTAGCTCCTTCCGAAGAAGTACCCCAGGGGGCACCACGGGGAGGTGGGATTAGGACAAGCTTTAATGTTAAATGGTATTTCAGATTGTTGAGCAAACAGTTGGAGCTTTGTTTTTAACATTCTTGCCGTGTCTTTTGACAATCGGAAGAGTTTTCTAAAGCGCTCGTCAGGTAATTCAAATGGATCGCTTATTAAACGTAGTTCCTTTAATATTTTTCGGTGTCTTTGTCTAAAATATAAATATGTAAGAAAATAAAATTACTTTAAATCCTAGTATACTTACATCGCACGTTTTTTTGCCCCGTTCGCAATATTCGAATGATGTCAAGTAATGAGCCTTCTATCACAGAAGAAATAATAGAAGAAAATATAGAAGATTTCGGCTCGTTGAATACCAAAATTCTTCTAACAAGCAGCTTCTATCAAACGTGAAAAAATTGTATGGGATAAATAGAAGATTTTTATAGAAGACTTTTTGCCGAATAGGCCCCAAATCGCAGTAAACATTGTTTGAATTTGAGCCTAAATACAACAAGTATGCTACGATTTTGACATTACAACGCCGTCAACTTGGATCCAGGTCCCATACGACGGCGTTATACTACGTTTAACGAAACATTAACGAAAAGGAGTACATGTGATGTACGTTTATTATAGTCAATCATTCATTTTCATCATAGAGCCCTGGGAACGCAGGGATTGACGTACGTTCTTTTACGTCTATTATAGTTCCGGCTTCGGGTTTTGCATATGTGTGTGTTTCAGTATCTTACTACACATATACTAAAGGCGACATAATGTAAAATGATTTATCTGTCAGTTCAACCGAAAACTGCCATAGAAACGGCATCGAGTGATCTATTTACTTGACGAAAACTCTACCCCGGCTCATGGAAAAACAGTATAGATTAGCAAAAGTAATTATAAAACTATATTCGGGGAAAATTTTCTATTTTTTTGTAATATACATTACAAAATTATAATATTTCCAACTTATTCTAGTCTCCAACTATTATTTAACAGCGATACTGCACATGTGTTATAAAATTCAATTCTACCGGGCACATTTTGCGTTGTCCTGTGTAGATTCAGGGGTCAAGAAGACTGCACAGGACCCTTGTCACCCGGGCGATCATAAATCTCAGGCCCCTGTGCTGAAAGTCGAGTCGTGTCGCATGAAAAGTCCTTTGAATTGAAGAAAGTGACATTTCAGTCGAATTACGAATTTCAGCACAGGCGTCATAAACTCAACTTAGACTTCCACCGTCTGGCCCCTGTGGAGAAAGTCGTAGTCCGACTGAAGCATCACTTTCTTCAACTCAAACGACTAGTCACGCTACACGACTCGACTTTCAGCACAGGGGCGTCAATAAAGTAATCTGTGCAATTCGTGCGCCACCCGCAAAGTACATACTGGGTGGTATTCTCGTTGGCGAGTGACCAGACTACGAGGGATGTGGTGGAATAAAACTGTCGATACCTCCAAAAGTATCGAAGAAAATTTCACTTCACACCCTACCTGGCGACAATTAGATTACGACGTTGGTCTTTCTAGTCGCCAGTCTCTTAGATTAACAATGAGAATACCAATTTAAGGTCGAAGTGACATCTGTCACGTCACTCGACAACGAGAATAAGTCTGACTAAAAAATACATTCGCCAAAAATTTTAACATATTTTCATCCTTTTCCATTGAAGTACTATGATCCATTTTCATTTCATTTCATTTCGGCTGAAACTTCGTGGAACGCTCAATTCAGGTGTAATAAAAAGCTTGGTCACGTCAGCTGGGGCACCGTTTGTGGGTGGGGCAACGGCAGCCCCCCAAACAAGTACAAAAAGGAATGGTTTCAGTGATTTCATTCCGGCTGAAAATTTGTCAAATAACAGTTGACGTGATACAAAAATGAATAAAAAATGTCAGCTGACTGAAACTTAGTGGAATACACATCAGCTGCTCATACAAACATAAAAAAAATTATTTTTAGTCATTTCATTTCGGTTGAAAAATCAAAATGGTGGCCAACACAAAATAGCGGTTTACCTTTTTCTTCACCACGCCCTCGGTATGGGTATCAAATGAAAATGTATGACGAGTATAGTACGGTTGATTGTAAGAGCTGTTTTAGACGGTGCGCTTCAGCGCATGTGCCTCACGAACGTTTGGTGATGAAGGGAGGAGTGGGAATGAAGAGAGGTACCACCCCACTTCTCTCTTTATCCACAAAGTTCGTGAGGCACATGCGCTGGAGCGCACCGTCTAAACCGGCTCTAAAGTTTTGTACATGATGCAAGTTACACTATCCATCATTTCGTTTATTACCCCCATACACAAACCGATTTTTTAGGCAAGGAGTCGCAGGGCAATATAAATGTCATGCGTCATAGATCTCCTCACTTTTGAGCCAGACAATTTGCCAGACTCACTCATCCATTACACTAACACAAATATAACATGGCACTCGGGGTCTACGAAAACTATGAGACATTCCCCCCTCTCATTCTCGTTTATTGTACGACTACAAAGGCATCACAATCGTTACACGAAAAAGAGGCAGAAAAATGAATGCTTAGTGTAATACCCGCATCATACACAAACCGTTTTGATGCGAGTATCGAGTGATGGATAGTGTCATTTGCACCCATATCGAACTGGAGAACTTCGGCCAGAAATCGAGGACTGGAGGAAAAGATTGGAGGAGGCCAAGGCTCGAGTTGGGCTGTAGCGCCATTGGAAGAAGAAGAAGGTCATAGGGTTACAAAAATACAGGGTAATATGTAAAACTCTAAAAAAAACTTGGCGTGGTTTTTGTAGGGGAAGGAGGAGTTTTGAGACTTGGTGCTCATGGAGACTTTTGATCTACATGTTGAGAACTATCAACCTGCAAAATTTCAAGAAAATTCACCGAAAAACATTTTCCCATACAAATGGTGCTGGGTCCTTTTCAGCCGGAATGAAATCAGTGAAATCATTATTTTTTATCGTGTTTGGGGCAGGTTACGAAAATCCTCACTCATGTGTGACTCATTCCTCACTCACGAGTGAGAGTTGTTTGCTATATAGTGCGCTCACTCGTGTGTGAGTAATTTGTTCAGGAATTCTGGGTATGAAAATCCTCACTATGTGCGACCGATTCAACTCACTCCTCACTCACGAGAGAGAGTTGTTTACTCGTGTCTGAGGAATTTTTTCAGAAATGTTCAAACTCCCCCATGAGTCTTTGTGACTTTGGTTTAGTTTCGTGCGGCATGATAGGTGGGGTTGTTTGGGAGGGGTTGTGCGAGCATTCTTTTGAAGTGTGCAAGTGGGGAAATGTTCTATGACAGTGACTTGCTGTACTGCCTAATAGTGGGCCTTATCATGTACCAAGTTTATAGCAGCAAAAATAAATTGATTTAACTTAAAGTTACGCCAAAATTTCGAGTTAACGTATAAACGGGTATTTAATACGCAATCGATTTCAACTTACATTCTTATAACTTTGGCTTAAGCCAAAAAATTTCGGTTTAAGCCATAATTCGAATTATTCCGTTTATACGACACAAAATTTTGGATGATCCATAATTCGAATTATTTTTGAAGTAGCTATAAAACTAGGCGAATGCAGCGACATGACAGTTTTCGACAAAACCTTGTCATGGTTGTCGCTGAAAATGTTTGAACATTTCTTAAAATTAAAAAAATTTCGCACGCAACTTTGTCTCTTAAAAAGCCAACTGTGATACGCATGAATGCGTTTTTCCCGACAAATGTCAGTTTTTTCGAGAACTATGATTCCGTTTTACAGTCTCCGCGCCATTTCTCACTTCAAGCGCCAACCATGATCAGGCCCAGTAAAAGATTACCTCCCGATACAAAAATTCTGCAATATTGGAAAGCCTATCACGATAATGACCTCAAAAAAGTAGCGCAGGTTGTACTTGCAGTTCCAGCAACGCAAGTCTCTGTTTAAAGAGCTTTTAGCGCTTCATTAGTTTTGACCAAATAAACTTTATAATATATATTTAAAACTTTTAATATTAAAGTATCCTTATTCAACTTCTTTTCTTTTTGGGTACCTAACGTGAGTGAGCGGTGAGTACACCCATTATACGCTCACTCACGCTCCTGTGCAAAATGCTAAAAATTGTGTCCTCACTCATGTGCAAGAGCAGTCTATGTACACAGCCTCACTCATGAGTGCGAGCAAGCCAAAGTTAAAACCTTTTCTACACTCATGAGTGAGTGATTTTATAATGAGGCCCCAGCTGACGTTCACGATGCTTTATAGTACACCTGAATTGAGCGTTCCACGGTTTCAGCCGAAATAAAATTGGTCGCCAAATCTGACTGAATCCGGACTAATAGCAGTAAGAAGTAATTACCAATCGTAGAAAAACATAATTTTTCGCGTGTTTACAATGTGTTAAAGTAAGATCCCAAAATGAGATCAATCAAAGCCATTTTTGATTTTATTATTCTAAAATTTTATTAAGGTTTATTTTGCCTTCTTAAAAAATATTTTTTACACAATAACAAGCGATTAACTAATTTATTTCTTAACTTTAAATCCTCAACGTTAATTCTACCAATCACTCCAAATTCACTCATGGATCACAATAAAATGAGGGAATTGTTCGTTAAGCTCAACTATAGTGAAATATAAAGATAGTTTTTAGACATACTTTTTTTACAGAATATAGTTCGTTATTTAAAAAAAAATTAAATAAAAAGTATAATTGTTGATGAAGATCACTTAATTCTCGGATTTAGTTTTCCCCCAGACTTTATCCACACAGTAGCTAGTTGTCTAAAATGAGAATAAAAAAATTAGTTATGTTTAAAAATAATACCATTTAAAGCTATATTTAAAAACTGATTAAATGTTATTTCTGCAGGAGGAGAACGATGTATTAGAATAATGCGGAAGAGATATCCTTCTGTAATTAATGAAATAATTGAAACTACAATGAAAAAGGATTTAATTTCCGTTTCGAAATCTTTTCTGATGCTGAAACATATGGAGAAGAAGTCAGATGTGTCGACCACTTACTAGTGTTTATGCTAGGATAGAACAATGCAAACCAGCAGAGCCAAATGGAGAACACATGTTTTCAAATGACAAATAGTTTAATGTTTAGTGTGCGCGACTCCAATAATTGGTCGTATTGCTTTTACAATTTGCATCTTTAAGCCTGGGACACATATCCGCACAGCATGACGCAGGGCGGACGACACACGGGGGTATACCAAATACCAATAGGGATGATAGAACTTTCGATATGGATTGCCGCCATGTTATAAATGACATTGACTTTTAATAAATATACCGAATGCTGGATGTCCGCGTGTGAATTTGGAGAATTGTTGGCCCGCAGTTTAAAGGATGTCAGAACTCTTGTTGGCTTGATTACAAACATTCAAATAAAATGTTAAAGTGGTATTTAGTTATTTAGTTTAGTTATGGTTTAGTGAATCCTTGATACCATTTATCAACGATGACAAGCAATTTAATTTTGCCCCATTCTCCAAAATTGTTATAAAATTTTAAAATCTAGTAGTTTCAAATGAAATCTTCTAGTTTGAAAACTGATCGAAAATAGCTTAATTTGGAATGGAACGGAGACTTATTATGACTAGAAACATTTTCCAGAGGTAAATATAAATTTTATAGAGTATTCTGTTGATAGCTAGAACAGTCGTATTGGACTATACAGAGAAGAACATAGTTGCAGTCAACTTCTTTTAATAATATACGTACTTTGCACTCAGCAGCGTTATCTTCATGACTACACCAATACGATGGACCCCAAGTACATTTGTTTGCACCTACAAGTTTATCTGTAGAACGTATTGTACGTCGGGCATCTGTAATATTGTCATCAAAAATCATTAAATTTATTTAGTGCTACAAAAACTACTAAGCAAATTTATTAGTTGAACGTGCTTATTCCCAAACCAATACAAAGAGCTGCTTTCATTTTACATAAAAGAGGCAGGAATGATTAATATATAAAAGCATGCTAAATGGTTTATACATATAAAGAGCTATGACAGAAACATTAGATTAAATTATATATAAAAATATTGCAATCGACAATAAATGTTTGATATATAGTTTGTATATTTGTTAAAAATTTTAAAGCAAAACTTTTTTATTTAGAAATTTGGAAACAAATAATCAGTTTACAAGAAAGTAGTTAAGAATTATTGTCGAATTCCATGAATATTATTCGACGATTTCAATTTTTTACACGAGCACCGCACAATACTTTTAACATATTTAAGAACTCTTCGTTTTGAGGGTTGAATTCAAATCCCATTCAAGCAGTCGGTGAAAGAAGTGGGAAGAAATATTTGACTATGTATTTGAATTGATTTAAAATTAAGTGTCTTTATTGATATTTGAGCCTTTTATGTTCTTGCATAAGATATATTTGGTGCAGAAGTTAAATCAGTTTCATAGTTTTCACGTTGATGTACTTACATACTTAAAGTGAAGATACACCAGTATTACAGTACAATCCAACATATCGTTTGGAAAGAAAATTTATCATAAATTTTAAAACCTAGCTTGAGCAATCTTCATCGGTACTCTACAGCCAAATTCGAGTATTGGCCTCAATCAGCTTCTTCAGTTTCATAAGTAGTTTTGCTGCACCCACTTTAATACTGCCTTCGCACCATGAACCGTGGCGTACCTACTGAGATTTTCCCAGCTTGATTCCGAGCTTTTTACGATATACTTAAATCATCGGGCGTAAACGTTGTAATTGACATGTGCTAGGAGTTTGTATAGGAGAAACAACTCGTGATACCTCTACCTATTGTTATTTTGGTTTTTCTGTGGCTGTCTGTGGATTTCATTACTAGCAACAGTGAAAAGAATACAGCTACTATTTCATTGTCTTCGGTAAATTTTGACCCCCAGGTAGTTTTTATGTAAAAAAATCAAGCTGGTTCCTGATCACGCATGTAGTTCAGGTCGTGGTACAATGTCTTGTAGTAAGCTTATTTGAATAATAGAAGAAAATATGATAGGTTGCGGGCGCCTGAGTAGATGCCGATGAACATTATATTTGAGCTCTAGGATATTATTAATACTGACTGCGGAAGATTAATCAACAATCGAGTTGTTCTATTTTCTATTAATAAACGAACTTCTAGACCGTAGTGTGCGCGAAAACAAAAACACTGCAGTGTGTGGAAGAGAACCGAAAGGCATCACGGTTAGCACGGTTTTGCACTTTGTGCAGCCATACCAAAGTGGTTGTATCCGATGCGTGGCCGAATTTACGGCTGGTACATTGTGTAGCCCGGGCTGCTGAACTTCCAATTTTAACGAATAAATTGAATGTTGTTGAGTAAGTTGATTTGTTTCACTCAATTGTGGCTCTGTATCTAGAACTCCATCTGACAAGGAAATTCTTGTCATCGGCACATCCAGATAATTGAGATAGCATAGCGCGAATGCCAGCACATTGTCACAAGCCTTGTTCAACTGGGATAAACTCCATAATTTCACCTTGTTTTTTTTCTAAAGGTATTCGGCATTTTCCATTGATACCACTAGTTTTAAGAAGATATTAAGATATTATCGCCTATTTTTTCTTTGTCAGTGCACGGAAAAGAGTTAAACATAGTTCTTGTGCAGAAGCCCTGGGTCGTCATTGGCCTCTCGCACAGGAAACACATTATCTTTTATAACAGACAAGGCAGTAGCAACCTATGTTCTGTGTTCTAACCAAAAATCAACATTAATTCATATGTCCTAAGTTCAGATGAGTTGACCGATGTGAAGGTAGAGGCGACAATCGGGTTACGTCTTACTCTAATATCAACTTCCCTATGATCTGCAGAGATCTAGAAACAAGATCATTCTCAGGCTACAATTATATTTCCTTCGTTATAAATGTGCGGGTAGGCAAGCCAAAGTCTTATAAGATCCCAAGAGAATGAATTGAGAGTTGTTCAGAGATAAAACGAATGCGGAACTTGATTAAATGGCCAGCTCAGTGTGTTCTTCATCAATTTCATCAATATTAAGCTAAATATTAAAGCCAGCAGTCCTATGCCCTTCCAACCTTTATTTGCGAAGAGAATTTTCAAAATTTCCATGACGAAAAAAGTCGTCAAACCAATTGGACAACTCCGATATTTCGCAATACCCAGTTAACAGGTTTAACTAGTCCAAATAAAGTGATATCACTTCGAATATATAAAATTAATCTTGTTTATGTTTTTTTAATCTGAAATCTCCATAAGTTTTGAACGTAATAATGCGATTCTCATGGAATACCCTTCACAAATCCTTCATATGAATATTATTAACCCCCATTCTGTTTTTCTGAACTCGTACCACATCCAAGAGTACAAGCGTAAGGTTCATTGCCATCTGCTCCAACACCCAATCCGCTCCAATAATCTCTCCTGTTCTCTCCTGATCCTTCAAACTAAGGTTTCTACCAGACATTGCACCTTGACCAGACCTACATAACATACTGGTCGTACAAAGAGTTACGCTTGGTTTTTTCCCCATAAAAAAAATTGTAAAGGAATTAAAAAACAGAGCACCCGAAGAACATATTTGAAACAATAATGAAATAAATTATCTTCAGAGCAATATAACAGCTTGCATTAAAAAGAAAGATAATAAAAGCAAATATTAAAAAAAATAGGTTGATTTAAAAATTACAAAGCAAAACAGTGCCCCAATAATCCTGATTTTTTTTCAATGCACGTATTAAGTATTTGTTTTATGGATCCCTAACCAATAAATATTTATGTACACTTAGAACTAAATGGGGATATAATAATCATGCATAAGACTAAAAACCAAAAATAACTTACTGTTTGCTGCATTAAGGCTCATGTAAGCCCAACTAGACTTCTCTTCTTCAAAGCATTTGCCAATTTTAGCACAAATTTCAGATTGCTCTACGCCAAATCGCACTAAATTAATAATGCTCTCACCATAATAATTAATAAGTTCAGAACACTAAAAAATATTAATGTAAAATATAAAATCGATATTAAAAATGACTCTCAAATACTTTTTTGTAATATCTTGCAGGCAGATTTTCACATCCCTGTTCAACTAAATATGGATGCTCAAGATCGCTTGATTCTTCCTTAATATATGAGTACAGCCCTGATACAGTTCCATGACAAACGCCGCATTCGACTATTTCGTCTACAAAAACATTGAAAAATCTATCTCTCAAAGAATATATCACTTTAGTAATACCCACCAGTAACTTCAGTGCTTATACGTGGGCATAAATTAATTTTTTGGCACACTTCTTTTGGAGGTACAGAATCGATTACACTGATAACTAAATCGGCATAAACATCAATAAACTTCTTACAATTCGCAGCAACAGTTTTTGGCATTTTACTACAGATGTTTTGTACAGCGGTCTTAATTTCGTCCTGTAAAAAAATAACAATTTTATTATTGTTTAATTTCAAGTCAATTAAGGAAATCAAATTAGTGTTTTTACGAAATCTTAAACAAATTTATAAGTATTACTTACTTGTGTCTTTTTATCGTGAAGTTCTTTTTCCAATTTAACCATTACAAATTCACAAAGGACGCATGGTGTATCATCGATTACTGTCTTTTCCATGGGCATAATATCGTCAATACCAGTCATTTTAGAGAGAGGTGGTAAAGTACCATGATTGGCGGGAATAGCAATTACATCAATTGTTAGAGCTTCGTCAATATCAACTGTAATGATTTTAGTATAGTAACAAATATAACAATAAAATTGAAGAATATATTTCTTTTCTTATTTCCGAAAACTTTGCTCGAAAGTAACATTGTTAAATATATAACATATCTTTTTAAATTTTTGCATTTATTTTGCTTACTCAAGGCTCGGCTTATTATAATAATGACGATAGTTTGCATTATATTTTCTAATAGCAGCCACCTCAACGCTCTGCCCACGACCGTTTATTTAATGGCATTATGCCGCCAAAGTGACTAACAAACTAAATTAACTAAGGTCGTGTACATGGGTGTTTTTGCCGTGACAGCCGAAAGAATGCCTAGTTTCTAGCGTGCACGAAGGTGAGAGGCGCTGTTGCAGGTGCAAGGAATAAATCGAGCAGGCTAGTCTGGTATTGCGGGTCAAGGACTGCCGTTGAGGTACGAGAGCGATTATTTCAATGGAAGTCACTATGGTAGTAGCGATAAAATTTTACGAGTGCTGTTGGCTCAAATGGTCGATGCCGCACCCCAAAGAGTATCCGAGAAGAGGCCGCATCTAGAAGGATATCACAGCACGACCCGATGCATGGAGAAGGAGCTTGCACCTCTTAAGAAATCTCAAGCGCCGATTATTTTTTGGCGATTTGGAAGATGTAGTCTTTCCTCCGAAGCCTCTGGCTAATGTCACGCATAACATGTAATTAGAGTCGGCCATTAGTTCAACACCATTGACTGAAACAAATAGAGGTGATGCACGTTTTAATGGAAATAAAACAGTACTATGATTTAGACCCATTGAATCCACACCATTCTCACGGCCCCAATCAATAATGAGTTCAATATCCTTGTTTATGGAGTTGAACATTATTTCGCGATTGTTATGACAAGATCTGACTGCCAAGATGCGGCAATTGAGTACTCAGACTCAGTAAAGCCACTAGGACTATTATCTTCTCTTGCATGAAATTAATATATGTAAATAATATAAAAATATTTTTTTATTATGTATTTTTCAAAGACCAGTTAATTTGAATGGTTTTGATAGAAATAGCTTCATCTTAACTGTTAGTAGTTCTAGTGTCAAAATTTACGATTTAATTAATTTTTGTTTCATTCAAAAATTAACAATTCACAAAGATACATAGCCTGAAAGATAGAGTAGACCAGCGCAATTGAATTGATTTTGTTTCACATTTCTTTTTTTTTATGACATTTTGACCGTTTTGCATATTTTTGATTTTGTGTCGAAGGCCTCTTCTGTTTTTTAGAAGAACACCATAGAATCCTTAAAAAATACATAGAAGAAAAATATTGAACAAATGTAGCTGATCTTTGTAAAAAAAATACTATCGAAAAACCTTTAAACTTATATCAGAACTTTAAACTAATATTATTATGTGTTAAATTAACTAAGAAAATATTCAAACATATAACTTACGATCATCTGCTTCACTCCAAATACAATATCCAATTATACGGCAAACTTGTTTTGCTCCAATTTCTTTCATTATTAAATCAGCAATTTGATCTCCGTGAGCCTTAATATATTCTTCGCATTTGTGTTCATATTTTGAAATTACATGACAAACAGAATCCAACGCGTACTTAATTTGTTCCTTCAGAAAAAATATATTTTGAAATAGTTTAAACTAGATATTTTAAAGTGGTATTTTACTTTCGATTTCTTATTTATGACCCTCTTTTCTACTTCATTTATGATTGTAATACAAATTGAACATTGCGGCGAGAAATTATATTCTTTTTCAGCATTGGTCATTACAATTCCATTGACAGTATTGTCAGGAATCTCATTTGTTACTAAAAATATGAATATTAAAAACACGATTCTTTGGATGTTTTGAATGTAAAATCTTACAAATATCTTCGCTACTGTCAACTTTAATATTAAACTCGCTTAGATCGGGTTTTTTATCTGTACAAAGTTTAATGTAAACGCATATTTCCTGAGGTGTGAAATCCGTAACCAACATTTCAACCAATTCTTTTGAATAGGTATCAATAAAATCAATACATTCAGCTTCAAGTTTCTTTGGAAGATGTGAACAGAGATTATCGAGAGCCCTCCTTATATTGTCCTGTAATCACAAATACAAATTATTTCTGTAATTAAATTAATAAAAATCGTTTCATGCCTTCGATTTATCACTCTTGATCATTTCTTGAGCTTGCTGAACTGCAAATAAGCATAGAGGGCATGTAGGCTTATCAGAATCGACTGATTTCGAATTTATAGATACATCAATAGTTTTTGGCGCAAATACTTCCATATCTTCGACATTTTGTGGGCATATTCTTAACATGGGGCATATTTGTGAAGGATCAATTTCTTGTATTAAAAGAGCAATAACTGCATCACCGTATTCATCAATGAAATTGTCGCATTCAGCCCGTACGGACGTGGGTAGTTTTGAACATGTACTGGATACAATATGCTTTATTTTTTCCTAATTGTTTAGAAAAATCTTTATTTACTACCATATTCTGTACACATAAAATAAAATTATTACCTCATTACTTGGTGTAGACAAAGCTTCTTGAACAAAATGGAGGAAATATTCACAAAATGTGCATAATTGTCCACCTTCTACTAAAACTTTTGGATCAGGAGCTCCCATTAACTTATCAATTGGTAATTGCATCGAATTTATTTCTTGATTGGTCAGTTTCGGCTCATTCTCTCCTAATAACTGTTTCTTTGGCAATTCCTTAATGGTAACTTGAATTTTTTGTGGTGGGAGCATTGGAAGAAGTGGCATAATTGGATGATCATCAATATTTTCTTTACCTACACCATCTCCTTTCGGACACAGTCCCATTATAAAGCATGCCCCATTTTCATCCAAATTATTAACCAAAACTTGGTAAATTGAATCGTAATATTGATCAACAATGCTAAGACATTCTGTTTTAAATCCTTTACTTTGATTGCATAGTCCTTCGAGAACTTGTTTAAATTCTTCTTCCGTTGTGTTTGCTATTAATAAGTCACGTAAATGGCGGACTAACTGTTCACAGAGTTCACATGGAATATCTTCTTTGACAGGTATAAAACCAAGGTCTGACATTGGACGTATTTCAATTATTTCGGGATGCTGATGATATTGAGATGAACATACCCCGGAT
Organism: Thereva nobilitata; assembly: GCA_963855945.1. Classification (NCBI taxonomy): domain Eukaryota; kingdom Metazoa; phylum Arthropoda; class Insecta; order Diptera; family Therevidae; genus Thereva; species Thereva nobilitata. Next base: position 127,123,639 of record OY979695.1, read on the forward strand.
ATATGACAAATGCTCTCAGAATTTACACTAGTCTTAAGTTGATCGTAGATTTCATTAAAGTATGTAATTACAATATTAGAGCATGCGTCAGAAAGTGAGGAAAGCTTGCCACATAAATGAAGCATATTCTCCAAAACAACATCGCGATTAGAGGAATGGAATTTGTTCGATATGATCGTTGCTACGTTATTACAACCCGAGCATGTAAGCTCTTTTTTAACTGCGGGAACACCTGTCGTTGAAGGTGAAATTTTGGGTTCCTCAGTTGTTGTAGTTGTGAGGAGGGCGTATTCTTCAAGCATTTTGTCAATAGCAGCATTATTACATAATCCTGCTACTGAACAAACAACCTAAAAATTCGAATGTAAATAAACTTATGACAATTATTTAAATAAAGTTTACCTGTGGATTCATTTGCGAAGCTAAAGCCTCAACAAGTTCAGGGATAAAATTATCAGCTAACTTCATACACTCCTTCTGTACAGGCTTAAGAGGAATCAGTTTGCAGGATCCCTCAAATACGGCTTTGAGATCTTCTTGCGTTTCATTGCTTTCTAATTGATCTCTTGCTTGTTTAACCATGTCTAAACAAATTTGACAAATTGAATCGTTGTCTTCAGGAACTGTTTGTTTTTCCCATACAGTCTGAATACAATGGCGCACTGCATGACATCCTTTAGCGTTGCTACAAGATGAAAAAAATTATTTATTAGTAAATTTTTACCCTTTAAGGAAACGAACGACAATGAAATTCTGGGGTTTTTTGTTTTTTAAAAAGGGATACTTCTCGACACGCCATTATAAAAACCTAATGTCTATAAATTAACTGGATTCGACAATATACACAATATATATTTTCCTAAAGAAATGCGCGGCAGCTCTGGGCAAAATATTTTGATCTATTTATACTTATGAAAAGCCTACCCCTAGTTTTAATTATTAGCTGATGTCAAATAAGTGAACAATTGCCTAGAACTCAACCAAGCAAACAGCACGGACTTAAATAAAAAAAGCTACTGCCCTACTACTGGTATAATATAGATCGCGCTCTAGTAACTAAACCTCTAGAAATTGGTTGTTAGCCCAGTAACTATAGGAATACCAGTTTATTACTGAATTATATTTGTATATTTGAGTTTCAATTTTTATAATATCCATTTATTACGAAACATCAATATTCTTCATTGGAAGAAGAAATATGAGAGAAAACCTGTGAAGGAATAATAAATATGTATGCGGAAAGGCAGAAAGTCAAAGATATTTGTAGAAAAACTAATTCAAAATTGGGTCGAAAAGAATAAACTGAGTTTTACATTTACGTTTACATTTACTTTATTTTAAAAACAGTACATCAAGATTACATTATCTTATAATGCTAAAAGCGTATGTACTTAAACTCAACAACATCACTATAAAATGGAGAGTGAAATGTATATTTAAAAGAATATATATAAATATAAAAAAACAAAAAGAAAGGTTAAATAGTTAAAGGAAATTTTAAACCAAAAACTAAAACCAAGAAAAGAATACTAACAAGAATTGAGATTGAAGGAATATTATTGACTAGTTAAGTAACTGAAGAGACGTTTCCTGAACACACTCAAATACCCCGCACTCTGTATATCAGCAGGTAGATTGTTCTATAATTGAATAGAATGAAAAAAAAATCTCTGCGCAACTAAATGGGAGAATCTAGGTAGAATAAGTAGTGCTAAGAGTTAAACCCAGCTTAAATGAATAACCTATCCATTATATATTATGAAGATTATGATTGGTCCTTCAGTTTAATAAAAAGAAGAAACCGTATTACTTTTTTTATTTAGATTTCAAATAGTTGGAAAACTCTTGTGTAACAATAAATTTGTTCCCAGTTAGAGACTGGAGACTGCATGAATACTTTAATTACTAATTATTTTCAGTATAGTGTTATATTTGTTGCTCACTTAAAAACACAGCAAACTTTTATCTAAAGAGCTATTTCCTCTTAAATTTTGGCTTCGTGATATTTAAATGACCTATGATATTCAGGGCACAATCTATCATCAGTTGTTTAATATAGTTTATTATTTCCGAATTAGAATTGCAATATAATCAGATATATTATTTGCGTGAATTAAAATACAATAAAAAAAATATTATTAAAATTAATGAAATGATTCTATTCATTAACTGATGAAATATATAAAATTTTAAAAGATAATCAGAACAACCGAAGGATAGTCTGTGGATTAAAACAAACAAAGTGCATTCCACCACGTCAATTAAAATATAAGATAAGGAAATTAAAACAATATTTTGCAGAATATGTTATACCATAAAAATATTTTTATTGGCAATAATTATAATGAAAAAAGGAGCGGCTTGTCGAACGAATGTAAAAGTAAAATTTTAGAAGATTTTGTGTGGAAAGAAAATATAATAAATTTATTATGATTAATTTTGTCTGACTTGTATAAGTGTAAAGGTTACGTTTCCACGTGATTGATAAACGTGATGAATGATTTTTTAAAAATTTTGTTTTAAAAAACTCGACAAGGAATAAACTTTGCTTAAGTGTACATCAACACAACTATTTGTCTAAATGGCACGTATCAGCATCATAAGCATTCAATTTAAACTTTTTTCCTGGAATAATAGTATTTTAAAATGAAAATTTTCGCACAGAAAAGTGTAGATCCAACCAATATTGTTTGGATGTCTGTTTTTGCTCTTTTCTTCGAAACCGCTTTGGTCAATTTTTGTAATTACATAGTTGCAGTATTTCGTCGTAGTGATCGACTAAACTTTCGGAAACAGCTAATGTTAATTATTTCCAATTCAGTCCAACCAAAAAAAGGGATTTGATACATCTTCATAGATATGGTTAAAATTATCGATTCTGAATTTCATAAACTAACTGCGAGCTGTATAAATACATACATATATGTGTCACAATTCTCATAAACAGACTTTTTTAAACAATGCAATGTTAGATGCTTCTAATTGTTCTTTTCAGGTTTAAAACTTTTAACAAAACGTACTTTATAGAAAAGAAATAAAATGATGCCACTGTAAATGATTTGACAAGTAGACTCAAAAGAATTTTCGAATTAAGCTTCTTGTCTTCAACAAATACTCTCGTTTACATAATGAGATTTAGGAGAACATAAAAAACGTAAGTTATGAAAATTTGAATAACTAAGACTATAAAAAAATGAATATTCAAAGTACAGAGGAATTACGTTACGTTCAGTAACGTACATTCCTCGTATATCCTGTAAACTGGCTTATTGCACCAGTGGTTGGCAATTACCAGTGCGGATTCAGCAAACTAAAATCCACAACCGATCGCATATTCGCATTACGACAGGCAATTGAGAAGACGAAAGAATTTAAAATGGAGACCCACCTCTTTTTCATTAGACTTTAAAACAGCATGATCATGCGCTACGACCAAAAATCTACAAAGCAATGGTCGAACTGAACTTTCCAGACCAATTCAGCTCACTCAAACCTCATTAAGTCGAGTAATAAACAGAGTAAGAACACAGAGCAATGTATCGGTGCCCTTTGAAACGAACAGAGGCCTCAGACAAGGATACTCACTATTCTGCTTACTGTTTTAACATTTTATTATAAAAAGCGGTCCGAGAGGCACGCATTGAAACCAGAGGGACAATTCTAAAAAAGTCTGTTCAGCTAATGGCATATGCAGATGATATAGTCACCATAGGCAGGACAATGACTGCAGCAAAGTAAGTCTGTAGCGTTAGAAAAACCAGCATCAAAATCTGGACTTAGCAATGAAAATAAGACGAAACATATGCGGATGCCTATAGAAATAGTAGAGGAAGAAGATATAACACAAAATTCGTAAACGAGTTTACCTACTTAGGAACTCTAATTAACAAAGACAACAACATTACGCCGTAAATTAAAAGAAGAATACTACGAACAAAACATACTACAGGGATGTTGAAATATTTTAAGTCTAAAAGAATAAGTAGGAGTATAAAATTTAAGTTATACAAAACAGTAATAAAACCAGTACTGATGTACGGATCGGAAGCATGGACGCTTACTAGGCATGACGAGCAGGTCCTTGGAAGCTGCGAAAGAAAAATTCTCCGCAGGATCACAGGCGCAGTAAATGAAGAAAGGGCCTGGAGAAAAAGATACAAACACGAATTGTATCAAATATACAAAGAACCTACATAACTATAAAAGCATCAAGCTATCACGCCTATGCTGGATAGGACCAAAGTCTAGATATAACAAGTCTTTCATCTTCATACAAAATTTTCCCCCCGCTAGTTGTGTGCGTGCATATATGAACATCATTGCTGAGCACAACTTAACGCATACATCGTGAACTGGGCGAGACAAAGCCAGATTCTCTCTCTTCGATAAAGTATGCAGAACAGAAAAGGAAGCAAAATTGAATCAGTTGTTTGTTTTCATAAATAGTAAACATGCACCAATACATCAAGTTTCTCCCCATATAAAATCATAAAATCTTCTGCTGGCTAGTTGTGTGCGAGCGTGTATAAAAATGTTGCATTCTCTTTCTGGTACCCTGACATGGTCATTTAAAGAATGTGTGCATATAGCTGTTCGCTTTTCACTCACTAACCATATGAAGATGAAAGACTTGTTAATATCTAGACTTTGGATAGGACATGTAACGAGAATGCCTGAAGAAGCCATAGATATAAAGACGACATCAAAGTGGACTTACGCACAATTGGGATTACCAACTGGAAGAGAGAGACGCAGACGCCGAGAACGTTGAAAGAAAATTCTTGAGGAAGGTAGGCTCACAGGACCTGTAGCGCCAATGGTCATAGCGCAAAGATTTTTATCGATTACGATAATGCCATCCCAAAATGTTTATTATTCTCAGTTCTGCTAAAAATAAGCAACTTATGGAAGAAAGGAAAGAGAATTGACCAACGGAGAAAGATAGTTCTGTTCGGTCTAGCGCGAGCCATGTATCCTCACACTTGCGACTGATCGTTTTTAGCAATGTAAACTTATTAAAAATACCGAAGTATACCAGGAAATAAAAAGTCTGAAAGAAAGTCATTAAAAATCTATAGATACATAATTGATAAATGTGTATCTACAATTTAATGCTTTGAAAAGGCTATAAAAATTTCAGATCCACAAAAAATTTTCATTAACGATATATATGTATATCCAATGTTTGTAATCTTGAATGACATCAATTCGAAGTTTTGGAATGACTGGATTATGATATTTGTTTTTAAAGAAATAACAAAAATAAAAATTTATAGTATTAACCTTGACAATCCTCGAATATAACTTTTGAGAGGAAATCTAATCTGATAATCTGCTGCAAGTTAACTTCTATTCTTAATATATCTCAAATGATGGAATTTTTAATTTACATAATTACAAAAGAAATAAATGAAAGAATAAGAACAAAAAAATAAAGATAACAGTTTAAGAAAACAATTTGGGAAAGAATGATATAGGTTGGAAAATATTCAATTGTATTTTTCGTACTATACTATAATATGAAGTGTTTTCTTCTGATTAGCAAATAATCTTTTGAAAGAGAATATGAAAAAATAATGAAGAAAATGAAATTTGTGAGTAAACTAATCGTTCTTATAATTATAACAAGTGCCAATGATCTGTTAAACAATTCAAAAACATTTTAGAGTTTTATCTATTATTTTATAATCTTCAACTTCGACCCTATTAATTACTACTTGACTTGACGCCGCATAGGACATATTATCCGTTTGCGGACAGCAAATGATTTAGGATTTCTTTACTGTATTTTTATTTCAGTATAACATTTGATAATAGTTATGGTTATTCAATTCACTGTTTTGAAAAAGTCAGTAAATAATGGGTGGTGTGAATAAAAACCGAGTGAACACTCTGAGAGGATTCTCTTGAGAACAGTATTTTGTCTAGAGTGAACACTCAATTTGGTGTGAATAATAACTCCCTCAAATTACTTGGACTCAATCAACTATAATGAGATGAGGAATGTCAATTTTAGTTGTCAAATTGCTGGATGAAATGTACAAGCATGACAGTGGGTGCCTTCCATTTAGACACAGAAAGACAATTATGTCCGACACAGCGTGTCGCTCTGTGTTGTTCTGTGTAAGCGCAAATGGAACACATAAGTTCATGAAAAATCCGCCACGGCGCCCTTCCGCGTTTTTATTTTTGTTTGAGAAGTAAATCGTAAATTTTATGTTGATAATTTCTTTAAATTAATCACCCGACATCTTATAAATGCTGGGAATCTTAAAAATTAAACAATATTGTTGTAATTATAAATTAACGATCACATTTCAATTGGCGAGGGTTGGTACCATTGTCTTAGTTGTGCCCGGCTGTGACTAGCTGTGTCGTTGATGGAACACTTCTGTGTCGGACACAGTGTAACACTGTGTCTAAATGGAAGGCACCCAGTGAATCGTAAAATAAATATGTTCGTAAATGCGTAAAGGAAAAGCTTGTAATACTGACGCTTTTGTGTAACGTGCGATAACATGCAATGGTAAAGCAATCATTTCTTATCCGATGATGCTGGAGAAACTCGTGGGGGTGCAATTCTAAAAGATGATAGAATGAAAAAATTCTTAAGATATGTAGGGTCCCCGGGATTGTAAGTTGGAGTCGGGGAGGACATTGGCGTTCATAGAACAGCAGTTTCGAAAATTGTTTGGGAAGTATTTGCTCGAAGGCAAAGGAATGGACTAAATTTCCAACCACTTTTGAGGAAATAAGAGAAGCAAAACAAAGAAGAGTGGGGATCGTAATATAACTTTTCTGGCGCAATAGTTGCTTTAGATTGCACTCATATTGAAATATTAAAGCCACTGTTTCACGGGGATGAATATCTAAATCGTTCTTTGTCCATTTTTGTACATAAATAGCACCTTGTTCAGCAAATAGCACGTTGAGGCTAATAACCACCACCCTCAACTTTTATGAGTGTTCACTCTAAGAGAGATTTCAAATTTCAACTTCTTCACACCAAAGTAGAGAGAGCTTTCAAATGTCAAGAAATCGGAGTGAAGTGCTTTCGTTTAGCTTAACGAAAGGCAACGCAACTGCGGATTTGTGATACGCAACAATTTTTCCGCGGATTTGAAACGTGAAATTTGCCTTAGCAAATCCGATATCGCGTATTTCATAATCGCGTTTGTGTTCACTCTGAACTTTTTCGGTAATTAAATCTGCATTCAATCTGCGACCGCGGTTTTGAATTCGCGACTGCGGATTTAAGAATCGCAGTGTCAAATTCGCACTCAAATCCGATTTGCCGGATGTGGGAATCGAGGCCTTTATTCACCCCAAGTTGAATGCCCTCTCAAAAATGTCGAGTGAACACTCGCACTCAGTTTTTATTCACACCACCCAATGTAACAAAATTTTATTTAGAAGACAGCAGGCTGGATTCCAAAAGGGCCGCTCCTGCATAGATCACATTAACATCTTGAGAACCATAGTGGAACATTCTACTAAATTACGACCCCCTTTTACCTTGTTTTCATCGACTATGAGAAAGCGTTTGACTCAGTTAATAGGAGCTTTATATGGCAGGCACTAGAATAAATTAAACCTCTATACAACAATCCAAATGCAGAATTCTTCATAATGGAAAATTATCCGACAGCTTTGAGGTGAGCTCAGGAATACGACAAGGATGCCTATTTACGCCATCACTCTTTCTTACAGTAATAAACGAAATCATTGTCAGTGCACTAGAAAGTTGAACAAGTGGCATACAATGGCGATTGCTAGACCGCTTTAAGAACCTATACTACTCGGATGATATCTGATTGCTAACCCGCAGACATCGTCCTCAAAAATATCTTAAACAATTAGCAACAGAAAGTAAATCGGCATGTCCAAGGCTAAAACTGAGTAAAACTAATGCGGATAAATACAAACACACAGCACCGCACAGCGCTTATTAACTGTGACATGGAATTGCTAGGTAAATTCTATTACTTCAGTAACATTCAGCCTGTTTCTTTACGAAATCCCGGGATGCCTGGGTCCCAATTCATGTTTCTTTACTTTCTCGGGATCATTTCCCCTCCATCCCAAAGAGCCAGAGGTCTGGACTTCTAGTCGGAGAGCTGGACACGAAAAAGTGCTTTCATCTTTGATGTGGACAAACTCGATTGCAACTCATTCTATTACTAAAAGGGATTATATGTCCAAGCTCTCGACACTTTTAATGGTGCAGGACAAAGTTATGAAGGGTAAAAGAAGTCATCGTCTTATTGAAAAAATGTCATCGATGTTGCGCATGAAAATTTGTAGGATGGAAGACTATAAGCTTGGTTGGTGCAAAATGGGTGGCTGACAGGGGTCAAGTTGCCGAAAATGTTTGCAAAAAAAACAATTATCAGTCATCGCTGAGCTTCAAAATTCTTCTTCTTGGATTTCTCAATTATCCCAGAAAGCATTTCTTTACTTTGACAGTTGTATCCCCACCCTTTAACAAAAACTCGGGATCCCAGGGGTCGCGGGATTTAGTTAAGAAACACACTTATTATTATCACCGAAAATGGCGGTGCAGAAGAAGACGTCAGTTCCAAAATAAATAAAGCAAGAAGCGCATATGCATGCCTGTTTCGCATATGGAAATCAACAGATATGTCAACTAACACCAAACTGTGCCTGTTCAACTCCAATGTTAAGACAGTTCTTTTGAATGGTTGCGAAACATGGAAAGTCACCCAAGTCATCAAAAAGCGGGTTCAAGTTTTCATCAACAGCTGCCTACGTCATATCTTAAAAATCCGCTAGATAAACTTACAATTGAAGAACTATGACGCCGTGCCGGCCAAGAAATGACAGGCATTGCGAAATCAAAAATCTAGCCAAACAGGCCCGTGACTAGAATCTGCAAGAAACGCGTCGAATTGAAAGACCTTAGAATAACGTGGTGGAGAAACCTATTAGCAGAGGACGTGACAACTGGGAGATCCTGGACGGAGCTGAGAGCTGTCGCACAAAACAGAGTCCTGTGGAAGGTTTCCACCCATGCCCCACGAGGGATTCAAGGTACATAATAAAGAAATGCAAAAAATATAGCGTACAACCTTACATTATTAAAAAGTTTTGATAAATAACACCAGATAATTCTAATTTAATTTGAATATATCTTATGCAATGATGGATTCTTATTTTATATAATAGTTGTGTTTATTGAGACCGAAAAAAAAGCAGAGCAGCTCAAGGCAGCTCACAGTAGAGCAGCTGTCAAAAAACAATCAGGCAAGTTGGAGCAATTCAAAGCAAATTCTCAAAGTGAAGCTGATTGCTTGCCCGAAGTTGCTCTACCAAAAAAGGTAGAGCAGAAAACCGTGAGCTAGCTAAACTTAGAGCAGGCTCATGAAACACAAATCAGCGCAACTTCAGGCGAGTTAGAGCAAGCGAATTGCTCATGAAACACCTTTTCCTGAGATATCTCAACCTAGCTCAACCTAGAGCAGCTCAATAAACACAACTAATTATTGCATCAAAATTCTCAAAAGTGACATTTTGGATATTTACTGTATTTATATTATCTACAGATATATTTAGTATTTATGCGATTTGTAAATTGATTTTTATAGTTGTGTGTTATCGGTTTATTTATTTATCTTTGTATTTATTTTATTTCATATTCCATCTGCTAGCGTTTCGGCCACAAAGAGGGCTTTTTTGTTGAGCTCTTCCGCACCGAAAAAGTTAATGAAATAAAACTGGCTTCTCTGGCTTGTAAAATCTTGAGCAGTTTTCAATTAAATATTCCAGAAATTCTACTGCGTCGGAAAAATAATTCTGCCAGAAAAATAGCAAAAAATCATCGTTCAAAACAATATTTTTTTAAGAATTGCAAAGCAGAATCACAAGGCGCTTTTCAGCCCTTTTACAGTAATCTTTATTTTCGACTGTCTGCTAACATTAAGAGATTATACTAGTGGAATTCAAACATCGAACTTTGTTGTCATATACAATTTAACGTGAACCACATGTATCATAACAACGCCTTTGCCATTAAGTTTCTATGAATGAGTAATTCACCAAGAACTGCTGCAACGCTTTCGTAAAACAACTGAGAAAACATATCTTGAACAATACTCTGACATGATTCACACTTTGGCGCATGCAATGTCGACCAAAGGAATTTGATCTCCCAAACAAAAGACTTATTTTACGCTTCTTGATTACAAGCTCTGCATTTATTCATAGTTGTTGATTTCTGAACCATCAGCAAAGTGATTCCATATCGAATAATAAGACATAGTTTTGTGTAATCTCAGAACTAAATGTTTATATAGGCATGTTTTTCTTATCAGTTTCTTAAGAATTATCGCATCGGTTGATTTTTATGACTTCAAAGTGAACAGTTTGAGAAGAAAGTGTGAAACCGGTGCTTTGAATGTTACGTAAAGAAAAATTCAAGAGCCTGGAGGTCGTTCACATACTTTAATAAAATAATTAAACCACAGCCAATTGTGGAAGGAATAAAACTGAAATCACAACCGGAAAATACTTCCATCAATACTATGTTGCCAATTAACATAAAGTGGTTTGCTTAAACTGCGGGCTCCGGGCATTACTCATAGCAATTCCATGTAGTGCGGTGACACTTCATCGTCTTTATTTCTTTTAAAATAGAGAGAAAAACTTAATGACATATCACCAAGATTTTTAACCCAAGAAAGAAGTGCAGACAGAATCGGAATTATTTGCAAATAAATATAAATATCGCAAAAGGTTATCTTTTTTTTGATACCGAGTATCAGAACATACTTTGGCCTGATTTGCTGGATGGAGGGGACAAATATGCAATTTTTTTTATATTCACAGAGCCACTTATCGGTTTAGTAATGAGTCGCACACGAATGTAAACAAGTAGAAATAGAAATGAAAACAAAAGATAGACCTTGAAGCTGACGACATCTTTCTTAAATGGTCGCGAAGCAAATTTAATTTAGAATTAAAAGAAGTTTTTCTTGTACTTACGTTATATTAGAACACCAATATCCTGGGCCCCATGTACACTCCTTTGCACCAAGTAAATGCGCGTTTCGTGCTGGTGTTGGAGTAGCCGTTACTAATAGTACCCCTAGATAAAAGAAAAACAAAGAAAACACAAATAATAATCGAAAAGTACGTTTTGCGACGTAAGTATCTTACCAAATATGGCACATAAGGCCGATATTAGAATCCTCATTTTTTAAGTCAAATAGTTAAAATTGTTCTATTTTTTATTTTTACACTTTGAAATTAATATTACAACGCTTTTCTGGAAATTTAAAGAAATAATGACGATCCTTCTTTTTTAAATGTTACTTGGCAAATGGCGACTACTACTGATTACTGAACAGTTTTTTTTATTTGTCATCAGAGAGTACCGTTGACAACGGAACTGCATTACCTCTTCTTAGAACAGCTGATAGAAGTGCCACAATTTATAAACAGATGGTGTTATTTGAAACGTTAAAGTTCGAAACTCATCCATTCATTTGGGAGTTTTGTGCATCGAGTTTCGGAACGGTCTGCCAAATACTCAAAACGTCCCGATTATTCCAGAGCTAGTTTGGCCTAAATTAAAAAGAGTTAGATATTTATTTATTTATTTATTTATTTAACATATATCAAATTACATAAATATTTTTTTTTCATGTCGAATTTTTTATCCATTTCTATTAGATTAGCAGAGCTGGAATGGGAGTTGGGGCCGCTCACATTCACATTCTAAATAGCCTACTACTAAGTTCCCCGCTAAATGAAATTTCCATACAAAATTTAGCGCGAAAATTTATCAATCTAAATTTTAGCAACATCTTTAGCGCATTCAGTACTAAGGGCCTGTGTGAATTCAATTACCTAGTTTATAGCTACTCCAAAAATAATGCGAATTATGGATCATCCAAAATTTTTTGTCATATAAACGGGATAATTCGAATTATGGCTTAAACCGAAATTTTTCGGCTTAAGCCAAAGTTATAAGAATCTAAGTTGATCCGTTTATACGTTAATTCGAGATTTTGGCGTAACTTTAAGATAAATCGATTTAATTTTGCTGCTATAAACTTGGTATATGACTAAAATTTAGTGTCGATAATACAGCATTTAGTCTTTTGGCGAGTAGACTAAATTTTGCAAGAGTTGACTAATTTGTTGTTATGGTTACAGTTTAAATATTTGAATAACTGACAGAATTTAGTCATCAAAAGAATTCACACAGCAACTCCCTACACTATCCACAAAAACTGCAAAATTTAGTTTAGTCATCAATTTAGTCACTATTCGCACAGGCCCTAAGTTCGCCGCTAAAATACTCGATAAATCCACGTTTCTATTTCTTTAAAACAGATGGCAGCAATGGGTGCTTTCCATTTAGACACAGAGAGACACAGTGTTACACTGTGTCCGACACAGAAGTGTTCCATCAACGACACAGCTAGACACAGCCGGGCACAACTAAGACAATGCTACCAACCCTCGCCAATTGAAATGTGATCGTTAATTTATAATTACAACAATATTGTTTCATTTTTAAGATACCCAGCATTTATAAGTTGTCGGGTAATTAATTTAAAGAAATTATCAACATAAAATTTACGATTTACTTGCCAAACAAAAATAAAAACGAGGAAAGTGCGCCGTGGCGGATTTTTCATGAACTTATGTGTTCCATTTGGGCTTACACAGAACGACACAGAGCGACACGCTGTGTCGGACACAATTGTCTTTCTGTGTCTAAATGGAAGGCACCCAATGTTAGGCTCCACATTTTTAGCTGCATTTTTATCGTGCAGGCACCTTATTTCACGCTAAATTTTGTTGAAAAAAAAGCAGTGATATAAAACAAACAGAAAAATAAGCTAATTTACGGTTGTAGAAGTTTCGAGTGCGGAAATAAAACTAAAATAAAAGTTTGTGCATGAAAAAATAGTAAAAATAAAAAATAATTCTGTGTGTTTAGAATATTTTGAAACACGTTTTAATAATTTTATATTCCCAGTGGATTTTGAGGAGTTTTATTTCGAAGAGACTTTGAAATTTTACCAAAACAACGTTAATATGAGCTTTCTCTACAATTCTACATTGTCAAATTTTATCTTGCTAAAAAAGGGTAGAAGTTTGGAGACGCGCTAAAATTTATTTTAGCGCCGAACTTAATACTAGGCTAACGTTAGAAAGAATGAAAAAAAAAATACAAAAAGTTGTCTCAAAGTGTTAAGCTAATTAAACTAGTCGGAGAGCTGGAGAGGAAAAACTGCTTTCATCTTTGATGTGGACAAACTCGATTGCAACTTATCCTATACGGGATTATTTGTACAAGGTCTCCGACACTTTTAGTGGTGCAGGACAAAGTTAAGAAGGGTAAAAGAAGTCATCTTCTTATTGAAAAAATGTCATCGATGTGGCGCATGAAAATTTGCAGGAGGGAAGACTATAAGCTACTCAATATAAATTCCATGTCTCCGACAGCTGGGATGGGGCAAAATGGGTGGCTGACAGGGGTCAAGTTGCCGAAACAAATTTTTGACAAACAGCGCACACATTTATGCTTTCACATTTGTTGTCCATCAACAAGGCAAACTTTCTTCCATGGAGACTATAGAAGGAGCTTAAACTCCGTGTTGTCAATTTTCGTTTGATTAATGAGGGCGCTGCAGTCAAATGTAAATGTAAATGTGTAATGTATTCATCCGGTTCAAGGCCCAACTATGCATGGCATAAGCGCATATGCCAAGTGCATATGTCAAGTTGGAAACCAGAACTTGTTATGAAGCTGGCTACGGTTGACATAACACGGCATAAAAGCTTTCGTTAAACATTCGTTAAACATAATGAATGCGACTTGGGTCGAACGTGACATGACAACATTAGGAAAAGCAACGTTATGTTTATTGCTGTTTATTGTTAGAGAAAGTGATTTTTGTTCATGTATGGAGAAATAAAAATATCTACATATATACATATATAAATCAAAATTAATTTTCACTTTCACAGCGCAGATTTTACATCAACTTTATGTCCCTTATGTTATGCATAGGCGGTAATATGTTTTGATTGACATAATGCTGACTTTCGATATTTTTTGACGTTTTGACATATGCGCTTATGCCATGCATAGTTGGGCCTTCATGGCCAAGTTCGTTAATTATTAAGATATTTTACGTTTATGCCTAATTTGAAAAACCAGCTTCTAAATTCGATTTATATCAATACGATTATTCAGATTTAATAAATTTTTGAATTTTCCCATGAATTTTTATTAATTTCCAATGAATTTTTTTGCATTGCCCCATTTCGACTAACTTAATTTTGAACGAATCGTCGAAATGGGTCAACTTCAACTAACTTCATGTGGGGCACATCGGACAAAGGTGACATCTGTGGCCAAAAACGAACTAGTAATTCAGTTTTTTCTGCCCTTCCATTTCCTGTCATTTTCCCCATAAGAGTTTAAGCTCCTTGTATAGTCGCCACGCTTTCTTCTAACATCCCGGGCGACATTTCACATAATCTGCTGTAAACAAAACGAAATTTCATATACTTTACATGGCACACATAAAAAATTCACACACGCATTAAGCTGGTTTGAAGGAAATATTAAACCAGACGAATATTTGCTTCAAACAGCGGCCAACTTCGAAAACTTGTATTTTATACACGCACACTTAGAATTTTTTCGATGTTAGCCAGAAATTTGTGGGTTTGTTTTCGGTGGATGGGGGCCTTAACGGAAACTACTCGTCAAATGAAATCCGGCAGTGGCAGACCAGTGCCAATAGCAACTTGAAAATCTAAACCCTATTACCGAACGAAAGAATGTTCATAATAAAGTTCGAGCCGGGCATAAAGAATAAAGGGCTAACCAAAATCAAGGCGGCAGTCTACCATGTAATCCAATTTACAAAGGTTTGTAAAAGTAAACGTTATAGGAGTTCGGAAATATTGCCTGCAAAAGATTGTTCCATAGTCGATTTGTTCTATATACTTAAAAACGAATTCCTAGTTTGTAGAGTGCGCGAGAGGAGGTTGCAGGCGAAGGGAATGAGTCGAGCGGGCTAATCTGGTGTAGCGAGTCTAAGCTTGCTGTAGGGCAGGAGAGCGTTTATTTCGATAGAACTGCACCAGCAACACTGTGGTTGCACAGCACAGGTCTGTTTATTAGTCAGTCCTAGAACGGTCTAGATCATCCTAGAACAGAAGAATACAGGTTGTTTCAAAGAACGTATTCTACCGAACGCGGGAAAACAGTCAGCAAACTAACCCAATCTAACTATGTCTGATGTGACCCCAGATTTCACTGAGCTCACATACACGCATTTTATACGCGAGGGCCTTTCCTGTACTTCTGTACTTATGGTAGACTCCATCAAATAATTTTATGGAACCATGACAGAATAAGAATTTTTAAAATATTTTATGAAAAAGAAATTTTATCAACATAACATAAAATAATATTTTATGAAAAATTACAGAATAGGGCCCAAATAAATGATTATAACTATTTCATTTTAATGAAATAATCAAATAGAGACATTTTAAATTGAAAATTCTATCTTTTCAATCAAACACTTGCGAATGTCATTATGGGCATGTACGGTTGCGGCGTTTAGAGCATATAAAAATGATCTTTTCTAAGATTTGTGGACATTAAACAAATTTGTATAAAAACCGGTGTTGGAGACTAGATCAAAAACAAAAAAAGAGCCTACAGTTGTTACAAACCAAATAAAATTTTTAATGTTTCTCTTTTTAGTTGTTTTTAATAAAATAGAACCCAGTTAGCAGCTTGAGTCGGATAGAAAGAAAAAACACCCGCCACAACACATCATATCATTCAATTTGCGAAGTTGTTACACATTTATCATTATTTTTTAAAGTAAACGACATATGTACGTACATATGTACTATGTAATTCAAGATAAATTGCAATAAAGTTTTGAAGTTGTAAGAATAATGACAAAAAAAGGTTATTAATACCCGGGACAGACTAGCACCATTAATGACGAATATGACGTCAGAATGACGTAGACTCCATTTTACTTCCATATCTTTTATATGGGTCTACGTCATTCTGACGTCATATTCGTCATTAATGGTGCTAGTCTGTCCCGGGTATAAAACAAGTGCAAAAATAAAGTAATGAATTCATTTGGGAGATTAGTGTTTTTGAGGTATTTTGATCCACTCAAACTCAACCGTTTTCTTGTAATGCGAATGATTTGAAACTTATTTGCCTTGCATAATTTGAACTTTACTCGGGGACTGCACACGAAATTTGTATGCTAGAATTGAATAATCAAATCAAAATTGTCCGTGCAAGATGGATGGCAACATTAAAAAATTAATTATTTTTTTACCCATTTTCCTTAAGCATAAAAAACGTGTTGATTTTCTGCAGTGAGCCAAAAAACAATAAAATTATGGGAAGGAGCTGAAGCAAATTTTATTTGAAAACAATCACAATTAAACTTAAGTCAAGTTTCTTGCACAAAAAACAAATTTAAATAAAGTGCAGAGTTCGAGATGCCGCCGAAAACTAGTGGAAAAGCAGCGAAGAAGGCCGGAAAGGCACAAAAGAATATTACTAAAGGTGACAAGAAAAAGAGGCGCAAGAGGAAGGAATCTTATGCTATTTACATTTACAAAGTTTTGAAACAAGTTCATCCCGATACTGGGATTTCTTCAAAAGCGATGAGCATCATGAATAGTTTCGTCAATGATATTTTTGAGAGAATCGCTGCTGAATCTTCCCGCTTAGCTCACTACAATAAGCGTTCTACAATTACTAGCCGGGAAATCCAAACTGCTGTTAGATTGCTGTTACCTGGTGAACTTGCTAAGCACGCGGTTAGTGAAGGAACAAAAGCCGTTACTAAATATACCAGTTCGAAATAAATGAGATTACAAGTGTTCGTGAAAAAATGGCCCTTTTCAGGGCCGCCAAATATGTAAACAAAGAGAAATGCATTCAAATATTTAATTTTTTAAATGTTGAAAAATTTGTTGTGTTGTGTAAAGGCACTTTAACTAAAGTCCGTTTCAAAATCTGAATACTTTAAAATAGGTACATATTTACTATACAAAATTTATTCATTTCATGCAAAACTATGGCCCGATTAACAATGAGAGCCTCAAGCTGCAAAAATTTAGATTATGGGATTTACTCATTCATAGCTTCAAATGAAGTTGAAACTAAAGAAAAAAATTTGAAGCTTGAAGCGTTCATTGTGAATCGGCCCTATTTGACGAGACAGAACAGCCACTTTGGCTGGGGTTAACAGCTGCTAAAGCAAGCATCATTTTAGGCATATCCGCATGCACACGATTGTTTTCAAGGTAAGGTATTCACAAGCGAAACTTCAATACACGTGCAACTATTTTTTGCAATGGAACTTTAATATAAAATGAAACCAGTGCGCTGGTGTAGTGATAGTTTCTCCAGCATAGCATGCGCCCTGCTCCAATGCATGCGCATAAAAGCCGTTTTCCCTCTCTGGCTTTAGAATACATTGGTATGGGTCAAGTCAAGAATGTTTCCAAAAAATTATAAAAATTTATTCAATGGTTGCTAGAGCATAAGCTAAGGAAAAATAATATCCAAAGCCACGTGGAGGAATTTTGATAATTCATAAACAGGCATAACCCCAGGAATGAATATGATGGTTTTTCACAAGAGCTCGTGCAAATACGTGAACCCGCACCTTTAAAGTTAAAGTTTTATGCTGAGGGTTAACGAGTATGTATTGAATTAGTGTTCGCTTTGCCACTTTTTCTGTTATGCTCTTTTAACTTAGAAATGAGGTGATTTTTATAGTTTAGAATTAGGACCAAAAGAATATGACAATACCAATTTACTCCAAGTTTAAATATTTGGTGGTCCTGAAAAGGACCGATTTTGCAAATATATTTTAAGAATTTTTAAGCACGTTCACCACGAATACGACGAGCCAGTTGAATGTCCTTTGGCATAATAGTTACGCGTTTAGCATGAATAGCACACAAATTTGTATCTTCAAATAAACCAACTAAATACGCTTCACTTGCTTCTTGAAGAGCCATAACGGCAGAACTTTGGAAACGTAAATCGGTTTTAAAATCTTGAGCAATTTCACGAACTAAACGCTGGAATGGCAATTTCCGGATTAAAAGCTCGGTACTTTTTTGATAACGACGAATTTCACGGAGAGCGACAGTACCAGGACGATAACGATGCGGCTTCTTCACACCGCCTGTAGCTGGAGCACTTTTCCTTGCAGCTTTCGTCGCCAACTGCTTCCTCGGAGCTTTACCACCAGTGGATTTACGGGCTGTTTGCTTTGTACGAGCCATTATCACTTTTTCACTGCACTACACTTCACTGATCACAATTCACTGCACAATGAGCCTATACTAGCTCTCTACCGCGTATTTATACAATAAATTTCCCCTCTAGAAGATATTTTAGCCCTACTCAAAAATTATTGAACGAATTTTCGTTTCTCCTCTTTGTAAAAAAATTCCGATCTGCTATAAAAATAGGTGCTTGCTCGAAGCTATCATCCAGTGTTTGTGGAGTGCTAAGTGTGTGAAGTGCAAATAAAGTTCGATAATCAGTGAAAATGACTGGCCGTGGCAAAGGAGGGAAAGGTCTTGGAAAAGGCGGTGCCAAGCGTCATCGTAAAGTTCTTCGTGATAACATCCAAGGTATTACAAAGCCAGCCATTCGTCGATTAGCTCGTCGTGGTGGTGTGAAACGTATATCTGGTTTAATTTATGAAGAAACTCGCGGTGTGCTCAAAGTCTTCTTAGAGAATGTTATCCGTGACGCAGTTACATACACGGAACATGCCAAAAGGAAAACAGTTACTGCAATGGATGTAGTTTACGCCTTGAAAAGACAGGGACGTACACTTTATGGTTTCGGCGGTTAAAATCAATTTTATTTATATTATGAAGGCAAAAACGGTCCTTTTCAGGACCACCAAATTTCTCAACAAAAAGTAAAATACGATGTTTTTAAATAAAGCCGAAAAAAATATTTTTTTTATTTTAATCAAGGTTGACCACATAATTATTTTATTTTATTAATGTCACTTTCTAAATTTGAAAATGTCACTACAGGCATATGTACGCTTGCGACGTGTCGTGCCTGGAAAAATCACGATCGAGGGCGCATTCCAAACAAGTTCTCAACTTCGTCGTGATTGGAGTGAATTTGTATAAAAACCGATTTCTTGGCCATGCATTCAAGCAGCCACTTCATCATTCATTTGTGTGCGTTGGAATTTATTTGCCCTGCGTACAGCCAGCAAGCGTCGTTTTCACTGCACACGAAATTTGTATGCTAGAATTGAATAAACAAATGATTGTCCATGTAGCCGTGGCAAGATGGCTGGCAACATGAAAAAGGCAAGTTTATCTAGGGAAAAAAATGGGAAATTTCGTGTGCTGCTGTCGCAGTATTAGTAATGAAAATGTTTGAGTGTGCGTATGGTGAATTTTGGGGCCATTTTTACTTGCCAGGTTTTTTTTCCACTGCGTGTGTTGATTTTTCTTGATCCTTTTAAAATGGACAAAAAATTAATTATTTTTTGTCAATAATGCACGATTTTTTATCCTCAATCTTTTGCTGTAACATTTTCGATTATAATTACGATTGCAGCGTGTGCGGTGTTTTAGTGCGCATTCAAAAGATGGCTAGATGTTTTGTCGCGATTGAGGCCTGATTCACAATGAGAGCTTCAAGCCTCAAGCTTCAAAAATTTAGGATTATAGGATTTATGTACAATGATTCACATTCACAGCTTCAAGCTTTAAATGAAGCTGAAACTATGGTAAAAAAATGTGAAGCTTGAAGCTCTCATTGTGAATCGGGCCTGAATCATGCAGCCGGCTAGCGTCATTTTCACACACACACAAGTTGTCTCTCTCATTTGAACGTTATGCCAATGGATGCGATTATTTTGGCGCCTTGTTTCTTCACCAATTCTTTTACGTTTGTGTGTTTATGGGTGCTACATTCCAACTTCATGTATTCAAAGAGAAAAGGGGGATTCTTGGTGAACATTTTGAAATGGTGAAAAATTAATTCTTTTTGTGCAACCACTTTTTTATATATACAAAAAAAAGGATTTTCCGTTTTCAGTCTAAAAAACAATAAAGCATGAGAAGACATTGAAGTAGATTTTCTTTGAAAACAGTCACAATTAAATTTAAGTAAACTTTCTGAACAAAAAACAAATTTTTATTTTCACACTATATGCAAAAATTTTCACTCATTGTTTAAAAACTTGGTCGCCCTGAAAAGGACGGTTTTTTGATAATAAACGATGACAAACTTGAAATGAGGAATTTACGCTTTCTTTTCTGTTTTTTTGGGCAAAAGTACGGCTTGAATATTTGGAAGTACACCACCTTGAGCAATAGTAACACCAGATAACAATTTGTTTAATTCTTCATCATTTCTGATGGCCAATTGCAAATGGCGAGGAATAATTCGGGTCTTTTTATTATCACGGGCAGCATTCCCAGCCAATTCCAGAACTTCAGCAGCTAAGTACTCCATAACAGCTGCCAAATATACGGGTGCACCGGCTCCGACACGCTCAGCATAATTGCCTTTTCTTAATAAACGATGAATTCTGCCGACGGGGAATTGAAGTCCAGCACGATTCGAACGAGACTTTGCCTTCGTCTTAACTTTTCCACCTTTGCCACGGCCAGACATTTTCACTTATTTTTTTACTTCTGCACTCACAACACACACGACACTTCACTTGGAATGAAGCTCAGTAGCGAAATGTCGAAATATTTATACTCTTTTTGTTGTACAGTTGCCACCCTTCTATCTTAGTAAACTGTAATTTCACATACTGAGAATATTCTCTTGGGATCGCATACAAACGAAACTCTATAAATATTATGCGCCTCCGTGTAGGTGATTCAGTCGTTGGCTTTTAGTGATTGTGTTAATATAGTTCTCAGTTCAGTAAGCAAATTGCAGAGTTCGAGATGCCGCCGAAAACTAGTGGAAAAGCAGCGAAGAAGGCCGGAAAGGCACAAAAGAATATTACTAAAGGTGACAAGAAAAAGAGGCGCAAGAGGAAGGAATCTTATGCTATTTACATTTACAAAGTTTTGAAACAAGTTCATCCCGATACTGGGATTTCTTCAAAAGCGATGAGCATCATGAATAGTTTCGTCAATGATATTTTTGAGAGAATCGCTGCTGAATCTTCCCGCTTAGCTCACTACAATAAGCGTTCTACAATTACTAGCCGGGAAATCCAAACTGCTGTTAGATTGCTGTTACCTGGTGAACTTGCTAAGCACGCGGTTAGTGAAGGAACAAAAGCCGTTACTAAATATACCAGTTCGAAATAAATGAGATTACAAGTGTTCGTGAAAAAATGGCCCTTTTCAGGGCCGCCAAATATGTAAACAAAGAGAAATGCATTCAAATATTTAATTTTTTAAATGTTGAAAAATTTGTTGTGTTGTGTAAAGGCACTTTAACTAAAGTCCGTTTCAAAATCTGAATACTTTAAAATAGGTACATATTTACTATACAAAATTTATTCATTTCATGCAAAACTATGGCCCGATTAACAATGAGAGCCTCAAGCTGCAAAAATTAAGATTATGGGATTTACTCATTCATAGCTTCAAATGAAGTTGAAACTAAAGAAAAAAAATTTGAAGCTTGAAGCGTTCATTGTGAATCGGCCCTATTTGACGAGACAGAACAGCCACTTTGGCTGGGGTTAACAGCTGCTAAAGCAAGCATCATTTTAGGCATATCCGCATGCACACGAGTGTTTTCAAGGTAAGGTATTCACAAGCGAAACTTCAATACACGTGCAACTATTTTTTGCAATGGAACTTTAATATAAAATGAAACCAGTGCGCTGGTGTAGTGATAGTTTCTCCAGCATAGCATGCGCCCTGCTCCAATGCATGCGCATAAAACCCGTTTTCCCTCTCTGGCTTTAGAATACATTGGTATGGGTCAAGTCAAGAATGTTTCCAAAAAATTATAAAAATTTATTCAATGGTTGCTAGAGCATAAGCTAAGGAAAAATAATATCCAAAGCCACGTGGAGGAATTTTGATAATTCATAAACAGGCATAACCCCAGGAATGAATATGATGGTTTTTCACAAGAGCTCGTGCAAATACGTGAACCCGCACCTTTAAAGTTAAAGCTTTATGCTGAGGGTTAACGAGTATGTATTGAATTAGTGTTCGCTTTGGCACTTTTTCTGTTATGCTCTTTTAACTTAGAAATGAGGTGATTTTTATAGTTTAGAATTAGGACCAAAAGAATATGACAATACCAATTTACTCCAAGTTTAAATATTTGGTGGTCCTGAAAAGGACCGATTTTGCAAATATATTTTAAGAATTTTTAAGCACGTTCACCACGAATACGACGAGCCAGTTGAATGTCCTTTGGCATAATAGTTACGCGTTTAGCATGAATAGCACACAAATTTGTATCTTCAAATAAACCAACTAAATACGCTTCACTTGCTTCTTGAAGAGCCATAACGGCAGAACTTTGGAAACGTAAATCGGTTTTAAAATCTTGAGCAATTTCACGAACTAAACGCTGGAATGGCAATTTCCGGATTAAAAGCTCGGTACTTTTTTGATAACGACGAATTTCACGGAGAGCGACAGTACCAGGACGATAACGATGCGGCTTCTTCACACCGCCTGTAGCTGGAGCACTTTTCCTTGCAGCTTTCGTCGCCAACTGCTTCCTCGGAGCTTTACCACCAGTGGATTTACGGGCTGTTTGCTTTGTACGAGCCATTATCACTTTTTCACTGCACTACACTTCACTGATCACAATTCACTGCACAATGAGCCTATACTAGCTCTCTACCGCGTATTTATACAATAAATTTCCCCTCTAGAAGATATTTTAGCCCTACTCAAAAATTATTGAACGAATTTTCGTTTCTCCTCTTTGTAAAAAAATTCCGATCTGCTATAAAAATAGGTGCTTGCTCGAAGCTATCATCCAGTGCTTGTGGAGTGCTAAGTGTGTGAAGTGCAAATAAAGTTCGATAATCAGTGAAAATGACTGGCCGTGGCAAAGGAGGGAAAGGTCTTGGAAAAGGCGGTGCCAAGCGTCATCGTAAAGTTCTTCGTGATAACATCCAAGGTATTACAAAGCCAGCCATTCGTCGATTAGCTCGTCGTGGTGGTGTGAAACGTATATCTGGTTTAATTTATGAAGAAACTCGCGGTGTGCTCAAAGTCTTCTTAGAGAATGTTATCCGTGACGCAGTTACATACACGGAACATGCCAAAAGGAAAACAGTTACTGCAATGGATGTAGTTTACGCCTTGAAAAGACAGGGACGTACACTTTATGGTTTCGGCGGTTAAAATCAATTTTATTTATATTATGAAGGCAAAAACGGTCCTTTTCAGGACCACCAAATTTCTCAACAAAAAGTAAAATACGATGTTTTTAAATAAAGCCGAAAAAAATATTTTTTTTATTTTAATCAAGGTTGACCACATAATTATTTTATTTTATTAATGTCACTTTCTAAATTTGAAAATGTCACTACAGGCATATGTACGCTTGCGACGTGTCGTGCCTGGAAAAATCACGATCGAGGGCGCATTCCAAACAAGTTCTCAACTTCGTCGTGATTGGAGTGAATTTGTATAAAAACCGATTTCTTGGCCATGCATTCAAGCAGCCACTTCATCATTCATTTGTGTGCGTTGGAATTTATTTGCCCTGCGTACAGCCAGCAAGCGTCGTTTTCACTGCACACGAAATTTGTATGCTAGAATTGAATAAACAAATGATTGTCCATGTAGCCGTGGCAAGATGGCTGGCAACATGAAAAAGGCAAGTTTATCTAGGGAAAAAAATGGGAAATTTCGTGTGCTGCTGTCGCAGTATTAGTAATGAAAATGTTTGAGTGTGCGTATGGTGAATTTTGGGGCCATTTTTACTTGCCAGGTTTTTTTTCCACTGCGTGTGTGTTGATTTTTCTTGATCCTTTTAAAGTGGACAAAAAATTAATTATTTTTTGTCAATAATGCACGATTTTTTATCCTCAATCTTTTGCTGTAACATTTTCGATTATAATTACGATTGCAGCGTGTGCGGTGTTTTAGTGCGCATTCAAAAGATGGCTAGATGTTTTGTCGCGATTGAGGCCTGATTCACAATGAGAGCTTCAAGCCTCAAGCTTCAAAAATTTAGGATTATAGGATTTATGTACAATGATTCACATTCACAGCTTCAAGCTTTAAATGAAGCTGAAACTATGGTAAAAAAATGTGAAGCTTGAAGCTCTCATTGTGAATCGGGCCTGAATCATGCAGCCGGCTAGCGTCATTTTCACACACACACAAGTTGTCTCTCTCATTTGAACGTTATGCCAATGGATGCGATTATTTTGGCGCCTTGTTTCTTCACCAATTCTTTTACGTTTGTTTGTTTATGGGTGCTACATTCCAACTTCATGTATTCAAAGAGAAAAGGGGGATTCTTGGTGAACATTTTGAAATGGTGAAAAATTAATTCTTTTTGTGCAACCACTTTTTTATATATACAAAAAAAAGGATTTTCCGTTTTCAGTCTAAAAAACAATAAAGCATGAGAAGACATTGAAGTAGATTTTCTTTGAAAACAGTCACAATTAAATTTAAGTAAACTTTCTGAACAAAAAACAAATTTTTATTTTCACACTATATGCAAAAATTTTCACTCATTGTTTAAAAACTTGGTCGCCCTGAAAAGGACGGTTTTTTGATAATAAACGATGACAAACTTGAAATGAGGAATTTACGCTTTCTTTTCTGTTTTTTTGGGCAAAAGTACGGCTTGAATATTTGGAAGTACACCACCTTGAGCAATAGTAACACCAGATAACAATTTGTTTAATTCTTCATCATTTCTGATGGCCAATTGCAAATGGCGAGGAATAATTCGGGTCTTTTTATTATCACGGGCAGCATTCCCAGCCAATTCCAGAACTTCAGCAGCTAAGTACTCCATAACAGCTGCCAAATATACGGGTGCACCGGCTCCGACACGCTCAGCATAATTGCCTTTTCTTAATAAACGATGAATTCTGCCGACGGGGAATTGAAGTCCAGCACGATTCGAACGAGACTTTGCCTTCGTCTTAACTTTTCCACCTTTGCCACGGCCAGACATTTTCACTTATTTTTTTACTTCTGCACTCACAACACACACGACACTTCACTTGGAATGAAGCTCAGTAGCGAAATGTCGAAATATTTATACTCTTTTTGTTGTACAGTTGCCACCCTTCTATCTTAGTAAACTGTAATTTCACATACTGAGAATATTCTCTTGGGATCGCATACAAACGAAACTCTATAAATATTATGCGCCTCCGTGTAGGTGATTCAGTCGTTGGCTTTTAGTGATTGTGTTAATATAGTTCTCAGTTCAGTAAGCAAATTGCAGAGTTCGAGATGCCGCCGAAAACTAGTGGAAAAGCAGCGAAGAAGGCCGGAAAGGCACAAAAGAATATTACTAAAGGTGACAAGAAAAAGAGGCGCAAGAGGAAGGAATCTTATGCTATTTACATTTACAAAGTTTTGAAACAAGTTCATCCCGATACTGGGATTTCTTCAAAAGCGATGAGCATCATGAATAGTTTCGTCAATGATATTTTTGAGAGAATCGCTGCTGAATCTTCCCGCTTAGCTCACTACAATAAGCGTTCTACAATTACTAGCCGGGAAATCCAAACTGCTGTTAGATTGCTGTTACCTGGTGAACTTGCTAAGCACGCGGTTAGTGAAGGAACAAAAGCCGTTACTAAATATACCAGTTCGAAATAAATGAGATTACAAGTGTTCGTGAAAAAATGGCCCTTTTCAGGGCCGCCAAATATGTAAACAAAGAGAAATGCATTCAAATATTTAATTTTTTAAATGTTGAAAAATTTGTTGTGTTGTGTAAAGGCACTTTAACTAAAGTCCGTTTCAAAATCTGAATACTTTAAAATATGTACATATTTACTATACAAAATTTATTCATTTCATGCAAAACTATGGCCCGATTAACAATGAGAGCCTCAAGCTGCAAAAATTTAGATTATGGGATTTACTCATTCATAGCTTCAAATGAAGTTGAAACTAAAGAAAAAAAATTTGAAGCTTGAAGCGTTCATTGTGAATCGGCCCTATTTGACGAGACAGAACAGCCACTTTGGCTGGGGTTAACAGCTGCTAAAGCAAGCATCATTTTAGGCATATCCGCATGCACACGAGTGTTTTCAAGGTAAGGTATTCACAAGCGAAACTTCAATACACGTGCAACTATTTTTTGCAATGGAACTTTAATATAAAATGAAACCAGTGCGCTGGTGTAGTGATAGTTTCTCCAGCATAGCATGCGCCCTGCTCCAATGCATGCGCATAAAAGCCGTTTTCCCTCTCTGGCTTTAGAATACATTGGTATGGGTCAAGTCAAGAATGTTTCCAAAAAATTATAAAAATTTATTCAATGGTTGCTAGAGCATAAGCTAAGGAAAAATAATATCCAAAGCCACGTGGAGGAATTTTGATAATTCATAAACAGGCATAACCCCAGGAATGAATATGATGGTTTTTCACAAGAGCTCGTGCAAATACGTGAACCCGCACCTTTAAAGTTAAAGCTTTATGCTGAGGGTTAACGAGTATGTATTGAATTAGTGTTCGCTTTGGCACTTTTTCTGTTATGCTCTTTTAACTTAGAAATGAGGTGATTTTTATAGTTTAGAATTAGGACCAAAAGAATATGACAATACCAATTTACTCCAAGTTTAAATATTTGGTGGTCCTGAAAAGGACCGATTTTGCAAATATATTTTAAGAATTTTTAAGCACGTTCACCACGAATACGACGAGCCAGTTGAATGTCCTTTGGCATAATAGTTACGCGTTTAGCATGAATAGCACACAAATTTGTATCTTCAAATAAACCAACTAAATACGCTTCACTTGCTTCTTGAAGAGCCATAACGGCAGAACTTTGGAAACGTAAATCGGTTTTAAAATCTTGAGCAATTTCACGAACTAAACGCTGGAATGGCAATTTCCGGATTAAAAGCTCGGTACTTTTTTGATAACGACGAATTTCACGGAGAGCGACAGTACCAGGACGATAACGATGCGGCTTCTTCACACCGCCTGTAGCTGGAGCACTTTTCCTTGCAGCTTTCGTCGCCAACTGCTTCCTCGGAGCTTTACCACCAGTGGATTTACGGGCTGTTTGCTTTGTACGAGCCATTATCACTTTTTCACTGCACTACACTTCACTGATCACAATTCACTGCACAATGAGCCTATACTAGCTCTCTACCGCGTATTTATACAATAAATTTCCCCTCTAGAAGATATTTTAGCCCTACTCAAAAATTATTGAACGAATTTTCGTTTCTCCTCTTTGTAAAAAAATTCCGATCTGCTATAAAAATAGGTGCTTGCTCGAAGCTATCATCCAGTGCTTGTGGAGTGCTAAGTGTGTGAAGTGCAAATAAAGTTCGATAATCAGTGAAAATGACTGGCCGTGGCAAAGGAGGGAAAGGTCTTGGAAAAGGCGGTGCCAAGCGTCATCGTAAAGTTCTTCGTGATAATATCCAAGGTATTACAAAGCCAGCCATTCGTCGATTAGCTCGTCGTGGTGGTGTGAAACGTATATCTGGTTTAATTTATGAAGAAACTCGCGGTGTGCTCAAAGTCTTCTTAGAGAATGTTATCCGTGACGCAGTTACATACACGGAACATGCCAAAAGGAAAACAGTTACTGCAATGGATGTAGTTTACGCCTTGAAAAGACAGGGACGTACACTTTATGGTTTCGGCGGTTAAAATCAATTTTATTTATATTATGAAGGCAAAAACGGTCCTTTTCAGGACCACCAAATTTCTCAACAAAAAGTAAAATACGATGTTTTTAAATAAAGCCGAAAAAAATATTTTTTTTATTTTAATCAAGGTTGACCACATAATTATTTTATTTTATTAATGTCACTTTCTAAATTTGAAAATGTCACTACAGGCATATGTACGCTTGCGACGTGTCGTGCCTGGAAAAATCACGATCGAGGGCGCATTCCAAACAAGTTCTCAACTTCGTCGTGATTGGAGTGAATTTGTATAAAAACCGATTTCTTGGCCATGCATTCAAGCAGCCACTTCATCATTCATTTGTGTGCGTTGGAATTTATTTGCCCTGCGTACAGCCAGCAAGCGTCGTTTTCACTGCACACGAAATTTGTATGCTAGAATTGAATAAACAAATGATTGTCCATGTAGCCGTGGCAAGATGGCTGGCAACATGAAAAAGGCAAGTTTATCTAGGGAAAAAAATGGGAAATTTCGTGTGCTGCTGTCGCAGTATTAGTAATGAAAATGTTTGAGTGTGCGTATGGTGAATTTTGGGGCCATTTTTACTTGCCAGGTTTTTTTTCCACTGCGTGTGTGTTGATTTTTCTTGATCCTTTTAAAGTGGACAAAAAATTAATTATTTTTTGTCAATAATGCACGATTTTTTATCCTCAATCTTTTGCTGTAACATTTTCGATTATAATTACGATTGCAGCGTGTGCGGTGTTTTAGTGCGCATTCAAAAGATGGCTAGATGTTTTGTCGCGATTGAGGCCTGATTCACAATGAGAGCTTCAAGCCTCAAGCTTCAAAAATTTAGGATTATAGGATTTATGTACAATGATTC
Source organism: Thereva nobilitata (assembly GCA_963855945.1). Taxonomy (NCBI): domain Eukaryota; kingdom Metazoa; phylum Arthropoda; class Insecta; order Diptera; family Therevidae; genus Thereva; species Thereva nobilitata. The sequence continues at coordinate 127,152,362 of OY979695.1, forward strand.
ACATTCACAGCTTCAAGCTTTAAATGAAGCTGAAACTATGGTAAAAAAATGTGAAGCTTGAAGCTCTCATTGTGAATCGGGCCTGAATCATGCAGCCGGCTAGCGTCATTTTCACACACACACAAGTTGTCTCTCTCATTTGAACGTTATGCCAATGGATGCGATTATTTTGGCGCCTTGTTTCTTCACCAATTCTTTTACGTTTGTTTGTTTATGGGTGCTACATTCCAACTTCATGTATTCAAAGAGAAAAGGGGGATTCTTGGTGAACATTTTGAAATGGTGAAAAATTAATTCTTTTTGTGCAACCACTTTTTTATATATACAAAAAAAAGGATTTTCCGTTTTCAGTCTAAAAAACAATAAAGCATGAGAAGACATTGAAGTAGATTTTCTTTGAAAACAGTCACAATTAAATTTAAGTAAACTTTCTGAACAAAAAACAAATTTTTATTTTCACACTATATGCAAAAATTTTCACTCATTGTTTAAAAACTTGGTCGCCCTGAAAAGGACGGTTTTTTGATAATAAACGATGACAAACTTGAAATGAGGAATTTACGCTTTCTTTTCTGTTTTTTTGGGCAAAAGTACGGCTTGAATATTTGGAAGTACACCACCTTGAGCAATAGTAACACCAGATAACAATTTGTTTAATTCTTCATCATTTCTGATGGCCAATTGCAAATGGCGAGGAATAATTCGGGTCTTTTTATTATCACGGGCAGCATTCCCAGCCAATTCCAGAACTTCAGCAGCTAAGTACTCCATAACAGCTGCCAAATATACGGGTGCACCGGCTCCGACACGCTCAGCATAATTGCCTTTTCTTAATAAACGATGAATTCTGCCGACGGGGAATTGAAGTCCAGCACGATTCGAACGAGACTTTGCCTTCGTCTTAACTTTTCCACCTTTGCCACGGCCAGACATTTTCACTTATTTTTTTACTTCTGCACTCACAACACACACGACACTTCACTTGGAATGAAGCTCAGTAGCGAAATGTCGAAATATTTATACTCTTTTTGTTGTACAGTTGCCACCCTTCTATCTTAGTAAACTGTAATTTCACATACTGAGAATATTCTCTTGGGATCGCATACAAACGAAACTCTATAAATATTATGCGCCTCCGTGTAGGTGATTCAGTCGTTGGCTTTTAGTGATTGTGTTAATATAGTTCTCAGTTCAGTAAGCAAATTGCAGAGTTCGAGATGCCGCCGAAAACTAGTGGAAAAGCAGCGAAGAAGGCCGGAAAGGCACAAAAGAATATTACTAAAGGTGACAGGAAAAAGAGGCGCAAGAGGAAGGAATCTTATGCTATTTACATTTACAAAGTTTTGAAACAAGTTCATCCCGATACTGGGATTTCTTCAAAAGCGATGAGCATCATGAATAGTTTCGTCAATGATATTTTTGAGAGAATCGCTGCTGAATCTTCCCGCTTAGCTCACTACAATAAGCGTTCTACAATTACTAGCCGGGAAATCCAAACTGCTGTTAGATTGCTGTTACCTGGTGAACTTGCTAAGCACGCGGTTAGTGAAGGAACAAAAGCCGTTACTAAATATACCAGTTCGAAATAAATGAGATTACAAGTGTTCGTGAAAAAATGGCCCTTTTCAGGGCCGCCAAATATGTAAACAAAGAGAAATGCATTCAAATATTTAATTTTTTAAATGTTGAAAAATTTGTTGTGTTGTGTAAAGGCACTTTAACTAAAGTCCGTTTCAAAATCTGAATACTTTAAAATATGTACATATTTACTATACAAAATTTATTCATTTCATGCAAAACTATGGCCCGATTAACAATGAGAGCCTCAAGCTGCAAAAATTTAGATTATGGGATTTACTCATTCATAGCTTCAAATGAAGTTGAAACTAAAGAAAAAAAATTTGAAGCTTGAAGCGTTCATTGTGAATCGGCCCTATTTGACGAGACAGAACAGCCACTTTGGCTGGGGTTAACAGCTGCTAAAGCAAGCATCATTTTAGGCATATCCGCATGCACACGAGTGTTTTCAAGGTAAGGTATTCACAAGCGAAACTTCAATACACGTGCAACTATTTTTTGCAATGGAACTTTAATATAAAATGAAACCAGTGCGCTGGTGTAGTGATAGTTTCTCCAGCATAGCATGCGCCCTGCTCCAATGCATGCGCATAAAAGCCGTTTTCCCTCTCTGGCTTTAGAATACATTGGTATGGGTCAAGTCAAGAATGTTTCCAAAAAATTATAAAAATTTATTCAATGGTTGCTAGAGCATAAGCTAAGGAAAAATAATATCCAAAGCCACGTGGAGGAATTTTGATAATTCATAAACAGGCATAACCCCAGGAATGAATATGATGGTTTTTCACAAGAGCTCGTGCAAATACGTGAACCCGCACCTTTAAAGTTAAAGCTTTATGCTGAGGGTTAACGAGTATGTATTGAATTAGTGTTCGCTTTGGCACTTTTTCTGTTATGCTCTTTTAACTTAGAAATGAGGTGATTTTTATAGTTTAGAATTAGGACCAAAAGAATATGACAATACCAATTTACTCCAAGTTTAAATATTTGGTGGTCCTGAAAAGGACCGATTTTGCAAATATATTTTAAGAATTTTTAAGCACGTTCACCACGAATACGACGAGCCAGTTGAATGTCCTTTGGCATAATAGTTACGCGTTTAGCATGAATAGCACACAAATTTGTATCTTCAAATAAACCAACTAAATACGCTTCACTTGCTTCTTGAAGAGCCATAACGGCAGAACTTTGGAAACGTAAATCGGTTTTAAAATCTTGAGCAATTTCACGAACTAAACGCTGGAATGGCAATTTCCGGATTAAAAGCTCGGTACTTTTTTGATAACGACGAATTTCACGGAGAGCGACAGTACCAGGACGATAACGATGCGGCTTCTTCACACCGCCTGTAGCTGGAGCACTTTTCCTTGCAGCTTTCGTCGCCAACTGCTTCCTCGGAGCTTTACCACCAGTGGATTTACGGGCTGTTTGCTTTGTACGAGCCATTATCACTTTTTCACTGCACTACACTTCACTGATCACAATTCACTGCACAATGAGCCTATACTAGCTCTCTACCGCGTATTTATACAATAAATTTCCCCTCTAGAAGATATTTTAGCCCTACTCAAAAATTATTGAACGAATTTTCGTTTCTCCTCTTTGTAAAAAAATTCCGATCTGCTATAAAAATAGGTGCTTGCTCGAAGCTATCATCCAGTGTTTGTGGAGTGCTAAGTGTGTGAAGTGCAAATAAAGTTCGATAATCAGTGAAAATGACTGGCCGTGGCAAAGGAGGGAAAGGTCTTGGAAAAGGCGGTGCCAAGCGTCATCGTAAAGTTCTTCGTGATAACATCCAAGGTATTACAAAGCCAGCCATTCGTCGATTAGCTCGTCGTGGTGGTGTGAAACGTATATCTGGTTTAATTTATGAAGAAACTCGCGGTGTGCTCAAAGTCTTCTTAGAGAATGTTATCCGTGACGCAGTTACATACACGGAACATGCCAAAAGGAAAACAGTTACTGCAATGGATGTAGTTTACGCCTTGAAAAGACAGGGACGTACACTTTATGGTTTCGGCGGTTAAAATCAATTTTATTTATATTATGAAGGCAAAAACGGTCCTTTTCAGGACCACCAAATTTCTCAACAAAAAGTAAAATACGATGTTTTTAAATAAAGCCGAAAAAAATATTTTTTTTATTTTAATCAAGGTTGACCACATAATTATTTTATTTTATTAATGTCACTTTCTAAATTTGAAAATGTCACTACAGGCATATGTACGCTTGCGACGTGTCGTGCCTGGAAAAATCACGATCGAGGGCGCATTCCAAACAAGTTCTCAACTTCGTCGTGATTGGAGTGAATTTGTATAAAAACCGATTTCTTGGCCATGCATTCAAGCAGCCACTTCATCATTCATTTGTGTGCGTTGGAATTTATTTGCCCTGCGTACAGCCAGCAAGCGTCGTTTTCACTGCACACGAAATTTGTATGCTAGAATTGAATAAACAAATGATTGTCCATGTAGCCGTGGCAAGATGGCTGGCAACATGAAAAAGGCAAGTTTATCTAGGGAAAAAAATGGGAAATTTCGTGTGCTGCTGTCGCAGTATTAGTAATGAAAATGTTTGAGTGTGCGTATGGTGAATTTTGGGGCCATTTTTACTTGCCAGGTTTTTTTTCCACTGCGTGTGTGTTGATTTTTCTTGATCCTTTTAAAATGGACAAAAAATTAATTATTTTTTGTCAATAATGCACGATTTTTTATCCTCAATCTTTTGCTGTAACATTTTCGATTATAATTACGATTGCAGCGTGTGCGGTGTTTTAGTGCGCATTCAAAAGATGGCTAGATGTTTTGTCGCGATTGAGGCCTGATTCACAATGAGAGCTTCAAGCCTCAAGCTTCAAAAATTTAGGATTATAGGATTTATGTACAATGATTCACATTCACAGCTTCAAGCTTTAAATGAAGCTGAAACTATGGTAAAAAAATGTGAAGCTTGAAGCTCTCATTGTGAATCGGGCCTGAATCATGCAGCCGGCTAGCGTCATTTTCACACACACACAAGTTGTCTCCCTCATTTGAACGTTATGCCAATGGATGCGATTATTTTGGCGCCTTGTTTCTTCACCAATTCTTTTACGTTTGTGTGTTTATGGGTGCTACATTCCAACTTCATGTATTCAAAGAGAAAAGGGGGATTCTTGGTGAACATTTTGAAATGGTGAAAAATTAATTCTTTTTGTGCAACCACTTTTTTATATATACAAAAAAAAGGATTTTCCGTTTTCAGTCTAAAAAACAATAAAGCATGAGAAGACATTGAAGTAGATTTTCTTTGAAAACAGTCACAATTAAATTTAAGTAAACTTTCTGAACAAAAAACAAATTTTTATTTTCACACTATATGCAAAAATTTTCACTCATTGTTTAAAAACTTGGTCGCCCTGAAAAGGACGGTTTTTTGATAATAAACGATGACAAACTTGAAATGAGGAATTTACGCTTTCTTTTCTGTTTTTTTGGGCAAAAGTACGGCTTGAATATTTGGAAGTACACCACCTTGAGCAATAGTAACACCAGATAACAATTTGTTTAATTCTTCATCATTTCTGATGGCCAATTGCAAATGGCGAGGAATAATTCGGGTCTTTTTATTATCACGGGCAGCATTCCCAGCCAATTCCAGAACTTCAGCAGCTAAGTACTCCATAACAGCTGCCAAATATACGGGTGCACCGGCTCCGACACGCTCAGCATAATTGCCTTTTCTTAATAAACGATGAATTCTGCCGACGGGGAATTGAAGTCCAGCACGATTCGAACGAGACTTTGCCTTCGTCTTAACTTTTCCACCTTTGCCACGGCCAGACATTTTCACTTATTTTTTTACTTCTGCACTCACAACACACACGACACTTCACTTGGAATGAAGCTCAGTAGCGAAATGTCGAAATATTTATACTCTTTTTGTTGTACAGTTGCCACCCTTCTATCTTAGTAAACTGTAATTTCACATACTGAGAATATTCTCTTGGGATCGCATACAAACGAAACTCTATAAATATTATGCGCCTCCGTGTAGGTGATTCAGTCGTTGGCTTTTAGTGATTGTGTTAATATAGTTCTCAGTTCAGTAAGCAAATTGCAGAGTTCGAGATGCCGCCGAAAACTAGTGGAAAAGCAGCGAAGAAGGCCGGAAAGGCACAAAAGAATATTACTAAAGGTGACAAGAAAAAGAGGCGCAAGAGGAAGGAATCTTATGCTATTTACATTTACAAAGTTTTGAAACAAGTTCATCCCGATACTGGGATTTCTTCAAAAGCGATGAGCATCATGAATAGTTTCGTCAATGATATTTTTGAGAGAATCGCTGCTGAATCTTCCCGCTTAGCTCACTACAATAAGCGTTCTACAATTACTAGCCGGGAAATCCAAACTGCTGTTAGATTGCTGTTACCTGGTGAACTTGCTAAGCACGCGGTTAGTGAAGGAACAAAAGCCGTTACTAAATATACCAGTTCGAAATAAATGAGATTACAAGTGTTCGTGAAAAAATGGCCCTTTTCAGGGCCGCCAAATATGTAAACAAAGAGAAATGCATTCAAATATTTAATTTTTTAAATGTTGAAAAATTTGTTGTGTTGTGTAAAGGCACTTTAACTAAAGTCCGTTTCAAAATCTGAATACTTTAAAATAGGTACATATTTACTATACAAAATTTATTCATTTCATGCAAAACTATGGCCCGATTAACAATGAGAGCCTCAAGCTGCAAAAATTTAGATTATGGGATTTACTCATTCATAGCTTCAAATGAAGTTGAAACTAAAGAAAAAAATTTGAAGCTTGAAGCGTTCATTGTGAATCGGCCCTATTTGACGAGACAGAACAGCCACTTTGGCTGGGGTTAACAGCTGCTAAAGCAAGCATCATTTTAGGCATATCCGCATGCACACGAGTGTTTTCAAGGTAAGGTATTCACAAGCGAAACTTCAATACACGTGCAACTATTTTTTGCAATGGAACTTTAATATAAAATGAAACCAGTGCGCTGGTGTAGTGATAGTTTCTCCAGCATAGCATGCGCCCTGCTCCAATGCATGCGCATAAAAGCCGTTTTCCCTCTCTGGCTTTAGAATACATTGGTATGGGTCAAGTCAAGAATGTTTCCAAAAAATTATAAAAATTTATTCAATGGTTGCTAGAGCATAAGCTAAGGAAAAATAATATCCAAAGCCACGTGGAGGAATTTTGATAATTCATAAACAGGCATAACCCCAGGAATGAATATGATGGTTTTTCACAAGAGCTCGTGCAAATACGTGAACCCGCACCTTTAAAGTTAAAGCTTTATGCTGAGGGTTAACGAGTATGTATTGAATTAGTGTTCGCTTTGGCACTTTTTCTGTTATGCTCTTTTAACTTAGAAATGAGGTGATTTTTATAGTTTAGAATTAGGACCAAAAGAATATGACAATACCAATTTACTCCAAGTTTAAATATTTGGTGGTCCTGAAAAGGACCGATTTTGCAAATATATTTTAAGAATTTTTAAGCACGTTCACCACGAATACGACGAGCCAGTTGAATGTCCTTTGGCATAATAGTTACGCGTTTAGCATGAATAGCACACAAATTTGTATCTTCAAATAAACCAACTAAATACGCTTCACTTGCTTCTTGAAGAGCCATAACGGCAGAACTTTGGAAACGTAAATCGGTTTTAAAATCTTGAGCAATTTCACGAACTAAACGCTGGAATGGCAATTTCCGGATTAAAAGCTCGGTACTTTTTTGATAACGACGAATTTCACGGAGAGCGACAGTACCAGGACGATAACGATGCGGCTTCTTCACACCGCCTGTAGCTGGAGCACTTTTCCTTGCAGCTTTCGTCGCCAACTGCTTCCTCGGAGCTTTACCACCAGTGGATTTACGGGCTGTTTGCTTTGTACGAGCCATTATCACTTTTTCACTGCACTACACTTCACTGATCACAATTCACTGCACAATGAGCCTATACTAGCTCTCTACCGCGTATTTATACAATAAATTTCCCCTCTAGAAGATATTTTAGCCCTACTCAAAAATTATTGAACGAATTTTCGTTTCTCCTCTTTGTAAAAAAATTCCGATCTGCTATAAAAATAGGTGCTTGCTCGAAGCTATCATCCAGTGTTTGTGGAGTGCTAAGTGTGTGAAGTGCAAATAAAGTTCGATAATCAGTGAAAATGACTGGCCGTGGCAAAGGAGGGAAAGGTCTTGGAAAAGGCGGTGCCAAGCGTCATCGTAAAGTTCTTCGTGATAACATCCAAGGTATTACAAAGCCAGCCATTCGTCGATTAGCTCGTCGTGGTGGTGTGAAACGTATATCTGGTTTAATTTATGAAGAAACTCGCGGTGTGCTCAAAGTCTTCTTAGAGAATGTTATCCGTGACGCAGTTACATACACGGAACATGCCAAAAGGAAAACAGTTACTGCAATGGATGTAGTTTACGCCTTGAAAAGACAGGGACGTACACTTTATGGTTTCGGCGGTTAAAATCAATTTTATTTATATTATGAAGGCAAAAACGGTCCTTTTCAGGACCACCAAATTTCTCAACAAAAAGTAAAATACGATGTTTTTAAATAAAGCCGAAAAAAATATTTTTTTTATTTTAATCAAGGTTGACCACATAATTATTTTATTTTATTAATGTCACTTTCTAAATTTGAAAATGTCACTACAGGCATATGTACGCTTGCGACGTGTCGTGCCTGGAAAAATCACGATCGAGGGCGCATTCCAAACAAGTTCTCAACTTCGTCGTGATTGGAGTGAATTTGTATAAAAACCGATTTCTTGGCCATGCATTCAAGCAGCCACTTCATCATTCATTTGTGTGCGTTGGAATTTATTTGCCCTGCGTACAGCCAGCAAGCGTCGTTTTCACTGCACACGAAATTTGTATGCTAGAATTGAATAAACAAATGATTGTCCATGTAGCCGTGGCAAGATGGCTGGCAACATGAAAAAGGCAAGTTTATCTAGGGAAAAAAATGGGAAATTTCGTGTGCTGCTGTCGCAGTATTAGTAATGAAAATGTTTGAGTGTGCGTATGGTGAATTTTGGGGCCATTTTTACTTGCCAGGTTTTTTTTCCACTGCGTGTGTGTTGATTTTTCTTGATCCTTTTAAAGTGGACAAAAAATTAATTATTTTTTGTCAATAATGCACGATTTTTTATCCTCAATCTTTTGCTGTAACATTTTCGATTATAATTACGATTGCAGCGTGTGCGGTGTTTTAGTGCGCATTCAAAAGATGGCTAGATGTTTTGTCGCGATTGAGGCCTGATTCACAATGAGAGCTTCAAGCCTCAAGCTTCAAAAATTTAGGATTATAGGATTTATGTACAATGATTCACATTCACAGCTTCAAGCTTTAAATGAAGCTGAAACTATGGTAAAAAAATGTGAAGCTTGAAGCTCTCATTGTGAATCGGGCCTGAATCATGCAGCCGGCTAGCGTCATTTTCACACACACACAAGTTGTCTCTCTCATTTGAACGTTATGCCAATGGATGCGATTATTTTGGCGCCTTGTTTCTTCACCAATTCTTTTACGTTTGTTTGTTTATGGGTGCTACATTCCAACTTCATGTATTCAAAGAGAAAAGGGGGATTCTTGGTGAACATTTTGAAATGGTGAAAAATTAATTCTTTTTGTGCAACCACTTTTTTATATATACAAAAAAAAGGATTTTCCGTTTTCAGTCTAAAAAACAATAAAGCATGAGAAGACATTGAAGTAGATTTTCTTTGAAAACAGTCACAATTAAATTTAAGTAAACTTTCTGAACAAAAAACAAATTTTTATTTTCACACTATATGCAAAAATTTTCACTCATTGTTTAAAAACTTGGTCGCCCTGAAAAGGACGGTTTTTTGATAATAAACGATGACAAACTTGAAATGAGGAATTTACGCTTTCTTTTCTGTTTTTTTGGGCAAAAGTACGGCTTGAATATTTGGAAGTACACCACCTTGAGCAATAGTAACACCAGATAACAATTTGTTTAATTCTTCATCATTTCTGATGGCCAATTGCAAATGGCGAGGAATAATTCGGGTCTTTTTATTATCACGGGCAGCATTCCCAGCCAATTCCAGAACTTCAGCAGCTAAGTACTCCATAACAGCTGCCAAATATACGGGTGCACCGGCTCCGACACGCTCAGCATAATTGCCTTTTCTTAATAAACGATGAATTCTGCCGACGGGGAATTGAAGTCCAGCACGATTCGAACGAGACTTTGCCTTCGTCTTAACTTTTCCACCTTTGCCACGGCCAGACATTTTCACTTATTTTTTTACTTCTGCACTCACAACACACACGACACTTCACTTGGAATGAAGCTCAGTAGCGAAATGTCGAAATATTTATACTCTTTTTGTTGTACAGTTGCCACCCTTCTATCTTAGTAAACTGTAATTTCACATACTGAGAATATTCTCTTGGGATCGCATACAAACGAAACTCTATAAATATTATGCGCCTCCGTGTAGGTGATTCAGTCGTTGGCTTTTAGTGATTGTGTTAATATAGTTCTCAGTTCAGTAAGCAAATTGCAGAGTTCGAGATGCCGCCGAAAACTAGTGGAAAAGCAGCGAAGAAGGCCGGAAAGGCACAAAAGAATATTACTAAAGGTGACAAGAAAAAGAGGCGCAAGAGGAAGGAATCTTATGCTATTTACATTTACAAAGTTTTGAAACAAGTTCATCCCGATACTGGGATTTCTTCAAAAGCGATGAGCATCATGAATAGTTTCGTCAATGATATTTTTGAGAGAATCGCTGCTGAATCTTCCCGCTTAGCTCACTACAATAAGCGTTCTACAATTACTAGCCGGGAAATCCAAACTGCTGTTAGATTGCTGTTACCTGGTGAACTTGCTAAGCACGCGGTTAGTGAAGGAACAAAAGCCGTTACTAAATATACCAGTTCGAAATAAATGAGATTACAAGTGTTCGTGAAAAAATGGCCCTTTTCAGGGCCGCCAAATATGTAAACAAAGAGAAATGCATTCAAATATTTAATTTTTTAAATGTTGAAAAATTTGTTGTGTTGTGTAAAGGCACTTTAACTAAAGTCCGTTTCAAAATCTGAATACTTTAAAATATGTACATATTTACTATACAAAATTTATTCATTTCATGCAAAACTATGGCCCGATTAACAATGAGAGCCTCAAGCTGCAAAAATTTAGATTATGGGATTTACTCATTCATAGCTTCAAATGAAGTTGAAACTAAAGAAAAAAAATTTGAAGCTTGAAGCGTTCATTGTGAATCGGCCCTATTTGACGAGACAGAACAGCCACTTTGGCTGGGGTTAACAGCTGCTAAAGCAAGCATCATTTTAGGCATATCCGCATGCACACGAGTGTTTTCAAGGTAAGGTATTCACAAGCGAAACTTCAATACACGTGCAACTATTTTTTGCAATGGAACTTTATTATAAAATGAAACCAGTGCGCTGGTGTAGTGATAGTTTCTCCAGCATAGCATGCGCCCTGCTCCAATGCATGCGCATAAAAGCCGTTTTCCCTCTCTGGCTTTAGAATACATTGGTATGGGTCAAGTCAAGAATGTTTCCAAAAAATTATAAAAATTTATTCAATGGTTGCTAGAGCATAAGCTAAGGAAAAATAATATCCAAAGCCACGTGGAGGAATTTTGATAATTCATAAACAGGCATAACCCCAGGAATGAATATGATGGTTTTTCACAAGAGCTCGTGCAAATACGTGAACCCGCACCTTTAAAGTTAAAGCTTTATGCTGAGGGTTAACGAGTATGTATTGAATTAGTGTTCGCTTTGGCACTTTTTCTGTTATGCTCTTTTAACTTAGAAATGAGGTGATTTTTATAGTTTAGAATTAGGACCAAAAGAATATGACAATACCAATTTACTCCAAGTTTAAATATTTGGTGGTCCTGAAAAGGACCGATTTTGCAAATATATTTTAAGAATTTTTAAGCACGTTCACCACGAATACGACGAGCCAGTTGAATGTCCTTTGGCATAATAGTTACGCGTTTAGCATGAATAGCACACAAATTTGTATCTTCAAATAAACCAACTAAATACGCTTCACTTGCTTCTTGAAGAGCCATAACGGCAGAACTTTGGAAACGTAAATCGGTTTTAAAATCTTGAGCAATTTCACGAACTAAACGCTGGAATGGCAATTTCCGGATTAAAAGCTCGGTACTTTTTTGATAACGACGAATTTCACGGAGAGCGACAGTACCAGGACGATAACGATGCGGCTTCTTCACACCGCCTGTAGCTGGAGCACTTTTCCTTGCAGCTTTCGTCGCCAACTGCTTCCTCGGAGCTTTACCACCAGTGGATTTACGGGCTGTTTGCTTTGTACGAGCCATTATCACTTTTTCACTGCACTACACTTCACTGATCACAATTCACTGCACAATGAGCCTATACTAGCTCTCTACCGCGTATTTATACAATAAATTTCCCCTCTAGAAGATATTTTAGCCCTACTCAAAAATTATTGAACGAATTTTCGTTTCTCCTCTTTGTAAAAAAATTCCGATCTGCTATAAAAATAGGTGCTTGCTCGAAGCTATCATCCAGTGCTTGTGGAGTGCTAAGTGTGTGAAGTGCAAATAAAGTTCGATAATCAGTGAAAATGACTGGCCGTGGCAAAGGAGGGAAAGGTCTTGGAAAAGGCGGTGCCAAGCGTCATCGTAAAGTTCTTCGTGATAATATCCAAGGTATTACAAAGCCAGCCATTCGTCGATTAGCTCGTCGTGGTGGTGTGAAACGTATATCTGGTTTAATTTATGAAGAAACTCGCGGTGTGCTCAAAGTCTTCTTAGAGAATGTTATCCGTGACGCAGTTACATACACGGAACATGCCAAAAGGAAAACAGTTACTGCAATGGATGTAGTTTACGCCTTGAAAAGACAGGGACGTACACTTTATGGTTTCGGCGGTTAAAATCAATTTTATTTATATTATGAAGGCAAAAACGGTCCTTTTCAGGACCACCAAATTTCTCAACAAAAAGTAAAATACGATGTTTTTAAATAAAGCCGAAAAAAATATTTTTTTTATTTTAATCAAGGTTGACCACATAATTATTTTATTTTATTAATGTCACTTTCTAAATTTGAAAATGTCACTACAGGCATATGTACGCTTGCGACGTGTCGTGCCTGGAAAAATCACGATCGAGGGCGCATTCCAAACAAGTTCTCAACTTCGTCGTGATTGGAGTGAATTTGTATAAAAACCGATTTCTTGGCCATGCATTCAAGCAGCCACTTCATCATTCATTTGTGTGCGTTGGAATTTATTTGCCCTGCGTACAGCCAGCAAGCGTCGTTTTCACTGCACACGAAATTTGTATGCTAGAATTGAATAAACAAATGATTGTCCATGTAGCCGTGGCAAGATGGCTGGCAACATGAAAAAGGCAAGTTTATCTAGGGAAAAAAATGGGAAATTTCGTGTGCTGCTGTCGCAGTATTAGTAATGAAAATGTTTGAGTGTGCGTATGGTGAATTTTGGGGCCATTTTTACTTGCCAGGTTTTTTTTCCACTGCGTGTGTGTTGATTTTTCTTGATCCTTTTAAAGTGGACAAAAAATTAATTATTTTTTGTCAATAATGCACGATTTTTTATCCTCAATCTTTTGCTGTAACATTTTCGATTATAATTACGATTGCAGCGTGTGCGGTGTTTTAGTGCGCATTCAAAAGATGGCTAGATGTTTTGTCGCGATTGAGGCCTGATTCACAATGAGAGCTTCAAGCCTCAAGCTTCAAAAATTTAGGATTATAGGATTTATGTACAATGATTCACATTCACAGCTTCAAGCTTTAAATGAAGCTGAAACTATGGTAAAAAAATGTGAAGCTTGAAGCTCTCATTGTGAATCGGGCCTGAATCATGCAGCCGGCTAGCGTCATTTTCACACACACACAAGTTGTCTCTCTCATTTGAACGTTATGCCAATGGATGCGATTATTTTGGCGCCTTGTTTCTTCACCAATTCTTTTACGTTTGTTTGTTTATGGGTGCTACATTCCAACTTCATGTATTCAAAGAGAAAAGGGGGATTCTTGGTGAACATTTTGAAATGGTGAAAAATTAATTCTTTTTGTGCAACCACTTTTTTATATATACAAAAAAAAGGATTTTCCGTTTTCAGTCTAAAAAACAATAAAGCATGAGAAGACATTGAAGTAGATTTTCTTTGAAAACAGTCACAATTAAATTTAAGTAAACTTTCTGAACAAAAAACAAATTTTTATTTTCACACTATATGCAAAAATTTTCACTCATTGTTTAAAAACTTGGTCGCCCTGAAAAGGACGGTTTTTTGATAATAAACGATGACAAACTTGAAATGAGGAATTTACGCTTTCTTTTCTGTTTTTTTGGGCAAAAGTACGGCTTGAATATTTGGAAGTACACCACCTTGAGCAATAGTAACACCAGATAACAATTTGTTTAATTCTTCATCATTTCTGATGGCCAATTGCAAATGGCGAGGAATAATTCGGGTCTTTTTATTATCACGGGCAGCATTCCCAGCCAATTCCAGAACTTCAGCAGCTAAGTACTCCATAACAGCTGCCAAATATACGGGTGCACCGGCTCCGACACGCTCAGCATAATTGCCTTTTCTTAATAAACGATGAATTCTGCCGACGGGGAATTGAAGTCCAGCACGATTCGAACGAGACTTTGCCTTCGTCTTAACTTTTCCACCTTTGCCACGGCCAGACATTTTCACTTATTTTTTTACTTCTGCACTCACAACACACACGACACTTCACTTGGAATGAAGCTCAGTAGCGAAATGTCGAAATATTTATACTCTTTTTGTTGTACAGTTGCCACCCTTCTATCTTAGTAAACTGTAATTTCACATACTGAGAATATTCTCTTGGGATCGCATACAAACGAAACTCTATAAATATTATGCGCCTCCGTGTAGGTGATTCAGTCGTTGGCTTTTAGTGATTGTGTTAATATAGTTCTCAGTTCAGTAAGCAAATTGCAGAGTTCGAGATGCCGCCGAAAACTAGTGGAAAAGCAGCGAAGAAGGCCGGAAAGGCACAAAAGAATATTACTAAAGGTGACAGGAAAAAGAGGCGCAAGAGGAAGGAATCTTATGCTATTTACATTTACAAAGTTTTGAAACAAGTTCATCCCGATACTGGGATTTCTTCAAAAGCGATGAGCATCATGAATAGTTTCGTCAATGATATTTTTGAGAGAATCGCTGCTGAATCTTCCCGCTTAGCTCACTACAATAAGCGTTCTACAATTACTAGCCGGGAAATCCAAACTGCTGTTAGATTGCTGTTACCTGGTGAACTTGCTAAGCACGCGGTTAGTGAAGGAACAAAAGCCGTTACTAAATATACCAGTTCGAAATAAATGAGATTACAAGTGTTCGTGAAAAAATGGCCCTTTTCAGGGCCGCCAAATATGTAAACAAAGAGAAATGCATTCAAATATTTAATTTTTTAAATGTTGAAAAATTTGTTGTGTTGTGTAAAGGCACTTTAACTAAAGTCCGTTTCAAAATCTGAATACTTTAAAATATGTACATATTTACTATACAAAATTTATTCATTTCATGCAAAACTATGGCCCGATTAACAATGAGAGCCTCAAGCTGCAAAAATTTAGATTATGGGATTTACTCATTCATAGCTTCAAATGAAGTTGAAACTAAAGAAAAAAAATTTGAAGCTTGAAGCGTTCATTGTGAATCGGCCCTATTTGACGAGACAGAACAGCCACTTTGGCTGGGGTTAACAGCTGCTAAAGCAAGCATCATTTTAGGCATATCCGCATGCACACGAGTGTTTTCAAGGTAAGGTATTCACAAGCGAAACTTCAATACACGTGCAACTATTTTTTGCAATGGAACTTTATTATAAAATGAAACCAGTGCGCTGGTGTAGTGATAGTTTCTCCAGCATAGCATGCGCCCTGCTCCAATGCATGCGCATAAAAGCCGTTTTCCCTCTCTGGCTTTAGAATACATTGGTATGGGTCAAGTCAAGAATGTTTCCAAAAAATTATAAAAATTTATTCAATGGTTGCTAGAGCATAAGCTAAGGAAAAATAATATCCAAAGCCACGTGGAGGAATTTTGATAATTCATAAACAGGCATAACCCCAGGAATGAATATGATGGTTTTTCACAAGAGCTCGTGCAAATACGTGAACCCGCACCTTTAAAGTTAAAGCTTTATGCTGAGGGTTAACGAGTATGTATTGAATTAGTGTTCGCTTTGGCACTTTTTCTGTTATGCTCTTTTAACTTAGAAATGAGGTGATTTTTATAGTTTAGAATTAGGACCAAAAGAATATGACAATACCAATTTACTCCAAGTTTAAATATTTGGTGGTCCTGAAAAGGACCGATTTTGCAAATATATTTTAAGAATTTTTAAGCACGTTCACCACGAATACGACGAGCCAGTTGAATGTCCTTTGGCATAATAGTTACGCGTTTAGCATGAATAGCACACAAATTTGTATCTTCAAATAAACCAACTAAATACGCTTCACTTGCTTCTTGAAGAGCCATAACGGCAGAACTTTGGAAACGTAAATCGGTTTTAAAATCTTGAGCAATTTCACGAACTAAACGCTGGAATGGCAATTTCCGGATTAAAAGCTCGGTACTTTTTTGATAACGACGAATTTCACGGAGAGCGACAGTACCAGGACGATAACGATGCGGCTTCTTCACACCGCCTGTAGCTGGAGCACTTTTCCTTGCAGCTTTCGTCGCCAACTGCTTCCTCGGAGCTTTACCACCAGTGGATTTACGGGCTGTTTGCTTTGTACGAGCCATTATCACTTTTTCACTGCACTACACTTCACTGATCACAATTCACTGCACAATGAGCCTATACTAGCTCTCTACCGCGTATTTATACAATAAATTTCCCCTCTAGAAGATATTTTAGCCCTACTCAAAAATTATTGAACGAATTTTCGTTTCTCCTCTTTGTAAAAAAATTCCGATCTGCTATAAAAATAGGTGCTTGCTCGAAGCTATCATCCAGTGCTTGTGGAGTGCTAAGTGTGTGAAGTGCAAATAAAGTTCGATAATCAGTGAAAATGACTGGCCGTGGCAAAGGAGGGAAAGGTCTTGGAAAAGGCGGTGCCAAGCGTCATCGTAAAGTTCTTCGTGATAATATCCAAGGTATTACAAAGCCAGCCATTCGTCGATTAGCTCGTCGTGGTGGTGTGAAACGTATATCTGGTTTAATTTATGAAGAAACTCGCGGTGTGCTCAAAGTCTTCTTAGAGAATGTTATCCGTGACGCAGTTACATACACGGAACATGCCAAAAGGAAAACAGTTACTGCAATGGATGTAGTTTACGCCTTGAAAAGACAGGGACGTACACTTTATGGTTTCGGCGGTTAAAATCAATTTTATTTATATTATGAAGGCAAAAACGGTCCTTTTCAGGACCACCAAATTTCTCAACAAAAAGTAAAATACGATGTTTTTAAATAAAGCCGAAAAAAATATTTTTTTTATTTTAATCAAGGTTGACCACATAATTATTTTATTTTATTAATGTCACTTTCTAAATTTGAAAATGTCACTACAGGCATATGTACGCTTGCGACGTGTCGTGCCTGGAAAAATCACGATCGAGGGCGCATTCCAAACAAGTTCTCAACTTCGTCGTGATTGGAGTGAATTTGTATAAAAACCGATTTCTTGGCCATGCATTCAAGCAGCCACTTCATCATTCATTTGTGTGCGTTGGAATTTATTTGCCCTGCGTACAGCCAGCAAGCGTCGTTTTCACTGCACACGAAATTTGTATGCTAGAATTGAATAAACAAATGATTGTCCATGTAGCCGTGGCAAGATGGCTGGCAACATGAAAAAGGCAAGTTTATCTAGGGAAAAAAATGGGAAATTTCGTGTGCTGCTGTCGCAGTATTAGTAATGAAAATGTTTGAGTGTGCGTATGGTGAATTTTGGGGCCATTTTTACTTGCCAGGTTTTTTTTCCACTGCGTGTGTGTTGATTTTTCTTGATCCTTTTAAAATGGACAAAAAATTAATTATTTTTTGTCAATAATGCACGATTTTTTATCCTCAATCTTTTGCTGTAACATTTTCGATTATAATTACGATTGCAGCGTGTGCGGTGTTTTAGTGCGCATTCAAAAGATGGCTAGATGTTTTGTCGCGATTGAGGCCTGATTCACAATGAGAGCTTCAAGCCTCAAGCTTCAAAAATTTAGGATTATAGGATTTATGTACAATGATTCACATTCACAGCTTCAAGCTTTAAATGAAGCTGAAACTATGGTAAAAAAATGTGAAGCTTGAAGCTCTCATTGTGAATCGGGCCTGAATCATGCAGCCGGCTAGCGTCATTTTCACACACACACAAGTTGTCTCCCTCATTTGAACGTTATGCCAATGGATGCGATTATTTTGGCGCCTTGTTTCTTCACCAATTCTTTTACGTTTGTGTGTTTATGGGTGCTACATTCCAACTTCATGTATTCAAAGAGAAAAGGGGGATTCTTGGTGAACATTTTGAAATGGTGAAAAATTAATTCTTTTTGTGCAACCACTTTTTTATATATACAAAAAAAAGGATTTTCCGTTTTCAGTCTAAAAAACAATAAAGCATGAGAAGACATTGAAGTAGATTTTCTTTGAAAACAGTCACAATTAAATTTAAGTAAACTTTCTGAACAAAAAACAAATTTTTATTTTCACACTATATGCAAAAATTTTCACTCATTGTTTAAAAACTTGGTCGCCCTGAAAAGGACGGTTTTTTGATAATAAACGATGACAAACTTGAAATGAGGAATTTACGCTTTCTTTTCTGTTTTTTTGGGCAAAAGTACGGCTTGAATATTTGGAAGTACACCACCTTGAGCAATAGTAACACCAGATAACAATTTGTTTAATTCTTCATCATTTCTGATGGCCAATTGCAAATGGCGAGGAATAATTCGGGTCTTTTTATTATCACGGGCAGCATTCCCAGCCAATTCCAGAACTTCAGCAGCTAAGTACTCCATAACAGCTGCCAAATATACGGGTGCACCGGCTCCGACACGCTCAGCATAATTGCCTTTTCTTAATAAACGATGAATTCTGCCGACGGGGAATTGAAGTCCAGCACGATTCGAACGAGACTTTGCCTTCGTCTTAACTTTTCCACCTTTGCCACGGCCAGACATTTTCACTTATTTTTTTACTTCTGCACTCACAACACACACGACACTTCACTTGGAATGAAGCTCAGTAGCGAAATGTCGAAATATTTATACTCTTTTTGTTGTACAGTTGCCACCCTTCTATCTTAGTAAACTGTAATTTCACATACTGAGAATATTCTCTTGGGATCGCATACAAACGAAACTCTATAAATATTATGCGCCTCCGTGTAGGTGATTCAGTCGTTGGCTTTTAGTGATTGTGTTAATATAGTTCTCAGTTCAGTAAGCAAATTGCAGAGTTCGAGATGCCGCCGAAAACTAGTGGAAAAGCAGCGAAGAAGGCCGGAAAGGCACAAAAGAATATTACTAAAGGTGACAAGAAAAAGAGGCGCAAGAGGAAGGAATCTTATGCTATTTACATTTACAAAGTTTTGAAACAAGTTCATCCCGATACTGGGATTTCTTCAAAAGCGATGAGCATCATGAATAGTTTCGTCAATGATATTTTTGAGAGAATCGCTGCTGAATCTTCCCGCTTAGCTCACTACAATAAGCGTTCTACAATTACTAGCCGGGAAATCCAAACTGCTGTTAGATTGCTGTTACCTGGTGAACTTGCTAAGCACGCGGTTAGTGAAGGAACAAAAGCCGTTACTAAATATACCAGTTCGAAATAAATGAGATTACAAGTGTTCGTGAAAAAATGGCCCTTTTCAGGGCCGCCAAATATGTAAACAAAGAGAAATGCATTCAAATATTTAATTTTTTAAATGTTGAAAAATTTGTTGTGTTGTGTAAAGGCACTTTAACTAAAGTCCGTTTCAAAATCTGAATACTTTAAAATAGGTACATATTTACTATACAAAATTTATTCATTTCATGCAAAACTATGGCCCGATTAACAATGAGAGCCTCAAGCTGCAAAAATTTAGATTATGGGATTTACTCATTCATAGCTTCAAATGAAGTTGAAACTAAAGAAAAAAATTTGAAGCTTGAAGCGTTCATTGTGAATCGGCCCTATTTGACGAGACAGAACAGCCACTTTGGCTGGGGTTAACAGCTGCTAAAGCAAGCATCATTTTAGGCATATCCGCATGCACACGAGTGTTTTCAAGGTAAGGTATTCACAAGCGAAACTTCAATACACGTGCAACTATTTTTTGCAATGGAACTTTAATATAAAATGAAACCAGTGCGCTGGTGTAGTGATAGTTTCTCCAGCATAGCATGCGCCCTGCTCCAATGCATGCGCATAAAAGCCGTTTTCCCTCTCTGGCTTTAGAATACATTGGTATGGGTCAAGTCAAGAATGTTTCCAAAAAATTATAAAAATTTATTCAATGGTTGCTAGAGCATAAGCTAAGGAAAAATAATATCCAAAGCCACGTGGAGGAATTTTGATAATTCATAAACAGGCATAACCCCAGGAATGAATATGATGGTTTTTCACAAGAGCTCGTGCAAATACGTGAACCCGCACCTTTAAAGTTAAAGCTTTATGCTGAGGGTTAACGAGTATGTATTGAATTAGTGTTCGCTTTGGCACTTTTTCTGTTATGCTCTTTTAACTTAGAAATGAGGTGATTTTTATAGTTTAGAATTAGGACCAAAAGAATATGACAATACCAATTTACTCCAAGTTTAAATATTTGGTGGTCCTGAAAAGGACCGATTTTGCAAATATATTTTAAGAATTTTTAAGCACGTTCACCACGAATACGACGAGCCAGTTGAATGTCCTTTGGCATAATAGTTACGCGTTTAGCATGAATAGCACACAAATTTGTATCTTCAAATAAACCAACTAAATACGCTTCACTTGCTTCTTGAAGAGCCATAACGGCAGAACTTTGGAAACGTAAATCGGTTTTAAAATCTTGAGCAATTTCACGAACTAAACGCTGGAATGGCAATTTCCGGATTAAAAGCTCGGTACTTTTTTGATAACGACGAATTTCACGGAGAGCGACAGTACCAGGACGATAACGATGCGGCTTCTTCACACCGCCTGTAGCTGGAGCACTTTTCCTTGCAGCTTTCGTCGCCAACTGCTTCCTCGGAGCTTTACCACCAGTGGATTTACGGGCTGTTTGCTTTGTACGAGCCATTATCACTTTTTCACTGCACTACACTTCACTGATCACAATTCACTGCACAATGAGCCTATACTAGCTCTCTACCGCGTATTTATACAATAAATTTCCCCTCTAGAAGATATTTTAGCCCTACTCAAAAATTATTGAACGAATTTTCGTTTCTCCTCTTTGTAAAAAAATTCCGATCTGCTATAAAAATAGGTGCTTGCTCGAAGCTATCATCCAGTGTTTGTGGAGTGCTAAGTGTGTGAACTGCAAATAAAGTTCGATAATCAGTGAAAATGACTGGCCGTGGCAAAGGAGGGAAAGGTCTTGGAAAAGGCGGTGCCAAGCGTCATCGTAAAGTTCTTCGTGATAACATCCAAGGTATTACAAAGCCAGCCATTCGTCGATTAGCTCGTCGTGGTGGTGTGAAACGTATATCTGGTTTAATTTATGAAGAAACTCGCGGTGTGCTCAAAGTCTTCTTAGAGAATGTTATCCGTGACGCAGTTACATACACGGAACATGCCAAAAGGAAAACAGTTACTGCAATGGATGTAGTTTACGCCTTGAAAAGACAGGGACGTACACTTTATGGTTTCGGCGGTTAAAATCGATTTTATTTATATTATGAAGGCAAAAACGGTCCTTTTCAGGACCACCAAATTTCTCAACAAAAAGTAAAATACGATGTTTTTAAATAAAGCCGAAAAAAATATTTTTTTTATTTTAATCAAGGTTGACCACATAATTATTTTATTTTATTAATGTCACTTTCTAAATTTGAAAATGTCACTACAGGCATATGTACGCTTGCGACGTGTCGTGCCTGGAAAAATCACGATCGAGGGCGCATTCCAAACAAGTTCTCAACTTCGTCGTGATTGGAGTGAATTTGTATAAAAACCGATTTCTTGGCCATGCATTCAAGCAGCCACTTCATCATTCATTTGTGTGCGTTGGAATTTATTTGCCCTGCGTACAGCCAGCAAGCGTCGTTTTCACTGCACACGAAATTTGTATGCTAGAATTGAATAAACAAATGATTGTCCATGTAGCCGTGGCAAGATGGCTGGCAACATGAAAAAGGCAAGTTTATCTAGGGAAAAAAATGGGAAATTTCGTGTGCTGCTGTCGCAGTATTAGTAATGAAAATGTTTGAGTGTGCGTATGGTGAATTTTGGGGCCATTTTTACTTGCCAGGTTTTTTTTCCACTGCGTGTGTGTTGATTTTTCTTGATCCTTTTAAAATGGACAAAAAATTAATTATTTTTTGTCAATAATGCACGATTTTTTATCCTCAATCTTTTGCTGTAACATTTTCGATTATAATTACGATTGCAGCGTGTGCGGTGTTTTAGTGCGCATTCAAAAGATGGCTAGATGTTTTGTCGCGATTGAGGCCTGATTCACAATGAGAGCTTCAAGCCTCAAGCTTCAAAAATTTAGGATTATAGGATTTATGTACAATGATTCACATTCACAGCTTCAAGCTTTAAATGAAGCTGAAACTATGGTAAAAAAATGTGAAGCTTGAAGCTCTCATTGTGAATCGGGCCTGAATCATGCAGCCGGCTAGCGTCATTTTCACACACACACACACACACACAAGTTGTCTCTCTCATTTGAACGTTATGCCAATGGATGCGATTATTTTGGCGCCTTGTTTCTTCACCAATTCTTTTACGTTTGTGTGTTTATGGGTGCTACATTCCAACTTCATGTATTCAAAGAGAAAAGGGGGATTCTTGGTGAACATTTTGAAATGGTGAAAAATTAATTCTTTTTGTGCAACCACTTTTTTATATATACAAAAAAAAGGATTTTCCGTTTTCAGTCTAAAAAACAATAAAGCATGAGAAGACATTGAAGTAGATTTTCTTTGAAAACAGTCACAATTAAATTTAAGTAAACTTTCTGAACAAAAAACAAATTTTTATTTTCACACTATATGCAAAAATTTTCACTCATTGTTTAAAAACTTGGTCGCCCTGAAAAGGACGGTTTTTTGATAATAAACGATGACAAACTTGAAATGAGGAATTTACGCTTTCTTTTCTGTTTTTTTGGGCAAAAGTACGGCTTGAATATTTGGAAGTACACCACCTTGAGCAATAGTAACACCAGATAACAATTTGTTTAATTCTTCATCATTTCTGATGGCCAATTGCAAATGGCGAGGAATAATTCGGGTCTTTTTATTATCACGGGCAGCATTCCCAGCCAATTCCAGAACTTCAGCAGCTAAGTACTCCATAACAGCTGCCAAATATACGGGTGCACCGGCTCCGACACGCTCAGCATAATTGCCTTTTCTTAATAAACGATGAATTCTGCCGACGGGGAATTGAAGTCCAGCACGATTCGAACGAGACTTTGCCTTCGTCTTAACTTTTCCACCTTTGCCACGGCCAGACATTTTCACTTATTTTTTTACTTCTGCACTCACAACACACACGACACTTCACTTGGAATGAAGCTCAGTAGCGAAATGTCGAAATATTTATACTCTTTTTGTTGTACAGTTGCCACCCTTCTATCTTAGTAAACTGTAATTTCACATACTGAGAATATTCTCTTGGGATCGCATACAAACGAAACTCTATAAATATTATGCGCCTCCGTGTAGGTGATTCAGTCGTTGGCTTTTAGTGATTGTGTTAATATAGTTCTCAGTTCAGTAAGCAAATTGCAGAGTTCGAGATGCCGCCGAAAACTAGTGGAAAAGCAGCGAAGAAGGCCGGAAAGGCACAAAAGAATATTACTAAAGGTGACAAGAAAAAGAGGCGCAAGAGGAAGGAATCTTATGCTATTTACATTTACAAAGTTTTGAAACAAGTTCATCCCGATACTGGGATTTCTTCAAAAGCGATGAGCATCATGAATAGTTTCGTCAATGATATTTTTGAGAGAATCGCTGCTGAATCTTCCCGCTTAGCTCACTACAATAAGCGTTCTACAATTACTAGCCGGGAAATCCAAACTGCTGTTAGATTGCTGTTACCTGGTGAACTTGCTAAGCACGCGGTTAGTGAAGGAACAAAAGCCGTTACTAAATATACCAGTTCGAAATAAATGAGATTACAAGTGTTCGTGAAAAAATGGCCCTTTTCAGGGCCGCCAAATATGTAAACAAAGAGAAATGCATTCAAATATTTAATTTTTTAAATGTTGAAAAATTTGTTGTGTTGTGTAAAGGCACTTTAACTAAAGTCCGTTTCAAAATCTGAATACTTTAAAATAGGTACATATTTACTATACAAAATTTATTCATTTCATGCAAAACTATGGCCCGATTAACAATGAGAGCCTCAAGCTGCAAAAATTTAGATTATGGGATTTACTCATTCATAGCTTCAAATGAAGTTGAAACTAAAGAAAAAAATTTGAAGCTTGAAGCGTTCATTGTGAATCGGCCCTATTTGACGAGACAGAACAGCCACTTTGGCTGGGGTTAACAGCTGCTAAAGCAAGCATCATTTTAGGCATATCCGCATGCACACGAGTGTTTTCAAGGTAAGGTATTCACAAGCGAAACTTCAATACACGTGCAACTATTTTTTGCAATGGAACTTTAATATAAAATGAAACCAGTGCGCTGGTGTAGTGATAGTTTCTCCAGCATAGCATGCGCCCTGCTCCAATGCATGCGCATAAAAGCCGTTTTCCCTCTCTGGCTTTAGAATACATTGGTATGGGTCAAGTCAAGAATGTTTCCAAAAAATTATAAAAATTTATTCAATGGTTGCTAGAGCATAAGCTAAGGAAAAATAATATCCAAAGCCACGTGGAGGAATTTTGATAATTCATAAACAGGCATAACCCCAGGAATGAATATGATGGTTTTTCACAAGAGCTCGTGCAAATACGTGAACCCGCACCTTTAAAGTTAAAGCTTTATGCTGAGGGTTAACGAGTATGTATTGAATTAGTGTTCGCTTTGGCACTTTTTCTGTTATGCTCTTTTAACTTAGAAATGAGGTGATTTTTATAGTTTAGAATTAGGACCAAAAGAATATGACAATACCAATTTACTCCAAGTTTAAATATTTGGTGGTCCTGAAAAGGACCGATTTTGCAAATATATTTTAAGAATTTTTAAGCACGTTCACCACGAATACGACGAGCCAGTTGAATGTCCTTTGGCATAATAGTTACGCGTTTAGCATGAATAGCACACAAATTTGTATCTTCAAATAAACCAACTAAATACGCTTCACTTGCTTCTTGAAGAGCCATAACGGCAGAACTTTGGAAACGTAAATCGGTTTTAAAATCTTGAGCAATTTCACGAACTAAACGCTGGAATGGCAATTTCCGGATTAAAAGCTCGGTACTTTTTTGATAACGACGAATTTCACGGAGAGCGACAGTACCAGGACGATAACGATGCGGCTTCTTCACACCGCCTGTAGCTGGAGCACTTTTCCTTGCAGCTTTCGTCGCCAACTGCTTCCTCGGAGCTTTACCACCAGTGGATTTACGGGCTGTTTGCTTTGTACGAGCCATTATCACTTTTTCACTGCACTACACTTCACTGATCACAATTCACTGCACAATGAGCCTATACTAGCTCTCTACCGCGTATTTATACAATAAATTTCCCCTCTAGAAGATATTTTAGCCCTACTCAAAAATTATTGAACGAATTTTCGTTTCTCCTCTTTGTAAAAAAATTCCGATCTGCTATAAAAATAGGTGCTTGCTCGAAGCTATCATCCAGTGTTTGTGGAGTGCTAAGTGTGTGAAGTGCAAATAAAGTTCGATAATCAGTGAAAATGACTGGCCGTGGCAAAGGAGGGAAAGGTCTTGGAAAAGGCGGTGCCAAGCGTCATCGTAAAGTTCTTCGTGATAACATCCAAGGTATTACAAAGCCAGCCATTCGTCGATTAGCTCGTCGTGGTGGTGTGAAACGTATATCTGGTTTAATTTATGAAGAAACTCGCGGTGTGCTCAAAGTCTTCTTAGAGAATGTTATCCGTGACGCAGTTACATACACGGAACATGCCAAAAGGAAAACAGTTACTGCAATGGATGTAGTTTACGCCTTGAAAAGACAGGGACGTACACTTTATGGTTTCGGCGGTTAAAATCAATTTTATTTATATTATGAAGGCAAAAACGGTCCTTTTCAGGACCACCAAATTTCTCAACAAAAAGTAAAATACGATGTTTTTAAATAAAGCCGAAAAAAATATTTTTTTTATTTTAATCAAGGTTGACCACATAATTATTTTATTTTATTAATGTCACTTTCTAAATTTGAAAATGTCACTACAGGCATATGTACGCTTGCGACGTGTCGTGCCTGGAAAAATCACGATCGAGGGCGCATTCCAAACAAGTTCTCAACTTCGTCGTGATTGGAGTGAATTTGTATAAAAACCGATTTCTTGGCCATGCATTCAAGCAGCCACTTCATCATTCATTTGTGTGCGTTGGAATTTATTTGCCCTGCGTACAGCCAGCAAGCGTCGTTTTCACTGCACACGAAATTTGTATGCTAGAATTGAATAAACAAATGATTGTCCATGTAGCCGTGGCAAGATGGCTGGCAACATGAAAAAGGCAAGTTTATCTAGGGAAAAAAATGGGAAATTTCGTGTGCTGCTGTCGCAGTATTAGTAATGAAAATGTTTGAGTGTGCGTATGGTGAATTTTGGGGCCATTTTTACTTGCCAGGTTTTTTTTCCACTGCGTGTGTGTTGATTTTTCTTGATCCTTTTAAAATGGACAAAAAATTAATTATTTTTTGTCAATAATGCACGATTTTTTATCCTCAATCTTTTGCTGTAACATTTTCGATTATAATTACGATTGCAGCGTGTGCGGTGTTTTAGTGCGCATTCAAAAGATGGCTAGATGTTTTGTCGCGATTGAGGCCTGATTCACAATGAGAGCTTCAAGCCTCAAGCTTCAAAAATTTAGGATTATAGGATTTATGTACAATGATTCACATTCACAGCTTCAAGCTTTAAATGAAGCTGAAACTATGGTAAAAAAATGTGAAGCTTGAAGCTCTCATTGTGAATCGGGCCTGAATCATGCAGCCGGCTAGCGTCATTTTCACACACACACAAGTTGTCTCTCTCATTTGAACGTTATGCCAATGGATGCGATTATTTTGGCGCCTTGTTTCTTCACCAATTCTTTTACGTTTGTGTGTTTATGGGTGCTACATTCCAACTTCATGTATTCAAAGAGAAAAGGGGGATTCTTGGTGAACATTTTGAAATGGTGAAAAATTAATTCTTTTTGTGCAACCACTTTTTTATATATACAAAAAAAAGGATTTTCCGTTTTCAGTCTAAAAAACAATAAAGCATGAGAAGACATTGAAGTAGATTTTCTTTGAAAACAGTCACAATTAAATTTAAGTAAACTTTCTGAACAAAAAACAAATTTTTATTTTCACACTATATGCAAAAATTTTCACTCATTGTTTAAAAACTTGGTCGCCCTGAAAAGGACGGTTTTTTGATAATAAACGATGACAAACTTGAAATGAGGAATTTACGCTTTCTTTTCTGTTTTTTTGGGCAAAAGTACGGCTTGAATATTTGGAAGTACACCACCTTGAGCAATAGTAACACCAGATAACAATTTGTTTAATTCTTCATCATTTCTGATGGCCAATTGCAAATGGCGAGGAATAATTCGGGTCTTTTTATTATCACGGGCAGCATTCCCAGCCAATTCCAGAACTTCAGCAGCTAAGTACTCCATAACAGCTGCCAAATATACGGGTGCACCGGCTCCGACACGCTCAGCATAATTGCCTTTTCTTAATAAACGATGAATTCTGCCGACGGGGAATTGAAGTCCAGCACGATTCGAACGAGACTTTGCCTTCGTCTTAACTTTTCCACCTTTGCCACGGCCAGACATTTTCACTTATTTTTTTACTTCTGCACTCACAACACACACGACACTTCACTTGGAATGAAGCTCAGTAGCGAAATGTCGAAATATTTATACTCTTTTTGTTGTACAGTTGCCACCCTTCTATCTTAGTAAACTGTAATTTCACATACTGAGAATATTCTCTTGGGATCGCATACAAACGAAACTCTATAAATATTATGCGCCTCCGTGTAGGTGATTCAGTCGTTGGCTTTTAGTGATTGTGTTAATATAGTTCTCAGTTCAGTAAGCAAATTGCAGAGTTCGAGATGCCGCCGAAAACTAGTGGAAAAGCAGCGAAGAAGGCCGGAAAGGCACAAAAGAATATTACTAAAGGTGACAAGAAAAAGAGGCGCAAGAGGAAGGAATCTTATGCTATTTACATTTACAAAGTTTTGAAACAAGTTCATCCCGATACTGGGATTTCTTCAAAAGCGATGAGCATCATGAATAGTTTCGTCAATGATATTTTTGAGAGAATCGCTGCTGAATCTTCCCGCTTAGCTCACTACAATAAGCGTTCTACAATTACTAGCCGGGAAATCCAAACTGCTGTTAGATTGCTGTTACCTGGTGAACTTGCTAAGCACGCGGTTAGTGAAGGAACAAAAGCCGTTACTAAATATACCAGTTCGAAATAAATGAGATTACAAGTGTTCGTGAAAAAATGGCCCTTTTCAGGGCCGCCAAATATGTAAACAAAGAGAAATGCATTCAAATATTTAATTTTTTAAATGTTGAAAAATTTGTTGTGTTGTGTAAAGGCACTTTAACTAAAGTCCGTTTCAAAATCTGAATACTTTAAAATAGGTACATATTTACTATACAAAATTTATTCATTTCATGCAAAACTATGGCCCGATTAACAATGAGAGCCTCAAGCTGCAAAAATTAAGATTATGGGATTTACTCATTCATAGCTTCAAATGAAGTTGAAACTAAAGAAAAAAAATTTGAAGCTTGAAGCGTTCATTGTGAATCGGCCCTATTTGACGAGACAGAACAGCCACTTTGGCTGGGGTTAACAGCTGCTAAAGCAAGCATCATTTTAGGCATATCCGCATGCACACGAGTGTTTTCAAGGTAAGGTATTCACAAGCGAAACTTCAATACACGTGCAACTATTTTTTGCAATGGAACTTTAATATAAAATGAAACCAGTGCGCTGGTGTAGTGATAGTTTCTCCAGCATAGCATGCGCCCTGCTCCAATGCATGCGCATAAAACCCGTTTTCCCTCTCTGGCTTTAGAATACATTGGTATGGGTCAAGTCAAGAATGTTTCCAAAAAATTATAAAAATTTATTCAATGGTTGCTAGAGCATAAGCTAAGGAAAAATAATATCCAAAGCCACGTGGAGGAATTTTGATAATTCATAAACAGGCATAACCCCAGGAATGAATATGATGGTTTTTCACAAGAGCTCGTGCAAATACGTGAACCCGCACCTTTAAAGTTAAAGCTTTATGCTGAGGGTTAACGAGTATGTATTGAATTAGTGTTCGCTTTGGCACTTTTTCTGTTATGCTCTTTTAACTTAGAAATGAGGTGATTTTTATAGTTTAGAATTAGGACCAAAAGAATATGACAATACCAATTTACTCCAAGTTTAAATATTTGGTGGTCCTGAAAAGGACCGATTTTGCAAATATATTTTAAGAATTTTTAAGCACGTTCACCACGAATACGACGAGCCAGTTGAATGTCCTTTGGCATAATAGTTACGCGTTTAGCATGAATAGCACACAAATTTGTATCTTCAAATAAACCAACTAAATACGCTTCACTTGCTTCTTGAAGAGCCATAACGGCAGAACTTTGGAAACGTAAATCGGTTTTAAAATCTTGAGCAATTTCACGAACTAAACGCTGGAATGGCAATTTCCGGATTAAAAGCTCGGTACTTTTTTGATAACGACGAATTTCACGGAGAGCGACAGTACCAGGACGATAACGATGCGGCTTCTTCACACCGCCTGTAGCTGGAGCACTTTTCCTTGCAGCTTTCGTCGCCAACTGCTTCCTCGGAGCTTTACCACCAGTGGATTTACGGGCTGTTTGCTTTGTACTTTTTCACTGCACTACACTTCACTGATCACAATTCACTGCACAATGAGCCTATACTAGCTCTCTACCGCGTATTTATACAATAAATTTCCCCTCTAGAAGATATTTTAGCCCTACTCAAAAATTATTGAACGAATTTTCGTTTCTCCTCTTTGTAAAAAAATTCCGATCTGCTATAAAAATAGGTGCTTGCTCGAAGCTATCATCCAGTGTTTGTGGAGTGCTAAGTGTGTGAAGTGCAAATAAAGTTCGATAATCAGTGAAAATGACTGGCCGTGGCAAAGGAGGGAAAGGTCTTGGAAAAGGCGGTGCCAAGCGTCATCGTAAAGTTCTTCGTGATAACATCCAAGGTATTACAAAGCCAGCCATTCGTCGATTAGCTCGTCGTGGTGGTGTGAAACGTATATCTGGTTTAATTTATGAAGAAACTCGCGGTGTGCTCAAAGTCTTCTTAGAGAATGTTATCCGTGACGCAGTTACATACACGGAACATGCCAAAAGGAAAACAGTTACTGCAATGGATGTAGTTTACGCCTTGAAAAGACAGGGACGTACACTTTATGGTTTCGGCGGTTAAAATCAATTTTATTTATATTATGAAGGCAAAAACGGTCCTTTTCAGGACCACCAAATTTCTCAACAAAAAGTAAAATACGATGTTTTTAAATAAAGCCGAAAAAAATATTTTTTTTATTTTAATCAAGGTTGACCACATAATTATTTTATTTTATTAATGTCACTTTCTAAATTTGAAAATGTCACTACAGGCATATGTACGCTTGCGACGTGTCGTGCCTGGAAAAATCACGATCGAGGGCGCATTCCAAACAAGTTCTCAACTTCGTCGTGATTGGAGTGAATTTGTATAAAAACCGATTTCTTGGCCATGCATTCAAGCAGCCACTTCATCATTCATTTGTGTGCGTTGGAATTTATTTGCCCTGCGTACAGCCAGCAAGCGTCGTTTTCACTGCACACGAAATTTGTATGCTAGAATTGAATAAACAAATGATTGTCCATGTAGCCGTGGCAAGATGGCTGGCAACATGAAAAAGGCAAGTTTATCTAGGGAAAAAAATGGGAAATTTCGTGTGCTGCTGTCGCAGTATTAGTAATGAAAATGTTTGAGTGTGCGTATGGTGAATTTTGGGGCCATTTTTACTTGCCAGGTTTTTTTTCCACTGCGTGTGTGTTGATTTTTCTTGATCCTTTTAAAGTGGACAAAAAATTAATTATTTTTTGTCAATAATGCACGATTTTTTATCCTCAATCTTTTGCTGTAACATTTTCGATTATAATTACGATTGCAGCGTGTGCGGTGTTTTAGTGCGCATTCAAAAGATGGCTAGATGTTTTGTCGCGATTGAGGCCTGATTCACAATGAGAGCTTCAAGCCTCAAGCTTCAAAAATTTAGGATTATAGGATTTATGTACAATGATTCACATTCACAGCTTCAAGCTTTAAATGAAGCTGAAACTATGGTAAAAAAATGTGAAGCTTGAAGCTCTCATTGTGAATCGGGCCTGAATCATGCAGCCGGCTAGCGTCATTTTCACACACACACAAGTTGTCTCTCTCATTTGAACGTTATGCCAATGGATGCGATTATTTTGGCGCCTTGTTTCTTCACCAATTCTTTTACGTTTGTTTGTTTATGGGTGCTACATTCCAACTTCATGTATTCAAAGAGAAAAGGGGGATTCTTGGTGAACATTTTGAAATGGTGAAAAATTAATTCTTTTTGTGCAACCACTTTTTTATATATACAAAAAAAAGGATTTTCCGTTTTCAGTCTAAAAAACAATAAAGCATGAGAAGACATTGAAGTAGATTTTCTTTGAAAACAGTCACAATTAAATTTAAGTAAACTTTCTGAACAAAAAACAAATTTTTATTTTCACACTATATGCAAAAATTTTCACTCATTGTTTAAAAACTTGGTCGCCCTGAAAAGGACGGTTTTTTGATAATAAACGATGACAAACTTGAAATGAGGAATTTACGCTTTCTTTTCTGTTTTTTTGGGCAAAAGTACGGCTTGAATATTTGGAAGTACACCACCTTGAGCAATAGTAACACCAGATAACAATTTGTTTAATTCTTCATCATTTCTGATGGCCAATTGCAAATGGCGAGGAATAATTCGGGTCTTTTTATTATCACGGGCAGCATTCCCAGCCAATTCCAGAACTTCAGCAGCTAAGTACTCCATAACAGCTGCCAAATATACGGGTGCACCGGCTCCGACACGCTCAGCATAATTGCCTTTTCTTAATAAACGATGAATTCTGCCGACGGGGAATTGAAGTCCAGCACGATTCGAACGAGACTTTGCCTTCGTCTTAACTTTTCCACCTTTGCCACGGCCAGACATTTTCACTTATTTTTTTACTTCTGCACTCACAACACACACGACACTTCACTTGGAATGAAGCTCAGTAGCGAAATGTCGAAATATTTATACTCTTTTTGTTGTACAGTTGCCACCCTTCTATCTTAGTAAACTGTAATTTCACATACTGAGAATATTCTCTTGGGATCGCATACAAACGAAACTCTATAAATATTATGCGCCTCCGTGTAGGTGATTCAGTCGTTGGCTTTTAGTGATTGTGTTAATATAGTTCTCAGTTCAGTAAGCAAATTGCAGAGTTCGAGATGCCGCCGAAAACTAGTGGAAAAGCAGCGAAGAAGGCCGGAAAGGCACAAAAGAATATTACTAAAGGTGACAAGAAAAAGAGGCGCAAGAGGAAGGAATCTTATGCTATTTACATTTACAAAGTTTTGAAACAAGTTCATCCCGATACTGGGATTTCTTCAAAAGCGATGAGCATCATGAATAGTTTCGTCAATGATATTTTTGAGAGAATCGCTGCTGAATCTTCCCGCTTAGCTCACTACAATAAGCGTTCTACAATTACTAGCCGGGAAATCCAAACTGCTGTTAGATTGCTGTTACCTGGTGAACTTGCTAAGCACGCGGTTAGTGAAGGAACAAAAGCCGTTACTAAATATACCAGTTCGAAATAAATGAGATTACAAGTGTTCGTGAAAAAATGGCCCTTTTCAGGGCCGCCAAATATGTAAACAAAGAGAAATGCATTCAAATATTTAATTTTTTAAATGTTGAAAAATTTGTTGTGTTGTGTAAAGGCACTTTAACTAAAGTCCGTTTCAAAATCTGAATACTTTAAAATATGTACATATTTACTATACAAAATTTATTCATTTCATGCAAAACTATGGCCCGATTAACAATGAGAGCCTCAAGCTGCAAAAATTTAGATTATGGGATTTACTCATTCATAGCTTCAAATGAAGTTGAAACTAAAGAAAAAAAATTTGAAGCTTGAAGCGTTCATTGTGAATCGGCCCTATTTGACGAGACAGAACAGCCACTTTGGCTGGGGTTAACAGCTGCTAAAGCAAGCATCATTTTAGGCATATCCGCATGCACACGAGTGTTTTCAAGGTAAGGTATTCACAAGCGAAACTTCAATACACGTGCAACTATTTTTTGCAATGGAACTTTATTATAAAATGAAACCAGTGCGCTGGTGTAGTGATAGTTTCTCCAGCATAGCATGCGCCCTGCTCCAATGCATGCGCATAAAAGCCGTTTTCCCTCTCTGGCTTTAGAATACATTGGTATGGGTCAAGTCAAGAATGTTTCCAAAAAATTATAAAAATTTATTCAATGGTTGCTAGAGCATAAGCTAAGGAAAAATAATATCCAAAGCCACGTGGAGGAATTTTGATAATTCATAAACAGGCATAACCCCAGGAATGAATATGATGGTTTTTCACAAGAGCTCGTGCAAATACGTGAACCCGCACCTTTAAAGTTAAAGCTTTATGCTGAGGGTTAACGAGTATGTATTGAATTAGTGTTCGCTTTGGCACTTTTTCTGTTATGCTCTTTTAACTTAGAAATGAGGTGATTTTTATAGTTTAGAATTAGGACCAAAAGAATATGACAATACCAATTTACTCCAAGTTTAAATATTTGGTGGTCCTGAAAAGGACCGATTTTGCAAATATATTTTAAGAATTTTTAAGCACGTTCACCACGAATACGACGAGCCAGTTGAATGTCCTTTGGCATAATAGTTACGCGTTTAGCATGAATAGCACACAAATTTGTATCTTCAAATAAACCAACTAAATACGCTTCACTTGCTTCTTGAAGAGCCATAACGGCAGAACTTTGGAAACGTAAATCGGTTTTAAAATCTTGAGCAATTTCACGAACTAAACGCTGGAATGGCAATTTCCGGATTAAAAGCTCGGTACTTTTTTGATAACGACGAATTTCACGGAGAGCGACAGTACCAGGACGATAACGATGCGGCTTCTTCACACCGCCTGTAGCTGGAGCACTTTTCCTTGCAGCTTTCGTCGCCAACTGCTTCCTCGGAGCTTTACCACCAGTGGATTTACGGGCTGTTTGCTTTGTACGAGCCATTATCACTTTTTCACTGCACTACACTTCACTGATCACAATTCACTGCACAATGAGCCTATACTAGCTCTCTACCGCGTATTTATACAATAAATTTCCCCTCTAGAAGATATTTTAGCCCTACTCAAAAATTATTGAACGAATTTTCGTTTCTCCTCTTTGTAAAAAAATTCCGATCTGCTATAAAAATAGGTGCTTGCTCGAAGCTATCATCCAGTGCTTGTGGAGTGCTAAGTGTGTGAAGTGCAAATAAAGTTCGATAATCAGTGAAAATGACTGGCCGTGGCAAAGGAGGGAAAGGTCTTGGAAAAGGCGGTGCCAAGCGTCATCGTAAAGTTCTTCGTGATAATATCCAAGGTATTACAAAGCCAGCCATTCGTCGATTAGCTCGTCGTGGTGGTGTGAAACGTATATCTGGTTTAATTTATGAAGAAACTCGCGGTGTGCTCAAAGTCTTCTTAGAGAATGTTATCCGTGACGCAGTTACATACACGGAACATGCCAAAAGGAAAACAGTTACTGCAATGGATGTAGTTTACGCCTTGAAAAGACAGGGACGTACACTTTATGGTTTCGGCGGTTAAAATCAATTTTATTTATATTATGAAGGCAAAAACGGTCCTTTTCAGGACCACCAAATTTCTCAACAAAAAGTAAAATACGATGTTTTTAAATAAAGCCGAAAAAAATATTTTTTTTATTTTAATCAAGGTTGACCACATAATTATTTTATTTTATTAATGTCACTTTCTAAATTTGAAAATGTCACTACAGGCATATGTACGCTTGCGACGTGTCGTGCCTGGAAAAATCACGATCGAGGGCGCATTCCAAACAAGTTCTCAA
Source organism: Thereva nobilitata (assembly GCA_963855945.1). Taxonomy (NCBI): domain Eukaryota; kingdom Metazoa; phylum Arthropoda; class Insecta; order Diptera; family Therevidae; genus Thereva; species Thereva nobilitata. The sequence continues at coordinate 127,187,513 of OY979695.1, forward strand.
CTTCGTCGTGATTGGAGTGAATTTGTATAAAAACCGATTTCTTGGCCATGCATTCAAGCAGCCACTTCATCATTCATTTGTGTGCGTTGGAATTTATTTGCCCTGCGTACAGCCAGCAAGCGTCGTTTTCACTGCACACGAAATTTGTATGCTAGAATTGAATAAACAAATGATTGTCCATGTAGCCGTGGCAAGATGGCTGGCAACATGAAAAAGGCAAGTTTATCTAGGGAAAAAAATGGGAAATTTCGTGTGCTGCTGTCGCAGTATTAGTAATGAAAATGTTTGAGTGTGCGTATGGTGAATTTTGGGGCCATTTTTACTTGCCAGGTTTTTTTTCCACTGCGTGTGTGTTGATTTTTCTTGATCCTTTTAAAATGGACAAAAAATTAATTATTTTTTGTCAATAATGCACGATTTTTTATCCTCAATCTTTTGCTGTAACATTTTCGATTATAATTACGATTGCAGCGTGTGCGGTGTTTTAGTGCGCATTCAAAAGATGGCTAGATGTTTTGTCGCGATTGAGGCCTGATTCACAATGAGAGCTTCAAGCCTCAAGCTTCAAAAATTTAGGATTATAGGATTTATGTACAATGATTCACATTCACAGCTTCAAGCTTTAAATGAAGCTGAAACTATGGTAAAAAAATGTGAAGCTTGAAGCTCTCATTGTGAATCGGGCCTGAATCATGCAGCCGGCTAGCGTCATTTTCACACACACACAAGTTGTCTCCCTCATTTGAACGTTATGCCAATGGATGCGATTATTTTGGCGCCTTGTTTCTTCACCAATTCTTTTACGTTTGTGTGTTTATGGGTGCTACATTCCAACTTCATGTATTCAAAGAGAAAAGGGGGATTCTTGGTGAACATTTTGAAATGGTGAAAAATTAATTCTTTTTGTGCAACCACTTTTTTATATATACAAAAAAAAGGATTTTCCGTTTTCAGTCTAAAAAACAATAAAGCATGAGAAGACATTGAAGTAGATTTTCTTTGAAAACAGTCACAATTAAATTTAAGTAAACTTTCTGAACAAAAAACAAATTTTTATTTTCACACTATATGCAAAAATTTTCACTCATTGTTTAAAAACTTGGTCGCCCTGAAAAGGACGGTTTTTTGATAATAAACGATGACAAACTTGAAATGAGGAATTTACGCTTTCTTTTCTGTTTTTTTGGGCAAAAGTACGGCTTGAATATTTGGAAGTACACCACCTTGAGCAATAGTAACACCAGATAACAATTTGTTTAATTCTTCATCATTTCTGATGGCCAATTGCAAATGGCGAGGAATAATTCGGGTCTTTTTATTATCACGGGCAGCATTCCCAGCCAATTCCAGAACTTCAGCAGCTAAGTACTCCATAACAGCTGCCAAATATACGGGTGCACCGGCTCCGACACGCTCAGCATAATTGCCTTTTCTTAATAAACGATGAATTCTGCCGACGGGGAATTGAAGTCCAGCACGATTCGAACGAGACTTTGCCTTCGTCTTAACTTTTCCACCTTTGCCACGGCCAGACATTTTCACTTATTTTTTTACTTCTGCACTCACAACACACACGACACTTCACTTGGAATGAAGCTCAGTAGCGAAATGTCGAAATATTTATACTCTTTTTGTTGTACAGTTGCCACCCTTCTATCTTAGTAAACTGTAATTTCACATACTGAGAATATTCTCTTGGGATCGCATACAAACGAAACTCTATAAATATTATGCGCCTCCGTGTAGGTGATTCAGTCGTTGGCTTTTAGTGATTGTGTTAATATAGTTCTCAGTTCAGTAAGCAAATTGCAGAGTTCGAGATGCCGCCGAAAACTAGTGGAAAAGCAGCGAAGAAGGCCGGAAAGGCACAAAAGAATATTACTAAAGGTGACAAGAAAAAGAGGCGCAAGAGGAAGGAATCTTATGCTATTTACATTTACAAAGTTTTGAAACAAGTTCATCCCGATACTGGGATTTCTTCAAAAGCGATGAGCATCATGAATAGTTTCGTCAATGATATTTTTGAGAGAATCGCTGCTGAATCTTCCCGCTTAGCTCACTACAATAAGCGTTCTACAATTACTAGCCGGGAAATCCAAACTGCTGTTAGATTGCTGTTACCTGGTGAACTTGCTAAGCACGCGGTTAGTGAAGGAACAAAAGCCGTTACTAAATATACCAGTTCGAAATAAATGAGATTACAAGTGTTCGTGAAAAAATGGCCCTTTTCAGGGCCGCCAAATATGTAAACAAAGAGAAATGCATTCAAATATTTAATTTTTTAAATGTTGAAAAATTTGTTGTGTTGTGTAAAGGCACTTTAACTAAAGTCCGTTTCAAAATCTGAATACTTTAAAATAGGTACATATTTACTATACAAAATTTATTCATTTCATGCAAAACTATGGCCCGATTAACAATGAGAGCCTCAAGCTGCAAAAATTTAGATTATGGGATTTACTCATTCATAGCTTCAAATGAAGTTGAAACTAAAGAAAAAAAATTTGAAGCTTGAAGCGTTCATTGTGAATCGGCCCTATTTGACGAGACAGAACAGCCACTTTGGCTGGGGTTAACAGCTGCTAAAGCAAGCATCATTTTAGGCATATCCGCATGCACACGAGTGTTTTCAAGGTAAGGTATTCACAAGCGAAACTTCAATACACGTGCAACTATTTTTTGCAATGGAACTTTAATATAAAATGAAACCAGTGCGCTGGTGTAGTGATAGTTTCTCCAGCATAGCATGCGCCCTGCTCCAATGCATGCGCATAAAAGCCGTTTTCCCTCTCTGGCTTTAGAATACATTGGTATGGGTCAAGTCAAGAATGTTTCCAAAAAATTATAAAAATTTATTCAATGGTTGCTAGAGCATAAGCTAAGGAAAAATAATATCCAAAGCCACGTGGAGGAATTTTGATAATTCATAAACAGGCATAACCCCAGGAATGAATATGATGGTTTTTCACAAGAGCTCGTGCAAATACGTGAACCCGCACCTTTAAAGTTAAAGCTTTATGCTGAGGGTTAACGAGTATGTATTGAATTAGTGTTCGCTTTGGCACTTTTTCTGTTATGCTCTTTTAACTTAGAAATGAGGTGATTTTTATAGTTTAGAATTAGGACCAAAAGAATATGACAATACCAATTTACTCCAAGTTTAAATATTTGGTGGTCCTGAAAAGGACCGATTTTGCAAATATATTTTAAGAATTTTTAAGCACGTTCACCACGAATACGACGAGCCAGTTGAATGTCCTTTGGCATAATAGTTACGCGTTTAGCATGAATAGCACACAAATTTGTATCTTCAAATAAACCAACTAAATACGCTTCACTTGCTTCTTGAAGAGCCATAACGGCAGAACTTTGGAAACGTAAATCGGTTTTAAAATCTTGAGCAATTTCACGAACTAAACGCTGGAATGGCAATTTCCGGATTAAAAGCTCGGTACTTTTTTGATAACGACGAATTTCACGGAGAGCGACAGTACCAGGACGATAACGATGCGGCTTCTTCACACCGCCTGTAGCTGGAGCACTTTTCCTTGCAGCTTTCGTCGCCAACTGCTTCCTCGGAGCTTTACCACCAGTGGATTTACGGGCTGTTTGCTTTGTACGAGCCATTATCACTTTTTCACTGCACTACACTTCACTGATCACAATTCACTGCACAATGAGCCTATACTAGCTCTCTACCGCGTATTTATACAATAAATTTCCCCTCTAGAAGATATTTTAGCCCTACTCAAAAATTATTGAACGAATTTTCGTTTCTCCTCTTTGTAAAAAAATTCCGATCTGCTATAAAAATAGGTGCTTGCTCGAAGCTATCATCCAGTGTTTGTGGAGTGCTAAGTGTGTGAACTGCAAATAAAGTTCGATAATCAGTGAAAATGACTGGCCGTGGCAAAGGAGGGAAAGGTCTTGGAAAAGGCGGTGCCAAGCGTCATCGTAAAGTTCTTCGTGATAACATCCAAGGTATTACAAAGCCAGCCATTCGTCGATTAGCTCGTCGTGGTGGTGTGAAACGTATATCTGGTTTAATTTATGAAGAAACTCGCGGTGTGCTCAAAGTCTTCTTAGAGAATGTTATCCGTGACGCAGTTACATACACGGAACATGCCAAAAGGAAAACAGTTACTGCAATGGATGTAGTTTACGCCTTGAAAAGACAGGGACGTACACTTTATGGTTTCGGCGGTTAAAATCGATTTTATTTATATTATGAAGGCAAAAACGGTCCTTTTCAGGACCACCAAATTTCTCAACAAAAAGTAAAATACGATGTTTTTAAATAAAGCCGAAAAAAATATTTTTTTTATTTTAATCAAGGTTGACCACATAATTATTTTATTTTATTAATGTCACTTTCTAAATTTGAAAATGTCACTACAGGCATATGTACGCTTGCGACGTGTCGTGCCTGGAAAAATCACGATCGAGGGCGCATTCCAAACAAGTTCTCAACTTCGTCGTGATTGGAGTGAATTTGTATAAAAACCGATTTCTTGGCCATGCATTCAAGCAGCCACTTCATCATTCATTTGTGTGCGTTGGAATTTATTTGCCCTGCGTACAGCCAGCAAGCGTCGTTTTCACTGCACACGAAATTTGTATGCTAGAATTGAATAAACAAATGATTGTCCATGTAGCCGTGGCAAGATGGCTGGCAACATGAAAAAGGCAAGTTTATCTAGGGAAAAAAATGGGAAATTTCGTGTGCTGCTGTCGCAGTATTAGTAATGAAAATGTTTGAGTGTGCGTATGGTGAATTTTGGGGCCATTTTTACTTGCCAGGTTTTTTTTCCACTGCGTGTGTGTTGATTTTTCTTGATCCTTTTAAAATGGACAAAAAATTAATTATTTTTTGTCAATAATGCACGATTTTTTATCCTCAATCTTTTGCTGTAACATTTTCGATTATAATTACGATTGCAGCGTGTGCGGTGTTTTAGTGCGCATTCAAAAGATGGCTAGATGTTTTGTCGCGATTGAGGCCTGATTCACAATGAGAGCTTCAAGCCTCAAGCTTCAAAAATTTAGGATTATAGGATTTATGTACAATGATTCACATTCACAGCTTCAAGCTTTAAATGAAGCTGAAACTATGGTAAAAAAATGTGAAGCTTGAAGCTCTCATTGTGAATCGGGCCTGAATCATGCAGCCGGCTAGCGTCATTTTCACACACACACAAGTTGTCTCTCTCATTTGAACGTTATGCCAATGGATGCGATTATTTTGGCGCCTTGTTTCTTCACCAATTCTTTTACGTTTGTGTGTTTATGGGTGCTACATTCCAACTTCATGTATTCAAAGAGAAAAGGGGGATTCTTGGTGAACATTTTGAAATGGTGAAAAATTAATTCTTTTTGTGCAACCACTTTTTTATATATACAAAAAAAAGGATTTTCCGTTTTCAGTCTAAAAAACAATAAAGCATGAGAAGACATTGAAGTAGATTTTCTTTGAAAACAGTCACAATTAAATTTAAGTAAACTTTCTGAACAAAAAACAAATTTTTATTTTCACACTATATGCAAAAATTTTCACTCATTGTTTAAAAACTTGGTCGCCCTGAAAAGGACGGTTTTTTGATAATAAACGATGACAAACTTGAAATGAGGAATTTACGCTTTCTTTTCTGTTTTTTTGGGCAAAAGTACGGCTTGAATATTTGGAAGTACACCACCTTGAGCAATAGTAACACCAGATAACAATTTGTTTAATTCTTCATCATTTCTGATGGCCAATTGCAAATGGCGAGGAATAATTCGGGTCTTTTTATTATCACGGGCAGCATTCCCAGCCAATTCCAGAACTTCAGCAGCTAAGTACTCCATAACAGCTGCCAAATATACGGGTGCACCGGCTCCGACACGCTCAGCATAATTGCCTTTTCTTAATAAACGATGAATTCTGCCGACGGGGAATTGAAGTCCAGCACGATTCGAACGAGACTTTGCCTTCGTCTTAACTTTTCCACCTTTGCCACGGCCAGACATTTTCACTTATTTTTTTACTTCTGCACTCACAACACACACGACACTTCACTTGGAATGAAGCTCAGTAGCGAAATGTCGAAATATTTATACTCTTTTTGTTGTACAGTTGCCACCCTTCTATCTTAGTAAACTGTAATTTCACATACTGAGAATATTCTCTTGGGATCGCATACAAACGAAACTCTATAAATATTATGCGCCTCCGTGTAGGTGATTCAGTCGTTGGCTTTTAGTGATTGTGTTAATATAGTTCTCGGTTCAGTAAGCAAATTGCAGAGTTCGAGATGCCGCCGAAAACTAGTGGAAAAGCAGCGAAGAAGGCCGGAAAGGCACAAAAGAATATTACTAAAGGTGACAAGAAAAAGAGGCGCAAGAGGAAGGAATCTTATGCTATTTACATTTACAAAGTTTTGAAACAAGTTCATCCCGATACTGGGATTTCTTCAAAAGCGATGAGCATCATGAATAGTTTCGTCAATGATATTTTTGAGAGAATCGCTGCTGAATCTTCCCGCTTAGCTCACTACAATAAGCGTTCTACAATTACTAGCCGGGAAATCCAAACTGCTGTTAGATTGCTGTTACCTGGTGAACTTGCTAAGCACGCGGTTAGTGAAGGAACAAAAGCCGTTACTAAATATACCAGTTCGAAATAAATGAGATTACAAGTGTTCGTGAAAAAATGGCCCTTTTCAGGGCCGCCAAATATGTAAACAAAGAGAAATGCATTCAAATATTTAATTTTTTAAATGTTGAAAAATTTGTTGTGTTGTGTAAAGGCACTTTAACTAAAGTCCGTTTCAAAATCTGAATACTTTAAAATATGTACATATTTACTATACAAAATTTATTCATTTCATGCAAAACTATGGCCCGATTAACAATGAGAGCCTCAAGCTGCAAAAATTTAGATTATGGGATTTACTCATTCATAGCTTCAAATGAAGTTGAAACTAAAGAAACAAATTTGAAGCTTGAAGCGTTCATTGTGAATCGGCCCTATTTGACGAGACAGAACAGCCACTTTGGCTGGGGTTAACAGCTGCTAAAGCAAGCATCATTTTAGGCATATCCGCATGCACACGAGTGTTTTCAAGGTAAGGTATTCACAAGCGAAACTTCAATACACGTGCAACTATTTTTTGCAATGGAACTTTAATATAAAATGAAACCAGTGCGCTGGTGTAGTGATAGTTTCTCCAGCATAGCATGCGCCCTGCTCCAATGCATGCGCATAAAAGCCGTTTTCCCTCTCTGGCTTTAGAATACATTGGTATGGGTCAAGTCAAGAATGTTTCCAAAAAATTATAAAAATTTATTCAATGGTTGCTAGAGCATAAGCTAAGGAAAAATAATATCCAAAGCCACGTGGAGGAATTTTGATAATTCATAAACAGGCATAACCCCAGGAATGAATATGATGGTTTTTCACAAGAGCTCGTGCAAATACGTGAACCCGCACCTTTAAAGTTAAAGCTTTATGCTGAGGGTTAACGAGTATGTATTGAATTAGTGTTCGCTTTGGCACTTTTTCTGTTATGCTCTTTTAACTTAGAAATGAGGTGATTTTTATAGTTTAGAATTAGGACCAAAAGAATATGACAATACCAATTTACTCCAAGTTTAAATATTTGGTGGTCCTGAAAAGGACCGATTTTGCAAATATATTTTAAGAATTTTTAAGCACGTTCACCACGAATACGACGAGCCAGTTGAATGTCCTTTGGCATAATAGTTACGCGTTTAGCATGAATAGCACACAAATTTGTATCTTCAAATAAACCAACTAAATACGCTTCACTTGCTTCTTGAAGAGCCATAACGGCAGAACTTTGGAAACGTAAATCGGTTTTAAAATCTTGAGCAATTTCACGAACTAAACGCTGGAATGGCAATTTCCGGATTAAAAGCTCGGTACTTTTTTGATAACGACGAATTTCACGGAGAGCGACAGTACCAGGACGATAACGATGCGGCTTCTTCACACCGCCTGTAGCTGGAGCACTTTTCCTTGCAGCTTTCGTCGCCAACTGCTTCCTCGGAGCTTTACCACCAGTGGATTTACGGGCTGTTTGCTTTGTACTTTTTCACTGCACTACACTTCACTGATCACAATTCACTGCACAATGAGCCTATACTAGCTCTCTACCGCGTATTTATACAATAAATTTCCCCTCTAGAAGATATTTTAGCCCTACTCAAAAATTATTGAACGAATTTTCGTTTCTCCTCTTTGTAAAAAAATTCCGATCTGCTATAAAAATAGGTGCTTGCTCGAAGCTATCATCCAGTGTTTGTGGAGTGCTACGTGTGTGAACTGCAAATAAAGTTCGATAATCAGTGAAAATGACTGGCCGTGGCAAAGGAGGGAAAGGTCTTGGAAAAGGCGGTGCCAAGCGTCATCGTAAAGTTCTTCGTGATAACATCCAAGGTATTACAAAGCCAGCCATTCGTCGATTAGCTCGTCGTGGTGGTGTGAAACGTATATCTGGTTTAATTTATGAAGAAACTCGCGGTGTGCTCAAAGTCTTCTTAGAGAATGTTATCCGTGACGCAGTTACATACACGGAACATGCCAAAAGGAAAACAGTTACTGCAATGGATGTAGTTTACGCCTTGAAAAGACAGGGACGTACACTTTATGGTTTCGGCGGTTAAAATCGATTTTATTTATATTATGAAGGCAAAAACGGTCCTTTTCAGGACCACCAAATTTCTCAACAAAAAGTAAAATACGATGTTTTTAAATAAAGCCGAAAAAAATATTTTTTTTATTTTAATCAAGGTTGACCACATAATTATTTTATTTTATTAATGTCACTTTCTAAATTTGAAAATGTCACTACAGGCATATGTACGCTTGCGACGTGTCGTGCCTGGAAAAATCACGATCGAGGGCGCATTCCAAACAAGTTCTCAACTTCGTCGTGATTGGAGTGAATTTGTATAAAAACCGATTTCTTGGCCATGCATTCAAGCAGCCACTTCATCATTCATTTGTGTGCGTTGGAATTTATTTGCCCTGCGTACAGCCAGCAAGCGTCGTTTTCACTGCACACGAAATTTGTATGCTAGAATTGAATAAACAAATGATTGTCCATGTAGCCGTGGCAAGATGGCTGGCAACATGAAAAAGGCAAGTTTATCTAGGGAAAAAAATGGGAAATTTCGTGTGCTGCTGTCGCAGTATTAGTAATGAAAATGTTTGAGTGTGCGTATGGTGAATTTTGGGGCCATTTTTACTTGCCAGGTTTTTTTTCCACTGCGTGTGTGTTGATTTTTCTTGATCCTTTTAAAATGGACAAAAAATTAATTATTTTTTGTCAATAATGCACGATTTTTTATCCTCAATCTTTTGCTGTAACATTTTCGATTATAATTACGATTGCAGCGTGTGCGGTGTTTTAGTGCGCATTCAAAAGATGGCTAGATGTTTTGTCGCGATTGAGGCCTGATTCACAATGAGAGCTTCAAGCCTCAAGCTTCAAAAATTTAGGATTATAGGATTTATGTACAATGATTCACATTCACAGCTTCAAGCTTTAAATGAAGCTGAAACTATGGTAAAAAAATGTGAAGCTTGAAGCTCTCATTGTGAATCGGGCCTGAATCATGCAGCCGGCTAGCGTCATTTTCACACACACACACACACACAAGTTGTCTCTCTCATTTGAACGTTATGCCAATGGATGCGATTATTTTGGCGCCTTGTTTCTTCACCAATTCTTTTACGTTTGTGTGTTTATGGGTGCTACATTCCAACTTCATGTATTCAAAGAGAAAAGGGGGATTCTTGGTGAACATTTTGAAATGGTGAAAAATTAATTCTTTTTGTGCAACCACTTTTTTATATATACAAAAAAAAGGATTTTCCGTTTTCAGTCTAAAAAACAATAAAGCATGAGAAGACATTGAAGTAGATTTTCTTTGAAAACAGTCACAATTAAATTTAAGTAAACTTTCTGAACAAAAAACAAATTTTTATTTTCACACTATATGCAAAAATTTTCACTCATTGTTTAAAAACTTGGTCGCCCTGAAAAGGACGGTTTTTTGATAATAAACGATGACAAACTTGAAATGAGGAATTTACGCTTTCTTTTCTGTTTTTTTGGGCAAAAGTACGGCTTGAATATTTGGAAGTACACCACCTTGAGCAATAGTAACACCAGATAACAATTTGTTTAATTCTTCATCATTTCTGATGGCCAATTGCAAATGGCGAGGAATAATTCGGGTCTTTTTATTATCACGGGCAGCATTCCCAGCCAATTCCAGAACTTCAGCAGCTAAGTACTCCATAACAGCTGCCAAATATACGGGTGCACCGGCTCCGACACGCTCAGCATAATTGCCTTTTCTTAATAAACGATGAATTCTGCCGACGGGGAATTGAAGTCCAGCACGATTCGAACGAGACTTTGCCTTCGTCTTAACTTTTCCACCTTTGCCACGGCCAGACATTTTCACTTATTTTTTTACTTCTGCACTCACAACACACACGACACTTCACTTGGAATGAAGCTCAGTAGCGAAATGTCGAAATATTTATACTCTTTTTGTTGTACAGTTGCCACCCTTCTATCTTAGTAAACTGTAATTTCACATACTGAGAATATTCTCTTGGGATCGCATACAAACGAAACTCTATAAATATTATGCGCCTCCGTGTAGGTGATTCAGTCGTTGGCTTTTAGTGATTGTGTTAATATAGTTCTCGGTTCAGTAAGCAAATTGCAGAGTTCGAGATGCCGCCGAAAACTAGTGGAAAAGCAGCGAAGAAGGCCGGAAAGGCACAAAAGAATATTACTAAAGGTGACAAGAAAAAGAGGCGCAAGAGGAAGGAATCTTATGCTATTTACATTTACAAAGTTTTGAAACAAGTTCATCCCGATACTGGGATTTCTTCAAAAGCGATGAGCATCATGAATAGTTTCGTCAATGATATTTTTGAGAGAATCGCTGCTGAATCTTCCCGCTTAGCTCACTACAATAAGCGTTCTACAATTACTAGCCGGGAAATCCAAACTGCTGTTAGATTGCTGTTACCTGGTGAACTTGCTAAGCACGCGGTTAGTGAAGGAACAAAAGCCGTTACTAAATATACCAGTTCGAAATAAATGAGATTACAAGTGTTCGTGAAAAAATGGCCCTTTTCAGGGCCGCCAAATATGTAAACAAAGAGAAATGCATTCAAATATTTAATTTTTTAAATGTTGAAAAATTTGTTGTGTTGTGTAAAGGCACTTTAACTAAAGTCCGTTTCAAAATCTGAATACTTTAAAATATGTACATATTTACTATACAAAATTTATTCATTTCATGCAAAACTATGGCCCGATTAACAATGAGAGCCTCAAGCTGCAAAAATTTAGATTATGGGATTTACTCATTCATAGCTTCAAATGAAGTTGAAACTAAAGAAACAAATTTGAAGCTTGAAGCGTTCATTGTGAATCGGCCCTATTTGACGAGACAGAACAGCCACTTTGGCTGGGGTTAACAGCTGCTAAAGCAAGCATCATTTTAGGCATATCCGCATGCACACGAGTGTTTTCAAGGTAAGGTATTCACAAGCGAAACTTCAATACACGTGCAACTATTTTTTGCAATGGAACTTTAATATAAAATGAAACCAGTGCGCTGGTGTAGTGATAGTTTCTCCAGCATAGCATGCGCCCTGCTCCAATGCATGCGCATAAAAGCCGTTTTCCCTCTCTGGCTTTAGAATACATTGGTATGGGTCAAGTCAAGAATGTTTCCAAAAAATTATAAAAATTTATTCAATGGTTGCTAGAGCATAAGCTAAGGAAAAATAATATCCAAAGCCACGTGGAGGAATTTTGATAATTCATAAACAGGCATAACCCCAGGAATGAATATGATGGTTTTTCACAAGAGCTCGTGCAAATACGTGAACCCGCACCTTTAAAGTTAAAGCTTTATGCTGAGGGTTAACGAGTATGTATTGAATTAGTGTTCGCTTTGGCACTTTTTCTGTTATGCTCTTTTAACTTAGAAATGAGGTGATTTTTATAGTTTAGAATTAGGACCAAAAGAATATGACAATACCAATTTACTCCAAGTTTAAATATTTGGTGGTCCTGAAAAGGACCGATTTTGCAAATATATTTTAAGAATTTTTAAGCACGTTCACCACGAATACGACGAGCCAGTTGAATGTCCTTTGGCATAATAGTTACGCGTTTAGCATGAATAGCACACAAATTTGTATCTTCAAATAAACCAACTAAATACGCTTCACTTGCTTCTTGAAGAGCCATAACGGCAGAACTTTGGAAACGTAAATCGGTTTTAAAATCTTGAGCAATTTCACGAACTAAACGCTGGAATGGCAATTTCCGGATTAAAAGCTCGGTACTTTTTTGATAACGACGAATTTCACGGAGAGCGACAGTACCAGGACGATAACGATGCGGCTTCTTCACACCGCCTGTAGCTGGAGCACTTTTCCTTGCAGCTTTCGTCGCCAACTGCTTCCTCGGAGCTTTACCACCAGTGGATTTACGGGCTGTTTGCTTTGTACGAGCCATTATCACTTTTTCACTGCACTAGCCAAGCACTACACTTCACTGATCACAATTCACTCCACAATGAGCCTATACTAGCTCTCTACCGCGTATTTATACAATAAATTTCCCCTCTAGAAGATATTTTAGCCCTACTCAAAAATTATTGAACGAATTTTCGTTTCTCCTCTTTGTAAAAAAATTCCGATCTGCTATAAAAATAGGTGCTTGCTCGAAGCTATCATCCAGTGTTTGTGGAGTGCTAAGTGTGTGAAGTGCAAATAAAGTTCGATAATCAGTGAAAATGACTGGCCGTGGCAAAGGAGGGAAAGGTCTTGGAAAAGGCGGTGCCAAGCGTCATCGTAAAGTTCTTCGTGATAACATCCAAGGTATTACAAAGCCAGCCATTCGTCGATTAGCTCGTCGCGGTGGTGTGAAACGTATATCTGGTTTAATTTATGAAGAAACTCGCGGTGTGCTCAAAGTCTTCTTAGAGAATGTTATCCGTGACGCAGTTACATACACGGAACATGCCAAAAGGAAAACAGTTACTGCAATGGATGTAGTTTACGCCTTGAAAAGACAGGGACGTACACTTTATGGTTTCGGCGGTTAAAATCGATTTTATTTATATTATGAAGGCAAAAACGGTCCTTTTCAGGACCACCAAATTTCTCAACAAAAAGTAAAATACGATGTTTTTAAATAAAGCCGAAAAAAATATTTTTTTTTATTTTAATCAAGGTTGACCACATAATTATTTTATTTTATTAATGTCACTTTCTAAATTTGAAAATGTCACTACAGGCATATGTACGCTTGCGACGTGTCGTGCCTGGAAAAATCACGATCGAGGGCGCATTCCAAACAAGTTCTCAACTTCGTCGTGATTGGAGTGAATTTGTATAAAAACCGATTTCTTGGCCATGCATTCAAGCAGCCACTTCATCATTCATTTGTGTGCGTTGGAATTTATTTGCCCTGCGTACAGCCAGCAAGCGTCGTTTTCACTGCACACGAAATTTGTATGCTAGAATTGAATAAACAAATGATTGTCCATGTAGCCGTGGCAAGATGGCTGGCAACATGAAAAAGGCAAGTTTATCTAGGGAAAAAAATGGGAAATTTCGTGTGCTGCTGTCGCAGTATTAGTAATGAAAATGTTTGAGTGTGCGTATGGTGAATTTTGGGGCCATTTTTACTTGCCAGGTTTTTTTTCCACTGCGTGTGTTGATTTTTCTTGATCCTTTTAAAATGGACAAAAAATTAATTATTTTTTGTCAATAATGCACGATTTTTTATCCTCAATCTTTTGCTGTGCGGTGTTTTAGTGCGCATTCAAAAGATGGCTAGATGTTTTGTCGCGATTGAGGCCTGATTCACAATGAGAGCTTCAAGCCTCAAGCTTCAAAAATTTAGGATTATAGGATTTATGTACAATGATTCACATTCACAGCTTCAAGCTTTAAATGAAGCTGAAACTATGGTAAAAAAATGTGAAGCTTGAAGCTCTCATTGTGAATCGGGCCTGAATCATGCAGCCGGCTAGCGTCATTTTCACACACACACACACACAAGTTGTCTCTCTCATTTGAACGTTATGCCAATGGATGCGATTATTTTGGCGCCTTGTTTCTTCACCAATTCTTTTACGTTTGTGTGTTTATGGGTGCTACATTCCAACTTCATGTATTCAAAGAGAAAAGGGGGATTCTTGGTGAACATTTTGAAATGGTGAAAAATTAATTCTTTTTGTGCAACCACTTTTTTATATATACAAAAAAAAGGATTTTCCGTTTTCAGTCTAAAAAACAATAAAGCATGAGAAGACATTGAAGTAGATTTTCTTTGAAAACAGTCACAATTAAATTTAAGTAAACTTTCTGAACAAAAAACAAATTTTTATTTTCACACTATATGCAAAAATTTTCACTCATTGTTTAAAAACTTGGTCGCCCTGAAAAGGACGGTTTTTTGATAATAAACGATGACAAACTTGAAATGAGGAATTTACGCTTTCTTTTCTGTTTTTTTGGGCAAAAGTACGGCTTGAATATTTGGAAGTACACCACCTTGAGCAATAGTAACACCAGATAACAATTTGTTTAATTCTTCATCATTTCTGATGGCCAATTGCAAATGGCGAGGAATAATTCGGGTCTTTTTATTATCACGGGCAGCATTCCCAGCCAATTCCAGAACTTCAGCAGCTAAGTACTCCATAACAGCTGCCAAATATACGGGTGCACCGGCTCCGACACGCTCAGCATAATTGCCTTTTCTTAATAAACGATGAATTCTGCCGACGGGGAATTGAAGTCCAGCACGATTCGAACGAGACTTTGCCTTCGTCTTAACTTTTCCACCTTTGCCACGGCCAGACATTTTCACTTATTTTTTTACTTCTGCACTCACAACACACACGACACTTCACTTGGAATGAAGCTCAGTAGCGAAATGTCGAAATATTTATACTCTTTTTGTTGTACAGTTGCCACCCTTCTATCTTAGTAAACTGTAATTTCACATACTGAGAATATTCTCTTGGGATCGCATACAAACGAAACTCTATAAATATTATGCGCCTCCGTGTAGGTGATTCAGTCGTTGGCTTTTAGTGATTGTGTTAATATAGTTCTCGGTTCAGTAAGCAAATTGCAGAGTTCGAGATGCCGCCGAAAACTAGTGGAAAAGCAGCGAAGAAGGCCGGAAAGGCACAAAAGAATATTACTAAAGGTGACAAGAAAAAGAGGCGCAAGAGGAAGGAATCTTATGCTATTTACATTTACAAAGTTTTGAAACAAGTTCATCCCGATACTGGGATTTCTTCAAAAGCGATGAGCATCATGAATAGTTTCGTCAATGATATTTTTGAGAGAATCGCTGCTGAATCTTCCCGCTTAGCTCACTACAATAAGCGTTCTACAATTACTAGCCGGGAAATCCAAACTGCTGTTAGATTGCTGTTACCTGGTGAACTTGCTAAGCACGCGGTTAGTGAAGGAACAAAAGCCGTTACTAAATATACCAGTTCGAAATAAATGAGATTACAAGTGTTCGTGAAAAAATGGCCCTTTTCAGGGCCGCCAAATATGTAAACAAAGAGAAATGCATTCAAATATTTAATTTTTTAAATGTTGAAAAATTTGTTGTGTTGTGTAAAGGCACTTTAACTAAAGTCCGTTTCAAAATCTGAATACTTTAAAATATGTACATATTTACTATACAAAATTTATTCATTTCATGCAAAACTATGGCCCGATTAACAATGAGAGCCTCAAGCTGCAAAAATTTAGATTATGGGATTTACTCATTCATAGCTTCAAATGAAGTTGAAACTAAAGAAACAAATTTGAAGCTTGAAGCGTTCATTGTGAATCGGCCCTATTTGACGAGACAGAACAGCCACTTTGGCTGGGGTTAACAGCTGCTAAAGCAAGCATCATTTTAGGCATATCCGCATGCACACGAGTGTTTTCAAGGTAAGGTATTCACAAGCGAAACTTCAATACACGTGCAACTATTTTTTGCAATGGAACTTTAATATAAAATGAAACCAGTGCGCTGGTGTAGTGATAGTTTCTCCAGCATAGCATGCGCCCTGCTCCAATGCATGCGCATAAAAGCCGTTTTCCCTCTCTGGCTTTAGAATACATTGGTATGGGTCAAGTCAAGAATGTTTCCAAAAAATTATAAAAATTTATTCAATGGTTGCTAGAGCATAAGCTAAGGAAAAATAATATCCAAAGCCACGTGGAGGAATTTTGATAATTCATAAACAGGCATAACCCCAGGAATGAATATGATGGTTTTTCACAAGAGCTCGTGCAAATACGTGAACCCGCACCTTTAAAGTTAAAGCTTTATGCTGAGGGTTAACGAGTATGTATTGAATTAGTGTTCGCTTTGGCACTTTTTCTGTTATGCTCTTTTAACTTAGAAATGAGGTGATTTTTATAGTTTAGAATTAGGACCAAAAGAATATGACAATACCAATTTACTCCAAGTTTAAATATTTGGTGGTCCTGAAAAGGACCGATTTTGCAAATATATTTTAAGAATTTTTAAGCACGTTCACCACGAATACGACGAGCCAGTTGAATGTCCTTTGGCATAATAGTTACGCGTTTAGCATGAATAGCACACAAATTTGTATCTTCAAATAAACCAACTAAATACGCTTCACTTGCTTCTTGAAGAGCCATAACGGCAGAACTTTGGAAACGTAAATCGGTTTTAAAATCTTGAGCAATTTCACGAACTAAACGCTGGAATGGCAATTTCCGGATTAAAAGCTCGGTACTTTTTTGATAACGACGAATTTCACGGAGAGCGACAGTACCAGGACGATAACGATGCGGCTTCTTCACACCGCCTGTAGCTGGAGCACTTTTCCTTGCAGCTTTCGTCGCCAACTGCTTCCTCGGAGCTTTACCACCAGTGGATTTACGGGCTGTTTGCTTTGTACGAGCCATTATCACTTTTTCACTGCACTAGCCAAGCACTACACTTCACTGATCACAATTCACTCCACAATGAGCCTATACTAGCTCTCTACCGCGTATTTATACAATAAATTTCCCCTCTAGAAGATATTTTAGCCCTACTCAAAAATTATTGAACGAATTTTCGTTTCTCCTCTTTGTAAAAAAATTCCGATCTGCTATAAAAATAGGTGCTTGCTCGAAGCTATCATCCAGTGTTTGTGGAGTGCTAAGTGTGTGAAGTGCAAATAAAGTTCGATAATCAGTGAAAATGACTGGCCGTGGCAAAGGAGGGAAAGGTCTTGGAAAAGGCGGTGCCAAGCGTCATCGTAAAGTTCTTCGTGATAACATCCAAGGTATTACAAAGCCAGCCATTCGTCGATTAGCTCGTCGCGGTGGTGTGAAACGTATATCTGGTTTAATTTATGAAGAAACTCGCGGTGTGCTCAAAGTCTTCTTAGAGAATGTTATCCGTGACGCAGTTACATACACGGAACATGCCAAAAGGAAAACAGTTACTGCAATGGATGTAGTTTACGCCTTGAAAAGACAGGGACGTACACTTTATGGTTTCGGCGGTTAAAATCGATTTTATTTATATTATGAAGGCAAAAACGGTCCTTTTCAGGACCACCAAATTTCTCAACAAAAAGTAAAATACGATGTTTTTAAATAAAGCCGAAAAAAATATTTTTTTTTATTTTAATCAAGGTTGACCACATAATTATTTTATTTTATTAATGTCACTTTCTAAATTTGAAAATGTCACTACAGGCATATGTACGCTTGCGACGTGTCGTGCCTGGAAAAATCACGATCGAGGGCGCATTCCAAACAAGTTCTCAACTTCGTCGTGATTGGAGTGAATTTGTATAAAAACCGATTTCTTGGCCATGCATTCAAGCAGCCACTTCATCATTCATTTGTGTGCGTTGGAATTTATTTGCCCTGCGTACAGCCAGCAAGCGTCGTTTTCACTGCACACGAAATTTGTATGCTAGAATTGAATAAACAAATGATTGTCCATGTAGCCGTGGCAAGATGGCTGGCAACATGAAAAAGGCAAGTTTATCTAGGGAAAAAAATGGGAAATTTCGTGTGCTGCTGTCGCAGTATTAGTAATGAAAATGTTTGAGTGTGCGTATGGTGAATTTTGGGGCCATTTTTACTTGCCAGGTTTTTTTTCCACTGCGTGTGTTGATTTTTCTTGATCCTTTTAAAATGGACAAAAAATTAATTATTTTTTGTCAATAATGCACGATTTTTTATCCTCAATCTTTTGCTGTGCGGTGTTTTAGTGCGCATTCAAAAGATGGCTAGATGTTTTGTCGCGATTGAGGCCTGATTCACAATGAGAGCTTCAAGCCTCAAGCTTCAAAAATTTAGGATTATAGGATTTATGTACAATGATTCACATTCACAGCTTCAAGCTTTAAATGAAGCTGAAACTATGGTAAAAAAATGTGAAGCTTGAAGCTCTCATTGTGAATCGGGCCTGAATCATGCAGCCGGCTAGCGTCATTTTCACACACACACACACACAAGTTGTCTCTCTCATTTGAACGTTATGCCAATGGATGCGATTATTTTGGCGCCTTGTTTCTTCACCAATTCTTTTACGTTTGTGTGTTTATGGGTGCTACATTCCAACTTCATGTATTCAAAGAGAAAAGGGGGATTCTTGGTGAACATTTTGAAATGGTGAAAAATTAATTCTTTTTGTGCAACCACTTTTTTATATATACAAAAAAAAGGATTTTCCGTTTTCAGTCTAAAAAACAATAAAGCATGAGAAGACATTGAAGTAGATTTTCTTTGAAAACAGTCACAATTAAATTTAAGTAAACTTTCTGAACAAAAAACAAATTTTTATTTTCACACTATATGCAAAAATTTTCACTCATTGTTTAAAAACTTGGTCGCCCTGAAAAGGACGGTTTTTTGATAATAAACGATGACAAACTTGAAATGAGGAATTTACGCTTTCTTTTCTGTTTTTTTGGGCAAAAGTACGGCTTGAATATTTGGAAGTACACCACCTTGAGCAATAGTAACACCAGATAACAATTTGTTTAATTCTTCATCATTTCTGATGGCCAATTGCAAATGGCGAGGAATAATTCGGGTCTTTTTATTATCACGGGCAGCATTCCCAGCCAATTCCAGAACTTCAGCAGCTAAGTACTCCATAACAGCTGCCAAATATACGGGTGCACCGGCTCCGACACGCTCAGCATAATTGCCTTTTCTTAATAAACGATGAATTCTGCCGACGGGGAATTGAAGTCCAGCACGATTCGAACGAGACTTTGCCTTCGTCTTAACTTTTCCACCTTTGCCACGGCCAGACATTTTCACTTATTTTTTCACTTCTGAACTCACAACACACACGACACTTCACTTGGAATGAAGCTCAGTAGCGAAATGTCGAAATATTTATACTCTTTTTGTTGTACAGTTGCCACCATTCTATCATAGTAAACTGTAATTTCACATACTGAGAATATTCTCTTGGGATCGCATACAAACGAAACTCTATAAATATTATGCGCATCCGTGTAGGTGATTCAGTCGTTGGCTTTTAGTGATTGTGTTAATATAGTTCTCAGTTCAGTAAGCAAATTGCAGAGTTCGAGATGCCGCCGAAAACTAGTGGAAAAGCAGCGAAGAAGGCCGGAAAGGCACAAAAGAATATTACTAAAGGTGACAAGAAAAAGAGGCGCAAGAGGAAGGAATCTTATGCTATTTACATTTACAAAGTTTTGAAACAAGTTCATCCCGATACTGGGATTTCTTCAAAAGCGATGAGCATCATGAATAGTTTCGTCAATGATATTTTTGAGAGAATCGCTGCTGAATCTTCCCGCTTAGCTCACTACAATAAGCGTTCTACAATTACTAGCCGGGAAATCCAAACTGCTGTTAGATTGCTGTTACCTGGTGAACTTGCTAAGCACGCGGTTAGTGAAGGAACAAAAGCCGTTACTAAATATACCGGTTCGAAATAAATGAGATTACAAGTGTTCGTGAAAAAATGGCCCTTTTCAGGGCCGCCAAATATGTAAACAAAGAGAAATGCATTCAAATATTTAATTTTTTAAATGTTGAAAAATTTGTTGTGTTGTGTAAAGGCACTTTAACTAAAGTCCGTTTCAAAATCTGAATACTTTAAAATAGGTACATATTTACTATACAAAATTTATTCATTTCATGCAAAACTATGGCCCGATTAACAATGAGAGCCTCAAGCTGCAAAAATTAAGATTATGGGATTTACTCATTCATAGCTTCAAATGAAGTTGAAACTAAAGAAAAAAATTTGAAGCTTGAAGCGTTCATTGTGAATCGGCCCTATTTGACGAGACAGAACAGCCACTTTGGCTGGGGTTAACAGCTGCTAAAGCAAGCATCATTTTAGGCATATCCGCATGCACACGAGTGTTTTCAAGGTAAGGTATTCACAAGCGAAACTTCAATACACGTGCAACTATTTTTTGCAATGGAACCCTGCAAACATTTCGGTTCGGAAACGATTCGAGAACGATTTGCCAAAAGCGAAAGCTTGCTTCGATCTCGGACTCGTTAACGACTCGTAAACGAATTCGAAGGCAATAAAAGCGGAGCAAGAGATCGAATCGCTTTCTCGTGCTGATAACGAATCGCATGCTCGTATCGATAGCAAATCGCTTCTGCGCCGAAAATCACTCCGCCGAGCAAAACAAATCAAAAGCTCAAACTTTCCAAACAAATCGTTGAAGAGAAACCAAAGACTCTCAAAATTTCCTCTCAGTAGGACTTCAAATCGGTGAAATGACGTTATGTTGTTAGTGTAATTTGGAGATTTGAAGTCCCATTCAGGGGAAATCTGCTCTCAATATTTTTCTACAGCATGAAGGCTTTGGGAGAAACAAATCAACCAGGAAAGCTTTCATTTTGCGTTTTGAATCTTTTTCTCGTACCCTTCGCAAGCAGTTTTCGAATCGAGAATGGTCCGAGAAAGCGAGCCTCCGAGAAATTGTTTGCAGGGAACTTTAATATAAAATGAAACCAGTGCGCTGGTGTAGTGATAGTTTCTCCAGCATAGCATGCGCCCTGCTCCAATGCATGCGCATAAAAGCCGTTTTCCCTCTCTGGCTTTAGAATACATTGGTATGGGTCAAGTCAAGAATGTTTCCAAAAAATTATAAAAATTTATTCAATGGTTGCTAGAGCATAAGCTAAGGAAAAATAATATCCAAAGCCACGTGGAGGAATTTTGATAATTCATAAACAGGCATAACCCCAGGAATGAATATGATGGTTTTTCACAAGAGCTCGTGCAAATACGTGAACCCGCACCTTTAAAGTTAAAGCTTTATGCTGAGGGTTAACGAGTATGTATTGAATTAGTGTTCGCTTTGGCACTTTTTCTGTTATGCTCTTTTAACTTAGAAATGAGGTGATTTTTATAGTTTAGAATTAGGACCAAAAGAATATGACAATACCAATTTACTCCAAGTTTAAATATTTGGTGGTCCTGAAAAGGACCGATTTTGCAAATATATTTTAAGAATTTTTAAGCACGTTCACCACGAATACGACGAGCCAGTTGAATGTCCTTTGGCATAATAGTTACGCGTTTAGCATGAATAGCACACAAATTTGTATCTTCAAATAAACCAACTAAATACGCTTCACTTGCTTCTTGAAGAGCCATAACGGCAGAACTTTGGAAACGTAAATCGGTTTTAAAATCTTGAGCAATTTCACGAACTAAACGCTGGAATGGCAATTTCCGGATTAAAAGCTCGGTACTTTTTTGATAACGACGAATTTCACGGAGAGCGACAGTACCAGGACGATAACGATGCGGCTTCTTCACACCGCCTGTAGCTGGAGCACTTTTCCTTGCAGCTTTCGTCGCCAACTGCTTCCTCGGAGCTTTACCACCAGTGGATTTACGGGCTGTTTGCTTTGTACGAGCCATTATCACTTTTTCACTGCACTACACTTCACTGATCACAATTCACTGCACAATGTGCCTATACTAGCTCTCTACCGCGTATTTATACAATAAATTTCCCCTCTAGAAGATATTTTAGCCCTACTCAAAAATTATTGAACGAATTTTCGTTTCTCCTCTTTGTAAAAAAATTCCGATCTGCTATAAAAATAGGTGCTTGCTCGAAGCTATCATCCAGTGTTTGTGGAGTGCTAAGTGTGTGAAGTGCAAATAAAGTTCGATAATCAGTGAAAATGACTGGCCGTGGCAAAGGAGGGAAAGGTCTTGGAAAAGGCGGTGCCAAGCGTCATCGTAAAGTTCTTCGTGATAACATCCAAGGTATTACAAAGCCAGCCATTCGTCGATTAGCTCGTCGTGGTGGTGTGAAACGTATATCTGGTTTAATTTATGAAGAAACTCGCGGTGTGCTCAAAGTCTTCTTAGAGAATGTTATCCGTGACGCAGTTACATACACGGAACATGCCAAAAGGAAAACAGTTACTGCAATGGATGTAGTTTACGCCTTGAAAAGACAGGGACGTACACTTTATGGTTTCGGCGGTTAAAATCGATTTTATTTATATTATGAAGGCAAAAACGGTCCTTTTCAGGACCACCAAATTTCTCAACAAAAAGTAAAATACGATGTTTTTAAATAAAGCCGAAAAAAATATTTTTTTTTATTTTAATCAAGGTTGACCACATAATTATTTTATTTTATTAATGTCACTTTCTAAATTTGAAAATGTCACTACAGGCATATGTACGCTTGCGACGTGTCGTGCCTGGAAAAATCACGATCGAGGGCGCATTCCAAACAAGTTCTCAACTTCGTCGTGATTGGAGTGAATTTGTATAAAAACCGATTTCTTGGCCATGCATTCAAGCAGCCACTTCATCATTCATTTGTGTGCGTTGGAATTTATTTGCCCTGCGTACAGCCAGCAAGCGTCGTTTTCACTGCACACGAAATTTGTATGCTAGAATTGAATAAACAAATGATTGTCCATGTAGCCGTGGCAAGATGGCTGGCAACATGAAAAAGGCAAGTTTATCTAGGGAAAAAAATGGGAAATTTCGTGTGCTGCTGTCGCAGTATTAGTAATGAAAATGTTTGAGTGTGCGTATGGTGAATTTTGGGGCCATTTTTACTTGCCAGGTTTTTTTTCCACTGCGTGTGTTGATTTTTCTTGATCCTTTTAAAATGGACAAAAAATTAATTATTTTTTGTCAATAATGCACGATTTTTTATCCTCAATCTTTTGCTGTGCGGTGTTTTAGTGCGCATTCAAAAGATGGCTAGATGTTTTGTCGCGATTGAGGCCTGATTCACAATGAGAGCTTCAAGCCTCAAGCTTCAAAAATTTAGGATTATAGGATTTATGTACAATGATTCACATTCACAGCTTCAAGCTTTAAATGAAGCTGAAACTATGGTAAAAAAATGTGAAGCTTGAAGCTCTCATTGTGAATCGGGCCTGAATCATGCAGCCGGCTAGCGTCATTTTCACACACACACACACAAGTTGTCTCTCTCATTTGAACGTTATGCCAATGGATGCGATTATTTTGGCGCCTTGTTTCTTCACCAATTCTTTTACGTTTGTGTGTTTATGGGTGCTACATTCCAACTTCATGTATTCAAAGAGAAAAGGGGGATTCTTGGTGAACATTTTGAAATGGTGAAAAATTAATTCTTTTTGTGCAACCACTTTTTTATATATACAAAAAAAAGGATTTTCCGTTTTCAGTCTAAAAAACAATAAAGCATGAGAAGACATTGAAGTAGATTTTCTTTGAAAACAGTCACAATTAAATTTAAGTAAACTTTCTGAACAAAAAACAAATTTTTATTTTCACACTATATGCAAAAATTTTCACTCATTGTTTAAAAACTTGGTCGCCCTGAAAAGGACGGTTTTTTGATAATAAACGATGACAAACTTGAAATGAGGAATTTACGCTTTCTTTTCTGTTTTTTTGGGCAAAAGTACGGCTTGAATATTTGGAAGTACACCACCTTGAGCAATAGTAACACCAGATAACAATTTGTTTAATTCTTCATCATTTCTGATGGCCAATTGCAAATGGCGAGGAATAATTCGGGTCTTTTTATTATCACGGGCAGCATTCCCAGCCAATTCCAGAACTTCAGCAGCTAAGTACTCCATAACAGCTGCCAAATATACGGGTGCACCGGCTCCGACACGCTCAGCATAATTGCCTTTTCTTAATAAACGATGAATTCTGCCGACGGGGAATTGAAGTCCAGCACGATTCGAACGAGACTTTGCCTTCGTCTTAACTTTTCCACCTTTGCCACGGCCAGACATTTTCACTTATTTTTTCACTTCTGAACTCACAACACACACGACACTTCACTTGGAATGAAGCTCAGTAGCGAAATGTCGAAATATTTATACTCTTTTTGTTGTACAGTTGCCACCATTCTATCATAGTAAACTGTAATTTCACATACTGAGAATATTCTCTTGGGATCGCATACAAACGAAACTCTATAAATATTATGCGCATCCGTGTAGGTGATTCAGTCGTTGGCTTTTAGTGATTGTGTTAATATAGTTCTCAGTTCAGTAAGCAAATTGCAGAGTTCGAGATGCCGCCGAAAACTAGTGGAAAAGCAGCGAAGAAGGCCGGAAAGGCACAAAAGAATATTACTAAAGGTGACAAGAAAAAGAGGCGCAAGAGGAAGGAATCTTATGCTATTTACATTTACAAAGTTTTGAAACAAGTTCATCCCGATACTGGGATTTCTTCAAAAGCGATGAGCATCATGAATAGTTTCGTCAATGATATTTTTGAGAGAATCGCTGCTGAATCTTCCCGCTTAGCTCACTACAATAAGCGTTCTACAATTACTAGCCGGGAAATCCAAACTGCTGTTAGATTGCTGTTACCTGGTGAACTTGCTAAGCACGCGGTTAGTGAAGGAACAAAAGCCGTTACTAAATATACCGGTTCGAAATAAATGAGATTACAAGTGTTCGTGAAAAAATGGCCCTTTTCAGGGCCGCCAAATATGTAAACAAAGAGAAATGCATTCAAATATTTAATTTTTTAAATGTTGAAAAATTTGTTGTGTTGTGTAAAGGCACTTTAACTAAAGTCCGTTTCAAAATCTGAATACTTTAAAATAGGTACATATTTACTATACAAAATTTATTCATTTCATGCAAAACTATGGCCCGATTAACAATGAGAGCCTCAAGCTGCAAAAATTAAGATTATGGGATTTACTCATTCATAGCTTCAAATGAAGTTGAAACTAAAGAAAAAAATTTGAAGCTTGAAGCGTTCATTGTGAATCGGCCCTATTTGACGAGACAGAACAGCCACTTTGGCTGGGGTTAACAGCTGCTAAAGCAAGCATCATTTTAGGCATATCCGCATGCACACGAGTGTTTTCAAGGTAAGGTATTCACAAGCGAAACTTCAATACACGTGCAACTATTTTTTGCAATGGCTCTGCAAACAATTTCTCGGAGGCTCGCTTTCTCGGACCATTCTCGATTCGAAAAATGCTTGCGAAGGGTACGAGAAAAAGATTCAAAACGCAAAATGAAAGCTTTCCTCGTTGATTTGTTTCTCCCAAAGCCTTCATGCTGTAGAAAAATATTGAGAGCCGATTTCTCCTGAATGGGACTTCAAATCTCCAAATTACACTAACAACATAACGTCATTTCACCGATTTGAAGTCCTATTGAGGGGAAATTTTGAGAGCGTTTGGTTTTTCTTCAACGATTTGTTTGGAAAGTTTGAGCTTTTGACTTGTTTTGCTCGGCGGAGTGATTTTCGACGCAAAAGCGATTTGCTATCGATACGAGCATGCGATTCGTTATCAGCACGAGAAAGCGATTTGATCTCTTGCTCCGCTTTTATTGCCTTCGAATTCGTTTACGAGTCGTTAACGAGTCCGAGATCGAAGCAAGCTTTCGCTTGTGGCATATCGTTCTCGAATCGTTCCCGAATCGAAATGTTTGCAGGGGGAACTTTAATATAAAATGAAACCAGTGCGCTGGTGTAGTGATAGTTTCTCCAGCATAGCATGCGCCCTGCTCCAATGCATGCGCATAAAAGCCGTTTTCCCTCTCTGGCTTTAGAATACATTGGTATGGGTCAAGTCAAGAATGTTTCCAAAAAATTATAAAAATTTATTCAATGGTTGCTAGAGCATAAGCTAAGGAAAAATAATATCCAAAGCCACGTGGAGGAATTTTGATAATTCATAAACAGGCATAACCCCAGGAATGAATATGATGGTTTTTCACAAGAGCTCGTGCAAATACGTGAACCCGCACCTTTAAAGTTAAAGCTTTATGCTGAGGGTTAACGAGTATGTATTGAATTAGTGTTCGCTTTGGCACTTTTTCTGTTATGCTCTTTTAACTTAGAAATGAGGTGATTTTTATAGTTTAGAATTAGGACCAAAAGAATATGACAATACCAATTTACTCCAAGTTTAAATATTTGGTGGTCCTGAAAAGGACCGATTTTGCAAATATATTTTAAGAATTTTTAAGCACGTTCACCACGAATACGACGAGCCAGTTGAATGTCCTTTGGCATAATAGTTACGCGTTTAGCATGAATAGCACACAAATTTGTATCTTCAAATAAACCAACTAAATACGCTTCACTTGCTTCTTGAAGAGCCATAACGGCAGAACTTTGGAAACGTAAATCGGTTTTAAAATCTTGAGCAATTTCACGAACTAAACGCTGGAATGGCAATTTCCGGATTAAAAGCTCGGTACTTTTTTGATAACGACGAATTTCACGGAGAGCGACAGTACCAGGACGATAACGATGCGGCTTCTTCACACCGCCTGTAGCTGGAGCACTTTTCCTTGCAGCTTTCGTCGCCAACTGCTTCCTCGGAGCTTTACCACCAGTGGATTTACGGGCTGTTTGCTTTGTACGAGCCATTATCACTTTTTCACTGCACTACACTTCACTGATCACAATTCACTGCACAATGAGCCTATACTAGCTCTCTACCGCGTATTTATACAATAAATTTCCCCTCTAGAAGATATTTTAGCCCTACTCAAAAATTATTGAACGAATTTTCGTTTCTCCTCTTTGTAAAAAAATTCCGATCTGCTATAAAAATAGGTGCTTGCTCGAAGCTATCATCCAGTGTTTGTGGAGTGCTAAGTGTGTGAAGTGCAAATAAAGTTCGATAATCAGTGAAAATGACTGGCCGTGGCAAAGGAGGGAAAGGTCTTGGAAAAGGCGGTGCCAAGCGTCATCGTAAAGTTCTTCGTGATAACATCCAAGGTATTACAAAGCCAGCCATTCGTCGATTAGCTCGTCGTGGTGGTGTGAAACGTATATCTGGTTTAATTTATGAAGAAACTCGCGGTGTGCTCAAAGTCTTCTTAGAGAATGTTATCCGTGACGCAGTTACATACACGGAACATGCCAAAAGGAAAACAGTTACTGCAATGGATGTAGTTTACGCCTTGAAAAGACAGGGACGTACACTTTATGGTTTCGGCGGTTAAAATCAATTTTATTTATATTATGAAGGCAAAAACGGTCCTTTTCAGGACCACCAAATTTCTCAACAAAAAGTAAAATACGATGTTTTTAAATAAAGCCGAAAAAAATATTTTTTTTATTTTAATCAAGGTTGACCACATAATTATTTTATTTTATTAATGTCACTTTCTAAATTTGAAAATGTCACTACAGGCATATGTACGCTTGCGACGTGTCGTGCCTGGAAAAATCACGATCGAGGGCGCATTCCAAACAAGTTCTCAACTTCGTCGTGATTGGAGTGAATTTGTATAAAAACCGATTTCTTGGCCATGCATTCAAGCAGCCACTTCATCATTCATTTGTGTGCGTTGGAATTTATTTGCCCTGCGTACAGCCAGCAAGCGTCGTTTTCACTGCACACGAAATTTGTATGCTAGAATTGAATAAACAAATGATTGTCCATGTAGCCGTGGCAAGATGGCTGGCAACATGAAAAAGGCAAGTTTATCTAGGGAAAAAAATGGGAAATTTCGTGTGCTGCTGTCGCAGTATTAGTAATGAAAATGTTTGAGTGTGCGTATGGTGAATTTTGGGGCCATTTTTACTTGCCAGGTTTTTTTTCCACTGCGTGTGTTGATTTTTCTTGATCCTTTTAAAATGGACAAAAAATTAATTATTTTTTGTCAATAATGCACGATTTTTTATCCTCAATCTTTTGCTGTGCGGTGTTTTAGTGCGCATTCAAAAGATGGCTAGATGTTTTGTCGCGATTGAGGCCTGATTCACAATGAGAGCTTCAAGCCTCAAGCTTCAAAAATTTAGGATTATAGGATTTATGTACAATGATTCACATTCACAGCTTCAAGCTTTAAATGAAGCTGAAACTATGGTAAAAAAATGTGAAGCTTGAAGCTCTCATTGTGAATCGGGCCTGAATCATGCAGCCGGCTAGCGTCATTTTCACACACACACACACACAAGTTGTCTCTCTCATTTGAACGTTATGCCAATGGATGCGATTATTTTGGCGCCTTGTTTCTTCACCAATTCTTTTACGTTTGTGTGTTTATGGGTGCTACATTCCAACTTCATGTATTCAAAGAGAAAAGGGGGATTCTTGGTGAACATTTTGAAATGGTGAAAAATTAATTCTTTTTGTGCAACCACTTTTTTATATATACAAAAAAAAGGATTTTCCGTTTTCAGTCTAAAAAACAATAAAGCATGAGAAGACATTGAAGTAGATTTTCTTTGAAAACAGTCACAATTAAATTTAAGTAAACTTTCTGAACAAAAAACAAATTTTTATTTTCACACTATATGCAAAAATTTTCACTCATTGTTTAAAAACTTGGTCGCCCTGAAAAGGACGGTTTTTTGATAATAAACGATGACAAACTTGAAATGAGGAATTTACGCTTTCTTTTCTGTTTTTTTGGGCAAAAGTACGGCTTGAATATTTGGAAGTACACCACCTTGAGCAATAGTAACACCAGATAACAATTTGTTTAATTCTTCATCATTTCTGATGGCCAATTGCAAATGGCGAGGAATAATTCGGGTCTTTTTATTATCACGGGCAGCATTCCCAGCCAATTCCAGAACTTCAGCAGCTAAGTACTCCATAACAGCTGCCAAATATACGGGTGCACCGGCTCCGACACGCTCAGCATAATTGCCTTTTCTTAATAAACGATGAATTCTGCCGACGGGGAATTGAAGTCCAGCACGATTCGAACGAGACTTTGCCTTCGTCTTAACTTTTCCACCTTTGCCACGGCCAGACATTTTCACTTATTTTTTCACTTGAGAAGTCACAACACGCACAACCTTTCACTTGGAATGAGCTTCAGCAGCGATATGTCGTAATATTTATACTCTTTTCGTTGTACAATTGCCACCCTTCTATCAAAGTAAACTGTAATTTCACATACTGAGAATATTCTCTCGGGCCCGCATACAAACGAAACTCTATAAATATTATTCGCATTCAGTGCTGCCGTTTGGTCGTTTCTGAGAGGAGTAAAATTCGTCCTTTCAGGGGAGTATTTATGACTTCAAGGGAGTACTAACAAAATTTTTCATTGAAGCCTCTTTTTATAAAATTCTCAAGAATCTCAAGCTCAACAAAAAACTACATTAATTGCTTGTAATTTCGCGTCTTTTATTCTATTCCCGCAGTACAAAAAAGTATTAGCAGTCCAAAAATCTACCTTCTTTGGCAAGTTTGGAAATATTGAAATAAAATTTACTAAAGGGAGTAAAATTTCGCTGTCAGGAGTATGGGAGTATAGACGGCTCGAAAGGAGCACAAATACTCCGATCGGAGTAACTTCGGCAGCCCTGTTCGCATTCGGGAAAATAATTCAGTCGTTGACTTCCAGTGATTGTGTTAACAGTGTTCAGTTCAGTAAATAAGTGCCGAGTTCGAGATGCCGCCGAAAACTAGTGGAAAAGCAGCAAAGAAGGCCGGAAAGGCACAAAAGAATATTTCTAAAGGTGATAAGAAAAAGAAGCGCAAGAGGAAGGAATCTTATGCTATTTACATTTACAAAGTTTTGAAACAAGTTCATCCCGATACTGGGATTTCTTCAAAAGCGATGAGCATCATGAATAGTTTCGTCAATGATATTTTTGAGAGAATCGCTGCTGAATCTTCCCGCTTAGCTCACTACAATAAGCGTTCTACAATTACTAGCCGGGAAATCCAAACTGCTGTTAGATTGCTGTTACCTGGTGAACTTGCTAAGCACGCGGTTAGTGAAGGAACAAAAGCCGTTACTAAATATACCAGTTCGAAATAAATGAGATTACAAGTGTACGTGAAAAAATGGCCCTTTTCAGGGCCGCCAAATATGTAAACAAAGAGAAATGCATTCAAATAATTAATTTTTTAATCGCCCGCCCTTGTACTTCACTTTTTGTGGAATACTACAAAAAAATATTTAATCTATTTTTAACAAAAATTTATTAATTCCCCAATTTTTATGTTTCTGGTTAGAGAATTTAGGCACGTTTACGGTTTCCGTGGCCTCGCGGTTTGAAGATGAATTTTTATGAAGCACCGCAAAATTATCCGAAAATTATAATTATTTCATGATTTTATAGGGTTTTTCATGGTGTCCAGATTTAGCTACGATCGGAATGTGGGAATTTTAAATATGGTAAGAATTTCAAGGTCCTTGTCGCAAAGCTTTGGTCGCGAAGAATGAACCAAACGAAGTTTTGTTTGATGGCAACCTTTTGATGACAAGGTATGAATAAGATGTTCTGTTTATGAGGGGTGAATGTGTAAATTAACGAGAAATTAATCTGCTCGTTACAAAGGGCTACCATTCATGAATCCATATCAGTGCAATCTTCTGGGAAATTCCGACGGCTTCGGTAGTTATGAGCCGTAGTTTTTATAATTTGCCCAATGCCAAAATGATGGGAATTCCAGAGTGAAATTTAATTTACAGGTTGGGTGTTTTCAATGATGCATGTTGCTTTTGGCAACTAGCATGAAAGCAAATTAAATTAAGGTAATGATACGTCGGTCATAAAATTAGTGCTTCCACTTCAAATTAATCTGTGTTGTGAGAATTGAGAAGTTTAAAATTAAAATGGGCAGGAGAAATGTAAAAACTTGTGTTGAAATTTCAGCAAATAATATTCAAAGAAATCCACTTGATCGTCTTTCTATGATGTAATAATATATAAACAATGCTGACAGTTCAATTTCATAACAATAAAAAAGATATATGGTAGCGCTCATATGTATGTGTTCTTCTTGAAAATCTGAAACGCAAGCAAATAAAAATACTTGCAATGCAATCATTTGCTTTCAAGTTTTGAACACTTTAGATTTGCAAATTGCATTGAACAACCTGCAAAAGAAAACATGTTGCAAGTGTGAATCATTGAAAACAGCTCTTCTCTTGAAGGTGCCGTGCCTAACATTAGGTTTGTTCCCGTACTTTCTGCATTCTGCCACTTACTGCAAGTTGCTTATTGAGAGGTGGGGATGAAGTACAGAAAGTACAGGAACATGTTTCTGCCGTTTTAATACGGGAATGACAGTTCTGACATTGCCATATTTCAAATATCTAAGCTGCAGCAGGTTACAGCAGCTCGTAGCTACTGCAGGTTTCTGCTTCTTACTGCAGGGTGGGGAAATGAGTATGGCGGCTGCAGTAAAAGTACGGGAACAGAATTCTGTTAAGTAATTCGAAGCAACTGACAGATTCTGTACTTTCTGCAGGTACGGGAACAGACCTATTTTCCTCCGTCCGTCCACAGTGTTTCTGGTGCAGTTCTATCGAAATAAACGCTAAGCTAATGAACACCAAAACCTGTAATTTTCTGTTCTAGGATGATCTAGACCGTTCTAGGACTGAGTAATAAACAGACCTGTGCTGTGCAACCACAGTGTTGCTGGTGCAGTTCTATCGAAATAAACGCTAAGCTAATGAACATCAAAACCTGTAATTTTCTGTTCTAGGACTGACTAATAAACAGACCTGTGCTGTGCAACCACAGTGTTGCTGGTGCAGTTCTATCGAACTAAACGCTCTCCCGCCCTACAGTAAGCTTAGACCAAAGTCTAGATATAACAAGTCTTTCATCTTCATACAAAATTTCCCCCCCGTTAGTTGTGTGCGTGCATATATGAACACAAGGCCCTCGTAAGTACAGGCCTGGAAGCAGACTTTTTGGTTGTGTCTGTGCGCGGCCAAAATCGTCTGACAGTTGTGGAATTAACATGGCCGAAGCCGTACGAAGCAATTTTTTAACTTTGGTTTTGTAATAAAAAGTGGTAAAATATTGTATTTTATCACTTTTTAGTGCACACGGATTATCAGTGATAAGTTATTTAGTGATCTGAGTCCATAAATTAAAAAAAAATTAGTGGTTAAGTGTATTTTAAGAGTGTTAATTGATTAGGTGACCATTTTTGTTTACAATCGCGGTGGTTTTATCGTGTTAATTTAGGGAAAAGGTGTTGAATTTGTGTAGTAATGGAATTAAAAGTGAATTTAAAGTAGTTAAAAATTATTATAGAAGAGTTATTAAAAACATAAGTGCAAGTACTACCACACAACATGAATAACAATAACTTTTTCACTTTTCCTTCACATTTTTCTGCTCTTATGTTTTTAATAACTATCCTATAATAATCTTTAATCACTTAAAAAGCACTTTTTATTATGTTACTACACAAATTCAACATTTTTTTCCTAAATTAACACCGCGATTGTAAACAAAAATGGTCACCTAATCAATTAACACTCTTAAAATACACTTAACCACTCACTTCATTTTAATTTTTTTTATTAAATCACTAAAGCACTAATCACTGATAATCCATGTGCACCAAAAAGTGAAAATATACAATATTTTACCACTTTTTAGTGCAAAAACAAACTTAAAAAATTGCTTCTTATGGCTTCGGCCATGTTAATCCCACAACTGTCAGAAATTTTTGGCCACTTTTCAGCTATGTTAGTATTAGTTGGCCTGTCTGCTTCCAGGCCTGTACTTACGAGGGTCTTGATGAACATCATTGCTGAGCACAACTCAACGCATACATCGTGAACTCGGCGAGACAAAGATAGATTCTCTCTCTTCGATAAAGTATGCAGAACAGAAAAGGAAGGAAAATTGAATCTGCTGTTTTTTTTTTCATAAATAGTAAATATGCACCAATACATCAAGTTTATCCCCATATAAATCATAAAATCTTCCGCTGGCTAGTTGTGTGCGAGCGTGTATAAAAATGTTGCATTCTCTCTCTGGTACCCTGACATCGTCATTTGAAGGATTTGTGCATAGAGCTGTTCGCCTTTCACTCACTAACCATATGAAGATGAAAGACTTGTTAATATCTAGACTTTGGCTTAGACCTGCTACACCAGATTAGCCCGCTCGGCTCATTCCCTTCGCCTGCAACCTCCTCTCGCGCACAATACAAACTAAGAACAGCGAGCAATAATATCAAGAGTGATTAGGCAGAGCTCAAGGACAAGTAAAAGAGTTGAAGATATGAAAGAGCAGATTAGAAATAACATTAAGCAAAAAGTCAAAAAAAATATTAACAAATGCGCGATGGGTATACATTTCATGCAAAAAACACAAGAGAATGAAGGAAACAGAACATGTTCCTTGATTCCGGTATTGGAATGTTTACATTCAAATTTAAGAAACACTGGAACAGAGCACGTAGCCACTGGTCCCCGACTTTAGTATGTATGCGTGAAAATTCGTGTTGGTACCAAAGCCTTCTATATTTACAGAAGGCTTTGGTTGGTACGTTGGTACACATTGTTTGCGCTATGAATTCACTTGTATTGTCCGTAAAAAAGGCGCGAATCTTGCAAGGCGACGAAGTCACTGCCCCTTCATTTTTTATCTTTCTTTCACGAACATTGCATGTAGTGTTAAAGTAATTCTGCCTCTGTTTATCATAGATATTACTTCTTTGATATCTTGACTTTTTCGCTCCCATTGAAATTGTTATCAGCTGATCTCAAGGTCCCTGAAACATTTTTAAAAATTTGTTCTAGCTCATCACTCTTATTATTATTGCTCGCTGCTAAGAATTCGTTTCTATGTAAAACTTAAAATCGAATCGGTTCAAAGGAAGTTCGTCCGTTTTGCACTCAGTCACCTCCCGTGGGATGACCCACGTATTCTTCCGCCTTATGTGAACAGACTTAAATTGCTCAACTTGAGCTCTCTCCATAAGCGTCGCGAGGTCGCTGACGTTATATTCGTTCATCGTTTGTTGAATGACAAAGTTGATTCAGGCTTCCTACGAACCCGTACTTCATTTAGAGTGAACAACTACAACCTGAGAGGTCCACCTCTCTTGTACATTAATTCCTCTAATACCAATTATGGGATGTACGAACCAGTTAACCGCATGCTTATAAATGTTAACAAAAATGCGAGTGTTTTTAGCATACAAACTAGCGAAGATGTTCTTAAAAGGACTCTTTTTAATATGGCGTGACTCCTTGTGTGTCCCACGTTTTCATTGTCTTTGCACGCTTCTCTGTTTGATGTTTTGTGCTCTTAAATGTTGCATTGTTTTTTGTTTTGTGTTTGCATGTCTTAGCCGAGCCACTGTGCAGTGGTAAATGTGACCGCGTTTGTGTGCAGGGACCGGACCGGCTCGGTACAGGAGTGCCGGGGAGGGTTGAGAAGGAACCCGCATTTTCGGTCGCATGCTCGTTTTGCGGTGTTTTTTCTTCTTATACCTTTTTTGGTGCTTTCGGCTGGATTCGGTCCCTGCACATAAGCGTGGCCCGTTTCTCAGCCCAACTGAGAAGTGTACTTCTGAGTTAGAAGATTAACTCGATTAAGATCGTAATATAAAAAAAAACAAATCGACTATGGAACAATCTTTTGCAGTCAATATTTCCGAATTCCTATAACGTTTACTTTTACAAACCCTTCTAAATTGGATTACATGGTAGACTACCGTCTCGATTTTGGTTAACTTTTTATTCTTTATGCCCGGCTCGAACTATATTATGAACATTCCTTCGTTTGGTAATAGGGTTTAAATTTTCAAGTTGCCATTGGCACTGGTCTGCCACTGCCGGATTTCATTTGACGAGTAGTTTCCGTTAAGGCCCCCATCCACGGCAAACAAACCCACAAATTTCTGGCCAACACCTAAAAAATTCTAAGTGGGCGTGTATAAAATACAAGTTTTCGAAGTTGTCCGCTGTTTGAAGAAAATATTCGTCTGGTTTAATATTTCCTTCAAACCAGCTTAATGTGTGTGTGAATTTTTTATGTGTGCCACGTAAAGTATATGGAATTTCGTTTTGTTTACATTAGATTATGTGAAATGTCGCCCGGGATGTTTGAAGAAAGCATGGCGGCTATTAGTCCGGGAGCCGCTGACACACTAAAAGCCCCGTCATACGGAAGATTTTTTGGTACTAGAAAGTTCGAAGTTAGACGAACAACATAAGCTTGGTATGCGTGGATTTAATAAGCCGAAAAGGTCGGACATACCTCTTTGAAAGTTGTGATAAGGGGTAAAAATTTACCGTTACATGTGTAGCAAGATGGTTTTTTTTATTTTACTCGTTTTGATGTTAACTTTGAAAATATCTTGGTATGCGGGCCCAAAAACTGTCGGAAGTATCCAGAATACCAGATTTTATTGCTATCAGTTGATTTGTGAAGTGCTGATCAGCTATTTGGGACGTTTTACTTAATCAGCCGTGCCAGCAGCATAAGTAGTGCCTTCTTTCTTCTTTTTTTGGCGTTCTTCGAAAAAAATTCGATTTTTCATAGGAGGTCCCCTTAATCAAATTTTAACTGCTGAATTTGCCTTTTTAATCCAACTGTCCAACTTTTTGCCAACAAAAAATGACCAGATAATTTCTGGAGGCAAAAATTTGCCAAGTAAAAGCTTAGAATATAGAACTACAGGAAAGGCCCTCGCGTATAAATAAAATCCGTGTATGCGAGCGTAGTGAAATCTGGGGTCAGTCGACTGCCAAATTGGTATAATTGCTTGTTAGTTGACTGTCAAATTTTCCCGCGGCACTTTCTTTAATGCTGTAAACATAATTGGGGCGACCGACGTAACTACTTGCGCAAGAACTGTCAAAAACCAATAGAATATACGTCTGTATATGAGGGTGCACATAAATTCGACCACGGCTAGGGCCACGTCGCTGACCACGGTGGCTCAATCAATCTAAATGTAGCTATCGCCTGTCAAAGATGTTTATTTACTGAGGTTATGTTTTCATAATTTGTGTGTATTTTTTAGTTTGAGGTTTGATTAAACAAACCCATTGTTATATAATTGATGTAATATTTTTTATATTGCTTATTTTTTTCATATTTTTCATGATTATATGAAAAAATATTTTTTCACATATAACAATAAAAAAACAAAAATTAAGTCGCCGTGGCTCTAAATATGTTTACACAACGAATACGCCGCCGAAGTGGTTCCAATTATAGGTCTGTTCCAATAGAGAATGCGGGATCCCGCGGGACCAAGAAATCACCCAATTCCTGTTCCAATAGAATCTCATGCTCGGAAAAGCGGGGAAATTTTGACTTCCCCTCGACCAAGAAACCGCAGGAGATTTTTAGGTGGAGTGAAATCTTACGACGTTTTCAACATGTCAAAACAGCTGTTACTTGTCATGTCAAATCAAAATGATTACGATATGCTGAAAATAATTTCTTCATTTGGTGCCTTACTACAAGATTTTGAATAATTTTATAAATAATTTATTAATTTCAATAGTTTTATGTCATTATTTTGAAGACACAGGTGATTTTTAGGTTATGGTCTTCTTGATTTGCACGAAACATCCCAGAAAGCGTTCCTTCACCTTTCGGGATTTTGACTAAATTTTCCCCCACCAATCAAGTAACTTTTCTCAGGCTACGACAGGACAGGTTTTCTATTGGAACAGACCTTATGTTTACAGCATAAAACCAGTTTTTCATTTTAAAGGGATGGCAAAATTTTGCCTAGGCTTAACTCATGGAGAATATACAAGGAGACAAAACTCTTATGGGGAAAATGACAGGAAATGGATGGGTAGAAGAAAGTAAACTGGAAGTTCATTTTTGGCCACAGATGTCACCTTTGTCCGATGTACCCCACATGAATTTAATAAAAATTCATTGGAAACATCAAAAATTGATTAATTACGAATAATCGCATTGATATAAAATCGAATTTAGAAGCTGGTAAACAGCTGTAAGCTGCTAAACGTAAAATATATTAGTAATAAACGAACTTTACCATGAACCGGATAAATATAATCGGCCATGTTTTTCGGGGCACATTTGACTGCAGCGCCACCAATA
The DNA here is from genome assembly GCA_963855945.1 of Thereva nobilitata. NCBI lineage: Eukaryota > Metazoa > Arthropoda > Insecta > Diptera > Therevidae > Thereva > Thereva nobilitata. The sequence continues at coordinate 127,224,862 of OY979695.1, forward strand.
ATCAAACGAAAATTGACAACACGGAGTTTTGTCTCCTTGTATAGCCTCCATGGCTTAACTAATGGGCATATTCACACAGTGCACATTCATGGCGCCTAAAACCGGTTTTATAGATGAGAGAGGGAAGGGAGCGGGAGAACTTAACGAAACATTTTTCACGCAAAAGCAAACGCGTGAAAACTGGCACACATATAAAAAGTTACTTCTATCTCTTGCATTCTTTAGCTCTGTTTTTCTCTAACAAGTAAATTTCATCTGCAATACATTTAAAGGTTCCTGTATAGCATTCAAATTTACTACACTCATTTACGCCCCGTCTGAGTTGCTAGGAGTTGAATAAAACCGGTTTTACTCACCACAATTATGGCAGCGTGTGAATATGCCCAATGAAATGCAATGGGCATATTCACACAGTGCACATTCATGGCGCCTAAAACCGGTTTTATAAATGAGAGAGGGAAGGGAGCGGAAGAACTTAACGAAACATTTTTCACGCAAAAGCAAACGCGTGAAAACTGGCACACATATAAAAAGTTACTTCTATCTCTTGCATTCTTTAGCTCTGTTTTTCTCTAACAAGTAAATTTCATCTGCAATACATTTAAAGGTTCTTGTATAGCATTCAAATTTACTACACTCATTTACGCCCCGTTTGAGTTGCTAGGAGTTGAATAAAACCGGTTTTACTCACCACAATTATGGCAGCGTGTGAATATGCCCAATAACAGTTTGACGGACATTATTGCCATTGATGCAAGTTACACTGATGCAAGTTACACTTTCCATCATTTCGTTTATTACCCCCATACACAAACCGAGTTTTTAGGCAAGGGGTCGCAGGGAAGTATATTACTGTGTTTCCATGAGCCTACATTGCCTCGCCGTTGGTATATGTGCAGTAAAGGATAGTGAAACACACACATATGCAAAACCCGGCTTAATCGGACTGGCTTCGTTGAGTTTACTTGGATTTAACGACACTTTACTCAATCCCCGTTTCCATGGGCGCTTAATCTGAGTAAACTCAGGATAAACTCTGCATGGAAACACAGTATATGTCATGCATGTTATTTGCACCCATCGCTGCGACCCCTTGCCTAAAAAATCCATCACTTGAACTGCAATATCTTTAACACATATTGTACTAGAAAAAAATGGGGTGAATTGTAATATTTTAAATTTTATTAATTTCTATTCCTAAAATTAGGTAATTTTATTTACTGGTTCAAATCACTAATTTTAATTGTATTTTTAGCAGAGCAGAATATAGTATTCAATTTAGTTTGGTATATTAACTTTTACTTTGTCGATTTAAGATGTGCATATATAGCAATGCGAAGAAGAAGATAAGAAGAATAATAGGTAAAAACAGCAAGAACAATTTTCCTTCTGATAGTTCGAGCTTGGGGTTTAGCAAGATTAAATTTGATTTCCTCGATTAAATTTCCAAAATATAACAATGTCGTTTGATACAACTTGGGATGTCGACTATTATAAGACAGATTATGAAAGTGACGAACATTGGCAATTAAGAAGGCGCTTCATGGAATATCACAAAGACAAATTTCCTGAAGATGAACTAGTTTGCTTGGCACAAGTATTTACCAATGTGGAATTTATGGGTTGCAAATATCCAGCCGAAACCATGGAAATGGTGGCGCGTTTATCGGAAGATATTGCTAAGGATTTCAGAAAGCAAAGGTCAAAACGCCTTCAAAGGACTTTTGTTGAGGCCTCGACTGCCGCTGAAGCCCGAGCAAAAGGTAGAAGACACTGTGAGTGTAAAAACAAGTTTTATTGTAACGTTTTTGATGTTTTTTTTCATTATAGGAAAAGTAACAAAGCCTAAAAATAAACCTAGTCCGTACGCAAGAGGGGAATCATATAATAATAAATTTAAAAAAAGCGAGGGAGAAACAACTACAAAATCAACTGGTACCAACTTATTGGCAGGATTGCCATTTGGAAAATTTATTCTATTCTTAATCGGGGACCGTAATGCAATTAAAGCGTCAGGACAAAGATGCGGTGTTGATGTAACAGAGAGAGAGACCATAGTTGATGGTAGACGGTAAGATGAAATTTACTGTATTTGAATATTGGTTTCTGCCAGTATTTGAGTGAAACTAAACTCATTTTGCATCTTTATTGAATTTAATCAAATAAGATAAAAGCAACTGGTGGCCAGAGCTATCTAGTCAAGCTCTTGTCAAATATGTTTACGATCTAGCGTTGTTATAACAAAGAAATCGTAAAAGTTGGCTGCTTATATCGCATTTTTCTTTAACAGTAAAGAAACAATCATTTTGCAGGTCGATATTATACCCAGTACCACCAAATACACATCATTACATTTTTTGGCATAAATCTGGGCTTTACATCCTTTTGTAAAGGTTCATTCTTGGGGCTTTATCTTTTTAAATTTTCACCTTTCATGGCACACTGTAAATCTTTTTTAAATACGCCACCCTTTCCCATTTTTTGCCTAGGCTGCAAATATTTATTTTAAATAAACTATCTCAGCGGTCAAAAAAGCGTAAAATAAGGTACTTGAAGAACTGAACGTTCAATGAAGGAAACATCAAAACAAAAATTTTATTGGGTAAGACCTGCCCCGCTGATCATGTCACCTTTTACTATAGTCTAAGATACGTAAAAGAACGACCTTCACCGATCGAGTAACCGAATGAAATCTTTTTTTTATGATAAAAAATATGCTAACAAAAGTAGTAGAGATGGGTTGCCTAACTTGACCTAACTTAACTTCAAGACCGTCAGACAGTGTCGGGTTAGCACTCCCACTATAACTGAGAGGTCTTGTCTCCCGAGGCTCAGTAGTGAAGAGGTCCGCCTGAGATCATAAGAGGGCCAGGTTGTTTTGGCCAAGGTGCATTTATTAAGATCCCTCCAATGCTTCTTTGCTTGTTTCATTATGTGCTGTTTGGATCGGAGTTTAAAAGTGGCCCAAGGCATACCAACCCTCTCCTTTCCTGGAAGGAGAGTGGCGGTCGTGCCTTTCCTAGCCAGTTCGTCAGCTTTACAATTTCAGTCTACATTTCCGTGACCGGGCGCTCATACCAGGAGGGTCCTGACCTGCTGAGCCATCTCGTTAAGAGATCTGCGAGATTCAGAGATAGTTCTAGAGCTGTTAGTGCAAGAGCGCAGGGTTTTCAAAGCCGCCTGACTATCTGAGAAGATGTAGACAGTCAGATTCCTATCGCCTTGCTGGTTTTAGTAGAACAGCTTCATGTATGGCTAGAACTTCCGCTTGGTATACACTGCAGTGATCGGGTAATTGGAAGGAGACTTCAATCCCAAGCTCCGGGGAAAAGACTCCTCCTCCTACTCAACCTTCGAGCTTAGAGCCGTCAGTAAAGAAGTTTTTGGCATCCTGAATTCTGTGTGATCTATTTCTCCATCCACGATGTGAACGGATGTGGACTCTGTAGCGAAAGTAACCTCGGATATGCAAAAGTCAGTTTTTGTGGGGATGATAACAGAGTTCAGCACCTTCGTGTGCCCTTCCCTGATTCCGGTCCAAAATCCAGATTTTTTAATTCTAAGGGTGCTCAATGCTTTATGCGAAGTTTGCGGTGATCAGTGGACCTTAGTACAGTTTCTCTTTGAACTAATCGTTTCTTTATATTTCCTTAAAAAGGTCGGTTTTAACTGCTATTTTATTTCATAGTTTTATTATTTGTAGACTGATTTATATGATTTTCATCATTATGGTAATTATGTAGAATTTATAAACAACTGTAGAATTTATAAAAAATATTTATTGACTATTTCAGGGCTTTTAAAATAGTAATCAGGGTTAAACAAAGTGAAAAAAGGTAAACAATCATCATTTCATCATCATTTGTCTAAAATTTTATATTTCTTAGTTTTTTGGCTGCGCATATTTTTAGGGGTGAGACTTAGAATTTACGCAATTTTTTTTCTCCATACATTCTATATATTATCTAGAAATTTCGATTAACTACCGACCCTATTATGCTTAGATTATAATTGAGCGAACAATGGTCCGTCGGGAGCTCTGTTATTATTTTTAGCTCCCACCTATTGGAATTCAAAAGTTTGCCCGCTTATCTTGGTCGATTTGAATGAATCTTTTAGCTTGACGAGTGCTTTCGGTCTGATGAAATAGCTGGCCGACCAAATTCTTGATGGCTGATCATACATAGCAGCTTTTGCTAAGCTGCAGAAAGGTTCCAGACCAACAAGTGATGAGTTTGCCCCTACTCTAGCCAGGCCGTCGTCAATTTCATTACCAATGTAAGCTTCGTGGCCCGGAATCCACATCAGCACATCAATATTGTTGTTCCTGCTGAAGGATTTCAGAGATAGCGGACAATCCAGGACAGTTTTTAATAATTGATTGACGACAGATATGGAGATGTAATTGCCTTGGGGTTTCCAGGGGAGCTTTTGATCCAGGATTATACCTATGTAAATATTTAGCCTCTTTTGAGAAAACCATTTTTTACCATCTAGAGAGGGAGTTTTTAAGGTCCTGTTTTGAGCTCCTAGACACTTCATGTCAGTGGTGCCTTCTATTGCAGCCGAGAGTTTGTCCTCGTCGACGAGTCTTGCTCCATCCCAGGGATGTGACCTTTGCCGAGTCGGCGTAGATGATGGCCAACCCGCCGGAAAGCTGGACGCTTTTTCGGATCGCCTCTCCGATAGAGTAGAAGGTGCCCGCGCTTCCTCAGGTGGGCCTCTAGGGAGATCTTCCAATGAAGGAATGATCTCTGCATACTTCACCGCGGTTTGCGGGCTCAGACTATCAGTGGGACCCCGAAAATTCCCCTTCACTAGGCCCACGTTCGGCATCCTGGCGAATGTAGGTCCTGTTGGGGTACTAAGGAAGCTCGGTTGGAGCGTTGAGAGGTGTTACATGTTCATAAGTTTTGTTAAAGGTATCTAGGAGAGATGCCTCATGTAGCAATAAATAACTAGACTCAAATCTGATTTCGGCCGACTTCTCGAGTCTCTGTGTAGCACCACTCATTGAGCCTAATTACACATGTATGAAATACAATCCTTTGCTGTGTTGATTACCTTTAATTTCTAGAATATTTTATATTTTAACAACTAAAAGCAAATCTAAATTTTGATGTTATGTTAGCTATAATAAATATTATTCACATACTTTCCAGAAAAGTCGAAATTTTAGTGGGTGGCAAAATTGTTGGTGAATCTGAGGCTATTGTACTTAAGGAAAGCAAAGCCTTGGCTTTTGATGCAGCAATCGAAACATTACAAAAGAACTGCTTTTCCATAAAAGTAATCATAAAGTTTTAATTGTATATAATTTTTGGGAAAATGTACATTTATTTTTAGCCAAAACTTAATCCAGACAGAATTGACATTTCAAAAAATAATAAAACAATTGTATGCAAAAATAAAACCTCTCAAGAGCAAGAAAATAACAAACTTGATTCTAATAACATTGGATTTAAAATGATGCAAAAACTTGGTTGGTCTGGAGGTGGTCTTGGCTCTAAAACTCAAGGACGAGAAAATCCTGTTGAGTAAGTGTGTTTTTAAAATAATTATAGAACGTAAAACTAATTATAAATTTTCAGTTTTTTAATAAAGCACGATAGACGAGGATTGGGTGATGAGAGTGATGCTATAAATTCAAATTATTTTAGAGAAATGTTACACAATTACATTAAATCCGATGATATAAGGGATCTTTACTTTGAATCGGGCTTCACAAAAGAGGAGAGAGCTACGCTACATCAGTGAGAGCGATTATTAATATATTTTTCAAAATATTTTAACTTTGCTTTTATATATTTTTTTTAGTATTGCATCTGAAAAAAATTTAAAATCATCAAGCTATGGAAAAGAACCAAACCGTCACCTAATAATAACTAAAAAGAATATAACACCACTTAAAATTGTTGAAGAGATTATTTTATATAAGAATCCAAAATATATGAACAAGTATGAAGTTAAAGTACCACAGAGACTAGTAAGAAAATGCTTGTTTATTTGTTTATAAAATAAATTCAAAAATATTTATTTTCAGGCCGAACAATATCCAGATCATCGAGACTTTCTCCCAAATTAGAAGACAAAAATATTAAGTAACTTTGTCCAACGATTCGCCACCCTATCAGCATATCTTCTAAATGTTTTTTTAACGTAGTTTTATATGTATTCCTCTTTTTCTTACGAATTAGATTTATAAGTTTTGTAATAATACAATTTCAGTTTAAAAGTATTTGTATTTATTATAAAAGTCAAGCTGGAAATAAGACAATTGCTAACTAACGATAATTTTGTTAAATATTTTATTCACAGCAAGTTCCGCCATCAAAACTAAATTCAGACTATTTTAATGCATTTATTTCAATCTTTTTACTAAAACTGGAGGAATTATTTCTAAACTTATTTTGCTATAGTTGCTAATTTTATTTCCATATGGGCTGTGATTGAACGTATCGCTAGCACAAGTTTTTCTTGCTTGATGGTTTTGGGTTTTCAGTTCTTCCATGGTTTGCCGCGGACGGGACGACAAACTCGTGAAGGCTGCCACCATGCAACCCTACTTCAAACAATCTTTGTGCGTCGTATTTTTTATGTGTGAATTAAGCCTAGGATTCATCCTTTGTAGTGCCCGTCTGGTATGTCGTTCACCTCATGGTACAATGTCTGGCAGTAAGATAGGTTAGAAGAGAATAGGGTAGTTTACAGACCTGGGGGTGTTTGAATAGATGAACCTTACGTTTGAACTCTGGAATGTTATACGAGTTCAGAAATTCTGACTGGGGAGGACTATTCCATAATCGAGTTGTTACATTTATAAATGATCTCCTAGACCGTAGTGTGCACGAAAAGAGTAATGGGGGTCGTCTTGTATTCCGGGAAAAATGTTGCCGTGTGGGCAGGAAGTTCTTAATTTTAGAAGAACTGTCGCTGTGGTAATAACGATAAAATTTTAAAGGGCTGCTAAATCTTGACCGCATAGTGATTATTATCATGATATATTCAATAAGACAGCTTGGGCTGAGGTTTCACTTTGAATGCGAGTTATTTTAGTGCAAATTAGATATTCTCGATCGAATTAATATCCAGAGATTTAAAGTAAATTCATTTTTTAATTTAGAACAAATTTTAAATGAATTTGGCAGTGAGTGGTGGCATATTGCAGAAGAAGTTTGCATTGATCTTGCATTATCATCGTTTCCTGGTCGAAATACCAAGGGCTAGGTCCTTTATATACCTTATTAATGTACAGACCATAACCAATGGTGGTTAGACTGGTTGCAGGAAGTTAGAAACATCCCTCCCGACCTTTTTTTGACTTCGCTTGGAACAAAAAGAGCCGACTAAAGCCTCGGCCACGACACGAGCGGCGAGCGGCACCAGAAAAATTTAATGTCTCGAATTAGCTCCGAGCGGCACTTTAGTATTGCCGCTCTACCTCTCAACGCTCCCCGCTCGTATCGTGGCCGGATTCGAGCGTTTTCCATATAAAACAATACATAATAAAACTCAGACTCCGCTCTGCCTCGCCGCACGCCGCTCGTATCGTGGCCGATGCTTAGACTTTTCATAAAACATCAATAGAAAAATCAATATAATTATTTTCATTTGTGATTTTTTCAATTTGAGACCATTCAGAGCTGCTTTATGGAACGCCTGCATTAATATCATCCATTTCGTAAGTATTCGCTGACATTCATCTGTTCAGCTGTTCGTGTTTTTTTGTTATTTCGCCACCAGTTTTGACTATTTTCTAAAGTAGTAAATTAATTTTTTTTAAATTCTCAAGACAATGCCAAATAACTACGTGTTGATTGAACACAACCATCTTTTGGGGTTGGTAACGGTACGAATGTGCTGAGGTCACAGCTTCGATTCGGTATAGTGTATATTGTTGGTATATTTCTCCAAGCGCATTACATCGCAGAAAACCTTTTTGTCCTTGATGGTAATATCAACATGGCTTCATTACGTAACGAAATGAAACGACACGTCTCTAGTTATGCGTCAGAACTCGCCTTCGGTAAAGGAAAGTAAGTTTTGGGGAGGAGATCCCGGGCTTCGACGAGAGTTTGGCGTGCATTGAAAATGTGGGGTTAGATTTCACTTGAGGCAAAAGTCATAGCAATCAGATCGAGTATAGCGTAGTCTGATCGTCGTTCCCGATTGCAACTGTGCATGGGGAGCATGAAGCGATGATCCCATACAATAGAAGAAACATCATAATCCAATGGCGGTGTGGATTCATTCCAGGTAAATCAAAAACTGATGAGATGCGAAAATATCGAGAGTTTGAAAACTCGATTCAACTTCTCTTTATCAACTTTGATAATAGGATACAGAGAATCTACAATGGTACGAGAGAATTGGGCATTGTTAATAAACTGACATGACCATGTAGATTGACCAAGGACAATGTGGCAATTTCCCAGTCCTACGCTCTGAAGAATTGCAGATTTTGTGCAGAGCGTAGGACTGGAAAATCGGATCACCGAATTTGTAGGACAATGTGGCCATCTTAATGTACCCCAAAGAACTAACCAACAGTCAAAAAACCAGCCTGTTACTAGTAGTTATTTACAAGCTAGTTACGTGCAAACTTTGGGGGTGGGCGACCCTTCGGTTGGATCATCAATTTTGCAATACAAACTTTTTTGAGTTCTTTATTACATTATCTCTTGATTTAACTAACAAACAAATAGTTACTAATAAAATTTTAGCCATAACCATCACCGACATATTTAACGCCCACGCGTTTCATTAGGAACCACTATCGAGAATTTTCGCAAGAACAAAAGTTGATCGTCTCCTCAAAAGGAAGCTACTCACGAAATTTCAGCTTGTTACTAATCAATAAAAAAAAGGCTCAGGGACTGTCGACTATAAAGGTGCTGATAGACGATGAGAATATTCTCAACGTAAATTTTGGTATTCTCATTAGAATATTCTCATGGCTGTTTACACGAGGAATGGTATTTGTTCCCGCAAGAATAAATATCATTCTCATGGTGGCAGTTGTCATGAGAATATTCTCATGAATTCTCATGTGCCTTTACACGATGAGAATAAAAGCTGTGGCTTGATAATAATTTTGCCAGTTGTTTGTTATTTTCATTTGTATTTTCATCGCCATGCCAAAAAAACTAAAATTAATGTTGGGATTATGTGTGAGTTTTTTTGTATCGCGCGCAGATCTTTCAAAATATGACCTTGATTATATTTACAATGGGGCAAAGCGGTTCTATTCACCATCTTTAGGCAAAGCTTTTACGAACTGTTTCATTAAACCCAGTTTAATGTGAAGAGGTGGCAGAAGGACCTTTTTTGGTTTCCTCAAGTTTTATGCAAAATGTTCTTCTCTCCTGGTGATAAGATTTTCCTTGCAGGCCAATGTTTTGTGGACCAGTGTTGATCCCTTACTCTGCTGTCCCACTCACACATAAAGCATGGGAATTTAGTAAACCCCTTTTGTTGTCCAAGGAGCATGCAAATTAATTTCGAATCTCCACATCATCCAATCGTGAGCAGGATAGTAGGATAGTTCTTATTTCGTATATTCAATAAATGTTTAAAAATGGTGGGTGATACGACTTTTTTGCTATTTTTTTTTGACTCAGCACACTCAAAAACATAAGAATCGGGCAAAACCATAAAAAAGTTTTTTCATCGTTGGCCTGTGTAATTTTCGTTTGATTTTTTCCACAACAAAGCACTTGAAAATCGCAAATGAGATCGCATGAGAACATTCGTTCTTTTCGACATGTTGGAAAGAATGTATTCTCACACTTTTTATTGGGAATATTCTCACGCCACCTATTTACACCTATGAGAAAACGATTATCATGAGAACACTTGAGAGTACCTCCATGAGAACAAGAACGTATTCGAGTGCCCATTTCCACGTGTATGAGAACGAATTTTTGTTCTCGCGAGAACATTTGCATGAGAATATTCTCATGGTCTATCAATACCTTAAGGCTCACCCGCACCTAGCATGCAGCGGCATAGTACGGCGCCCACAACTAGCACGCATGGCACATTTTTACACGGGTAAACTAAAATGACAAGAAAATATAAGGGTTGAAGGCTGATAACAGGAGGACGCAAGAGCTCCAAGAGGTGATGGTTTGCAAAAATTGAGTAACGTCTACTGAATTTACCACCACAGCTCTATGCATACTCCGATTCGCCAGATCCATGCCGTAATCCCCGGGCAATGCAATCTGATTCTAACAATTGTGAAAGGGCAAATGCAAGTGTTCGGGCCTTAAGAACTGAACTTATTGGTTGGGCACTAGGCTAACAACCTGGTCCTGAAAAACTGAAGAACTGCTACTAATCCTCTAAAAAGTTTTCGGAAGGGATTAATCACACGGCTGACTCAAGCTCCGAAATATGGACTTTGATTTGGCTACGTATGTATATGACTTTTATGTTTTTTTTATGAATTTCTTTAACAACTACCTTACATTGTTACATGTACTTTAAATGTTTTTCTATCAAAGATACCTCAAAATAATTGAACTAATATTCTGACTGAAAATCATTGCGTTTTCACTGACTTCGATAAAAATTATTATTAGTTCCGTATTTCCTTCAACATTTGAAAAAAAGCAAAACAGGAATATCAAGTAAGAAATTGATCAATTAATAAGAAAAGTTATGGAAAATCCTGAAGTACTAGAAGAAACACACAGCAGTGCGGAGGAGCAATACAACATGAAACCATTTTCAAAACGAGCTATGAAGAGAAGGGAGCAGCTGGTAATAAATTACACTTTATAATAATTAAATTATAAATAAATCTAAAACAATTATTTTAAGAAACAAGTTGCTTCGCTGCCAGCGAATGTCCGAAAAAGAATACAGGCCTTAAAGAAACTTTTAGTAAAGACGACAGACATTGATGCAGATTTTCATAAGAAAGTTTGCGAATTGGAAACAAAGTACGAAAACCAACGCAAAAGTATTTTTGATCAACGATGCAAGATCATTATGTAGGGTTGGTTATGTTGAGAATTAAACCTAACAATAATTTATTTTGTGCAATAGTGGTCATTATGAACCTAACGAAGACGAGTGCGATTTCAATGATCCAGATTTTTCACAGCTACTAACGCAAGAATTAGAAGATTTTAATTTTGGTGGCGAAGATGGCTCTCCTCATGATAACATTAAAGGCATTCCTGATTTTTGGGTATCAGTTTTGAAAAGTACTCCGCTTATTGAACCATTTATTAAAGCTTATGATGAACCCGTGCTTAAGGTTATCGGATTTAAAATAAACATTTTGTTTTTAATAATTTTGAAGGCGGAATTTTTAGCATCTTATTGATATAAGGTCGCATTCTCAAACTGAGCCCGACATGACATTCGTTTTGGAGTTCCACTTTTCGAAGAATGAATATTTTTCGGATCCTTTTTTAAAAAAAACATATTTCTTAAAATGTGCTCCAGATCCCGAGAATCCATTTTCTTTTGACGGTCCAGAAATATACAAATGCTCTGGGTGCCAAATTAATTGGTATGAAGGCAAAAATTTCACATGTAAAACCGTTAAAAAAGTTAAGCCAGCTGTTAATGAGAGAGGTAAGTCCGCAAAATTTTGGTTATTTTGAAGAGGGTATTATCATTTTTAATATTACTAATTATAGTATCCTTTCGTTCTTGTTTGGGAATAAAGCTCTGTTCGGAAATTGATTATCTATTGGATCGAAAGCCATTCATTCATTCATTCTTTAAAGGGGCGTCTGTTCCTCAGGGCAGCTTGGCCGCTATATTAATACAAGGCTGGTAGTCTGTAGTCCTACCCCATTATCGATTTTGGAACCGTCTGTAAACGAAAAGGCTGTGCTTCCTCCAAAGGGGGCCCCAGACGGCCGTTATGCCATTCTGACGGACTTGTGATACGTCATAAATGGTTTGTCGAAGTCTAGATTAACAGGAATGGTATCGTACAATGAGAACATTGCCTCTAGCTTTAGCTCATTGAGAATCGATAGGTGATCTACAAGGTGTCCTGGCTTCAACGAAAATGGCCGCAGTCGAAACAGCGCTCCCGCCAGAGCCTCCTTCACTAGTAGGTGCAGCGGAGGGAGGTTAAGTAGGGCTTCCATAACCGCAGTCAGACAGGTGCTTTTAGCTCCCGTGATACCAAGGCAGGCCAACCTTTGCACTTTGGCCAGCTTAATCACAGCATCATTTTGCTTGGTCTTTACCCACCTTGCAATGGATGCTTGTGTGATCATGTGCCTTACGACTGAGGTGTATAGCAAAAACGTTAACCTGATACCCAAGTTCTTGCTCCGACCCATCTATGGCCATTTGATAGAGCGACTTTCTTGAGGTCTGAGATAGTCCCATCATGACCGTCGCTGATCGTTATGACGATATCATCTGCATACGCCTGTGCTTTGAAGCCCCGGCTATTCAGGTCGGGAAGAGTTAGTCGATTACGATTGTCCATATGAAAGGTGATAGGACGTCACCTTGAGGGCAGCCTTTTGTAGCCTCGTAACCGATTCATCATTCATTTCAGGGGTTATCAATCTTCTGCGACGTGATCCATCTCGCAGGTTTAATGCGCTTTTTTGCTGCGGCTTCATTGAAGGCGCCAAGAGTAATGTTGTCAAACACACCCTCGATATCTGCAAAAGCGCAAAGAGCGATTTCTTTGGGCCGGAGGGTTCTTGATAACTCACTAGCACGGGAGCAAATTGGAAACAGTGGAGTGAGTTCGCTGAAAGACAACTATGATTGAACGCCATACTAGTTATTGAACAAAATAACAATGTAAACTTTTACATTTCTAGTCAAATATTCACCTAATTTGTACTTTAGTTTCTCGATATTAAACTGTTTCGACTTGGCGTAGATTATTAATTAATTCTGGACTTGAAATTTGTTTGGGCATGACATAAGCGAATCTATTGCCATTCTTAGGCCGTTTTCATCTTAATAAAAATCTTGATTAATCAATCCAATGGCGCTACAATCCAAATCGAGCGTTTGCCTTCTCTTGGGCATTTGTGCAAGTTTGGCGATCCTTTGCAGCTGTCTCCAGTTCCGAATGTTGAGCATTCTCTCGGCGTCAGCCGTCATAGTCTATCCCTCCTCCTGGGTCTGCCTATAGGTCTATTTCCCGAAATTTCTGCTACCATGAGCCGTTTTGTTATATGGTTTTCCTCCATCCTGATTATGTGGACGGCTACTCTTAGTCTGTTCATTTGTATAAAGGTTGAGAGTTCTGGGTCGTCAAAAATTTCATACAACTCGCTGTTGTATCTCTTTTGCCATATTCCATCTTATCTTGTTGAGCCTATTATGCACCTGAGAATTTTTCTCTCGAACCTATTGACTCGTTCCTGTTGTCCTGGAAAATAGTTCAAGGCTCGTTAGTTCGTTACCATAGCACAGTACTGGTCGTAATACTATTTTGTAAAGTGAGGCTTCCTGTTTTCTGTGCACAAATCTTAAGTGGAGTATTTGCCTTTGGGAATAAAAGGCTCTATTAGTCAGTAATATTCGTATCCAAGGTAGAGAATTTCATCGACTACTTCTAGGTTGTGTTCTCCTTCCTTTAGCAACTCAGCTGCTATTTCATCAACGACTGGCAATTTGTTGCATTTTAGCCTTTTTACAGCTTTACATACTTCAGCCAGTGTCCGTGGTGCTATTGAAGTATTATCTTGAGAAGATACAAATGCCTCCGTCTGTGGATCTTCGTTTACTATGGGGATCGGATTCAATAAGATGTGAAAATATTTTTTCCACCTTTTCTTTAACCGATGAGTCTGCTAATAATTTCACATTCATGTGTCGCAGATGTCCGTTCTTGGCTGAATATTATTGCTGATCTGGTGTGTTCCTTTGTAGGCTTGTCTAATTCTCTACTCATTGAAGCCTTCCTATATCTGTAGAATCTTCCTGTTTAGATATTGTCTCTTCTTTTTTCTGCAAAGCTTGTCTGCGAGTTTTCTTTTTATCTTGAAGACTTCCATCCTTGCTCTTATGGGTATTACCATCTACTCGCGGTGGCTATGGTTTCTTCCTTCAAATGCGGATCTACAGTTCTGATCGAACCAGTCAGGTCTAGTCTGTGTGGGGGTCCAGCCTAGTGCCTCTTCTGCTGTCCCTTTTATGCTACACCTCTGTTTCCAGCATATTCTTTATTGGGGTTTGGATTCTGGTAGGTATCTCTTCCTTCTTAAAGTTTTGGCTTGTTTATATCATCCCAAGTAAAAATAAGACTCGCCCGGTCCTAGTTGCAGGCATGCACGCAACGCGTCACCAGGGGCGGATCCAGCCCTCAAAAAAGGTTGTGGGCACAGCCACCCGAAAATCGGACAAGTGCGAGTCGGAGTATGAACTCGCTCATGATCGATATAGTTCATTCGTACAAAGGAGATGTTTACAAAATATATGACGCCCTGACCAAGATTTTGTACAGTGTATAATTCCACGTCGGCAAACACTAGTAGGTAAATTAATTACAAAGTAAAATGTTAGTTTGTTCGCTCACGAAAATTACAAAAGTAAATGAGTGTTTGTTTACACATCACAATGTCACATTTAGACTCTAAACTACTGAACCGATTTTGATGAAATTTTTACAGCTTTAATGGATATCAAATTAAATTAAACGCTAGTATACATTTTACATTAAATAATTTTATTTAGGTGCTTACTTAAATTACAAATTCAAGCTTACGTTTCTTTTTCGCGGAAGCGTTGGTAATTTCATCGATATTCAGGTTCACATCTTTGTTATTATTTAGGAGAGCCCGGACAATCTTTCCTGTGCCATTGAGGCACGAAACCAAGATTTTACGCTTCACAGAGTAGAAAACGATCTCTCTGCGGTAGCTACGCTGACCGGGAAAGTTGCCAGTATTTGTAAGAAAATTTTTATGTTAGGGTACAAATCTTGGTCGCTTCAATGAGATAAGCTACCACCTCTGGTATAGCGAAATTGTTTTCACATTCTCTTTTCCATTTGGCCATCCAGAGTCGGTATTCATTTATAACAGTTGATTCATTATCGTTAATGAATAGCCGGTAGGTACATCTGGAAAACTTTTTTAACTGTTTCGATATCGATATTCCAGTCGCTGACACTAACATTTGGTTTAGGTAGAAAAACTCCAAACAGAAACAGGTCGACTATAGATCGGGCCAAGTTAATAATGCACGTTGCGCGAGCAAATGACTTATTCAGCTACAGACTTCCAATTGCTGAAGAAGTCATTTGCTCGCGCAACGTGCATTATTGACTTGGCCCATCTTTTCAAACTCTGTGACATTTAGCGCATGTTGGGGTAAAAAGCTCTTAAAAAGGTTTAAAAGCTTGAGATAAATTTTCTTCTTTGTATTTTACATATTTGCTACAGAAATAATTTGTAGCAATTTAAATTAAAAAATACGAAATTTGTGTTTTTAATACTTTGATACTAGGATTGTGGCGTTTTTCGTCAGTCGCATGCGCGCTTCTGCCTGGGGAGATTGCGTTGCTTGCGGCTGCGGAGAACTTTCATCTTATGAATGAAAACGCTCATGTATATTTAAAAAAAATTATTCAGGATTGTTTTTAAATTATTTTGAATTTAGAGATCAGAAATATTTCGCCTAATTATAGTAAAATTATACTTATTATGATGAATAGATTTACTTTGTTGAGCTCTGCTCAATACATATAAAGATAACTTAACTTTATTCATTCGGCATGCGCGCATCCATAACCTTCTATATTTACAAGCCATAAACAAGAATAGATATTGAGAGAATCGGACTACCAAATTCTCCCAAATTCTCCAAATTACACTAACAACATAACGTGACTGCACCGAGCTGTAGTCCGATTGAGCGGAAAATCGCTCTCAATATTTTCCTTGTTAATGGCTTGTAAATATATAAGGTTATGGCACATCCCTTCCCAAATTATTTTGTTGAGTTTTTGCTGCATTTGTAGTCTTTTTAAATGAAAAGAGGGGAAATGATAGAACAAAATTTATAAAACTTGGCAACGAGGTGCGCAGAACTGTTCAAATTTTTTCTATCACGGAGTTTTTTTTATGTGGAAGATTAGAGGGAAAGCCCTTTGTACTGTCGACAATCTATTTTCTTCTTTTGGAAACATCTATACTTCTGGAAACAATCTCTGCCCTAAATCATTAATAACGGAATCTAATAAAGGTATGTAAATTGATTTCCGAAAGTACTCTTCTGCCGATTTCATTCTGCCGGAATTCATACATGACAATCTTCACTTCTGAAGGTTCAATTTTACTAGGTCAAAACTTCAACGAGTGGCGATTTCAATATTATTTTTTCATCAGATACTAGGTTCGAACTTTGTGGATGAAGGGGAAAGGGAGGATGATGAGAGGTACCACCCCACTTCTCCCTTCATCCACAAAGTTCATGAAGAACGTTCTTGGAAGCGAAGGGTCTAAACAGACACAATATTGACAAAAGAACCACGACATAAGGAACCTCACGATTTTTAGACCAGTTTCAATCGAAAGTATTTCAGTTATCCTAAAACCTTTGCTTCGTTTTTAGGTTTTAATTTAAATAGGAATTCATAAATATTGATATTCTGAAATTGTACTTGTATCAAGTCCCTCGGTAGGCTCGTCACTATACTTCCTGCATCTGTCGTTGGCCCTACTTTTCTGAAACCGTACTATATATCCGACAGACCTCCTATATCAATTGCATATTGCTAGCTGATTAATATTTTAATAATTGTGGCAGTTGTTGGGTAAAAAAGGTGTACTTCTAAAGTGTGGTCTGATGCATATTTTTTTATTTTATTAAGGCATAGGATATAATATCATCAGCCTATCAATCTCAATAAACCGTGAAAGTGTGACGTCAAAAGTCTATTAGGGTTGTGGGCATGCCCATCGTGCCCACAACGGTGGATCGTTATCCGGATTGTAAATTAACCTTGGCTAAGTGGTGGGAGCCACAGCACGTTTCTCATTTAGTGCGTTTCCATGACAGCTTGAAGCTTACTTAAAGCGTACTTCAAGTACAAATGTAAACGCAAGCAGCTCGACTGAGGTCGATCAAAAAGGTTTTTCTGATCGGCTCGAGTGCTTGTCATGTAAACCGAGCTTGAAAGCTTGAGTGCTAGAAATTGTGAAAGTTGGGCTTGAAAATATGTCTAAAAGTAGTGGAGTGGAGCATACATTGAGTATAGAACCGTTCACACGACGCTTGTACTGCAAAATAACGTACACAGATCAACACGTTTATCGAATACTCACCGGACTTGTCAAGCAAATCGAACGAACTTTTAACGTATTCGGTCTGCAGTAGCGCATATTATAACATTTAACTGTGACTATTCATTTTTTACACGAATGAAAATGTATCGTGTGAACAGCCCACAGTTTGTACGGTAAAAATCGAATACTGCTAAAAACGTACAGTACAGTGCCGTGTGAACCTAGCCTTATCCCGCAAAAAAACGTGCAGTGCAATGCCGTGTGAACCTAGCCTTACTCTTATCTAGAAAAGAGTATTCAACGCAATGGAGTTTCTCAGGACATATCTTTGGTGTACCGGCACCACGAAAGGTCCTTGAGACCGTTTAAGGCCCGTCCTCACTACGCGGACTTAGAATCCACGCGCTTTTGGTCGTACGGCCAGCCAAAAGCGCGCGTGATCTTTTAATTTTCTGTCATGAGTGAGAAAAAATCAATTCTCATTTGAAACGGCGTACGCGCTTTTGAAAAGCTCATAGTGTGTGGACGCACAATGTACCTTTTTAACCACAGCCTTTTGTCCACGTTGTTTGGCCGCACGGCCTTTACCATGGACAAAGTCGTAAAAAAGTCGTAAAAAAGCCATAAAACTCCATATGAAAAAAAAAGGCAAAAGCGCGTACGACCCAAGACCGCGTAGTGTGGCCACACCATTACTACCATTTGACCGCCGCAGATTATTATTTTTAGTCTTGAAATTTATTTAAGCATGGCATAAGCTAATAAATTAACACGTCACTTCGTTCAGATCATGCAGGTCCAGTAGTGAATTTAGTTGGAAGGATGAAAGAGAATAGAATAGGCTAGTGGTGATCTGAAAGGTGCAGAACCAGACTGCTATGAGCCTTACATTTGAATTCGAAAATATGCAAGATTGTTTCGCAATCGAATATTTGGGTCTGTTAAAGTTAACCAAAACTTAAGACGAATTAGAACAAACGCAGTGTTTGAAGAAATGCATGACGAAATAAATGTGGTTACACACCTACCGAATGCTAGTCCAGACTTTCCATGGTAGAACAAAAGGAAAATATCGCGGGATGACCAAGAAATAGGTGGATCGTTGAAGATTTAGATGATATACGAAAACTTTCAATAAGGGGTTGGAGAGAAGTAGCAAAACCTAGAGACGACTGGATGAAGAGACTTGTAAAAGGCCCAAGTTCTACAAGAACTGCAGCGCAATTTAAGAAGAAGAAAGTTAAAGAATAAATATTTTCTCAAATTTCACATCCATTGCAACACTAGTTGGTTTTGGTACTACGATTTATCAAAAGGCGTGTTGTCTTCATTATTACTTTCAATTTCATACTTCGGCTTTGCGTTTTGTTCTTAACTGAGAACTTGTAAGTCTTTATTACGAATCGTTCTCGCTACTATAAAATTGTTTCGGCAATTAAAACACCCCAGGAGGTATTGTAGTATTTTCTGTATATAAATTTGGTCACTTATTTATAGTTCTTGAATTAAATGAATTTTTTTTATTTTTTCGAAAGGGTTTTATTTACGCTAAATATTCGTTATAATTCGTCACATACATATAGAGTACTTATTAGCTTTACTTTGGCAAAAAAATAATAATTTTCGTATATTTTCAGTGCCAAATAAAACAATAAAAGTTGAATCTTTCTTCAATTTCTTTGATCCCCCAGAGTGCCCGGAAGAAGAGAATGATGCACTATTTGACGACATTAACGTAAGTTTTTCATCTGTTACTCGTATTTAAGGTTGTTTAATTTATTTAATGAAATCATTTTTAAGACTATCTTGGAAACTGATTTTGAGGTAGGGCATTACATAAAGGAGAGAATAATACCAAGAGCAGTTCTGTTTTACACTGGACAAAATGATGACTTATCTGATACTTATTCATCAGAAGCAAATACTGACTCTGAGTTTTGTGGGGTTTCAGATGAAGAAGGTGTAGATATGGTACCACAAGAAGGACATGGGATTTACAATACTTAGACAATACATCTTGCATCAAATTTTATGGTTTTGTTTACAAATTTGTTGATGAATATATATCGTTTATTGTGGTAAACAAAACTAATTATTATTTATAGAGTCGTTAACTTTGTGCGTTTGTCGAGTTTTCATATTATCGTAGAAGATTTGTAGCTTCCGAGTAACCTTCCTGCATAAGTGAATAATTAAAGCATATAGGTTAAAAATTACTGTAGAAGAAATGAGTTTCTCCAAAAAAAACATTTACACGAAAAACACTTCAATTGTGCAGGAATAAAAAGCATTGAGTGCATTCGTTGCTCGGATAAATTTATTGAAGTTTCTTTTGTGTAGCAGTTTAATTTCACTGGGCAACAAAATTTGAACTTGGTCGTGCCACACGGACTTCACTTAAATTTTTTACTTTGATGAGTGACTGTTAGTAACCCGGCCTTTACACGGGACAGTGCTACTGGCGGACAGTTCTGTCTGGAACTGTCAAAAAATGTCCAGCTGGCCGATTAGCGTTCGATCAACTGGCACAGTTCATTTTAAAAATGTTTTCACACATTGCGCGGGTTGCAGTAACCTCTTTAATGTGCTTAAAAGGGCTTGAGGATATCGAAAATGAAGAAAAACGGAGACGCAGGAAAATAAAATGTTGGGTAAATCCGTTCCTTTCAAAGCGGATTGATTTCGAGATTGAAGGGAATTTGTTAAAGGACTTGCTTTATTCTGATAATAAAGAGCACACAAATTTCCTCAGGTTCCCTTACGACAAATTTTGTCAGTTGTATGAATTGGTAAAATAAAAGCTTTTTTTCTCTATAGAGTTGTAATAGAGAATGTGTTTCAGGTTAATCCAATAATTAGAAAAGAGGACACCTATACCGTCAAAAGTAAGATTGGTTGTATCTTTTAGGGTTTCTTGCTTCTGGAGAGAGTTTTAAGTCTCTTGAATTTCTTAACGGCATTTCATCATCCACGATAAGTGTTTTTCTTCCCGAAGTTTTAAAAGTAATTTTTGAAAGTCTGCTGCCTACAACAAGTAAAAACCAATTAACTTGAGTACATTTATTAGTATAAAAACCACTTCAAAATCACTTTCGGCAACTTGGTTTCACAAATTGTCAAATTACTTCCTAGACAGTAGCTGCGTTCCATTGGGTGTACTCCGGAGTACTCCGGATCGCCCAATGGAACGCAGCTAGTATTGTCCAGATTGCAATCTTGCCAGTACTGTCGCGACAGTAAAAAAGACGGGATTGCAGACATTTACACGAGACAGTGATGGCGACAGTAACAGTAATACTGTCCCGTGTAAAGGCCGGGTAAAAGTAAGTAATGCCAAAAAATTTATTGGCCAAGAATTTCATATAATGATGTAATTTAAATAGTTCAAAAAATAATGACAGTCTGATACAAAAAAATTGGAATAGTTCTATTATGAATTTACGGTTTAAGATTTTTTAGCATACTTAGCTCCTGGTTGGTCCCTTTTCATCGTCCAGCAGTAATCGCCCAACATTCTTTTATCTTCGCATCACTTATTTTAGGGAATTTTTCTTTTAGATACAAAAATCCGTTTCCATTGCGATTCATCGCCTTAATAAAATTTTTAATAGGCCTAAATTAATATGGAAGGGCGGAAGAATTACTTCAGACGGCTCTACAAGAGGTAAATATTTCACATTTTTCCATCGAGGGGTTAAAGATGTTCGCAGCAAGGGCGGATCCAGAAAAGTTTTTTAGGGGGGCGATCTGAGTAATAAAAAATTTTAAGGAAATTTATTATTTGTAATGTTTATATGTCAATGAACTTGTGAATATTTATTTAAGTACACTGTTTGAATGCTTCTACTTCGGGATATGTCTAAGAAATAAAATGAAATCTGAGGTTGAGGCTGTAAATGCACATTTATCTATAATGTTTTGAAAAACCCTTTTTATGCATGTTCGTGAATTACTTGAATTGCTCATCACCTTAAAAGAAAACAATTCGCAGAAAAATTTCGCTTTTGGAATATACAAATTAATACAGATAGTGTTATTGATAGATACGCCAATACTAGAAAACATAGGATCGATTTTGTTCTATTTTATTTTATAAGTTTGATTATTAAATTTATAATAAATAAAAGTAAAAATTCTAGTTATTTTTTTTTATGTGGAAGACTAGAGCTCAGGGAAAGCCTTTTGTACTGTCGACAATCTATTTTCTTCGTATAGGGTGCAATGTCAAACAGCAAGCTCTAGCCGATAGATAGTGGAGGGAAAGAGAGAAGTAGGAAGGAACTGCCACAACCACCTAATCCCAACCATTTCTATCGCGACTCTGGCATCGGGGCAATGAGAAACAACTCGCTGGTGTGTTTTGCCTCCTGAAACGAGTTGAATCCCATCAACCAACCGATGACATGCGCTGCGTGCGGAGCGGGGCAGTGCTAGCGGAAGGCTATGATAGGGGGAATGAGGAATGTTAGCCAAGGCGCGCACTGAAGTGGGGTGGCGGTGAAGTGGCTTTGGCCTGTTGATTAAGTTGCAAGAGGTGTGCCAGAGAAATGGCATCGAAGTGGTTTAATGCGCACCGAAGTGGCATGCACCACTTCGCTACATCGATTTAATACATGATATTTTCAATCAAAATGTGGTCGTCGGACGATGAAGATGCTGTTGCATGTGTGCAAATTATTAACCTTAACAATAAAAAAAACAATAAAGGAAAAAGGTTATTGGGTCCACCCACTGTGGCAAGAAAATGCAAAATACGGCATTTATAATGTTTATAAAGGTGATTTACACCTGGAAGAAAATAAGTTTAAACTTGTTTGTAGAATGAACAAGGCCACATTTTGTAAATTACTAGAAAAATTGCGACCTATGCCCTCGTATACGTGTTTTCCCCAAAAAAAAAATTAAAACCCAAGTTGGCCGTGAAATGGCATGCTACTTCAAAATTAAACTTGTCGGAGACTAGTGGCAACCAAATGGGTTCCAGTCCACTTGCAAAACACCACTCCATCTCGATGCGCGCTGCCTCAATTGATTCCGTGTGATTAAAATATTTCACTATCCACCCCACCGCCACGCCAATTTCTCATCACCTCAGTGCACGCCTTGCCTAAGGAGGAAGGTGGGAAAGGCGAAGGACCGTGGGGCTCTGCCGGGATTCGAACCCGGGACCTCTGGGGTAGTAGCCAGGCGCCTTACTCCCTAGACTACCGAGGTTATTAATTTCATTTAAAATTCAAATATAAAGTTGAAAATTTTACTACTAGGTATATTTCTCATAAAAAAACATTAATTTTTTTTATTTTAGGGGGGCGATCGCCCCAATCGCCCCCCCGTGGATCCGCCCCTGGTTCGCAGAGCCATCCTTTTTTATGATAATGGTTTTTCCTGTCTCGACTGTCCCATTCACTGAGAAAACAACTTATCAACACATCACTGAGGCCAACCAAAACAAAACTACTGCAGTTTACTAATGAGGGTAGGTGGCGAAAACAGTATTAGCTACAGAGTTCATGTGGCGTAATCAGTGTTGACCAGTTTTTTTTGCTAGCTAGTAGGTCCATTGACAATCAAAACTGTCACCAAAAACAAGGGAGTTACCGAGATTTTAGTCGAGCGTCGGGATAAATCTTATGATATCCTGAGTTATTCGCGCGGAAATCTGAAAATATCAATTATAGCTCATTATCTCTCATAGGAAGCAATTTTCGAAAAAACATATAGAGACGTTTTTTGTGAAGATTTTCACGCTCTACAAGTTTGTTCCTATACATTATATCAAAATTTTCAACCCCTTGCACGTTATAGAGGAAATACTAATGTTTCGAGATTTTCCGAGGATTTTCCATAGTTTTCATAGGTGTTCGCCTGCAGAACCAGGGCCGGATTTACGATTGAGAGGCCCCTGGGCCCTTTTCATGTGGGGGCCCTTGTAGGGCTAGGTACTTGAAGAACTGAACGCTCAAATGAACGAAATATAAAGCAAAAATTTAACTGCGGACGAGTTGATACACTCCGCTGATAATGTCACCTTTTACTAATTTGGGTATGCCGAGTTCAATAAAAATAAAACCAACCCCCTAAATTGATCGGAAACTACCCCCAGGACAACCCTTATTACTAAAATTGAGTGTATTGCGCTTGCTAATTTTTTGTGTAGAAATACCCCTAACTGTAAGCTATTTTTTGAGACCAAAGTCAACCCTATCGGCGAATCGGAAGCCATCCCCACAGCAACCCCTTTTACTACTTCTTTTACTACTGCTTTTACTACTTCTAAAGCCCTGTACACACTCAAGTGACACAAACGCAAAGGTTACTGCAAGAGAAGAAAAATGCATAGGTCGAAAGAAAATGCTACAGTCACATGCGTGCAGAAGGCGTTCGCTCATACGAAGCGAAGGTGCCTGCACTATGCCCATGGGCGTAGCAACGAATTTTTGCTGGGGTGGGCCAGATTTTAAACCACCGTTACCGACTGACCACAGACAGATGATAAGCTTGATCAAATATTCTCTTCTTTCAACTATTTCTGTGTCATGTTGCCTCATAGTTCAATCCTGTACGCTTCCTGAGACCATCGAGTGTTTGAAAGAAACGTGCATTTCGGTGGACTGCTTATGTATCAAGGATTTTCGATGCTTTTGTAATGCTTCTCCTATTTTTCTCCAATTATCATAGCCGCTTGAAACAAACTTTGCGTTTTGAGCACGTAAGTTCTTTATACAGAAGTTTCTGCAAGCAAAACAGTAAACTTTGTCTTCATTGACACTATAGGTACTCAATCCAAGGACATACTTCAAAATATTTTGAAGAAAAGCATCTATATCTGTCGCCTTTTTTTTTCTCGGAAAATCTAAAATTGTCCTCGATGGATCAGTATGCTGCCTGATCTTACCAATAAAACCATACCTCGTGTGTTAACACAAATTTTGAGGAAAATCAACTGTGGGTCTGATTATGTTAGACCTGCGATAGATGGTAAGAGAGCTGTGACAAAAGCCGTGACAAAGGCTGTGACAAAAGCTGTGAGTAGCGCGAATAAAGCAGCCTTACTAGTTTTTGACAGAAGCGCAAACCGAAGGTTGACATTATGACGGAGGAATCAACACCCATCTTGATACTAACGATACTAGCGGAGAAAAATAACCCAAGCTTTATCGCAGCTCTTGTCGTTGGTTGCGACCAAAGCGGGCGTCACCGCGTTGCTCCAATATAAACAGCTCTATTGAAAACCTTGTATTATCTCCGCTCCGCTGGCATCGCCGCTCTAGTCGTTTATTGCAGCTCCAACATAATCAGACCCTAAAGCCGAAAGTAATAAAAGAGCTTCAAAGTGCACTTTCGCGTTGACTTTGGGATGTAAATGCGGATTAAATCGCGCAATTTGTTCGCGTGTTGTTCTAAAAGGGGCCTGTCGTGATTTTATTTCTTTTCTCGCTAGGTGACCCAATTTTCCCGGAAACAGATATTAAAACTAGTTTGTTAAATTCTCCTCAGCATTCAAATATTTCTCACTAAACCATCCAAATCGCTCAATTTTTCATCGTCTAAATTTTGCTTATATTCTTTGTCTAAAGATGGTAATAAATTTTTTTGCATTGTGTTACGTGCGTGCAAGTTTATACTGAATATTTCAAAGACTCGAGAGGCCAGGACCGCATCCCGCTTGTAGAGCCGTTGAGGTAAGTAGTATTTTAAAGACTGCTGTCATAAAAAAATGGAATTGTTTTAAGCCTTTTGTTAGATCGCCAGCCTCGGATTTCCGCCTAGGCCTACAAGACCCCGGCCTAGGGGCCCAGCCAGCAATTTTTTTTCGGTATCGATACACAGATGGGAAATTTTGCCGTCGAAACTGAAGCCAAATTCAACGGTCGTGAAGAGTCTTTCTCAGACAAGATAGTCTGCTCGAGCTAACGCCTGCCGAAGTCTATGTTGCTCCTGGGATGAGATCATGGCAGGTCTTCAGATGATTGCCAATGACAAGTGAAAAACCATCTACGCGCTCTGGAAAGGTTCAACAAAGTGACCAAGTCTCTGCAATCTGTAAAAATCGCCCTGGGTACGATCGCCGAACTTTATCAGTCCTTGGTAACAGACCTAGAAGACTTCAGGAAATCCGGTAGTAGCTTTGATCATTATGAGTCGAAAGCTATTGAAAAATCCGGTGAAAATAGCTATGCATACGACATGCGAAGGAAACGCCAGCGTAAAGTTCAGTTCGACGAAGTCACGGAAAATTCCGTGACCGAACCTTCTGGCAGGGACAGATTCAGAGTTACGATTTTTAACGTCATTATAGACAGGCGGATTGCAGAACTACGGAGACGCGGATCTGCTTATGAGGAGTTAAGCTGGTGACATATACAAGCGTACATACATTGCATTCAGCGGCTCCCTGATATGCGGAGATTTTCCACTGACACATAATTGCATGGTTGCGTTCCGTCCCGGCTCTCCCAGATAGCCCAAAAATCTGAGTAACGAGTCGCATGTGTTTGTTGTGTATGCTTGTGTGTCCTATGTCGAATGCGGCAATGCAGAAGAAGTTTAAAGTAGCCCGACATTTGCGTGGCATGCGGAACATTCACGGAATATTTCGTCAGGTCGCATTTGAATACACACACTTCTATTTTATCTGTCAACGAATGCAACGCATGTACGCTTGGATATGTCACCAGCTTTAAGCAAAAAGTTTGACTTTCTTACGAAAATACATCGTGTGGAATCTAAAGACATCCGTGAAGGAGCCAGAAACCTTACAGCTTTCTATCCGGGGGATTTGGATGAGAATTTGGAAAACGAGTGTCTGCACCTGTGAGCGCATTTGTCGTCGGATGAGGTTATAGAGCTATCGTCACTGAACTTATACAAATACTTATTGGAAAAAGGCTTCTTGGACATTTATCCAAATGTAGGAATTGCGCTCCACTCCGTTGGGCACACCAGCGTCAAACTGCTCGGCAGAACGATCATTTTCAGCGCTTAAGCGGGTAAAAAATTACTTAAGATCTTCTATAGAAGAGAACGGACTAAATTCACTCTCCATAATGTACATAGAGTCAGAAATAATGCAGTCTATATACTATGATGACGTCATCCGTTCTTTTGCACAAAAGAAAGTTCGCCGTATCATTCTATAAAGTTTATATTATTTTTGATTTCTGTTTATAATAATAAGAGTCCGTTAAAGTTATATTCAATTTTCTGTACCTGAACTAGTGCACTTTATTTGCTAAATTTCCAAAATGACTTCGGGATGAGGGGGCCCAAATGTCAAGTGCCTAGGGGCCCTGGGTCTCTAAGGCCCTTCGCAGACTTGTCCATAATTTAAAACCGTTTTTAATATGAGTTCAATAATACACTCGGAACTCACTTTTCTCCATCATTTTCGT
Source organism: Thereva nobilitata (assembly GCA_963855945.1). NCBI lineage: Eukaryota > Metazoa > Arthropoda > Insecta > Diptera > Therevidae > Thereva > Thereva nobilitata. The sequence continues at coordinate 127,251,491 of OY979695.1, forward strand.
GTAACGATTGTAATGCCTATGTAGTAGTGTGGGGTGCAAGCACAGCGAAGTAGCTTTACTGAGAACGAAAATATGCTTGTGTTAGTGTAATGGACGGTGAAACCAGAAAATGTTTGGGTGAACAAATGATGGAAAATTATGGAAGAAAAGTTGTCTTCCCTGCGACCCCTTGCCTATAAAACCGGTTTTGGTTTTGATGTTATGGACAAGTGTGCGGAAGGCCTAAGACCGCGCCTAAACATCGCGGGTTTTTAATAAGTGGTTCACTTTTATTCTGGGGTGGGCCAGAAGGATTCTGGGGTGGGCCTGGCCCACCTGGCCACCCGCTTGCTACGCCCATGACTATGCCGTCATTGCTATTCGCTGTGGCAGCACCTTCGGGAAGACTACAGAGCTCAGGGAAAGCCCTTTGTACTGTTGACAATCTATTTTTTCGTATAGAGTGCAATGTTGAACAGCAAGGTCTAGTCGGAAGGTAGTGTGAAGGGAAAGAGAGAAAGTGAAGGAAGGAACTGCCACAACCACCTACTCCCAACCATAACTATCGCGACTCGGGCATCGGGGCAACGAGGAACAACTCGCTGAAGTGAATTGAATCCCATCAACCAGCCGATCACATGCGCTGGTGGAGCACGGAAGTGCTGGCGGAAGGCTATGACAGGAGGAATCAGGAGAGTAAAGAGGGAAGAAGAAAGAAGGAAAGTTATGTAGGTGGGGAAAGTGGAAAAGGCGAAGAACCGTTGTGCTGCCGGGATTCGAACCCGGGACATCTGGGATGGTAGTCAGGCGCCTTACTCCCTAGACTACTATCGTAAAGCAACGAAATAAGGCTTATCTTTTAGGTAAATGTGTATTTTTTAACTTGATTTAGAAGATATGTAGGTTTAAAGTATGGGCAAAATGCTGAAAAACGAAGAATATTGGGAATTTGGAACATGTCGATACTGCTGACATACTTATTTTTCTGGACTTATTCAAGAATTTCATCAGCCTTTCCAGTATACCGTACATATACGCTAGTGGTAATATATTGCTATTCCACATTTCTAAGAGGTGGCTCTACAAGGAACATATCCTTCCTGGGGGTACAAGAAATCTCCGCTGGTTTACTGACGAGTCAAAGATGGAACATGGTACTGGGGCTGGTACCCAACTCCAACGTCTCGATTGCAATGGATAGAAGCCCCTTTATTTTCCAGACTGAAATACAGATATGCAATTGAGACCTGCACAAGGCTCAACCTTGAGAAAGACTTGAAAGGCGGCAACATTAGAATTAGAGGGTGCTTTGAGGTACTCTAGAGCCTTGCCAGGAAATATAGGGTCGTGCTCTGCTGGGTACCCGGACATTCCGGTATCGGGGTAATGCGACTACAGTCAACCTCGCGAGGAGGGGTTCTGAGACTTTGGTCCACATCTCAGAGCCCTTTCAGTGACTACGAGACTTCCATGTTATCTGTGAATGTCCTGCTCTGACCTAGCTTAGAAGATGAATGTTTATCAGAGAGCTTCTGAGCCCCGCTGAAGTCCGGTCTTCTTCAACTTAAGATTTTCTTGCTTTCGTCCGGAGGGCCGACGGTCTTTATTGTTGTGGGGTATGTACATAATATGTCTAACCTGGCAGCGGTGTTTACCATATGGGCTGCCCCCATACATACATAGCGCTCCTTTAATCCCCCGTGGGACATAGGATGGAAACAGTTGCCCTCCAGCGGACTCTGCTTTGCGCGACAGCTCTCGGCTCTGACCAGGATCTCCCGGTTATTGCGGCCTCTGCTAATAGGGTTCTCCTTCAAGTTGTTCTAGGTCTTCCGACTCGACAGGTTCCTTGCGGATTTCAGTCGAGGGCCTGTTTGGCTAGATTCTCGTTTTCGCGCCGCAAGGTGTGGCCCATCCAATTCCATTTCCTTCGCCTGATTTGGTCGTCTATCCTTTCTTGGTCTTCACGGCGCCGTAGTTATTCATTTGTAATTCTATCTTGCCAGCTGATTTTTAGGATACGACGTAGGCATTTGTTGATAAAAACTTGTAGGCGCCCTGTGATGAATTGGGTGACTTTCCAGGTTTCGCAACCATACAAAAGAACTGCCTTAACGTTGGGAGTTGAACAGCCGCAATTTGGTGTTAATAGCTGCCCCAAAACTCACATAATAACAACCACGTGGCGAATTCTCAGGATAGATCGCGTGAGCCCACACTGAACGATGAGCTCAATTCAATTCTCCGCAACCTGATGAACAACGTCTTCTTTACTCTTCGAACATCAAGATATGTGGGGGTTTTGAATCGATGCCTCCTCTATGGCCAATCTTATTTTCTCGATTGTTTCGATTCTTTACCAGTATTACCAGTCCAGAGCATAATCTTAATATATAAGAACTACGTGTCAAAATGTTTGTACACGCTAATCTCCGAAACCGCCCCACAGATTTAAATGAAAATTTAAGAATGTGTAGGGTTGGTTCCAGATTGAAAGATAATTTTGGTCCAGATAAGTGAAGCTGTTGTCGAAATATAGAGAATTTCAATGTTTCACTGATTATATTTAAGTTGGCGGGGCGAAAAAATATTTAATTTTAATTGTCATGTACATATAAAAAACCGTTAGCTTTAAAAAAGCACTCTGATTTTTACGAGTGACAACGTATGAATTAGTGTATTGAGTGTACTGAGTGTACAATGTGTACAGTATGTACAGTGTACTGTGTACTATATACTATGTCAGGGTTCGAAAAAATCACGCTTTTTTAAAAAAAATCAAAAAAATCGGATTTTTTGATTTAAATCAAACAAATCGTGATTTAAATCAAGTTTTATTTTATTGCAAAAATGTCATATAAAAAATTGTTTTTACGTTACCAGAGCAGTTTGCGCTTCGTGCGTGCTCATTCAGTTAGTAATTACTTTTTGAATTTTTTAATAAAGCGATTTTTTTTCTCGAGCCAATCATCAATACTCATAAATCGAGTAAAAGTGTTAATAATTAAATGACTTAATCATATAAGAAAAATTAATCGTATAACTAGAAAATCTAATACTATTATTATAAGCCGTAATAGTTTAAATATTTTATTTGTTCATGTTAAATGAAATAATTTTTATTTATTATTTAATGAAATTATTCGGTTAAAGTAGTAGTATTTTTGCAATAAAAAACCAAAAAATGTTTAAACGCATTTATAAATTACCTTCTGTTCATTTGTTCACATTTAAAGAATTTTAACAAAAATGCGTGCAACAAATATCTAGACTTTTAAAGTTAAGTCAAAAAAAAAGAGTCTGCGATTTATTATAAAATGAGTCTACGTATAATGTGTATAGTCCAGTCAAATTAGTCGAGAAAAGAGGATGAAATTGCATTTTAAGAGGTACGGAATTTTTTTTTTGGTTTTTGTTCGGGTACATCTGACAATGATAAAACCAAGTTTGTGGGGTCGCAGTGGCTTGGGAAAAGCCGCCATTTTGAAAAAGAGGGGGAGCTTGTTTATATTAAATAGCTCGTTTGCCTGCAATGATAGCTGATAACGATCAATGGCAAAGTTGTGGAGAATAAAATTATCTAAAAAATGAGCCCTCAACGAGCTCTGTAAGTTGATTTGGCTCAAAGATATGGCCGGTCAAAGTTCAACCATGATCGTGTGGTGAGGGTTGAATGCAGTTTTTTGCAATTAACTCGCCAACTGTGATTTTTTTTGGCTTAATGCCCATTAACGAATTTAAAGTCCTAGTAATTACCTTTAGAATGAGCCCTTAACCGTCGTTATCGCTTATGTAGTTTGCTAGTAATTCCAAGCCAAAGTTCGCACTGGACGTGCCTGAAATAACTGATAATGCCATTTTTTTTGAATATTTCGTTAACGGTTGCTCCTATGAAAAAGTAGTAAATGGCAGGAATACGGGAAATGAAAATACCTTTCCAACGAGGTATTGGTCGAAACTCCATGTCGTTTTATGTCCGCGATACAGCGGGTCAAAGGTCAACGGAGAGGTTTATGAATTTTTAGCTTGATCGTTATCAGCTATCGTTGCAGGCAAACGAGCTATTTAATATAAACAAGCTCTCCCTCTTTTTCAAGATGGCGGCTTTTCCCAACCCACTGCGACCCCACAAACTTGGTTTTATCATTGTCAGATGTACCCGAACAAAAACCAAAAAAAGAATTCCGTACCTCTTAAAATGCAATTTCATTTACTAATTTGACTGGACTAGTATAAGAGTCTGCGATTTATTATAAAAAGAGTCTACGTATAATGTGTATAAGAATCTACTCATCTATATATATAAAAATGAATGCCGTGCGTTAGTCCCGCAAAAACTCGAAAATGGCTCGACCGATTTCAATAATTTTTTTTTGTTTTGTTCGCCTCAATACAGGGGTGGTTTTAGAAAAAAAATCATTTGAAAAAACCAAAAGGAAGAACTGAAAACCCAAAAAAATTGGTAATTTTGGGATTTTTCACCTCACATTAGTTTCAATAGCTTCATGGCCTACCTATATATTGTTTGACATCTGCGTAAATGTGAAATTGTCATTAAATTAAATCGGTAATTTCTCAAAAACCCCAATTTAATGACAATTTCACATTTACGCAGCTGTCAAACAATATATAGGTAGGCCTTGAAACTATTAAAACTAATCTGCAGTGAAAATTCCCAAAATGACAAATTTTTTAGATTTTTCAGTAGTTCCTTTGGGTTTTTCTTATTTTTTTTAAACCACCCCTGTTTTGAGGCGAGCCATTTTCGAGTTTTTGTGAGACTAATGCACGGCAATTGATATTTATATAGATAATTGAAAATTACACTTAAACATTATCTTTTTAATATCTTTAAGGTATTCTCCATCATTCTCATCTGGATTACCTTCAACATTTGTAGTATTTGTGAACATTGGGAAACCTGTAAAATATTACCATCCATTGTTCTTTATATACTTTCACCGAAAATGCGTAAAAGCTTTTAATTGGTGCGATTAAATAAAGTGTTAATAAGAAAATGTATATAAATGTCGAGTTTTTGCATTATGCCTCAGATTCCGGTACATCTTGAAAACGGTCAACGTGTATATTTCGCTGAAGAAAATGCTCTCCAACGAGCTTTCCAGCCACCAAAAACTACACTTACTGAATTTTTCACACTGTGCCATAAACCTGATATTTTCGGACAATTCGCAACAACATTGTTATATACCGAAGTCCCTCGCTATTATACATGGAACAAATCAGGTAAAAAATGGAAGCCACGTAGACAAGGCGAACCACATCCAACTATCGCAGGAGTTTTGAAAGCAAAGACATTGGGACGACTTTACACAGAACATACAAAACAAGGTGAATGTTTCTTTTTGCGTTTGTTGTGGCTGAATGTTCCAGGACCAACGTCTATCGAATTTTTACGAACAGTCAATGGTCAAATATTCAATACATTTCAAGATGCATGTCGCGAGTTGCATTTGCTGGAAGACGACAATCATTGGGATCTGACACTTTATGATGCAGCATTTGCATCCACGCCGAATAACATTCGTCAACTGTTCGCAATTATGTTGACGACATGATACCCAACAGAACCATCGGTTTTGTGGGAAAAATACAAGAACGGCACGACTGAAGACATACTTCGCAGAATTAGACAAACAAACCAATATCCAAACTCTCGAACTTTTATAGGAAAAATTGGTTTTTCGTTAATGGTTATACATATTTGTTGAAGAGTTGAATTTTGAAGATTTGGATTAATTTTAAATGTCTTAAGGTAGGCTGCAGCGAGTCGGAAAGGCATCATCTTTGTTTATTTACGCGCCGGAAAACAAAACCAAAAACATAGTTTACCAGCAAGTTTTGTAAAAGAATACTTACATAGGTAATTTTGGTCACACTTAATATGAAAGCTTATTGAATCTAATGTCTCCAAATTTTACAGAAATAAGCATTGGTTCTTTCCTTAGATATTGCGAATAGTTTGATTTTCAATATTTGCATTAATTTCACATGTGTTGACGAACACAATTTCGCAATATAAGAGAAAATAAAAGTTGGTTTTTTGGCATTGCTTTTTCCAACTATAAAATATTTGTTTCATTTTTCGATTTTGTTTTATTGTTCTCGAAAAATTTTGTTATTGAAGACTTCTAGATTTAAATTAAAAAAAGCTATAGAAAATGGCCCTCGAATTTCGAGTGCTGGCTGCTGCAATTTGCATTAATTTGAAATCTTTTAGGGTCATGGTTTTTACAGAATACACAGCAATTTTGGTCATAAGTTCAAATAAATGTATTTTGAATCTAATGACTCCAACTTTTATAGGAATAGTTGGTTTTTCATTAATGGTTAAGAAGAGTTGAATTTTGAAGGTTTGGATTGATTTTAAAAGTTTAAACGTTAGGTGAAGCGAGGCGCACCGGGTCCCAGCTATCCAAAATACAGAAAATAAGCGGTTCATTGAGACACTTCATCTGTGTATGAAAATTCATATCTCGAAAAATCAGGGTTCGCATGATTTAAATCGTTTGATTTAAATCATTGATTTAAATCGTGATTTAAATCAAATGATTTTTTCATTCAAATGTTTGATTTAAATCAAGATTTAAAAAAATCACGATTTTTTAACAAAAATTAATCAATATCATATTTTTAGAGTAATGAGATTTTACTGTTATATTCTTCAGTCAAGTTCACATTTAAAGTAGTGTGGTAAGTGCGAATCATCGATTAAAATACATGAATTCATACGAACAAATACATTATTTATTAAGTTTTTAGATATATAATAGTAAAATAATTATGATTTACATTTTGATTTTTATAATAAATGCGTAGATTCTTATGCACATTGTACGTAGACTCATTTTATAATAAATCGCAGACTCTTCTTTTTTGACTTAACTGTTCAGTTCCTTGAACAAAAATACTAATTTCCCAGCCTTTTCATTTCCTAACTTGTTTCGAATTTTTGAATGAACGAACCCAAACGTGGAAAAAACGCGTTCTACTCCTGCGGAGGAAGAAACCGCCGTAAGGTGTTGCAGTATTATTTCCTTCTCCTTGTTTGTCAAAACTCCTTTTAAAGTTTGGAAGCTATTCCACCAATCAACAGACGAGAGATCTTGGACAGTTTTTTCTGTTAAAAGTATTCTCTCAAAAGGCGCAGATTTTATTTGATATTTTAAAATTTAACATGAACAAATAAAATATTTAAACTATTACGGCTTATAATAATAGTATTAGATTTTCTAGTTATACGATTAATTTTTCTTATATGATTAAGTCATTTAATTATTAACACTCTTACTCGATTTATGAGTATTGATGATTGGCTCGAGAAAAAAAATTCGCTTTATTAAAAAATTCAAAAAGTAATTACTAACTGAATGAGCACACACGAAGCGCAAACTGCTCTAGTAACGAAAAAACAATTTTTTATATGACATTTTTGCAATAAAATAAAACTTGATTTAAATCACGATTTTTTTGATTTAAATCAAAAAATCCGATTTTTTTGATTTTTTTTAAAAAATCGTGATTTTTTCGAACCCTGCGAAAAATGCCATGTCAATGGATGGTTTTTATTGCCTCGATCAAAATGTCAGATCTCACATTTTGTTATTTGGAATCAAAAATACCATAAAATTGCCTTTTTCAAACTCTCCTACTGTATATTAAAATACATATCACCTGATTACTACTATTGGCTTCTGGGAGCAGCATAGGCGCGCCGGGTCCCAACTAGTTTATTATAAAAATCAAAATGTAAATCATAATTATTTTACTATTATATATCTAAAAACTTAATAAATAATGTATTTGTTCGTATGAATTCATGTATTTTAATCGATGATTCGCACTTACCACACTACTTTAAATGTGAACTTGACTGAAGAATATAACAGTAAAATCTCATTACTCTAAAAATATGATATTGATTAATTTTTGTTAAAAAATCGTGATTTTTTTAAATCCTGATTTAAATCAAACATTTGAATGAAAAAATCATTTGATTTAAATCACGATTTAAATCAATGATTTAAATCAAACGATTTAAATCATGCGAACCCTGTACTATGTACTTTGCACTGTATACCAAGGGCGTCGTCAAGGGGTGACAGGGAGGGGCAGCTGCCCCCCCCCCCTAGGTTGAAAAAATCTAGTCAAATGACTGAAAACGTACGTGGTTTATAGATAAGATGGTGAGAGATTTAACGATTCAAAACAGAATTATCGATTACAGCCATTCTTTGGTGATTGTACAGTTGGCTCGTGTAAAAGCAGTCAAAGGGTCAAGCGTCCTAAGGATGGCGGAGGTAGATGTAAGCGACTCACGACAGTTCGGTTCAGTGCTGAGCTTTCTTATTCGTTAGGGAGAGTTAGCTCGTAATATAAAAGAAAAGAATCAGTTCATAGGTATCCAAACTAGACAGTTAAGGTTGTTAGGAACATAATATGGACATTAGAAAATTAGTAAAAAAAGGCAGAAGCATATAGTATATTAGCAGACGAGACAGTTGACATTTCTGGAACTGAATAATTATCAGTTGGACTGCGATATTTCCATAAGGAAACCAACGAAGTCCAGGAATTGTTCGTCGGATTTGTTCAGCTGAAAGCTCTGGATGCGAAATGTACTACACAGACTCTCAATGAGTTTTTAACAATAGAAGATCTTAGTCCAGAGAAATGTGTCGGTTTGGGATTTGACGGTTGCTCGACGATATCCGGAAAGGAAGGTGGTGTTAAAGCAATTTTGCGCCAAAAATACACCAAAGCTTTGTTCTTTCTTCCCGGCTTCCCACAAACTGAATCTCAATACTCTGCCTGAAATTCGAAACACCGTGGGAACCAGCAAAGATATTATTAATTTTTTTCGTGAATCAGTTTTGAGAAGAAAGTTAATAGATACTTTATTTCCAAACTGTGGGAAACAAGGTGGCGCGAAAAACACAAAACTATCATAGTTTTTAAGGAGAATTTTCCTGTTGTAATGGGAGCCTTAGAAACCTTATCGCGAGAAGGAAATACTTTTCGCGATAAGGTTTCTAAGGCTCCCATTATAACAGGAAAATTCTCCTTAAAAACTATGATAGTTTTGTGTTTTTCGCTCCACCTTGTTTCCCACAGTTTGGAAATAAAGGGCGACTCAAAAAAATGCATTTCACCTCCATGCGGCTGGCTCCAGAGTTTTGTTTATTCTTAGCCTTACTTTGATAGCCAAATACCCGGCTTTGATGGAGCCCGTTGTAAACATGATCTAGTCCACAGCTTTGGACGCTGGCCAGACTTCGCAGAACACAAAGTGCATTTTGTAACTGCTCAAAAGCCACCGTGACGATCCCGAAAAAGTCACGGAAGAAATTATAAGAGATGCTACTGTCATTGCGGAAAAAGTCGGAATGGAGGAGGACATGACATCAGTGCCATCATATCATTGGGAAACAACGTCATCGAAGCAACCACCCAGCAGGAAGCCCTTCAGAATTCTGTAAGAGGTCTTTAATAATAGCTGCGTTCCATTTCTGCTTTTGAGTACTCATCATCATCTTTTGAGTACTCAAAAATCTTTAAAAATTGTAATTGCTCTACCGTGCACAACGTGTAGGTACTGTGGACCGATCCTTTAGTAGCTTAAGAAGAATAAAAACCTGGCTAAGAAGCACTATGGTAGAAAGTCGCCTCAATGGTCTAGCAATGATGACAACCTAGACCATTTTAATAATGAAGTGGTCGAGAACTTCGCTAAAAACCCGCGTAGATTATGTTTTAATTAAGTTTTTTTTTTTGATTTTCTACTAATAAAAATATTTCTTCACAAATTTTATTTATTGTTCATTCATATTTCTCCCAACCTCTATCATCTTGCCCCCCTCTGGCCGATAGGCTGGCGACGCGACGCCCTTGCTGTATACTATAACTACCGGAGCCCGCAAAACATACACCAGTTACGAAACATATAATTTATATACAAAATAAAAATATTTGTGAACATTGGGAAGCCTACAAAAAAAAACAAGAGTTGAATTTTGAAGATTTGGATTAATTTTAAATGTCTTAAGGTTGCGTGCAGCGCGTCGGAAAGGCATCATCTTTGTTTATTTACGCCCCGGAAAACAAAACCAAAAACGTAGTTTACCACCAAGTTTAGTAAAAGAATACATACATTGGTAATCTTGGTCACACTTAATATGAAAGTATATCGAATCTAATGTCTCCAAATTTTACAGAAACAAGTATTGGTTCTTTCCTTAGATATTGCGAATAGTTTGATTTTCAATATTTGCATTAATTTCACATGTTTTGACGAACACAATTTCGCAATATAAGAGAAAATAAAGTTGGTTTTGGCATTGCTTTTTCCAACTATAAAATATTTGTTTCATTTTTCGATTTAGTTTTCCTGTTCTCGAAAAATTTTGTTTTTGAAGACTTCTAGATTTAAATTAAATGAAGCTATAGAAAATGGCCCTCGAATTTCGAGTGCTGGATGCTGCTATTTGCATTCATTTTAAATCTTTTAACGTTCATGGTTTTAACAGAATACACAGGCAATTTTGGTCATAGTTCAAATAAATGCATTTTGAATCTAATGACCCCAACTTTTATAGGAATAGTTGGTTTTTCGTTAATGGTTAAGAAGAGCTGAATTTTGAAGGTTTGGATTGATTTTAAATGTTTAAACGTTGGGTGCAGCGAGGCGCACCGGGTCCCAGCTTTCCATAATACAGAAAATAAGCCGTTCATTGAGACACTTCATCTATGTATGAAAATTCATATCTCGAAAAATGCCATGTCAATAGATGGTTTTTATTGTCTCGATCAAAATGTCAGATCCCTAATAGTTTCACATTATGTTATTTGGAATCAAAAATACCAAAAATTGCCTCAAGCTCTCCTACTGTATATTAAAATTCATATCACCTGATTACTACTATTGGCTTATGGGAGCAGCATAGGCGCGTCGGATCCCTATTCTATAACTACAAAACGATTAAATCGCAATTATCTTTTATTTACTGATTTTCTTCAGTGATATCAACATAAATTCGTAATTTAAAAACTAATCTTTCTTCAATCTTTTCCGAAAAAGTTATATTGACTCGATATGCTCCACTCGGTATAATTGCTGTGAAACCTTCTGCTCTGTATTGAAGATTTTTGAAAATTATTCTTCCCTTAAAATGCATTTTTTTTATTATATTTAATTATTTATAAAATACAACATTTCACTTCATAAGGACAGCTATGATTTAAATTTGTATATTTTTCAAACATTTCTTTTCCTAATTTTGAAAGTATCGCATTACTTTTTTTAGTATAAATACTGGAAAAATTTTCAAGATAATTAAAAACGGTTGAAAATTATTACATTTCCTGAATAGCTGAGCTCTTATCTAAGATTTATTTACAATTAATATAATAACTTCGCTAAATTTTTATATTTTCGAAATTACCAAAATACTTGTAAATGGTTTTATAAGATTAACTTCCGCATTGATGAGAGCAGTTTTCCTATCAATTGGTTTTAAGCCGCACGAAACATTTGGTGCGAATTCATTAGATGGAAAACATTCGATTTTATATGATCTGATGCGATTTACAAGTTTCTGTTGATATAAATTATAAATATTAGTTTTCGTTTTATTAAAAAATACTTACGGAATGGGCGAAACTATGCGGAATTCGAAAAAACAGTGAAGACAAAATTTGTAGGAAATTTTATGCTCTACAACTCTGCTCTTGTGATATTTTCACCAAACTGCATAGTTTCTCCTCAAACTAGAGAAAAGGGCGGAAAATGGGGAAAAACGCCTATTAAATATAGCCTTGAACATATTTCGTTAGGCAACCCATCACCGTTACGTTTGTTAGCATATTTTTTATCATATAAAAAATATTTCATTCGGTTACTCGATCGGTGAAGGTCGCTCTTCTACGGATCCTGTACTATCATAACGAATGTGGAGGGATGGGCCACGAGAGAGCATGGGGAGGTGAGTTACGACCTCGCACAGTTCTTGAGTGGACATGTGTGTTCCGAGTATACCTCCATCGGTTCGGACAAGATGTCTTCGCTGTCCCCGGCATTCCTAAATGTGTTGGAGAACACAGAGCATGTTCTTTTGGAATGCCCGATATTAGCCGAGAAAATTGCTGCGCTGCAAGCCAACGTACGCAAATAATAAAAAATCCAATAAATTATTTGCATGCAAATTAAAAATTAGTCTTAAATCACGTCAAAGAAATATAACTTCGAATGCGCGTACAAAAGTACACACACCCACTTTTTTTTTACTAATTTATAGGTTCGGGTCAATTCTAGAGGGGCTTCGGGCAGGACCGAAGCCAGAAATTTGGTCGGGGGGGATCGTTGATCAAACTAAAAAATTCAAAAATTCAACTTTCGAAATTTCTTTGCTGCCATTTTTTTTTATGTGGAAGACTAGAGCTCAGGGAAAGCCCTTTGTACTGTCGACAATCTATTTTCTTCGTATAGAATGCAATGTCAAACAGCAAGCTCTAGTCGATAGACAGTGAAGGGGAAGAGAGAAGTAGGAAGGAACTGCCACAACTACCTAACCTCAACCATTTCTATCGCGACTCTGGCATCGGGGCAATGAGAAACAACTCGCTGGAGTGTTATGCCTCCTGAAACGAGCTGAATCCCATCAACCAACCGATGACATGCGCTTGGTGGAGCGGGGCAATGCTAGCGGAAGGCTATGACAGGGAGAATGAGGAATGTAAGGAGGGAAGAAGAAAGAAGGTGGGAAAGGCGAAGGACCGTGGGGCTCTGCCGGGATTCGAACCCGGGACCTCTGGGATAGTAGCCAGGCGCCTTACTCCCTAGACTACCGAGGCCCCCAATCACGAGAACCTCATTCGGATCAACACCTAAGTCCCCATGGATCAACAGTACGGCGAGTGCACTGAGTCTCATTGCCCGTAGAGTTTCATATGTAAGTTTTGATTTTCTTCAGTGTCGAACGTGACCTCCACAATTGCCGTTGTGACCGGAAGAGCCGTCAAAACTGTTAAAAGATATTTGATTGTTGGAAATCTGCTCGGGTCACAAAAAATAAAAACTTCCAAAACCTCGGCATCTTTCTCGAGTTCTGATAATTTTTCATACCATAATTTATATTCAGGGGTTGCAGCACAAAAGTTGTTTCAACTCAATTGTTACGAGTTTTAAATTAAAAAAATCAATGGAAAACTCGAAACAGATGACTTGAAACAACTTGTGTGCTGCCACCTCAGCTCTTACAGCGGATTCTGATACTCGATCATTGAGCAAGATGATCCAAGTAATCTACTTCTTCAGTTGCGGCAAATCCAGGGAGAAGTATCGGTAAGCTTGAAAGGATTCCCGCATTATCATTAAAAAATTTATCTGGCCCAAGGAATAAAAATAGCAGGACGAACATTAAGCTTCAACAAAGTCTGTTTGATAACTAAAACGAGCTGTTTGCTTCAACGTGAGTCTCAGAATTTTGAGTTCCATATCGAATATACGTTTTTCGCGAGTTTTTCAGCTGCTCTTAAAATTTCGTCGAATGATACTTCTGCATTTTTCCGTTCGTCTTGAAGCGTATCCACAATTTCGTGAACATGCTTTACTGCTGATGACAAATTACGTGATTTTTCTTGCAGTCGAACTGACAAAGGAAGCGTGAAACTGAAAAGTCTGTCACAAACCAAGATGCAAGTTACACTATCCATCATTTCGTTAATTACCCCCCTACACAAACCGATTTTTTAGGCAAGGGGTCGCAGCGATGGGTGCAAATTACACGCATGACATATACTTCCCTGTGACCCCTTGCCTAAAAAGTCGGTTTGTATATGAGGGTAATAAACGAAATGATGGATAGTGTAACTTGCATCCAAGAGACTAACGATGAACTCGCTTTTCTGAACTGCTGTAAGTAAGCAGACCGCTGTGTTGGAGATGATCCTAGATTTCCCAGAAAGGACCCAGCACTTTTCCTCAGTGGCGTAGATAGGGGGATCAAGGGGATCAATCGAAAACTATAATAGAATTGAATAAAAGTCTTCATATCTACGTATTTAAGAATACATGAAATTTCTTAAGCACCAGCACCTCTTTTGGCATTATGTAATGTGCAATTTTGTTTTTGCGCAATTATATAAAAATCTTCTAGATATGTTTTTGTGACGGTCATTTAAGTATTGTATAATTAACACGCTTCGAGCAGGCCGAGCACATGTAAAGTAAATACAATGAGCCAATAGTGGCACCTCGGTAATTCAAAAAAATATAGCGCGTGTAACCAGTGCACGTGAAAGATGTGAAACATCTTTCGCGATCTTTATCTTTTTTTAAATTGAATAATTAGTAAGAATAAAGGTCATTTTACATCCCAAACGCAAAGGGGAAACGCAGCTCTGGAGCTCTTTTATCGCACAGCAATTTTGCGTTTGGGATGTAAAATAGCCGTAAGTTTTATACACACCGATTTGTGTTGAAAATGTGCCATTGCCGTTGATGACCTTCGACCATGATGTCTGACCGCATTTGAAATATATTTTTGGTGGGCTTGGAAACACATTTTTCTAGAAAAGTCGATTTTATTTAATTATACAGTCGTTATACAAATTTTTATGCTCCCCATGTTTTTATTTTAGTCTGTTAAGAGTCTCAGACTATTACTTAATCCGCTGACGCGACGCAGCGACTTAAAGTGCCCCTTGGCATAAGACAAGAGAAAACAGTACGGCAACCACTGTTGCCACTCTCTGAGCGCTTGGTCGTATCCATTAAAACACAGAAAAAGTATCCAATCGTATCCATAACCTTTCTGTACGTTTCCATATGATACTAAATGGGCTGGCGTACACGGATCATAACGTCAACGCTAAAAACCGGTTTTTATGATGCTTTCGGCGTACATGGGTATTCCCTTCACCGAGAGTAACTTTATTATCCTTAAAAAAATATGTCAACATCTGACCCCAAAAGAAAGATGATAAGAAGATACATTTGTGCATGTGTTAGTTTTCACGCCAAAAATTTCTGTTCAAAAAGTTACAACAACTCTTCCTTTTGCCCCTCTGTCCCGAAAGCCGGTTTTTATTGTTGACGTTATGATCCGTGTACGCCAGCCCAATTGTATATTGGTTCAAATCGAGCGAGTATCTTCCGCTTCATTTCTTCTATGAAAACGGGAAATTACTTAAAGATGCCGTAACTCGTAATTATTAAAAAAGTTTCCTTTCAATCGCACTAATTTCATAGCACCACAATACGCAAGCAACAAGTAACGTAACCGTTTTTCACTTTTAAAACCCCACGCAAGCCAACATAATGAAAAGTAGGTCACAACTTTGAGAGAAAATGTATCAGATATCCGCAATTAATTGTAGTGATTAGACAAGAAACGTTAAGTAATAGCAGATTTCGAAAAATGAAAATAAAATTACGAAAAATGAAAATAGAATTACGAAAATAACTCTTTCATTGCATCTTTGTTGCACGGTTTCTTACCTGTTAATTTCTCACAATCAAGCTCCTCAATACATAGCCCTTCCAAAGTTCTTACGCGACTCAATGCTACAACCATATTGCCAGCGGCATTTTGAGTTTTCTAATTTTGACAACAAATTCATTATTTCCGACCTTAAACACACCCCAATAGCGATTTTCAGTGAAATCGAATTGTTATTACCAAAATCGTACCGCCATTTTGAATTTTCAAATTTTGACCACACATTCGTCATCTGTCACCTTAAAAACCCTACCATACCGATTTTCAATGGATTCAGAACACATCTGCAAAATTCATCCGCCATATTGCCGCCGCCATTTTGAATTTTCGAATTTTGAAAACAGATTCGTCATTTGTGATCTTAAAAACTCCCCGATATCGATTTTCAACATATTCAGAACACATTTGCAAAATTCATCCGCCATTTTGAATTTTCAAATTTTGACCACAGAATCGTCATTTATGGCCCTAAAAACCCCCGGATACCGATTTTCAATTGATTCAGAACATATTTGCAAAATTCATCCGCCTTATTGGCGCGGCTATTTTGAATTTTCATAATTTTGACAACAGAATCGTCATTTGTGGCCGTAAAAACAACCCGATACCGATTCTCAATGGATTCAGAACACATTCGCAAAATTCATCCGCCATATTGGCGCGGCCATTTTGAATTTTCACTTTTTGACCACAGAATCGTCATTTGTGGCCCTAAAAATCCCCCGATACTGATTTTCAATGGAATCGGAACACAATTGGAAAATTCGTCCGCCATCTTGGAACCGCCATCTTGATTTTTTTACAAAAATGTCAGATTGCATTGTCACGGGAACTAAATGTGTGTGCAAAGTTTCATAAGAATCGGTTAAGTAGAAGCAGTTGAAAAAGCTGTCACAAGATTTGAACCGAACAAACAAACAAACAAATAAAACCATTAAATATAAATAATAAAATTCAAATGCAGAGATCAGGAATTGAATCCGTGACTTTTTGGAATATCAACGTCGTAAGGCAACCACTCAACCATTTGTTCCATTCTGCCTATGTCTGGCTCGTCATGTCTGGCTCGCGGCATATAAACACTTTTCTTTGGTGCTACTATTTTTTTTAAAATCTCCGTCTTATTCTGTCTTGCTCAATACAGATCTTCCGTTTCCCGGAATGAAAATTGGATTGGACGAAGCGTTCCCTATGAAGCGTTCCCTATAAAGCGTTCCCTAAAAAGCGTTCCCACAAAATGTTCCCGACCTTGAAGAATTACTCTCAACGCGCGCAAAGATGTTTCCCATCAAAAACACACACTTCCTTATAATTCATTAACACTAAAGCTGATATAAAAAAACTGATATTATATTTGAAATCAGCGTCAAAAATTAGCTTAGAATGATGTAAAATATTCCATGTAACAGTCATGCTGTTGAGAAATGTTATAATTGGGCCTTCCTTTCGCTTACAGTCACAATTATATGAAACGAAAATTCAGATCATATTTTGAAGTAAACCTTCTTTTGCTGAGGGGTTTCCGGTTATTCGATCATACTGAAATTTTGCACACAGCTTCAGTTTCGATGACAATATAATATAGTATACTCAATAGATAGAATAAATGGCGGATTACCGTTTCCTTCACAAGATACAGAAATACGCCCTTTTGATTGTAATCCTAATTTTTTGGAATTTTTTATTTGGTAAGTACGCTCCATTTGAATAAGTTTTTAGGCTCATTCGATGGACTTTTATGCCATATTTTCAAAATAATTTTAAAATAAAAAAAAAGTTGAAAGCGGAAATATGCCCTTTTGAACAGACACTCCTCAATTATAAACTAGAGTAAATTAATGTAAACGCTCCAAGGAACGCCTTCGAATTGTTGATTTGAGACAATAGTGTACTGTGTATTGTCCTCGATAAAATTGTATCGAGCTAGAACAGTCTATAAAGTGCAAACTTCCCCGGACTTAGTTTATCATAATTTTGCCTGTAGAAGCTTTTCTTGAACTTTAATATTTTTACTGACTCGGCAATTTTTATAAACTTCAAAATATTAAGGAGGAATTAAATTGACAATCAAAGCCAAAAGTTAGTCCTATTTTTTAGGAAGCTCATATTTTGATACTCTACTACATTAAAAAATATTCGAAATATTAAATATTGAATAAAATATGCTCATAGCTACTAGTTATTTCACCCAAAATTGGAAAAACGATTTTTGTTGATTTATTATAACGTTAAAATTTTGAGTTTTTGATGGGAAACATCTTTGCGCGCGTTGAGAGTAATTCTTCAAGGTCGGGAACATTTTGTGGGAAAGCTTTTTAGGGAACGCTTTATAGGGAACGCTTCATAGGGAACGCTTCGTCCAATCCAATTTTCATTCCGGGAAACGGAAGATCTGTATTGAGCAAGACAGAATAAGACGGAGATTTTAAAAAAAATAGTAGCACCAAAGAAAAGTGTTTATATGCCGCGAGCCAGACATGACGAGCCAGACATAGGCAGAATGGAACAAATGGTTGAGTGGTTGCCTTACGACGTTGATATTCCAAAAAGTCACGGATTCAATTCCTGATCTCTGCATTTGAATTTTTTGATGGGAAACATCTTTGCGCGCGTTGAGAGTAATTCTTCAAGGTCGGGAACATTTTGTGGGAACGCTTTTTAGGGAACGCTTTATAGGGAACGCTTCATAGGGAACGCTTCGTCCAATCCAATTTTCATTCCGGGAAACGGAAGATCTGTATTGAGCAAGACAGAATAAGACGGAGATTTTAAAAAAAATAGTAGCACCAAAGAAAAGTGTTTATATGCCGCGAGCCAGACATGACGAGCCAGACATAGGCAGAATGGAACAAATGGTTGAGTGGTTGCCTTACGACGTTGATATTCCAAAAAGTCACGGATTCAATTCCTGATCTCTGCATTTGAATTTTATTATTTATATTTAATGGTTTTATTTGTTTGTTTGTTTGTTCGGTTCAAATCTTGCGACAGCTTTTTCAACTGCTTCTACTTAACCGATTCTTATGAAACTTTGCACACACATTTAGTTCCCGTGACAATGCAATCTGACATTTTTGTAAAAAAATCAAGATGGCGGTTCCAAGATGGCGGACGAATTTTCCAATTGTGTTCCGATTCCATTGAAAATCAGTATCGGGGGATTTTTAGGGCCACAAATGACGATTCTGTGGTCAAAAAGTGAAAATTCAAAATGGCCGCGCCAATATGGCGGATGAATTTTGCGAATGTGTTCTGAATCCATTGAGAATCGGTATCGGGTTGTTTTTACGGCCACAAATGACGATTCTGTTGTCAAAATTATGAAAATTCAAAATAGCCGCGCCAATAAGGCGGATGAATTTTGCAAATATGTTCTGAATCAATTGAAAATCGGTATACGGGGGTTTTTAGGGCCATAAATGACGATTCTGTGGTCAAAATTTGAAAATTCAAAATGGCGGATGAATTTTGCAAATGTGTTCTGAATATGTTGAAAATCGATATCGGGGAGTTTTTAAGATCACAAATGACGAATCTGTTTTCAAAATTCGAAAGTTCAAAATGGCGGCGGCAATATGGCGGATGAATTTTGCAGATGTGTTCTGAATCCATTGAAAATCGGTATGGTAGGGTTTTTAAGGTGACAGATGACGAATGTGTGGTCAAAATTTGAAAATTCAAAATGGCGGTACGATTTTGGTAATAACAATTCGATTTCACTGAAAATCGCTATTGGGGTGTGTTTAAGGTCGGAAATAATGAATTTGTTGTCAAAATTAGAAAACTCAAAATGCCGCTGGCAATATGGTTGTAGCATTGAGTCGCGTAAGAACTTTGGAAGGGCTATGTATTGAGGAGCTTGATTGTGAGAAATTAACAGGTAAGAAACCGTGCAACAAAGATGCAATGAAAGAGTTATTTTCGTAATTCTATTTTCATTTTTCGTAATTTTATTTTCATTTTTCGAAATCTGCTATTACTTAACGTTTCTTGTCTAATCACTACAATTAATTGCGAATATCTGATACATTTTCTCTCAAAGTTGTGACCTACTTTTCATTATGTTGGCTTGCGTGGGGTTTTAAAAGTGAAAAACGGTTACGTTACTTGTTGCTTGCGTATTGTGGTGCTATGAAATTAGTGCGATTGAAAGGAAACTTTTTTAATAATTACGAGTTACGGCATCTTTAAGTAATTTCCCGTTTTCATAGAAGAAATGAAGCGGAAGATACTCGCTCGATTTGAACCAATATACAATTGGGCTGGCGTACACGGATCATAACGTCAACAATAAAAACCGGCTTTCGGGACAGAGGGGCAAAAGGAAGAGTTGTTGTAACTTTTTGAACAGAAATTTTTGGCGTGAAAACTAACACATGCACAAATGTATCTTCTTATCATCTTTCTTTTGGGGTCTGATGTTGACATATTTTTTTAAGGATAATAAAGTAACTCTCGGTGAAGGGAATACCCATGTACGCCGAAAGCATCATAAAAACCGGTTTTTAGCGTTGACGTTATGATCCGTGTACGCCAGCCCATTTAGTATCATATGGAAACGTACAGAAAGGTTATGGATACGATTGGATACTTTTTCTGTGTTTTAATGGATACGACCAAGCGCTCAGAGAGTGGCAACAGTGGTAGCCGTACTGTTTTCTCTTGTCTTATGCCAAGGGGCACTTTAAGTCGCTGCGTCGCGTCAGCGGATTAAGTAATAGTCTGAGACTCTTAACAGACTAAAATAAAAACATGGGGAGCATAAAAATTTGTATAACGACTGTATAATTAAATAAAATCGACTTTTCTAGAAATATGTGTTTCCAAGCCCACCAAAAATATATTTCAAATGCGGTCAGACATCATGGTCGAAGGTCATCAACGGCAATGGCACATTTTCAACACAAATCGGTGTGTATAAAACTTACGGCTATTTTACATCCCAAACGCAAAATTGCTGTGCGATAAAAGAGCTCCAGAGCTGCGTTTCCCCTTTGCGTTTGGGATGTAAAATGACCTTTATTCTTACTAATTATTCAATTTAAAGAAAGATAAAGATCGCGAAAGATGTTTCACATCTTTCACGTGCACTGGTTACACGCGCTATATTTTTTTAGAAAAAAACACTCTCACCGTACTAAAATATTTTATTTAAAAAAAACTGCAAACTGCTCTGCACGCTCATACACCCACCTATCTAAAAATGTAAAAGTGAAGGTTCTACCCTACCACCTTCCAGAGTAATGAGTCATCAAAGTCAAAATTTTGTTTTTTTAACAAAACTGTCAACTTTAACTACCCTTTTCCCCAAAAATAAGTAGTTAAGCCTAATACTAAGTTCACGTGAAATGGAATTTAAATGGGCTACTCAATGTAAATTTTCACGAGTGAAAATTTCGCTTGTCAAAATTTCATTTGTGATTGGGTCTGTGCCAAAATAGCAATTCAAACGTCAATTTGTATGGAAAACTCATTTCAAGCTACTAATTTGATTTTCGACGGTTTGCGTCTATGGGAATGAGTGAATTATTATAACTCATTTCAGTTTTTATTAATCAAGGGAAGCCGTTAAATAAATTTTAACAATCCAACAAGTAAATAACAATAAATTATGGAAAAAAGGAAATGCAAAAATACGTAACTTAAAATAACAGTTTATTGCTTAGCTAATGTTTTGAGAAATATATTATGCAAACATAAACAATTCCATCACTTTTACACTAGAGGAAAGCTATGATTTTTTTATCCACTATGTTGCTGTTCAAACCCGAATATGCTTGTCTGACCATTTTAACATTAACTGGAAAACGATATACAATTTATTGGTTCCCATAGTGTTTGTAATTACACGAAAGAAAAGTTAAAATATAAAAACATAACGTCACCAATTAATAAAATCTTTTGGTCTTAAACACTCGCAAGCAGTCATCATTTTAGTATATTTTTTTTAGTTTGGCAGGAAGAACTAAAAAAATAATGAAATCAAGGATAAAGTTCAATCATTTATTTATAAACAAAAGAATAAACAATCATAATACATAACATAAAATTTTAAACAATTTTATAAAATCTAGCACAAATATTTTTTCGTCCATTTTTACTCAAAAACTGTAATTGTCATTGAAATGTGTGAATTGGTATTTTGGCACACTTTAGAATATCGAAGTGCCCTGGGAAATGAAAAAAATTCGAAATGGTATGTTGGCAAACGGCCACTCTGCTGCTCTCTAACAGATGGCGCGGCATGCATTCACCACGAAATTTCATTTTCATTTCAGTTAAAAGAATGCGCTTGGGCATTTTTTCCACGTGAAAAGTTGTGAGCTGTTAAATGTTCAAAAGGCGATAACTGAAAAAACGTGATAAGTGAATATTAAAAGGCGTTTTGTGAATTATTATTAAAAAGTAGGTAATTAATATTATATATTTAGACATATTTATTTGTTAATTGATGTATGTATTTATTTGGCGGGATTTATTTTATTTATTTCAAGTTATTTTTTGAGAATGGAAAACACTTTGCTACAAAGTTACGAACCGCTGATTAACTCACCACGGTTGCTTTTTCAGTAGCCCAAAATGCCCAATTCCATTTCACGTGAACTTAGTACTAGGCTTTAGTCAATATGTTTTTTTCCAAAATTGGAACGCACGGACAATTTCCTATAAATACTGTACTGGTAGTTTGGTACTTCGGCACTTTGGTACTTTAGTATTAGAACCCTAACACAATAGAAAATTAATTTTAGCTGAAAGTTATACTAGGAGTGGATAGGTGGACATAAAAATCTTGCTAAAAGGGCTTTTGCTTTCGACAGAACCCCAAAAAACTTCACTGCCAGTATTTCCAAAAATTCTATTCAAAAAGGCTTATTTCTTGAAGTGACTAATCAAAAGGTCGTATTTCTCACAATCCCGATCAAAAAGGCCTATTTCTAAACAAATAATTACAAAAAATATAGTTTTAAAGTGTATTTTTTTAAATAAAAAACCCATATCTTATTGTAGTCTTAACCTTCACATGAATGTGCATTCAAATATATTTTAGCATTTTATTTATAGGAACAGGCAGTTTTTTTTCGATTTCTGTAAAGTTTGTTTATGATGGAAATACCCTTTTGAACAGACACTCCTCAATTTTCAAATTTATTCTAGTTTATAATTGCAAAAGTGTGTTAAAATTGTTTTGTTTATTATCTCGGAATGAAGAAGTTTTTACTGCCAATAAAACCATTCGGCAAGTCTTGAGACGGTGAAACCCATAGAAATGCCGAATCATCTGCAGAAACAACCGCGAAAAGACCCCGTTCTGATGCATTAAGTTGTGAAAATCGGATCAATCAAAATATACTAACTCATATCCCCCCATCGCAAAAAGCTCGCCACTGATTTTCCTATAGAAGATGGCTTTCGGCTAATTTTCTTGAAATTTCCCCGCCCAAAAACCACCTCCAAGGGGCCAGAGGGATATAACAGATTTCTGTATGTAAAACAATTTTTTCTTGTAGTCTACCCAACGGCTACCCAAAACAACCACCCCTTTGACCCTTCAACCACCGACCATCTAACCCCCTCTCCTACGTCCCCTCAACTCCAACTGTCAGTAAAGTCAAAAAGCAGAGTACTCAACTTTCAATTCATTCGTTCTTGATTTTTTGAAAAACCAACAATACTTTGTTGGCCTTGTGCGCGTTTCATTCCGACGATTCGATTCGTTCGTAAACATTCATAAACGTTCGTTTTTCTCTCTGTTGCACGAACGTGGATTCCAGACAGAGAGAAAGCATACAAATTTCTATGCGATAAAAGAGCTCCAATTTGCGCTTCCACTTTTCGCTTGGAATGTAAAAGGGCCTTTATATCAAAAAATTGGGTTGGGGTTCGCGGGTTTTGGCGATTAAAATGTGAAAAGTAGATTTCCGCGTATTACGAATTTGAAAATTTTGA
Source organism: Thereva nobilitata (assembly GCA_963855945.1). Lineage (NCBI taxonomy): Eukaryota > Metazoa > Arthropoda > Insecta > Diptera > Therevidae > Thereva > Thereva nobilitata. Next base: position 127,274,935 of record OY979695.1, read on the forward strand.
ATTTGGAGTTCTGGGCATATTGGAAATTTTAAAAATTAGTTAAACAGGAATATTACGAAAATGCAAATTTAGGAATTTGAAAAATTCTGCGAATTTTCAATTCGATATTCGAAATTCAAAATTTTCCGAAATTTTTGACATTCACAATTCTAAAAATTGAAAAATTTACAATATTGTAACTCAGAATTTCGGGAGGGGCCCTATAGCTGGCTACGGCCCTGGCTTCGGGGTTTAAATATTTACAGTTGGCACCTTGAAATTTTTGAGTATTAACTTGAAAATGAGTTTGTTTTGTTCTTGTTTGTATTTTTTTTACATATTTTTAACTTCTTTAGTAGTGTTATTCTCGGATTATACTTATTTTTTTATCAATATTAATCACAATTTCTCCATGCCTCATAGTACAAATTAACTTTGCCGCAACCCTCTCCATTAGTTTTTCATCTGCTCGTTTTCCATATTTTGATATAAGCTAGCCTTGCGTAGCCTCAAGTAATTCCAATTCAATGAAATTTTCTGATTCGCCTCTGGTACTGGTTTATGAAAATGTGGAGCACACGCTTTGGACTGCATTTAATGAATTTCGATTTTACATTTCGGTAAGTGAAATCTGCTGGCAGCTTGGTACTTGAAATGTGATTTAGCTCATGTAGGCTGAAATGAAATCGCAAAATTAGGCCTGGCTAAAAATTCAATTGATTGTATTTCGAAATAACTCGGAAATAATTTGAAATAGAAGTATCCTACTTGTTTATGGAAACAGGGCCTATGCACTAGATTCATAATATTACAGCTAGATTCATGCCCTAGTTGCAAAACAATATCATGTAAACATATTTTATATGGGTGATGATATTTACTTGTAGAGGACAACTTTGGTTAAATCCCTAAAGGTGATATTAAATGCCATATTTAATATTAAATAAAATTGTGTTTCGTAAAGTGTGGCAAGAACTTGAATTGACACTTTTCAGCATTTCGTTTTTATTCATGGCTACGGTCTCGTAATTTTTTATTATAATGCTCTTGGAGGGCTTTTCACCCTCACCTAGAGGAGGAAAGATAGATTTCAGATTCTTTCGATGCCTAATTGAATTAGAAACACATCAACAGTAATAGTGGATGTCAATTGCCGACTAGAATCTGTAATTGAAACTCTGTAGGAAGGTGGGCCATAATAGAGGTTCGTTAATCATCATTATCTGACATTAGTTGCCTTTAAGGTCTATCAATCACTATGAATACATGGCAAATGGTTTTCCGTGATTTTAGCACTTCGGTAACCACAATGTCAACCATCGTCGTTTGTCTCTTGTCACTAGGCTTCTTCATATACACGTCTATAGAGCAAACTTTAATCACTGATAGGGTTCACAAGTAGCTTTTTGTACGTATGTCTAGATAACAAAGATAGGTCGGATGACTAAGGGGGCTGAAGGGGTGTGCCACTCTGTCGGGGTGTCCTTTCACAGCTACAAATGATTGTCTACGATGTGATAAAACAAAAGCGGAAGAATGGCATTTACGGCTGTGAAGTCGACAGGTGAATTATGGTTTTCGTGTAATCCACTTTGCAGCGATTGAGCATTCTCTCTGTCCTGGAAAATCCTGCATGAGCACCGAATTACGGCGACCTGTTGAAAATCCTTAAAGCGGAAGGGGATTTTCGTCGCAGCCAAATATTCGCAAATGGAGCACAAAGTGAAATTTATCGTGAGGACCGCAACTTGAAAAATTCCCCACACTTCCGGAATCGTGTTGGTTTAAGTAAATGCATGATTGATGACTTTCCAGGAGTGTACATTTTGTAGATTTGTGATTTCCAGTGGAAAAATCTTTTTGTTAGTCCTTTTTTGGTGTCCTTAACATCGAGGTGAATAGGTCCACTGTAGGGAGCGGGGAGCAATAAATTATAACGAAAGTGGAACAGTATACGAAAAGGACGAAAAGCCAGTAACATAAGCTCCTTGCCTTGTGCCAGTGATTTGATAGAGCGCCAGACGGGGGCGGAATTATCTAAAGCTGGATTAAATGTTTCTAAGTGGGATTATGTAAAATGACAGCAGCGGCTGGATTCAAAATGGAACGGGAATGATTAATAGATGTTAATAAAGTAAGTTGAAGGTCAGCAGATTTTGGATTTTCGCACAAGTTTTACAAATTTGTTGACGGAAATATTAATTCGCATTTCACTTTTCACGCTTATTTTTTGGATGGCAATTTTGCATGTTATAGATTTCCAACGAAGACAAATTTTAGTAAATAAATTATTAAAATTAAATAATTTCACGATTCTGTGACTTTCGAGCTTATAAAGTTTCCTTACGACGACTCTTTAGTTGTCAAATAATGAATTTTGTTCTTGTTTTTCACAGAGAGATCCTAAGCTTTTGACAAATCCTTACCGTTGGGTGTTTCGGCGGAAGGTTAGCGGAGTGGATTACATTGGACACTGAAGTTGAGTGGCGCGTTGATATGAGTAAGAGATTTATAGGAAACTTGTGGGTACATTGCTATTGGTTGCGTATATGAAAACAAATCCAAAGCTTAAGATTATCCTTGTAATAAGAATATGGTGTCAACGATCTGTTGAAGTTCAAGGACAACGAATTACCTTTAGAAAGAATGTAAAACTGGCTGAAAATGAGTTTTACTGTGGATGTGATAAAAACCAACCGAATTTTAATGATTATGTAATGAGGGAGTGAAGCAGTGGATTATTGAATTGAATGTTATTAGACTTCCATGCCTTTTCAGCGAAAGTTTAAATTTATGCACGTGTAATAATAAATCCATTTGATCTATGAGAAATTAGGTTTAAATTTTTATGGGTTTTTTATGGTTTAGTATAAGTAAAAAATGAGGCATTTATGTCATTGTCATGTCTAGTAGAAAGCTAAGTTCGAAGGAGTAGTTGAATGATAGAGTAGGTTAAGCGCTGAAGAAGATAGCGATCAACCTGATCAAGCTGTAAGAGCTTGGAAATATTGCCTTGAGAAGGTTGTTCCATAAACACTGAAATAAATATGTATGTGAAAAACTAAAAGCTGTATGCGGTTCAGATAAACCTACCCTCTAGGGAAATTGGAAACTGGTTACCGTAAGCATTGGTTCTAGAACTAGTGCCTGTTTTACTAGGCTGCATTACTTCCCATAGAAAATTTGAGTATTTGTAAGTAATCAAAGAACTAGTTACCTACTGCATTACTTTCGCAAAATAGTAATGGAGTTGGTAAGCAGTTAGTTATTCTTTCAGAAATGAATTTATAAAGCTTTTCTTTTCATTGGCTGAAATCGGCCAGATTGTGAAATTCAAAGTTATGAAATTCGTGTGGCACAGTATTTCGTCATTCAAAAAGAGAATTTCATCAAGTGAAGTGAAGAAAAATTTTGTGAAGAAAAATTTTGTGAAGAAAAAGTAAGTATAATTTGCTATAATTTTGAAATTTGAATACGATATTTTTAACGTTTTACAAGAATGAGTGCTAAAGGGATGAGTAAACGTAATTTAAGGCGTTTAATAAAGAAAAAAAGGGAGGCTATGAGGAAAAAATTACCTTCAACCTCTGAGAACCTTTACGAACCAGAAAACCTTGACGAACCAGAATTTGTTGAATTTGTACCTTCAGTAGAAAACGAGAATAAAGACAAATCATTAAAAGAAAGACTTTAAGATTGGTATATAAAATACCGTCCTTCTCGTGAATGCGTTGAGGCTTTATTGAAAATTTTACATTTGGAAAATTTCGATGTTCCAACTCAAGTAAAATCACTTTTGCCCACTTATAAAAAAGTTGTAAAAGAACAGTATCACCGGGAAAGTACTTTCATAATGGTATTAAAGCTCAGTTTGAAAAAATTACAGATATAATTTGCTGCTTTAATGAAATTATTTTGGATGTTGGTGTAGATGGGTTACCGATTTATAAAAGTTCCAGACTAAATTTGTGGCCAATTCTCGGGAAAATCCTTAATATCCCAACACTAAAAGTTTTTGTTATTGGAGTTTATGCCGGTGAAAGAAAACCTGATATGTTAGAAAATTATGTACATGACTTTGTAAATGAAGCGAAGGACTTATTATTAAATGGTTATCAATGGTGTGATAAAATAATACCATTTAAAATACGGGCTTTTATCTGTGACGCTCCGGCAAAAGCGTTTATGACCGGTACAATGGGCCGCACTTCTTTAAATGGGTGCATCAGGTGTAAGCAGCAAGGTATTAAAATAAATGGGGTTGTAACATTTAGTACCCAATGTGGGGAAATCATTACAAATGAAGATTTTTTTGAAAAAAGGCACTTAGTCATACATAGAAATTACTATAAGACAAATCACACTCCGCTAGAATTGCTTGGAATTCATGCATCGCAATTCCCATTGGACATCATGCACTTGGTTGATTTAGGCATAACAAGAAAAATACTTTGCCGATTGATTAGTAATAAGACAGTTTATACAATATCAACAGGAAAAAAAGAAACTATGTCTCATCACTTGCTAACATTAAGGAAGTTTATACCAAAAGAATTTGTACGACAGCCTAGAAGTTTCGAGGATATCTCAAAATGGAAAGCGACGGAGTTTAGGCAATTTTTACGTTACACAGGCATTGTAGTTTTGAAAGACCATGTTCATGAAGATTTCTACTATCATTTTTTATTACTCCATTGCGCTTGTAGATTGCTTTTATGTCCTCGAAATTTCCAGAATAATATAACTACTGCAAATGAGCTCTTGAAATCATTCGTTGAAAATTTTCCAATAGTTTATGGTGAAAATAGTGTAACGTATAACGTTCACAATTTGTTACACTTAACAGAATGTGTTAAAAATTTTGGAATAGCGACAAGCTTTAGTGCATACCCCTTTGAAAATTATATGCAGATTTTAAAACGATATGTAAAAAAACCGTCGACAATTCTTCAACAATTGCATAACAAATTACAACATGAAAACGGAGAAAGTTTGCGGAGAAAGTTTACAAAGGTTTCAAGAAATCCTCAACTGGTTTAATCCTAAGCTACAGTTCTCACGAATATTTCCTTAGCGCAAAAAGTCCTGATAACTACTTTTCTATATATCAAAATCAACCCATTCAAATAGTTGGATTTATTGAAGATGACCGAAAATTTATCATTGGGAAAAAATTAAGCAGCTTAGATTTTTTTTTAATGAGCCGGTATCTTCTATGTCCGCATTGGGAATATGCATTACTGACCCAATTTCGTACAACTTAGAAGAAAAATATCCCCTTGATCAGATATACTGCAAGCTAATGCGCCTTCCTTACAATGAAAAAATTTTGCTAATTCCTTTACTTCATAATTGCTTTTAGATATAATAAGAATTTTAATCGAAATGGAAAAGACACCTTTACAATCCATTTCGAACTTCATGAAACCGCCAGCAAAAATACGAAGATGCAATGCGATGATAGGCGAAAGTCTTCTTCAAAGTAAGCATTTTTATACTAACATATTTTTGTATGTTTCATGTAATGCCTTCACTTCAATATTTGCATGTTTAAACAAAGGAAATGACAATGACATTAAAAAATATATTGACGAAAAATTTGAACAATTTAAAGGTATGTAATCCTGTATTAGCGATGATTATCTTGACACAGTTTCTTTTAATAAATGAAACTCTATTCATTTAGAACACATTAATAAACTACATGGTATAATTGCTGATACCTTATCTACACAAACCGTAATTATAAAAAAACTAGCACAAATCGATGAGGAAAAGAAATTGTATTGTCAAAAATTTCCAGACCTACAAGTTTTTGAAAATTCGGTAACGGAGGAGCAAATTCCCACTTATGTAAGTGCTTTTCTTTTTTAATAATATGCATTAAATACAAAATAATTTTAAAACGAAGATTATATATCATAAATTTTGCTTTACACTATTAGATTGAGGCTGTGAAATATATAATAAAACATGGAGGTTTTAAAAAGAACATCGAGCAACTTCTAGGGAGAGAAGTTATCTTACAATGCAATTACGATGGAACACATGAAAAAAAGTCTTTTAAGGAATTTAAACAAGTCAACAATATTTTTAAAGGTAAATATAGTAAACGTATAGTATATATATAGTATAACATTAAATGTTTTTTAGGAGCTTTGGAGGGAAGTGTAAATTATGAAGCAACAATTAGACGATCCTTCCGAAACTATAAAAATAAATATTTTAAATCTGTCTGCGTTGCAAAAAAGAAGAACGTTTCAATCTATATAAATACTAGTTGGGACCCGGCGCGCCTATGCTGCTCCCATAAGCCAATAGTAGTAATCATGTGATATGAATTTTAATATATAGTAGGAGAGTTTGAAAAAGGCAATTTTTTGGTATTTTTGATTCCAAATAACAAAATGTGAAACTATTGGGGATCTGACATTTTGCTGCACCCAACGTTTAAACATTTAAAATCAATCCAAACCTTCAAAATTTAACTCTTCTTAACCATTAACGAAAAACCAACTACTCCTATAAAAGTTGGAGTCATTACATTCAAAATACATTTATTTGAACTATGACCAAAATTTCCTGTGTATTCTATTAAAACCATGAACCTTAAAAGATTTAAAATTAATGCAAATAGCAGCATCCAACACTCGAAATTCGAGGGCCATTTTCTACAGCTTTTTTTAATTTAAATCTAGAAGTCTCCAATAACAAAATTTTTCGAGAACAACAAAATAAAATCGAAAAATGAAACAAATATTTTATAGTTGGAAAAAGCAATGCCAAAAAACCAACTTTTATTTTCTCTTCTTATATTGCGAAATTGTGTTCGTCAAAACATGTGAAATTAATGCAAATATTGAAAATCAAACTATTTGCAATATCTAAGTAAAGAACCAATACTTATTACTGTAAAATTTGGAGACATTAGATTCAATATGCTTTCATATTAAGTGTGACTAAAATTACCTATGTATTTATTCATTTGCAAAACTTGCAGGTAAACTATGTTTTTGGTTTTGTTTTCCGGCGCGTAAATAAAAAAAAATGATACCTTTCCGACTCGCTGCCACCCAACCTTAAGACATTTAAAATTAATCCAAATCTCCAAAATTCAACTCCTCAACAAATATTTATAACCATTAACGAAAAACCAATTATTCCTATAAAAGTTCGAGAGTTTGGTTATTGGTTTGTTTGTCTAATTCTGCGAAGTATGTCTTCCGTCATGCCGTTCTGGTATTTTTCCCACAAAGCCGATGGTTCTGTTGGGTATCATGTCGTCAATATAATTGCGAACAGTTGACGAATGTTATTCGGCATGGATGCAAATGCTGCATCAGTAAGTGTCAGATCCCAATGAGTGTCGTCTTCCAGCAATTGCAACTCGCGACATGCATCTTGAAATGTATTGAATATTTGACCATTGACTGTTCGTGAAAATTCGAAAGACGTTGGTCCTGGAACATTCAGCAACAACAAACGCAAAAAGAAACATTCACGTTGTTTTGGATGTAATGTGTAAAGTCGTCCTAATGCCTTTGCTTTCAATACGCGTGCGATAGTTGGATATGGTTCGCCTTGTCTACGTGGCTTCCATTTTTTACCTGATTTTTTCCATGTATAATAGTGAGGGACGTCGGTATATAACAATGTTGTTGCGAATTGTCCGAAAATATCTGGTTTTTGACACAGTGTGAAAAATTCAGTAAGTCTAGTTTTTGGTGGCTGGAAAGCTCTTTGGAGAGCATTTTCTTCAATGAAATATACACGTTGACCGTTTTCGAGATGTACCGCAATCTGAGACATAATGCAAAAACTCGACATTTATATGTTTTCTTATTAACACTTTATTTAATCGCACCAATTAAAAGCTTTTACGCATTTTTCGGTGGAAGTATATAAAGAACAATGGATGCTGGTATTTTACAGGTTTCCCAATGTTCACAAATATTTTTATTTTGTATATAAATTATATGTTTCTTAACTGGTGTGATTTTGCGGGCTCCGGTAGTTATAGTATACAGTCCATAGTACATAGTATATAGTACACAGTACACAGTACACTGTAACTGTACTCATTGTAAATACTGTACACACTGTACACTCAGTACATTCAATACAGTAATTCATACGTTGTCACTCGTAAAAATCAGAGTGCTTTTTTAAAACTAACGGTTTTTTATATGTACATGACAATTAAAATTAAATATTTTTTCGCCCCGCCAACTTAAATATAATCAGTGAAACATCGAAATTCTCTATATTTCGACAACAGCTTCGCTTATCTGGACCAAAATTATCCTATCTTTCAATCTGGAGCCAAACCTACCAATTCCCAAATTTTCATTTAAATCTGTTGGGCGGTTTCGGAGATTAGCGTGTACAAACATTGTGACACGTAGTTTTTATATATTAAGATAATTGGAGTGTCTGTCTGTGATTTCAAAATAATTGTCATTTTCTAAGTTCATATGGTTACTTAAACGATATTAACACGAAATCAAGTATTTTTAAAATTTTTGTCTGTTTGTATGTCTGTATGTCTGTATGTCTGTATGTCTGTATGTCTGTCTGCCTGTTTGTCCGGGCTAATCTCGGAAACGGCTTATCCGATTGCGATGGGACTTTCACTGGAAGATTCAGTATTTTCTTGGGCATGTTTTAGGCTATTTTTTCGATAGGATCCGACTATCGGATACGATTATCGGGCCCGATTACCGTGTTCGACTACCGGATTAGACCGAAAACTTGAACCTTGCAACTTGATTTTTACCCACTTATATATAACCGATCAACTTCAAATTTTGCACATATGTATAGTTCGCGTGACAATGCAATTTAACCATTTTGGGGGAAAAAATCAAGATGGTGGTTTCAAGATGGCGGCCGAATTTTGCAATTGTGTTCCCGGACCCCCCGACATGGATATCAAATGAAAGGGTAAGAGAAGTAGAATACAATAAGCTATGTGGGGTCATTTAAAATTCAAAATGGTGGCCAGCACAAAATGGCGGATTATTCTGCGGTATGGGCATCAAATGAAAGCGAGTATAGTGCAGTAAGCGGTGTGGCGTCATTTTAAATCTAATATGACGGTCACTACAAAATGGTGGAAGACATATAATAGACTAAAAAGTAGAAAATAAAAAATATAGTTTAAAAAAACTAAAAAATAAGCTTTTATCTTAAAATAAACTAAAAAGTAAAAAATAAAAAATTTTGAATGTAAAGTTGTTATTGCTCCAACCAGTATATAATAACAACCTACCTACCTACGTACCAACAACGGCTAATCTGATTGCGATGGGATTTTAACGGGAAGATTCAGTATTTTCTTGGGCATGTTCTAGGCTTCACTAGGTTCCGACTATTGATTCAGACGGAAAACTTGAACCAACAGTCGCAGAAAAGTGAGTGGAAACTTTTTTTATCATTCCAATTGTAAACCTCAAAGCTCGGAACGGTTAACCCGATTTTAGGACTTTCACGGGATGATTAAGAATCTTCTTAGGCGTTTAGCATACTTTTCACTATTATCCGACTGTCGGGTTAGACCGAAAACATAACTCGATTATCGAAGGAACGCGAATGAAATGCTGTTACGGCGAGATATTGCTCTTTCAATTTGCGGAAATACTATGAAGATAGCAAATGATCGATGGGTCTGAAGAAAATTTAAACAGAGAGTATATCGAACTCAATGAACAAGGGGAACAAAATGTTGAGGACGTTATTGGGCAAATTCCGCACAGGGTGAGACACGTATTCTGAATATGATTGTTGTGCATGTAGCACAAAATTTTTCCGATAGGTTGCGCTCAACACCGCATTTTAAAAAAGTTGTAACACATTTTTTATAAGTAACTCAATTTTTTTTTATTTTTTTTATGTGGCAGTGCCAAGCTCAGGAATCACCCTTTGTACTACCAGTCCGTTATGTCGTTGGCACGTCATGGTGCAATGTCTAGCAAGGAGCTTAGTAAGGGGGAAATAGGTTAAGCGTTATTGGGGTTCGGGAGGGGTGTTGAAGAAGGTGGGGATTAACCCTGCGTTTGAACTCTTGGATGTTGTAGGAGGTCGGAAATACTGACTATGAGAGATTATTCTATAGTCGAGTTGTGTGCCCTAAATTATGTTTTGAAGATTTGTTATTTTTTTCATTATATCTTTTTCCTATCCCGGACTGTGCACACATAAGTTTTTTTATTAAAAGGCGTTGCAACGCACGCGGGTTTTTGCTAGTTTAAAATAAAACATCTTAATAAGGATGAAACGTACTTTTGTTTTTTCTTTTAATATTTTGTTTTTGTAATCAGCAGCGAAATGAAATATTTTTTAAAATTATGCAATTTATTTATAACTATATTGATTGAACAATGAATTTTATTTTTTAACTATAAATAAATAATTGCCTTTGCCAAAATGTATAATTCCTATTATTTTATTCCATTTCTCCCACTGAAATTCGAATTTTCTAATTGGAAAACATATATTACCACATTTCTACTGTAAAGTGATGAAGGAATCGTTTCGTTTTATGCAAAATGTAAAGACTTACTTTTCACAGCATACACAACTAGTTCAAAGAGCATTATTTCTGGTACTAATTCAAAGTTAAGCCATTACCCCCCAGGCCACTCCATGTAAAATGTAATGCAGAAATTACATTGGCTGGTAATGAGTTGGAAGTAGTTATGAATCCAGAGAAGTAGTTCCAGCATCGTTTCTGGAAGTTCTTACGGGTTCTACTGGGTACCTCTCTAGTCTGATGTATCATATCATTGTTGCGTAGCCACCAGGAGAGCGTAAAATTCCCGTAGTATTCTCTAAAACAGCCAATAAAGTAGCAGAGATAGAGCTTTGCCAGTGCGACTACGTTTTAACGGGTAGTTTCTTAATGTGTCGATGGTAAAGCAAATGACGCTATCCCCAAGTTTGTGGTTTAGTACAGCTCTTTGGTAAAACGAGGTTTGCCAATGATGTTCACCGCTGACTTCGATATCGAGCAACAGAACGATTCCCTCGCTAAGCTTACAGACGATGCTAGAAGAGAAAAGGTGTAGATTTCCGAAATAAAACTATTATTCCTTTTGGGTTGACTGTCAATCTGTCAGTTCATTTTCATTTAACTGGTAGTCAATTTAACCGAAATAATTTCTTCTCGTTAATTAATTTAACTGAAAGTTTGACATTGGGATTGACATTTTTGCACTTTGGTTTTAATATGGAAAACATGAATTTAATTTTTAGTCATGCTGTAAAGATCAATAGAAATTATGTGCAAATTCGACGATTCAAATGACGAGGATCAAGAATATATAAGTGTTCGAAGTGTTCTTTTAATAAAAATTGACACATCTGACATTTGATGTACTGAAACTATCAAAAACTAGTACATTTTAACTTTAACTTCAAGTTTGTTTACTCATAGTTGGCGAAAACGAAATTTTCTTACTGGCACTTTACGGTCACAGTTAAATTAACTACAAGTTTAGAAACTGGAAGTTTACTGCCAGTTTAACCGGTGATAGTGAAAACGGCCCTAAGTAACATTTTATATATGTATTAATTAAATTAGATTTTGCGTAGATGAACCCAATTAAACCTTGGTATTACTTTTTTATTAGAACTCGTTACTTTCACGTTATTTTCTGGCAAGTCAAAATGTCAACTCATAACAATTCAATTTTTTCCTACTTAGCCTCAGTCGACTTTGTTTTAGTAACAAGTCTCCTTAGCTAAGGAAGACCGGAACTAGTAGGAAGATGTCTATACAAAGGCGAGGCCGAATGTTAAGATTTGCAAAGTGTAGCCTGGACCGATGGCTGGGGGCTCTCTACAATATTCCTGGTATGGGAATGCTTCTGCAGTGATATGGAATATTTGTTCGTTCCATCGTAGATCCTTAGGATGTTCAGAGAAATATACTGAAAAGAAGTACCTGGTATTGATTGAGCTGAACAAAAGTTGACGATAGTAAAATCAAAGTCTGGCAGGCCGGTCTTGGTAGGCAAGAGATCATCAAGCTGGTGACATATCCAAGCGTACATGCGTTGCATTCGTTGACAGATAATATAGAAGTGTGTATATTCAAATGCGACCTGACGAAATATTCCATGAATGTTCCGCATGCCACGCAAATGTCGGGCTACTTTCAACTTTTCCTGCATTGCCGCATTCGACATAGGACACACAAGCATACATAACAAACACATGCGACTCGTTACTCAGATTTTTGGGCTATCTGTGAGAGCCGGGACGGAACGCAAGCATGCAATTATGTGTCAGTGGAAAATCTCCGCATATCAGGGAGCCGCTTAATGCAATGCATGTACGCTTGTATATGTCACCAGCTTCAGAAACGATCCAACCAAGTAGTGAGGTGGGTGGACAACAGCTGAAAAAACAGGAAAATAAGTGTTCAGATTTGTAGCAAGTAGAATCGAACATCAGACGAAAGCCCGGTCTGGTAACACGTCGTTTAACTAAGCCAAGGTCTTCCGTGGCTGCGAGCGCTTAAAGTGTATAGTAAATGACGCAGTTGTAGGAATCAGATAAATAGCTTTAGATAATGCGTAGATAGTGGGTTTTATGACCCAAGGGTAGTATTGGTAGAAAGTAAATAGTAGTTGACCCTTTTAGATGTCATAAATAATTTGAAATAATGCGTAGGTAGATTTTACGTTCAAAAGTATGAAAATGAGTGGCTCAGGGTTTACAGGGAGGTAGCTTAGAAATATAACGCGTAATTAATGTAATGCGCAATTGGTCGCTAGACAATAAAGGGCTAGCCTTATGTATGGTATCTAGGGCAATTGCAAGCCAGGAAAAAAAGATAAAGCGGGTGCAGGTCTTCTAAACAGTAGGAACACTCATTCGCAAGTCGGGCGCAGCCACGGGTTGACTGATTTTCGTCCGAGTTAAATCAAAAGCTAAGAATGCGATAATAGATTCAAACTTATGGACACAAGGCGGGTATCACCTGTGCTGGGGAACATCACTGTGTATTTTTGCTTAGGCGTCTAAAGGTACTTGGTGTGCAAACTGTTGAGTGTATGGATGATTGTGGCACGTGGGTAATTTACGAGTACTACCGCAAGTACCGTGAGGAATGGCATCAGATCTAGAACAACGATTCACAGAATCAGGCCTTTCTATAGCCGACAGTCACTATTGGGATCACTAGTGATGAGCAAAACTAGTCTTGCAGTTTTGCCTGGTCTTGCACATTTAGCAAGAACCAAGCAAACCAAGAAAATACAGGAAAAGAAAAGTCTGCAAGATCAAGATAACAAGACTTTTTGGTCATCATTAAGTGCCAAAAGTCTGGCAGTGATGAGCAAAAAGTCTTGTCTTGGCTTGGTTTTGCTAAATGTGCTAAGCTTGCAAGAAATTGTGCAAGAACAAGACTGCAAGGCTTCTTGCAGACTTATTTCTCATAGCTGTAAGACTTTTGGCACTTAGTGATGACACCAAAAAGTCTTGCTATCTTGATCTTGCTGCCTTGTCTTGTCCTGTCTTGTCTTGGGTTTCTTTGGTCTTGCTAAATGTGCAAAAACAGGGTAGACTGCAAGACCACTGCAAGACGAGTCTTGCTCATCACTAGTGATCACTAAGTAGATCCGCCCCTGGAACTCAAATATCTGGATGTATACTTGGATTGGTGGTTGACCTGCAAACGTCATATTGAAGAAAAATTGGGAATAGGAAAATGGTGCTTCACTAATGTAAGAGAGTATGTGAACTAAGGTGAGGTATCTCACTGAGGTTAGCGTACTGGATATATTCCATGAGGGTGAGGTAATGGCCCCGACAATCTCCCTCCTATTTTCCTGCAGTGCTGCTCAAAACATATCGTATTTCCTCTTCATGTTATCTTCATTAAATCTTTATCGTTGGGAAAGTTTCCTACGCTATGGAAGAAATTCTACCTTACGCCAATCTATAAATCCAACTATAGAGGCATTGCCATTTTATCTTCAATTCCTAAGCTTTTTGAAAAATTTGTTTATGACAGGATTGCCCCTCTTATCGACCCATACCTAAACGAGCAACAACACGGTTTCCGGAAAGGACGTTCAACAACTTTTAACCTTATGGTCCTTATCTCCGAATTGCTATGCGGTATGGAGAGCGATCATCAACTGGATGCTGTGTACACTGATTTCAGCAAGGCCTTTGATCGAGTAGACCATGACATTTTAATTGCAAAATTATTAAAATTTGGAATATCAAGGTCTGCCCTGGAATGGTTAAAATCATATCGGAACGGAAGAACACAGGTTATCAGATTCCAAGGATTTCTATCTAATGAAATCGAAGTAACCTCTGGCGTTCCTCAGGGTAGTCATCTTGGTTCGCTTCTTTTCAATATTTTCATCTCCGATCTATCGGAAAATTTAGTAAATATTCCACATCTTTTCTACGTGGATGATCTCAAAATGTATAGTGTCATTAATACCCAAACAGATGTGTTCTTCATGCAGACGAAACTAAATGCCTTACAAAACTGATGCACCACGAACAAACTGCAACTTAACACCAGCAAATGTCATGCAATTACCTTCTCCCGTAGTAGAAACCCACAGAAGCAGAAGAAGAATTCGGTGATATATGGGTCACAAAAAAACTCTTCTGTTCTCTAGTCCGCCCTGGAATATGCGTGTCCTATCTGGGATCCCATATTCCAAGTAAGCAGCAGCAGGATTGAATCAGTTCAGAAGGGATTTCTCCTTTTTGCCCTGAGAAATCTACCCCAGTACTCGGACAGGCTCAAAATGCTTGATATCATGCCGTTATCTAGCAGGAGAAAACTGCTCATATCTTGTGTTGCGTTTGACTTCCTAAGTGAAAAACTTAAAGTGCAGTTTCTTTCGGGCAAGATCAAATTCAATGATAAAGTCCGACCCACACGACACACTAAATTACTTAGGGCATACTTGCATCGCACCGATTACGCTAGGAGCGAGCCCGTCAACAGATGTATGGTCTTTAACAGTCACAGCTCCTGTTTCTCCCCTTTACTCATCGAGGCTTCCTATAAAAAGTTACTCAGATCCCTACTAAATAATCCCACCTCTCTTAAGGCTGGTACAGACTATGCCAGTATTTTAGTCGAGTGAGTAAGTAAACCAGTATGGACAAATAAATTCAGTCGAGTAATTTACTAAAATCATTTAGTCAAGTCAATCCATTCCTGTTCTATTTTTTCGGTCGAGTAGCGGCAGGATGCCATGACTTTGTCATGCAAATTGATTAATTAAGGGCCTGTGCGAATAGTGGCTAAATGGCTAAATCTTTCCAGGAAATACTAAATCGTTCCACAAAATTTCCAATGTTCAATTTAGTAAGCTAGTGGTGTGCGAATTTTTAGTCGGCTAAATTTGATTTTGACAGGAATTAGATTTGACTTTCTTTTCTCAATTTCAATTAATTTAAATATATATCGACCAGATCCGATAAATATTAGATGCTCCCGACATCATAAAAGATTATTATAAGAAAATAATCTTAAATCCATCGCAATTACGAATATATCTACCATCACAAACTTGAATTTAAAAATTCAAAAGGCAGTCTTACTCAGAGTTACCTAAATTTGATATTTATGTTATCTCCCCGTCGAACACTCAAAATCTAAATCTCAAAATAAAAAAAGTATAAACATTTTCGAAGCTTATATTTTTTATTTAAATATAAATTAAGGCCATAAATTTAAAAAAAAACATAAAATAACAACAAAACAACATTTAGTAAATAGCTGTCAAACTTTAGCCACCTCGTAAAAAGACTAAATCGCACTGCAGTACCGACCTTTCCAATAATTTAGTTTAGCCGCAATTTAGCCACTATTCGCACAGGCCCTAAATAATTTTTACTTTGCTATCTTGTCGTCTGCTCATTTTGACACTTTACTTACTAATGCACTGTGTTCGGACACTTTTTAGCTACTAAAACGTTTTAAGACGTTTAGTGGTAAGTAAATTACTCGCCACTCGACTAAAATACTGGCATAGTCTGTACCAGCCTTTAACAATAGTAGTTACGTTTTCAGTAATTGTCTTAATTAATAGTTAATCAATTATTATAATAAGGACTACTACTATGTTTTTTTTAATTTAAGTGTGCCTTGTTTGGCTTAATAAACAAATAAATAAATAAACCAGGCACGGTATGACTAAAAAAAATTCTACTTTCCCAAATGCAACCAGCTACATGCACGTGTTAATAAAAGACGGATGGAATAGTCCAAACGAAGCACGGTATACTCACACTTTTTCTAGACTAAAGAGAGCAAAAATTGTCTAGGACAAAGAAAACGGCCAATTATCTTGGTAACCAGAAAGGGCTCCATTAGCATACTCAACAGACCTGTTCTCGTTCGATTGCGTAGGTCAAGCAGCATTGGGCGTGGTTACTACTTAGTTGGGGACCGCTTGGTATAACGACACTAACGTTTGGAATGGTAATACATTCATATCTGTAACATACCTCTATTGCGGAAACATTTTTTTATTTTTGATTCTGTAGCGGAAGGTGCCGGCCACACGCTCGTTTTCAAGTTTTGTACCCGTAGCAGGAGCGTGTCATAATAGTACCGGTTGCGTTTGCGTGCTAGTTACGTGCGCATATATGCTTCTAAAAATATAAGTATGTAAGGAGATTCTGAAAATGCATCAGTTCAGAGGCACAGAATAGGTAAGATTCAGGAAACAGCAGGAAATGATGAGAAATCTTGAAAATGATATTTGACGATTGGATGGAATCGGAGTGTCATTATATTGTTACTATTTAGTGATGGCTAGAAGAAGGACTGCTATCATGAACCTTTCAAAAGCTACTCGTGGGCGAATCGAAGTAAATGGAACAATCCACCATACCTTCACTGAGATGACTTGATGCAAATGGACGAAAAGGGTCCGCAAAAAGTGGTCAGATTCGGCATACCTTAAATAATCTATAATTAGTGGTACACGATAGATATTTTCATAAAGCGTACTAATGTTATAAAAATTGAAATAAGAGATTTTGTAATATCCGTCATTTGAAAAAAATTTCTTGTCAAAGGTTTAGTTAGGACTGCTGGCTCAGCATCTAGCGGAGATTTTTAAAATGATATTTGGACAGACTTACGAAGTTGTGTAGGCAACATACATGGTTTTTTGACAACTTTGAGCCCACGCCTGTGCCAACGTTAGAGAAACTGGCTGACTGACGGCGGCCTATTGCTATACACCCTTAATACTACATAATATCAAAATTTCAGATTTTATAAAACAGTTGCAATCAGATTTTATAAAATAGTTGCCGCTCAGCTCTCGGACTATTAGTAAAAGATACACCTTTTAACTTCGCAGACTAAGAATAAATTTGGCGGTAACTTACATTTACATTTACATTTACATTTATTTAAAAATATTAGTGTACACAAGATCTCTTACTTACTCTGTGAAAGAAATGCAAATTCGCAGTGTAGGTACCTACTTATTGTAATATTACTATAAATTTTGTAACTTCATATGAAGAATTTGACGTTGATAAGGAATATTCCTAATAATATGATTGTACCTATGTATTGTACATTTACAAAACTGCCCTGCAAACAATTTCTCGGAGGCTCGCTTTATCCGACCATTCTCGATTCGAAAAATGCTTGCGGAGGGTACGAGAAAAAGATTCAAAACGCAAAATGAAAGCTTTCCTGGTTGATTTGTCTCTCTCAAAGCCTTCATGCTGTAGAAAAATATTGAGAGCCGAATTCCCCTGAATGGGACTTCAAATCTCCAAATTACACTAACAACATAACGTCATTTCACCGATTTGAAGTCCTATTGAGAGGAAATTTTGAGAGCCTTTGGTTTCTCTTCAATGATTTGTTTGGAAAGTTTGAGCTTTTGACTTGTTTTGCTCGGCGGGGTGATTTTCGGCGCAGAAGCGAATTGCTATCGATACGAGCATGCGATTCGTTATCAGCACGAGAAAGCGATTCGATCTCTTGCTCCGCTTTTATTGCCTTCGAATTCGTTTACGAGTCGTTAACGAGTCCGAGATCGAAGCAAGCTTTCGCTTTTGGCAAATCGTTCTGGAATCGTTTCCGAATCGAAATGTTTGCAGGGTGCTTGTGAATAAAACTTCTAATACTGTTTTGAAGGTTTTTTTTACAGAGTAGTGAGTATGACGATAATTTAACCCTTTGTTGACCAAATTAATAAAATTTTATAAAGATAATTTTAGACCGAAAAAAAAATTTTCAGGAATTTTTAGTGCTATAAAGGATACTTCCAAGATGCGGTACTTCTAAGTACCGTTGGGTTGTGGGTAGATATAGTAATGTATAAAAAAAGTTTAGGAAACAATATTTATGTATATTCAAATATTGGATTGCATAAATTTTTTAATTAATTCCATGATATTTGGCAAAACAATTTTTTTATCGTTACAGCATAAATAAATATTACAGTAGCTGCATTTTGAAAATGGTTTAGATTGCACTTTATTTATGCTGCACATTTCGCATCTTCCCCTTGTATCAGCGAATTTCGGCCAGTGAATACCAAGATTTCCAAGTCTTATGTCCTTGAAAACAGATTCTTTCTTTCCTCTTCGTTTTTTACTACACTGAGGTGAGTCGTCAACTTTTCTTTTCAATGTCCTTTTATCGACAGTCAAATTATTCTGTGCCAATAATCCATTGGTTACGCATCTTTTGTATTAAAGAAGGGATTTTCTTTCTTCCTATTGACAATATATAATGTAGGAATTGACAAATGCTTTCTCTAACATTCCCCAAAATATGCGATGCCACCATTTCTTTGATCTACGACTAAGGCCATATGATGATCGAAGCTGGTCTGCGTGATCCACCCCACCCATGAAAGAATTGTAATCCTTTACAACTGTAGGGCAGCTTATGTCATGTTTTTCTCCTTTTTCATATTTTCTAGCTACAGTTGTTAGTTCAGTGCCATGATAGTTCGAAGCCAGAAGTACTGCTTTATTGTCTTTCCATTTATAAAAACTTATCCCGTCCCTCGAGGCCCGAAAATCGAAATTTATATTTTCCCCATTCTTTTTCAGTCAACGACAAAACAACTCTGCTCATCTTTTCCCTGATAAATAGTGAATTTCTTTATAGCCATGTTGGTCAGCTAAGCAATTTGTAGCCTCTTTTGATCGGCTTCATTGGATTGTATTGCTTCATGGTACTTCTCCCCTTGATTGATTCATCAAGAGAAAGTTGTCTAGTCCCATGGTAAGCAATCATTGGTCGTAGCTTGAAAAGCCGATCTTTGTTTTCTTTGGGAATCGCGCTGTTGTCGTTAACATGCACTGTAAAAAAATATGTAAATTCACAGTGCAAATGTACAGTAAAATTATAAATCGCGATATGAAATACTAATTTACTACACAATTATTGTAATTTTACTATAAATTTTGTAACTTCACATAATGAAATTGGAAATCTCCAATACTGCATAACGTAAATGTTGATTACATGGATGTGACGTATATTTTACATAATGTTGTGTATTTTTCTAAATCGTTTATGTAGGAAAATTACAATATGTATTTCTTATATATTTATCAAAGTTATGTACTGAAAAAATTCTAACACTTTGTACTGTAATTTTACTAAAGAGGCGTAATTTTAGAACATACATTTTCAGTAAAATTACAAATCGGTTATTGGAATGTAAGGTTTAAATTTTTCCTCTCGTGGATATAATTCACATGTAACAACGGAATACTAAGCATATAAACCAAATTGCTTTTAAGTTAAGGCCAGACCTTTGACTTTGTCAGGGTCTGGGCAGTTCTTGTAACAGCCAAGAAATTTTGATAGGCATTGCCTCACGTACATGCTTAACAAGGCATTGTGAGCAAAATGCTAATTTTTTATGTATAGGGAGTGGGAATTAACTAAGAATAAAATTTGGAGCTTGGAAATATTTCAGGCAGGGCCAAGCACATTGGCACAGGGCGGTAATCTTTGGCTTTGGGATTTTCCCTTTTCGTCTGGCTCTGGTAAAAAGTTGCAACAAGAGTTTTGGAAATTTACAAAACTATGAAGAGAAAGCTCCAATACTGATTGTATTTTTACATCCCACAAATAATTTATATTTACTACACAGTTGGTAAAAATACGTAAAGTAGATTAGGAATATTCCTAATAATATATATTGGAAATTTACAAAACTGCTTGTGAATAAAACTTCCAGTATTTTTTTTGTAAAATTACCACAGAAATTTTTTACAGTGTGGAGAAAACTCAAAATTGAATCGAATCTGTTACGACTCATAGTATCTCTCACAATAGTTACTTTCAGATCTCTACTTTCACTCCAGTAGTGCCTCCAGCTAGGAAGTTTGTGATACCCCATTAAAAAAATTATTCCTATGAATGCCATCAATTAATTTTTTGTCAAGTCCAGTTTTTTTGTGTTTTTGGACAGCATATAAATTGGACTGATATACAATGTTTTCAGCTACATTCTCAAGAAAGATGCGAGAAAAAAATCTGTAGCTTTCGTACAGTTTTCAAATATTCCTTCCACAGGTCCTTCGGATAGAGAATATTCCAGTATTTCGGTTGCACATTCCTTCAATTTCCATAGACGATTAGGTTCACCATCGTTTCTACCTTTTTCAATAGATTTTGTGCTCTGATAACTACATCCCTGGGCCAAAGCTTCTGAAGATTCTCCAAAATCGAGTAAATCGTCAAGTTCTTCCTGAATCCCCTCCTCTGTAATTTCTTTACACAACTGCTCTTGCTGATTATCCCACACTTCATCTAAATTATCCCTACGAGAAGAAGTGGGAAGGAAATCAAGTTCATCGTCTGACTCGATATCTGTATCTTCTTTGTTGTCTATGGGGATTTCCTCCAGCAGAGCCAAAGTATCACCGTCCAAAATTGCAGCACTTCAAATACATGACATATTTCACTAAATCAGAGAAAATGAAAATTAAACATAAAAAGAAAAGAATAGAATTTAGAATTCTTATAATAACGCAAATGTATATGAATACATGTATGTGGCATATGCGCTATACAACCCAACGGTACTCACCGGTCCAGTTTAGTTTTCTTCGAAAATAATAATACACGAATACGAAAATTACACTTTGTAAGTAATTATTTCAATCTTTCAATATGTGGACAGTGCCGCGGCACCCATATGTGCAGACTGTGCATTTGCACTGGACCGCACTTAGGAAGGCGGCATTTTGGCGATCGAAAAATGTTTACAATATATTTTATAAACGGCGACAGCCGCCTAAAGACAAGGCATTCTTGGCGATGAGCGCAAAAATTTAAATGAGCGGCGACGATAAACAAACATCAAGCACAACACTCAATAGATTACCAATAATTAATTAGCACACGCAGCATGTACACAATAAACAAACGATGAGCGAAAGGCGACACAAAAACCACCCAGTAGGGATTAGAAACCTTCTAGAGTCGATTATTCTTCGAATGCGTAATGTATACTTTCGAAGCATCTCTTCGATTAATTGCGAGGTCCTAGGGTCAAAGGCATAACGACAACCTTTTGCATTACAATTCATTCCAATAATAAAATATAAGCACAGATAAGTAAAATGCAGATGCCTAGTCGAATAGGCGAAACGTGTTCCATGTTGCTGAAAGCGATCCAAGCAAAATATTTAAAAGTTGCAGCCATGTAGCTAGCTTGAGCATGGCAACTTTTGGTCTAGCTCTAGCAACAGACAGCAGCGTAAAATTCTACGGTGTGCGAAGCAAAATGAAATGAACTGTGTTGCCAGACCCACTGAAAGTGATTTCCCTAAACTTTGTGTAAAAAATCCCCAAAATTATACCTTTCCAACAAATTTTCCCCATTTTTTAAATACGACTGCAATTATAAATTACAATGAATATTTTTAGAAACGAGCTGGGACCCGGTGCCCCTCGCTTCAATTTTGGATGATTTGAATACAAAATTTCACCTGAAAATTCTGTTTCGGACTCCCAAGCTTTTCTATATTTCCTAGTTGAAATTTTTTCAATTCGTCGAAGTATTTTTTTATTAGTTAAAAATCCTTTCTGGCTCACACCACTCTGAATTACTGGCTGGACTGGCTCACACTCAAATTTGGTTGACTTTGCCAAATAGAAAGAAAATTTATTTAATTAACAATTTCTAATATACTAATTGCTATAAAGAACAAAAAAAAACTCGCGAGTGAAGCGAACGAAAAAAATTTAAAGTTAAAGGGGGCGTCATCCGCAGATGTGCACTGGGCGGCAAAGTGCCTAGCCGCAGCCCTGTATGTGGAATCCCGATAAAACTCAGAAGCTAAAGAAAAACGCTAAATAAACAATACTTTTTGAATTTATTAAACTTACATTAACTTACTGCTACGATATGGCAAACCTCTGTCAGAAGAAAAATCGTTTTTACCGTTAAGCCTACATATACACATGAATCAAAATAAATTCAGCCTCTATGGATGGTACTTAAGAGTCTCGAGTTTTTAAGTGTAACTGGACTTTGATGAAGGAAAATATTGAAGAATAAAATGGTGGTACCGGAAAGTACCGTCGGTCGTCAAAGGGCGGACGGGTTTAAGATTAAAAATCATAAACTTTGGCTTAAAATGTTATATGATTATAAAATTCTTGTTTGGTTCTATGGTTGTGGTTATTAGTAAATTTATATCGTTTCCGACGTAAATCAACTATAATATCTGGCAATAAAATAGAGAAACTCAAGTGAGAAAGATTTATACTTATTATAATGAAATTGGTGAACATCGAAAAGCCCAAACATCTAAAGCCCACACATAAACAGCAACAGCAAAATTTTGTTTAACGTTATACCATGTTCATCTTTGCCTGAAACCATAAGCGTAACCTCTAACCAATAATCCCATATCAACCTACGAACCTTCGCCCCCCCCCGCACCAAGAGAAAAACAATATCTAAATCAAAATGTATCCACCAATTCACTCCCACCATCTCAATATATTTTTAACTGCCTGAAGCACGTACTTCATATTTCCTTCATGTGCCTTAATAAAAAGCACACACAGATTTTGGCGCAATTTAAAAATATTTGACTGCTGAAAAATAGCATAATGAGAGGCCTTTTGTGTACACATTCAGAATGATAAACCTTAAACAATGCCATAAAAATGGTATAAAGTACTAACCCAAAGGTTAAATAGTAATAAAAGTAAAGAAAGAGCTCCAGTTTTTATTACCAAATAACTTGGATGCCAATAAAAAAGTCACACGCACATATTTTAATATCTTATCGTCATACCGTAAATGGATAAAAAGGGATGTTGGAATCGCACAAGAATTTCGGCTGCCATCCAAAACAAAAAAAAGGGAAAAATGAAGGAATATGTAAACTCGGTCAAAAATGTCTTGACTACTTTATTGGCTATTTCCTTATCCACAAGTCCTGAATTAACTAGAAGAGACCAATGGCATCAGAAAGGGCCAACAATGACCGCTTTTTCTGCCCCCCATAACGTTATCGATTAATTATGGGTAACCAGGGCACATACAGCAGAGCACCGGGATTCTACGTGAATGCCAACTAAGTTCTGAAAGCAATAATCCTTGGCCAAGTGTTTGGAAATACGGATAGCATTCATATTACCACCTCTCACGCAACATCGTACCAACGTAATATCATCATCGTCCTAACGCTCTTCTCCAGCTTGATTCCCGCTCCAGCTCCACTTACCCGAACGCCATATCATGTTACCTTAATCCTTAGGGGGTGCGCCTTCACCTTGGCAGGTATCAAATTCCTTCTAAGTATTGTAATACCTAGATGATGGCATGAATTAAAATTTTACGAGCAATTGCGACAATTACATATGTCGTCGTAGATGTGTTTAATGGCTTCTATAGTTGGCAATAAAAGCCGCTTTTTGCGTGCTTTTAAAACTGACTGAAAAGTAATCAGAACGTGACATTTTTGTTAACAGCCAAAAACCGAAAATGTTGCTGTTACAGTAGTACAGGTATACGCGACTGCTTCGAGGATTCCATCATAAATGCGGGCCTTTCAGTGTACAACATAAGCCAACAATGCGCATAGATTCGGCAATTAGAAGGTGGCAAAATGAAAGATATATGAAAAAAAACCGAAATGGATGTTTATAAAATTAATCTGACGACAAAGTATAACTAGAAGCCAACTGCTTGCGGGAACTTTGCTGGAATTTTGGAATACAGCTAGAATTAGGCCCATTTTGTAGGTAAATGTGTGTTCTTTTATTTGATAGAACAGAAATCACTTAAGTTTTCATTTGAAAGATATGTAGGCTCGATATTTCGGATCTCTGAACCTTTCAAAATTCTTCGTTTTTTATCATCTTAGAAAAGTATGTATAACAGTAGAGTTGTACTAACGTTTCTGATGCACCAAACGATTACCTAATGTAGTTCCATACTCAAAAAAGGTCTAGGCCGTACGCTTTTCCAGGTAGTGAATTTTAACGGGAACATGGAAAAAATGGAAATATCTAAAAAAAGCTCATTATGTAACCAATCCCTCTAATTATTAATTCCAGGTGAATTTTGGTAGTATTCTCTGATATTTAATTTATACCTGGCGCCAGAGTATGCACAAGAATATTTTGAAAACTTCGGGAAGCAGCATCAGTTACAAATCACCTAGTGGTCGCCCGGCTAGCACAGATTTCAATTTGTAACAAAAATATGTTACACTTGGGTTGCAATGCAGTTTTTTGAAGTGAAACTTCTTTGCTCTCGTTCCGGGGATTTTGAAGTGATTCGAGCAAGTACGAGTGAATTCAGAAAACAGAAACGAAAACAAGGACAGTTGTACGAAACGGAAGTTGCCTTCTCACTCATTTACAACTGTCACAATTCAGAATCGGCAACAAAAACAAGGACTGCCGTATGAAACGGAAGTTGCCTTCTCACTCGTTTACAAAATAACGAGAAAAAACAAAAATCTTGAAACAAATTAAATATGTACAACAAAACACAAACACAATGAATGCACAAGTATGCATACTAAATATTTAGTTTCCACTGTATTTCGTTAAACATTTTGGATTTAAACAACCAAGCTGATGAATCTCGCGAATATCACCGCCAAAAGAGCAGCAAACAACAAAGCACAAACAAATTTCACAATTCAATGAATGCACAACTAAACTAACAATTTAGTTTTCACTCTATCTCTTTTAACATTTTGGTTTTCAATAACTTAAACTGATGAATTTCGCGAAGATCACCAAGTAGGTGACAGCGACAGCCATGATAGCAATTAAGTGATGCCATATAAACAAATTCTACCAAACCAGCAGGAAAATATTTACAATTTATTTAAATTCGTACATAGATGGCGCAGGCATCGGTAAAGTAAAAATGAGGAGTCGGTTATTTTAAAAATTAAGATTGTTTATTAAAGATAAAGTTTTTGTAAAAGCAGCGAAATGTTTTTGATTTTATACACTGTACTGCATTACTTTCAAAATATTCATTATATAGTCCAGTCATTTTAGGTTTTATCTGCGGAAAAATTCCTAGTGAGCTGAATTTTTGTATACACTTTTATTACGACATTTTGATCAATATGTGAAAAATCGACATTGATATCGTGCCGGCTAAAAAAGTTATAAAGGTCAAAAGGTCACGAAAATGAGTTTTTTGCGAATATCTCGCGACCTATTGCTCGGAGGTCAATAGAGGTCATTACAAAAATTGTTCATCGTACAATTACCTACAAAAAATGCCCTTTGCATTTTTTTGTAAGATCAACCGTTTTTGGAGTAGAGTGCTGAGAAAGCGACTAGAATCACATACGGTATAGTATACCGTACCCCAATGCGTTGTTTGGAAATACTTTTCTGGTACTATTTTTTGGCTTGTTTGCTATTCTACCACTTTCTTCAAACTTCTTAATAATATACTGTACAGTTGTTCGACTTTTGCAACAATCTCTCTATTTCTCTCTGATTTTTTCCCGCCTTATAATGAGAGACTGCTGAAGAACGAATTGCAATACTCGGTTGTTTGGTATGGAATGGAGATGTATGGCGGTAAATGGCACTGGCAACCTTGAGTTCATCCGAGGAACAATGGATGCAATGGTTTAGCTTGATATTCTAAAAAGAAATGTGCAGCAGAGTGCGCAAAGTCTAAGTATTGCTGCTGGGTTAGCATTCTATCAGTACAATGACCCTAAGCATACCTCAGACGTCGAACGCAATTGGCTGATATACAATTGTAAAACAGTTTTGCCCGTTCCTCCTCAATCCCCTGACTGTAAGGTTATAAATAATTTGTGAGATACACCTAGAGTTTGTGTGTTTGTGTGGGGACTTGTCTCGATTTCGGGAAATATAGCTCGAGACATTCGAGACATCGAGACGGGTAGTCACATTTCTCTATGATGTATGTCGCGCGCGCGATTCGTACGTAGAGGTCCTTCGATACAGTAGAACTCGATGTAGTCAACCCCGCTCAACATTTCATTGTAGTTAACTAAACGATTTCACAGTAGTCAATTTGCCTGTCCCCATCAAACAAAATATATCACGCGTGTAGTAGCCCTATTTCTGGCTCTGCATATGACGTTTGTTTGTTTCGATACCTGTATGTATTTTAAAAGAAAAGTATCGAGGCTTGAGGCTTGATTCGAAATGGATGGACCAAGTTCAAAGCTCTGGAAATATTACAAAAAAATAAAGATTCCTCTGATGCGCAATGCGCAATGCAACGGATCAAATACATATAAAACTGCGATTTTGAGACATTTACAGCGCATTCATAAGATACATTTTGATGAACCAGTGGCAGTACTATCACCAACGGAAACGGAAACATCTGAGGCGCCAAAGAAAATCAAAGTTGACACTCAACAAAAATTAAATTTTGAAATCCAGCCGTGAAAATGTTTGGGTAAAATTGTTGCCACGCTTGCAGCCAAGGATGGGACTAACTATAAGAGCCGTTACCAACAGTGATTTCATACGGGAATCTTTAGCCGCAAAACGGCACAAGAAATCTAAAGACCAAAATACAGTCATAAATTTAATTTTGGAATTTTTCAACCAAAAAAAAGGAAATGATACGAGTGCTGAAACCCTACTTGATGATGTTAAAACCAGAGGGAACTCTATGTAGACCTGATCGAGCGTTGTTTTAAACTAAAAAATTCTATCAAAATAGCGCTCACTGATTTGGAATTATGCAGCAAGTGGAAAAAAGTGGAAACCCACAAAACTCGCGGTGGAATCATTTAGTAGACAGGATGCCAATTTTTTAACAGGAGAGACAATAGTCAACATACTGCTAAAAAATTTGCCGAGTATGAACGACACTTTGAGTCAGACACTATTTAACACTCTTGAACTCAAGACCTCGAGACTTCATAAACTCTAGATACACCTGACAGGAGCATTTGTAGGACAGTATTACCTCGCAGAGAGACATTGAAAGTGTACTCAAGCAGGAATGGGCTAGAATTAATCTTAAGTATACTAAAAATTAGTAAATTCAATGCCGAACAGGCTTCTAACAGCGATTACAGCATAAGGAGGACCTTTTGACCTTTATAACTTTTTTAGCCGGCACGATATCAATGTCGATTTTTCACATATTCATTAAAATGTCGTAATAAAGGTGTATACAAAAATTCAGCTCACTAGGAATTTTTCCGCAGATTGGGGTTTAAAACACCTAAAATGACTGGATTAATACTATGATTTATCAATTGAGTTAAAATATTATGGTTCTTACTTCCTATTCTATGCTTCATTCATATTTTAGATTATAACACAAGACACAAGCAAATGAAGAAAAAAATACAATAACAAAGGTCATATAGACATAAATATGTACGTGAAGTTTCACTTCTGCTTTGTGTTCTTTAATGCACAATTTTTTTTTTAAACAAATTTGGTCACCTATAAGTTAAATTGTTTCGAATTAGCATTTTGCAACAAATCATTCGGTTCAGTTACACTACAGTTGCAGTTGTTGTAAGAATGTTCTATAAAACTTGCAAAAAAAGATAACATATTTAAGTTAAATTAACATTATTAAAAACATTATTGTATTGTAACTGTCATAAATAGAGATAGAGTAACAAGTTAGCAACCTTAATGTGACTAAGTTGCTATATGTTTTTATCAAGTTACTATAAAGTCACAACAATTAAATGTCCAAAACGATGCAGTGAGGTTATTAAAGTGTTGCAATGTCGAAAGAAAAAAGCGGATCGAACTTATAAAAGTTACAAGAACGCTGCAGGGAAGTTTTTACTCATTTACAAGAACTTTGGATAAAATCTGTCAAAAAGCTTTATAGACCAGTGCCAAAACGCTTTTGAGATGCCAAAAAACTAAAAAATTCTTAGCAGTATGTGGATGGCGGCAAAATTTAGGATTAAATTGTACATAAACGGGGAAAAATCGAGAGCCCTGCTACAGATAACCGGAAGGGGGTGGGCGTGCCAAAATGTGTGGTTTTAGGGGTGAAACGCGGTTTTTTACGATTTCTGGCAAGAGTAGACCTCCTATCGAGGAAGTTGAATGTAAAAGTTGTAGATAATTAAAAAATCTATAGCCTTCATTCAAACCATTTTTCGCCATAACATCAAAAAAATGGAGAAAAACGATAAAAAACATTAAAAAGCAATTTTTTCATTTATCATTTTTCTCTTTCACAAAAATGATTCTATTTTAATGAAATTTGGTGAAAATGCTCATTTTTATATTTTGTAAAAGCTTCAATTTTTTTAAAGCGATGGATAATTTTCTTTCTTTTTTAACGAATTTAATTTAAAAAAAAGATCCAATTTTCAATCTAAAAAGTTGACGGACAAAATTTTGATTTTTCAACTTTTCAGGAGGGCTTTTTTTTGTTGAAACCTCTATTTTCAGATGCTGTAAAAAATTATAGTGTCACAATAGAAAAACATCGATAAAAATTCGAAAAACCAAAATCTTCCTTTTTCAAATATCGATTTTTCCGTAAACTTCACTGATTATTTATCTCTCTTTGAAATAAAGTTCTGTAAACTGTAAATTTAATGTAACATATTATAACGGAACTTCATGTAACACTTTCAGGTTCGGATTGCTGAAAAAATATTGTTTAAACAACTATTTCACAAACCAAAATCGAGAAAAAAATAATATTTTTAGGCAAAAAAAAATTTAGCTATTATGGTGACTAATACATTAAAACTTACTAGTAGGACACAGCATTTGAAATTCGGGGGCCATTTTCCTATACCTTTTTGGAATTTAAATCTAGAAGTCTTCAATAACAAAATTCTTCGAGAACAATAAAACAAAATTGAAAAATGAAACAAACCTTTTATAGTTGGAAAAATCAATGCCAAAAAACCAATTTTTATTATCTCTTAATGCCACATATTACATTTAAAAGATCTTATTTAAGAATCAAATACTTCTCTGTACACAATATGTTTGGTGGAATATCATCATATAATAGAAGTCCCTGTTCTGCTGTTTGAGTGATAAAAAATCGAAAACCATCAAATGAACGAACTCTACTGGCAGCAACATACAATTGCCCATGAGAAAAGACTGTGCCATGTATAAATAAAATTGTGATTCTGCACTTCGCGCTGAACTCAAAGCTACATGGTGAAAAAGTGTTCAATACAGTTGGAGTGTTTCAACTCTGTATAATGGTGCCACAAAATAAGTGCTTGCCGTTTAATTATACGATAAAAACAAATTATTCATATCTCATTTTTTTGAAGAGATGCTGTTCATCATGAACTCAACATATTTTTCGATCTCTTGAGAATGTTCGATAAAGTCTTCGACCTGGTGAAGGTCCTCAAGCTCATCGCAATCTTCATTGTGAATAATCTCCTCCAAATCGCTGAGTTCTTCCAATGGTTGAATTTCACTTGTAAAAACGGTTCTGCTGCTGCTGAAGGAATACTAGTGTAGACACCCATAATGGTATTCAGCACCTCATTTTTTCATTATCGAATACGTATTACCAGATCAAAAGGAAGTTTTTGGTTTTTCGAATTTTTATCAATGTTTTTCTATAGTGACACAATAATTTTTTTACACCGTCTGAAAGTAGAGGTTTCAACGAAAAAAAAGCCGCCCTGAAAAGTTGAAAAATCAAAATTTTGTCCCTCAACTTTTTTGATTGAAAATTGGACCCTTTTTTTAAATTAAATTCGTTAAAAAAGAAACAAAATTATCCATCGCTTTAAAAAAATTGCAGCTTTTACAAAACATAAAAATGAACATTTTCACCAAATTTCATTAAAATCGAACCATTTTTGTGAAAGAGAAAAATGATTAATGAAAAAATTAGTTTTTAATGTTTTTATCGTTTTTCTCCATTTTTTTGAGGTTATGGCGAAAATTGGTTTGAATGAAAGTTATACATTTTTTATTATCTACAACTTTTACATTCAACTTTTTTCGATAGGAGGTCTACTTTTGCCAGAAATAGTAAAAAACCGCGTTTCACCCCTAAAACCACACATTTTGGCACCACCACCCCCTTCCGGTCATCTGTAGCGGGGCTCTCAATTTTTCCCCGTTTATGTACAATTTATCCTAAATTTTGCCGCCATCCCTATACTGCTAAGAATTTTTTTTCTCAAAAATTATCGGGACTGGTCTATTATGCTCGCCATATTTTTCGTCGTTCTATGTTTTTCCTACACCATTCAGTTTTATTTGAAAAAAAAACAAATGCGATTTTCCATTTCCATATTATTTTATATTTTCTATAATAATTTCCGTGTAATATGACATTAGGAACTTTAAAAAATGTATTTAGATACAGTTTTCATATTTCCATTCTGGTATTAAGAATTTGAAAATTTTCTAAATTGCCAATTGTTTACCAAATTTGGGTGGCGCGTGAATTTTCCAGAGGTAAGTGACCCCACATTCTTCGACAAAATGATATTCGTTCTAAAATTTTGATGTACAAATCATGCAATTTTTCAATTTTAAAGTAATGTCTTTTCTTTCTATTTCATTTCATTATGTCTCTGAGTTTTGTAACACACTTAAACTGCGATTTATATTTTGTTACAAACACATATTAAATTTGTTCGACTAAAAGAACAGTAACTTTTTCGGATGTTACAATCATTTTTCATCTTGTTGCGTGCAACTTCAGTTTGTGGCAACAACTCATTTAAAACATAGCTACAACACATTTGTCGCCCATTGCGACCAAAGTTGTTGCAAAATAATCGTTAAAAATCTGCTTTTTCAGTCGAAATGGAGCTACAATTGCTTTACATATCTTATCTTGCGACTCTTTTACTTGTTCCATCAACTCCACTGCTACTAATTTGTGCTAGCTGGGCGCACATCCATTACTAGAGAACAGAGAACATCACAGTACATCTTTTCTTTTTTTTACAAAACACCGTCTGTACAACATTTAGCGGGGCTAAGTTCACAGACAAACTTCTTAGCCTAAATTCAACCCGCATCCCTTATTAGTTGACATTATTATAGAGCAATACTCCTTACGTGCAATTGACATTTTTTCTTTCAGATATTGATTGCTGTACGGGCCTATTCATAAGTAGTACATGAATGAAGTCATTTTCAAATATTCAGCATGTGGAAGCCTGTAGTTGAGTACTTGTAAATGACTGCAGTTATGCAATTATGAATAGTTCCTACTTTCTGCGGATAGTGTACTATTACGAAAGGAAAACATTGTCAAATTTAAAGCTATCAGGAAGACAATTCTATCACAATTCAGGCTTTTATCATCTCATTTAAGATGTTTAATTGAAATTCTATACTAGTTGGGATGTGGGTTTGACCCTTTCGGTCCACACGATCAACTTCCCAGTATTATGAATGTTGAATATTATCAACGGATATTTTAATAATAAATAAAAAATAATCAATATATAATATATAATACCTAAAACATTTGTTCATCTATACTTTCGCTATCACTTAAGTCGTTCAAACAAAAAAACGACTCGACCGATTTTTATGAAAATCTTTTCAGATCATATTTCCTTTAATACGCTTCGAACGGCATCTCAACAAAGTCGATATCTTTCTTGGTTTGCGCAAAATCGTGCAGGAAAAATGACCACATACGTACGCACAGACACACACACCCACACACACATATTTCTTCTCAAATTTTTGCTTAAAATGCTATTGGGACCTTGAAACATGAAAATATATTGGAAATTTCGATTTAGTTTTTCGGACCGATTACAATAACTTATGGGAAGTTAACTAGAATTTCTAACGTTAATTCTTATAAAGACTCCTTTTTTAAAGTAGTCACCACAAACAGAAAGTTTGTAGTAGTATTGTGTTACAGGATTTGTAGCACGGTGGCACCAGTTCTGCTAAAAGATTTCTTTTTTAATTTCAAATTGTGGCCTTTGTCTTGTGTCAAAAAGGATGTGTTTACTCAGAAATGAAGTGGGCATTTCCTTTTAAACGTTCAATTTTTTCTTTCATAAATTGATTGTGCTTTTTCAGGTTTTCTTTCAGGATTTCTGCTCGGGTTCTCTACTTAATGAGTTCTGCATTGTGATACGCGGCGTTATTTCTGTGTAAGGAAACGTGGCAGGACACCAAGAAAAAAATGATGTTTAGGAAAATTATGGTTTTTGTTGGGGGTTTTGTCGTTTTTTTTGGTATTTTCATTTAATTGCGGGAATGTTAATGTTCCAATGCCTTCCTCATTACGAGCATTCTCTAAATAAATCACTCAACAATTTAGATATTTATTAAATAATCATAAACCTCCTAAAAGTGCTCGCATTGAAATAAGTAACTGCACCAGTGAATCCATACTCGTATAAGAATATGCACGCCAACTTTATTTATCAAAGCCTTGTGCCTTTACACGTCAAGCACTTTACCCAACCCTAAGAGGGAATCTCTAAGTAGACACGCAAGGGCTTAGAATAAATTCTTGAGGACGCTTCAATTAATAACTACTCCATAATTCTAATGTGAAATTTCCAGAAAGTCAAGATCAACGTTTATCACATTACCTCAAGGACGAATAAAAGCATAATCCTTTGCTGATAGAATTTCGAAACCGAAAAACGTTAATGCAAAAAGGAAATTATTCAACTTTGAAACGCTCTATTGAACTGTGGGGGCCCGATGATGAAAAGTGTGGCTTTGTAGAAGGCGAACCTGTAGCATCAAATTATGCACAGACGACAAGCAAGCCAATGTAAGAAATTTACACTAACGACATTAAAGACAAAGAAAATCTATTCCAGGAGCAGCACCACATGCAAATTACTTTCCACATGCTTCTGCTGACATGCATTAAATGCGGATAGACGGTGGCGTGTTAACTGCAATTTATTTTTGTTTTGGTTTTTGTTATTTTGGTGTAGTTATATACAATACATGCTTGTGCTAGGTTGTTAGTCCTTTAACCAATTCGCAGGAAACGGGAGTGTAGCAAAACAAAACATTTTAAGGCTATTATTATACTTTCAACGTAAATCCAGAAGGTAACTTGAAATGTGAAGAAGTAATGTCTTTGCTGCTTTAGGGATGGTTGTTCAAAAGACATGTATCTATTATAGTGTTAATATACGGTACCCAAAAATGTTTTAGCTAGTCTTTGTTAGTCATAATTGAACTTTGGTGTAGGTTCATCGGTGACAGAAAAATAAATGTTAATTATACCGGAAAAGAATGTTGATTCGTAAATAAATACATAAACGGAAAGTGCCTAATTTTTTATGTCAGTGGAATATGAGGAATAATATGCAGCATATGGAAATATGCAACTCCGCTAGGATATCCTGCGGATCCCAAGCCCAGAAAAACAGGGAGGGTTTAGGGTAATGGTTAATATACCAATCCCTAGTAAAATATGTAAAGCTGCTGTTTAAAGGTATAACTTGCATGCCACGAGGGCACATAGCTCTTCATCCTTATAGCAGTTGAGCGAGAGGTTGACAACCTCTCCTTGGGAAAAAATTCTTGTTATGGAAGAAAATTCAGTCAAACAGTCATGATCTACTACAAATATCTCAGCAATGGGCCAAGATTTGTGATTTAAGCAACTAGATATAAAATTCGCAACATGGAATGTCAGGGCATTCAGTGGCGTGGCGTGCTTTGAATTGTAGGGGATGCAATCTGGCAAAATTTGTGTGGAAAAACTCCGTTTCGCGGATGCACGTTATATATTCAAAAGGAGTATTAAGATTATCTATATTATAATGAAAGATAAAGTCTTCCATTGAAATTCCAGCGAGTGTGAGCTACTTTTGGAAGTTTTCGCTTTAAAAACAAGTCGAGGACAGCGGATCGTTTAGTTGAGTGACTAAAGAAATTTGAGAAACCTGTGATTGACTGAAAGAAGACTCGGAACTCACGGATCTTGTCACATGATTTCGATAAAACAATATTTAAGCGATGAGCAAAGCAGTATACAAAAAGAGCATTTGGAAATTTCTTTAACCCGGGTTTGAAGACAGCTAACTTCACCCGCCATAACTGAAGCTCCGTCATAGCAAGTGTAACTTGGAACCACATGCGAAATTCTCCATAACATGAACTATATGTTCATGCAAACGAACTGCTCTTTTATCATCGGAAATATTTTTAAAACTAATGAATGTTCCTTTAGTTTCCTTGCCAGAAGAAGAAATGTATCTCAGAGTGGTTGGCAACATATCCGTGGTTTCATCACAAATAATTGCGACAAACTCAGAATTGTGTGTTTCAGAAGTAACTTTAATTTTTAGTAAGAGTGCAGGAAATAGCCATTATTAAATCATTTTATATATTGTTTGATAATCCAGAAAATACTGAAGCTGATTTTTAATCTCAGAATTATGTTTGGCCAAAAGTGAAAGTAATTCAACATAATTTTCCCTGTTAATAGAAGCTTGACCCTCGCTCTGTCCCCGAAAGGCTTTCTCCTAACATGCCAAGTGGCAAAGAACATCTGTAAAAATTTTAATAATTTTCCGGTTCTTTTAAATAACTCATTGTTCTCATAATTGAGGATTTAAAATGAGTGTCTACTAGATTTTCAATCCTTTGGCCTGTACCGAATTTAAAAAGAGCAAAAACCGATTTTAAATGCTCGGAAGATTTTTGGCCCTGCCTATCAACGGCGTTATGAAAATTATTAAAATCATTAAATCCCGAAGACCGCCAAACGTTCTATTCAGTTGAAAATAAAATGCAAGGCCAACAAAAAAAATTTTGTTAATCTTGACAACCGGTAAAAGCCAATAATAATAATTTAATAGAAAAATGCCTAATGCAAGTTTTATTTTCACTTAAAATATGTAATATTGGTTTCGGTCTACCATTTTCAATTATGGATTTATTTTCCGTAAATGAACACGAGCCAAAGGATTACTGCAAAAAATCATCCATTATGCAAAAATGCTTACCATCTACATCACCCATGATATTTAATAAAGCAAAAACAAACTAAAAAAAAACAAACATAAATAATATATAAATATTTTTCAATATCTCCAATTTTCTTTTCAAACTTACTTTTTAAAACTATGTACTTGCACTATTTTTAACTCACAAAACAAATCGCTCCAACTAAATTGTTGGCAAAAAATTTATTTTAATTAATTAATTAATTACTCCAAAAATACTGCTTTTTACTATTTTCTACAATTAAGTCATTAATTTCAAACCACATTGTACAAATTCATTTCCAATTAGATTGCTCATAGAAATATTATTAGAAAACTTCTCTCCGCTCTCACCCAACAAAAAGTATGCTCACAAAACTTCGTATGGATGCAAAATCTGAATTGCTTCCCTTGGCACTGGTCACAGGAACAAACTTTCGTTTTGACTAGCCATCTAGTGTTGAGCCGGACTTACACGAAGCAGTACATTTTTCTCTTACACGATGTAAATTGTCAGTTTTCTTAAATGTCCCGGTTCAAAAATAATGTCGTACTGGTATATGAGCGTGTATCGAGATAAATGAAGCGAGGTGTGATTGTAAATTACTTAGTGGAGAGACAATTCTTCCTTCTTTCGCGGCAGTAATATATCCAATTTGAACTGCGGCGAGGTGAGATTGTACACACGAACTGGAGAGACATTTCTCACTTCTTTTGTGGCGTTAAAATATCCAATTTAAACTGAGCCGTGGTGAGATTGTAAATACGAACTGGATGGAGAGACATTTCTTACATTTTTCGAGGGAGTGACGTTTTGTCCTTAAAGGTCCGGTTACACGCAACGATCTGCTTGTGCCAATTAGCTTGCGCAAGTCAATTTGCGCAAGTGAATCGTTGCTTGTAAACGCAAATTTTTGGCTTGCGCAAGCCAAAAAGTTTGCCTTATGCAAACTATGTGTTCTTAGAAAATCGGCTAGAGGTTGGTATTTTGGCATGAGCGTGACTGGTTCATTTTCACTCATTTTATTTGAACCAATTGACTTGCGCCAGTCAATTTGTACAAATAAATCGTTGTGTGTAAACCGATTCATGTTCACTCAGTTTATTTGCACCAATTGACTTGCCCCAGTCAATTTGCACAAGCAGATCGTTGCGTGTAACCGGACCTTAAGAGACAATTCTTACATTTTTCGAGCGAGTGAAATTTTTGTGTTGGAGAGGCAATTCTTATATTTTTCGAGGGAGTGAGGTTTTGTCCTGAAGAGACAATTCTTACATTTTTCGAGGGAGTGAAATTTTGTGCTGGAGACACATTTCTTACTTCTCGCAGAATTTCTAACTTAATAAAACAATTTGTTTTAAAATAAGTTATAATATAAATTTTAGTAAAATTTTCCGCTCTTTCACGTGGCGCTGTTAGTTTTTCGAAATTTTTTTTTTATTTTTCTATATATAAAGCAAAAACCAAATTGTCGAATTTGTTTTCGAAATTGTGAACTTAGCATACACTTTAGCGCAGCAAAGATTTTTTTTATCGTTTTCTACACCCAAAAAAGTACCTAAGTTCCAATTTTCAGCTAGATCACATTTAGTGCGAGCTTTCGGTCTAAATTTGGCTCTGACGACTGGGCTAGAGGTGGGATTTCAAAATATAAATATATGGCCACGGACAACTAATTAGAAACAGTTTCATAAAAATTGCATTTATACAGTTTTTATGTAGGAATCAAATTAAAGAATTCCCACCACCTCTCTTAATTTTTTTTAAATATATAATGATAGAAGGAAATCAATAACAATACAATAATGAATTCCTAACAGGATTGCTACATAAAAACATAAAAAAATGTATAAATGCAATTTTTATGAAACTGTGTCAAATTAGTTGTCCGTTGCTGTACATTGTGGAGGCATGTATTTCTTACTTACTCTAAGGCAGTTTAATGAATATTAGAATTAAACTTGTAAAGGCCGGAGTACAATGATTCCGTTCCGTACTGTTTCGTATAAATGTCAAAAGTCGGAATTTTCATTGGAAGTGTTCGTGGAAACGGAAGGGTGACTACAATGGACGATTCGGAACGGTGCGGAATGGAAAAGATGAGCAAATTCCATCTTTTTACGAAAAGGTCGGAAGACATAAGCTCATTTGGTGTCATTTGGTGGTCGGTAATTTAAAACATAAATATGAAAGATGAAAAATTAATTGAATTAGTAAACACCATATCCGCAAATTTTTGATAAAAAAATTAATTCTATTTGGACACAACGTTTTATTATTTCTGCACTCAGTTCTTTTAAAATTGATAGTTGTCAAAAACGGAATGAATAGGCTGTATTGTAGCCAGGTATCCAACTCCACGGAAAGGTACGGTTACGGTGCGGTTCGGAACGGAATCATTGTACTCCAGCCTTAAAAATGCACTTTATTTTTTTAATCTGCTTGTTTTTGTAATTTTGGCATTACAATAGCACCTCACCTCATTTGAATTAAGACATTGTACTGGCTCAAAAGAAAAAAGAGGCACCTCTTTCAAACTCATTTTATAATCGTGTCCTTCCCAACACTATAGCCATCTTCACTTCCCTCTTCATCAACAAGTTCGCCCCGAAGTGCGTCCCAACGGACAGTCAAGGGAAGCAATTCAAATCCTGCTTCTCGAAGCTCGTTGGGGTGTTTCTTTGCGTATAGAAAAAAGGTTTCGTTTGCGAATTCAGAGAGAAGGAAGAGAGAGCTTTCGCTCATGGACATAACTAAAATATTGCTTCATTTAGGGAGAATGAATTTATATCTTAACAATGGAGGCTACAAAAAGCAGCAATAATATAAAGGTAATCTCAGAATGATAAAATAAAAAAGAAAACTTTTGTAAAAGAAAAGAATAATTATTGACAAAATTTGAATTTTTATTTCTTAAGGAATTGTAAGGGGTGCAATGCATCCCTTGCTTCCAAAGACGCCACGCCACTGAGGATATTATATTGGTTAAAAGGCAGAAAGATAAATGAACTTAAACGGTATAGCATACTCATCATTCGACTACAAGAACTAAGATCCTGGTGGAAGAAACAGACGCTACTATTTTCTAAAGCGGCAATAATGACTCCAGAAGGTACTTTGGGGTAGGTTTCATGTCAACCGAAAATTGGCGGAATTAACAAGGTCTCTTTAAAAGCAAAGTGATATGAATTTAATGTGGAATCCAATAAAAGCAAAAATTTATTGATGATCAATTTAAAAGAAGCATTGCAATAAAATACCGGCAAAACAAGTGTATTTACCAGGGCTGCGGAGTCGGCTGCAAAAATTTGCAACTCCTTATGATGGAAAATCCCGAGTAAAAATAAAAAACCTACTTCAAAAAAAAACCAATTCCGTGATGCACTAAAAAGGATGAAATAATTGTTGGTAGTTCTTTACAATACTAATCCAATCAGAATGGATTTAGAAAGAAGAATCACTTTTGAAGACGGTGCCAGGTTGACTTTCATCATTTGCTTCGAAAATAGTTTTCATTTCTTTGTTAACCTTATGAACTTAATAAATCGCCCCGAAAACAGGTGTTAGCACAGGTGTGAGAATATAAAATCGATTGAAAAAAATGCAACAGCAACAGCCCGGAAAATCGAACACGGAACTCTTGGACGAGAGGCAAGTATTTACTCCCTGTGCTACGCGAGAGTGTTGCTATATGCTGGCTAAATATGTACATCATATGTATATGTATGTCATATCGGAAATTCGGCAATAGCTCTCCAATTCTCTTACAGTCGGCATGAGTAAGCATGAAATTCCTCACCGAAGAGTTTTAAGTTGCCGATGTGCAGCTAGAGGCCTGTTGAGTCGCTTCGTTTCCAGGAACGTTCTTCACATACTTGGTTGATGAGGGGAGAAGTGGGGTGGTACCTCTCATCATGCCCACTTCCTCTTCATCCACAAAGTTCGTGAAGCAGGCTTCTGGGAGCGAATCGTCTAAACAGAACCATAACAGAACCTCCGCACGCATCTTTTCCTCAAAAAAGCTGTCCTTCTGCTCCGCGTATATTTAGGCCCATTTGTGCAGTAGTTAATCTGCTAAAAAATAGTGCACGCATGCGTGAGTGAAAAAAAAAATAACGTTATAATTTTTTCAAGTTGGTGAAAAAGTGAAATTCTAAAAATTCATTTTTTTTGGGGAATTTAAAAAAATAACTCATAAATTCGGTTAAATAGTTCTCCAATTCAAAGGATAATACTCTAGAGTATGTAATAATTCTTTACAAGATTAATCCAATCAGAATAAATTTAGAAGAGAAAAAAAGAAAAAAAGTCGAACTGTCCGATCCGGGGTTTGAACCCGCGATAATTAGTTCGGTAGACTTTTACGTAGACGCTACGCCAAGTCCCTCTTAAGTATTTGGTGATAATAAAGAGTTTTGTGATACCTTTGAAATAATTCTATCCGTTCAATGTGTACTAATTTTACCAGTTTAGCCTACCTTCGAACTCCTTTTTCAGGATTTAAAAAAAATTGCATGGGACCACCGTTGGAAACTACCCTATCAAGCAAAAAAAGAAAAAAGCAAAAAAGTTATTGCGTTACAAAGTTATGCGTGAACAGGACCAAAAAAAAAACATACCTACGCGTCGAATTGATAACCTCCTCTTTTTTGAAGTCGGTTAAAAATGGCCTTGCAATGAGCGAACACCGGCCGCTTGGCTTTTTAAGGGGGAAGCCGCAACGAGGCCTCGAAAAATGAGTGATTAAATGTTGACAATGAATTTGAACTTTAGTTCTTACAAAGATTTTGACCCGATTAACTCTTTCAAAGTTATTCAAGGTCAAAGTTATCAAAAATCACTTTTTGGCCTCAAAATCACTCAAAAACTGCTTTTTTCGAAAATTTGTTTTGATCAGTCAATACGAAACGTTATTGCCTACAAAAAAGCCTCTTGTCATTTTTTCGAAAACTTAATCCTTTCGAAGTTCAAAGTTTTCAGTTTTTGGTCAAAAAATGACTCAGAAACTGATTATTGAGAAATTTCTTATGTTTTATTGATTATTGCCTACCCTAATGACACCCTTGCCATTTTTTCGAAAACTTTTTGAAAATTTTTACAAAAATTAATTATTAGTGATTTTTTGACCAAAAACTGATTTTTGGAAACTTTGACCTTGAATAACTTCGAAAGGATTAAGTTTTCGAAAAAATGCAGGAGGGCTTTTTTGTAGGCAATAACGTTTCGTATTGACTGATCAAAAAAAAATTTCGAAAAAAGCAGGTTTTGAGTGATTTTGTGGCCAAAAAGTGATTTTTGATAACTTTGATCTTGAATAACTTTGAAAGGGTTAATCGGGTCAACATCTTTGTAAGAACTAAAGTTGTAGAGAATTTCATTGTCAACATTTAAGGCCTTTGTACGGGGTTGTACGACCTATAGAAACCGAGATACAAGGAAAGCACCGGAAAACCGCTACATTTCCGGCGGCCATGTTTTTTTTGTGATTCCGAAATCGTTTTCTTAAAAAGTCCCAAGGAAGCTGTGGACCAATTTTCAGACATTTCCGAATTTTGTCTCCTTTAAATGCTAATTTCCCCGGACTATAAGTCCAGTCAAAATAGATATTTGACTGCGAGATAATTCGAAAGTTGCTGAAAATTGGTAGAGCCCTTAAAAACATCATTATAAATAAAATGTGGAATCCGC
This sequence comes from Thereva nobilitata, assembly GCA_963855945.1. Classification (NCBI taxonomy): domain Eukaryota; kingdom Metazoa; phylum Arthropoda; class Insecta; order Diptera; family Therevidae; genus Thereva; species Thereva nobilitata. The sequence goes on from OY979695.1 coordinate 127,316,003, forward strand.
CCAAGCCAAATATTTTTATTCAAGGTGAAAAGGTCACTGTATTTTTGTAACCCTATGACCTATTTTCATGAATAAGATATCAGTGTAGGTACTTGCTGCTTTGGCCTTATTTTATAAATTTAAATCTTATAAATTTGCTAATATCTTCAAAAGTAAAGGCCGTAGTATAAAAATTGGAACGTTACTCATAGCAAATTGTCAAAGCTTTCCAATTTTGGAAAAAAGATATTGATTAATTACGTATTTTTTGGAGGAAAAGGTATTTTTATTAAAAAAACAACATTTGGACTTTGATGACTCATAACTCTGGAAGTTGGTAGGGTAGAACCGTTACTTTTACAGTCTTAGATAGGTGGAGATTTCTGCTTACACTGATACCTTATTCATGAAAATAGGTCATATCGTTACAAAAATACAGGGTGATATGAAAAAATCTAAAAAAAACTTCCGCCGACTCCAGTAACTAGTAAATTCCGACTAAACGAATCCGACTCCGCAACCCGTGGTCTTTACCACGACGTGGTAGGCTTCGTCCTTTTTCTGACCATACAACCTATTTCAAACACATGGTGTTTTGTAGCTCTGTGAAGTTAGCCCACAAATTTAAGTAAAAAATTTAAAAAAAATATCTTTGTTTGCGGGTGATTGACAATGATTGAAAAATAACTTTTTGAAATCAAGTTTTTTACGTTTTTCGCGTTTCCTGGTAAAGTTTCCCATAGTCATGTTAATTTTTTCTACACCATCTGAAACTAGACCTTTCACCAAAAGAAAAAACCCTTAGATTTTTTGAAAAAAATTTTTTAGAACATGGGCATTTTCGGTTGAAAATGAGGTCTCTTTTTAGGTTTAAATTCAAAATAAAACATAAAAATAAATATTTTAATTCAAAAAAATTACAGCGTGTTTGGGACATAAAAAGGTAAGTTTCCATAAAATTTCGTGAAAACAAATTTTTTTTAATGGAGATAAAAATTAAAAACAAAAACACTAGTTTTTTCGATTTTTTGGTTGCTGTTAAAAAATTTTTTGTTTTCAAAAATTATTTGCACTGGTCTATAAGGGGTTAAAACTAGCCCTACAACATTGCAAAAACAATTTCTTGAAATTTGGATAAATAGGTATTATCAGTCAAAACTAGTAGTATGTAGAGTAAAACTACCCCTAGATTAAAGTTGAATTTGAAAAAAGGTTGAATTTTTTTTGCATTTCTTTTTGCTCCTTTTAAAATTGGCTCCCTAAAAAATTGTATAGGAAGACGAAAACGGGCAATTAGCTTGGTGACCATAAAGGGTGCCAATAGCATAATCAGTAGACCGTGCATACTTCTAGCAGGCGAATATTTAGATTTTCGCACCTGTGGCGAGTGTGTGGGTGTGGCGAGTGTGGCATGTGCATTGTTCGCTATGCGTGCTAGGTGCGGCGCGTGCATGCTTTTAAGAAAATTAACCAACTAAATTATTTTTATTCGGGTTTGAATAGACCAGCATTATAAATAATTTCGCTAAATTGTCAAAGTATACCTGCGAACGTACAAAATTGAGATGACGAAGTTGTAAAAAAATTAATGGCTTTTATTATGGTTGTGTAAAATGTGGTGAGAAATGTCACCTTTAAAATCAAATAAGAAAAATCTCACTTACAAACATCCAGTGAGAACAATTGTCACTGAATTTGCCGTTTCTCGATATCAGTGACAACTGTAATTCACCTTAGGGGACATCCATAAATTACGTGAGGTGATTTTGGCGATTTTTCAACCCCCCCCCCCCCTCGGTGAGATGTCGTGAGATTTGGCTCGACCCCCTCCCCCCCTCAATCTCACGTGAGATTTTTAAAATTTTAAAAAATTTGTAGGATTTACACTATTATGCGTATTTTTAGTGTAAATACCTTAATCTGTGCTTGATTGCATTTAGAAATCATAATTTGTGTTCAAGAACAGTACCACAAAATCATAACAGCACCAACTCGGCATGCACCCAATATAAACTACAATACCTGTGGATTACCATTTAGCAGGTTAGTCTGCCTACCCTTTGGAAACCAACCTCAGGGTGCCTTACAGGGATAATGAATTCTTAACAAGAGTACAGAAAACTCGTGTATTTGTAGAGCAAGCATATGGAATAAAAAAAAAATTTAGAATTTTACAATATATTGACATACGAAGGTTGGCTTTGGCATCCACTGATTCGTTTTTAGAGAGTAACGACTTGACTGTTTGAATAGTAATGGTAGAGCTATTTATGACTCTGGAGATATACAAACTTCGGAGCATTCTTCTATAGATGTCATCTTTGGGTAAAAAACCTGTGACTGAATGACCCAGGGGGGTTATCCTGGAATGCGATTCGAAAGTCATGAAATTCGGAAATAAGAAAATGGTATCCTCCACCAATGCGAATTCGAATTAAATTTGTCCGCCTGTTATCGGATTTCAGTCCATTTCTTTTCGAAGATTTATCAGGCATCGCTACTAGCTTCCGTTTGCTTCCTACTTTCGTATCGCCTTAGAAAAGCGGAGTCTGAAGTCACAGCCAGCTTCTCAAATTGACGTTTGAGCCCGCCTGTACATCACGATATAGATTCAAGAAGTGCGGATCTGTTAGACTTCCATTCTTCACAACTCTCGATAATGATAACAAAAGGTTTTCAAAATCTATCTTGGCCTCTAGTAGGTATGTCAGAGCAGATGGTCGTCGATTCAAAATTCGAGTCCTGTAAGATGCTTAGATAACTAATTATGTCGCCTGGTGCAAATGTCTGCTTTTTGTAGTGACAATGCACCGCAGATAGCATGTGTTCTGACTGATGTGAAAAGAGCCGATTCTTAATATAATCTCTATGATTTCAGTAGTATTGGGTACATTATGCACTTGAGATACTTAGGAGACCATTAGGTTCCAGGTTTTTCAATTGGGCTTCTAGGCCTTTTTGTTTTGTTTAAGCTTAGGCCCCCACACTAGTTCATAGTAGGGTCGCAATCTGTTCAAAAATGGTGGTATAAGTCAATGCATACATTACTTTCGCAGTTTTTCCCAGACCATTGTATAAAAAGATAAGAATTTTTCATCACGCCTTCATTCCCAGATATTTAAATTATTTTCTTTACTTTTTTTTGGATGTTCCAGTTGGATGGTATTTGAAACAGTGAACAAATACAGTGTAAACGGCAGTGCAAAAATTTTATACCCAATTGCTATTGAGTCGAAATATACAGCCCTATCGGGAACTCCGCTTTAACTCGTTTCTGTTTCGATTCCATTCTTTTCTCATCGGTATCGATTTCTTAAAAATGAAAAATTGTATTCTTTCTGAAGCAAAAAATGTAATTTTGATATACAACAGCTAATTTCGAAAATCGAAAGCGGGTTAACACATGAGAAAACATATTTGTCACTCCAGCGGAATTCCCTATGAGTTACTAATTCGGATGGAATTTTTTCTCCGTTGAAATTCGATTCCAGGCGGAGTTCCCGATAGGGCTGATAGTAATAGTATCACCTATACTTTTGATTCATTATTCCTTCTCTATTTGCAATATGTTTTGATAAAACCTTTCACCATGTTCATCTGATACTGCACCAAGATTTTCGTGAATGAAATCTAATTGCGGGTCCGAAAAGACGATTTTAAAGATTTTCTCATTTACAGATATGGTACTTAAAATTGAAAAAAAACAAAAAGATATTAGGAAATATTCCAAAAAAATTACAGAAAAATCGAAAAATACCCATTTTGAGGGCTAAGACCCCCTAAAAAGTGGGCTTCCCGGAGTAGAAAATCGGTAGACTTTATAAGCCCTTATTAAAAAGCCTAAAGAGAAGCGCTTTGCCAATTTTCAGCCTGTACCTAATTATTTCCGCTATATCGCTTTTTTCGGCTTAATTTACCTGTACTATTAATTTAACCCAGTTTTCTAGCGTTTTTACACTGTTTCTTGCGGAAAAAAATTACGTGATATTTGCGGAGACCCTCCCCCTCCCCCACGTGAGATTTGGTGAGATTCGGCTCGACCCCCTCCCCCCCCCTAAACACCTCACGTAATTTATGGACGCCCCCTTATCTCACTGACATGTTACTTTTTTAGAGAACCATAATACCATTTTTGACTCACTTCGCCATTTGCCACCATAAGTGACAACCATAATAAAGCCGGAATTACAACTTTTGTGTTGTGGTGTGTCGTGGCGCTCTGTATCGTGATCTAATTCATATATTTTATATGGGGCTTATTATGGTGTGTTGTAGTGTGGCGTGTTCCCGATCTGGCCTTTCTGATTGCGCCACGACACACCACAACACATTGCACTCTATACGAAGAAAATAGATTGTCGACAGTATAAAGGCCTTTCCCTGAGCTCTAGTCTTCCACATAAAAAAAACACAATAGTGTAATTCCGGCTTAAGGCTGAATGTGTTACTTTTATCAGAAACTTGGTTGAAAAATGAAGAATATGATGAGGACTCCGCTAATGTTTTAACATCTCATTCGGACAAACCAAAAACGCCCGCTCAAGGGCCAGCCGTTCTCCAAAGGCGTCAGGCTTTTATAGTTGTGCTATTTTTTTTAGAGGTGGGCAAACTAAATTAAAGGTTGGGCAAACATGGGCAGACGATGGGCAAACGATATAGATGAAAAAAGTCAAAATATTTCAACTTTGTGGTTCTAACGTGAAGTTAGCCCGAAAAGTTATTTTTCGCTCTATTTTTTTAACATTGCGTGGGCAAACGAAAATTTTGGTTGGGCAATTATGGGCAAACGATGGGCAAACGACTACATTTTTTTCAAATTTTTTACTCAAATTTGTGGGCTAACTTCACAGAGCTGTGTTTTGTATGACAGTCATACTCAAGTTTTTGTAAGACACCATTCCCTCCTGTCCATAAAATCTCTTGGATGGCTGTAATGTCACCTTCATACTTTGACAGGGAACAGGGACAGGGTTAGATGTTGTACAGATTGAGTTCTATACAGAGTTTGAACGTTCCGTGAGAACATTCTTAAATCGTTTTGCCTACAAGGATTTTTGCTACTATTTTTTCGTAAACTTGTTCTTTTGTTGTTCAGGGCTAGTTTTTATAATGTGTTTTTACCAGGGCTGCGGAGTCGTCCCCAAAATTTGGCGACTCCGACTCCGACTCCAATGACTTTAAATTTTAAATCCGACCCCGACTCCGACTCCGAGTGCGACTCCTATATATAACGGAAAAATATAAAATTTGTAACGAAGAACAAAGAAGAACTAGTTTTATTTTGTAGCGTATTATTTTAATACTTTCATCTTTCTTTATTCCGGAATTTCCATAATTTTTTAAAATAAATTTTTTAGTTGATCCGCATTAAGTCCTAACGACAATGAGTTATGGCGCGTCCACACGACACAAACATGCGTAGAACGAGCTTTTTCCCCATATGAAATTTATGTAATTTTGCACGGGCAAGCATAATGACGTAATCAAACGCACGTCCTAGAAAGGCACTCGTGACGTAAGAAATGCGTCTACACGACACGGCTAGCAATTCCGTGTAACTAGAAAATTCCTTCCGACTCCGACTCCGACTCCGACTCCGACTCCGACTCCGCAGCCCTGGTTTTTACATGGTTGACTTAGATCTTAAACAAAGGTAAAATTGTTAACTAAATTATCAAGGATCAACCGTTTAATTTTTTGTAATCCGCGAAATCTTTATTAAAGTCTTAAGTATACCTAAACAGAATATATATGTAATTTCTAGGTATACTTTCAGAAGCCATACTACTATTTTACATAGCTGACGAGCTGTCTCTGTAATCCTTAATTTTACCAAAAGTAGACAATTCTTTTCAAAACCCCTCAACTGATTCAGAATATTGCAGACACCATTGGTGTGACATTGCTCAAACATGCATTGCAAAATGCATCCGAAAATTCAAAATAAAATTGCGCAACTCAAAAGCACCACCCCGCCCCTCCCACGCAAAAAAAACCTGAACAATGGCGTTTAAGCGAAGCATTTTTAATCACCCTTTTGTGAGTTAGTTGCAATTTCGTTCCTTAAACAACAACGTTTACAAAAAAAATGAAGCTACCCTCAACAGCGCCATTCCCTCCTTCATCATCATCATCCCTCTCGCTGGAGGATGGTTTTCTTGAAGCTAGAAATGTGAAAATTTCATTTTGTCAGCAATTTTTCATTCTTCCGTTAGAGGCCAGTAATCAACGGAGTCCTCTACGGGGAATAGAGAGAAATAGTGGAGCTTGGCAACTGCGGGTTGGTAATTTTGTTTTCAAGAAAAAAGATTATGGCTAAGCATAACTCGGTAGACAAAAAAGGACAAGAGGTCAGACAAATGCATATAGTACACTTAGCCATGTTGTTGTAGCTCCAGCTATGGATGGATGCGCCGCGCTCCTTGTTTGCTAGAAATTAATGTGGAGCTATTTTTTTGGGGGAGGTAGACAAGCAGGACACAATAGCAATAGCGTGAAATGAAAGGGGTTTTAGCATTAATTAATTAGATTAAAGCAATCTCGTATGATTTATTTGGCTGTTTTTGGAAGCCTTAACACTCGCGATTGTCAAAATGAAAAATGCAATTAAGTATTAAGTTATCAACCGTCATACTAACAATTGTTCAAGTAAATTTATTCGATGGATTGAATTTGTAAAGAGTAGTTTAAAACACGTAGTTTATAGAGCATATTGCAACTATGATTGGGTTGAGTTTATATTATCGTAGGTAGGTACACTGCAAATCTCAGCTTTCGAAAGTGTGTTAATTTAAGACGCTTAAAGTGTGTTATTGTGACGTCACCAATTTGATTACCATTGTAGTCACTTTTTACACATTTAAAGCTGAGATTTGCAGTGTAGGTAGAAGCGGTATTCCCATCCAAGCCACTTCACTTTTGCGTGAAAGGAGGCAGTAAACTAGGAGAGTAGAAAGATATATTAGCATTTGTTGGCTTTTAGCAGTTGTAGTCGTATTTCTGGTTCAATGGTATTGTCGACTGCTATACTGCCAAGCCCCAGAATATTTTTTCCCTGTGAATTTAACACAGTATGTACACACTTCATAAGCGTGTAAATTCGGCTAATAGTGTTAAAATATTGCGGAATATTGTGTTAAAATAAAAAGACATGCGTGTAAAAATTACAGACGTGCAACGTATAATATATTTACATGCTAAAGAAATTGTAACGTTTTATGTTTATCGTTTTACGTCTTAAGGTCCGTTTATATCTACAGACCACGGTACACGGTATACAGAAACAAGGTAATGTAAAAGACTGAATATCGTAGAATGTCGTATTCGGCAAGTCTTCCCCATACAAAATCGAAATTGTTGTTGTTGTTTTCTGTATTAACCTTGCCGGGTGACGTCGCCTTTTTCTACGATATTCGCACTTACGATACGATATTTCGTCTTTTACATTACCTTGTTTCTGTATACCGTGACCACGGTATACAGAAACAAGGTAATGTAAAAGACTGAATATCGTTTTAGTGCGATGTCACTCAGTGACCTCTTCCCACATAAAATCGAAATTGTTGTTGTTGTTTTTCTGCATTAGGTCACTGGGTGACGTCACATTCTTCTACGATATTCGAAGCTGTCAGTCTCTTTTACATTACCTTCTTTCTGCATACCGTGTCTACAGACATCGAAGGTGCCAGGCACGCGCCGCGCCAGACACCGACAGACACCGTTTATTCACATCAGACGGCAGACACCAGTGGCGGTTCTTCTTTGGAAGCAAAGGAAGAACTGCTTCCCTGACCAATAAAGACACTTCATAAAAATTAATTTAAATATACATATTAAGATTAACCCGAAGAAAAATCTTAATATATTTCCTCCTCTGGAAACACTAAAAGCCATGCTGTAGAAAAATATGGAGAGCCAATTTCCCCTGAATGGGACTTCAAATCTCCAAATTACACTATAGTAAAACAGCATAACATGACTTCACCCATTTGAAGTCCCATTAAGGGGAAATTTTGTAGCACAACGTAGGGAAGCTGTAATATCTCCACCTTTTTTGTCACAGAAAATCAAAGTGAAAAGTCCAACACATTCAATTTAATTGAACTCACACTTTTTTTTTATGTGGAAGACTAGAGCTCAGGGAAAGCAAAGGTTTGCGTTGATAGTTGATACAGTTCCCTCAGAAGCTGAACTAAACGCAGCTTCTTCGGAACCGAACAGCGCGATATGATAAGTGGAACCAGTGTTGCCAACCGAAGGGAAATTTCCCGTTTTGCGGGAATTTTCAACACAAAAAGGGAAAAGGGAAAAAGTTAACTCAAAACGGGAATTTTTTAATTTAGTCTATCCTGTTTAAAAACTTTTAAAAATTAATTAAAGGATGTTCAATAAATAAGCAGAGGGTTTACTAAAAGATTCTAATAAAATTTAATATATTTCTATATTTGTCTAAATAACAGCGGCATGCGCTCGAATTTATTCGGTAGTGAACGTATTTCGGGGAATCCCCTTCGAAATCGGAGCAGCCAAATAATGACGGCGAACTGCCGGGAATCAGTCGAAGGTCGAAAGTCGAAGCAAGAAATTATTTCTTAATTAGTATTATAGTATTGGAGTCGAGCTTAAGGTCCGGTTACACGCAACGATCTGCTTGTGCCAATTGGCTTGCGCAAGTCAATTTGCGCAAGTGAATCGTTGCGTGTAAACTCAAATTTTTGGCAGGCGCAAGCCAAAAAGGTTGCCTTGTGCAAAATATGTGTTCTTAGAAAATCGGCTTGAGGTTGGTGTTTTGGTATGAGCGTTTAAACGATGTTCAAGACGAGCTACAACCCTCAGCATGCCCTTGGGTGAATGGTGAAATTTTATGACGCTCCTCCGACCTTATCATAATCAAGTCGGGAGTTGCAATTTATGCATTGGGCCATTTTTTAAATCGAAATTTCATAAATAAAAACATGGGCGACAATAGTGATAGTAGGGACAGTGAATCTGAGAGTAGTCGGCAAGCGAAAAAAACTAAAATAAGTAAACGAAAAGAAAAAAAATTTAACGTTAAGTGGTTGGCTCATATTTTGGCTTTTTTTTCAATTGCGCTAAAAATTATTCCGTTAACGAGGGGGAGGGATTTTTTTTCATAAACGTGGGAATTTTTAAGGTAAGTGGAGGGGAAAAGCTCACTCAAAGGTTGGCAACACTGAGTCGAACATAGACAAATTTTCTCTATCCACCATATTCTTCTTGTTTTCTTGGTTTGGTTTTCTGGTAATCTGTTCTGGCTTCGCCTGCTTTGGAGTTGCAACTACTAAATGTACTCTTAAAAATTTCCTTCGAAAGTACCCCTTAGTTTTTGATGCGGAGACGGCTTTCGGTCGATCTCTCCAAAACCTACGGGAATTTATTCGTTATCTCATCCCGATCGAAAGTGTCCATGGGCACACGTCTCGAAAATGGGCCGATTTCAAGCAGGCGCGGATTCAAGGGGGGGTCACGGGGGTCATGACCCCCCCCCCAAAAGCAGTGCCGCGGCCAGACAATTGAGAGGCCCTGTGCAAAAATTCAGCGAGAGGCCCCAGAGAATCCAAAAATTTTTTTCGCTCGCTTCGCTCGCAGATTGTCCATACCCGTGACACAACTATGGCCCATATGCTGATTTCTGTGGATCGTACTCATTTGTGTGGTCCATTCGATGAAGTAAATATGCAAATAATGAATTCAAATGATTTTTATTGCCAAAACAATTTTTCGCTCGCGAGGCCCCAACACACGGGGCCCTGTGCAGTTGCTCGCTGTTTAAAAAACAAAATTGACCCAACTCAAAAAACAAAAACAAAAAAAAACGAAACGCACAAAACCGACCCAACTTTTTTGCAAATTAAAAAAACAACCTTAAAAAATGACCTTCAAGGTCAACAGCAGATTTAGTCCAGGAGGGATAGAAAAAAAGTTGAAATAAATTTACCCTGCGATTTTTGGACGCTATAATTAAGAGAAAAATCGTAGGAATTTCGAGCGTTTCCATATATGCCTGACAGGAAAATTTTTTGATTTCTCGAAATCTACTGAATAGAAATCCACACCATATTTCACTTCCCTTTCGCTTAAAGGTGTTTTTTTCTGAAAATCAAGAAAAGTGCCTGTTTTCAAACGCGTTTATGAGGTATTAAATCGAACCTCACCAACTTTTCATGAAAATGAGTTGGTAGAGTAACTCTTCGAGAATAAATAGGGTTTTTCAAAATAACTCGAGCATCACCGTGGGCCTTGTTCAAACTTTTTTCCTGAAACGGCTGTTTTTACATTTTTGAGATTTACGCGAAAACTTATAATTATTTTTGCATGAAATTGTTATTGTAGGTAGGCACTAACAGAAGCCAATTTCAGCCCTGAAACAAGGCTCTACGATAATTATAGTCCCTGTAATTAAATGTCAAAAAATGGCCATATTTCGTGGTTTTTTTTGCACAAACCTGTTGACCGATTTCAATTGTCCAAAACTCATAACGTTCGTCTTTTTAAGCGCTATTACGTGCTATTTTTTGTTTTCCAAAACACATTCATTGAATTCCTACGATTTTTCTCTTAATTATAGAGTCGAAAAATCGCAGGGTAGATTTATTTCAACTTTTGAATACTTTTCCGCTATCTCTCCTGGACTAATTGATCTATACTCTTTCTATATGTTTTGATTTGCAAACTTGAAGTTAGCTGCACTCACAAGAAAGGGCGCAAATACATTAGGACACGTTTTCGTAGGGCACGTTTGTTTTTAATCCACCAGAAAATTCGATTAGTTTTGTTCGTTTTGTTAATTTTGTTTTTGTTTTTTAAGGAATAAAAATTTTTTCCCCCACTTTTAATTCCGTGACCCCCAAAACAAAATTCTAGATCCGCGCCTGATTTCGAGATACATGCAGCGAAAATGAACTGAAATGTTTGCACCCAGCATCGCCCGTGTTATATTTGTCATGCTGAGCTAGTGCCGCGTTATATGGCTCGGTTGAGCGGCTGTATCTCGAAATTGGCCCATTTTCGAGACTTTTTGGACACTTTTGATCGGGATGAGATAACGAATAAATTCCCGTAGGTTTGGGGCAGATCGACCGAAAGCCGTTTCCGCATCAAAAATTTCGGGGTACTTTGTTGTGACTCTTACTTAAATATGAATTTTGCTTTTATTAGGTCTTCTTCCAATAGAGAATGCCTGCGCAGGCCTGGCCACAAAGCTGTTCCAATTGAATTTTCTGCTCGAAAAAGCGGGGAAATTTTTGTTTCCCCTCTAACATGAAAAGCCTTGTTCGTTTACTCCACACGGGATCCCGCGGGATCCCGAGATTTGAGACGTTTTGAAGTATTTGCATGAGAGGGAGTGAGAGAGAAATAGCAAAATTTGTGCCCGCGGGATCCCGTGTGGCGTAAACGAACAAAGCTTAAGTGCCAGTGGGTTTTGGCCGCTGCGATCTCCTGTGAACAAGGGACATGTCAAAAACAACTGTCACCTAGTAAACAACAGATTTTGTGCGTGGCTTAAGCTGCTGACAGAAAAGCTACTGACAGAATCAGGCGCAAACGCCGTGCGGACATTGGCTTCGCGGTGTGTGGCGACTTTTCACTGACATGATGTTGCGGTGTCGGCGGCGCGCTCCGACTTTGAACACAACAACGAAATCAAAGTGACAAGTGGACGTGATTGGAAAAAAAATTGAAAAACCTGAATGATTTACATATAATTTTTCTATCCTACAGGGTTTGTCCTTTTTTTATGTGCTAATTTAATTAACCCAATTTGGAAAAATAAAGATTTTCATTAAAAAATATAAAAATCAACAAATTTGCTATCACAGCCAACACCAAACACGACTCCAAACATATGCCCACCACCACCAAAACACGACTCAAAACACAAACATCTCTTGACACACGCGGCGGCAACGCGCAGAAAGTAGAAAGTAAAGCAACTTGCGCGGTGTGTGCGTAGCGAAAATCAGCATTTCGTTAGTGCGCATTTGAATACACTACTTCTATTCTCTCTGTCATTGCCCGCACGGCGTTTGCGCCTGATTCTGTCAGTAGCTTTTAGCTACAGAAGCTAGGTGGCGCCAAAGTTTCCAAAAAAGTGTTTTTTCGGTTTTTGTCCCAGAAAAAATGGTTTTTTTACAAAAGTGTAAATCAGTAAATTGTTCCTCTTAAAAATGTCTACAACATTTATTTAAAATTTTTTTCCCTCCGACTTACCGTTCCAAAGTTATAGCGTGCTGAACTGTGAGAATTGTGCTCTGAAGATGGCACACAGGTTAATTTGAGTACAGTTATAATTGGTACGTTGCGATTGAATGAGATATGATTGTTTAAACTGACGCTTACACTCTCGAAAACTCGCATAGCAACTGAAAAATGGACGCTTCTTAGTAACAATAGCACCGTTAACTACGCAGCGTAGCATTTACTGCCTGTAACTTTGGAACGGTAAGTCGGAGGGAAAAAAAGTTTAAATAAATGTTGTAGACATTTTTAAGAGGAACAATTTACTGATTTACACTTTTGTAAAAAAACCATTTTTTCTGGGACAAAACCCGAAAAAACACTTTTTTGGAAACTTTGGCGCCACCTAGCTTCTGTATTTGAAGTTGTATAGCCTGACCTCTATGAAACAAATTGTAGGTAACAATGTCCTCTACATTTTTTGTTTAAACAATTTTTCTCTAAAATGCGTAGATTCAGAGAAAAACGCTTTTCAAAATTTTTTTGAGTTTTCCAAAAATCGTCCACTCGAAATTTCCCTCAAATTTAGAATTAAGCTTCTTTTATGCTCCATTAACGATTTATGAAAAATCATCCTTCCAAGAATTTTTGGGCGCATACCCCGATTTTCCAGTCCAGCTGTACTGTACTAAAATGAATGTTGATCGGAAAAAAATAATTCTGAAAGTAATTTCGTTAATGGAGAAGGAAGAAAGTTCCGGAGACATAAAGAACGAGACATTTTTAAATTCTGTAATAGATGACGATGATGATGCTTTACTGATACACAATTTGCAAAAAGAAAAAGAAATTCTTCTTTTATGCTCCATTAACGATTTATGAAAAATCATCCTTCCAAGAATTTTTGGCGCATCAATATTACATCTGTACTGTACTATTTCTATTTTTTTAATTTAAAAATTTCGATTTGTAAACAAAAATGACATTCGCGTTTTCTTCTTACAGGAAATTTTCCCAAAAGTGTTTCTTGACGACACTTTTTTCACAAAATTATTCCCACTATTCAAGCAGGTTTTCCCATGACAGATTGCAGCAGGATTTCTATTGGAACAGACCTATTGTATATTGAGTCAAGAAAAAAGAGATCGAGGATAGGTGAACTTTCTCTTTATCTATTGTTTATTCTAATGGAGTGGCAGGAATTGTGTATTGAATAAGCCAAAGCTGATAACTTTGTAGCTTCCATTATGTTTTTTATGATTCTCTTTAATGATAATTATAGAGATTATTTTTTTGAATTGTGTTTTCGAGTATATGGGTTGCCAGAAGTGTTTTTTTGCAAGGAGAATGTAATGAAAGTAGGCTCAGGTTACAAAAGGGAATAGGGGGTGTATGCGAGGTACGCAGCGTATTTCAGAATTTGATCTGCATGATTTGAAAGTACGAGTACAAAATAGATTGGTAGTACGTGCTTTTTGCATGGGGTTAATTACTTAATTCGTTTTCATATTTTTTATTTTTCAGTTTTTTTAATTAAGCCTTCAATACTTTTACTTTTATCGTTCGCGGCGTACATTAGTTTTGACGCCCTGCGCATTGCTTCAATTATCCTGACCCTTACGAACCGCCACGGGTAGAGTGACAGCTTAAGGCGGCGGCACACTATTGAAACGCGATGCGATCCGACGTGATGCGATGCGTGTTGAGTCAAATCAAATCGTACATTTTCCATATTATTTGTTGGTATGTGCACGGTCCACGTCGGGTGTTGAGACGTTTCGTTGGGTCGGGTTTTAATAGTGTGTTTCCGCCTTTAGTCTTCAAGCCTTTAGCCTGGTACCCACTTGTTGCAAACCAGCGTATAGTATTCCTGCACCGTTTCAATTCTTGATTGATACGAAAAAACAGGAAACACGATTTTCCAAGTATCATCATTGCGCTCCGAATCATCCCGCCTGTACCATGATTGATTAGGGAGCGCGATACGGTTATCTGGTCAGTGTCTGGCTTCAAGTGACGATGAGGACACAGCAGCAAGTGGCAGCAGCCGCGTATATTTATACTTGTTTTTTTATTTTATTATAGTATTCAGGATGTTTCGGATCCCACACGCCAGCTATGAGGAGGTAAAGCAGCAGCTGCTCGACAAGTATTGCATGTCGGAGAAGCGCTGACTCGAGCAGCTTCTGTCAGGGCAAGAGCCAGCGGACCGGAAGCCTTCGGATTTACTACAGGCTCTAACAGCACTAGCAGGTGGATCAACAGCGCTCAACGAAGATTAGGCTCCCCAGGCCATTAGATCACGTTGGCCACTGCTGCTGACCAAACGTTGGAAAAACTTGCAAAGACTGCGGACAAAGTAAGGGAGGTCCTTCTACACGCGGGCACCTCATACGCGTCCGCCGTCCATGCAACTCCGGCCAACACGGAGGACGGAGCCAACGTTGGTGACGTTGCAACCAACCCACATGTCGTTCCAACGTAACATATTCGTGGTGGTTTTTGTGTGTTTATTTAGGGAAAAAATATATATTTTTCTGCACACTTCTTCACAAAATTGGTCACCTTAACAATTAACACACTTAAAATTAAGTGTGTTTTACTCACTCAAATTTTTTTTAATTTTTTAATTAAATCACTGAAGCACTAATCACTGGTAATCCGTGCGCAGTAAAAAGTGATAAAATACAATGTTTTACCACTTTTTACTGCAAAATATTCCTAAAACATTCGCGAAACTATTCCGCGGCATATAAATTCTAACAAAAGTGACAGATAATAGGACCCGATAAACTCTACTTCATGGCGTAGTTGAGATGTCCTTGCCTTACCGGTACTCACATATACAGAATTGATGGTTTTTTATGTGAGGGGCAACGGCGAGATCTTTGAGCACTAGCGCAACGTATAGCCCGGCAGGCTGCGTTGCGCAGGGCATCTAGCTAGTATAAGCGAAGACGGACCAGCTAGGAAAGTTTGTCGCGTGAAGATCTAAGGGGTGCGACAGCCAGGAGACCCAACCTCCGCTGGATAGATGGCGTAGACCAGAACGCTCAGAGCGTAGTGATGCCAAACTGGATGGCATCGGCTCAGAATTGTGACCGGTGAAGAGAAGAATTGCACTAAAGTTTAATTTTGTAATCTTCAATATATCAGATATACTACATCTGATTAAAGAAGCTCAGTTTCCTAACAAGTCTAAAATTTAACATGTCATATATTTTTCAAGTCACATATTTCTCAAATTGAATGAAATTAGTTCACTTGGGCCAGGCTGTAAATTGGTTAGATAATTGTCAAAACTGCACCCATAAACTAATCGGTGATATGGTTCCACCATCATTCCATTGAGACAGTGTAAAAGTGTAACACATACTGTCAAAACTTTATCGCTATTGTTTCAGCGACTGTGCTTCTTTTCGCGTTCACTACTATTTATCAATTTTATTAGTGCACGTGAAATTGTTCCATGGAATTTTAAATTCATTTCAAATAAGAAACTTCTCTTTTCATTTCTAGTTTCTCAAATATTCTACTTCAAATAATAATCCCTGTCTCACGTAGAATTCTACGTTGCCACCAATAAATCATCCCAAGAACAACTTTCGTAACGAACTGTTAAAATTGTTCACATAAAAAAAATGAAAAAAATAAACCCGAAAATTTTGAACAGCACTCAAATTGCGAATCTCAAATAAACCATTAAAAATGTCACGTCAAAAATGTTAAACTTCTCGGAAACCAATTGAATTCTCCAAGTTCCTGGCCAACCAAGGTACTTGTCTGCCCGTAGTAAAGTATGTACAAGAAGGAAGACACGTGAACTTAAGTAGGACATGCCTCAACCACTTTGCCGGCTATTCTCAAAGGACAAGTGTTTTCAGACTGCTTCGAATATTTGCGGTTGTTGACCTGTTTACGTAAGGGAGCACGTTGGCTATGTATTTGCCCCAAACGTAAACTCAAGAAATGCCTTGGCATTTCCACCTTAGAAACTTCTTACATCCATCGCCACCTTGCAGTATTCAGTGCTTCGTCGACGATATTTCAACCAATTTCTACAACAAGAAGGAAAATCTTTTTGATCTTAGGAACTTTTCCCAAGGATAAAGAAAGGCAGATTGCGAAGTGGGCGGTGGGTAGGAAGTAATAGCACAGAAACAATGCATTAAAGTGATGCAATAAGACGAAACGTGAGCTTGGAACAGCCATAGCTTATCAGAAAGCACACTAATGTGTATGTGGCTGCAATATCCACGTCCACGACGTCTTAGCTTCCTTTACTGGTAACCAGGAGAAATACTAACTAGAAACCTAAGGGAAGGGGGCTTTATGCTCCCTACAGATATAAAAGTAAAAAAATGAATAAGGACTTCATGTAGCTACGAATCTCTGCGGAAGATGCACATGCAATTTAACAAGCAACTTGAGCAATTTATCAACTTAAGATTAACTTGTCTTGTGCAATTCAAGGTATATCCAAAGATGCAACAACCCAATGTATTATCTTTCTGCTTTTATCTCTGTGTGAGTATCATTATGTGTTTATTATTTACAGTATTTCTTTTATTAAAAGTTATTTACGAGCATTCAAGCTCGCAGTGTGCAATTTTGAAAATTATGACGCACTTCTAAAATCCCGTTCTTTGTTTGTTTCAGTGTGGTATTGGGTTCAGCTTGTATTGGGGTTGCAACGTTTATCTATGCTACTATTAACCTACTTCTAACTACTTCTACTCTAACTACTTAACTCTTAACTACTTCTAACAGTCTACCGAAAGATTTGTTACGTTTACTTGTTTCGTTAAGCGAGACACCCAGCATCTCGGTATTGGTAGGGCTGCCAACACCTAAATTGTCGAGGAAGGAAATAAAGCACCTCGTTTTAGTGTTCGAAGGCATAGATGAAAGCATGTGCGTTTAAGCGGATTTTTTTTTTCAATTATAAATTTACACACTCCGCAGGAAGAGAGACCAGAAGGAAATTTTTTATGGCTCTTTAGAATGTGAATACAGAAAATGGCTCGTCATGACATGAAGATTGTCATTGGCATAAAGAGTATCAATGTGGTTTTTGTCCTGTAAGATCCACAACAGACAAGCTATTTGTTCTCAGAGAAACCCTGGAAAAACCTGTTCAATTCTTGCCATTCTTCTTCTGCCTAATGTAGGAATACCAAGCCCCTCCTAGAACTGATAAAAATTTCGATGAAAAATGCAAGGTGTGGAGTCTATATGCTTGGCCATTTTGATTTGAAAAGAAATCGGTAAAAACCGATCAATGTAAAGTGCTTGTGACCCTTAGCCGGAGTTTATTCATTTAAACAAAAAAAACGGCTAGACCGAATGTTATGAAATTTTTTACAGAACATGTTTTCGTTAATGTGCTTCGATCGGCACCTCAACGAAGTCTCGATCGTTTTTTTCCTCGCGGTATCGTGCAGGTGCAAAACTCATGAACTTCGTTCAAACGAAAAACAGCTCGACCAATTTTTATGAAAATATTTTCAGATCATATTTCCTTTAACACACTTCGAACGGCACCTCAACGAAATCGATATCTTTTTTGGTTCGCGAGGAATCGTGCAGGTACAAAAATCACTTAGGTCGTCTAAGCAAATAAACCGCTCGACCGGATTTTATGAAAATCTTTTCAGATAGTAAATTCGGGCGCTACGACCGACACCTCAACGAAGTCGGTAACATTGCTAGTTCGCGCCAAATCGTTCTGGTAGATACAAATATCACTTAAGTCGTTCAAACAAAAATCGGCTCGTCCGATTTTTATGAAAATCTTTTCAGATCACATTTCCTTTAATAAGTTTCGAACTGCACCTCCAAGAAGTCGATATCACACACACATACTTCATCTCAAATTTTTGTTTAAAATGCTATAAGGACCTTGAAACATGAAAATACAATGAAAATTTCGATTTCGATTTTTGGATCGATTACAATAACTTCCGTATAAACTGGGAAGTTAATAATTCGGGCTGACATTAGGTGCCGAGCTCTATTGGTACCAGCACATACGCAGGAAATCCCACAGATCTCTGATGCCCGAGAGCTTGTGCATTAAAATGGAGCCTCCACCCAAAAACTATAATATTACATATACTCTAAGGCCCATTTGGTACTACTGGATTTGGTACCGCCTCATCTTGAAGTAGAGAAATCCGCTATAAGTGCTGCACTGAAGCCTGGGCGATTGTCTTCAGCAGGAACATTCTACAATTTAAGTTATTATATAAGAGATCCCAGAAATGGGAACGGTTTTAGAGAGGTCCATGAAGATATACTAATAGCTCCTTTAATCGCTCATGGGACATAGAGCGAAAACAGTTGCCCTCCAGCGGACTCTGTTTTGCGCGACAGTTCTTAGCTCTGACCAGGATCTCCCAGTTGTTGCGGCCTCTGATAATAGGGTTCTCCTCCACGTTGTTCTAGGAAGATATGCCCTTCATGTTTTCTGTCACCGTCGTCGTGCGATATCGCAGCTTGTTATTCGGCGCGATCTTGCGTGATCAAATAGATCTAACTGATGAATGTTTAGGTAGACTAATGCATCTGTTCAAACTCTGATTTACAAATATGAGGCCAGACTGCTATGATATACTAGGTCCATGTTCCGACCGCAGTGCTCCTTGGACTCAATTCTCAATACCTCATTGAAAGAAAGTAGAAAGAAACGAGAGAAGCAAAATTAATTAAATAGGACGATGGATAATTTACTTCGATTAAATTAAAAAATGCGAGCAAAGAAGTAGCCAACCAGATTTCTATATGGAATTACCGGAATCACTTTTTATGTAATACAATAAATAAAGATTTAAAAACTAATATAATCATTATTGCGTGAATTTGTTTCAATCGCTTCTCATAAAGAAATTCCTAAATCCTTCACAATGTCCATTTCTAGTCGCCTTGAATGTGTTCACAAACAATCCTATTTAATTTTATGAAAAATGCCAAACTCTGACACAGTCTAAATCTGACAAAATCCTCTTTTATTTCATTGTAAGTTTTATTTTTACTTGTAGGATTCAGCAATCAAAAATGTGCTCAGTGCAGGTCGAGTGACACCTTCTGGCTCGGTATGCTTTATTGAGGGGTTGTTCCCTGAGTGTGTCTGGTAATATATATTTGAGTACACCGGGGAGCTACGTGGGGTATGTAAGATTTTACTACACGCTTATGCGCTCTTATAGGCTTATTTAGAGCTAAAGATATTGGCACAGTTTTGTAGTAAATTTATAAATTATTCTGAAATTTGATTTTTGGAAATTTGCATAAATATATTCTAATTTATTGGCGTTGTTCAAAGTGCAAATGGATTGGTGAAGTGGGTCCTGCATTCTGGCAAGTGCCCTATTACTATCTGAGCTAGGTTCGCATAAGCGCAATAATTTCGCCAGGAAAAAATATTTTTGTTACGAAATGTACCGGAACAAACGATGACAATGTGGCAACGAAAACGGGTAAAATATTTGAAAATGTTCTCACAGCCTGAACGTATTAATACTTTTATATCTAGCCTCTAGCTTACGTCTAGTTTTTTATATTAAATACCTTAAAATACAATTATTGCTAGAGTGTAAATATAAGTGTATATGTAGGGTGGGTCAAATATGTTTGCGGCCCAATTCAGCAAAAATCATAAAATCCATATTTTAAACATTTTTCGCGAAGAAACTATATATTTTGGATGAAGTCTGCGCCCCCACCCCCCACTTTTCAAAAATAGATTTTGTACTAAATGATTATATTTTTAAAAACACTTTCAAACAAATCGCTATCTATAACTTCTAAAATAATTGAGGAGCGACGGAACAAAAAATGATAATTCCACTTATTAAAAAAAAAAGTTATATATGGCATTCGACAAAATACCATAAATTACATCACCCTTTAGAGTGGTGTGGTTAAAGTCATGTTTATTCCTGTAGTAAATAGCCTCTAAAGTTGGAGGTTTGATGCAGATCGTGATATTTCCATGTTTACAAAAATCAATAAACATAATCGGAACAAAACATGATAAAGTTCATACATTTCTGGTACAGCGATATCAAGTTGGCACAAAATAGGATATGTCCATGTAAAAAGAACTTATTGCTATATTGGCCTAAAGCCGGGTCTGTCGAAGCCGTTAAAAAGTACTTTATTTTCTCTGTGGTTGCATGTCTGAGCAGTCTATTGTTGGTGCACAATAGTGAAGTGAAGAAGAAGAAAACTTACATCCATATCGGGTTTGTTTGTGAGTTGCGTGGTTTGCAGTTTTTGAGTTTTAAATAGTGGAGTGAGGAAGAGAAAACGTCGAGAAAGGAAAGCATTGACCGAAAGAAATAACAAGTAAGTTTGTCAAAATAAGTTGGTTATGTGATGTTTATTCTGTTACACGATTCTAATGTGTACATAACTTTGTTTTAGATACGTCGACAATGACCGGCTGTGCTTAAGATTTCGACATACCTGTAATCATAAAAGTAACAGCAATTTTAAATGTAAACAAATATCGCAACGGAATGTCGTTCGAAACCGAAAATTTTTTTATTCAACATCCAGAAAACTGGAACAAGATGGGTATTTGTGTCGTCTTATAAGTGCATTTGAACCCCAACGTAGAGGCAAAGGTACACTACGTCCTTCTGGTAAAACGAAACTTCGAAAGCTAAGTACTTCGTTTTTCATCTATGGGGAAAAGAAAGCAATGGAAAGGGTATGCAAATCATTTTTTATGGCAGTGTTTTCAATCAAAAGGCAGAGGTTATCAACTATTATCAAATGTGTGATGGAGGGCAAAGTTCCAAAGGAAGAAAGAGGAGGGGACACGCGTTCAGCCAAATCTTCGGAGAAAAAAGAACATTTACGCAATTTCCTTCGAAATCTTCCTTGCACTGAAAGCCATTATAATAGAGCTAAGAACAAGAGGGTGTATTTGGATGCAAGTTTGAATATAAACAAATTGAGAATGCTTTACAATGATAGTGTCACAAATGAATTAAAAGTCAAAAAGTCAATGTTTTGGGAAGTGTTCACATTTAAATTTAACATTGGATTTCGGTCACCTGCATCAGATGCCTGCAGTGCTTGTATACTATTGAGTAATAGTATTAAAAATGAACAAGATTCAATCAAAAAACAAGAACTAATGACAAAACTTCGTATCCATAAATTACGAGCAAACTTTTTCTTTAAACTTTTGAAAGAAAAGGTCGATAATAGTATCACTATATGTTTTGATCTCCAGCAAGTGTTTCCTCTACCGCGGACACCAATTCAAGAGGCTTTTTATTCCCGTCAGATTAGCCTGTATAACTTGTGTGTCATGGACCTATCACAGCAAAATAATTCTTGCCTATATAATTGGGATGAAACAGAATCTGGCAAGGGTGCTGTGTCAATTGGATCTGCTTTATACTGCTTTTTGAACATTAAAACAATGCCGGCTAATGTGAATTTAATTAGACTTTTTTGTGATGGTTGTGGGGGGCAAAATAAAAATAGCCATGTGTTGCATATGCTGCTATTTTGGCTTCAAAGTAAGGCTCCCACACATGTCAAGGAAATACAACTTTTCTTCCCAGTGCGAGGGCAGCCAGCAGACCGTTTATTCGGTAGAATTGAGAAAGATGTAAGAAAAATACCGGTGATTACTACGAGGCAGGAATATTTTGAAATATTTTCTAAACATGGCAGAGTGTGCGAGCTTGGTAAAGACTGGAATCTGTATGATGTAAAAGGTTTAGAAAATCATTATAAAAAACTTACGGGTATACAATCGATGAAAAAAATAATATTCAAGAAGTGCAAATCTTCTCATGGCAGACAACTGAACTGCGTAGTAAAAGCTTCTCCAAACTATAGATTTGAGTCTGGAGAACAGTTTAAATCACAAAAAAAAAAGTCACCCAAGAAATTTAGAGGAAATTAAGGAAGATCGAGGACTGAGTGCTGCAAAGAAAAATGATGTGACCAGTCTCTTAATAAAGCAGTTCGGTACCGATTGGGAGAACCTGTCCGAATTAGAATGGTACAGGCAAATATTAAGTGTGTCTACAAACATGCCAGAAGAAAGTGAAGAAATTGATGATAATGAAGCATGTATTTGCACTGAGATGGATGCAGATGACATTAGAATTTAATTTTTTAATAATTAATATACGTATTTGAAACATTTTTAATTACTTAATAAATAAAGAATTCTAGAACATAAAATGTTTTTTCCTAATCTGATTTTTTCAAAACATGATATTTTCATCAGACCGGATTAGAACATGATATTTCCACTTTTTACATAAGAATAACTACATAATAATAAAAATAAAATAAAAATAAAAAAACATGTATATTAGTTTTTACCCTTAGTTATTTATTAGCACTCGTATTTTTTTAAATTTTACAAAGGCAAAGAATTTACAGGTTTTTGAGCTTTTGTGAAAAATTGCACATTATGGAATTATCATGTTTTGTTCTGTCGCTCCTCATATTGCAGTAGGATAATGATGTTTGGCTTATTGGATCAGGACTTCTTCCACTGTATATATCAGACGTTTACTTGCAGTATAGTAGAAAGACTTTGATGTCCAGTTGCAAAAAATGACAAAAATTGCCACCTATCCAAATAACACCCATTTTCTATGACTTTTTCTTCAAAAACTATTTTTTTTATTGCAGCATTAAAAAACCTCATAAAAATCTAACAACTTTTATTTGGGTCAATTATTGTATATTCCAGTTCGTTTTGCTAGAAAAGATTTGACAGCAAACAAAATTTCCAATAAATTAATAAAATCCTTACAAAAATTTAATATTAAAAGTTTTTATACGGGTATTATTTAACATTTCATTGTAATTTTATAATTTGGAAAAAGTGCAATAAATGTTATGGTAATCTGTGAAATTTTTAATTTGCTACTGTTTTCTCAAACTTGAGATCAACTTTTCTCCCAAAACGAACTGGAGAACACAATAATTGACACTAATAACAATTGTTAGATTTTTTATGCAGTTTTTTATGCTGCAATAAAAAAATAGTTTTTAACGAATAAGTGATCAAAAATGGGTGTTATTTAGGTAGGTGTCAATTTTTAAGTCATTTCTTGTAACTCAACATGAAATTTTTCTACTATGACAGACTAAACGTCTGAAATGCACAGTGGTGGAAGGCTGGAAAAATGTTTGATCCAATAAGCCTAAGATCATTATCCTATTACAATTATTTTAGAAGTTATAGCGATTTGTTTGAAAGTGTTTTTAAGAAAAATAAAATCATTTAGTACAAAATCTATTTTTGAAAAGTGGGTACCCCCCCCAAAAAGTTTCTTCACCAAAAATTCTTAAAATAACACGAATTTTAAGAATTTCGCTGAAATGGACCATGATACATTCTTTGCTAGCAATTTGACCCACCCTAGATACAGTCATATTTTATAAGGGTGTCTTATGCGGGCACGTCAGAGTTGTTCTTAATAGAAATATGAACTGCTGTGACCATATCACTCTTATTAATGCCAAAATACTTGTGCTTCTGCCACTTAGGTGCCTTTGTGGTTTACTCAAAAGGGCTGCGGGCATGAATTTAATGAAAGCCTTACTCCTACCTCATCTAATGCATTGCCATATCCATTTTCTTTCTCCAGTCTAACGCCAGAAAGCTTGAAGTAGAGTTTAATGATTTCGTACGATTTGTTTATAGGTTACGCCGTTTTGACCAGGGCTGCGGAGTCGGTGCGACTCCGACTCCACTGTTTTTAAATTTTAAATCCGACTCCGACTCCGACAGATACCAAGTTTATAGCAGCAAAATTAAATCGATTTAACTTAAAGTTACGCCAAACTTTCGAATTAACGTATAAACGGGTATTTAATACGCAATCGATTTCAACTTACATTCTTATAACTTTGGCTTAAGCCGAAAAATTTCGGTTTAAGCCATAATTCGAATTATCCCGCTTATGCGATAAAAAATTTTGGATGATCCATAATTCGAATTATTTTTGGAGTAGCTATAAACTAGGTATGTGACTCCTATATATAATGGAGCCCGTCCACACGACACAAGCATGCGTAGAAATTGTTTTATTCCCATATGAATTTTATGTAATTTTACAACGGCAAGCATAATGAAGTAATCTAAAGCACGCACAGTGGTCGAAAATGCCAAAAAGCTGTCCAAAGTCGAAAAATGAAAGTTTTATTTAGGAACTTTTTCTATTTTAACTTGATGGATTAGGGTACCTAGGATAGTATAAGACAAATAGAACCAATCAAATAGCGTTTCTGCCTTTTAAAATCATTCTGAAAGTGGCCGTTGCATGCGTTGCTTGAAATAGCATCATTAATCCCCGCGGGAACCAATTATTTAAACATACATAGGAAGTGTTATGTCGCATATTTTATTATTCTCACGAAAGTAAGTATAATTTAATAATATTAACAAGAATACTCATTTGTTCACATATTTTTAACACGGTGAAGATTTCTTGATCTGTCTTTTTACCGAAAAAGTAAATTTTTTTTTATATTAATAGACCTGCTCTGATTTTTATCTTATATTGTTTATTGACCCTTTGGCAAAAACATATTCCAAGAACTATTGCCCGAAGTTGCCCCTTTTTGTTTAATTCCACTTTTTGTACAAAATTCTGCGTAATCCATGTTCTGTTTTTTTTAACTTATTGAAGTAGTGCTCAGCTTAAATTGAACCGTTTTATCTTTGGTAATCAACTTTGGAGGTCAAATTAACATAAATATTGGAATTATAAGCAATTTTAATGCTAAAATTGGCCCATTTCGTACTTTTTTAATACCTTCACCTAAGCTTTGCCAAAAAGTACAAGGTCTATTTTAACATCAAACTTGCTAATAACTTCAAAAGTAATGGTCATAGCATAAAAATTGTCCGGACATTATTGATAGGAAATTGTCCAAGCTTTCCAATTTTGCAAAAAAAAATTAGTTAACTAGCTATTTTATGGAGAGCAAGGTGATTTTGGTTGAAATTTCAGTTAAAAAAAACCAAAATTTTGACTTTGATGACTCATTACTATGGAAGTTGATAGGGTAGTACCTTGATTTTTACAGTTTTAGATAGGTGGCAGTATTCTGCGCTCACTGATATCTTATTCATGAAAATAGGTCATAGGGTTACAAAAATACAGGGTTATATGTAAAACTCTAAAAAAACAACTTCAAAACGCCCTAGCGGCTAAACTGTTACCATATCCAATAAAATAAAATATAATACCAAATTCGTGATCAGCGACCTGGAAAACACAATCCCAATTTCATTGAAAAATAGTGCTCAAAATTGATGGTCGCCATTTTGAAGCCGCCATTTTTTTTTTTTAAAGAAATATTAACAAATTCGTGATCAGCGACCCCAAAAACCTTTATAACTTTATTTCCAAACAATTATCTCAGTTTTTTCGACTTTTGTCCATCTTTTTGCCGATTTCGACCACTGTGGCACGTCCTAAAAAAGTACGCGTTACGTATGAAATGCGTTCACATGACATGCGCTAAAATTTCCTGACTCTGAAAAAGAACGCCCTTGCTTTTTGTGGTGATAAGAAAACACGCCCCTGCAAGCTGCAGGCGCAAACATTCCTGTGTCATGTGGACGGGGCCATTACGCACATTATGTGTAGTTCATTTTAAAATAGTGTACTTCATTCAATAATTAATAATTTTTATAATTTGTAGTTATGTTATTTTACGCAAAGTAAAAATTTGAAAATTGTTATAATAAAAATTTATAGCTTTTTTCCTAGAAGAAAACAAAAGCAAAAAATTACAATATATAATTTGTAAAAGGAGTCGGAGTCGACAAATTTTTTGATTGTGTTTTCGACTCCGACTCCAGTAACTAGAAAATTCCTCCGACTCCGACTCCACAACTCCGACTCCGCAGCCGTGCGTTTACCGTGAATATAGGTTTTTGCGTCTTTTACACAATCCCAGCGCAAACCCGCATACCTCTCAACCACTTTGCAGAGCTTTAACACTTATTTAGAAATAATAGTCTGTTTATTCCGCGCTTTCGCACTCTTAAGGGGCCCATACACGGTCGAACAATTTGCGCAACGCAGCCTGTTGTGCAAACATTTGCCCCGTGTATGGGGCAGTTTGATGTGCTGCGCAACTGTTTGATGAAAATCAAACGCGTTTGAAAATTTTTGTGCAACGGGCAGCGTTGCGTTTGCACAAATTTGCGCAAATTGTTCGCTCGTGTATGGGCACCTTAATTGGACAGCGTTCTTTCTTCCTCTTCTTAGCTCTACTATGGAACTCTCTTCCGGTTGGATTGTAAGCTATCCATTCATTTTCAAGAAGCGTGTTTTCGAACTTTTAGTTAATAGGACTGTTAAGAGCGTAAATATATGACAAAACGACAGTTCCACAAACGAACTTCGAAGCCGTAATGTGCGCGAAGAGAGGTTTGCAATATGTGGGGGCTGAGCCGACGTGGCTAGTCTGGTGTTGAGGGAAAGATGTTGCCGTGTAAGCAGGAGGTTCTTAATTTCAGTGGAGCAGTCGCTATGGTAATAGCGGCAAAACTTGCTGAGCGCTGCTACAATCCTACGGAGGGTGATTTAAAGGGTCGATGGAGGAGCAAAGGATGCTATCGCCAATGATTTTGACGGCGCGGTTTTTCTGGCACCCGCCCAGTGATACGAGTTGTATTCCTCTATTTTCTTCTTTTTTTATATTATTTGTTTTACTATATTATTCCTAGTTGTTTAATTAATGAACAATAATTTAAAATTTTTAGTATTTGTACATAATTTGTAATTATATAAAACAAATAAATAATTAAAGTAAATCCGAAAAAAACAAAATAAAAAAAATATTTCCTTTAAGCAAAAATTTGTTTTTCGTAATACTGACAATTACAATTAAAAAATCAACAGAATCTAAAAATCGATTTTGCTTTTATTTTTATCATCACACTCTTTTTTTAATATATTTTTGCTACAGATGTATGATTATGTAACAAGGTTCTTCCTTTCACTAAGTGCGTTTAAAATAAAAATCATCAACAATCACTTGAATTTTTTTTTCAATTACATACTTTTAGTATTCTTCTTAGTTACATCATCCAACGCATAAGTATGGGCAATGTCTAGATGTCCTTCATGGAAAAAGGAATAAAATTCTCCTTTCTAAACAACACAACAAATAATTATAACAAATAATTATCGTTTCGCTAACCAAAAAACCCTTTCAAAATATCCTTTGACTATGACAATTGCATGACGAAAATGCATTAAGTAAAGTGCACTTGGATGATGCAAGTTACGTCAT
Source organism: Thereva nobilitata (assembly GCA_963855945.1). NCBI lineage: Eukaryota > Metazoa > Arthropoda > Insecta > Diptera > Therevidae > Thereva > Thereva nobilitata. The sequence goes on from OY979695.1 coordinate 127,343,486, forward strand.
TTAGAAAATGCAACAAATACCACAATGTACACAACCCCTACAGCAGCGATTCCATTTAAATAACAACAGTAAATGAAATGATAAATTCTTCCTTCCATCAAGAATTCCAGGACACGACAGGAGCATCCCCGACCTTCTATCTTTATTTCTTAGTCCTTAGATATATTCTCAAAATGTGTAGGACCTGCTTCCTGGATAACTATAAGATTATGGTGGGGGCGGGTGAGGGTGCTGTACCGAAAGGAGTTTGTGTAACCCAAAGTACGATTATATAATCGTATGTGTACATATGTGGTATGCGCTAATGTCCATGCGGATCTCATGATGTGGGAAAGCAACTTACATAAAAAAAAGCTAACAATCACCTCTGGGAAATTACGTTAAAACAATTTTCCGACCTCCTTTGCAGTATTGTAGGCACTCTAAGGATCTTTGGAGTGGAATGACACAATGGGGCCTGCCGGTGGTAAGCAGTCGATGGAGAGATTTTTATCTGTGCCCGTAAATGGGGTAGATTTCATAAATCAGAGAAATTTCCCTTAACACGAGTCAGATTTTCAATTTTTGTTTAAAGTTATTTTGATTTTATTTGAAATTTTTGAACGGTTGTAGCGGCAGCACCCAGCACCACAAATCGGGACTGTCTATTCGCCGCCGAATTTTATTGCCACTCGTTTCGGTCATTATTCTGACGAGAAAAAATCTTTACAAATAAAAAAAATGATTGTGTTTAAAACCACACTTTAGAAGAGTAAAACTATTTTGCCCAATAACTGCCGGAATTATTAAGATACCAAACAGCGAGTAATAGGCCATAGAAATAGTCGAAGGCCTGTCGGATAGATAGTACGAAGAATAGTGATGAACCCTTGAGTGACTTGATACAAGTGCAATATAAAAAACAGTATTTATGGATTCCTATTTAGTACATTAAACCTAAAAACGAAACAATCCGCTTTATTCTGGTTTTCAATTGGAAATATTTTCCAATCGAAAATGAGGTCCGAATGGAACCTTCGTCAGTATTCCTGGTTTCAAACGAAGAATTCCAGTTTCGAACTTGGAAATCAGCTGTCAAATGTGTCAAAGATACCAAAAAATTAAAATATGAATGTGGGTGGTTTTTTATTTCTTCTCGAAGAAGAACAAAATGAGACTAAGTGGGAGAGAAACGATATTTTTAACAACTTATAAAGTTATGTTTTTATATTAAAATAGCAAACAAAAATAAACTTAACAATAAACTTCTATTCAAGCGTAGGTGGTTCCAAGCTGTTTAAGTAAAGCACACTTTTCCCAAAAACCCTTCCCATCTTGATTTTTTATAAAGCCTCTAGCAAAATCGGGGTTTTCTTCGAAAAGTGTAGATAAACGTTCCCATTGCATTTTTGTCGTTATCAATTTTGTGGTTTCTCTTTCCCTAAAAGATCAAATTTTGTAAAACCAAGTAAAATACAGAAAGGAAATAGCTTACATTTTAAATTTGAAATATTGTTGAACACCAGGGAATTAGGCGTCGAGAACTGAGGGTTTAAACCAAATATTTAAAAGAGCAACGATTCCACTCAGAAGCAAGTAAAAGTGGAATGACTTGGTCGAAATAGCCCAAAACTAAAACACAAAAAAGTTTTGTTACACACATGTAATAACCACCAGTTATGACATTAATTCCTTATTGCGCCATCTTTTCCGTCAAGAAAAAGTTGTCGGAGGTATTTTTCGTAAAATTCGAAAATTCACTGTTCCGCTCGTAAACTGGAATGCAAAATATTTCTGGAAAATACGAACTTTTTATTCCGAGCGTACACTGAAATATAAAATTTTCGGTTTTCGAAAAATTGCAATTCCGTTTGGAAACCAGAATGAGGGTGAATGGGTTTATGGTAACTCAAATATATAATAAATATTTTCGATTAAAACTGATCTAAATATCGTGTAAAAACAGCATTAAGTAACGTTCGATATGCCGCACAGTATGTAATTTTAAAAAATTAGCTTGAAAAAAATAAATTTTTCAAGTGTGCATAAAGTATAATTTCTCTTTGTACTTTAGTAGTAAAATGTCTAACGGGTATGCACCCAATACCACATTCTCCAAATACCGACACAACTCGTGATAGTGAGCGCTGTAATATGCGTTAACGTGTATTCGCAGGTCACTCATCTGACTCCTTCTCCATTGTGCTGCCAGTTCGCGTGAACAAAGTACTGTTGCAGCGGCATCTACCACCATAACGGTGTACGGATCGTAATTTTCGTTAAGTTTTCTGATAGTAACTGGAAATAGTGTTCGCTAATCGTTTATTTTTGGACCAAAAGCAACTATTTAAAAAGTAAGTACATTAGCTTACAATATTTATCATTCTGTAACGTGTAATGATGGTTTTAACTAATAGTTTCGCCGAGTTCCGCTTTATAATTATATTTGTTTTATACTTGAAACTTTGTAAATTATAAGTCACAAAAAACATCCTGCGAAAATTTGCGAATTAATTAATTAAAAAATGTTTTTTGCAGAATGACCCATTCTATTCCTCGGAGAGTGCTCTTCGATATGAGGCATTCTTTTACAAATCATTTATTAATCAACATTTTTGATTTGCTTCAAATTTTTTTTACGCAGATCCGGACATGTATTTTTTTTCGGGCAATATTTTCAAAAGTAAGGGGGGGAGGTAAAATTTACGTCACTCGCCGATTATACCCTTTTTCAAATCGTTCTAACTCCGCTTCTATTCATCGTATCGAGTTAAATAAGGTATCATTTTAAAGGTAATGAAGAGATATTTATTTATATATTAATAGTTGTAAAAGGTGTTTCAAATTAGTATTTGTTATTAACAATTAAATATTTGAAGTTCAGTTTAATATTCGTTCGCGTTTTTTTCAAAAAATTTAAAAAAATACTATCGTATTCCTTTGAAGCAACATATCGCCTAAACAGAGTCACTCAAGTTTCTGTCCTCTATAACAAATAAAAGAATACGCATTTACCTAAAAGATGAACTTAATTACGTTGCTCTACGATAAATTAGTTTAGAAGTTATTCAAGTTTAAGTAAATTAAAAAAAACCCTGTATCTTAGTGGATAGTGGAGATAACCCCCTCTCTAGAACATTTTTCTTCTTCAAATACATCCAGGAATTACACCTGAAAATATTAGGCACGTAGTCCAACAGAGGATTTGTTGAACGTCTGATGACCTACAACTTGCAAATGAGGGGATATGAGTATTTTAAATCTTTAAAACGGCGATATCTCATGAATCGCAATTCGTACGGGAAAATGTCTTTTTTTGTAGAGAATCGTATAATCTACAATTTTTTTAAACACTATTTGATGATAAGACTTACCGTTTAAGATATATTAGCCAAAAACTGAATTTTTTGTTTTTAGGGGTAGGGTATAACCAATTTTGCAAAACATTTTTTTAACATATTCTACTCACTAAAAACTATTTTAAAAAAAAATTAATTACATTTAGTTAGAGGTCAAAACCCCTAACAACTGGACTATAAGTATGTACATAGTGATTATTGAACTTTGAGCTCTTTAATCAGATTTAAAATAATTTTTTGTAATGAAAATTTGCCTAATAAGCTCCTTTTGTGTCTGTATTGTCATATGAGTCCAAACAAATAAACAATACAAGTGTGTAATTACAATACGAATTTTGTCTAGCTATATTTGCAAAATTTCACACTGTGTGCCGTGGGGCTTTCGTCAACATTATACGAAAACGTTTAATTAAAATTTTCATGCAGTAAATGTAGTAAAGGGGCGCGTCTGATGATGTCTATGAAAAATTAATATTGAAATCGCCGTCCTGCTGGCCTGTCACCGATTACGATTCCCTTATATGGGCAGTTCTACAAAAACTGGAATAAAATTGAATTATTTTTGGCCATTCTTTTTTTTAATTTATTTCAAAATTGAAAATTGGATATAACGAAGATTAATGATAGTATTCTAGGTTTTAATGGATCAGTCAAAATATTTGAATTTTTATAAGTTATACCATTTTTAAGTTTTTGGATGACAGGGAAGTGAGAATAGACACCGGAAAGTGACGAATATTTTTGTTAAAAAAGATTTTTCGGTTAAGATTATAGTAAGTATTGCATTTAAGTGATACATCTATTAATATTTCTGAGAATAGAAAGCTAAATATGTACAAGAATGCCTACCAGGGAAGTGAGGTTAGTATAAAAAAAGTAGTCGAGCAAATGTTAAGTTTTATTAATTTTAAACATTATTTCTTTCCTAGTCTGATTCCCCAATTACACCGTCAACTTTTGCTCGTTGTTTTGCACAATATTTTGCAAAACCTATTCGGAAATGTTCGCATTCAGTCTATGTTGACAGGGAAGTGATAGACAGGGAAGTGATAATTTAAATGATTTTGTCTCAAATCCATAAGAATGCTGTATTTTATCATAAATATATTATGCACCAATTATCAGTGTAATTGAAGCAAACACGTTCAATTAATTAAAATTTAATAATATCTAATCGTTGAAACGTAATTACGTGACAGGGAAGTGAGAATTTAACTGACCCGAACTCCAGAATCTCCACTAAACTCACTCCCACGACTAATCGCTCACCGACTGAAACAAAACATAGCCGTTACTATGATGACTTCACCTCTTTCTTTCAATCACCAAAGCGGCAAAGGCGCTTGCTACTAAATTTATAGGTGATTTTCACAGATTTTAAGATGACACGGAAGTGATAAAAATGCGTGTCGCCTCTTATTTCAACTAATAATTTGAAGAAAATTTTGGCGAAAAAATCGAACTAAATAAACTTTACAACTTTTTTGGCAAACAAAAACTTATGATTGAGGTTTTTCGCTTAAAGTTCTTTAAATAAACTGCTTGTTAAACGCCAGTATTTGGGCTTAAACTTTGGATTACTGCAAAATCGCCCCACAGGGAAGTGATAATTTTGACTACTTGGAGCTAATTTTGAGCTATAAATACTTGTTTGAAATAACTGAATTCCCAATTAGAAACCGATGTAAACTTTTATTTGAATTAAACTTTAAGGACATAACTTGTAAAATGATGAATCCACGAGCCGACCCCACTAAAATTCCTGTTTTTGTAGAACTGTCCATATATATCTTCTTCATTGCTCTGTTTTTCGGCATTCGGTCTACATGTCCTGCATGTAGTCTCTTTATTGACATAGTTGACGATGTCCATCTCTTCTTAGATTTGGTACAGTTCGTCATTGTATTTGATTCTCCAGATACCGTTTACGTTCAATGGGTCAATAATGTGTCTTAAGATTTTTCTCTCAAAAGCGCCTAATAAGTTCTCGACTTTATGGGTCCTAGTCCAGACCTCCGAGCCATAACAAACCATAACAGGCCTTATAAGAGATTTGTATAGTGTAACGGACGCACACTGGGGCTCCCCGAGTAAAAATAAATGATGGCCTTAGAACGGGCAAATACCGACTGTGATTGAAACATAGTCCTCGGCCATCTGGCGGTTAACAGAAGGCTCGTTGCAGGACAGTACGGCCGTACAGGGGATGACTGACGGTGATACCACGGCCTTACAGTTCAATAACGGCCATACGACGGTGGTACGGCGGCCGTATGGTTGCTATTACGGGTATACGACGGTGGTACAGTGGCAGCAACGTGGATAATATATTCGCCCTCCTATAAGAAAATATATTCCACTGCAATTAAATGTTTGATTTTTTTTCGGTTGTGTTTTTTTTTCAAGCCGTTAAATAACAAAATTTCCCACTAAAATATAAATCAACACGCACCACACAACAAACCGACGACTGGCGAGCTCGTTTCTCTTGTGCATCGATATCTTTAAGTAGGATAAATCGAAAGAACCATTGTACATAACGAAAATGATGAAGTTCCCATAAAACATTCAACAATTCATTTGGTGCAGATTCTTTTTTGGTTCAAATTTCCCGTCGAATGCCCGTTTCTACAGCTCAGTACTTGGCCTTTTAAATCTTTTGGGCAAATTTGGCCGTCGTAAGGTCGTATGTGCTCCCATTAAAAATAGTCAAAAACTCTACGTCCATCATATGCCCCTTAAAAAGCCAAGCGGCCGGTGTTCGCCCTTTGTAAGGCGGGTTTTTATTTTTACTCGGGTCGTCCATAGAAGGTTCTGCTCAAAACTCAATTTTCAAAATATGGATTATTTGCAAAAAAACTTGTATCAGCGTAGTTGTAATTAAGTATCAGATCACGTGTACAAATATTGAGTCGCAGTCGATTTTTGGCTCTTTTTTTATTATAAACGGAAGGCTTTATTAGTTAACCGAACAAATTAGCAATTAGACTGGTAGCTGGTCGGAATTGAGTGTGCAAAATATGAGGACCGCATTCCGTCAACAGATTTCAGTTGAGAATAGCTCAACGATAAATAATTCGGATGTTGCCGGTCCATTTTTGGGTCCAATTTTTTTTACCCCCTCTTTTTTTATTGGGACCTCTACGGCTTCCGTGGCTCGCTTTTTGACGATGGAGTTTGATGAAGCACCACAAAATAAGACGAAAATATATAATAAAATTTTTCGATATCGCGCTTAGTTTTCGATATATTGACACTTGAAGTTGACTTTTTGAGGTATTTCCCAAAGGTTTATAGTTATATCACAGCTAGGATTTCTCGCTTCGTCTCTGAGAAATCGATACTTGAAGTTTTAGGTATTTTCAAAAACATTCTACAGCGTTAATAGTTTCCAAAAAATACTAATAGGTATAGACTGGGAGCTGGAGCGAATTGAGTGTGCAAAAATGTGAGGACCGCCTTTTATCAATTGTTTTGATCTCAGAGAAATTGGCAGATTGGGGTTCTTAATATTGCCTGAAACTTCAATGGTCCATTTTTTTATACCGCTCCCCTTAGATATCCAAAAATTGATAAAGCAAATGCTTTAGAGCATTGTTTTAGTGTCAATATGCAGTTTTTTGGCATGATTAAAGATAATAATAGCTAGATAAATGAAAAAAATAATTACCTTACCTTGTAGCATTTTTGGTAGGGAAGCCGTAGAGGTCCCAATAAAAAAGGAGGGGGTAAAAAAATTTTACCCAAAAATGGACCGGCAACATCCGAATTATTTACCATTGAGCTATTCTCAACTGAAATCTGTTGACGGAATGCGGTCCTCATATTTTGCACACTCAATTCCGCCCAGCGCCTGCATTACAATAGAACTTTGCGCATTTTCGAGAAAATGTCATTTAAAAAAGTTCTGAAGTCGGTTTTTCAAAATTTATATTTTTAATGTCATATTATCATTAATACGCTTGGATTGACACCTCAACGAAGCCGATGTGATTTTTGGTGCGATATCGTGCTGGAAAAATTTACCGCATAAGTAGGTGCACACATATACTCTTCTCCAAATTTTGTTGCATGCTATTGGGACCTTCAAATTTGAAAATATGTTGAAAACTACCATTTTGATTTTTGTACAAATTGTAATAACTTCCCTATAAAGTAGGAATCTAATAAAAAATTTTGTAATTCTATAGGTACGTCTACACTGGTGCACTTTCGTCTTCCTCTTTCAATTTAACATGCGTTTCAACTTGCGCTTTGCATGCACGATTGAACGGAGGTTTGACGCATGCAACAATAGTTGATCAGTAATCTAGTGAGTTGATCAGTAATCTAGTGCAGTGGTTCTTAACCTTTTTATACTCGCGGCCCACCAAATATTTCAAAATTTGTTTGTGACCCCCATTTTTTTATTAATAATTTATATTTATTAAATTACCTATAATAAATTGATTTTTTTATTATTCCTTATTTTTTTATATAATAAATGTAAAACATGACTTTATTAATTCATTAGTAAGCCATACACTAAGAGTTTTTTCGCCGCGCCATTTGTCGCGCCACGTAATCTGCCAGTTTTATACCATCGTGTGGTCAACATCAGACGCCAATTTTTTCTGCATTTCATTTGACACTCAATTTTACGGTTTTTCATTTGATCAATGCACACATGGAAAAATTCAAAAAGTGGCGTGTCATTGGAGTGTAGTGTGTGTTGATGGTTGTTTAGGTGTTTATGAAAATGGCAGACAAAATTAATAATTCTAACGAATTTATTATAAATTTCATAGAAATTTACAAAAAGCACCAGGCTTTGTGGAAAATCAAATCTAATGACTATGAAAATCGTAATCTAAAAAATAGAGGTAGGAATTCCTGTAAAACGTATTATACTCAGGCTGATATTTCATTTCTGTCTCCGACATGATTGACCCTTTAATCGACACATATGTACCTTAATGAACAACAATATGGGTACAGAAAAGGGCGTTCGACCACCTGAAATCTTACGGTTCTAATCTCCGGCTATAAAATTGTCTATACGGACTTCGGCAAGGCCTCTGATCGAGTGGACCACCACATTTTAATTGCAAAACTATTTAAATTTGGAATCTCTGGCTCTACGCTGGAGTGGATAAAATCATATCAAGTTGTGAGATTTCAAGGATTTCTGTCCAACGAACTTGAAGTACCTTCCGGTGATCCCCAGGGTAGTCACATAGGAAGTTAAATCCATACTAACAATGCTAGTGCGTAAAATATGTATGATTGAGTTGATATTCCTGCTGAGAATTTTAAGCACTCGTAAGAACGACCTGTAGCCAAAAATCTTAATGTTGCCACAAGACGTTCTTCTGGTGGGATACTATTTCTCATGTTAGTGTTTTCTTTTTGAATATACCGTCTTATTTCTTCAAGTAAATTTCCAAACTCATGTGCAAAATATGGATAAATTTTCCGTCATTTTAAAACACAGAAATTTTATGAAATACTCGTATAAACTCATTCTCTGAGTATACAGAGTGTATACTATGGCGTGGAACGTTGAAAAAACAGCCACTCCACATGCCGAGTCAAGTATATAGATTTTGTTGTTGTTTTTCAAAAGCACTTTAACTGCCACGCAATCCGACTAATTAACTTTTATAGTGTATGGACACAGAGCTTTGTCAAACGTCCAACGCAAAGTGGCAGTTTTTTTAACGCGCCAACCGACAGTTTTTTCGAAAGAAAAAACTCTTAGTGCATGGCTTACTATTATCTATTTAAACAACATTGAAACTTCACAATTAATAAAAACTCATTAATTTTTAGCAAAAAATAAAAGAAGAGACATTTAAAATCATAGAATAAAACAAAAATATTCAAAAATAATTTTACTGCGATTTCTGCTGCTGAATATCCTAAAACCTCAACTAATTTGTTCAATCGCAGTTCAATTGTTTGTAATGCTATCCGCATGCTAGATTAGATAATCTCAATCGATTATGTTTTTTTGTTTTAATATCCACCATAGTTGAGAAGCCCATTTCTCACAAATACGTACTAGCGAAAGGCAGCAAATTTTGCATTGCTGCTGAAAACAGGATGGGATTTTCTGCATTAATTTGTATCCAAAATTGGGACACATATTTTTTTAAAATACAATTAAAATTACAATCATTTATTAATTCCTATAATATATACCCATCAGCTACGCTATTTGCTCGCTTAGATTTTTTCTCTTTTGAACTCCTGCTAAAAAATCAAATTAAGCATAACCATTATCAAAAAACACTCCAAAAGTGTGGTTATATTGTTCTTTCCTTTCCGTTCGTTCGTCTTTTTCAAAATTTCCTAAAAGCCTTCGCTTTCGTTCGTCTTCATTCCTCTCCGTTCTTCCAGATGTGGACACTTCCATATGAAGTGTACAGCATTAAGTGGGAACTTAAAGGTGGCGCGTTGTGCTGGCGCTCTTCTTGGTGCTGTCGCGTTCTCGCGCCATGTAGCTGAGTGCAAATACAATGCCGTGGCGCTAAGTCATGTGAAACTTTAAAAACGGATGGATCGGATTGGTTCTGTTTGAGGCTTAAGTTAGTCGAAATTGGGCAATGCAAAAAAAATCATTGGAAATTAATATTTTTTACAGGAAAATCCAAAAATTGATTAAATACGAATGTTTTTTGGTGAACTTTTGACTTCAACACCCTAATTTAACAAAATTCCCAACTGGCTGGTGTACTGGCGCGCACCAAAAGTAGAAAGTTGGCAAAAGTGAGCTATAGCGGCAGCTGCACATTGTAGCTGCACTTCGGGTGGGCTACGTTTTTTACTTTTGACAGTTTGCGCTACAGCGCCAGCACCACGCGCCAGCGCAACATTGTAGTTCAGCCTTTAAACACGCAGACTGAAAGAACGAAAAGAACGAACGAAAGAGAACGAAGCTATGTGATTCAACTCTTAGAATTACTTTGGCATTTATTTGTCCTGCACTAATAAAATTATACGTACATACATCAATTTTCTTTTTATTGTATTCTGAAGGAAATTTTTCATAATGTGGCGGCCCCCCGCAAATCTTCTTAAGGACCCCCGGGGGCCGCGGCCCACCTGTTAAGAATCACTGATCTAGTGAGTTGATCAGTAATCTAGTGAGTTACCCGTTCACCCACAATGCCGACAGCTGTTGTTTACGACATTTCCACAGCCGTATCCACGATCAGAACGTCCACATCACTTTCTGCTTGAAAGGTAAAGCCCAGATAGCTGTCATAACAGTCATAAAAAATGTTTTTAGAAGGACAGTAAGAAGTAAAAAAATAAATAACTGTAGATTCTTGATTTATAGACCAAAGACTCAGAAAAAAATATAAAATACAGCTCTTCAAAAAACTTTACTTACCCAATTACTTGAACATTTGAAGGAAAATAGATAAAATAGTAAAGTAATATATATTATTGAAGGGAATTTAATGCTCTACAACCCTTTTGTCGGCATTTATTTTTTGGGTGCATCGTTCAAAAGTTACCTGGTAAAAAGAGCAAAAAATATGAGGCAAAAATGTTTTTTTCTAAAATTACAGACTTTCAAGAGCAGATATCTCGAAAACTATACAAAATATCGAAAAACTTGGCTGAGCAAAACTTGTAGCAAATTTAATCCGCTTTCATTTTGTATAGATTGGTCATGTCGCTAGGACGCATAGTTTCCGAGATATAAGCGAAAAACCGAAAAATAGGACCTCCCCCCACCAACCCTTGGGCAGGGGGATTCGGGCGGAGACTTTTGATATGTTCACCTCCTAACTAGTCGAAACAAAGTTACGAAGTCAAAAATTCTGTTCCATGCCCTTGTTGAAAGAAAAAGCGCACCAGTGTAGACGTACCTTATCAGCACTAAGAAATGTCAATCCTGAGTATTCTTGAGAAATTATCTTCTTAGCCTTTCTCTGCACCCACATAAAAAGTCGCTGGCATGTATGCAAAAGACGAGAGACTCTTCAAGCTTTTAAGAAATGCGTGTTTTGTTTATGCAAATCTATTTTGTTGACTTATCATGCACCCGCGTATTTCATGACTACTTCTTTTCTTCTGCCTTTTAATAAGCAATATGCTCGCCAATTTGTCCTATTGCACTATTGTAGGCCACACTTTTTGAACAAGCTCTGCAGGCTGCCTGGATATTTGTCAATAGGGTCTTCCAATTTTTTTCGAAAATTTTTGTAAATTCATTTTTCAGTTCTTCAAGTACCAAAAAAATTTTTGATACATTGTTTTTTGTTTAAAAAAATTTTTTTGTTAACAATCTAAACATTTAAAATTTAACACCATTTGAAAAGCCGACAATGTGCCGCCATGTTGCTATGACGTCAGATTTCATGTTTACCTTTCGGAGCATACGGCTACAACATGGAACTCGGCGAAAATTGTCAAAAACTTCCGAAAAAAAGTTCGTACAAGTGTTGTTTTGTACCGAACTGCAAAAATACATCAATTAATAACCCAGAGAAACTGTTCATCTCGGTGCCCAAAGGAGATAAACGAGTTAAATGGGTGAATCAAGTTCGTCGTAAACCAAACACTGTTTCAGCAGCAGCAAGTTTGCATTGTTGTGAAGATCACTTCAACGTGAGTATTAAAATGACATTAATTAATTAATTCAAGTATTGTTTTCAAAATGGCGGCAAACAAAATGGCGGACTACCTTTTTCTTTACAACCCACTCGATATGGGTATCAAATGAAAGGGTGTGACAATTAGAATACTATTATCTGTGTGGCGTCATTCCAAATTCAAAATGGCGGCCAACACAAAATGGCGGATTATCTTTTTCTTTACAACCCACTCGGTATGAGTATCAAATAAAAGGATGTGATAATAGAATACTTTTCGCTGTGGGGCGTCTTTCCAAATTCAAAATGGCGGCCACCACAAAATGGCGGTTCACCTTTTTCTTTACAACCCACTCGGTATGGGTATCAAATGAAAGTGTATGACGAGTATAGTATAGTAAGCTTTGTGATGTCGTTTTAAATCTAATATGGCGGTCACTACAAAATGGCCGAACACATACATATAATAGACTAAAAAATAGAAAATAAAAAATATAGTTTAAAAAAACTAAAAAATACGCTTTTATTTTAAAATGAACTAAAAAGTAAAAAATAATTTTGAATGTAAAGTTTTTATTGCTCCAGCCAGTATAAGAAAACAACCTACCTTTCGAAATCTAAAAAAGCGTGGGGCGCTAGCTAAAAGTTCCGGTGTTAATAAAATAAGAATATAGAGAGCCCCACGCTTTTTTACATTTCGAAAGGTAGGTTGTTTTCTTATACTGGCTGGAGCAATAAAAACTTTACATTCAAAATTATTTTTTACTTTTTAGTTCATTTTAAAATAAAAGCGTATTTTTTAGTTTTTTTAAACTATATTTTTTCGTTCACTTTAAGCTCCACATGATACGGTTTATTCCGGACTCGATGTTCTGGGCAAATGCGTCCTCGAACTATACAGTTATCACATTGTCTTTTAAGTTCAACATACCCAACAGGAGCATCGCCGTAATTGTCACGCTGAGATCTGCAAAATTGAAATTAAATTCTAAAATATGCACTTTTTTAGTAATTAAAAGTTTGATATATATTCAAAACTTTTGTTTGTTTACATTCTTCAAAAGTGAATTTTCTGATCATACTTTCCCTTAACCAGTGCCGGCTTTAGGGGTGGGCGACCGGGGGCGGCCGCCCGGTGCGCCGGGAACTGAAGGGCGCTGGCAACTGAAGGGCGCCGCGGTGTACAGGAAACTGCGCGCTAGCTTAACTTATCCACTTAATTTGAATACCTATCTCTATCGATATAAAGAAAAACTAAATTCAGCGTATTAACTTTTATGAACTTATCTCGTAGGAGCATCTACCACGACTTTTCATTTTGTTGCTTATCTTATCGTATCCCTCACTTACTTATGTAGGGCGAAAGAGACTGAGCGACAGGCGAGAAATAGCAACTCGTATTACACTGCGAAAAATAATTTAGAGTTTCAAGTAAATAAGTAATTACATTAATAGTCCGGGGAAATTAGCAAAAAAAAACGCACGAAAGGAGACAAAATTCCAAAATGGCTGAAAATTGGACCACGGCTTCTTTGGGACTTTTTAGGAATACAATTTCGGAATCTCAAAAAAAAACATGGCTGCCAGAGATATCACTTTTTGGCAAAAAATCACTCAAAAAATGTTTTTTTCGAAAAAAATTTTTTATCAATCAATACGAAACATTATTACCTACAAAATACCCCTCTTGAAATTTTTTCAAAAATCTTGACCTTCCCGAATTGTTTAAAGTATTTTTTGGCCGAAAAGTGATTTTTGGAAACTTTGACCTTGAATATCTTCGAAAGGGTTAGTTTTTCGAAAAAATGACAAGAGGTATTTTTTGTTGTAATATGAACAAATAAAACTAAAAATTAACAAAAACAACAGAAACACAGCAAACAACCCCAGAGGGGGAGTTTTTTAGTTCATGCATAGAACTGCCAGATAAAACCACGGAAAAATCAAACCATTTTGATATTTGGGGCAAACTTGTGACAATCATAAATTCGAAAACCAAATTCATCACACATTGGCAATCTTTGTTTGAACTCCGTGTTTGAACGCTTAAAACCTTGTAGTGTATGGGCCCCTAATGGCGCGAGCATGAAGTGGAAAAATAAAGGCGTACAGAAAAGAATTACTGGCATAAATCCGCTAGCTTTTTTTATACCATGTGGATGTCATAGTTATAATTTGGTATTATTTGATATGCGGCAAAATCATGCGTTAAATCCGTTACTCTGTTCGGAATTTTATAAAAATTGTTTGTTAAATTTATTTGTAGGATCGGTAAATAAATGGAAAATTTGGGAAGGTCGAATTGACAGCGTCAAAACGGTTCGTTATCAGTTAAGCTTTGGTTTACTTGACCGATGTTACCAAACAAAGCCATGCTGCGGTACAAGAAGCGGCCAGGACAACTAAAAGATTTTACATTTGTTGTTTCTCTGATAATATGGTATGACGTTTTGCTTCGAATCAACGTTGTGAGCAAAGAAATTCAGTCACCTATAATCAACTTTGTCGACTTTACCGAAATGCTTTGGGCCTGTTTAGCCGGTTCGCTTTCAGGAGCGTTCCTCACGAACTTTGTTGGTGAAGGGGGAATTGGGAATGATGCGAGGTTCCACCCCACTTCCCCCTTCATCTCAAAGTTCATGAGGAACGTTCGTGGGAGCAAAGCACCTAAACAGACTCAACAAATGTTGCTCTTATTTGGAAACATATAGACAGACAGGTTTCAAACAAGCCATTGTCTGAATTGCCATCGGAACTTGGTATGCAGCCATTTCTCAAACCACTAGCGCGATTAAGACGCATTTAAATTCAAAAAGGATATATAGAATGGCACTCGAATTTCGGTTCAATAATAAATATGGTACACAATTGAAAATAATTTTTTTTAATTATAATCAAATATAAAAGGGCGCCAAATGCATGACTCGCCCGGGCGCCTAGATGGTTAAGGCCGGCCCTGCACTTAACCTATAAAAACGCCGTCTACATAATAAATAATGTGACGTATTTAAAAATCTGTAATTTTACTTTGTATTTGTTTAAAAATCAAAACAAACTTATCTTTGAGCTTTAATCCCACGAGTTTCAGCTGCATCGAAGGACTCACAATTAGTGTCCGACCGAAGGTCAGTTTTAGGCCGAAGCCGAAGCCGAAGCCGATGCCGAATGTTCGGCTCTTGCCATAACCTTCGGCCGTAGCCGAAGCCGAAGCCGAAGCCGAAGGTTCAATCATATTCAGAAATCTTGGTATGCTGGCTGAAAATTATACATAATAATGAAAATTCTTCACTGTTATTTTGGTTTGTAGTCATAGTGCTGAAAATGATTGCAATATGCATTTTAAATAACTAAGCTGCGGCTTTCAAAAAAAAAACCTCAGATTTGTTTACTTTTATTTGAACAATACCATACGTTTCAATGTCACATTCACATCACACTCTTAATTCTTTTCATTTTCAGTGACTAGCATGGCTGGATATAAAAACTTCGGCTTCGGCTAACCTTCGGCTCATTTGGCCGAAGCCGAATGTGCGGCCGAAGGTGTTTTTTTGGCCGAAGTTGGCCGAAGCCGAAGCCGAAGCCGAAGCCGAACCTTCGGTCGGACACTACTCACAATTTGCGAAATATTCCGCCGCCATCAACACGTTTATTTTTGCCGGTTATCAGATTGAGCACGCACAAATCCTTCGGAGCTCATTTTGACGCCGATTTTGTTTAAAAACACGCTTGGTGCAAATATAAATGTTGTTTTACACGACAAACAATGACAACAATGCCTCAAAACATGAATTCTGACGTCACTTCGCGGCCGACCAATGACAGCACGTTTTCACCCATTTGAATAATTTACCACTTTGAATGTTATTTTACACAAAATCTAGTTAACAAAAAAATTTATTGTTTCTGCAGAATTTTATTATTTGTTGAATAGATTTAATTTATGCCAAAAAAATCATATGTTATTTTTTTCCGGAAGACCCTATTAGACTAGTTTGTTCGAGCAACCTCGCACAAATAACGAGATCCTGCGCCTAGAATGTTGTGTTTGACTAAACTGGTCAATATATAGATAATTAAAATAAAATAAATAAGACATAACCAAATTTCTTTCCGAGCATTCCAATAACTGAACCTCAATACTTTCATTGAGCGCACCTTAATAATGATTTGTAGTCGACTTCAAACTCTACAGCACTCTGTCCAATTCGAAACCTACATTTCTCTTCACTCCATAATACATCATAGTGCTCCACCATCTTTTGTAACCTGGCTGGCATTAAGGTGAGAAAAACGTTTTTCTACCTCATATGGATAGCGATTCGAAAAAAAGCAAAGCCACAAAACGCCACAAAGCCATTGAAAGTAAGCAATGCAATACATCCCACAACGAGGTCGGTTTCCCTTTATACAGCGCATAGACTCTCTTTTTGAAATGGTGCAAACCTCTAAAGGTTCAAAGGATGTGCTTGCAAACAAAGTTGGCGTGCAGAAATGGGAGATGGGTCAACATAAACACAAAAACCGTCTGGAAACATCGATACAATCTCCGAAGCAGTTCTAGGGTTTAATGAATCTAGGGAAAAACGGCAGTTCGCATGTAACTACATATTTTATATGGGTGAATAGAGACGTTTACGATTTTCTTAGTTACTTTCGCAAGGACAAGGCCGAGGGAGTAAGATCAGAACCCCTTGCCCGTCCGCCTATGCCTGGCCCACTGATACCTACTAATTATATCATTTTCTAATTACCAACACAACACATGACAATCTTTTTAGGATCTCTTATCATTCCAAAGGCTTGACGTTAATTGAATCACTAAAATGCTTAGCCAGGCACATGTTTCCTCACCGGGGCTCACAGGACGCTCTCTGATAATGCCAATAGTAAACCAAGTCTCCCCTAAAATTGTGAATAAATGTATGTGACCGTAATAATCATATTAAGCCCACCTTCAGCTCAGCCTAAAATTGCTTTATAAGCCAAAAAGGCACGGAGAGGGTGGGTACTGAAGGGGGTTGGATAGAACAAAATAAAAAGAATTCGTGCGTGTGATTGTTTACGGTGCCTGCAGAAGTTTATAAGACTGTTATACAGATAATTTTCTGCTGAATACAATACATGAAGACAATTAACTTAATGCGATTAGAATCCATTAGGATGACGCCCACCAGGCGGATAATTTTATCTTACCTAGAACAGGTATTCCCATCCGTAAGATTCTCAGTTCGCACTGTTCATTAGGCTTTCGGGTGGTCTAATTTTGGGCCTTACTGGATTAAATTAAAACACGTCAATTTCCATGAGAATGTTAATTATGTGTATGAAATTTGGTTGAAGTATTTTGAATACATATTTCGGAAGTTTTACTAAAGCGTTCACAATGTTTTTTAAGCTTTATTTGTATTCTTAAGCTGTATCGTTACTGTAATGGATATGATGATCTGTAGGATGGAGTAGTAGCTGGTTAGTTAAATGAGCACGTCTTTATATAAGGATCCATTTCAAGTGGGTGAATAGAATCGATAGGGAAAACTACTACGTCTACGAGATTCATTGCATTGAAGAATTAAAGTCCTGGTCCCTTTTCCAAACGTTGCAAGTTAGACCTGGGTTCTATTTGTATCCAAGGTACAACAGTTGACTGCTCAGACTCAGTCGAATAACTGGAAGTAACGCTAGACAACAGACTGAGCTAGACTAGAACGCTCAATTGGACTACGCCATCAGTAAAGCCACTAGGATCATATGGACCTGTAAAAGGTTTTTTTTATACGAGTCCTACACCTCAAATTATGTTCTGGGTGCACAACGCGATTGTTTTAACATGTTATCACTTTCGCCGCTATAGTCTGGTGGTCCAAGACTAAACAGGTCACGGCGCTCCTCAAGTCCAGCAGACTGCAACGGCTTGCTTGCCTCTCGATTACTGGAAGTATGTGGACCTGCCCCACAGTTGCAATGGAGGCAATGCTGGCGGTTGCTTAAACAGTTTACTTGTCAACCTGTTATCAAATGATGACTTCACTCTTGACGGAGTGATTCATTCAGATAACTCTTGTACTTTCTGAAGACGGCTTGTTTCGCTTTGCCTCAGTATTTAAAGCCTCAGCCAATTGGCCTTCGAATAGTACCAGACAGTTTGGTTTGATTGGGGTGGGAAATTGATATGAGAAGTTAAGCGCTTAAACTTAAAATCGAAGAGCTCCTTATTCAATTTCTTTGATGGGCGGGGAGAAATTGTAGAAAAAATATATAGTACAGCTCCTAGCGATTTCTTCTGAAAAAAAATTGTAAGTTAATGAAATTTGGAATAGTTGGAGTTTACCAATAGGAAAAAAGGTAACCGTTGAGTTCCGGGATATACTTGGTGAAAATCAAGAGAAATTTCGATTGAACGGATTGTCCGACGCTTTCCCGGCCGTAGCTCGGGCAAACGTCGAAATTGCAAAAATGTCAAGAGAAGAAAAATAAATCTATGAAAATTCTCGACAAAAAAGTTTCTATAAGCTTTTTCCGGAAAATCTCACGTTTGATCGGAAAATGGAGGGTAAAGAAAAAAATTATGAAAAATAATTTCGAATTTATATTGTTTTCTTTATTCAGGGTGTCCCACCTAAAGGTACGAAGCGGCCGGCTGTGGATAGGTTTTGGATAGACGAACAAAAAATCGTATGGGAGGGGGAGGGAAATCGTAACGGTTTAGCCGCTAGGGCGCTTTGAAATTTTTTTTGTAGAGGTTTACATATCACCCTGTATGTTTGTAACCCTATAACATAATTTCATGAATAAGGCAGCAGTATACGCAGAATACTCTCACCTACCTAAAACTGTAAAAGCGAAGGTTCTACCCGACTAACTTCCAGAGTATCAATTGTATCAATTATTCTCAGGCATTAGTAAAGGCGAGACAATTAGCGCTAAAAAATCGGTCCACTTATTTTCGGCTGATACTGGTTACGGAAGCGAGTGAGAACACCCCTATTCTAGAATCCTAAGCTTTCCTTTTCCTAGAATCCTTTCTATTTTTAACTCCATAAAACCGGACTACGTAGCTAGCGGAAAATCCCTGATCCCTTAAAATCGTCATTAAATGAAATATAAGAAAATTCCGATCGTTGAACGTATGTAAAAAAGTTTATTCAAGATCAGATACATTTTTATCCTACCTATTTTTGCGGTAAAGGTTACCGTTTATGATTAAATGGACGAGTCGAGAACCAAGATTTTGGCGAGTTGTTCTCGAATCGTAAACGAATCGTTAAAGAGACGAGTCGAGAAACAAGTTTTTGGCGAGCAATTCTCGACTCGTAAACGAGTCGTTTAAACGACGAGTCGAGAAAATTTTTGCAGGGTGGTGACACATCCAGATAATATAGAAGTGTGTGCATCTGGGTTTGTCGTTGTATTATTTCCTGCAGTACTCACAATCAATTCGTCATTTTCGTCAACCTCCAGTTTAGGGGGAACCATTTATTGTGCGAGCCATTTGGAGATGTATTATTATTAGCAGTGCTGTTCTTGGGGATTTTCTATCCGGATGCAAAAAAAATTACAATTCATTCTTGAGAAAATCATATCATATCGACAAGATTTTGTCGTGTTTAAAGTGGCTGGATTGAGACATCTGCATAGAGTGCTGGTTCATCACCAGCCGTCGTAAGGTCCGTTTATATCTACAGACATCGAGGTTGCCAGACACGCACCTCGTCAGACACCGACAGACGCCGTTTATTCACATCTAGCGTGCCGTATCAGACGATAGACACCAGTTATACTTTTGTTGAAAATGTTCAAACATTTCTCAGTGGAAGATTTATCCAAGAAAAAATATCTGCACGATTTCGGTGCTCTATTCATACTATTCATTGGTGGTATCTGTGGCTGTATTAATTTACTTGTTTGCAAATGAGGACCGTTTTTTCAAAACCCAACAACTCAAAAAAGTAAAATTTTCAGGAGGTTTTTTTTAAATTTCTTTTTAACTAGCAGTTGGAAACATCTTTGCGCGCGTTGAGAGTAATTTTCAAGGTTGCAACGCTTGGCTTAATGCAATTTATTGTTGTGATTTGCAACGATCCTAAAACAATAACAAACCAAGAATCCAAGAATGGACGAGTTGGTTGAGTGTATGATATTCGACGTTGATTCCGAAAAAGTCGCAGGTTCAATTCTCGATCTCGGCAATCGAATTTTTATTTAATTTATATTTCAAAGTTTTTATTTAAAATTATTTCCAAAAAGGGATAATAAAGCAAGGAGTGCGTAAGAGTTTAAAAGTACGTAAAAGGACTCTTACTATCAAAAGTGGTGCTAAGGCAGAACCCGATATGTCAAACAAAACATTTTTCGTTTATATTGCCAACAGTTGAAAGTTTATGAATGAAAATGTTCCCCATAGCCAAAATTGTAGACTGATTCTCTTAAATAATTTAGATCAAAACTAAAGAGTCCGATATGTCCACATCCTTACAATACTGCGATGGCACAATCCAATATTACTTGAACCAATATTAGACCGAGAGCCAACCGCTGAAAACCCTACGTTATCGGCAAGAAGAAAACAAAACCTATTGTAAGTAACATTAGAGATAGGAGAATACTTTAGGCCTGGTGTGCCTAATCTAAAGTGTGGCCTAAGGTGAGAAATTAGGTAATATTAGTGGTGGTTTTTTAGTCCAAACCTATGTTATCGGCAAGCACGGCCGGATCTAAGCATAGGCAACGTAGGCGCTCGCCTAGGGGCCCGCACCACAAAGGGGCCCGCACCACACAAAAATCTTTTATGCAGTCCACCACATAAGACACCGACTTTACCGTGCAGGTGGAGCCGAAAGCGCATAGATTATTTTTCTATTGAAAATACGATAGAAATTCTTACTTCCAAACATATTTACAACTCGAGCTATTTCAAACTATGCAAGAAGCTTGGCAAGAAGTTGCGATTTCAGCCAATTAGGGGATGCAAATTTATAAAAGACGCATCCTTTCGTTTTCACATAGTGTACGGTACGATCAGATCGTAGAATACTGAATAATGAATAATGTTAAACAACGAACTTTTCGTCATTTGACGACCGGACTGGAAATTCACAAAGATGTTTCGTAAGAATCGGGGGAAAAGTGTATCTGAGCCATTTAACCCTTCCTGCGTTTCTGCCCCCAAACATTTTAATTCCGTGCTTCGGGCTGATTACCGATGCAGTATTACATATTATACATAATTTTATCATCATCCCATTGAGGGTATCTACACTAGGGTGGAGCGAAAACAATTTTTTTTAATTTCGATTAGTACTAGTGCGGAAAAGTTGCTGCATGATGTGAATGTAAAATTATATGAAAATCAAGTTATATCTAGCGGTGCCCCAACGAGTGTTTGTGGGTGAAATTTTCAAGGTCGTTGGGGCACCGCAAGATTTAACTTGATTTTCATATAATTTTACACTGTTTATACTCACATCAAGTAGCAACTTTTCCGCACTTGTACTATTCGAAATTGAAAAAAAAAAATTTTCCTATAGCAAACGATTAGGGTGGCCTAATCTACACAACTCCTTCAACTGTTACTGTTACTGTTGGTTTTATAGGAGAGAGGTATAGAAAGAGCAAGAGGGAAGTGTAGTAACATCTTCAGCAGAAATTTTTGGAGTGAAAACTTAACACATAAATATGTACATAATGTGCTTCTGCAAGGCCCTCGTAAGTACAGGCCTGGAAGCATCCAGGCCAACTAATACTAACATAGCTGAAAACAGGCCAAAAATATTCTGACAGTTGTGGAATTAACATGGCCGAAGCCATACGAAGAAATTTTTTAAGTTTGTTTTTGCTTTAGTGATTTAATAAAAAAAATTAAAATGAAGTGAGTGGTTAAGTGTATTTTAAGAGTGTTCATTGATTAGGTGACCATTTTTGTTTACAATCGCGGTGGTTTTTTCGTGTTAATTTAGGGAAAAAATGTTGAATTTGTGTAGTAATATAATAAAAAGTGCTTTTTAAGTGATTAAAGATTATTATAGAATAGTTATTAAAAACATAAGTACAGAAAAATGTGAAGCAAAAGTGAAAAAGTTATTGTTATTCATGTTGTGTGGTAGTACTTGCACTTATGTTTTTAATAACTCTTCTATAATAATTTTTAACTACTTTAAATTCCCTTTTAATTCCATTACTACACAAATTCAACACTTTTTCCCTAAATTAACACGAAAAAACCACCGCGATTGTAAACAAAAATGGTCACCTAATCAGTTAACACTCCTAGAATACACTTAACCACTAATTTTTTTTTAATTTATGGACTCAGATCACTAAATAACATATCACTGATAATCCGTGTGCACTTAAAAGTGATAAAATACAATATTTTACCCCTTTTTATTCCAAAACTAAAGTTAAAAAATTGCTTCGTACGGCTTCGGCCATGTTAATTCCACAACTGTCAGACGATTTTGGCCCCGCACAGACACAACCAAAAAGTCTGCTTCCAGGCCTGTACTTACGAGGGCCTTGGCTTCTGCTTACGCGCTCTGATGTTCACTAATTTAGGGCACACACATAGATATCTCCGTGAGAGAAAGTTACTCTTGATGAAGGAATACCAGTGTAGACCTAGATTATGTTGTACAATTGGCTCGGTAACAGTTGAAAGATTTCCAATGTAGATACCCTCATTGGCCTAATCTACACTTATTCCTTCAGCAGCAGCAGAACCGGTTTTTCACGAGAGAGGTACAGAAAGGACACGAGGATAGTGTATTGTCATGTTCACCAGATAATTCCGGCGTGAAAACTTAACACATGCACGATGTATTTCTATTAACCCTTTCTTACCCGGGGGTAGCAAGTATAATTATCGACACGCACACAGATATGTCCGTGTAAAGACAAGAAAGGTACTCGCGCTGAAAGAATATCAGTGTAGACCTAGATTAAGTTGTAAAACCGGTTCGGCTGCTGCTGAAGGAATACTACTGTAGTTATCCGCATTGTGTTGTACTTTTACTCCCCCTGTCCATAGAGCCCATCGGGCCATGCTTTTCCCTCGTTGGGTGGATGCAATAAGTGTCGCGCGAATTTGTGTTTTAACCTTCATTAGATAGCTTCTATAGCGCAACGACGACGAGAAGTAGTTCAGCTCCCCCGGAGTATAGGCGGTGCGAGTCTCGCTTGTCTAAACAAATAAGAGACAAAATCTCTTGTTCTGTTGTAGTGAATAGCTGTGTGAAATTTCAACAATTCAATAAGAATTAGACTTCTCCAAGTTTTCTATTATTTGACATACAAAAGTTAAGTGAGAGTTTTGTTTATACAGTGGTTTGGAGTAACTTCAAAGACTAGAGAATGTCGTTGTTGACTGCCAGACTACAGATTCTTGAGCTTTTTTTGTATACATAGTTTCCT
The DNA here is from genome assembly GCA_963855945.1 of Thereva nobilitata. Lineage (NCBI taxonomy): Eukaryota > Metazoa > Arthropoda > Insecta > Diptera > Therevidae > Thereva > Thereva nobilitata. The sequence continues at coordinate 127,366,818 of OY979695.1, forward strand.
TCCCATTGTCGTACGCGTAGAGTGCGTATCCAAGGGAATCTCTTTGGAAAACTCGTGTCCTAGTTCCATTGCCAGAGTACTATAACATAAAGATACTTTGCCCTGGTAGCAGAATTCTTCAATTTTTAATCATATTTTCGTAATCTTGACCAACGGCCAAGCAAAAATAAATAGGTTCAGAGTTTCAGATCATTATTTTCTTTTCACCTTGTTTCATTTTTCCTGCTTTACTTTCTAGACAGAAAACCAACGGGCTCGCTTAAAGCGTTCCATCCGACAGAGTGCTCTTGAAATATCCCTAGTTTGTTTATCCGATCAGAATGATCTCGGTCAAATGGAAGTTGGCGCACGAGTTAATAAAAATACAGCCAAACCTAACATAACCTGCTCGGTCGAGGGGATCCAATTGTCCAAAACTCATATTCTCCCTGTTGTGATACCCTAGGTCAATGTAGCAGTTTTTTGAGTGTGACAAGTCAGGATGACCCTGACAATGTCCAAGTGTAGGTTTCCGAACTTCCTGTAGATGACGTCTCTCTCCAGGTTTATACCACAGTTCTTTTTATTACGCAAGTCCAATGTGTTACTACTGGAGAATGTACTAGTGAATATATAGAAATTTAATTTGAACCGTTAAAATATTGTTCTCTTTCTACTGCCAAGGTTAATGGTTTCAAATTATTTTTGGGAAGGGGCCCGCACCACAAGTTCCGCCTAGGGGCCTCCACATCCTTAATCCGGCTCTGTCGGCAAGAAGGATAATTTTTTTTTAAATTGAAGTATACACCTAGTAATTACTAAAACGCATGCTGTGCCGGGCCCTGGCTGTGGCCTAACCCCTGGCAGACCAGAATTTATACAATTTTTTCTCTACGAGTGACCGTTCGGGAGATATCGCGATTTAAATCTTTTTTCATACACAAAATTGTATAAATTCTGGTCTGCCAGGGGTTAGGCCACAGCCAGGGACCGGAACAGCATGCGTTTTAGTAATTACTAGGTGTATACTTCAATTTAAAAAAAAAAATTATCCTTCTTGTCGATAACATAGGTTTGGACTAAAAAACCACCACTAATATTACCTAATTTCTCACCTTTGGCCACACTTTAGATTAGGCTTACCACGCCTTAAGTATTCTCCTATCTCTAATGTTACTTACAATAGGTTTTGTTTTCTTCTTGCCGATAACATAGGGTTTTCAGCGGTCGGCTCTCGGTCTATATCGACAATTACCTATTTTGACATATCGGGTTCTGCCTTAGCACCACAGAAATGTAAATTGCACACCTACAGTAAATTTCTTAACTACAATAACTTACAAAAATTTAGATGGAGCATTCGGATTTCTTAGAATTCTGTCTGTAGAAGGACAGAATGCAAGGAAGTTACAACCGATTAATGAAAATGATTATTTAGCTTAATATACTTGATTTCCTATAAAAAATTTAATGAGCGGACTTAAATTACTTTTCATCTAAAAATTTGAGTAATGGAATTATCCACTCATATATCTCTATTTCGTAGCATAATAATGCATAAACGTCAATTTATTGTTTTGATTGTAAGCATATAGCTAAAAGTTAAAACATTTTAGTTATCACAACTAATTTTCATTCGTTGCTATAATGTAGGTGCTATAAAAATTTTGCTATATTCATGTTGGTCCTATAAAAATATTGTTATGTATTAAATAGTGTTATGCCTCGTGCACAATGAGAAATTGAATTTATTTTATGTTTCGTCTCGATCATTCCACTGGATAATTCTGTATTTGCATCTCATGTCAAAATTAAAGAACATCAGTTAAAGTTGGCTTAACTTCAACTTCAACACTCAAATTTAGAATTATTTCCGAAATTCGGAACTAATCAGTGACATCTGTTTGTCGCACTAATGAATAAGCAGAATTGTTATGCCAAAAGAGTTGATTTAGGTTTATTATTTTATATTTAAAAACATAAAAAACATTAAAAATAAAAAAAATATTGCGACAAAATTCATTTGAGAATTTTACGAATGCATATTTTCTGAAAATTAAGTTAATAAAATGCTAATTTTCAGTTTTTTTCTCTTTCGAGTCATTAGATGGCAGTACCATACATTTTTCTCCGAAAGAGATAGTTCTGAATTAAATTTCAGTTAACAGAAATCTCTCCAAATTCAAGACTTTACTGAAAAATTAAGTAAATTTTACTTTAACATTAAATAAACTCCGATCAAACAAAAGTTTTAGTAAAGGTCGAGAATTCTGTTGGCAGTTTTTTTTTATGAATATTTTTAATTTAACAGCTGTTATTGACATTTTTTAAATTTGTCCGAAAGTTGCAATTTATCACTGTGCAAATAGCAAAATTAGCACTTTAACACTGTGAACCCGGCATTAAAGTGCTAATTTTTCTATGTGCATTTGGCTGATTATTAACCAAAATCGTCCGGCATATTGGATCCGCCATTTTTTTTTGAAAAATTGATAGGGGATTCTTAATCATCGCCCTCGAAAACCCCCAAGTACGAAATTTCATATAAAAAAACTACTTTTAGATGCTAAAAAGACTTTTGACCAGGTTTTCGGGATTCTGAACCACTGTGCAACGGTGGCACGTCTTTCCTTTGAGTGTTTCTTTTCCAACATCGCTCAGGTAGCAGAAGCATGTCAGGTCAAAGATTCTTTGTTTATCTTTAATATTTTGTTAATCTTAAGACATTGTTAATTTAGGCATACGAAGTTTATGAACACTTCTGAAAATAAAACATTTTTTTTACTTCCCAAATCACACACACACACACACAAATAGGTTAAGTAAAGTGGTTTCTTAACATCTCGTTCTGTTTATTAAATAAAGAATTGTAACCACAAAATAACCTTCATTTAATTTCTTCATAGAATTTCGGAGAATCATGGTTAAACATTCACTTATTCAAATTATTCACCTGGGAGAAAATGCTGAGTTCGTATATTTTTACCTGTGATTTAATTTTGATATTTATAATGCAGCAAGGAAAATATTGAACAGGAATCAGCCAAACAATAAAAGGTACAGTGACCTCGGTTCTCATCCTTGAAGTTTCCACTTAAAGAGATCTTTTAACTGTAATAATTCCTTTACGTTCAGAAAGTTATTCATCAAATGAGGGAAAAAAGGCATATTTTTATGGCCACGGGTAAAAAGGTTCATTGAATTGAATAATGCTATTTCAGTTTCTTTCTGGTAAGGATCTGTCCTTGTAGCATTTGGGAAATGTTTATATTTATCTTTACCAAAAAAAACACGACTTTAGAAAACTGCGTACAAATTTTTGTAATTTGCAAGGTTAAAAATTTAAAAATATAATTAATTTCACAAAATTTAAGGTTTTCAGAAATGAGTGATTCCTGTTATTGATTTACACCATTGTTTTCAAACTACAATAGTTTTTCTTGGGCCACTTTTCTTTAATAAAGGGTTCTTCTATAAATTTAAGGCAATATTACACATCATTTTAGTGTGCAAATGGAAAGTTTTCCGATATTATTTTGCTCTTAGCACCCTCCAATCTACTTCACAGCTTCGATTCTGATTGTACTCTGTAGGCGAGGAAATATTGCAGTCAACCTTAAATTTTTGTGCAGTAGGTAACGCAGATTGAGATGGGTTTTTTGAATTCACTTTGTTAACTCGTTTAGAAACTTTGCGCCATATTTTGGTGTTGTACTTTTTTTGAAATTGCATTTGCTGCATCGAAAAGTGTATAAGAATGCATCTTTATGTAGACAAATCTTGCAAGTTGATTTTGCCCCACTTCCATATAACCGATAAATTTCAAATTTTACACATATATATATATACTAGTTGGACCCGGCATAAAACCTTTTTGCCCGCAATAGTTGGCCAGCATATCTGTTTCAGTTATTTAGAGTTCAATGGCAATTGTGATGGAATTACAAATTAAATTTGTGAAATGTTAGAAGGAAAAGTAATTTTCATGAAAGGTAATTTTTTTTAATGTACAAAAAATAAATATTTATATTTATTTTTAATCTTAATATCAACAGGAATAAACTTTTTATCTTAATGCTATTTGATGAACAATATTTTTAGTTAATCCCTGAGGGGTAAAAACGAACAAACCTGATGGTTTGCCAACCCTTGAACACGCAACATATAATTGGCCATGTGAAAAGCACGGATTTTCTAGATCCAACCCACAAATTGACATTGTTTGGCCTTGTGACTTATTAATAGTCATTGCGAATGCCAAGCGAATTGGGAATTGCAGGCGTTTGAATGGAATGGGCGAGTCTGATGGAATCATTGGGATCCGTGGTAGAAGAACAACTTCACCTTGAAACTTGCCGTTTAAAATGGTAGTTTCAAGAACATTATGTACTCATGATTTTTTTTATGATCAATCGCGTGCCATTGCATAGCTTTGGTGCATTCAAATTTCAAAGTAAAATTATTGGTGAACCAATTTTCAATCGCAAGTTATGTGGTGGCATTCCAGGTAAATCCAATGAATTCAAGAATTCAACAGGGTAGTTAACAATTTCTTCAGGATCGACAACAGTATCGATCGATTTGAATGATATTTCATTGCCCGGCAATGACTGTTGTATTTTAAAATTAATTGCGTCGACATCTATATTTTTTGCGGCTAAAATAGTTCGGTCACGTAGCCACGCATGATTAGTGTAATTAGCTTGTAAATCTGGAAATATACTTTCGATCAAACTATCTTTAGTATCGACCATGTTGCAAAAATTTTCTGGGAGTCTGATGTATTGTGTATTTTCATGCAATTGTATGGTGCCGTTGCCAATGTTGAGCAATTGTTCTGAGAATGCCAATGCCAATGGATCATTTTGAAGTTGAACACGCATATTTATGGTAAGACATAATTTCCTGGCACTTCGCCATAGGTATGATTCTTTTAAACATGCGTTAATTTCGTCCGCATATGTAGCACGTGGAATTACCGGCAATGTCTGTCTGAAATCACCGGACAGCAACAGTAGAGCACCACCGAAAAGTCTGGTATTATTATTGAGATCTTTCAGCGTTCTATCGAGGGCTTCAAGTGAATGCTTGTGGGCCATAGTGCATTCATCCCAGATAATAATTTTGCATTTTTTCAAAACTTCAGCCATGCCTGAATGCTTCTTTATGTTACACATTGCGTCTGGATTTGTGTGAATGTTCAATGGCAACTTGAGTGCTGAATGCGCAGTCCTCCCACCATCAAGCAAGGTAGCTGCAATGCCTGATGAAGCAATTGCCAACGCAATATGACTTTGTGATCGAATGCGCGCAAGTATCAGTGAGATGAGGAATGTTTTGCCAGTGCCACCTGGTGCGTCCAAAAAAAAGAATCCTCCTTGTTGTGATGCAATTGACAAATTAATTTGATCATATATATTCTTTTGTTCAGCAGTGAGCAGTTGCTCATTATTAGCAACGAAAGTAGCCAAAGCTATGGTATCGAACTGTTGTTCGCGCTGAACATCGCTGTTAATGATTTGTGCTGCTGGGTGGTTAGGCGATGGCATGCCGAAATTAATAGTGGCATATTCGAAATGAGAATACAAATATCCTCAATCTTTACTAAGGCCTCGTTATATATTTCCGTCGAAAAATCGATATTTGTATCTTGATCAGCAATCCGAATGCGGTGTTGTAGAATGTCCTCACTCATCGAATCTTTATATTTATCCCAGAGAGCAGAAGCTTCAGACGGAAAACATGTCGTCAATAATATAGCGAATAATTGACGAATTTGATGAGGAAAGGAACTCAGTACTGCATCTGCAAGTGTGAGATCCCAATGGTTATCATCTTCCAGTAAATGCAATTCGCGACACGCATTGAAGTACGTGTCGTACAAAATACCATTGACTGTTCGCAAATATTGAAAGGATGTCGGTCCAGGAACGTTAACCAACAACAAACGCAAAAAAAACATTCGCGTTGCTTTGGATGGACTGTATATAATCGGCCTAAAGTATTTGCCATAAATATGTCGACGTATCCTTCGACTGGAACGCCTCGCTTTCGTGGTTGCCAATTTTTTGACTGTTTGTTCCATGTGAAAAATCGTGGCACATCAGTATACATTAATGTCTTTGCGAATTGACCCAAAATATCTAGTCGGCTGCATAGATTGAAAAACTCCTTATAAAAAAAATTTACTCCAGATAACAACAGGTTGTATATGCTAATTTTACAAAGTGGCCGACTGTTGATAGTTTTTGGTCAGACAAACCAAAAATTGTAGTTTTCGGGTGGTTGGAAATAATAACGGTTTATCTGCTGTGGTCCTTTTATTTTTTTGTTTATATTTGTACATGTCATCCAGTGTTATTGAAACGCTTCAACCTATTTTCATGAATAAGGTATCAGGGTACGCAGAATACTCCCACCTATCTAAAATTGTAAAAGTGACGGTTCGGCTGCACCAACTTCCAGATTTAAATGGCTCGCCTCAATACAGGGGTTGTTTTAAAAAGAAATATAAGTAAAACCCAAAGGAACTACGGAAAAATCTAAATAAATTTCACTGCGAATTAGTTTTAATAGCTTCATGGCCTACCTATATACTGTTTGACAGCTGCGTAAATGTGAAATTGTCATTAAATTGGGGTTTTTGAAAAATGTCAGATTCAATTTAATGACAATTTCACATTTACGAAGCTGTCAAACAGTATATAGGTAGGCCATGAAGCTAGAAAGTAATCTCAAGTGAGAAATCCCAAAATTACCAATTTTTTGGATTTTTCAGGTGTTCCGTTTAGGTATCGGTTCAAATTGTGATTCTAAACCATTCTCGAATCAACTTAAATACACACAGAAAATTACATAAAGATCAGTCCAGCCGTTTAGAAGGAGTTCAGTAACATACACACGGACAGAAGAAATTTATATATATAGATAGTTTGCATGACAATGCAATCTGACAATTTTGGCAGTTCCAAGATGGCGGCCGAAATTTGCAATTGTGTTCCCCGACCCCCGACATGGGTATCAAATGAAAGGGTATGACGAGTACAATACAATAAGCTATGTGGCATCATTCAAAATTCAAAATGGCGGTCAACACAAAATGGCGGTTTACCTTTTTCTTTACAACGCCCTCGTTTTGGATATCAAAAGAAAGCGTATAACGAGTATAATTCAGTAAGCGGTGTGCAGTCATTTTAAATCTAATATGGCGGTCACCACAAAATGACAGAAGACACATAATAGACAAAAAGTAGATAATAATAATAAGAGCGACACTATTCGCACCATATACTGCTGACATGGGTGAACCGTGGCACGGTTAAACCGTGTCACGAGTGAACCGTCTCACGGGTATACCGTGACGCGGTGATTCGCGCGATATGGGGAATTTTTGAGAAAAATGACTTTATAAATGACACAGCCTAAAAAATATTAAAATGTACAACCAGATAATTTTATATACATCTCCAGAGTTTCACATACTTGAGTGTGTCTATTTGTAAAATCATAAGAAATAATTGATATATTACTTAAAAACTCTAGTGAAATTTCCATCAAAAATCATACTCTTATAATCAGAACTTTGGTTTTCAAAATCGACGTGTTTTGACGTCTAACGTATTTGCAAGCATCCTAAGTTATACTATCAAAGAGGAAATACTTTATACCACGGAAGCTTGTCTCATAAATCCAAAAAAATCTAGCAGGATTTGCAACCCCAATGTACTCTTGCCTTCTGAGTTTTAGGAGACAAATATTATGTTCAACCAGACGATATTAGAAAAATACCGCACACTTTCAAAATATATGACCAAGTCACGATTTTTTTTCTTTCGTGAGGTACTGAGTACTGCGGCCATTCGTTTGGCCTATTGTACTACAATCCTATGCCCATATTTGCGGGGCAGACTAATTGAAAGGGTTCAGCAGTCTGCCTAGTGGAACATTTAGTTTTTTTTTGATTTTTCGTCACCATAAACTCCCACACATAAGATACAACTGTATTCATGGAAAGTAAAATCGAGCAGAATTTGCTACTAAAACTATTATAACTAGAAAAAAACTATTATATTGTAGTACAGTCATTTGGTAGTTTTACCTGGAAAGTTTTCCGGGAGTTTTGAAAATGTGTAATTTTATAGATTTCGATGTGCTCTTTCCAAATTTCAACTTTGCCACCTCGTATGTTTGCCGCTCGCGCCGCCGTGTTGGAAAAATGGCGCCTAAGAGCAGTTTTTTTGACAATATCTCCTTTCCGACTCATTTTACGATAAAAATACTTATATAAAAAATGAAACTAGAGAAAATTTCCTGCAATTTATGTAATAACCTTTTTTTTCGTAAAGTCAATAGTTTTTTCGTACGAGCGCCGCAAACCATTACACATCTAGGCCAACCCGTCACATTTAATTTTAACTAAAATCTATAGGGTGTACTATGAAAAGTTACAAAGCGGTGGTTTCGAATAATATTACTTTATTAAGTTCTTAAAAACTTGGCTGGCGAGTTCGTTGTATAGCATGAATCTTAGCTGTTCTTCTAAATGTAACAAATTTCAAGAAGCACTATAGACTGTGCCACACGGAATTCGTCAATGCACTTGTTTCATTATTTCATGCTATTAACGATTTTTCTTGACTAATCCAAATCACATCTTTTTGTTAAAAGTGTGTTTTTAACTAATTTACTTTTTTAAGGTTATTTGTTAATATTATCGTAGTGCAAATTAAAATTTAATTTTTTGTCCAGGACAATACCTAGATCTACAATTTGATCAACACGGTCTAGTGCGTTGCCGTTGAGAAAATAGTATTGCAGCTGTATCCTTTTTTTACGAGAGAAGGTAATTACGTGGCATTTACTACCCAAATAACAAACTCAAAAGCTCCAGAGCAAAAATCTTGCAAATTGTAAAATTATCTCATAGGACTCTTTTAACACCCTTCGATAGTCTCAGAACATAACTCTTGTAATAAGATTTAAATTAAGTCTCATAGTATTATTATTATGAGATATTGGGGCCTATTCTGTCAGTAAAATTTTATCATTTTATGTTATGTTATGCCATAATATAAAAGAATTCTCTAAAATCTTATTCTGTCCGACAAATTTTATTTTATTTTATGGATCATAACATAAAATATTTCCTGTTACGCTACAATCTACAGGTATTTTAACCCATTTTATGAAAATGACAGAAGGCAATTGACATTTGCGTGAAAGTAGTTTTAATTGAGTTTTGAGTTCAATTAGAAATTAATATGACAAACGCATTAAGAAAATGTTTTTTGTCAGATACTGAAACAAGGTATGCTTTGATTTTGTTTGTTTTCATTCATAATTTTATTTGTTTTAATTTTCAACCGATCAGCTGTTCAAAACGTAATAGAACCCATAGCGTATCGTACTAAATATTTTATGTTATGTGTTCATAAAAGACTCCATAAAATAATTTTATGAAAGCATGACAGAATATGAATTTTAAAAATATACAGAATAGAATAGGGCCCAATTTTTTACCATTCTTACCTCTGTCCTGCACCACTAAAAGTGTCGGAGAGCTCGGACATATAATCCCCTTTAGTAATAGAATGAGTTTCAAACGAGTTTGCCCACTTCAAAGATGAAAGCACTTTTTCGTCTCCAGCTCTCCGACTATAACCTCACAGGAATGGAAACGTCAAAAAGCATTCGGGTCAAAGCGAATGCGTTGTTGCACGGATTTTTGTGCAAGTTGCCAAGTCAGTAAGTTTCCGAATTGTTGACGGATTCGTCAAAAACGTTTTCGAATTCTTGATTAATGATAATCGTCAATCCATTGCAAATACGAATTCGGCCTAACACTGCAGAAAGCAAGGAGGCAGATTGTCAGGATCATGACCTTTGTTGATATCTAGATTGTTTAAACCTGTCATGATATCTACGACGCATAGTGATATGTTATCTATAATGCCGGGTTTTCACTAGTAGAATTAGTGGTAGAGTATAGTGGGCGAGTTCTAACTATCCTGTGAACTCGCCTAATGAAAACGAAAGTGGTAGAGTAGAGTACTTGGTTACAGTAGAGTAGAGTGGGATAGCACCGTGGTAAAGTTACTCTACTAGTGCTGTCCCCCACCACTGCTTTCCACTCTACTCTACCGCCACTATGCTAATGAAAACAGTGTTGAGATAGTCTAGTATAGAAAAAATTCGTGTCGTTGAAGTTTTAGTGTGTTGTCATTGAAGTATTTAGCGTTTTTTAGTTGAACAATTTACCGTGTTGTCGTTGAAGTAATTAGTGTATTGTCATTAAAGTATTTACCGTGTTTTGGTTGAACTATTTTCCGTGTTGTCATTGAAGTAATTAGTGTACTGTCATTGAAGTATTTACCGTGTTTTGGTTGAGCTATTTACCGCGTTGTCGTTGAAATATTTAGTGTATTGTCATTAAAGTATTTACCGTGTTTTGGTTGAACTATTTTCCGTGTTGTCATTGAAGTAATTAGTGTACTGTCATTGAAGTAATTACCGTGTTTTGGTTGAGCTATTTACCGCGTTGTCGTTGAAATATTTAGTGTATTGTCATTAAAGTATTTACCGTGTTTTGGTTGAACTGTTTACCGTGTTGTCATTGAAGTAATTAGTGTACTGTCATTGAAGTATTTACCGTGTTTTGGTTGAGCTATTTACCGCGTTGTCGTTGAAATATTTAGTGTATTGTCATTAAAGTATTTACCGTGTTTTGGTTGAACTATTTTCCGTGTTGTCATTGAAGTAATTAGTGTACTGTCATTGAAGTATTTACCGTGTTTTGGTTGAGCTATTTACCGCGTTGTCGTTGAAATATTTAGTGTATTGTCATTAAAGTATTTACCGTGTTTTGGTTGAACTATTTTCCGTGTTGTCATTGAAGTAATTAGTGTACTGTCATTGAAGTAATTACCGTGTTTTGGTTGAGCTATTTACCGCGTTGTCGTTGAAATATTTAGAGTATTCGTGTAAAAATGAAGTGGGCTGAGACCGAAACTATTAAATTAGTAGAGCTATACGGTCAGCATGAATGCTTGTGGAATATAACAAGCATGGACTATAAAAATAAAAGTAAACGAACATCTGCTTATGAAGCAATAGTTGCTGAAATGGGCAAAGAACTCTTTGGTGTTGTTGAATTAAAGCAAAAAATTAAAAACCTTAGATGCACATATAACCAAGAACGCTTAAAAATCAAGAAATCAAATAAATCTGGAGCTGGCGTTAAAGATGTATATGTACCTACACTGAAATGGTTTTATATCATGGAAAATTTCATGAGGAATATAAAAGGGACTAGTGAAACGGAGGACAGTTTAAATAAAAGAAATTTTCAGGTAAGCATCGAAACTTTATTAGTAATGATTCGCTAAAGTGGTACATATTTGATTTTGTAATTTAATGTAATTAATATATGTGCCTATACTGCCACGGAACAGCGCCTTCGTTGTTAAAGTAATATTTCAGATGGTCACGAATTTTGTTGGCAAGTATGTTGGCCTTTTTACCGCAATTTCCCTCTAAATCTCTTAACTGGGCTATCTCAGATCTCCACTGTCCCGGAATTACATTTCCAGTATCAATGTCTTCTACATCAACAGAACCAGGTGGCATGTAAGTTGTTGGCGTTGATATACGCAACCAATTGTGAAGAGCACATGTAGCAAACACGAGTTTGTTTACAGTTGTTATTTTTAAACAAACTTTTTTATCAAATACACGAAATCTGCTCACTAAAATGCCAAAGGCGTTTTCTACAACTCTTCTCGCACGGCTAAGGCGGTAATTAAAAATCTTTTCATGAACCGTAAGACTCGTCCTATAATGCTTATAAGGTTTTAAGAGGTATGGCTTCAAGGGAAATGCATCATCGCCAACGAAGTAACAGCCATCGGGAAGAATTCCATTTTCAAGGTAGTTCGAAAGTGAGCAGTTTTGAAAAATCCCGCCGTCTGATTCAGATCCTTTGCTGCCAACATTAATGTATGTAAAACAATATGTGGAGTCAACAACAGCCATCAAAACAACACTGTTCGAACCTTTGTGGTTGAAGTATTCACTTCCACAGCCTGGTGGAGCAACAATAGCAATATGCTTGCCATCAACAGCACCGCAGCAGTTAGGGAAATTCCAGTCATTTTCGAAACCAACACACTGTTTCTTCCATTCTTCTTCTGTCGATGGAAACTGAAAAAAAAAATTATTATTTCTTTTTTGTTACAGAGTTTTCACATCGAAGAAGAAAGTAACGATGATGCTGTGACACAATCTCCTTCAAATCCAAATCAATCACAACCAACAGAATCAAGTTTACAAAAATTGCAGGACACTCCATCACATTCGAAGGAAACCAAATACCGAAGCAGCCGGTTAAGAAAGCGAAATACTCCAACAGACAAAATATACAGCAGCTGCGCGAGAGCGTTACAGAACTTCGTAATATTCATGCGAACCTGAATATTGATGCTTCAGAATCAGAACACAATGACAATACTGCTTTTGGTGCATATGTAGGTGTGACATTAAATAAATTACCACTGCAACAGTCCATCATGGCACAAAATGAAATGCAAGGCATTCTTACTAAATATCGTCTACAGTCGTGTTCACAAACGGCTTCTTCACCTACGTCATCTTTACTACAGTCTGCAAGCCCGTCATCCAATCAGTCACTTCCGCAAGAACATGAGGACACATCACACACTTCATTGTTCTACGCAGACCGTCCAGTTTCTGTACAGTCGCGCAACTCGAATGACCCCCCCGACGTCTCTCAAGAAGACAATACAAATGTGTCTCAAGACATGTTATTGTTGTCTCAAGATATTATAACGCAAGCTTGGGGTTATGCGTAACTGCTACGTTTATATGAACACTTTCATTTTGTTTTTTAATTTTTTAATATTATGATAATAATAAATAACTAATTCAGAAAAATTACTGTTTCCAATTACTATATTAAAAACTTAATGAAATTACCGAGGCTTTCATAAATCGCATCGCATACATCGGGAACAAAATTTGAAATTGCTGTTTTAGATACTCTGAACAAATGCTGAAGAGTTCTGTAATTATTGCCAGTAGCCAGGAAATTCAGTGTGATTTCTAATTTTATTCGCGGTGTTAAAGCATCTCGTAAGATTGTGTCAGTTTTCTTAATTTTTGGAGCTACCATCTCTAGCAGTGTCTCAAAATTTTCTGGAGTCATTCGCAGGCACAATCTGTACTCTTCTACATCTTCTAGAGCAAGTTCCCTTAAGAGAACCGAAGAAGCCCCGTGTCTATGCCTGTTTCTGATCCAATCTCTGCACCATTTTTTCTTAATTCTATTTTTTTCTTCTTCAATAGCTACAGTTAATTCCTCAAGCAAAAGATCAGCCGCACATGCCAATGCTTTTCGTGCAACTTTTGTTAAGGCTAAACGACGATGGCCAGGGTTCATTTTCGATATTTCAAGTTTTTCACTGACGATGCACTATTAACAACTAGTCACTATTACCTTCTGCACCATACTATTTTCAATTTAAGTGAAAACGGGCACTCTACCAAAATAAGTAGAGTAGAGTTAGCTCGGCTTAAAAGTACGCTAGTTACTCTACCACTAATTCTACTAGTGAAAACCCGGCATAAGAGTTGAAGTAACAGTGTGCGTTTCAGTTTAGTCAGTTTGTGTTGTATCAGATTTTGAACAAAAGGCTTCGGTAAACCTGTCAAAAACAGGTCAGTGTTTATTGTCGTTGGTCATTGTAGTTGGATAGCCTAAGGTCTTTCGTTTTATATTAGCGAATTGAAAATTTTTTTTGGGATTTCTCATAATGCTATCGCCAACAGAGTTAAGATATGTAGTATAGGCGTCCCGTGACCTAAGACTGAATTCTGAGGCCAACCTAGTGTATGCTAGTTTCAGTTCATCAATGGAATGGCGTGGGGGTTATTTCTAATCAGCTTTTACAATTTATTCTCTGATTACGAAGAGAACGAATATTGTTATCCAACCATGCTACCGATAATTCCATTTTTCTAATTCTGGGCGCATATTTGTCAATAACGTTGAAAACTAGTTGGGATGTGGCTTTGACCCTTTCGGTCCACAAGTACAACTTCCCAGTATTATGAATGTGGAATATTGATATTTTAATGTAGGCAGATGTATGGCAGAAGTGAACCTAATTTGGAACGGGTTTCATTCCAACGAGTATATTAGACAGTAGCAAAGCTAATTAATTTAAGTTACTTGGCACACTTGCCGAATTCTCTTCATTTAAACACAAAAAACGCCTTGACCGAATGTTATTATAATTTTTCAGATCATATTTCCTTTAACATGCTTTGAACGGCACCTCAACGAAGTCGGTATCTTTTTTGCTTCGCCGCGAAATCGTACTGGGTCAAAAATCAATTACGTCGTTCAAACAAAAAAACGGCTGGACCGATTTTTATGAAAATCTTTTCAGATCATATTTCCTTGAACGCGCTTCGAACGTGACCTCAACGAAGTCGATATCTTTTTTGGTTTTTTGGCGTGCAGGAAAAAATGACCATATACGTACGCACACACACACATATTTCTTCTAAAATTTTTGCTTAAAATGCTATTGGGACCTTGAAACGTGTAAATACATTGAAAATTTCGATTACGATTTTCGGACCGATTACAATAACTTTCTAATGGGAAGTTAATAATAGTGTTGAAGCAAGACACTATTTCGTCAATGTCATTACCAGATAGCCTATTTTCCCAGTCAATTAGGGATAATTCGAAGGCATTGCTGTCTGTCTGTCTGCTTTCTTGCAATCATAAGTGATTGAGTTATTGTATGATATGCGATGATTAGATATTGTGAAAGTGTGATCGAGGATCCTCCTAAAATAAATATATCGTCGATACCGGAGAGAGATTCATTAATATCATCTCATATACGCAGTAATTCATCATATTTAGACTCGTCAGAGTTATGGGGTATGTAAAAAGTGTCGCAAAATATGTCGCTGGTTTGCGAGAATAGTGACGCAACTAAAAATGATTGATTTTAGAGAGTGACGTTTTTTAATTTTTTTATAAATTAGTCGAGAATGTTTTGTCTCAAATGAATAATGACGATATATCTTTCTAACGATAGTTGACGGAAAATCAGCGTTGCGTCTCTGTTTACTATAAATTATCAAAGATGGTTGGTCATTTGGCATATTTAGTCCAATTTTCCAGAATTTTGAATTGCGTCGTTATTCTCGCAAACCAGCGATGTGTTTCCTGCCCGATTTAACTTGCACGAAAATATGCTCAAATGAATTCGAACTGTCAGTTGCGATTAGTTCGCTATTTAGGGAGTTTTTGACCGCTATAAGAACACCTCCACCCCTTGAGAGACCGGTTGAGTTGTAGTTTCTATCGCATCTGTATATAGTCCAGGTGCAGTCTAAGATATCTCCTCTCTCTTTCGCACCCACTGTATTATAAAAGTTCGTTTATTATAAACTCAACTGTAGCAGAGGGCAAAGGGGGAATTCATGTATATGCAGAAAGCTCGATTCGAGAAAAACGCGAACACAGTTTTCAAAATATACTTCGAACCGAAGCATATATAGTAAATGTTTAAAGAACTTTTAACTAAAAAGTACAGCCTGAAATTTTTTTTAACGATAAATATTGCTACGTTTTTACAGTTTTACGGATTTGTAGGTTTAATTAAGGAATACACATTTCAATGTTTACAAAAAACTTCTTTATTAAAACAATTCAATAACTAAAAACACACTTCTTAAAGTTTACTATTATAACTTGCAATCTAAAATCTCTCACTAATAACTTGTATTTATCGCCCTTTAATTCACTATTTAATTACCACTTTTCGCTTTAGGTCACTTTGATCACTTTAGAACAATGTTATCGCTTTTCAAATAAAAGCTGACTCTAATTCATTGGGAGATGCTAAGTGAGTGAACGTGTTCTCTAAAGCTCTTGGTTAATCTACCTATTCCGCTGGTTTTTTCCAAATCGTGTAGCTAGTTATCGAGTGTACTAATAACATTTGTTGCGGTAGTGGCTGTTTTTCTGGAGTATTTAATATTTTCCTTTCTTCTTTAAAAGTAACAGTATAAGCCAGTTGTCGGCAAACTTTTCAGTAGTAAGATCACCTCAGATAAAAATAGTTCGTCCTAAAATCGACCACCTTTTTAAATCATAAATTAATTTATTCTAACGATTAAAACCAAACCATACTTTTAAATTGATACACTACACTGCCTTATGCCTGGTTCACATTATTCCAGTAGCAATCCAGTCCAGCGATAGAAACCAGCGCTGGAATGCCACTGGAATAATGTTGAACAGTGAACACGCATTGTCTAGCACTGGACTGGATTGACTCTCTGGATTACTGGACTGGAATAATGTGGACGATATGATCCAGTCCTGCGCTGGACTGAATTGAATAATGTGAACCGGGCATTACTTCAATATAAAATGAATACTAATGGAGATTGCAGAAGCTCAACTATTTTTTAAAACTAAAATTTGCAAAGCCTACTGATTAACGTATCAACAAGTCATTTCAAATATATTTTGAATTTTACTGACATCAAATTCTACATTTTTATTTTACACTTTATTTCACATACTCAAACCGAATGAGAACTTTTTTAAATATTTTGGTACACATTTATTGAATGGGTTGTGTCTCAACTATATTTCTTATTATCTTCTCAACTCTTTACAGGTCAAAACTATTTGCCCGTAGAAAATTCTGCATTTTAATGGCAACATTTTTAGGATAGAACATGCGTTTTTTTGGGCATAATTTTTTTAAGAATAGAATGATAAAAATTGCAAAATGCAGTCAAAATTTTGTCTAGAATAGAAAAATATATGTTATGGAAAAATTTTCCCGATCGACCAAGAAAACCATAAAGATCGACCGGTCGATCGCGATCGACGGTTTGCCGACCACTGGTATAAGCAGTATGTCGAAAAATACAAATGCAGTCTCGTCACAAATACATCCACCGAGAGTAACGAGGACTACTTCAAAGTGTCAAATTCAAAACGTCACTCCTGCTGGTACTCGCTGCTTAGTAAGCTTAATAGGGATTTTAGCTTTTCATCCTCGGCTGTGAAGCTGATAAATAATCTCCTGATAGCCTTATGACACTGGCTTTTTCGTAGGCTGAAAATGCTGCCTTGGCCAGGCTGAAAATGACGAAATCTGTTATACTGTGTGACAAAGATAGCATGCGAGAGTAGGAACGATTTTCTGATTATTATAACAGATAGTTGTGAGTGGATCCAGAAGAAATCCGTTGGGAAATATTTGAAATATTTAAATTTATTGTGATTAAAATTAAATTAATTCAAATTTATTGTATTTAAAATTAAACATCGTCAACATCAGGTACATAAATTAAGATTCTTTGTTCTCTTACTTTCAATTTGCTACTTCCTCAATAAAAAATCTGTTCTGACCTGAGTCCTTCTTTACCATCGTTGGGTTTCCCCACAATTAAATCCTTTCATACATCGAGATTTTTGTTGGCTCTGTACTCTTCTGCAAGTGAGATTTTTGTTTATTACTTTCAATACAAAAACTTACAGGGATCGCAGGTCACTTTTAATTCCTGGTCATGCATAAGAAATTCTGTCGTGAGTTATAAATTGTGAGTTGTTGCTGTTTTGTCCGTACGAAATGAAAACAAAAATATAAAAAATGAAAAACTACCTTGGACAGACGATCAAGTAGAGTTTATAATAGATGAGATAATGTAGTTTATCGTCAAACTGCGGCACCACTCCCCCAATTCGCAACAACGTCCGTTGTAATAAGAAAAATATGACTCCCCCGCCTTGAAATTACTATTGGGCTATTAAAACATCACCGTAAACACCTCAAAATTTTTTTGGAGCGATTTTACAGCGGAGCCCCAATTCTAAACATTTACCCTTCAATTATATTTATTGTCACTTCAATTATTATATTTAAAATCACTTAAATAATATTTATAACCACTTCAATTTATTGTTATTCACTCTTCTTCTTCTTTAACGGCTCTACAACCGGGATCCGGTCCTGGCCTCTCGCAACTGTTCTCTCCACCGGTCCCGATTCTGAGCCGATGTCATCCAATTTGGCATCCCTATGCTCTGAGCGTCCTGGTCTACGCCATCCTTCCAGCGGAGGTTGGGTCTCCCTCGCTGTCGCACCCCATAAGTCTTACCGCAGAGAACTTTCCGAGCAGGCTCATCTTCACTCATACGAGCTAGATGTCCTGCCCACCGGAGTCTACCGAGCTTTATTTTCCTCACAACATCTATGTCGCGATAGCGCTCGTAGATCTCGTCATTGTAGAGTCTCCGGAATCGTCCTTCCTCACATACGGGGCCAACAATTCTCCGAAGTATTTTCCTCTCGAACACCGCCAAGAGGTTAGAGTGCTTTTTGCTAAGCACCCACGTTTCGGATGCATATGTGAGGACCGGCAAGACCATCGTCTTATATAGTAAAAGTTTAGACGTTATTGTTAGATGCTTGGATTTGAAGAGCCTTGACAGGCTATAGTAGGCTTTGTTGGCTTTTAGCAGTCGTGCGCGTATTTCAGGTTCCATGCTATTGTCGGCTGCTACTATTGACCCAAGGTAGGTAAATGATTTTACCACATCAAACTCGTGTTCCTCTACCTTGATTGTGGGACCAATGTTAGGTGTTCTTGCAGACGAGGCCACCATGTACTTTGTTTTGCTTTCGTTGATGTGCAGTCCTAGATTTCCTGCCGCCCGCTCAATCTGGATGAAAGCTTCTTGTACAGCTGTTGATGTTCTTCCAATGATGTCAATGTCGTCTGCGTAAGCCAGTAATTGGGTGGACTTGTGGAGGATTGTGCCCCTTGATGTCACGCCCGAATCTCGGACCACTTTCTCCAACGCCAGGTTGAAAAGGAGGCAGGCCAGACCGTCCCCTTGTCGGAGTCCATTATAGATGTTGATTGGTCTGGACAGTATTCCGGATACCTTTACTTGGCTTTTCACATTGGTCATGGTCAACCTACATAGTCTTGTCAGCTTGTTGGGAATGCCGAATTCTCTCATGGCTTTGTAGAGTTCTACTCTGGCTATGCTATCATAGGCGGCTTTAAAGTCTATGAAGAGGTGTTGGATTGAGTTTTTAAACTCTAGACATTTTTCCATAGCCTGCCTCAAAGTGAAAATCTGATCGGTTGTTGATTTGCCTGGGCTGAAGCCACACTGGTATTGGCCTATGATGTTTCTAGCGTGTGGGGTCATCCTGTTTTGTAGGATGGCGGAGAATATCTTATACGCGGTACTCAACAACGTTATACCACGATAATTGCTGCACGTTGTGATATCTCCTTTTTTATGTACCGGGCAGAGGATGCCTTTTCTCCAGTCTTCTGGCATCGCTTCCTGCTCCCATACTTGCACAATTAATTCATGAATCGCTTGGTGTAATGTAGGCCCTCCATATTTAACCAGCTCCGCAGGGATGCCGTCTGCACCCGAGGCCTTGTTGTTTTTGAGCCTGGTGATGGCACTGCTAACTTCTGCTAAGCTTGGTGGTGACAGCATAGCATTATCGTCAGATATTGGTGGAGCCTCCAAATCCTCCGTTAGCTCGCCATTTAGCAATTCATGAAAGTGCTCTTCCCATCGCTCCAAGATGCCTTGAGGATCGGTGATCAGATTCCCTTCTTTGTCCTTGCAGTATGTGCAACGAGGTGTGAATTGCGTCATACCGCGTACTCTTCGGTAGAACTCCCGCGCCTGGTGCGGCCGTCGCTCTCTGTAGCGTTCTAGTTCACAAACGAGATTTTTCTCCCAGGCTTCCTTTTTTCGTTTGTGAATTCTCTTTTCTTCTTTTCTGAGCTCTTTATATTTCTCTTCGCGTGCTCGTGTTCTCTGAGACTGCTGCATTGCTCGATACGCAGCATTCTTACGTTCACTTGCCAGCTTGCATTCATTATCGAACCAGTCGTTCCGATCTCTACGACTTCTGCCTAAGATGGAATCAGCAGTACTAATGACAGTATTTTTAAGGCGGGTCCAGCTCTCGTCGACGCCCGGCATCTCATCCCCAGGACTTGCTCTTCTGAGTGCGAGTTCTAACGCCTGACCGTAGCTGTTTCTGGCCATTTCGTTGCGGAGTGCAGCTGTGTTGATTCGAGCCTGATCAGCGGATACAAAGCTTTTCAGCGTTGTAATGCGCTCTCGGAGCACCATACCAACAAGATAGTGATCTGAGTCGAAGTTGGCACCTCGGTACGTTCGTACCGTCATCAGACCCGAAAGGTGGCGGCGGTCTATCAACACATGGTCTATTTGATTGCGAGTTGCCCCATCAGGAGATATCCAGGTGGCTTTATGGATATCTTTACGCGCAAATCTGGTACTTGCAACGACCAAGTTCTTACTTGCTGCCATCTCTATAACTCGCTGCCCATTGTCATTAGTGTTCTCATGCAAGCTGTGGATGCCGACATATTGCCTGTATACGGGCTCCCGGCCTACTTTGGCGTTCAGGTCTCCCAATATGATTTTTACATCATATCTGGGGCAGGCATTAAGTTCCCGTTCAACTACTTCGAAGAATTCTTCTTTTTCATCGTCCGGGGACTCTTCTGTAGGTGCGTGAACGTTTATGAGGCTGATGTTCTTAAATTTGCCTCGCACACGAAGGGTACATAGCCTTTCGTTTATTGCTTTAAAGCCGATAATGGTAGGCTTCATCCTTTTTCTGACCATGAAACCTACCCCGAGCACATGGTGTTTCGTATGACAGCTGTAATATACGTCATAATCAGGTTTTTGCAAAACACCATTCCCTGTCCATCGCATCTCCTGAATGGCGGTAATGTCAGCTTTATATGTTGACAGGGTATCGGCCAGGTGTTGTGTAGCTCGAGTTCTGTACAGAGTTCGTACGTTCCATGAGAAAATTCTTAAATCATTTTGCCTTTTGCGTTGCCGTGGTCGTCGTCGTTTTTTCCAGTATCCGAGGCATGTTGCTCGTTCCGTAATGTTTGTTTTTTACGGGTGAGGTTATTAGCCTCACGCCAACCTTACTTGGAAGGGACTAGCCCGATCATGTTAGCCTATCCTCTCTCATAGGATAGTTACCAGTGGCCACCGCTAGGAGGTTATGATCGCACTTCCACCAGTCCGGAATAGTTACGGCACGTGCATGTTATGCTACATGTTATTCCCCCTATTCCGCTGATGACTGACCACTATTGTGTTGGTAGTTATTCACTCACTGTTATAAAAAGTCTAGAGATGCAGCAAACTGTTATAAAAAGCATAGAAAAAATAACATGAATTCATTCTTTTTCTATGCTTTTTATAACAGCTTTCTAGACTTTTTATAACACTTAAAATCCAGCCAAGAAAAGTTTGAGTATATTCCTCTCACTCTTACATATGGGAAAATCTCCTTTGAATTTTTTCTTTCAGGTTTCAGCCTAGCCAAGGCAGCATTTTTAGCCTACGATAAAGCCAGTGTCATAAGGCTATGACTGGCAGATCCCAGGTTGTTAAAGTGGGAAATGACTATTCGTCCGCTGCATCTCTTTATTTGGGTGTACCTCAAGGCTCAATTCTTGGCCCACTCTTATTCAGCCTGTACATAAATGACCTACCAAAAGCAGTACGAAATTGTGCTATCCACTTATATGCCGATGATGTCCAATTATATCTCACTCGTCCGATTGTGCTAATCGAGGGCTGTATTGTGCGGATGAACGAAGACCTGCAATATGTTCATGAATGGTCTCAGACCAATGGTCTGTTGCTTAATCCATCTAAATCAATTTGCTTAGCTATTTATAGAAACTTCATAGACACAAGAGACTTACCACCTGTCGTATTAAATAATGCCGTTATCGACTATGTACATTCTGCGGAAAATTTGGGTGTTCAGCTCAACTCCAACTTTAGTTGCTGCGGTCATGTTCCTTCGACTCTGGGTAAAATTTATAGTAGCTTAAGGCAGCTGTGGATTAGCTCGGTTAGTGTGCCTCCTGGATTACGAATGAAGTTAGCTAGGACTGTCGTGTTACCTCACTTTGTGTATGGTAGCCTTATCTTTCCCAAATTGGATTCTGTATGTGCGAGGAAAATAACGGTGGCATTTAATGATGTCATTAGGTATATCTATAGCCTATCCAGAGGAAGTCACATTTCTGCGTACGTCAATTCGTTTGTCGGTACATCCATTGAGACTTATTGGGCAAGGCGTGAGCTTGCCTTTCTTCATAAACTGATACATGCTAGGAGCCCAGATTACCTACATGAAAAGTTAGTGCTCTTGAGATCTAACAGAGGTCTTCATCTCCTTATACCAAGGTGTAATTCTCGCTTTGGCGAGCGTTCTTTCTTTGTCCAGGCTATTCGTAGGTGGAATTCTCTTCCCAGTTATGTGCAGACTGAGAGATCCAGCG
Source organism: Thereva nobilitata (assembly GCA_963855945.1). NCBI lineage: Eukaryota > Metazoa > Arthropoda > Insecta > Diptera > Therevidae > Thereva > Thereva nobilitata. The sequence continues at coordinate 127,389,249 of OY979695.1, forward strand.
GGGTGTTCGGCAAATTGATCAGGAACGTATAATTATAGTCATGTTTATACATACACATGTCATTCTCTAAATTATTTGCAATTTTAGTTTTGTAATTTTAGTTTTGTAATTTTAGTTTCCATAGTTCTGATTACTCGTTAGTGTTACTTGCTTCACTTTTTGTATTATTATTGTTATTTTTTTTATTGTCCTGAATTGTATTTGCTATTATGTAGTGCTATATAAGAGGTTGTAATCTTCAGCACTTTTATAATAAATTATTTGATTTTGAATTTGAATTTGAAATGCCGCTGCCACTGCATTTATATATCCAAGCTCCTCCCTTATCCAAGTTCCAGATCTTTCCACCACAGTCTGGAGACTCTGTATTACTGGAACTTTCTTTTTCGAGAAGCCTTAAGTCTTTAATTGCTCTTCGTTAAAATCCTAACTAATAGATGGCGCGATGTTAGCTTACTGCATAAGTCCTTGCAAATGGTTACAAATAACAGTTTGTTCAAAATTCCTATAGATGGCGTATAACGCAACATAGTATTACCATCTGCGATGCACGACAATTGCAAGCTACAAACATCATGCACAAGGGATGGTGGTGAGCCGTCACAAGTGTTCGCGAATCTAGGATTGACTTCGAAAAAGGTAATGGTTTATATGTATGTGGTGGGACTGGGAGGAAATCGTCCAGTATGAGATACTTGAAGTCGGTCAGACGATTGTGGACAACTAGAAAGATTTCCCAATACAATTGAACGAACAAAGCTCGAATTGAATAATTCTAAAGGTAAATTGCCTTCCATCACAACACCCGACCACTTACTTTTTTGATGACCCGTGGAAACTTGGAAGAGTTTACTTTGAAGTTAATGCATCCACCGTATAGTTCAGACATAACACCCTCTGAGTACCACTTGCTCCAATCTCTGCAGAACTCGCTCAATGGAATTAGGCTGGCTTCAAAAGAAGCCTGTGAAAAATACTTGATTCAGTTTTTCAGCCTCCATTGAGGTATGTGAGTAAGCTGTTGTTTTTGCGACGCAGCGTAAATGTCACATGGACTGATTTAACCTCATTAAGCTTGATTTTCCAATCTTCTGTCCATTTGCTAACATGATTCAAAGCTCGTTGGTGTTTTTCCACTGCTTTTGGTGGGGATACGTCTGTTGACATAATTACGGTGTCATCAGCGAATGTACCAATAAACGTGTTATCTGTTGTTGGTATATCCGCAGTATAGAGCAGGTATAGGAAGGGTCCCAATACGCTTCCCTGCGGAACTCCCGCTAGTATCGAATAAAATTCAGAATTTGCTTCTTCATGGATGACCCTGAACTTGCGATCAGTTAGGTATGACTCAAGCAATTGGCAGTAATTTTGTGGTAGGAGTTTGCTCATCTTGAATATCAATCCTTCGTGCCAAACCTTGTCAAAGGCCTGAGCTACATCCAGAAATACGGCAGGGCAATATTTCTTTTCTTCTAACGCTTGCTCTATGACAGTAGTGATTTGATGGATTTGATCTATTGTGGAGTGGTTATTCCTGAATCCAAATTGAAAATCAGGAATGTTTACTAACGGCTTGAGACGTTTTAGTAACAATTTCTCAAACAGTTTAGAAATGATGGGAAGCAATGAAATTGGTCTATATGATGTTACTTCTTCATCAGGTTTGTTTGGTTTCTTCAACATAATTATTTGGGCCGTTTTAAAACAGTTGGGCACATATTTCAAGCGCATGCAGGCATTAAATAAGTATGTGATCATGACGATTGCTTTGCGTGGAAGTTCCTTGAATAGACCAGGTGATATTCCATCGATTCCTGCAGCTTTTTTTGGGTAAAGATTTCTGTCGTTCACTTCGGCAACCTCCATTGGTGTAATCCTTTCAAAAACTAGATTTGGATGATAAATTGGTGTTATATCAATATTGGATTGTATGTTATGAGGTTGGAACACTGTTGCAAGGTGTTTGGCAAGGAGCTTTTTCATTGTCTTATCCAATCCATCTGCCTTGAGCATTTCTTACCGGTGGTATTCGAGTTACGGGTCGTTTAAATTTTCTTGTTGCTTTCCACAATGAGTAGTCTTTATCCATTTCTGGACTCAGTCCGCTCAGGTAATTGTCAAAGCATTCCTGTTTGTAACTTTTAATTAGTTTATTGACATTGTTACTTACTCTATTGAACGCTGTCTTATCAGCAGGATTTCTGGTAAGATGCCATATTCTTCTTGCCTTTCTTCTTTCCTTGATTTGTTCCCTGATTTCGGCCGGGTATTTGATTTCACACTCTTCTTTGTCCTTTAATTCAGGAGTTGCTAGGCTGGCTGCCATTCGAATGTGTTCAATGAAGTTACTTGTTTGTTGTTCCAGTTCTTCATTACTTTTAAGTTGATTAGCTCTTCTAAATTTTCTCTGAAGAGATCCCAATCCGTATACTTATTTGTGAGGTTCTGCCTTTTCTTTTTCTTGATGACTGTTGAGCTTATTGACAGTAGAACAGGTGTATGATCAGACGTTAGCTGGAAGAAATACCTTTTATGATAAAGAAATCAAGTAGATCTGGAATCTTTGCTGCATCCGTAGGCCAATACGTTGGTCCACGCGAAGACAGGTAATCACACTTATTTTCGTTAATGGCACTTAATAGTTCATTTCCTTTTCCGGGTGAGATTAGTCTGGAACCCCATGCTGTATGCTTTATATTGTAGTCTCCGCCAATAAGGAATCTTGGACCAAGTTTATTGAAGACGTTGTTAAATTGAGATTTCGTTGGTGTATCTCGTGGAGGACAGTATGCTGCCGCAATATTTAGATCTGCACCATTATATTGGTTTGAAATCACCGTCGCTTGAATGTAACTTTCACGAATGTCTTCTTATTGGTAATGTTTGATATTTTTTTTAATTCGTACAGCTGATCCACCCCTAGCTCTTCTACTTGGATGGGTTGTCCAATAGGAATAGAATGCATTTATTTTGACATAATTTTTGTTAGAAAAATGCGTTTCAGAAATTAATGTTTGGTTTATCATCAGATATTTAGCTGACTTGTGCATAGGATAATCCAACAGTAGATGGTGTGATTGTTATTTGTGGCTTACATTTTTTTAATCGCTGCACAACACTTGTTTTATCCTTGTTTTGACTTTTAATTTTGCTCTGATATACTGGGCATCCTTTATAATTTGCAGTGTGCCCTTTTTGTTGACAAAGAGCGCATGTAGGTGCGCTGCCTGGCTCTTTTTTGCATTGCTTCAATGGAGTGCAAGTACCCCAGGCAGAATCTACAAAATATCTTGGTCTCCATTTAGACTCAAGACTAAACTGGAAACATCACGTGAGACAAAAAGCTGAACAGATTCGACTAAAACAAAGTCAAATGTACTGGCTAATTGGACATCACTCCAAAATGAACCTGTATTGTAAAATACTTATCTACCAGTCTATGTTCAAGCCGATATCTACAGGAAACTGGACACTGGTGCAGAAATCTCATACAAGTTATGCTTACTTTAAGTGCTATTGTTAACCATACTAATAAATTAATATTGATTAAGATTGTAGTAACCATACCAATTAAGGTGTTTTTAAAAAAAAGAAAAGTTTTTCAGCCAGAAACTACAAAAGCTCTTCACCAATCATGCCTCTTCCGAAAAAGGGCGAAACATTGTCCATAATAATGGAGTATATATTCGGTTTAAATAAAATCATTTTCACACTGTAAGAAAACAAGTTAAATTTTATTTAAAAACTTTTTCTCAGACCTAATTATATTAAGTATTTTGAAACATAAGTAACAAGCTCAAGTAAAGATGGTCAGGCCCGCCACATCACCTTGCGGGGCCCGGGGCTAAAATATGATTGGGGGCCCCTTTAAGGATACTATTGAAATTCTAAAAAATATCTGACTAAAAAAAATATTTAATACTTATTAAAATTTGTGGTAAGAAAAAGCTAATTCAGAGCGTTAGATATTGATACCGAACGGTCGGTTCATGGAAAATATACAAGGAGACAAAACTCTTATGGGGAAAATGACAGGAAATGGATGGGTAGAAGAAACTAAACTTCTAGTTCCTTTTTGGCCACAGATGTCACCTTTGTCCGATGTACCCCACATGAATTTAATAAAAATTCATTGGAAACATCAAAAATTGATTAATTACGAATAATCGCATTGATATAAAATCGAATTTAGAAGCTGGTGAACAGCTGTAAGCTGCTAAACGTAAAATATATTAGTAATAAACGAACTTTACCATGAACCGGATAAATACAATCGGCCATGTTTTTTGGGGTACATTTGACTGCAGCGCCACCAATAATCAAACGAAAATTGACAACACGGAGTTTTGTCTCCTTGTATAGCCTCCATGGGTCGGTTCTTCATTCGCGAATGAACCTTGTGCTTAGCTCTGGGGCTCAGTACTCGACTCAACACTCGAATCCGCAATCCCTTATTTCAGGTCTGGCATCACTGGGTTAGACATTTTTTTCTACTTTTGTGACTGCTTCAAAAAAGCTTCTAAAAAAAGCAGCAGTAAAAAGAATGCCATGTCAAAAAAATATGAAACTGGGATGGGAGGGCGAACGCCCCGTCTTTTTAGAGGCGTTCTAGCATTGATATTGCAGCCCTGGACTTTCCGCTGGGCAGGGCCGGATCTAAGCATAGGCAACATAGGCGCTCGCCTAGGGGCCCACACCACAAAGGGGCCCGCACCACACACAAAAATATTTTATGCAGTCCATAGATTATATTTCTATTAAAAATAAAAAAGATTATAGAAATTGTTACTTCCAAATATATTTAAAACTCGAGCTGTTTTAAACTATCCCAGAAGCTTGGCGAGAAATAACGATTTTGGCCAGTTAGGGGACGCGAACTTCCTTCAACTCAGTAATAATGAGCGAATAAATAATCCAAATTTAAAAAAAGGCGCATCGTTTCGTTTTCACAAAATGATGAATGCTAAAGCCTAGTAAGGAGTTCGAACGGAATTCCTTTCCCCATATAAAATATACGTAAAAAGATGCACGGAATTCCGTTCACCAAATTTTTCCGTGCCCTTTTTGTTTTATGAGTACGCAGTTCGAACGGACAACTATTGGTATTATTTAGCTTGTGCAATGCTCTAACAGGTGGCTTGGAGACAGGGAATTGCAGACTTTTTTCCATTCATATTGGAACGGAATAAATGTAAGACAATTATTCCGTGTTGTGTGTTAGGTAATTTTGACAGGGCGAATGAAAAGAGCTATTGCCATGAGTTCGTGGTTTTATATGTGATTTTTAACAGTCAGCTGTTCGCTTTTTCCCAACTATTAGCTTTTCTCCACGGTATTCTACACGCAATTTTTCCGTGTAGAAATCTTTACCAAAAATGCTGAACGGAATTCCGTTCGAACTCCATACAAGGCTTAAACAACGAACTTTTCGTCATTTGATGACCGGATTGTAAATTCACAAAGATGTTTCGTAAGAATCGAGGGGAAAAAGCGTTGAGCCTCTCCTGTATTCCTGCCCCCTAAACGTTGTAATTGTGTTGTACTCCTCCCTCCCCTGTCTATGCCGTCCATCAAGCCATGATTTTTCTCTATATGGCTGCGTACGCGCCATATCAAAGGTTAGAAAGAAATCTCGGTGTGTGTATATATACGAACAAGCTGAAAAAGACTATGTAGCTTGGTAATGACCAATGTGACAAGCCAAGTAAAGGTATCCGGAACACTGTCCAGACCAATCAACATCTATAATGGACTCCGACAAGGGGACGAGCTGGCCTGCCTCCTTTTCAACCTGGCGTTGGAGCGTTACATCAAGGGGCACAAGTCCACCCAATTACTGGCTTACGCAGACGACAGTGACATCATTGGAAGAACATCAACAGTTGTACTAGAAGCTTTCACCCACATTGAGCGGGCGGCAGGAAATCTGGGACTGGACATCAACGAAAGCAAAACAAAGTAGATGGTGGCCTCGTCTGCAAGAACACCTAACATTGGTCCCACAATAAAGGTAGAGGAACACGAGTTTGATGTGGTAAAATCATTTACCTACCTCGGGTCAATAGTAACAGCCGACAACAGCATGGAATCAGAAATACGTGCACGACTGCTAAAAGCCAACAAAGCCTACTATAGTCTGTCAATACTCTTCAAATCCAAACATCTAGCCATAACGTCTAAACTTTTACTATATAAGACGATGGCCTTACCTGTATCTACTCACATATGCATCCGAAACGTGGGTGTTTATCAAAAAGTACTCGAACCTCTTGTCAGTGTGCGAGAGGAAAATGCTTCGGAGGATTGTTGGCCCCTTATGTGAGGAAGGACGATTCCGGAGACTCTACAATGACGAGATCTACGAGCGCTATCACGACATAGATGTTGTGAAGAAAATAAATCTCGGTAGACTCCGGTTGGCAGGGCATCTAGCTAGTATGAGTGAACATGAGCTTGCTCGGAACGTTCTCTGCGGTAAGACAGAAAACCAATGGCTTGCTTAGCAGAAGTAGAATGATTTCGGTCGAAGGGAAATTGGCCGGAGATAAAAATACAGCAAAACCTAACATTACCTACTTGGGCGAAGGGCAATCGTTCTAATTGTCCAAAACACGTATTGTCTCGCCTGGTGTGATGCTCCAGATCAATGTAGGGGTTTCTTGAGTGGGACAAGTCCGGATGATCCTGGCAATGTCCAGGTGCGGGTGTCCGAACTTCCTGTAGATGACGAATTTGAAAATTTTAAGATATTAGCTGTGTTGCAAAATTCGAGCAAAGTACTCCCAAGCAGTTGGCCTACTCGTTCCTACTTCTCAACAAAGGCATGATTAGAGAGAAAGCCAACTACTTGCGAGCACATTGATCGAATTTTGGAACACAACTATTGTTCTCTATCTACTGTCAATGGTATGAAATTTTTTGGGGGGCCCGCACCACAGTTTCTGCCTAGGAGCCTCCACATCCTTAATCCGGCTCTGCCGCTGGGTAAATTTCACGTTTTCCTAACTGCTCAATTCGAGCTTATACTACTTCAGAGGTAGTAAAGACAGTATTTAAGAGTAAGGCAAATATCCCTCCTATCAGAACCAATGCAGCGCTGTAAACAGAAGTGTTTCTGTTAGCTGAGGCTCGTAAATTGAATATCAAAGAGCACCAGATCAGCACGCTTGTTCATCTCTACTCCTAATTTTTCTGCACTTCATATTTTTGGCTCTAATACGGTGTTTAGGCATAGAATGAGCTTCTCTCTCTTGAAAGCAGCCGCACGTAGGCGTTAGTTAATTGTCATCATTTGAAAACGTAACTACTTTTAATAATATAACCTTACTATATTTTTATTATAAGTTTTTATACCCGTGAAAGGTAATTTTGCAATAAAAGCTGCTAATTAAAATTCAGCGTTGAGTCTAAAAAAAACGCGGGTGTATCGTTTGTCGCTTTAACAATTTATCGTCTGTGGAACGGCTTCAAGCTCAAGTAAGATGTACTTAATATATATAAATTAGACTTTGATTGAATCCTGCTTTGAGCAGCCCGAATGGGTCCATTGTTTTTAATTTAGTAGATAAACAGCGTTTATTTTGTTTAATGGCATCACCTATTCGCTGGATGCGTAAGGTTGGAGGAGATAGACGAGACGCTCGCCGTGAGCAAAATAGGCGACGACGTACATTTTCGCCGTTGTGTTAGCAAAACGTTCCAGAAAATTGTTGGTTTAGTGAATGAGATCTAGAGGAACAACTTTCGCGCTGAAAGTTTTCTGGCAGTAATAGATAAAATATTCTTTTTTTATCTAAATGATGTTTAAACAAGCAAAGCGGCGATTGCATACATTTAGAGGCTCTGACAAAAAGGCTACACGCATTTTGCGTTCTTCGATGGGGCCCTTTATATTGGCTGTAGTCCTAACCCACGAAAGCACACACTGTTCACTTCGAACGTGATTAAAAGAATAATCTCAATTTTTCAACAGGCATTCCACTTCAAAGTCTATTGATTATGGTTATGTTGAAAATTTATCCTTTTTTATAATTTTATCTTTGGCTTTGGGGTAAAGTCTCCGTAAGAATTTACAAACTGGGGGACCTTGTTGCATAATCTTGCTACAATTAACGAAAGTGTAAGATCTCAGATCTATTACATAAAAAAACACGTATCCATTCGGAGCTGCTCCACTAAGAGTCCTGGTTCGGAGTGGATCCAAAAACATTAACGAAAAAAACCTTCCAAATCACATTCAATTAACGTTTGATTTTTATGAAATATTTGTTAAATAATATTTTTTTTATGTTCGATAATAATGTAAAAATACAAATATTCTAGATTGTTTAAAAATGAAGCGAAGCTACTTAAGCGGTTCTAAAAAAAGAAAAATTATAAAACTAAAAGAAGCAGAAGATTTAAAAAGTCGGAGAACTTTGGATCAATTTGGTATATCTAATACGAATAAGGATAGTAATCAAAATAAAGAAAGTGATATTTTAAATCAGTCAATCCAAAATCGTTTAGAAGAACAGAATGATGAAAATACGGTAAGCATACGGGAAAATTCAAATAATTCAAAGGAAGAGGCAAGTGCAGATAAAGAAATTGAAAGTATAAATAATGATCCTGGTACATCATCATAAATAGCTCCACAGCCTGTTATTGGCCTTGGCTTCCTGCAACATCCTCCTCCAGAACTGTCTGTCCCTGGCTTGGGGTCTCCAATTTCTTATACCTAGGGTTCGTAGATCCTCCTCTACGCTATCTGTATATCTCTTTTTTGGACGTCCTGTGCCTCTGTGTCCGTCTGGTCTCTTGTTCATAATAATTTTTGTTATGCTGTCATCACTGCTACGTTCAACATGTCCTGCCCATCGAATTCTGCTAATTTTTATAGTTTTTCTGATGTTTGGATCTTTATACAATTGATACAATACGTGATTGTATCTTCTCCTCCAAACACCATTTTCGTTTACTCCTCCATATATTGTGCGCAGGATTTTTCTTTCAAAGCACCCCAGGAGGTGTTCTTCATTACTTCTTAGTGTCCAGGTTTCGGATCCATACAGTAGTATTGGCCTTATAAGGGTTCTGTATAGTTTAACTTTAGTCCTCCTGGATATGTTCCTTGCTAAGAAGTGTTTACGTAGCCCAAAATAGCATCTATTTCCCAGCGCCAATCTCCTTATGACTTCTGCCGTCGTGTCGTTATCTTTTGAGATTAGCGTCCCTAAGTATATAAATTCTTTTACACTTTCGATATTATATGTATCAATGGTCATATTCTGGCGATCATTCCCTCTTTTAGAGATGCACATATATTTCGTTTTGTCTTCATTAATTGCTAGTCCGAATTTCTTTGCTGCTCTTTCTAGCAATATGAAGGCTTCTTTCTTCTTTCTTTCTATGCTGGATCTGGCTAGTATTACGATGTCGTCAGCGTATGCCAATAGTTGTACCGACTTGTTGAAAATACTGCCCGTGGTGTTAATTCCTGCGTCTCTTATCACTTTTTCCATAGCTACGTTAAATAGTAAGCACGACAGGGCATCTCCTTGTCTTAGTCCTACTGTGGCGTGCAATGGTTCTGACAGCTCTCCTTCAATTCTTATTCTGCATATGACCTCTTTCATTGTCATTTTGGTCAAATCTACGAGGTGTTTGGGAAATCTTAAATACTCCATAGCTTTATATCACGTTTTATTTTATCATACGCGTTTCTGAAGTCTATGAATAGCGAATGTATGGTAATATTAAATTCATTTGCCTTTTCCAGGACCTGCCTAAGGGTGAAAATATGGTCTGTGGTGGATCTTCGGGGCGGAAACCGCTTTGATAGTTTCCCAGAGCTGCTTCTGCGTAAGGCTGCAGTTTAACATATAAAATATTTGATAATACTTTATATGCTACGTTCAATAGCGTGATACCTCTATAATTACGGCAGTTTAGCTGATCTCCTTTTTTGTGTATAGGGCTCACAATGCCCTCGCTCCATTCCGATGGTATTCGTTTCTGGGTCCATATTAGTGTTACGATTTCATGCAGGCTTAATATTACGTTTGCACCTCCTTGTTTCAATAGCTCTGCTACGATGTTATCTTTGCCCGGAGATTTGTTGTTTTTTAGCTTTTTCACTGCGTCTTGTACGTCTTCTAATGTAGGCATGTCTCCCGCTAGTTCTTCTGCTAGTTCCATGTTTTCTGTAAGGGGTTGCTCCTCATCTCGAGCTAGCAGTTCTTGAAAGTGTTCACGCCATCTAATTAGAACTGATTCTTTGGTACTTAAGATCTCTCCATCCTTATTTTTGCACATGGTTATTCTGGGCTTGAAACCGACTCGTTGCTCCTTTACTTTTTTTATATAGTTTCCTGACATCGTTTCGGTTGTTCGCTTCTTCTATTTTCAACATTTCGTTTTCCCAGTACTCCTTTTTCTTCGCTTTGTGCACTCTTTTCTCCTGTCTCCTTTTTTCTTTGTATGTCTCAACTGCATTTCTCGTTCTGTGTTTCTGTATCATTACTTGATATGCTATATTCTTTTCCTGTGTTACACGGGTACACTCATTGTCGAACCATTCATTTCTGCTTTCACGGGGTTCGTATCCTAGAGTATTTGATGCTGATTCTTTGATTAGGGTCTTCAAGTTATTCCATTTAACTTCTATGTCTTCGGCGTTGTGATTATTTGCATTTATCACTCTTCTATTTATTTCTTCCACATATTCTTCTTGTTTTGCTTCTTCTTTTAATAATTTCACGTTAAATTTTCTTTCCCTGCGGTTTCTTCTTTCGTTTAGTGTCGATATTCTGCTTCTGATTCTCGTCCCAATCATATAATGGTCGGAGTCGATGTTTGCACCACGATATGATCTGACATCTAGTACTTCTGAACAGTGACGCGCTTCTATAAGTATATGATCAATTGAGTTTTGCGTTCTTCCATCTGGAGATCTCCAGGTTACCTTATGTATATCTTTTCGCTGGAATCTTGTGTCTGCGATCACCATATTATTCATCATTGCAAAACTGATCAGTCTCATACCGTTTTCATTTGTTTCGTCGTGTAGACTAAATGCTCCTATTGTTGGTCGTTGGTTGTTGGTGCATTTGCATCTCCTATGACAATCTTTGCATCATGTCTAGGACAGTTTCTTAGCGTCCTATCTAAGGTTTCATAGAATGCATCTTTAGCTTCTTCTAGCGCATCTTCAATCGGGGCATGTATATTTATTATGGAGTAATTAAAGAATCTTGCTCTTATACGTATTCTACATATTCTTTCATCTATAGCGTCAAACCCCATTACTAGATGTTTAATTTGTTTTCTTACAATAAATGCCGTCCCAAAAGTATGATTCTTCTCGTTACAACTATAAAATATATTGTGCGTTTTTTTCTCTAGGATCCTCTTTCCAATCCATCTCACCTCTTGCACTGCTGTCAGGTCGCTTTTATATTTATCTAATTCGTTTAGTAGAACTTTTAGTCTGCCAGGTTGATACAGTGTCCTTACATTCCAAGAAAAAATTCGTAAATCATGGTCCTTAATACGATATCCGGGTCTTCGTTGTGTGGTCAATCCTATCCGAGGCTCTGTTGTAGGTCTCGTGGCAATGTGGTAATGCCAGGACGGGTTGCCAGCCCGTCGCTGGTATGCGGGAATATAGCGATCCTGGTACATGGAAAAGTATTTCCCAGAGTGAAAGAGACTTTATTGTTTTAAAAGGTCCACCAAATCATCCTTCAGACTTTCCTAGAGACTCTTTCAATCGTAAATTTCCAACAGAAATTTTGAAAATGCAATTACATAACGGAGAAAAAGTTAATCGAGATTGCTTGGTTTGGAGTTCTTCCATTTCTGGACTATTTTGTTTTCCATGTTGTTTATTTCGTTTGATTGATACAAAATCAAGTATATCTAAGTTAGTTATAGAAAGTAGTGGTTATAACGATAACTGGAGAAAATTGTGCGCAAAAGTTCCAGCTCACGAAAGTAGCTCCCAGCACATTAATAATTACCTTCTCTGGAAAGATCGTAAAAGTAATCTTGTCACTGCATCAGGTATAGATAAAGCTCTTGAACAAAATATTTGCAAAGAAAAAGAAAAATGGAGAAAAATACTACGGAGCCTCGTTGATGTTACACTTTTCTTAGCTGAGAACAATTTACCGTTTCGAGGCGAAGAATCTACTATTCAACATGAAAATTGTGGTTTATTTTTATCAACTGTGAAATTTATTAGTAAGTATAATTCTGATTTAAGAGTTCACTTAGATTCTGCATTAGAAAGTGTAGATGTTGGAAAAAAAGTTACGCATTACATGTCCTGGAAAAGCCAAAATGAATTTTTAGAAGTTTGCGCTAGTAAAGTTTTAAAAACAATTTTGTCAGAGATCGAAAAAGCTCATTACTATAGTATTATTGTTGATGGAACACCTGATATATCGCATACTGAGCAAATTGTTATAGTTAATAGATACGTTGTTGAATATAATAATAAGTGGGAAATACATGAACGGTTTTTGGAGTTGGTAGATTCTGAAAAGAAGACGGGAGAAGATATATTCAACGTAATTTTGGAAGTTCTCAAAAAGCATAAAATTAACTTTCGAAATCTTAGAGGTCAAAGTTATGATAATGCCTCGAACATGTCAGGAAAATATAAAGGAGTGCAAGGTCGAATTTTAGAAAAAAACCCATCCGCTACTTTTCATTCTTGTATAGCTCATTCGTTAAATTTATGTGGAGTTCACTCAATGGAAACGAGCACTGAAGTTAAATCTTATTTTGGAAATCTGCAAAAACTGTACAACACATTTTCATCCAGTCCCGCAAGATGGAAAATTTTGAAAGAAACAGCAAAAGTATCTCTTCATTCAATATCGACTACAAGATGGAGTGCTCGAATTGAAGCTATAGAGACATTAGTGAAAAAATCTGAATTGATTGTGGACTCTCTTTTTAAAATTGAAGAATTAAATTTGTCATCTGAAGTACAAGCTGAAGTTTATGGATTAATCGATTATTTTCAGTCATTTGAATTTGTTTTAATAACTGAAGTTTGGCATACAATTTTAAAAGCAATTGATGATCGGAATAAAATTATTCAAAGTCCGAAAGTTACACTTCAAGAAGCCAGTGATCAAATAAAGGATTTATTAAATGAGATCTCAATTATCCGTGACTCTTGGGATATAATTTTTAATGAAGCTAAATCAAAAGCAATTGGCATGAATATTTCTGTCGAGTTTAGAAAAACATTTAGGATAAGACGACAAAAAAAATTTCACGACGAGGTATCATCTGATAATTTAAATTCACAGGAGCACAAATTTAAAGTAGAAATTTTTATGACCGCAATTGATAGACTTATTTCTGATTTGAGTAAGTTAGTAAGCAGTACAGATTCTGTATCTTGTCTTTTCATGCCTATTTTTAATATATCCAATTTCATGAATTTATCAGAGAAAGACCAATTCGAATCCTTACAACCTTTATTAGATCGCTATCCACAAGATGTTAGTAAAGAAAACTTGATAAACGAGTTAAAGCTAATGTTCAAAATACATGATACGTTAAAAGTGGATAACACAGGACCAAGTTCGTCAGCACTTCAAATGCTGAATCTAATTTATAATAAAGGGCTTCAATCCGTTTTTCCTCAACTATCGATTTGCTTACGACTTTTTATTGTAATACCTATTGGTGTTGCAACTGGTGAACGCGGTTTTAGCAAACTAAAAATGATAAAAAATTATCTTAGATCATGTATGGGCCAGTCACGTTTAAACCACTGCATGATATTATCAATAGAGAGAGAGAGAGCTGGCAAAAACTATAGAATATGACGATGTCATCGACGATTTTGCGGAAATGAAAGCAAGGAAAATAAAGTTTTAAATCTATAAAAATATATACAAAAATGGTTGTGTTTATTATTTAAATATAATGAGTAGATTAGTGTATACGATACATACATACATACATATCATATATTTTAGAGTGCTGCATGCTAGGGTTTCAGGTTCCATGTTACTGCTTGCTTGACCATTAGAACCATTAGAACGGATATGCGGTTTTAACTTTGTGGATTTCAATATATTTTCGGGGCCCTTGGGTGTTTAGGACGGAGGGATATGCGGTTTTAACTTTTTGGATTTCAATATATTTTCGGGGACCCTGGATGTTTAGGACGCAGGGATATGCGGTTTTAACTTTTTGGGTTTCAATCTATTCTCGGGGCCCCCTCTGACCGGGGGCCCGGGGCAATTCGTCCCAGTTGCCCCCCTTGTGGCGGGCCTGAAGATGGTTACTTCGAAGGTGGTTAATATATGACAAAATAACACATAGCATTCCATACATACATACTCAATTGAATTAACACATATTCGTAAATCTTGCAGTTTCATCTTAATTAAAAAATACTTTCGGGATTTTCAATCAGTCCAAATCTTGATAGTTGTTCTCGTGCCAACCTTCTATATCATTCCCTGCTTGCGTTATCCCTTCTCACTACTAATAACAAAGTAATGAAAAAGAAAAAGTTTGTCCTGGTCGTTATAGTTTATTTACAGTTTCATTTTCAAAGATAAAAAAGGAAAACATTTGAGAAAAACATAAAAACTCTGTTGCAAACATACAAACTTGGTGCAATTGAATGTGACTTTCATTCTAAATAATTGAACATGTTGAAGCAATGTAAACAAGCAAACACTGTCGGAAGAGTGTCCTTCAGCAATTACATTGCTTGCAGGCAACTATTACCAGATAAAAATCGATCCTAGCTTGTTTATATAGACATATATATATGTATGTGTGCTAAAGGATGTGTGTGCATAGAGTAAAATCCTAGCAGATAAAGTTTCCTGATTGTGTGGTTCATCAAAAATTCATTACATCAAACAATTTAAACAATTGAGCAAAAGAAGCTAGACCGAAAGAATTTCTAGAAAAGTGACAAGCATTGTTGGAAGTTTCTCTTTTCACCATTGGCTTTTTGCCTTTTTCTTTTTTGTGTGTGTTCCTTAGACTTTTTGGAGAACAAGAATGTTAACAACACTCAACAAGTTGCAGGGAATTAAATAAGGATTTAAACAGAAAGTTTATGGGGTGCATTACACTAGTGGTGGCTTCAGTCCAGGGGTCATGCACTGTCTTGAACAATAGAAAGGGTTTTTATAGAAATAAAATAGGGGAATTTACAAAAAAAATCCTTCTGAATTTGGCGCTTTTTATAATTTATTTTCTCGCTATTCCAGTTGAAATTGATCTATTTCTTAAGTATAAACAGTATTTTTCTGTTAATTCTATAGAACTATGAACTTATCATACACTGCGCGACAACTGAATAGCCCCCTCCATTTTTTACTCCTTTACTGTTATAAGATGTGACGGTTTTTTCTTACTTTTAACAAAAGATGTCTTGAGTTCACTGTAAACTCAAGTATTTACTTTTTAAACACTTAAAGCGTTTAAACCGTTAAACTTAAGTGTTTATTTAGTAAACGTTTGTAGCGTGTTTTTGGTTATGAATAATAAAAATTTTGTTAATAGAACTATTAATCAATATTATATTAAAACATAATACTATCATTGCAAAAAGTGAAAAAAAACATAAAAAATAAAAAAAAACAAAAAAAATCCAACCCGAGTGCCGTTTTTCAAAGCGGTCCCCGACTAAGTAGAAACCACTTCCAATATTGCTTGACTTCCGTGATAGGACGAGATGCGCTTTACTGAATATGCTAAATGGTAGCCTTGGTTAGCATAACTGCGTAAAATATGGGTCGTTCATATTTTTTCTCGTCTTATCACTGCAAATCTCAGCTTTTGAAAGTGTTTTATTTCAAAACGCTTAAAACGTTTTATTTTGACGTCACCTATTTGATTAATATTTAAGTGTTTTAATAGTGTCGACAATGTTAATCAAATGGGAGACGTCAAAATAAAAAGTTTTAAGCGTTTTGAAATAAAACACTTCTAAAACCTCAGAATGCAGTGATACTGATAATTTTAAATTCGTAATATTTAAGCAGCTTTATGGTTTTATTTTCAAATTAAAAAAATACCTGTCAACAAAGGCGTAAAAATTTCAAGATAAACTAAGTTAAATAAATGAAAACAACAAATGAAGTAAAAAAAGGCCAAAAAATGAAGAATAGGTATGAATACTCCAATTCCAAAACTGCTTCCTTCCATTTTGTAAAACTATTCTAAAATAATTTTGGATGTAATTTTGGCTTCTTTTTTTTACTTCTGTTTATTACTCAAATAACAGCAATTGCATTTTTTGGCCATTTTGAAAAAACAAATTTTTTATCAAATCTCGTACAGAACTTTGGGACCTTTAATTTAAAAAAAATAAAGTTCATTTTTGTTAACATGAGCTCGAGATCTAAAACTTTTTGTATTTTGGCCAATTGTTAATTAACAAATACATATTTTGAGCTATAATTTGGAATGTATCATGTTGAAACATATTCATTTCATGTGATAAATTCAAAAAAAATTTAAGTTTTATAGAAACTTATTTTCAAGTATTATAGTGTAAGTATTGTTAATTGAGTGTATTTTTTGATTTTTTCATAAAGCTTAATGTCAAAATGCAATAACTACCTTGTTTCTTAAAATTCTAGGCCTTTTGATGATAATAAAAATTACCCGATAAAATTAAATGTTTTTATTTTTGTTATTTCTGAAAATAGTACCTCTAAATGGATCACCCAGTATTTCATTTTTAGAGAGACACTTGCCACCCCTAAACGCTTTACCGTTTAAAAATAAAACGCTAGGACGTTTAGTTTCCCGTAAGTGTTTTATCATAATAAAGTGTTTACTTTCCCAAGTGTTTAATTGGCGAATAAGTGTTTTAATTTTATACACGTGTACTTAGGTTAGAATTTTTTGGTAAACACCTTACGCGTTTAATTTCTGTTAAATGCTTTAAGTGTTTAAGAATCAAACACTTTAGCGTTTAGATTTTGAGCATTAATCGTTTCTTCTGTTTTAAAAGTAAACACTTAGCACCATTAAAAGCTTTATCGTTTAGAAATAAAACACTAGAGTGATTTATTTCACTTCACACTTGGATTTGCAGTGTTAAGAGTAATCTCACAAAAAAATCTTAAAAAAGTAAATTAGAAGTTCGTGGGCGCAGAGATGATTGGGACAGTTTAAAACACACTTATAAAAAAAAGATGTGATATGGATTAGTCAAGATGAATCGTTAATAGTATGAAATAATTAAACACGTCCATTTACGAACGAATTCAGTGTGGCTCAGTTTATAGTGTTTCTAATGAAATTTGTTACATTTAGAAGAACAGCTAAGATTCAAGCTATACAACGAACTCGCCAGCCAACTTTTTAAAAACTCAATAAAATAGTATTATTCGAAACTGCCAAGAACTATGATGTGGGAGTCGATGACCCATTCTACGGTCTTAAGCACGAAGGATTTCAGTCGAATTGGCCTATAGTTCTTCTCGGATTCGTGACTTCTTCTCCCTATGTTTGGGATTAAGATTACCCTCGCACTACGCAGCTCTTGAACATGACCACCAGCCAGGTACTAGTCCCTTTACAGACGAAAAAAAATTCTGTATCGATGGTCCTGACGGCTTTAATTTCTACGACCTGGAAAGGAACATCATTTCTTAGCGCGCCACCATAGCCACGTGTGGGGGGCGTTATGGTATGGGGAGCTATACAGATTCCCAAGTCATATGGTTAGCGGCGAATTGCAGCCAAGCTTCTTGGTGATGTGCAGATAATGCTGGTGTTGGACAATTCTTTATTAACCTTTGAACCGTTCTTGCTGATGGTCTTATCTCAACGGACGCTTCTTACTGCCTTGATTTCAGTGTGCTATTGGATGCCTTGCGTAATAATGTTCTCCTTTCACGTTCCGTTATCGCTTATTTAACGGTTCCTTGATAGTTTCGGCCAAGGATCCTTGCAAAAATTCCGAATAGGTATCCCCTCTTCCCCTTCTTTCGTTGCAATCCTCTTGATAGGCCAATTACTATTCTTATAAGCTTATATTTGCCCAATTTCATCCACTGATAGTTTTTCTCATTTACCCATTTTTCAAATTAATCCTCAGAAGAGTCAAGGCGGAAACACACTTTTAAAACGCGACGCGATCCGATATGATGCGACGCGTGTTTGGTCAAATCAAATCGTACATTTTCCATATATTTGTTCAGACCAGAATCATACTAAAAGCACCCGATGCGACGCGACGCTCGCTGACGCCACCCGATCCCATAGATCCAGATTGACGTGTTGTTGATGTTGGTTGTGGTCAACACTCCACTCGACGCGGCCCACGCAGTGTGTTTCTCGGCAACACCCGACGCCATGCGTCAGTCACTCGAAAATTTCATCAAATCTTTTTCAAAATATTCATCTGACTCGTTACTTCTTAAATCCGTAACACGGCCGTACGCTTCCATTGCTGTCAGCTTTGTCTTCAGAAACTATGCTAGTGTGTCGTGGCATCGCCTGTTGGTAATGTGCACGGTCCACGTCGGATGTCGACACGTTGCGTTGGGTCGCGTTTTAATAGTATGTTTCCGCCTTCAATTTAACCAATAAAAACGTTTTCTGAAAAAAACAAGTGTGGTGCACGCTTCATAGTACTGATTAAAACAAAGGGGGCTAACCAGTTGTTGCAATCCACAAAGCGCAAAAAACCAAAAATGAGTAAAATGTGAAAATACCGTTACGAGATTGAGTTAGGAATTCATCCTAATAATTACTCTTAACTCAAGACATCTTTTGTTAAAAGTAAGAAAAAATTGTCACATCTTATAACGATTTTGAAGCTCGCAGCGCGAAAGCTTTCAGCTCTGAAAAAAATAGTGCAAAACGTCGACGAACTTTCGTGCGCAGTTGATGGAATCGACAATAATTTCGGTAATTACTCGAAAAATTTTGACAACATTATCTCCAAACTGGACAAGTTATCCACTATGGATAATAATCCAAATAATGATGTAGTCGACGAGGTGTCAAAATTTATAAAATTCGAGCTGAATTCCATCAATACGGCGATAAAAAAAATTAAACTGACGGACTTGCTCACAAAAGTCTCCGCCTGTGTCGATAAGCTGGCTACTTTCGATGACACAATCATCCAGCTGAAAAATGACTTAAGGGCGCAGTTCAGTCATCTGGAAGCAGAATTGGCGACGGTAAAGTCTCTGTCGGTGGTTGTTGGCCATACAAATGAGAATTCGAATGAGGCTTCTAATCCAGTCCTAGATAGACCGACAATATCTCTCTCAGACGAGTTAGAGAAAGCTCAACTACGTGACAACTGGATTGCAACCAACCCAAGCAGCTACAACTGTGGGGATAATTTCACATTGGGTAATCCTAATTTAACTACGACAGACCTTCATAACCACACGTTGTCCATCTCATCATGCCCATCTATCCAGCTACCACCCGTACACCTGCCTAAACCAACTATCAAAAAATTTGGAACTACTTGGACACCACTCGAATGGGAAAATAGACTAAAAAAAATAGGCGCTTCAAACAAGGTGATCCAATATTCCAAGTAAGTAGTAACAGGATTGAATCAGTTCAAAAACAATTTCTCCTCTTTGCTTTACGACATCTCCATGACCCCCGCGATTATCATAGGCTACCACCCTACACAAACAGGCTGAAAGCATTGGCTCTCTTACCTCTGTCATGTAGGAGAAAAATGCTTATCTCTTGCCTTACCTTTGATGTTTTAAAGACAAATCTCAAAGTGCAATTCCTGTCAGATAAAATTAAGTTCAATGACGATGCCCGACAGACGAGGCACGTGAAACTAATTAAGGAATATCCACATCGTACCGAGTACGCTAAGAGCGAACCTGTTAACAGATGTTGTGTGGTCTTCAATACTCACAGCTCCTGCTTTTCCCCATCCGTGACGAAACAGTCCTTTAAAAAAAAACTGATATCCCTGTTGACATCCACATCCGGTACTAACAATATAGCCTAAGTTATATTTATGTATTATGGATAAGGACAACTATGTAAGTTAGTTTAAGTATGCCTTGTTTGGCCTAATAAATAAATAAATAAATAAATAAATAAATAAAGGACTAAATAATCGAGGAGGCTATTCAGTTGTCGCGCAGTGTATACTTATGTACATATGTATATGGTAAATATATGCAAAACCATATACAAAACTATTTGTAATTCTCTTTGCACTAGTGAGTGTAGTAAAATCTACAGAGCAGAGACATCTTGTACTTAGTACTTTATGGCGCTTTTCATCAATTAAATTATATCACGTTCATAATTTCCTCTTTTATTAACTTACAGGGTACAAGATAAACAGAGGATAAACTCTTGGTAGATTAACTAGTATGTTTTGGTTTTTTTCTTCTATGCCCAATACTGCTGTGCCGAACCAGCCAGAAAGGTCTAATTTAGATCTCGTGAGGTGTACAAGGATTTTAAAGAACCTGACGTAAACAAATCCATTGCAAGCAGCCGATAATAAAATATAAATAGTTCCCCAGAAAATATTTTGCCTGTCATACATCACTGGAGTAAATTCAGAATATAGGAAACAAGCTTATTCATATATCCCAGGGGTGGCCAACTTTTGCATTACATAAGATCTACTTTTTATCACAAAAATGTGTCGTGATCGACTTGTTGTCATACCCGTAGTCTAAGTATGTGGCGACAGCCAGCGCCAGTGTAAATGGAGTTTAAAAGGAAAAGAACTCAAACGCATCAAATTATGCCATAGGTGCAACAGTACATGGATGAATTTGCCATACTTTTAGGTTTTTTCCTCGAAAGTTCACAACCAGTATTACAGCATGTAAGACAGAGAGCTTCTGGCGATGTATCAACTAGTGAAAAACTTTAGTCATTATTTGGAAGAACGAGAATTTAGTATCTCCCCAAAACAACTTACTTTCGGTTTTAAACAAAAATCCAAAAAAGCGTCAACACTTCAACTCCGACAGCCAGACTTTATCGGCCAGTTTTCAACGAACATACGAAACATTGAAGGAAAGCCCAACAACGTAGCAGATCTATTATCCAGAACTGAGGAAATAAATGTAACAACAAAGAGAATAGATTTCAAGAAATTTGCAGAGGCCCAGTCAACTGAGCGAATTAAGGGATTTGTTAGGCGGCCATTACACGTTCATGCAAGGGGCAATCAATTCCACCAGTCATGATTAATGGAAATCAAAATGTACGGAGGATTACGTCAGTCAACACCTTAGACGATAGGTTTTCCGTCAGTCGTAGGCAAAACTGTGGAAAAACTGACAGCAAAACCTATCGTGTAATGGGAGCCTAAGGCATCCTTTAGACCATGGGTGGCCAACCCAAATGGTATCGCGGGCCACTTTGAAAATGCATTATGATCCCGCGGGCCGGGGTGATATATTGGGTGATTCAAATTTAATTTAATATAATTTAGGGAGAGGCTTCCAAAGCTGTGCTGCGAATACAAAGAAAGAACGCTGAGCAGTTAACAAATATACAATGGGATTTCGTAGGAGCTGCAGTAAATTTTATGTCGACCAGAAGGATACATGACGCAAGTCAACAGCAAGCTTCTCCACACACATATGTATATATATCTAATCTCTTGGCGCAGGGAAAAAAAGCTGCACATCGTCTGCATACATATGAATCTTAGAATATCGTTAATAAAAATACTGAATAAAAGTGGCCCAAGAACGGAGCCTTGGGGCGCCAGCGCGGAGTAGGGCGCTTGAAGTACTGTAGCCACCGAGTTTAGCCTTTTGAGAGCGGTTAGATAAAAAAATTTGCAAAACTTTAAGAGCAGAAAGAGAAAAGGTGCTTGTGATGCCAGTTTTCGTAGAAGCAGGGCGTAATTGACGCTATCGAAAGCTTTTGAGAAGTCAAGCAGCAATAGACAGCAAATGTCAAGTTTATCAAGAGAGTTGCGAATATCGGCCGTATACCAAAGCTGTATATGTAGATTTTCGTCCCTTTTATATAGAACAAATCGTCCCATGCCACGTTGCTACATAATTCTCCAAGCAAAAAGTGACGAATAGCTGCATATGAAGCATATGCATCTTTAGTATATGGCCGGCCTGAAGGTGGAACCCCAAAGTACGCTTGTTTGCTTGAACTTGTTGAGGTTTTCAGAGCTTTTCAGATTGGCATTTGGTTTTGCCTCATAACAAAGCATTGATTTATTTGATATGTCAAAGCACCAAAGCACAGCGTATATTGGGGTCTGTGGGCTGTGATGTTTACGAAAGCCAAATTGACATATATTTATAAGTTTGAGACGCTCACAATACGCAATTATTTTAGTAGCTATGAGCCAGAAATGTAAGAATACTGATAGGACTGAGAAGGGAACTTGGGGATGGCTTTGATTAAAGCATGCTTACAAGTCGAGGGAAACTTGGATACCGTGAGGCAGGAGTTAAGAATGTGAGTTAAAATAGGCAATAGACGAGGTATGAGCATTTTAAAGAAACTAGGCGAAATGTAATGAGATTGGTGGTGCAGTTTTTCGTCAGACAAGGTGACGCGATATTGACTTTTCGTAAATTCCATTTTCGAAAAGAAACGATTCGCAGTTGAAAACTGAATCAAGTTTCAAAACTTTTTGTCTCAGGCAAATCAATTTACAAAACTTTTCTTTTATATCATAAAAATCAAGTTTTGAATCTGATGCCTGAAAAAGGGGTTTTCACATTCAGGATATCAAAAATATGTTAAACAATTTAGCAGCAGAATCAGAATGTAGTTCGGCAGGCTTAAGGTTAAATTCCAGTAAAACTACAGAAATGCGGATAAATGCAAACACCATTGAACGCACAGCGCTGACTCATGGTGACTTGGAAGTGGTAGATTAATTCTGTTACCTTATTAACATTACATATTACTTAAAATGGCGGAGTAGAAGAAGACGTCATTACCAGAATAAATAAATCATATGGAGATCGACAGAGATCTTAACCCCAAATTGCGGCTGTTCAACTCCAATGTTAAGGCAATTCTGTTGTATGTTTGCGAAACAGGGAAAGCCGCCTACTCCATCACAAGCGCTTTCAAGTTTCCATCCTAAAAATCCGCTGGCAAGATAGAGTTACCGAGAAAAGCAATTACTTGGATTTTTATTCATCAACACGGTCACCCGGTGCACCACGAGAGCTAATTCTCTATGGCAGGCTGTGAATTTTAATCATAGCTCATGCCTGGCTCTTTTTTTCTTTTTCACATGTTGGAACCTTCTAGCACAAAATATTTTGTTAAATCTTGTTTAATCTCGCGGGCCGCACAATTTCCTGTAAAGGGCCGCAAGCGGCCCGCGGGCCGCGGGTTGGCCACCCCTGCTTTAGACGATAGTTTTTGCTGTCAGTTTTGCCACAGTTTTGCCTATGACTGACGGAAAGCCTACCATCTAAGGCAGGGGCGGCCAACCCAAATGGTATCGCGGGCCACTTTGAAAATGCCTTATGATCCCGCGGACCGGGGTCATATATTGGGTGATTCAAATTTAATTTAATATAATTTAGGGAGAGAGTTCCAAAGCTGTTCTGCGAAGACAAAGAAAGAATGCTGACCAATCAACGTGCGGAAACGCGGAATTATAAATTATCTGTGAGGGATCGCAAAAGCTGCACAAACTGTTGAGGTATGCAGGTAAGTACACAATCGTTAAACGCTACTTCAAATTTATGGGCGCAAAAAGAATCAAGAGGACAGATGGACAGCCCTTTTCAGCAAGCCACAATGGTAACGAAGTTTAGACAGGAGTCCGTAGGTTTTACTAACAATGAAACTAATGTGATCGCAGCAGGTCATGCTGCTATTCAGTACTAGCCCAAGATTTGTTGCTTTATTAACGCAAACATGAAGAACCGAGTTTAACGCGATAGCAGAAAAGTCAGGACGAACAGTTACAGAGTGAGAGAGATAAAAATGAAATGGGATTCCGAAGGAGCTGCAGTAAATTTAATGCCGACTATAAGGATACATGACGCAAGTCAACAGCAACCTTCTCCACACACATAATGTATTTGATCTCTTGGCGCAGGGAAATAAAGCTG
This sequence comes from Thereva nobilitata, assembly GCA_963855945.1. NCBI lineage: Eukaryota > Metazoa > Arthropoda > Insecta > Diptera > Therevidae > Thereva > Thereva nobilitata. The sequence continues at coordinate 127,413,317 of OY979695.1, forward strand.
CACACCGTCTGCATACATATGAATCTTAAAATATCGTTAATAAAAATACTGAATAAAAGTAGCCCAAGAATGGAGCCTTGAGGAACGCCAGCGTGGAGTAGGGCACTTGAGGACTTTAGCCACCTGGTTTAAACTTTTGAGAGCGGATAGATGCGAAACTTTTCAAAAATTTAAGAGCACAAAGAGAATAATACTGATAGGACTGAGAAGGACACTTGGGAATAGGTATGATTGAAGCATGCTTCCAAGTCGAGGGAAAGTTGAATACCGTGGGGCAGGAGTTAAGAATGTGAGAATGTGAGTTAAAATAGGCGATAGACGAGGTATGAACATTTTTAAGAAACTAGGTAAAATGTAATGTAATTGTTGGTGCAGGTTTTCGTCAGACAAGGTGGCGCGGCGCGGTATTCACTTTACGTAAATTCCATTTTCGAAAAGAAACGATTCGCAATCACAACCTTTTGTCCCAGACATCTCAATTTACAAAAATTTTCTTTTATAACATAAAAATCATGTTTTGAAAGGGTTTTTCACATTCAGGTCCTCAAAAATATGTTAAACAATTTAGTAGTAGTTCGACAGGCTTAAGGTTAAATCCGATTAAAACTGAAGAAATGCGGATACAGCGGTGACTAATGGTGACGTGGAATCTGTAGATTAATTCTGTTACCTCATTAGTTGCGTCACTACCAGAATATATAAATCATATGGAGATCGACGGAGATCTCAACTAACGCCAAATTAAGGCTGTCCAACTCCAATGTTAAGGCAATTCTGTTGTATGTGCGAAACATTGAAAGTGGCCCAATCTATCACAACGCGTCTTCAAGTTTTCATCCTAAATAAAAATCTGCTGGCAAGATAGAATTACAAATGAAAAGAAATGATAGATGACCAAATCATGCAAGGGAAATGGAATGGAATGGCCACATCCTGCGAGGTTCAAACGTGAATCTAGCCAAAAGGCCCTTGACTGGAATCTGCAAGGAACCCTAGAGTTGGAAAACCTAGAATAAAGTGGAGGAGAACCGTACCAAAAGACGCCACAACAAGGAGGGCAACTGTTTCCGCCCTATGTCCCGTGCAGGAATAAAGGAGCAGAAGAAAAAGAATCCTGCACTCATAACACACTAGCTGGATGTTGACCAAAGAAGTGTACTTCCTTGTAAATATGCTTGTTTTCTCTGCTAGCTCCATGACACTAAATTTTTGTTGCGGATGCGGTATTTTTATTGAATTGTTACCGAGAAAAACAATTACTTGGATTTTTATCCATCACCCGGAGAGCCAATTCTCTATGACAGGCTGTGAATTTTAATCATTGCTCATAGCTGACTCTTTTTTTCACATGTTGGAACCTTCTAGCACAAAAAATTTTGTTAAATCTTGTTGAATCTCGCGGGCCGCACAATTTCGTGCGAAGGGCCGCATGCGGCCCGCGGGCCGCGGGTTGGCCACCCCTGATCTAAGGTAATGACTGATGTTGAAATTGCATGACACTTATTTAGATATTTTGGTTTTTCGCCATGCAAGCATCAAGCGATAAATGCTGTATAGAGAAATACCCTAGTTTACACCAAGGCTCGATTTGGGCTGTAGCGCCATCGGATGGGTGGAAGGGTATAGCAGAAGCGTGGAGAGGCTTTGTAAAGGGGCCAAAGCTCACATTTTTAAATATTGTGGCATCTCTCCCCCAATAATAAGTATTATTTTATTAAGTCTAGTCCTCTAGGGTCAATGAACAGTGTTTTCTAACGAATCAAGTAAAACGAAAAGAACGGGCATATTACAGGCATATTTCAAAATTAAACCCTTTTATTCCTTTCATCTTAATTTTTCCTTAATATCTCGACTGAACTTGCAAAATCCATTTGGGAATGTCCTTTATTGTAATTGAATTTGGCCATTATCTAAAAAAACATCTTCTGCTTATTTCATGGCACACTAATCAAATTAAGTTCAATGTCAAGATGAGATGACCTTTAAAGTTCACCACCCTCTGCCAGCTGAGACTGCAACCATAGTTGAAAATTAATTGAGCAAAAACTTGCACTTCAATTTCACTCTACTTCAATTACTGTTGATTGATGCCTAGAGAAAGCCAAAGGCAAGCACTGAGGGTATCCTTCTGAGTAGCAGTAAAAAGTTACATCCACGACATTGACATGACCTCCAACGTAAAAAGGAAAGCACAACTTAGCTTCACTCCGGTTACTATCGCCATTTTACATCCCCTGATACAATAAATTTAGTAGCGAGAAGTTGTTTATGATCCTGAATGCCGGGTCCGTAATAGGCTAGGATATAAGTCAGAAACAACTAAATGACAGTCTCTTGTCACTGGCGTTGCATCCTTCCTTCGCATGGGGGCAACAAAGTGAGTGGCACTTGTCAGGACATTTGGATAGAACTTTATTAAGCCTATAGAAGTAGGTTAATAGAGTTTATACCCAAGATGTCCCTACAGCTGCCAGTATCCATCCTGAAGCATCAGACATCGCATATGTCGCTGTGTATAGTTCAGGAAAATATTCTGCAATATTTTACTGCTGGTATATGAGTATCACTGTCTCTCACCTCTAGTAGGTAGCTGCTACGATCGGGTATAAAAAAGACTCCCTCTACTATCTAATCCCGCGAAAGCTACCATGAGGGGGTGAACGTCCGTAGTATACTGACATTAAATCCAGGTTAAGCAACAAGTATTTACCTGAGGCCATAGCTTTTCTGGCTGCTGTATACCTGCAATTTCTGTGTTTATATTTTTGGAAGGGGGAAAACTTTTGTAATGACTGCAATTTACACCAACACTTTGGGTTTCATAAAAACGGGACGAAAAGCGGTATGAAAATTTCCCATGGATTAACAGAAACCAAAGCAAACCCCATGCTCAAAGGAAAACTTATCACAAAGTTCCTTTGCTGTGGGATGAAAATCCGAAAGTGGCAGTGGGTGTTAATATCATTCTATAATACCCCGGAGTGACCGTTTCTTAATCTTAACGTGGAAGGTACTGAAGAAAAACCTCGTTAATTTTGTGTATTTTAAGAGAGTATACCCTTTTATGCAATTAACGCTTTTTAATGAATCCCTTTCTGAAGTACATAATTGCTATAAACAGAAAATTAATACTGTATCTATAACAGCTCTGCTCGAACGGAACTAAATGGGCGAAGAAGTGAAATGTTAAAGGCGGTGGCTTTTATCAGGAATCTTTTAACGAAGGTTATATCAAGGTCTACCGCACTTTTTTATCAGTTAAGTTTTTTTTTCAGAAAAAGGCAATCACTTGTGAAATATTTGCTCCTTTGGGGAGGCTTTTAAGGGGCACTTTCTGAAAAAAAAAATCTTTGAAACAAATTTTCTTGCGTAAATACCCGGTATCTATTGATTTTTATGCTTTTACATCTTCTTACAAGAGGCGAAAGTCAATATTTTGTAAATATTAAAAAAAAAATAGAAAAACTTTCACCCAAAAACATCAACTGCCACTAATGTGTCACGCAAGGCTTTTATCCTTGTCCAGGATATGATACAAACACTCTTGCCCCTTTTCAATGGATGTGTTATGTGTGTACATGTGTATATACGTATTTCAACCCTTTTTGAATGCCATTTACTAGAGATATATTTGACTACGTTAAAGGAGTTACGCAGAAAGCTTTGAGGCATCCCCTTTGAAGTGATGCTTAACCCAATTAAATTTAATTTAAAAGTTTCAAATTGAATTCAAGTTTGGAAACTTTTTAATTCATTTATATTACTACACTAAAGGATAAAGTTACACTCTTCTGATTTCCAGGAAGTTCATAATGCAAGTACTATGTTAACTTAAAACAATTCTAATAATAATTTATTCCTGCAGGAGAATGGTCCTTGACTTATGTGTATATGCAGCTTGTCTGTCCCTTATAATGATTTTTACAAAGTTACGAACCAGATGCTATAAATTGTGCTGAAGGAATTGGATTTGGGTTGCGATTAGTTGTGTTGTATCGATGACGAAGCATTAAAAATTTAACGATTTTATACCTAAGGATCAATTTTTGAGGGTATTGTACGGGGGTTGATTTAAAAGTTCGTGTAATGGTTAAATAATATTAAATAAATATTTTGAGAAATGAAATTTTCATGTTAATATAGGTCATTGGGTAAAGTTCAACGAATGCTGTAAAACATTCCCCTTAAATGGGGCTCACTGTAAAAAATGTCTGTGGTAATTTTACCAAAATAAATACTGGAAGTACTGGCAGTTTTGTAAATTTGCAATATATATTATTAGGAATATTCCTGATCTGCTTTACGTATTTTTACCAACTGTGTAGTAAATATACATTATTTGCGCGATGTAAAAATACAATCAGTATTGAATCTTTCACTTCATAGTTTTGTAAATTTCCAAAACTCTTGTATTGTAACTTTTTACCAGAGAGAGGTACAGGGAAAAACGCAAAGCTAAAGATTCCCGCCTTGTGTCAATTTGTTTGGCCTTGCCTGAAATATTTTCAAGCGCCAAATTTTATTCCTAGTTTATGCTCACTTCCTACACATAAAAAATAGCATTTTGCTCACTATGACTTGTTAAGGGCCAATTCACAATGAAAGCTTCAAGTTTCAGCTGACTTTAGCTTCATTTGAGCACTGCAACTTGAAGCTGTGAATCGTACATAAATCCTACAATCCTAATTTTTGAAGCTTTAATTGTGAATCGGCCCTAAACATAGTACGTGAGGCAACGTCTATCAAAAATTGCTTGGCTGTTACAAGAGCTGACCAGACCCTGATCAAAGGCAAAGGTCTGACCTTAACTTAAGAACAATCGACTACATATGCTTAGTATTCCTTTGTTACTAGTGATGAGCAAAACTTTCTTGCAGTCTTGTCTGGTCTTGCACATTTAGTGAATTATATCCATGAGAGGGAAAACTTAAACCTTACGTTCCAATAACCAATTTGTAATTTTACTGAAAATTTAAGTTCTAAAATTACGCCTCTTACTGTAAAATTACAGTACAAAGTTCAGTACATAACATTGATAAATAATACTAAGAAATATTGTAATTTTCCTACATAAACGATTTAGAAAAATACACAACATTGTGTAAAATATAGGTCACATTCATGTAATCAACATTTACGTTTTGCAGTATTGGATATTCTCAATTTCTTTATGTGAAGTTACAAAATTTATAGTAAAATTACAATAATTGTGTAGTAAATTAATATTTCATATCGCGATTTGTAATTTTACTGTACATTTGCACTGTGAATATATTTTTTACAGTGCTGTTAAATGTAGGGTTTTTCAAAAACAGTGCCTTTCCAAAAACAGCTGTTGCTGTTTTAATTTTCAAAAAAACACCTGATAACAGCTGTTTTTACTGTTTTTCGAGTTTTCTCTAATTTTACAAGTAATAAATAGTTTTTTTTATATAATATCACTTTATTATACATTTTCACTTCTTGTAATAGTATTTCAAAAACACAAGCGCCTGAAGTGATTGGTCTGAAAGACGCGATTTTATTTTGGTGCATACCAAAAATACAGCGTTAAACATTGGTCGATGTTGGTTTGATACAAAGAATTGCATTATATAATTTTCGCAGATTTTCTGTGGGTTGATCAGTAGTATATTGAAAAAGTGTAAATTCCGATTTGAACCTCTTGAAATGTGATCCTCTGAATTGTACTGAATTGAAGCACCATGTCCAATTCATCTTGTAACGAAAATTTTTGGTTTTGATCAGTATGCGGCCACTGTTGAAGTACATCGTCTACTCTTACATCGATGACACCAACGTGATGCAAGGCTAGATTGCCTGCAAAAGCTAGTGTAGTTTTTGATGGAGTGACAGTGGGATCCTTGAGGCTTAGCAATAATTTCATGACATCCTCGTTCATTTTTAAATTTTGCATGAGCGTATTACTAATGTCTCTGCTATTGTCAGAAAGCTTCTTGAACATGAATCGTAAAAAGTTGTCTGCGCTCACCAACCTTGCGTTCTCACGACTAAGATTGGCGACAGCTAGTTTTACGGGCTCCATTGCCTTGACAAGTATGTTTAGAGCAGAATATTCCAATGTCATATTCCACGCCTTAAATTCTTTTAATATCTCCCGAATTGCTGTTTCCGGCTTGGCCAGTGGTAATGGAATGGAGCATAATGACGTTTGACGCCATTTGCAAAAATTATAGTACCTTCACATTACGACATGACTTTTGCCCCACCTTGAATAAGAGCTACTCTGGACAGAAAAAACTCAATATATTAAAAGATCATTAATCGGTATGTTTTCATACGGTATTGTCGTTCTCATATTACTTTGGCTGCTTTTACATGAGCGGACACCGAACAGACGAAACTTAACTGTAAGAAAGTCTGATGGAATATCGCATGGGTTTTACACGGGCGAACTGCAACGAACGAACTAAGATCAAAACTTAATGGCTTTTTGTTGTTGCTTTATGAAATTATCTTTCGATTTCTTGTTCTAGCAACAACAACAACGCAGGAACTGTCAAAATGGTCGATCAAAAGATCGCTGAGAATGTCCATTAAATTCGTCCGCCCTCGCCATCACCCTCTCTCACTCTCTTCACCGTTAACCAAATTCATTCGTTCGTTTTGTCTATTCGGTCGGTGTCCGGCCGTGTAAAAGAGCACTTTGTAAAAAACCAAAACAGTTTATATTAGTGTTGGTTACATATTTCTTTTATTTTTATATTACGCCAAAATTTTGAAACATTTGGAAAACAGTAAAAGCAGTTAAGAAAATATAGTTTAAAAAAACTAAAAAATACGCTTTTATTTTAAAATGAACTAAAAATTAAAAAATAATTTTGAATGTAAAGTCCAGCCAGTATATGGAAACAACCTACCTTTCGAAATGTAAAACAGCTTAGGACTCTGAACCTATATTCTTATTTTATTAACACCGGAACTTTGCGCTAGCGCCCCACGTTTTTTTACATTTCGTAGGTTGTTTCCATATACTGGCTGGAGCAATAAAAACCTTACATTCAAAATTATTTTTTAATTTTTAGTTCATTTTAAAATAAAATACTACTTTAATTCTTTTGGATATTCATTTAAAGATTTTTGTTGTAATATTTTCTGGAAATATGTATCTGTAATATATGGGTCTGATCAGATGACACCAGAAGATTATTGATTACATTTTTTGGATATACCAAGAGATACGTTATTATAAAGCCTTTTGAGGTCAATTGACACAGATAACGTTGATAATATTTAGTGTCAGTTTAACATTCTTCCGTCAATCATACACAGAATGAAATTATGTCTCAAATTTATTTTAGCATTCTATTTTTGTTGGTATTAATGTTTCTATTTGAGTATTAATGTCGTTGACTTGTTCTTTGGTCAACTCTGTCGATTCTTTGGCAAAAAGATGCATTAATGGTCTACAACTTCTTGTTGAAGATGCAGTCGCATTTCTCCAAACAATAATTAAATAAATGCTTGAATCTGAAACTGTGTCATTTTGGAAAGCTGTTTATATTCAGTTTGTCCAGATGTGCCATTACATCTCTATTTTGTAACCAAATTGTTGTTGGTTGGCTTTAAGGAAATGCGGACATTACCTCACGCAATGAATGACACAGTCTCGCTGATATGTGATCTAACCAATCTTGTAAAGATACTTTTACAGATGATTCAGTAATAAATATATTTTCCGGGTAGCATCTTTTTCTTACAGAAGTCACATTTTCATAAGGAGGATAAATCTTGCAATTATGATCACTTTCAGTTTTCCTTATTAAATTGTAAGTTTTCCCCCAACAACTAAAGTTTCGTCTGGCGTGTAAGATGTGTAATATTGTCTTGAACTGGTGTCTTGTTGTATGAGTGTATGACCATAGCTTAACATTGTTCAGCAGATTCCACCGACCATATTTTCTTAAATTCATTTTAGCGGCAAACAAAAGTTCACTGCTGGATCTTTCTTTAAGCAAGTTTTCAGTTTTTCTGCGTTTTGATCGATTACTGCTCTCAGAAAAGATTTTAGAATTTTTCTTTTTTTCGAATTCAATTTATGAATTATTTAAGTAGTATGAGGGGAGCACATATTAGCAACTAAAATTAACACAGATATTAAGCTTAGATATGTAACTTTACTGTAAACTTGATAAAGCAGTGTGATTCTAATGAATTTTTAACTTTTTAGGCTAATAAGATTAAATATAATTTAAAATTTAATGTATAAATTAGTTTTATTCTAGTTCTTATAATTAAACTTAGAAGTATGTAAAAATATTCAAAATAACACAGATATATACCCCCAGGTTCACAATCCATGATAAAAGTTACATTGAACAACACGCGACACTATATTTTTAAAAAACCTCAATTTTTACCCGTAATTAATTGTTGCTCAGGGGCGACACTTTGTCTATGCGCGAAGTAATGGAAACATTGGTTAAAAATATCATACGAATCATAACTGACTGTAAGACACTCATAAGATTCAAAAAATTAACTCACGTGGTTGTTATGGTTAACTTCGTTTATTGAGGTTTTGGCCAGGAATATTTGAAAATCCGCCTGCGTGCGGCGTTGTAAAGAAAAAGGTAAACTGCCATTTCGTGTTGGCCGCCATTTTGAATTCGGAATGTCGCTACCAGCTAATAGTATTCCAATTGTCACACCCTTTTCACTTGATACCAATACCGAATTGGTTGTAAAGAAAAATGTAAACCGCCATTTGGTGATGGCCGCCATTTTGAATTTGGAATGTCGCCGTCCAGCTAATAGTATTCTAATTGTCACACCTTTTCATTTGATACGCATACCGAATTGGTTTTAAAGAAAAATGTAAACCGCCATTTTGTGTTGGCCTCCATTTTGAATTTGGAATGACGCCATATAGCTAATAGTATTCTATTGTCACACCCTTTCATTTGATACCATATCGAGCGCGTTGTAAAGAAAAATGTAATCCGCCATTTTTTTTGACCGCCATTTTGAATTTGGAAAGAAGCCACACAGCTAATAGTATTCTACTTGTCATATCCTTTCATTTGAAACCCATACCGAGGGCGTTGTAAAGAAAAAGCTAATCCGCCATTTTATGTTGACCGCCATTTTGAATTTGGAATGACGCCACGCAGCATAGCAGTCTACTTGTCATATCCTTTCATTTGATACCCATACCGAGTGGGTTGTATAGAAAAAGATAGTCCGCCATTTTGTGTTGGCCGCCATTTTGAATTTGGAATGACGCTAATTGTACTCTACTTGTCATACCCTTTCATTTGATACTCATGTCGGGGGTCGGGGAGCACGATTGCAAAATTCGGCCGCCATATTGGAACCGCCATCTTGATTTTTTTACAAAATGGTCAAATATGTGCAAAATTTGACGTTCATCGGTTATATGGAAGTTGGTCAAAATCAAGTTGCAAGATTTGAAAACCTACTGACCTAATACATTCGCTGCTTTGCTGTTTGAGTTTTGATGACACTCTACCACCTACACATGATGTGAAAATGTTTACCCTTCTTTAAAAATCTAGGATAAGTACTTGTAGTGATTGGTTTTTCTTCTCATGAAGTCCATATTTAAAAATTGAAATTATGTACTTAAAAAATTAGCTTGATAATGTGAAAAATTAGATTTGGCAACGTCCAAATAGACCAAAGTTATGTTTCTCTTTGATACTTGCTCTATGTACATTATCCTAAATAAATATATAAGATACAGTTAGGGAAAAAAGTGGCACAATATATAGAAGCCAACTAGGAGTCGAATTTTAGTTCTTGGGGCGCGCGGTCGCGTTTTACTAGATATTAAAAATTAAGTAAACTTAATTGAGTGTAAATAAATCTTAATATACGTAACAAATAAAACAATTTATGGAAACATTTAATAAAAAGAAGTTAGACTGTGTTTTATTCAAATAAAGTACAATATAAATTAGAAGTGGAATACACCGACTTTGCCGCGCAGGAGGAGGCGCATAGAACATGTTTCTATTGAAAAAGATCATAGAAATTGTTACTTTCCAATATATTTACATCTCGAGCTATTTCAAACTATGCAAGAAACGTTGCGATTTCGCCAAATTATGGGACGCGAACTTCCCTTCAACTCAGTAAAAATGAGCGAATATTTCAAATTTATAAAAGACGCATCGTTTCGTTTTCACATAGTGCACGGTGCGATCCAATCGTAGAATAATGAAAAGTTTGTTAAACAATAACTTTTCGTCATTTGACGACCGGGCTGTAAATTCACAAAGATGTTTTGTAAGAATCGAGGGGAAAAGCCTATGTGAGCCATTGAGCCCTTCTTGTATTCCTGCCCCCTAAACATTTTAAATCGGCGCTCCGGGGTCATTAACGATGCCGTATACATCCCAGTTGGATTTGTAAGGATACAGAATTACTGAAATGAGCCCTTACTAGTAAGGGGTACGCCTTACCATACCCGTTACAGAAGTACTTATTAACTTCCCAGTAGGAAGTTATTGTAATCGGTCCGAAAATCGGATTCGAAATTTTCAATGTATTTACACGTTTCAAGGTCCCAATAGCATTTTAAGCAAAAAATTTAGAAGAAATATGTGTGTGTGTGCGTACGTATGTGGTCATTTTTTCCTGCACGATTTCGCGCGAACCAAAAAAGATATCGACTTCGTTGAGGTCACGTTCGAAGCGTGTTCAAGGAAATATGATCTGAAAAGAATTTCATAAAAATCGGTCGAGCCGTTTTTTGAAGTGAAAACTTCTATAGGCACGTTGGGCACTTTTTGGCCTGGGGAAAAAACTAAAAACTCGCGTCACGCGCACTTTTTGTGTGCCATCACGCGCACGTACCATCACGAGAGAAAAATGTTTCCTTTGGGGGTTTTAGTTTTAATTATGTAGTATGAATTATATATTATATATTAAATATTATATGTTAAATATTATATATTAAATATTATATATTAAATATTATATATTGAATATTATATATTTAATATTATATATTAAGTATTGTGTATTATGGACTATGTAGTGTACTACGTACTATGAGCTATGTACTAATTATTATGTATTAATTATTATGTTCTATGTGCTATGTATTATGAATTATGTAGTATGTACTATGTACTATGCACTATGTACTATGCACTATGTACTATGCACTATGTATTATGTACTATTTACTACACACTATTTACTATGTACTGTATATTATGCCACTATTTACTATGTACTATATACTATATACTATGTACTATGTATTATGTTCTATGTACTATGTACAATGCATTATGTATTATATACTATGTACTATTTACTATGCACTATGTACTGTATATTATGCTTATTTACTATGTACTATATACTATGTATTATGTACTATGTACTATGTACTATGTACTATGTACTATGTACTATGTACTATGTACAATGCATTATGTATTATATACTCTGTACTATTTACTATGTACTATGTACTGAATATTATGCTTATTTACTATGTACTATATACTATGTATTATGTACTATGTACTATGTACTATGTAATACGTACTATGTTCTATGTACTATGTACAATTCATTATGTATTATATACTATGTACTATTTACTATGCACTATGTACTGTATATTATGCTTATTTACTATGTACTATATACTATGTATTGTGTACTATGTACTATGTACTATGTACTATGTACTAGGTACTATGTTCTGTGTACTATGTATAATGCATTATGTATTATATACTATGTACCATTTACTATGTACTATGTACTATTTACAATGTATGCACTATGTACTATCCACTATGTACTATCCACTATGTACTATGGCCATAGAAATCCACACATTTGAAAATTAGTATGTGGGTATAAAGTTTAATCGTGCATTTCCGTAGCTTGGTTTAGCCTTCCACGCGACTCATCGGATACCAAAAATTTATGTACATCGTTCATTATATTTATAGGAAGTGAGTAACTACTTTTGACTGCATTAAAGTAGTTATCCTAAATTGATATTAAAATGTCTGTATCCATCAATCCTTCTCATGTAAGTATAGTTATAATAAATATAGAAGTTTTCACTTCCAACGTGTGGTCCTACGCACACTCATATTTTTTTTGTTTGAACGACTTAAGTGATTTTTGTACCAGCACGATTTCGCGAGAACCAAAAAAGATATCGACTTCGTTAAGGTGCCGTTCTAAGCGTGTTAAAGGACATATGATCTGAAAAGATTTTCATAAAAATCGGTCGAACCGTTTTTTTGTTTGAACGACGTAAGTGATTTTTTTATCACAATTTTGGGGGGGGGGGGGGTGGTGGTGGGGAGGCGGCTTCAAACCAAAAAGTTCCAAAAAATTGTTTAGGTTTTCAGAGTGATTTTTGAGTGTCAATTATTGGATGCCCAGGTTGGTCGGAGGAGGGTGCGTATAATATTCTTTGCTTTATTGCAACATATATATATGTAATTTCTTACAAATTGCCCTTGTGCTTTAAATTAGCTACCATGTTAATATGTAAAATAAAAAACAGAATTGAGTACATCATGTACTCAGTATAGGGGAAAATAAAATAAATGTACATTATAATAACATGCTTTATTAAAAATAAATCTATAAATCATCAGTAGTATTATCGCTACCAAAATCATCTTCCTGATCCGTTATTGGCAGATAATTTTGACAGCTGTTACCGAAGCATTTGCGCATGTTATGTTACAAAAAAGCCCAACTTTTCGATAGCTATAAGCTGCGCCGCATCCTTTTTTACAATTACAAAGGATCATTTTTAGAAGCTCCTCTGGTGTAGGTATATTCAGCATTTTCTTTGGTTGCAACACATTGTCATTCTTAATCCAACCCGAATATTTTCATTTCCAAGCCATATCTGGGTTTGTTAATAAACTCCCTTAATGTGCTCATTCAGAGCATCTAGTTTCGGTGCAAGGGATGCTAGTCTTACAGCGCTGCTCTTAGTGGTAGCATTTCCAAAAATTCATACCGTATCTGTTCCAGAAAAGCTGACAAGTCTTGGACCCGTCTCAATTTTTTTAAATGTACGCGGAGAGCTCCGACAGTACCTATCAGTTTCTAAAATATCATCAAACTTCGAAGTGCTACTGAGATTAATACAATTTACATGCAACTTCAACGAAAACGCGATTGGTTTTTTAACGATTATTTCCTCAATTCTAAAGATATCTAATCGCTCTAAAATTCAATTTGCAGGGAATTTCAAGGGCTACAAGGCCTGCTGTCTTGAACCCTTACTTTTTGAGATTCTAAAGTTTGAATGGCTCGGGAAAGGTGGTTTTCGCAGTAAATTACAACCAAGATTACTCAATTACTTTTCATCGTACAGAATCAAAACAATAACCAGAATTTTCTTCAATAAAAGCCCTTCATTGTTGTACCTTTTTCATTTTTTTCGTATCTCACTTAGTTTTTTAGTTATTGCGGAAAAAAGGAATTTTTTTCAAAAATTTCAAAATTTATTACTAACGTAAAACTACCTTTTTTTTCATATATACTTAGGCATGCTAAAGGCAATGGCCCCATGCCGACGGCGCGTTATACGCGGCAGGTGCTTCATGAGCGTTGACGTCCGTTGAAGGTTCATTCATAGCGTCAGGACGTCAAAAAGGTTGCTTTGATTTAAATTCACGTATGGATTTTTGTCTTTATAAAGTTTTAATTTCAACAGTTTTGATAGTTTTGCAATTTTCAACGCCTGCCAACGCGCGAAAAGTTGAAAGTTGGTCGACTTTTGCCGTCGCTTGACGCCGCTGACGCCGCAAAGTGTCCCAAGGATGGGACAGCTCGATTTGAATTACACACAATCAAATATCGACGTCAAAGCGTGTCAACGAATTGACGCGTGTAAACGCGAATAAATTTGTGTTTGGGCTATCGCCTTTAAGCCGTTCAAACTTTTATAACATATTGTTAATACCTAAACAAAGTGAATTGTACAAGGGTTTCGTTTACTTTCAATTCTTGCAGTGAAGCCATTGGTTTCATTGTTGCTTTTTTTGCCGAAAAATGGAGACAACCATATCATTTTCATCATAAGTTTTGATGCTAATGAGTTGTACCAAAGCTCATTTTAAAGGTCTCTTCAAGTACTTTAAATATGGTCTGATAAGTATTTCTCCAAAAATTCGCTATTTTATCTTTATTTAACGTCGAATGGTTCGAGTTCCTTTTTCGGCGAGCAAACGGTCATCTTAAACGACTCATAACTCGAGTTGTGTTTCATCTACAGAAATAAATAAAACACCAATCGATTCGTTATTCTAAAGCCTTAATTTTTGAAAAAAATATTTAAATATTTATTTTAAGATATTCGTGAAAATCCGCTCTAAAACATGCATTTTATAGAAGAAAAATCAACAATTTCAATCGCCAATAACTCGGAAAGTATTAGTTTAGAGAAAAACATTCATGTAACATTTTTTGCTTTCAATCCATCCCTCTATCGATTTCTGCAGTTATTTTGTTTGTGCCAATAACCACCCCCTAGAAGTGGTGGCATTGCCCCCCGGGAAAAAGCACACATCAACACAGTATAACTTTTGTAAGCTTCTACTTACTAACTGTCCAAATTTCACGTCAATCGGTGCTGTCTGAAAGAATTTGGAGCCAAAAACCTCTGGACTAATGTTTATATCAATATTTACGTTTACAACAAACGGTCTAATAATTAATCCAAAAAAATCCTTTTTTTTCAATACTTTGCTACCCGCAAAGGTGTAATTAATTCAGAACATGATACGAAACATGCAATTGGTTTAGTTGAAGAATCAATGGGACCAAACAGGATATATTTTTTACCGCTACTGTAGGCAGGGATCCATGAAATTTGTCTCCATTGTGGAGATGGACTGTGATGAATACATCCATTAGGTTCACACATTTTGGGAGGTGACGGCAGCGTCTCGCATACGAAACGTTCCACATTTTATGTGTTTTCTAAAAGGGCGTACATAATTAGCAAAATCCATTCCCTTGAGCCCAGAGGCAGATTTAAAAATGTTTTGTGAACGTATTTTTTAATCAGATTTGTATAGTATAGTATGTTAGTCCGAAGCGTATTCTGGTCTCTGATAAGATGTACCTTAACAATGCCCAAAAGTAAACAAATAGAATTGTCTACTATAATATTTTCTTTTTATGGTGCAGTTCTAACCTGAGCAGTAACCCTTTTTACTACCAGTCCGTCATGTCGGTGGTCACAATTGTGCAATGTGCAATGACGAGCTTGGTTCGAGAGATAGAAAAAGTTTGAGGTTTCTATTTCTATTTTTATATTTCGTTTATTTTATGAATTGTACGTCAAGATGACGCTGAAAAACGCATGAGCATGATTGAATTAATTACAACACATCTATGTATATCTACATCTATATGTATATAAAAGTGAAAGTATGTCTGTCTGTAAATGTTCAATAGACTCCGAAACCGCTCATCCGATTGGCCTGAATTTTTGTATATAGGGGTTTTCGGGTACGGCGGGTGTTCCTACGCGGTCTATTTTGCTCTATCTCGAACACTTCGGGTGGCTGTATTGTACCGATATTCGTAAAATTCGAACTTTTGTATGGGAGGTACTCTTCGAATTACTGCTAAAGAGCTCAGATCTATATTATTTTGGTTTTTTCCGAAAAAAATACGATTCCTAAAGTTTCAGATCGATTGGAAGTGATTTAAGGGCAGTAGATATATAAAAATGAATGTGTGTATGGATGTATGTATGCTCGCTATAGGCTCCTATACCGTGCAACCGATCTTAATGAAATTTTAACCAGACATTAAAACTTATAACATATTCTATTTTATTACTTTCTAAAACCACTCCTAGATGCCGCTGTCATGAAGAGCTTCCTTTTTTTTTTTTTTTTTTTTTTTTATGTGGAAGACTAGAGCTCAGGGAAAGCCCTTTGTACTGTCGACAATCTATTTTCTTCGTATAGAGTGCAATGTCGAACAGCAAGCTCTAGTCGATAGATAGTGAAGAGGAACAGAGAAGTAGGAAGGAACTGCCACAACCACCTAACCCCAACCATTTCTATCGCGACTCTGGCATCGGAGCAATGAGAAACAACTCGCTGGAGTGTTATGCCTCCTGAAACAAGTTGAATCCCATCAACCAACCGATGACATGCGCTTGGTGGAGCGGGGCAGTGCTAGCGGAAGGCTATGACAGGAGGGAAGGTGGGAAAGGCGAAGGACCGTGGGGCTCTGCCGGGACTCGAACCCGGGACCTCTGGGATAGTAGCCAGGCGCCTTACTCCCTAGACTACCGAGGCCCCCTTGAAAATCATCGCAGAGCTTTGAATTTTTGCATGAAGGTCCGTGAAGGTCTCCTATGAGGTACCTCAAAGCCCGATTTTCGAAATTCAAAATGGCCTCCGAAATATGACCGAAATTCAAAATTGCCGCAGAAATATGGTTGAATTTGCCAATTTTATTCCGATTCCAATGAAAGTGGGTATCTAGGAGGTTTTAAGGTCGCAAATAACGAATTTGTGGTCAAAACTTATAAATTCAAAATGGCCGAAGAATTTGCAAATTGTGTTCCGATTCCAATGAAAATCTGTATCTGAGGTTTTTTAAGGTAGCAAATAACGAAAATGGCCGCACCAATCTGGCCGACGAGTTTGCGAATTGTATTCCGATTCCAATTAACCTTCACTCTGTGCATTGGGGTCAAATGGACCCCAGTCCATTTAAAAAGCGATTTAAAAAAAATTGCGGCAACTAAAATAAACCGCCAACTAGGATTGCCTCAACTAATATCTTTTACACACAATACAAAAAATCCGAATCAAAAACTATTGTTTATAAATTGCTCACGACGGTTTGAAATAAAGTAAACGCATTTCGGTGCACTGGGGTCCAGCTGACCCCATATTTTTTTGAAAGCATTTTGTATGTAGCATCAGCTTTTTAGTTAATAATTTTGAAATTTCAAAGTATCAAGGAGCTCAAAACAAACGAATAGAATTCCACAGGGAATTGGGATGCAATCCTGATTCACTTACTCGTCTAGAAACTACCTTCAGAAACACATGAACTATCGGAGCCATCACAGAGCGCAAAATCAAGACGAGAATACCAACATGGTCGGAATTACGCGAATTTCTGGAGACCAGATTCAGGGCCTTAGAGGCCGTCAGCAAGCCAACAAACACGCTATGAGAGCAATTCAAAGGGTGAAGATGAAGAACTAGAATATTCCACGTATCCAACAACAATGTACATATGTGGTTTATTCAAAAATTTACACTTCATGAGGAAATGCGCCAAATATCTACAAAGGAATACGGATGGAAGTTATAGGGCAGTCAAGGTAAAGGAGCTTCGCATCAATTGTTTGGGAACGAGCCATCGTGTGTCCAACGTAGAGAAGAAATCTATCAGAGAATCAGACCAATGCAACACCAGGATCGGCACTTCGAATCCACCATGTTTAAATAAAGAAGCACTGAACCCCCAGACACAGGCATATTTCTCTCAGGTATCCCCTGACGAACCCCAAAAGTGTTACTGGGCACTGCATTATTCATCGTGGTATCCCCATCAGGACTACAACAGATATGTAGGGCTCTCATCGATCCTGAATCCCAATCAACGTTTGTACGAGAAGCAGTAGTCTAGAATCTACCACTCAGAAGGGAATCAGTACAAACTGCTGTATCAGGACTAGATAGAATGCCAGCCGGAGCAATCACGAATAGGGTCACGTTGCTGCTGAAGGCACGAAACGAACAATCAAAGATTATTCAGACACAGGCACTCATGTTGAACAAAATCACGAACCCATTACCAAGTATCGAATGCTCAATTAAAGAGTGGGCCCATCTAAGAGGACTCGAATTGGCGGATGCAACGTTCCACAAGCCAGGACAAGCAGGCATCCTCTTGAGATCAGACATTTTCTCCACAATCATCACGAATGGCGTAAAGAAAGGCGCGGTTAGAACCTTAGTAGCTCAAAACACCTTATTTAGGTGAACCATCACTGGGAAAATAGAAATAAGGAGTACTCTCGCGAACTTCTTCGCCCAAGTAAACTCTGCTGCCGACCTAAAACGCTTTGGGGAGTTGAAAGAACCTCCCTCAAGACCTCCATGGACCAAATAAGAGGCACGGTGCAAACATCACAGCGCCGACAACTACCCCAAGAGCAAGGATGGACAACATCAAGCTCGGCATCCATCCACGACCGAAAAAGACGAAGTCCAATCAGGCGAATTGAAAAAGATATCCATCAGAAGTTCAAAACAAATGGAAAAACGTTTCGTAAAAGATCCCTTTTCTGAAGACTAAATACGTCAAACAGGAAAATAAACCGTGAAATTTGTATTAAATCTGAATTTTCGTTAGTTATTTTTATGTATTAAACGCGAATTATATTTTGCTTATTTCATTTATAAATAGTGTGTAAATAGTGAATTTATGATCAAAACTTATTCAAAATTCTGGGACCAATATGGCGGAAGAATTTTGCCAACTAAGTGTCATTTCCCGGTTAGCTGTATGTAGGTTGTTCAAGAGTTGGAAAATCTGAAAATCTTGACATTCTAGCTACAAATGGAAAAACATTGAATATAGCGTATCCTGAAGCTCTCTAAGCAATCGGTTCAGAATTGATCAACATGGTTTTTTTTGGAAAGATGGTAAGGAGAAACGGAAATGTGGGATGATTTATGTATAACGTATAAGAAGGAAAGAAACCCATCACCTCTGAATTTTTAGGTATAAGTCTAGGATTCTGCAATACGCGAAGAGGCTGGGATCTGGGTAAACAAATAAAACCTGAGTCAGTGACATTGCAGATGAGAACCCAGGGGCCAAGCAATTGCAAGACATGCAATTTGTAGCGTATAATGTCCATCACCGTCAAAAGTCCATTTCTAATTATGAAATTAGTAGATATAATCCTTTTATTTTTTTTCTTTCAGGATGTAATAATATTTGTTGATTATTGAGTGTTTAATTTAACTAAAAGTCCATACGAATGCCTGCCTCCACCAAAAAAAGATTATAGCACTGTAGATATGACATATTTTCTTGAGATTATACTATATGTCTAATAGTTGCTGGCAAAAGCCTTATTTTTAAATAGCCTGTCACTAATATTTATTTTTGGTGGGTGGTTATCTTTTTAAGGATATTCGTGTGTGTTTATTTTACCAGAAAGAACCATAACTTTATTACGGGCCACGCCGACAAAAAATATTGTCTACCCCTTTACAAAAATAGGTAAGTTTGGTCACACTGCAAATAAATGCATTTTGAATCCAATGTCTCGAACTTTTATAGGAATAGTTGGTTTTTCGCTAATGTTTAAGAGGAGTTGAATTTTGAACGTTTGGATTGATTTTAAATGTTTTAACGTTGGGTGCAGCGAGGCGCACCGGGTCCCAGCTATCCAAAATACAGAAAACAAAGCGATTCATTGAGACACTTCATCTGTGAATGAAAATTCATATCTCGAAAAATGCCATGTCAATGGATGGTTTTTATTGTTTCGATCAATATGTCAGATCCCTAATAGTTTCACATTTTGTTATTTGGAATCAAAAATACCAAAAAATTGACTTTTTCAAACTCTCCTACAAAATTAAAATTCATATCACCTGATTACTACTATTGGTTTATGGGTGCAGCATAGGCGCGCCGGGTCCCAGCTAGTATGTATATAAAAATGAATCCCTGTTTTCCTTGGCCACGCCATAACTTGAGAACGCCTTTACCTAATACTAATACTTTGTAGAAGGTTCTTACGGAAGAAAAAATTAAAAAAATTGCGCAGAAAATTGGTAAAGTTCAGAAAACGTATGTGTGTGTAAATGTTTTATAGACTCCGAATCCGCTCATCCGATTGGCAAGAAATTTTGTATACAGGGGTTTTCGAATACAGCGGATATTTCTACATGGTCTATTTTGCCCTATCTCACTTCGCGTAGCAGTAGTGTACCGGATATGGTAAAATCCGAACTTTTGCATGGGAGGTTACTCTTCGAATCACTACTAAACATCTCAGATTTTATTTTGATTTTTTCCGAAAAAATATGATACGCAAAGTTTCAGATCGATCGGAGGTGATTTACGTGTAGTTGCGATGGTGAAATCGACATGTTTTCCTTCGAATACAATCGATTTATGCGAAAAATTTGATGGAGACGAGCAAACATTTCTCAAAATTACTAAAATCATGTTTGGTTGGCTGCAAAAAACGTTGATGTTAACGAAATAAACGATCAGATTCAAAATAAGATAGCTGGCGAATTGATGTTCGAAACGATAAAATATTAACATTGAAATCTCCCCCAATTAAGATATTGTCGTAGTTATGGGTAACATTGGAGGGCCACGCTTCCAACTCGCTAGCTTCAAAAATCGTGAAAATTCGAGGAGGACAGTAAAGCACAGAGACAAGACATTTGAGGAGTGTCATTTCAAAAGGACTTATTTCCACCTTATCCGGTTTTTCAGTAAATGCAAATAACCATTCTCTTAATTATTAATTTATTTAAATATTCTTTTTTTACTTCACCAGAAAGGGACTCATATTGGGCTAATTTTGACAGTAGTAACATTAATTTTAGAGTTTATTTATATTAGGAAACAATTACATAACAATTTGGAAATAAGCCACTTTGTTAGGTACTCGAGGAAATAAGCCGTTTTGTTTTGTAAATAATGATTCTGCCACAGACCATTTGGTTTTAAAAATATCGCCTACTTGGGTTTTACTGCCCTGACTTCTAGGGTTTTACTGCCCTGACTTCTAGGCTTTTTCGGCCACCTCGGTTGCCAGATATATTATAATAAAACGACACGAAACGATGGTATTTTGGGATTTTTCTATTTCTTAAAATGTATGAAACGAAAATAAGTTAGTTTGTTATAGAAGAAGCGACTAGTCCCAAGTTGTATTGGAATTAAGTCAGTTTGTAAAGAAATTTTACATGTCATAAATGATGTGATTAAATGACTTGAAAATAAGCTTAATTGTTTTAAACTAGTGAATTGGAAGTCAAAACAGAGGAAAAAAGCATTTTTCTATTAAACAATTTAGTATAAAGGTTCAAAAGAATGATAGAAATGGATTCCAATTATTATTTAATTTTTTTTCCAAAACAGGAAATAAATCCTTTTGAAATGACACTCCTCATTTATTGTAGCCAATATTAATTATGGTTATGAGGTTATGAGGAGCCAGGATGTTGATAGAGATGGCAGCGGGTTAATCTGCTGGTGCGGTTTTAAGATTACGGTGGGGGCTAGAGAGCACTTATTTTCAGTCATGGGTGCTATGTTCCTTCGGTGGCTCAAAAGTCTGATTATAGCCTTTTTTTATAACTTATCTAGCACTGTTAGGATACTTTTCGGAGCCGCGCCTCAAATAAAGGAGTTGCATTAGAGGAAATCCTCAAGGAAATCTTAAGAAATCCCAGGCACGGAGATGTTCGTCGCACATTCCATATCACGACTAGGATGTTGAGGGATGGGTCAGCTATTGGCCATTCACGGAGACGGAGAGTAGCGGGGGGTAGGGTTTCTCAAAACCCGGCTTTTTGGTTTCGAGGAATCCGAATCCTTAAAACTGAGAACCGCCGATTCCGATTTCGATTCCAAGTAAAAACTCACAATTTTAATTTAAAAAAAAATATTATTCTCTAGAGGCCGGAAAAGTAGGCTTTTTTGGGGATTTTTTTTCCAGAAAAACTACAAAATAACTCGAGATTACAAAAAGGGTGTTTATCATACATATTAGTGACTGTATACAATAATTTTTTTGAAGCGATTCAGTTCAAAATGGCGACTGTGCAGTTTTTGCGATGACGTCTCCGTTTTTAGGGTCCACGGCTGGACTCGTGCCTAACTGACTGAAACAGACGTTCGACGACTATTTGTGAGACGAAACTAGACAAAATATAAGTCTAGACTTGTCTATACTAGTCAGTTAACAAATGATTTCAATAGCAACTGCCGTATACCTGCACTAGTCCCCTAAAGTACCTTCCGCCTAGCTGCCGACCAGGTGGCCTTGTACTAAAATACGAAAATCGAATACTTAGAGATTTGACCTTTCTATAATCTTTTGGGGCACAATTTTTGAGGTCCTAAGGAACCATTAAAAAAAAGTCGTTTTTTCGAAATTTCTAGAGTGGCCTAACCCCTTAAAAAGAATTCAGTAATAAATTAAGTTAAAAATATACAGTTTTACTTTTACCAATAAAAATATAAAAAAATGTCAAAAATTTCTGCCACTAGTACACTAGTATTTAACGGTTATTTAGCCTTAATAGAGCCTACATACGCAGCGACAGACATTTTTTTCAATTTTAACCCCTTATTTTTACCCCCCAACTCCTCTATCTACAAAAGGGCCCATTTTCCGGGCTAGCGAGTATTCATACATTCTTAACTGCGTATCACACTATCTATATACGAAATATCAGCTTTCAGGGGGGGTAAGGTTTTAAAGGCGAAAAAAGGCATATTTTCATGATTTTTGTTTGGAGATAGTATGAATAATATTGGTTTATTTATTTCATATACACGTTATAGTATAACATCTGACGTATCTTTGGAAAAAATTTCAATTAAATATATCAAGAAATAAGTCCGTAACAGCGAATCTCCGGAGGTGCCTCAAAAAAAAGTTGTTTTGCGGTGAACACGATTACGCGTCACCGGATCATTTGAAACAAAAAAAACAAAATGCGTTTAAAAGATGATATGTTTCCAGAGGTAATCAGGAAGAGTTTTTTTTATTTTTTGTTGATTTTTTTAATTTTGGCAGCATTGGGAAGTGAAAAACGCGATTTTCGCTACAAAATTTTGGGTTAATTTGTTATTAAAAAAATATAGTTTAAAAAAACTAAAAAATACGCTTTTATTTTAAAATGAACTAAAAAGGAAAAAATAATTTTGAATGTAAAGTTTTTATTGCTTCAGCCAGTATATGGAAACAACCTACCTTTCGAAATGTAAAAGAGCGTCGGACTTTTTTCCTATATTCTTATTTTATTAACACCGGAAATTTTCGCTAGCGCCTCACGCTTTTTTACATTTCGAAAGGTAGGTTGTTTCCATATTCTGGCTGGAGCAATAAAAACTTTACATTCAAAATTATTTTTTACTTTTTAGTTCATTTTAAAATAAAAGCGTATTTTTTTAGTTTTTTTAAACTATATTTTTTATTTTCTACTTTTTAGTCTATTATATGTCTTCCGCCATTTTGTAGTGATCGCCATATTAGATTTAAATTGACGTCACACAGCTTACTGTACTATACTTGTCATATACTTTCATTTGTTACCCTTACCGAGGGCCTTGTAAAGAAAAAGGTAAACCGCCATTTTGTGTTGACCTCTATTTTGAATTTGGAATCACGCAACACAGTTAATAGTGTTCTAATTATTGCACTCTTTCATTTGATACCCATTCCTTATAGTATTTTACTTGTCACTTCCTTTCATTTGATACTCGTATCGAGTGGGTTGTAAAGAAAAAGGTAGTCCGCCATTTTGTGTTGGCCGCCATTTTGAATTTTGAGTGACGCCACATAGCAGTATTCCAGTATTCTACTTGTCGCACCCTTTCAGTTGATACCCATGTCGGGGGTCGGGGAGCACAATAGCAAAATTCGGCCGCCATCTTGGAACCGCCATCTTGATTATTTCACAAACTGGTCAGATTGCATTGTCACGCGAACTATACATATGTGCAAAATTTTAAGTTGATCGGTTATATGCAACTGGGTGAAAATCAAGTCAGTGGCGGACTAAGCCCGTCAGAGGCCCGGAGCGGCAAAGCTGAATGAGGCCCTCAGTCTAAGAAGTTGATGTAATTTTAGAAGCCTTTTTTATTCAGTTGCCACGTGTTTTTGTATGTTTATTTAGTTCAAATCTTGCAAGTGAAATTTAAATTTGACTTACATAGGTATACATAAAATATGGATATGGATGAGAAAAATAAAATACCAATTAACAAAAAAACAATTAGTAAAAATAAAATAATAGGTGGCATATATTTTATGTAAGTATGTAAGAATATAGTAAGTAAAACGAAGGCAAGACAATATATATTTTCTTGCCTAAATATACATTAGTTACATATGTAATATGTAACTAATATTACTACATGTTTTCGTGACTTTAGCTGAACTCCTCAATAACTGTAGTGATATCAATTTCTTTTGAAATTTTTATTTCAATTGAAATGACCGATGGACAGATTGATTCATGGTAGATCGAAGCTAATTTTTTATTAGTTTAAGTTCTCGCATGAGATGCAAATGGTCAAGAAGTATTGAATTATAAGCGATGTACAGGTTAACGATTCAGTAAAGTCCCTTTTTAATAATTATATGCTGTACTTATTTGGCTCTACGGGGAACTTGTAGGGATTTCCCACACCAAAGTACCACTTAGGTAGGTATTGAGCATATTTCAAAAGCCTTGTTTAGTATTTGATCAAGGGAACTTGTAGACATTTGGAGGCCCCCAGGAACCAGAGGCCCGGGCGGGCCGCCCTTCCGCCCCACCCTTAGTCCGCCACTGAATCAAGTTGCAAGACGTACATACATACGTACATACTTACATACATACATACATACATACATACATACATACATACATACATACAGGTGAAGCTAATATAAAGCGTATAAAAAATGGAAAAAAATATTAAAAAAACCCTGCCTGATTAACTGTTGATTTTTCTGTAGAATTAAGCCTCGTTCACACAGTGACACTGATGCCGTGGCATTTACCATCATGAAAGTGCTCGAGATTTGCTATCACGGCACTAAGTGTTCACATGATCCACACCTAGTGTTGCGACACTCGTGTAAAAAAATGGGCGAACTTGTATCGCAGTAGCGGATGTGTTAGAAGTGCCGCGGCATCAGGTGTCAAATATCAAAAAAATTTGATATGCGGCATTATTGTCACGACGTCGAGACGGCGCGACATTCAATAGTTAAGACGACGACACTTTTGCGACATTCACGTCGCGACATTAAATGCCACGACATCAATGTCACCGTGTGAACGAGGCTTTAGTGTTTAAAATTCAAAAGGATCGGTCTAGTAGATTTTGAGTTCTGATATTCACGGACTTCAAAAATGACGTTTGCGAGAAAATCGATATAAAGTTTTTTGTACTCGAACATCCAAGCATGGGAGCCGGTCGCTTGAAACGCTGTATCTTCGATATTTTTGCTCCGATTTACTTGAAATTTTGACACAATATTCTGGACATGTTGTACATTCAGAAAAAAAATAAAAAAAAGGGTTTTAAAACCTTCCCCCCCCCCCCTTAAGAAAATGACGTTGGTCAGGCGCGCCTGGGCTCTTAAGGCCCAACTATAATGCACGTCGGCTGACGTACGTTAAATATCAAACTTTCGTCAAACGTGTAATGGTTTGTGTATACGGAAAGTTTTCACAAGTTTAAAATTATTAAAATGCATAAATATTATTCATTGACTATTAAAACTTGGCTATTAATCTTTGCATATTAAAAATAATCATGTTTATTTTCAATTTTAATAAATTTCTCATCAAAATCCCTCCCATAAATTTGAAGCACAACATTTTCCATCCTCTTTCTTGTTTAAAACCCACAAAACAACAACAAAAAAAAATCAGCTCAATTTAACTACAAATTCTCACAAAACGTACGTTGAGCGCGGTTCTTTTCGCATTTTTACGTTTAACGAAACAAAATATGACCGACATACGTCCAATATGGCCGAACCCATTATTTTCCATGAGAGCGCCCAGATGACGTGCGTTTCTTACGTGCATTATAGTTGGGCCTTTAGTCTATTATACTTGTACGTAATTTTTTTTAAAGCAAATTTTGAATTTGAAAAATTAAACCGAAACTTAAAACGATCGGGAATCCTAAAATGTCAATAAAATTTTCTTCACCATGACATCCAAAGACTAGAAACTACTAATATGTAATTTTTATCAAATTTTGAAATTTTGAGTCAAGTTGTTACTTTTAATTACCAAAGTTATAATCAAGAATATTTATTTTAATAGTGAACTTCATATCGAGCAATCGGCGAATCGGGATTCGGCGAATTTCAGAAACGGATCCCGAGTCCGAATCCAGGGGGGGGGGGGGAAGATTCGCCGAATCCGATTCCGAGTTATTCGGTATGAGAAACAGTTGTAGGTTTTGTTGGGAATAAGACAGTACCACACTTTCGACACGATTCTTGCCACTGCAAGAAGGACTTCAATGTCCCTGTTTGTGAAAAATTAAGTCAAGATAAATCCTTAATTAAATTTTGATTTCTTTTGATATGTATAATTTGGGAACACCCTCAGATATCAATAATATGGTTAGCCGCAATTTAGTGACTACAAGCTAAGTATACAATATTTTTGTTATGCAATATATTGGCGTCGAGACTATTTGACTCGTACGTAATACAACATATAGTCCAGTGCAATTAGTTATTATATGTAAATGAAAAATGACGGAACCCATTTATAATGAATATATTTGAATGATTTTTTTTGGATTTCTAATACCATAAACTAAAAAGTTTCCCCATTAAAAATTATCGCAATTTGGTACTTAGATATTAATCGTGCTTTAATGGTTTTTTCATCGGGAATGTATTCTGATGTTTGAACATTTTTCAATTCCTGCATAGAAAACTGGCAGTCTTGATTTTTTCTATATACTGATATATTTGCTTCATTGCTGCATCCATCAATAATACTTGTGGACAGGGCCACCTTATCCACAGGGCTAAATGGGCTATAGCCCCGGGGCGCAAGCTTTTCGGGGCGGCAGTTTTTGTTGGTGTTATATTTTTTTTGTTATTATTAGTTATTTTTATTTAAAATCTTTTCATAACAAAAGTAAGAACAGGTAATGTTCTAATGAAATAGAAAACATTATATGTATGTGGGGATCTGCTTTTGTGAACCGATCCCCCAAAGTTATTTTAACATGTGGGCTTCTGGGACTTGAGTGGTCGTCTGCAATTAAACAAAACTCCACTTCTTCACAAAACTTTATTTAACCCAAAAATGATTCTCGACAAAATGCGTCTTTCTAAGGACTGTGTCTCTTTCTAGGACTCACATTTTAGTTTACTTCAATAGAATGGAGAATCCCCGAATGATTAGCCCCATTCTTTAAGGCCATCCGCCGCGGCTGTAGTTATCCTGGGCCCCTCATGGTCACCTATCTTTTCCATTTCATAGCAGTCGTGATTTTGCCGTTTCACTACACGATAAGGTCCCAAAAACTTAGGTTTTAATTTCAACCCTGGGCTAAATTGTGTTCTCTTCACTGAAAACAAGGTGCCCTACTTACAGACACTTGCAGGCGTGCGCTTTTTATTGCTTTGTCTCCTATTTTCCTATTGAGTTTTAGTAATATTTCCTGCGCGTTATATACCCAATAAGAAATTTCGGTAGATTGCCAGCCGTTGCAAACGGCCCAGCGCTGGCCCAGCGTAAAAACTCAACGGCTGAATATTTAACCTGGGCCAGTGCACAAATTGCGAAAGTACCAGAGCTGAACCTGCGCTCATTGCCAACGCAGGGCCAGGGCACAGCCAACGCTCACCAACAGTTGAACTTTAAAAATGACAATTAAAAAAAATGTGGTAAATTAAAAAGGTGAATATTATTGTTGTGAAAGTTATCTAAAAATTTTTTGATAAGAAATTGATTTTTCCTTACATTAAATAACAAACCACAACACAGAATAAACACTTAATTGTATAATTTGAGCGTGACTAATTAACTGAGGAAGTGGTCGAAAGGAGAAATTAATCGGGCAAGTCTGAAAGGGGAAGCTAAGGAACCAAGATCGATTCCGGAGGGTCACTCCTTACATCTTTTTTTTCAGATTTTTTTTGTGTGATTTTTATCAGCACCCGGTCGAAACCCAACAGCAACAGAGTGAGCTTAAAAAGCGTGAGTTACAGTTAAACGCGTTTATCCGTTTATGCGGCTGAGCTTGGGATCGTCGGCCAGCACTAGCCCAGCGATGGGCTTTGACCTTTGACTGAGCGCTGGGTAGCGTTATCATTTCCAGTTTTGGCCCAGCGGTTGGTTACCGAGCGTCGAACGTCCGTAGCCTGCGCTGGGCCAGATCTGGGCCGTTTGTTAATTTCTCATTGGGATAGTTCATTTAAATTATCGCCCCTTATAAAGGCTTGGAAGTCTGGCAATGCTTCTATTCTATCTTCATTTTCATGCCAGTTAAAATACGGAAGGCCGAGAACTTCGTAATTCTTGTTGGGGTATTATTTATCATTTGTTGAACTGTATCAACGCGCTTGTACCAAGCGTTTGGCTATGCCATTGACAATTTGGTTAGGATTGGTATTAGGATTCGATTTTTCCTTTCTACCTGGCCGTTTCTCTAGGGACGCCAGTAGTGATTAACGAATTTGACATGACTTCTTGCACTCATTGGCCCTATCTAAACTAGCATTGCTTCAGCAGCAGTAGAACCGGGCTTTTAGGAGAGAGGTATAAAGAGGGTAAGCGGGAACTGTAGTAACCTGTTCACGGGAAAATTTTGGCGTGAAAACTTAACACATACACAATTCGGCTTTGCCTACTTTTCTTAATCGCGAAGCAAGTATAATTATCGACACGCACACAGATATCTCCGTGTAAGGACAAGAAAGTTACTCGCGATGAAAAAATTCCAGTGTAGACTAGATTAACTTCCAAAAACGGTTTCGCTGCTGCTGAATGAATACTAGTTTAGATACCCACATTTTCAAACAGATTGGCTGTAAAATCCGATTTTATCATTTTTGGGTTATCAAAAATAACGGTCAGCATCCTCAACCAGTCGACAACCTCCACGCTTGACACACTCTTAGTGGTACAACCAAACAAATTTAGAAAACGCATCCACTATTACTACTATGGTTGTATCTTTTCTTAATTACTTTCATGGGACTTATATGATCTATATGCAATGTTTGAAGTGGGCGATCCTCTTTACCAATGGGTTTTAGTAGGCCTTCCTGTTTTCCGGCCTTGCCTTCTGCCATGATGCATTATATGCATCTTTTTACTAACAGGAATACCTTAGTCTTCACTTTACTATAAAAAAAATTGACTGACTAAAGGCTGGATTATAATGCTGTCGCTGTCGCGGTCGTTGTCGCTGTCGCACCAACTGTCAAAAGTTAAAATGTATGAAATTCTCTTATCGAAAATACAATTTGTCGCTAAGGTGTCGCTGTTGCGTGTCGCGTCGCGGAAAGTTCGCAACATTTCAACTTTGGTCGCGCGACACTAGCAACGCTGAACTTTTTGGAAGTTAATATTTGTGTAAATTATTTTTTAATTTTATTAAAGCCACTTTTTTCATTCATTTATTAATTTTACTGTTTATTTTAATACAAAAAATACACCTAACTTGAAATTTAATTTTCTAAATGACAGATAACTTGATATTCAGTGCGACTTCATTGTAACTGCGAAAGCAACCACTGGAGCGTCAGCATCTACGACAAGCGGCAGCGACCGCGACAGCGACAGCATTGTAATCCAGCCTTAAGACTTGCCGGCCACGTAGCGAGGATGGAGAACAATCGCACCCCATATGATATCAGAAATTGCGTGAAATAGACCAGTAGGTAGACCCAAGAGGAGATGGATAGACTCTGTGACGACTGACGCAGAGGCAATGCTTAACATCCAAAACTGGAGACATGCTGCAAGAGACCATCAAACTTGCAGAAATGCCCTACAGGAAGCCACGGCTCGATTTGGGCTGTAGCGCCATTGGATAGATGGAGCACTCACTTCAGGAATAAAGTAAGTTTTCCTGATTAAGGCTTCGGTCTTAGTAGCTGAAAAATGTCCTTGCCTGTGAGCAGATTTAATGATCTCCTCCTTCATTGATGTGGGAATGACAAATAACTCTTCCCCTGGATTCTTAAATAAAAAGTCATGTTTGGGGGCGTCCATAAATTACGTAAGATGTTTAGGGGGGGGGGGGGAGGGGGTCGAGCCGAATCTCACCAAATCTCACGTGGGGGAGGGAGGGGGTCTTCGCAAATATCACGTAATTTTTTTTCCGCAAGAAACAGTGAAAAATCGCGAGAAAACTGGGTTAAATTAATACTACAGGTAAATTAAGCCGAAAAAAGCGATATAGCGGAAATAATTAAGTACAGGTTGAAAATTGGCAGAGACCTTCTTTTTAGGCTTCTTAATAAGGGGTTATAAAGTCTACAGATTTTCTACCCAGGGAAGCCCACTTTTTAGGGGGTTTTAGCCCTCAAAATGGGTATTTTTCGATTTTTCTGTAATTGTTTTTGCAATATTTGTTAATATCTTTTTGTTTTTTTTCAATTTTAAGTACAATATCTGTAAATGAGAAAATTTTTAAAATGGTCTTTTTGAACCGCACTTAGATTTCATTCACGAAAATCTTGGTGCAGTATCAGATGAACATGGTGAAAGCTTTTATCAATACATATTGCAAATAGAGAAGGAATAATGAATCCATTACATAAAAAGTATACGTGATACTATTACTATATTTCGACTCAATAGCAATTGGGTATAAAAATTTTGCACTGCCCTTTACACTGTATTTGTTCACTGTTTTAAATACCATCCAACTGGAACATCCAAAAAAAAGTAAAGAAAATAATTTAAATATCTGGGAATGAAGAGTGTATGACGTGATGAAAAATTCCTATCTCTTTATACAATAGTCTGGGAAAAACTGCGAAAGTAATGTATGCGATTGCGACCCTACGATGAACTAATGTGGGGGTCTAGGCTTAAACAAAACAAAAAGGCCTAGAAGCCCAGTTGAAAAACCTGGAACCTAATGCCCATGAACGTAAAGTTAGCAAAACAACTTTCAGAAATTAAAAAAATTGTTAATGGATAATTTACCTAGTCCTAAGTATCTCAAGTGCATAATGTACCCAATCCTACTGCAATCATAGAGATTATATTAAGAATCGGCTCTTTTCACATCAGTCAGAACACATGCTATCTGCGGTGCATTGTCACTACAAAAAGCAGACATTTGCACCAGACGACATAATTAGTTATCTAAGCATCTTACAGGACTCGAATTTTGAATCGACGACCATCTGCTCTGACATACCTACTAGAGGCCAAGATGAATTTTGAAAACCTTTTGTTATCATTATCGAAAGTTGTGAAGAATGGAAGTCTAACAGATCCGCACTTCTTGAATCTGTATCCTGATGTACAGGCGGCTCAAACGTCAATTTGAGAAACGTCAATTTGAGAAGCTGGCTGTGACTTCAGCTTTTCTAAGGCCATACGAAAATAGGAAGCAAGCGGAAGCCAGTAGCGATGCCTGATAAATCTTCGAAAAGAAATTATTTTCAGCCAACCAACTTCATTTATTAACTTAATTTGACATTTTTATGCGAACAATAAATTGTTTCAAGAATATTTAAAGAGTTTTTAGAATATTTTAAAACAAACTAATAAATGCAGCGCATGCCCAATGGCTTCACTCGCGGACTGAAATCCGATCACAGGCGGACAAATTTAATTCGAATTCGCATTGGTGGAGGATACCATTTTCTTATTTCCGAATTTCATGACTTTCGAATCGCATTCCAGGATAACCCCCCTGGGTCATTCAGTCACAAGTTTTTACCCCAAAGATGACATCTATAGAAGAATGCTCCGAAGTTTGTATATCTCCAGATTCATAAATGGCTCTACCATTACTATTCAAACAGTCAAGTCGTTACTCTCTAAAAACGAATCAATGGATGCCAAAGTCAACCTTCGTATGTCAATATATTGTAAAATTCTAAATATATATATTCCATATGCTTGCTCTACAAATACACGAGTTGAGCTCAAACTAGAATTGAAATTTTTCTGTTCTCTTGTTAAGAAATCATTATCCCTGTAAGGCACCATGAGGTTGGTTTCCAAAGGATAGGCAGAATCAGCTGCTAAATGGTAATCCACAGGTATTGTAGTTTATATTGGGTGCATGCCGAGTTGGTGCTGTTATGATTTTGTGGTACTGTTCTTTAACACAAAATATGTTTTTTTAAATAAATCCAACGCAATCAAGCACAGATTAAGGTATTTACACTAAAAATACGCATAATAGTGTAAATCTTACAAATTTTTTAAAATTTTAAAAATCTCACGTGAGATTTAGGGGGGGGGGAGGGGGTCGAGCCAAATCTCACGACATCTCACCAAGGGGGGAGGGGGGGTCGAAAAATCGCCAAAATCACCTCACGTAATTTATGGATGTCCCCTTTAAGGTAAAAATCTTCATGAGCGGAGATCTTTATCTCTCGCTTTTAAATATTGATCTCCTTCTGCGCTTGTTTAATTCGGTAATTTAACGTATTGACAATTGCTAATGCAATTCTCCTCAACGTATCTACGTGCCTCAATTTAGTACCTGAACGATGTTAATCTGGTAATGTCTTTTAGAAACATGGCCCATCTAGCCACTTTCAGTGGGACATCTTCTTTTTTCATTGTTGGGGCGAATGCATTGCAGTCGGTGACAATCTTAATCCTCTTTCCCAGAACGGTAATTCTCCACTTCTTTAAGGCGTGTACTATATGGCAAGTACTTCTAGCTCGTAAGCTTGAAAGCGTTGCTCCGCTTGGCTTGTCTTACGACTCATGTATTGCACTGGATGCAACTGTTGAACGTTACTATCCCGCTGCAAGACAATAGCCCGAATTCGTCCTTAGTAGCATGAATCTCCGCATGCGCCCTGGTTCAAATAACTTCAACACTGGTGTTTTTGCCAATATTTCTTTTAATTCTTTAAATTCATTTTGCTGTTCGGTTTCTGTTTTAAATATGGCGCTCTTTCTTAGCAATTCGCTAATTAGCAAGTCTGCTATAAATTATCTGAAGTAGGACTTTAGTCCCAGAAACCTTTGTAAAGTTTTCCTATCATTTGATATAGGAAGCTCAGTTACTACTTTTGTCCTTTTCTCTCAATAGGGCGCTTTATTTTTATTAGCCGAATATCTTAGGACGGCCCTGCTTGTGGATGAATCTTTTTTTCTTTTTCAGATACAGTAGTCTTGTCAAAAATTTCTACCACTAGTATTTAACGGTTATTAAGCCCTAATAGAACCTACATACGCAGCGGCAGAATGTTTTCTCAATTATTAGCCCCTTTTTTACCCCCAAACCCCCCAATCGAGATGGGGCCATTTCCCGCAAAAATGTCATATTATGAAAAATGCTTGAAATTACTTGAAAAGCTTATATACCAAACGGCAGAAGGTTAGGGCGACACGATTTTTTCAAGTGCTAGCTTCCCTACTAATACTTTTGCTATTAAATTTCTCAATCAAAGACAACAATCCCCATGATATCGCGCTTTCAATGTTACCCCTTCGTATATCTTATATAGAAACTTAGTTATTCTCGAGAGAAAAAATAAATATAGCTGTAAAAGCAATTTACCAACCTAGAAGTAGCATCATTTTCATGGGACAGGTCTTAAAAGCAAAAAAAAAACATTAGCGGAAGGTTTCAAAAAGCAAACTTTTTACATTTTAGTATAAGAGATTCAAAAAATCCAGCAACATCTAAATCCATTCATTATAGCTGCGTTTCGAGGTATAAACCTAATTGCACTGGACTAATAGTAGAAAAATTTGCAAGGACAAATTTTAATAGGAACAAAAAAAAATTGCCAAGAGAAAATTACAGACGTTGAATTGAGCCAAGCTCACCTGCAATACATTTAATTCAGTTGCCACTGCTGGGATTTTTATTGACATTGATCTACACTAACAAATTGGATTTTTTACTTTTTTTCAAGTAAAGCCAGGTAAAAATAGTAATTTAAGAAAGAAAAACTGTTAGAATTTTGCTGTTTAGTCCAGGCAAAATGGTTCACAAAAATGATCATTGGGAGTGTTCTGCGTGCAGTGATACTTTATTCATGAAAATAGGCCATAGGATTACAAAAATACAGGGTGATATGTAAAGCTCTAAAAAAAACTTTAAAAAGCCCTAGCGGCTTAACCGTTACGATTCCCCCCCCCTCCATTTTTTGTTCGTCCATCCAAAACCTATCAACAGCAGGCCGCTTTGTAATTTAGATTTGTTATGCAAAAAAAAATCGTTGGTTTAAAAATTCTGAGCTAATTCGTTGGCTTAAACTGTTCTTTCCGACTAGAGCTTGCTGTCCGACATTGCAAGAGAAAGACAGAACCGTCGACAGTACAAAGTGGCTTGCCTCTGCTTTCTTCTACACCATAAAAAGGGAAATTAAAGTGCGACCGGTAAAATGTTAAAAAAAGGAAGGAAAAACACACCACAATCAATACTTACACTTTCTCCAGTCCAAAATATTACCCAAAGGAAAAATCATGCCTAAATATTTACTCAAATTGGCGCCAGTTATTTATACCATTTCGAATTATGCTAATGTCCAATTGGGAAACCCTTGGAGTTACTAAAACACCAACCTAAACGGGCTACGAGTACATTTTTATTCCAAGAAGAAAAAGAACCGAGAAGAAAATCTTTCGGGTCGTTGAAGAGGGCATTAACATATCAATAAAATATCGATATCCAGTATCTTTCCTCTAGTTCCGTTTTATAGTTAAATGGACAGGACTCTGGCAAAAATGGTGAATGACTGGGGATACAAATTTAAACAGCTGCCAGATCTCTTTTCCTACTTCAGCAGAGCCACCAGCAAAACAGGATAAGGATACGAGTCTGGCCGTGTTGTTTCTTTAGGCAAAAAACCAAGCATAGGTTATCGATATTTTCGTAATTTTCCAATTGGGAATTTCGATTTATGCTCGTGAAGAAATATTTTTATTGGGGAAGTTTGCAAAATCAACTGCCGATTCTGGGTAAAATCTATTCCCAGACTATTAAGGGCGCACTTATCGGAGTGCTTTCCTCGAATTACAGGTCGTTATCTTTTGAATCAGTAATGAGTTGAGAAGATTTCTTTTTGCACTGTTTTTTTTTAAAAAATTTCTTCCTAAGTGGTCAGAAAGGTGTTTAACTCGAATATTGAAAAGTTACTACTTAAGTAATTTAACTTCGGTATTTGAAGGTGCATTAATCCTTGTTCAACAATTCACAGCTAGGGGCAAACAATCCGCAATAGTGGATCTACAGCAAATTTGCTAAGCTTTTATAATTAGAACGTTCCTTGGTAGTAGAGTAAGTGGAACACTTCACTGGTAATAGGAGGATCCTTAATTCAATATCTGCTTTGGATTTTTCTTGTATATTTATTTTTCAAACCCTTGTGAATTAAGTGATTCCATAGGCACACTTGTTGAAGATTTTTAAAGAATAACTTATGATAAGTATGAAGCTTATGATAAGTATAGCTTAATTGCTGGCTTCAAAAAAAGCTTGTGGTAACTACTTGATTCAGTTTTTCAACCAGAAATCACAGTAATTCTTCACCGAAGAAAAATGGCGAAACATTGTAATAATGTAGCATATTTTGTTTAAATAAATTCTTTTTCACACTACAAGAAAGCCCAGTTCAAGTTTTAACTGAAAAAACGCCATGGACCCATTATTTTTTCCCAAAAATAATACAAATCCTACAAATCCTACAAATCAGTCTCTCTTGGAATACAACTCACTTAGATGCGAGGTTTTGAAAGCCACCTTGACGTGGTTATATAAAGCGGACAAAAAGATCTCTCAAACTCATTCCCTCTGCCTACGTCTCTCCCTTACGCTTAACGTTACAAACAAAAAATTCATTCATAAATAGAACAACTCGACGGTGGAACAATCTGCCAGAGTGAGAATTGCCGAACTTCTACAACAAATCTCACAGAAACACAGTTTCCATTGCCATCGCCTCCAACATCCTCTTGACTAATCATAACCTTAAACCTTTTCTAAGTAATTTTCTTCTGTTTTTATACAGGGGTCCTAATATCAGTTATGAAGACTCCTCGAATGACGCTATTTCCCTAATTCTTATCATTCCATCCGGAGTGCGAAATCATTTTTGCGCGAGATTTTAACGTTCACAACGTGAAATGGCTGAATCACTCAAATGGCACCAGTATTTCTGGCAGGGATGCTGAGCTCCTTGTTGAGAGCAATAATCTGCAACAAATTGTGAATCGTCGTACGCGTGCTCTTGACGCTGCAGACCAAGGGGCCCATCCCTTTGATTTTTTCCTTATCTCCCAACCAACACTATACTCCGTCGAAGTTGTTTCGCCTCTAGGCAACTCGGACCATTGTCTAGTCAGCGCTAATTTCCCGTACCAATCTACTACCCCATCTAAACCACCTTCTAGGGGAAGTGGCCAACTGGCTGGGGCTGATT
Source organism: Thereva nobilitata (assembly GCA_963855945.1). Taxonomy (NCBI): domain Eukaryota; kingdom Metazoa; phylum Arthropoda; class Insecta; order Diptera; family Therevidae; genus Thereva; species Thereva nobilitata. Next base: position 127,449,678 of record OY979695.1, read on the forward strand.
CGGTTTTTCTAGGCTGCTGACTGGGATCTGTGTTTCCAGAGAAGCGATGTCAATTTTGCGCTCTCTGCGTATAAATACTTTAAAAATGAATCCTGACCTCGAAAAACCAAAATGTATGAATTTTTTTTTACTAAAAATGCAATAAATAACGGGAAAATAGTCGGATTTTCATAAAAATTGGAAAAAATGTGTATTTTGATGCTATGAATACGTGGTTGAAATTACAAAAAAAAATAGTATTTTACGGGAACAATTGGCACTTTTCGAAAAACATTAAAATTGCCGTCATTTTATGCCAAATCATCGTAGGGTAAATTTTCTTTTAAATTGAAGGTTTTTTTATGTACTTTGCGTATGCTCACATACTTCGTTACTTTATTTAAAATGCCCATTTTAGGAATTTGAAAAAAATAAAAAATTTCAATTTAAAATTGAAAATTAAAAATTATTTTATTTTATTGCAGGCCCGATTTTGCAGAATTTTTTTTTTCGCTCTATCTTAAGATATGTAAAGAAAAAATCCAACTTCCCAACTACATCATAAATTTTCTTTATTTTTGTTTAATTTCCTTCTACTAAAATTATTCTACACAACAAAAAGTGTGTTGTATTTTCATAGCTCAAAAGTGTGTTGTTACTCCAAAAGTGTATTAATAAATGTTAAGTGTGCTGTTTCAACACATTTCAGTGTGTTGTTTAGATTTCAGGTCATAGTTCACGACTTACTTTTAACACACCAAAAAGTGTGTTATAATTTTAATACGTTTTTTAACACGTTTAAAAAACACACTTCAGTGTGTTACACCTTTTACAGTGTATGGATATAATAATAAACTTATCTTAAGAATATCCGTGAGTTTTGAAATATATTACTTACTTAAGGCCTCCCGAGACGGTGAAACAGCGCTTCAAGCAAACCAAAATGAAAATATGAATTTCCATCAAACGGGCTCAAACACGTAAATGTTTGTCAAACCTGTCAAACCAACTAGGTAAACGATCAAATTGGTTTGACTCAAACCAAATTCGACGTGTTTTAGTCAAACCGTTTGACCGTCTCGGGAGGCACAGCAGGTTATTTAAAAATACACATTTTTATTACATCAAAAGTATTCATCGTTATTCTGAAATGGCTGTAGAATCAGGATATGTTTTTATTATTTTAAAAAATTGAGGCACTTTCGGGTATTGTCTTTTTGGGCGTTTCTTGTATATCTGTAAAACAATTGCACTTTTCAGCTTCTGGCGAGCATTATTTCTTTTGTGCAAAATTTTAGCCAAACGCACGCGTTTATTAGTCACTTACAAATCCAATAAATTTTTGAATATCATTGAAAAAAAAAATTATTATTATCATTATTTAGTTTTCCACGAGACATTGTAAAAGCGTTTCCAAACGTCAAAGTGACAACTTATATTGCGATACAATGTTTACACTTTGCGCTAGATTCCTATCATTACCGTATTAATACACACATTTTTGATGTTTTGAAACTCCCCCTTTCTTGAATGCAACCAAATATTGGACGATAAGCAGTGCGGCTTTAGATCGAAAAGATCTTCTGGCGACCTGCCTGTATGCCTAAAGTAGCATCTCAACCAAAGTTTACAACAATTTCCTGACTTGGCCTGGTTGCTCCCCGTTCTGTTGACTAAACTTCAAGCTATTGGTATTGACTTTGTTTTAAAGACCTGGGTTGAGAGTTTTTTTCTGACCATTCAGCCTTTGCAGTATTGGATGGCGTCAAATCTAACCCCGACAACATGTCTTCAGGTGTTCCACAGGGCTCAATTCTATCACCAGCGATCTAGAACTAATGGCCGTACATTCTCTAAATATCCTAGGAATAACATTAACCGAAGACACTGCTTTGAAACTATCACATATTCCAAATTGCTAAACCATCATCTCAGTGCCTGGGTCTTTAAAGATGTAAGTTCCTTCTTCAGTCGTCGGCCAGGGCTATAGTCTGCAAGTCCTACATTCTGTTTTGATGCAACTCATATACATATTTGGCGCGGAGCCCCGAGAACCAGCTTAGTATGCCTGGATAAGGTGCGAAATCGCGCTGTCAAACACTGTCGCGCTATTTGGTCTCGTTTTTACCACAATTCCATTATTCTACTGAAATAAATAACCTTTTGCCTCCACGGCAATGTTTTTCCCACAACACAAGAATAGCCCGCGAGGTTCACTCGCTCAATTAACATCCCCTATTTTCGTGCACACTCCGGTTTAGAAATTCGTTTATAACTAAAACAACTCGACTGTGGAACAACCTCCCACAGTCACTATTCCCAAACTCATACAACATCCAAGAGTTCAAACACAGGGTTCATCGCCATCTCCTCCAATACCCCTTGACTCGCCCTTATCTATTTTATCCTCTTTCTATCCCTCGAAGTCTCGAACTAAGCTTACTACTAGACATTGCACCACCAATAATGTGAACGATATGACGGACTGGTAGTACAAAGAGTGACACTTGATCTTAGACTTTCACATAAATAAAAATCCCTGGAACTAAGGTTACTGCTGGACACTGCACCCTGACGAGACCATTGACATTACGGACTTGTAGTTCTAAGTTATTTATGAACTTAGAATTTGCCACATGAAAAAACCTTGAATTTTCGTACAGATTCCAACAACTTTCTTCACCCATTGTCCTTGACCTATAAGCTGCACATAGTACACCAAAGCTCTATCTATTTCAAAATGCATTAAACATTCTCGAAAATTTCTCATTAAAATTACAATTCTTCGTGAATTATCCCAAGGAGGAGTCTTAATTTTTATTACATTTTAATGAACCTTTCATTTGAGAACATCAGAAAATTAAATCCAATGCAATTCAGGCAACTTCCATCATACTAATGACTCTGTACGGTTATACCAAGAGAACATGTGGATATGACGACACATCTCATCTAACCGAACCAGCGGAGTCTGAAGATTATCGCCATTCGAAGTGGTGTTTTGTTCGCAAATTGCTACTGTTATAGGTTGATGGAGCGCTATAACTACTTTAATAAAACCTGAACAATCCCACGGCGCTCTGAAGAATAAGGCGCCGAGCGCGCAACATGAACAAAAACTTAATTAAAAACTTGAATTTATTTTTCATTATAGAACTACGAGTATCTTGACTTGGCGCTAAAGACTCCCTCGAGGATACCTGGATGCTTTGTGCTAAAGATATTTTCACCTCAATCCTTTCTATCTTGAAATCCGTTTTCTGCTTTTTGTCCGCTGAGAAACAAGACAGAGAAAAATCAAGGGAAAATATATACCAAAGACTCTGTAGAGTGGTCAGCGAGGACCCTGAACATTCAGAAGGGGCGGGAGGCGAAGATATGAAAAAATAATATCAAAACTACAGTCATCCCGAGCCGATATACCTGCAATCACCCTTATTTGAAAGAGGGGAAAAAATTCAAATTCTCTCAATTTCCTGGACAAACGGATATTACAGTGGGCTTGTCGGCCGCAAATGCAATTGAAGATGCTACACAGCCACCCCGGGTGCCTCCAGCTCCAGCCAACAAAAATGACTGAACAGAGGTGGTTGGGGGCGTAAAACGATTTAAAAAGTCTCAAAGCTCTATATAGCATTAGGGCAGCCAGCAGCCCCACAAACCTGAGCTCCCGGGTCCTGCATGGGGCTATAAGGATACGTCTATCGCCTATAACACTGTACCGTGGTTATTAAGCAAGAAAAGGAGTTGGAGAGTGAATAATAGAATGAAGTCGCAAAAAAACGAAGAAAATGGGAAAATTGCTGGTAGGATGGTTAGGGAAATGTCATTAGGAGCCTGCAAATAGAACGAAAAAAGCTCGTAATGAATATTTATGAAGCTTTAAGCACTTTTTTTCTTCTATTTTTTCAGATTTTTCCTTTCGCGCGTCTGTTTTTTAGTGTTTTCTTTTGGACGAGATGGCCTCTCTCCTCACTGTTTACTCTTTCTGTAATTTTATTTTCGATGTTTTGTCTTTATTATTTTAGTTTATTAATTTTCGGTTTTAATTTTAACTTGGAATGATTTACATAAGTCTTGGAAGGTATCTCCTTTTTGTTAATGCATATTATATAATATAAGTACGTTCTTGCTAGCTTCCTGTCTTAAACTTTAGCAATTTGTTTGTTCTCCTGTAGTGGTTAGTGCTTAAAAGTTCCTGGTTAATTTAAAACATAGTTTTTAAGTACTAACCAAAAACTTTTTTGCAATTAAAAATTTCCTAATTTTTTCATACAATGCTTTTCCATCTATGTTTCCAGTAACTTTAAAACTCCAACATTAAAACATTTACTGATATTCTAGAGAGGTGCAACTTATCGGAGGATGCTTTTATTAGTCTTGGATGCTTCAATTCTTGCTTGTTCACACTTGTTTCAAACTAATAGCTTTGTTGGTTAGTTGGTTGAAGGCGCGAGGCCCACATGCTCATTAGTTCATTAGCGCCGTTTTGTTACTACTCATTCACACTAGGCTTGTTATGGACTTTAGATCAGTTTTGTAGCATTCAAGAACTGTGTAAAAATGTCTTTTAATCGTATTGAAAGCCTCATTTTACTCGATGAAACGCGAAACAAAAAGTTTCCTGCAAGATCTTGTGTTCTCTCAAGCCCTCTCTCACCTCTCCTCTTCAAACCGAGCAAGCTTGCAGGAAACTTTTTGTTTCGTGTTTCATCGTCTAAAATAGGCCAAAGGGAGGCCGAATGTTTGAACCGCCCTTTGCTAATTCGCCATATGTCTCGTTCCTTTGCATATTTCTATGGCCTGGAACTAATGTTGGGAAAGACACGATTATAAAATGATTTTGTAAGAGGTGCCTCTTTTTTCATTTGAGCCAGTACAATGTCATACTTCAAATGACGCGAGTTGTCATTGTAATGCCAAATGACAAAAAGAGAAAGGAACAAATAAATACCAATGAAGATTTTTTTTACTAGTTTCATCCTAATATTCATTAAACTGCCTCAGAGTAAGAGTAAGAGAGTAAGAGACCTATGCCTATATTTTACAATCTTACCTCACCTCATTTCCTCATGTGATAAAAATTGTGACTTCATGTGATCTATTTAACCCTTTCGGTACCAATTTATACGAAAATTGTTGCACCAATGCTGGGTTAAAATGAATGTGTTCCTGTGTCCCTTGAGATTTGGGCGGGTGATGGTGTAGTTTTACACGAACATACCAAGAGTATAGTAGGACATTATTTTTGTAGTGCGACATTTCAAAAAATTGACACCTCAATACAATTTACCGTCGTGTAAGCGACAAATGTACTGCCTCGTGTATGTCGTGCTCAACTCTACCTGGAATCCACATCAGGATGCCTTTGCATTTCTGCTCATGCTCTCAAGCTCATCTGCGCATTTCTTGAGTGGTTTTCATTAGTTTAGGATGGAGTTTAGAGCCAAGATGTCAGTTACAGGCCACAGTTTATCTTTGAACAGTCTGTGTAGATCACTCTGTCCATGTCTGCTAAAACGTGTCCAATTTTTTACCACCGTTGGAATTTTGACTGTATACTTCTTGCTCAAATCCAGCCTGGGGATAATGTGGTGTGTGAAGTTTGGAATCAACTTCCTGTCAGTCAATCATACCATAGAGCCTGATCCAAATCAGTTGAGGTTTTCTTCGCGCATGTGGGGAAATGAAAATTACACACAAATAAACGTTGCGCCCATGGGAATAAGCCATTCGCTTATGTATTTTCACATTTCCCCTTTGAAATCTCTTGTTATTCTCACTCTTCTGTTGCGCAATGAGAATGCATGGAAATTGCGACTTTTGAGAAACCTCTTCTCTTTTGGATCGGGCTCTACCAAGAATGTTGCTATGTCCGATTGGCTTTTCTTGTCAATACTCATTTTCTTTGAGTCTGACCTCCTGACCCATTTTATTTGAGGCTACGTTACTTAGTATGGAGGTCAAGTGGAAGAAGGCAGAGGATGAAATTTAACGCCTCCCTTGATGCTGTGCGCAATGCTCCTGTGGTGCGTGGACCATGCCAAGATTAGTACAGTTGTAGTCCTTCCTTATTGCAGGCCGCGATATTATTGATCCATTTTTTAGGATGGGTCGTACGATGGCTGTAGCATAGCATAGCACCATTTGTGGCTTAAGTCCCTAATTCTTCGCAAGAATTTTTTTGAATGAGGAAGCTATATAGACCATCCAGACTCTTTCCTCAATTTCGAGTCTCCAGTTAATCGCTAACTTGAATTTCTTGAAGATTCTTAAAGATTCTACTGTCCTAAGTGTAGCCTTAAGACTTAACGAAAGTTTTTGAAAGAGAACGAAAGATCGTTTTAACGCCATTGTAGTTGTTAGTTCTAGTCTCCAAGCGTACACTATCTTAAGCTGTCTTAAGATAACGTAAGACCATTATTGTTAGGGCTAATAGTAGTTTCCATTTATTTTGCAGGATTTTTCGAATTTTTGATTCCAAATAACAAAATGCGAAACTATTAGGGATCTGATATTTGATCGATCAGCACCAACGCTTCATTATGAACTTCCACTGTAATATTAATTTGTGAATTTTAAGTCGAGCGACACATACGATGTAAAATATCATCCGCCATATCACCCTTAAATTTTTCCCATAAATCGATTGGATTCGAAGGAAAACATGTCGATATCACCATCGCGAATAACTTTCGTATTTTATGTGGATGGGATGAAAGTACTGCATCAGCAAGCGTTTGTTTCCAATGTGCATCATTTTCTAACAATTGTAAAGGCCCATTCAGATCCAGCAGCAGAAGCGGCAGCAAGCTTAGTTTACTAGCAATCGCTGCTGCTTTTGCTATCATGTGACCACCATTAGCCAATAGGAACTGCTTGCTGCCGCTGCTGCTGCTACATCTGAATGGGCCTTAACCCTGGACATGCTTCATGATATATGTTGCACAGCACACCCTTGACCACGGACTGTTCGGACGAACATTAACTAATAACAAACGTAAATAAAAACATGCATCGTTTGTGTGATGCACTGTATAAATCCGCCCTAAAGAGATTCGGATGGCCTTTAACTGGTGTTCCTTGTTTCCGACGTTGGAATGTTTTTGAAGTTTCTTTCCAAGTGTAATATCGTGGCATTCCAGAGTAAAGGAAAGGCACTTGAAAATTCATCAGCTTTGCACATCCCGAAGAAACTTGTCAATTTGGTGGATGGTGGTCGTTCAGCCCACACGAAACACACACACATACTATAAAATAAAAAAATATGTGACATGGAAAATTATTGTATTTTGAAAACTCAAGCATCTTGAAATCTAGGTAAATTTCCAGGTACCCCAACTCAAAAAGTAAAAGTGATAAATATCCGATTATTGAATTTGTTGTCTTTTTGGCTTCGAGACCTTTTATTTAAGCCATAGACTTTTAAAATCGGGCACATACAGCCGAAGCTACTTCATTCAAAGTTCAGAGAATCGCGTCTTTTGCAAAAAATCTACTTGTCCCAGCAAAATTGTACGGCAACTACCCGTAAATCACCTCCGATCTAGCTGAAACTTTGGGAATCGTATTTTTTGGAAAAAATCAAAATAAAATCGATCTGAGATCTTTAGAGTGATTCGAAAAATACCTCCCATACAAAAGTTAGGATTTTACCATATCCGGTATACTCCAGCTGCCCCAAGTGTTCGAGATAGAGCAAAATGGACCATGTAGAAATACCCAGCGTACTCGAAAACCCCTATACAGGGCGTCCCACCCTAGCTTGCCAAGCGGTTAATGTTAGATAGTAGACAAAAAAAAAATAGTTTAAAAAAACTAAAAAAATACGCTTTTATTTTAAAATGAACTAAAAAGTAAAAAATAATTTTGAATGTAAAGTTTTTATTGCTCCAGCCAGAATATGGAAACAACCTACCTTTCGAAATGTAAAACAGCGTGGGACTCTTTTCCTATATTCTTATTTTATTAACACCGGAAATTTTCGCTAGCGCCCCACGCTTTTTACATTTCGAAATGTAGGTTTAGTCTATTATATGTCTTCCGCCATTTTGTAGTGATCGCCATATTAGATTTAAAATGACGTCACACAGCTTACTGTACTATACTTGTCATATACTTTCATTTGATACCGATACCGAGAGCCTTGTAAAGAAAAGGTAAACCGCCATTTTGTGTTGACCTCTATTTTGAATTTGGAATCACGCCACACAGTTAATAATATTCTAATTGTCGCACCCTTTCATTTGATACCCATATCGAGTGGGTTGTAAAGAAAAAGGTAGTCCGCCATTTTGTGTTGGCCGCCATTTTGAATTTGGAATGACGCCACAGAGCTAACAGTATTCTACTTGTCACTTCCTTTCATTTGATACCCATATCGAGTGGGTTGTAAAGAAAAGGTAGTCCGCCATTTTGTGTTGGCCGCCATTTTGAGTTTTGAGTGACGCCACATAGCTAATTGTATTCTACTTGTCACACCCTTTCATTTGATACCCATGTCGGGGGTCGGGGAGCACAATAGCTAAATTCGGCCGCCATCTTGGAACTGCCATCTTGATTATTTCACAAACTGGTCAGATTGCATTGTCACGCGAACTAAACATATGTGCAAAATTTTAAGTTGATCGGTTAGATGCAAGTGGGTGAAAATCAAGTTGCAAGATTTGTCTGCATACATACATACATACATACATACAGGTGAAGCTAATATAAAAACTTCAAAACGCCCTATCTCGAAAACGGGCAGAGATAGCCCCCCCATTTTTGTGTTTTTGTCGATCATTTTTTGTCTACTATCTAACATTAACCGCTTGGGAAGCCAGGACTGGTTTCTTGCCAATCGGATGAGTGGGTTCGGAGTCTATAAAACATTTACCACACACACACGTTTTCTGAAATTATCCAATTTTCGGCGCAATTTTCTTAATTGTTCTTTCCGTAAGAACCTTCTACGAAGTGTTACAAAACTTTAAAAAAAAGATGAATGAAATCCGTAAAGTCGTTTTCAAGTTATGGCGTGACCAAGGAAAACAGGGATTCATTTTTATATATACAGGGTGTCACTTCAGGAGGGTCAAAGCAGCCGGCTGTGAATAGGTTATGGATAGACGAACAAAAAAATCGTAATGGTTTAGCCGGAATCGTAATGGTTTAGCCGCTAGTAGTGTTGAGCCGGACTTACACGAGGCAGTACATTTTTCCCTTACACGATGTAAATTGTACTGAGGCCTCAATTATTTTAAGTGTCCCGGTTCAAAAATAATGTCCTCCAGGTATATGAGCCGAGCGTGTATCGAGAAAAATGAATCGAGGTGTGATTGTAAATTTCTTCCTTCTTTTGCGGCAGTAAAATATCCAATTTGGACTGCGGCGAGGTTAGATTGTAAACACGAACGGGAGAAACACTTCTCACTTCTTTTGCGGCAGTAAAATATCCTATTCAAACTGAGCCGTGGTGAGATTGTAAATACGAATTGGATGAAGAGACATTTCTTACATTTTTCGAGGTGAAGTTTTGTACTTGAGGACAATATTCTTACATTTTTCGAGGGAGGGAAGTTTTGTAGTGAAGAGATAATTCTTACATTTTTCGAGGGAGTGAAATTTTGTACTTGAGAGACAATTCTTACATTTTTCGAGGGAGGGAAGTTTTGTAGTGAAGAGACAATTCTTACATTTTTCGAGGGAGTGAAGTTTTGTACTTGAGAGACAATTCTTACATTTTTCGAGGGAGGGAAGTTTTGTCCTGGAGAGACAATTCTTACATTTTTCGAAGGAGTGAAATTTTATAGTGGAGAGACATTTCTTATTTCTTTTGCGGCATAAAAATTCCCAACTTTAAATTAAGCGAGGTGAGATTGTAAAATATAAATATACTTTCTGGAGGCATAGGTTACGTACCTACTCTGAGAGAGTTTTATGCATAAAAGAATCAAACCCATAATAAAAGCTTTACATTGGTATGTATTTATTTTCTTTCTTTCTTTAATTTGATTGTTTTTGTCATTTTGGCGAGGGACTTAAATTAACCTAGCACCTTTTGTAATTTAGTTTGCGAATTAAGATTTCAGTGATTTTTTTATAGACAAAAACGTAAGTAAACAAAATGGTTTTTATTTAAATTTTTTCGTAAGGCAGTTTTAAACAAAAATTAACTACTTTTCTTCTTACACGAAAAAATGTAAAAAAACATTATACTATTTTTTTTCTCCTACATACGTAAGTCACTTTTGCATATGTATTTATTTTTTAACCAACATATATAATATTCATTTCTTTTTTTCTGTGATTTGTTCCTTAATTTAATATAATTAAGAATAGCTGAGGAGAAAAAGACATCGAGGGCATGGGAATATTTTGTGGACTTAAAAAAAGATAAAGCTAAATGCAATTTCTGTGCTAAAGTTTTGTCTTACAAAAGTGGCGGTGCTTACAATCTAATTCGGCACACAAAGAGCAAGCAACCTCATGTTTTCTCTGCAATTTGTGAATCTCAGATTGTAAACACCGATAGCATCAGAAATGCTTCGCTTACTTCCACTTCAACATCAAATGCACCGGAACCCGAAACACCTGAATTTTGCACGCCCTCCACCTCATGTACTAATAGATATTTATCCTACGTGCACCTCGCCTCATTTCAACTTGAGAATTTTACTAAAGTAAGAGAGCATAAACCCACCAATGCGACAATCACACCTCGCCTCATTTGAAGTGAGACATTGTACTGGTTCAAAAGGAAAAAGAGGCTCCTCTTACAAACTCATTTTATAATCGTGTCCTACCCAACACTAGCCGCTAGGCCGTTTTGAAGTTTTTTTGGTAGGGTTTTACATATAACCCTGTATTTTTGTTAACCCTATGACCTATTTTCATGAATAAGGTATCAGTGTACGCAGAATACTCAACTACGTATTTTTTGGAGAAAAAGGTCGTTTTAGTTGTAATTTAGTGAAAAAACCCGATTAGATTAAATCAATGATATTATTAGTACTTACCCTTACAAAACACATGATGATTTTATTGGAAAGGATTTATTTAATAAACTTAGTTTTTCGTTGATTGCGTTTTTCTTTGCTAAGATTTGAGACATCGTGCTTTAAACGGTTTTCGAAAGCAGTTATCTCTAACGAGTCGCAAGAACATTTTTTCAAGAAAGTAGGAAATTTGCATGAACAAACAATTTCCCCATTAGCAAACTTAAAGCCCTAGTAATTACCTTTAGAATGAGCCCTTGATCGCCGTTATCGCTTATATATTATGCGAGCAATCCAACGCCAAAGTTCACACTGCACGTCCCTGAAATAACAGATAACGCCTTTTTTTTTGAAAATTTCCTTACGGGTGCTCATATGAAAAAGTAGTAAATGGCAGGAATACGGGCAATGAAAATATCTTTATAATGAGGTATTGGTCGAAACTCCATGTCGTTTTATGTCCATGATACAGCGGGACAAAGGTCAAGCAGGAGGTTTACGAATTTTTAGCTATTTTACAACTTTGGAAAATTATAATTAATGGGAAATAGTAGCTGAGAATCATCAGTTTTGACATTATGTATTCTCCGCTGTAAAGGTGGCGTAGTAGACCAGGATTATCAGAGCTTCGGGATGCCATACTTAATGGGCTCAGAATCGGCACTGGCAACGGAACTGTTTCGGTTCTTTATACCAAATAAAGGCATACCCATTTACCTAAAAGATGAACCTAATTATTTTCCTCTACGATAATTAGTCTAGGGTTAAGTAAATTTTAAAAAGATGCAAATTGTTTTTCGTAAACACCCTGTATCTCAGTGGATAGTGGGTATAGATCCCCTCTCTAGAATAATTTTTTTCTCCAAATGCATCCGGGTATCACCCCTAAAGTCGCGAATGAGTGCATATTAGTATTTTAAATCTTTAAAACGGCGATATCTCATGAATGACAATTCGTACGGGAAAATGTGTAATATCTTTTTTTCTAGATAAACGCATAATCTACAAACTTTGTAAATGTTATTTTATGATAAGACTTACCATTAAAAATGTATTAGCAAAAAAGTGTTATTTTGACCCTAAAACCCCCTAAAAAGTGGGGTTCTCGGGCAGGCGCGGATCTAGAATTTTTTTTGGGGGGTCACGGAATTAAAAGTGGCGAAAACAAATTTCTACTCCTAAGGGCCTATTTAGACGGTTCGCTCCCAGGAACATTCCTCACGAACTTTGGGGATGAAGGAGGTAGTGGGGCAGTGCCGCGGCTGGCATATGTGCAGGATGTGCAACTGCACAGGGCCCTGTGAATTTGGGGCCCCGCTAGCGAGGCGAAAGAAAATTTATTTTGGAATAAAAATCATTTGAATTCATTATTTGCATTTTTACTTCATTGAGAATGGGCCATACAAATGAGTATGGGCCACAGAAATCAGCACATGGGCCATTATTCTGTCCCGGGGACGGGTTTGTATGAAGAGAAATGCGCGAGCAAAATTTTTTTTCGACACTCCTCAAATCCCCCAAATTGTCTGGCCGCGGCACTGTAGTGGGGTTGATGAGAGGTACCACCCCACCTCTCCCTTCATACACAAAGCTCGTGAGGAACGTTCCTGGGAGCGAAGCGTCTAAACAGACCTTTTTAGGGACAAACACAAAATTAACAAAACGAACAAAACTAACCGAATTTTCTCGTGGATTAAAAACAAACGTAGTCCCGTTCAAATTAGTCAAAAAATCGCTGTTTTTAGGAAATTTTTCTCACAACTATGAGACCGGTGCCAAGTGAAGTCTCTATTTTGTGGAGAACCTATGCATTTTGGTGAAAATATCAAATTTGGAGAGCATAATAATTATTTTACTTTTACAATTTTTCCCAACTCCGCATATTTTCGCCGATGGAGGTCGTTTTGCGCCATTTTTAGATTTTGAGCCAAAATTATGCATTTGTATGAAAAATTAAATGAGATCAAAGTAGTAGTTGTAGTTTTTCAACGGCCTTTCTTTGGACGCTTTGATTATGAACAGTCTGAAAAAAGGCGCAAAACGAGCTCTACAGGCGAAACAATGCCGAATTCGAAAAAACAGTGAGGGCAAAATTTGCAGGAAATTTTATGCCTTATAACTTTGCTCTTTTGATATTTTGACCAAAATGCATAGTTTCTCTTAAAAATAGAGAAAAGGCGAAAAAACTATAAAATTCACACATTTCTCAAAAACAACCCTTTTTTCCAACAGCGGGTTGTGAAAATCATGCTTAGACAACCCATATCCTTCACTTGGCACCGGTCTCGTAGCTGTGGCAAAAATTTCTTTAATTGTCCCTAATTTGAGCGGAGTAGGGCAGAAAACGTGACCTAATGTGTTTTTGATGAAGACGTGCCCTTTCTTGTGAATGCAGCTAACTTCAGAGTTTACAAATCAAAATATATAGAAAGAGTATAGATCAATCTGTAGTTAACCTTGATGGTCATTTTTTAAGGTCGTTTCTTTAATTTGCAAAAAAGTTGGGTCGGTTTTGGACGTTTGGTTATTTTTTGTTTTTGTTTATTTAGTTTGATCAATTTTGTTTTTTTAAACAGCGAGCGCTTTTGGGGGGGGGGGTCATGACCCCCGTGACCCCCCTTAAATCCGCGCCTGTTCTCGGGGTAGAAAATTGGTAGACTTTATAACCCCTTATTAATAACCCTAAAAGAAGCTCTCTGCCAAATTTCAGCCTGTACGCAATCATTTCCGCTATTTTTACTATTTTACCTGTACTAAATAGAAACAGAAAGCTAACGCTTTGCAATCATCAAGCACAGATATTTTGGTGTCTCATAGTTCGTCGAATAATACCTTGCTAAATCAATTGGTTCTGTCTTTTTATTTATTTCTATTTGTTTTTTTTCTTATAAACTATTCCCGTTTTCCTGTTCCATCAACACCATTTCACTGCAAAATTTCCGGTTCAACTAGCAAAACAACCATCTTACGCCGATTAAGTAACAAGCATTTTCCTAGTTTACATATCACCATAAGTTTCCAAATAGTTGCTTAAAGATCGACCAACCATACTACCAAAATAATGTACTATCCCAACTCACTGCCCCCGGGGAATTAAATAAACTTTTCTAATTCAATCTCGATGGAATCTTTTATCCTCAAAATGGAAATAGATGGGCGTTTTTAATCTCCACAACAATAGACCACAATATTGTAACCCTCTCTGGAATAAGTGTGTCAAGCATTCAGAGCGTTGAATGGTCCCATCTCTTCCATCCAGATTCACCAAATGTACCAACAGTGAAAAAAATACACATAAAAACGACGAACGAACGAACGAACGAAAGGGAATCAGAGCATCGACAAGGCTTACGTATGGGTGAGGACACTTAGTCCTGCAGGATATACACAACTCTATTGCCAGGAGCTTAAACACTTTATCCGGTCAGCTAAAAGTTCGACAGAAGAATCGACTAGCCAACAACATAGGTCACAACATGGTATGGAAGAGCATTGGACCAACTCTTGAAACGGATACGGCAACAGAATCCACCAAAAATATGGGGCTCGAGTCTGAAGTGGAAGGACGGGACGACGGCGACGTATGGAAAATAAATCGATTACTTTCGTGTAGCACTGATAAATAAATAAATGTGCAGGCATCCCTTCGATGGTGGGTACTTGTGTCCGTATATGGTTATGTGAGATGGCGAACATAAAGGTATGTACCGGTCATTAGCTTTATGCCCAACTATAAATTATTATAACTGCAGTACAAATAAAATGGCGATTCATCTTTTCTAGCTGACAGTGCGTTTAATTTTCCCTTAAGGAATTTATTCTGGCTTTCAGGATCCTGCATTAAATTTAGGGATTACAATATGGGAGCCTTTCTTCTCTACATAATTTAAGCTGTCGGGACAATGTCATTAAACTGGGGTGTTTATGTGCCGAGGTAATTTTTACCATTGGCCACTTTGAAAAATTATATTCGGAGGGGCGAACAAATTGGATTGTTCTTAAAAGGGATGGAATTTGTTGCGTTTCGGAGTTAGTAGTATTAAAATGGGATTTATGTAATTGAGACTAAACCTTTTGTACGATTATGTCACGTTTATTTTAAATAAATCCTAAATAGGCCATAATTGATTAGCTGGGGAGCGACAGGATAAGGAATGTGAGAAATAAATGCGCAATGCTTGTTGGGTTTATCAGGTAACATTAGGTAACAGGTTTGTAGGTAAAATTAAATCAATCAAATTGTATCAGACATAAACAAATAAAATAGAAAAGCGTTTCACGAAGATGTTTTTGACTAAGTGGCTAATCTTTTAAGGGTAATATTTGGAGGGAAAATTTGTTTTAGAGAGGAGGGCTATCGCTGCTATTCACTAAGATACAGGGTGTTTACAAAAAAAAGTTATGTAGTCTCAAATCAATATTTTGCTTCCGAACTTAATCTCAGAAAAATGCAAGATTATTATTTTTTCTTGCGTTTCTGATGCACCAAACCATTACCTAAAATATTTCCATATACAAGCAGTCCCGGCGGATCCTGTTAGGACCGGGGGGTGGGTAGTCAGACAAGCACAAAACCGGTATTTTTACCGAAAAAAGGAAACAAGGGCACTTCATTCTGAATGGTAAGAAGGGCCGACGGTGTACAGAATAATATGCGGAGTTCCGCAGGGATCCATCCTGGGCCCTCTTTGTGTGAATTCGACCAGCATTTAAAGGAGGTGCAGATGAGGCCCCTTTGAGACTAACCCCACTGCCTCATGTATAAGGCCCACAAGGGGTATCTAACGCCTTACCCCATCTCGAGTTAAAAATAGAGGCTAAAGATTCGAGGATTTTGGCGAGGATTGCGAGTAATAAATAAATAGGTTGCGGCGGTGTTGAAAGATTTTTATTTTCAAGGGCGAGTGTTACTTTCCCAAGCGGTCCCCACACTGAGTACTAATCACGATTAATGCTGCTTACCTCAGAAAACAAACAATAACCGGTCTATTGAATGTGAATCAACAAAAATTAAGACTTTGTGAGATAAACAAAAGCTTAAGCTTAAAGCTTTTTAAAAAGCTTTCCGAATACGTAAAGTGGGCCCTAGACTATTTTATAATAATATTCTAGTCAATTATATTGTGCAATAATATTGAACAAAATATTGACGATTTCCTTTTTTGCCCCAGACAATCTTTCAATATCACCCGCAGACCGTCAATAATATTGCGCAAGCCAAAATATTGCACAATATTATTAATAGTCTAGGGGCCCCATTATGTTGAGATGCCTCATTTCATTTGTAGTGAGGTTTGCCTTATGGGGCCTTTATGAGAAACTGATAAGGCATACCTCACTTCAGTATCGCAGATTTCTGCTGGGGAATCTAAGGAGAAAGCCCTCCTTCGGCATGCCTCATGGGGAACCTACGGGGAAATGCCTCTTTCGGCATGCTCCTCATTTGCCACACACGGCCCACAAGCTCCATGAGGCATGCCCCTTTAAATGCTAGCCGGGAATGATCGCGGATGACGTCGGGGCAGTGGTCGTAGGACGACGCATCGATGAGATCGAACTGTGCACAAACGAAGCGATCTGGGAGATTAAAGAGTGGCCTGAAAGCGCTGGTGTGACGCTTGCTGATCACGAAACTGAAGCTGTGCTAATTCTGATAAAACCAGTGCCCGTAAGGATAAGTTATGGGAAAAGATCATTCACTCATAGCCGGCCCTTGGGTGTGATGATCGACCGTAGGCTAAATTTTAAAGTACACTTGCAATTTTAAGGTACGCATGCGTCTCTGTGGTCCAGAATATGTAAGAGGGGAGCCAAATACAGTGCAAAAGCAGAGGAAAAATTCTCGCCTTTCGCTGCTATCCCGCAGAGGGTAGAATGTTCCCGGTTGCGGCGATTTTGAAGCGAATAGTTGCTACTACCAAATATGGTAGTTACTTCCAGTGTCTGGTCCCGTAAAGCAGACAAAAGTTCTTCATCTGAGGCTAACGGCCACGCGATGTATATGATTCCTCGTTCTACCATCCGGCGATCCCCAGGTTTCCTTGTGTATCTTCTTGTGACAAAAGTAAGTTCGACCTACCATGAGCTGGTGGAAACTATATAAGGCAACGAAAAGCTCATCATTGTTGTTAGTAAGTTGGCGTATGCCTTGATTTTCCATGGTGTGTTCAAGGCCGGTGTTTCTACGGCCGGTTACCCATCAAAACAATAATAATGACTCCCCTTGGAATAGAGCGAAAACCCTCTTTCAGTCGCATATAAAACTCGTCTTTGATGTCATCGTCTGTGTCTTCAGTTGGAGCGTAGAATTGGACTAGCGTAGTACTTCTAAAGCTGGTGACAGATAGACGCGGGATTGCGGTGCTTACAATGACAGATAGAATAGAAGCACGGTATACAGAAAGAAGGTAATGTAAAAGAGACTGATAGCTTCGAATATCGTAGAAAAATGTGACGTCAGCCAGTGACCTGATGCAGAAAAACAACAACAACAATTTAGATTTTATATGGGAAGAGGTCACTAAGTGACGTCGCACTAAAACGATATTCAGTCTTTTACATTATTTTGTTTCTGTATACCGTGGAATAGAAGTATGTAGGTATAGATGTTTCCAAACTCCGTGACACAAAAAAATTGAACAGTTCTGCGCACCTCGTTGCCAAATTTTATATATTTTGCTCTAGCACTTCCCCTCTTTTCATTTAAAAAGGCAACAAACGCAGAAAAAACTCAACAAAACAATTTGGGAAGCGGTGCGCGCATGCCGAATGAATAAAGTTAAGTTATCTTTACGTGTATTGAGCAGAGCTTTTAAATACATGTAAAAACCCTGCTCAACCATGTAAATGTATTCATCATAATAAGCATAATTTTATTATAATTATGCGAAATATTTCTAATCCCTAAATTTAAAATAATTAAAAAAAAATGCTGAAAAACGTCTTTTTAAATTCATGAGCATTTTCATTCATAAATTAAGAATTCTCCGCAGCCGCAAGCAAGACGACCTCCCCTGGTAGAAGCGCGCATGCGACTGACGGAAAACGTCAACAATCCTAGTATCAAAGTATTAAAATCACAAATTGCTACAAAGTATTTCTATAGCAAATGTGTAAAATATAAAAGCCTGAAAATTAGAAAATATACAAAAAAGGACGTTTTTCATTCATAATCTGTAAAATTTTTAAATAATCATTAACACGCCAGAAAAATAAACCTCACTCTAGCAATACGCAGTCGCGATTGATTAAATGACAGGAAGAGATTTGCTAAGAAGGAGGAGGAGACAATTCTCCGCTCACTTTTTTAAATATACAATGGGTTACAAAATTAAGCAAAGATGAACAATTAAATTGAAAATATGCACAACCAACATGTTTCTTTAAAAAGTCAGTTTATTTCATTATAAATTTTAGGCCAGGTTATCACAACCTAATCAGTTGCGGGAAGAATACTTGTTGTTTTGTATTTGTATATAATCTTTCCGAAACCTTAAGCAGAAAAACTTAGTCTTTCCACGTTACCTAAGAAACGTTTTTCAAAAACCAAAACATTTTTAAAACAATAAAATTTTATTATTCTTGTAAAATGAAAAAATTAAGACATTTTTAAAAGAGGTTTGCAAAAAATATTCCTTTGGTCATAAATTTACCTGTCTGTGGGCGTTTATTTCGAAGGGGTTTTCAATTTTTATGGGAGCTTATTATTTTCCAAGAATATCGTATTTTGCCAATAGTTTATTGGTTTCTGAGTGTCAGTGAAAAGTCGCCACATACCGCAAAGCCAATGCCCGTACCGCAATTGCTCGTGTATCTGCCACTAGCTTTAAGTCTGGTGGAACGCAGGCGCACGATAATAATCCTCTCAGAAACTGGTGACCCGCTAATGAGGCTGTACCAGTGGCGGTTCGTAAGGTTCAGGATAAGGGAAGCAATGCGTAGGGCGTCAAAGCTAATGTACCCCGCGAGCGATAAAAGTAAAGGTATCGGCGGCTTTAATTAAAAAAACTGAAAAATAACAAATTTGAAAACGAATTAAGTAATTAACCCCATCCAAAAAGTAGAAACCCTACTACCAATCTATATTCTTTTTATTTTAATATAATAAAAAATAATATAGTAAGATATACATACAGTGGCGAACAGAAGTCAACGTACACCATATAAAATAGCGAAAATTCGTATTTTTATTTTATTTTTAAAAATTGAAAAAAATTGTGATATCACAATATACGTATCAAAACATTTTATTGAAATTCCATAATAAATTATTTCTACAAAAAAATAACAAAAAAGTGAAATATACAGAATTCACAAATAACAAAAGTCTACCCAGTCTACGTACACTTAAAAATTTTTATTATTATTTTTTGTAGAAACAATTTCATTATGCAATTTCAATATAATGTTTTTGTACAAAGGATTGTACTTATTTATTTTGTAATATCACAATTTTTTTTTATGCTATAGTAAACGAATTTTCGCTATTTTATATGGTGTACGTTGACTTTTGTTCGCCACTGTATAACACAATTCAAAAAAATAATCTCGCTCTATCCCTTTAAATCGTCATTAAAGAGAATCATAAAAAACAAATGGAAGCTACAAATTTTCAGTTTCTTCAATACACACCTCCTGCCTCCCCATTAGAATAAAGAGAAAGTTCACCCATAATCGCTCTTTTTTTATTGACTCAAACGAAAATTCATATTAAGAGTCAAAACAAATTTCGAAGCAAAATTTTCAAGAGCAACTCCACAGCAGGCGAAACCAGAGTAGAATACCAGAAAACGAAACCAAGAAAACAAGAGAATATGCTGGATAGAGAAAATTTGTCTATGTTCGACTTCTCATATCCCGGTATTCGGCTCCGAAGAAGCTGCGTTTAGTTCAGCTTCTGGGACCTGTATCAACGCAAACCTTTGCGTGAGTGTGAGTTCAATTGAATTGAATGTGTTGGACTTTTCACGTTGATTTTCGGTGCCAAAGAAGCTGGAGATATTACAGCTTTCCTACGTTGTGTTAAGCCTCGGCCTCGATAAGAGCGGCGAGCGGCACCAGAAAAATTTAATGTCTCGGATTAGAGGTGAGCGGCACTTTAGTATTGCCGCTCTACCGCTCTCCGCTCGTATCGTGGCCGAGGCTTTATTCTTTGTATACAGTAGTATGAATTGTACATTTTATATAAAAAAATCTGTACATTGCTTGCTTAGTGTTTCCAGATGGAGAAATATATTAAGATTTTGTTTTTGATTAATCTTAATATATTTAAATTAATTTTTTATGAAGTTGCCTATTTGGTCAAGGGAAGCAGTGCTTCCTTTGCTTCCAAAGAGGAACCGCCACTGGGCTGGACCTAGCTTTCTTGGTGAGTATTATGTCTTTTCGTTTCTGCCAGAATATAAGAAGGATTCACCGTTTGGGCAGGTAGGTTCCCCCATCGTGTCACCTGGTATCGCTAAGTTGAGGACTTCATCCAGCCGTCCATCAGAAAGCCCTATTACGATTCGTGTCTGGTTGGAAAAGCGTTTTCGTCGTCGTGTTGTCCATTGGATTCCAATTGTTTGCTGATCCGTAGCAATTGTGTTTTTATGGATGCGGATTGCTAATCTTCAGCCCAATCAACTTAAAACTCTATTTTATGGCCCAGAGGACTCGCCATTCGACCGTCCCCGGTAGCTTCTTCCAAAGAATCATTATTAAAATGGGAAGGATGTAAATTTAACAGGTGTATTTTATATAAAAACTTCTTAAACCAGACTTAAACCAATACCAGTCAACTAAGGTATGTATTGCCGACTTGCAGGCGGCATTTTGTTTAACTTTAACCTACCAAGTTTTTGCTTATTCTAATAAAAATTTTCGGGTAATCTTAATAGATATTTTATCACGTCTTTAATTCAACCTTTAATTTTCTTAAGTATATTTTTAAAACCTTTTCTTGACAAAGGGTGTTTCTCTCCAAAATCAGGGTAAAAGTACTTTTGTATTGTAATTAATGGAAGCAAGCGAACAAGAATCAACGCCCTCAAGAGAACCACAATGCAACACTCCTTTAGTTTATGTCCTGGAGTGAAATCCTGAAAAGTGATAACACATTCCGTATACAAACGTAAAAAATACACCACATCCCTACAATTTGCTTCGAGCTCCGAAAACTCGAAAAGTTTTAAGCAAAACAAGTACAGAACCGCTCCTGATGGAGCTTAACACTATAAGCCCGGAAAACATACAGACTGGAAACAGTGCCAGAAGCCCCACGAAAGAATCTAGCAGTTGGCAAAAAGATATCACAAATCTAAGCCGAAGGATTCTGGTGTGAAGAGCGTCCTTTTCGGAAGCAATGGTGCCGATGGTAAATGAGTTGTAAAGCAAAGTTTCGAAAGGAAAAAAAACTTTTTTTTCGAGTTTATTGCAGTCAACCATTTTACGTCGATTCGCATCGTTAAGCAATATTTGATGTAGCCGCCCCTAAGAGTCCCGCTACACGACACCTTGTTGTTACCTCCGCAATACTGCAATTTACACACGTAATAATACGCAGTGTAAATTTCCCGGGTGTGGGGAAACAAAAAAAAGTGCAAATTGCTTTATCCTTAAGATACGAAGAGTTCTGTCTCCCCTGAGTGGGGGCAATGGAATATTTGGCCGGGGGATGGGGGAGATTCTTAAGGAAAACCTGCGAACAAGCAAAATCACTTTCGATATTTAACACGAATCTCCCCTTTTAGAAGTTTGTCGTACACCTAAGCGTTTTATCGGTATATCGTTGCTTCAAATTAGATGAGGTGAGCAAGGATGACAGATCTTAAGGCCGTATACTTCTTCAACTCCACGGCATTAGGACATTTCACTATAGGCCACAGCGAGAAAAGAAGAGAAAAACTCCTAGAGTCGTCGAATCTGCTAATGTGCAAACGTGGCGGAAAATAAACTTTTACGAACGATGTGCGCTTTTCTTTGAGGAAAATTCCCGCTCAGGAGCGCGAATGATGTCGACGGATGGAGTTTTCTTGTTTGGAAATTGGGGGAAATAGGTGTGTTGATAGGTACATAATGATAGTCGAGTGCTGGTTGAGCTTGTACGATGTAAATGAAGGTGTTATGTGTAGATAGTAAATCTATGTCATCAATTATAAAAATGTTTGCGCTATAATTTTTTATGACTATAAATATGCCGATTACATTGGCTTTTTATTTACAGGGACGGAATCAGCTGCTATTTGAAGGGTTTTTGTAGATCTTTTCTATAGTTATCTCAAAAGAAACGTAGGCTGAATTTGTTTTTAAATTTTGTCAGCGAAATTTTCGGATGAAAAGCTGTAGCACATAGGTGCTTGATACAGATCATACAGATGCTCTGCATTGAGATGCAATTTGGAATATACCAGGTGAGGCAAAAGTAATGTCATAACGTGAATGTGCCATATTTTTTTGCAATGGCGACAAAGGTCATTGTGCTTTCCTTACAAAGTGCAAATCGATCAACAATTGCTGCCTGCTGACTGTGTCAAGTGAGGGTAACTGACTCGCATGCTCTGTTAAACCTGGTGCAAGAAGAGGATGATTGCGTATCCAAAATCATAATAAGAGACGAAGCTTTTTTGCACTTAAGTGGTTATGTGAATAAGGAAAATCTGCGTTTCTGAGCACCGAGAATACACATGAAATGCAGTAAGAGACTGGTCCGGCATTTGCAGTGAAAAAGTGATTGGTCATTATTTTTTTGATTAATAGATGGTGCTACAGATAGATGTTAGGCATCCATTCCAGTGGTGGCGAACCTATGACACGCGTGCCAGGGATGGCACGTACGAAAATTTTGCTGGCACGTGAACGATTTATTATTAAATTGGATTTTATATAGATTAATTTTAAAATTAATCAATTTTTTGGATGAAGTTTCGTGTACTTTTTTAAAATGAACCCGTCCAGTCATTACAAGGGTACTTACATATAGTCCAGGGGCCGGAGTCCGAAAGCGTGAGTGTGCACGACGATACAAAATAAAATTTCCTTGCGGAATCGGGCCCCAGGTACTGAAACGAAACATTAAGCACTAATAAATCGATACCATCTATCGCCTCACTTTCTGACTCACTTTCCCTCCTGGTTTGCACTTCGTGCTGCTTTGAAACAAGTGTAAAATAAACTAGTGGGATGTGGATTTGACCCCTTCGCCTTTCGGTCCACACGATCAACTTCCCAGTATGATGAATGTTTAATATTATGAAGTGCTAAATCTACAGGATTTTTTTTAGAGAATTTGCTTTTTCTGAACGTTAGCAAACGAACATTTCCTTCGTACTTCGTTCGCGACACTAGAGTGCATGGTCGATGGTGGAAAACAATCCCCTGTCCAAAAAGTACTGATCTAAGGTTTGAAAAATTCCTGATGTTTGTAAAGGGTAACGTGATTTTTGCGCGATTTTGCACGAGAGTACTCGGATTTTGACAAGTGATGTCTTGTTAGGAAGCTATCACTGTGCGGTATCCAGAACAGGTAACTTTATTTAGAACGGGTTCCATTTCAACGTGTTTATTAGATATTAGAAAAACTGATTTTTAGCCCAAGTCTTTTCATTTAAACAAAAAAAGGGCTCGACCGAATGTTATGAAATTTTTTCAGAGCATGTTTTCGTTAATATGCTTCGATCGGCATCTCAAAGAATTAGATATCGTTTTTGATTCATACGATATCGTGCAGGTACAAAAATCACGCCGTTTAAACAAAACAAAAACGGCTCGACCAAATTTTATGAAAGATATGTCAATACTTTTTCTATGCCGAGAGTTTTTTTCTTAACGAAATATTTAACAGCTGCCCAAATAAAACGCGTTGCAATTTCAACAAAATGACATTTCCGTCCACTGCCTTACTTTTCTTTGGCGATCATTTCAGCAAATGTACGTACTTTCAATTTACGGGTAGAGCGCTCGAAACGATTTTCATTGGTAGCACACTCATCAATAAATGCTGACTTGATCTCTTCCCTTTTTGATCAACATTGAGCAAAAAATCTACGATTAATCGATCCTTTTCATAAATAACGCTCGCGAAAGGATTGACCGTTTGCTTAAATGCTGATAACAAGGGTATTTTGTAGCTGTTACTATGTACAACTTTGTGCTGCTTCAGATCCTCTGCTACATGGCTTATTATTTTTGTCGATTTTATTCGGGCTCCGATTTCGCAACTTTCTGGGAAATTTTACATAATCAGCCGTGAAAGAACCATTTTGCACCCCGCCAGGTGTAAGAAACGGCTTTTCGTTATTAGTTATCCATAAACTACATACTGTCAAGGTTTCATATCTGCTCATATTTCGCATTTGAATCGCAATTCCTTCATATTTATAAAAATATTGTGCGGAAACGCACCTGCGCGCAGCCCCTGGACGTGCCAATGTTTCATACTTTTTCTTAATAGCTAATCTGACTGTATGTCGTGCTCATTATCAAACTGCGGCCTCCCGGAATATTGTTTCAATTGAGTTACTTCAAAGTCTTGTTGAGCACAAGTATTATTTTAATGAAAATAGGCGTTAATGGAAAATACCAATATTATTAAATTTTTCTTTAATTTTAAAAATTTTGATTCTGGTCATATATTAATTTTGTAAATTAATTTTTGAAATTGTGTAAATAAAATTCTGAAACCCTAAAATTAAAAACTGTCCGGCACGCCAGCAACACGATAAGTAATATTTGTAATTTTCTGGCACGCGCACATAAAAAGGTTCGCCACCACTGCATTAGACCATAGGTTTTGCTGTCAGTTTTGCCACAGTTTTGCATATGACTGCCGGAAAACCTAAATTCTAAGGTGATGACTGGCGTAATCCTCCCTATATTTTGATTTCCATTAATCATGACTGATGGAATTGATTGCCGCTTGCATGAACGTGTAATTGAACGATTTTTTGTACCGCAAGTTGCTGAATTGGGCTTCGAACATTGCTGGTTCCAGCAGGACGGAGCCACACTGTAAAAAATTTCTGTGGTAATTTTACAAAAAAAAATACTGGAAGTGTTATTCACAAGCAGTTTTGTAAATTTGCAATATATATTATTAGGAATATTCCAATTCTACCCGAGTAAAAATAAAAAAACGGCCTTACAAAGGGTAAATACCGGCCGCTTGGCGTTTTAAAGGGCATATGATGGACGTAGAGTTTTTAACTATATTTTTAATGGGAGCACATTCGGCCTCACGACGGCCAAATTTGACGAAAAGATTCAAAAGGCCTAGTAATGAGCTGTACAAACGGGCATTCGACCGGAAATTTGGGCCAAAAAAAAGAATCTGCACCAAATGTATTGTTGAATGTGTTTTATGGAAACTTCATCATTTTCGTTATGTACAATGGTCCGTTGGATTTGTCCTACTTAATGATTATCGATGCACAAGAGAAACGAGCTCGCCAGTCGTCAGTTTGTTGTACGTGAGGTGTGTGGTGCGTGTTGAAAATTTTATTATTTAACGGCTTGAAGAAAAAAAGTGGGTGTGTGTACTTATGTACGCGCATCAGAAGTTATACTTCTTTGGCGTGATTTAAGATTAATGTTTAATTTGCATGCAAATAATTTATTGGATTTTTTTATTATTTGCGTGCGTTAGCAGGTGGAAGCATCATGATGCCGACACGCTCCAGCCTGTCGGTTCTTTTCAGCAATGCTTCGCCACCTGGATCAGCTTTTATCTACCTGCTAATACTACCGATATTTCTAAGCCTTACTCTCTTCCTTTTGGTTTCTTTGCGCCTTACCTTCTGATGGATCATATTTAGCGTCTCCTCCACTTTATTCTTTACAACACCCGATGTCACCATGTAGTCTATGATGTTTTCTACTCTGAGTCGTGCCTGAGCTATCGCTTGCAGAGCAGCAGTTTGCTCGGCTAATATCGGGCATACCAATAGGATATGCTCTGTGTCTTCTATCACATTTAGGAATGCCGGGGACATCGAAGACATCTTGTCCGAACCGATGGAGGTATGCTCTGGAACACACATGTCCACTCAAGAACTGTGCGAGGTCGTAACTCATTTCTCCATGCTCTCCCGTGACCCTTCCCTCCACATTTGTTATGAGCCTGTGGGTCCATCGACCTTGGGTACATTTACTCCACCTCCTTTCCACTACTGAAATAAACGTCACTTATAAATTATGTTCAATTCCCTAGATTCTTCTTCTAATAGTTACTCAATTCAATTGAGCAGCTTTAGGTAACTGAAATATGATACGAAGTGCCTTTGAACTATTTTGTTTTGGTGGACTTGGAAACACATTTTTCTAGACAAGTTGTTCTTATTTACAGAGGTTATACAGGTTTTTATGCCCGCCATGTTTTTATTTTAGTCTGCTAAAAGTCCCAGAATATTACTTAATTCGCTGACGCAGCGACACAAAATGCCCCTTGGCAAACGATATTTGAAGACAGCATTGCTACTATTCCAGAAGGTCCATGATCGTGCTCTAATTATTTTCTAGTTTTTGGTACAGCAGATTTAAAATAAAACCATTTAACTTAAAAGTTTTTTTTACCCATTTTTATTATATTCTTTTTAGTTCTGTCATTTTTGGATTATACTCTTTACAAAATTCTGGTGAAGTGATTTGTTATGCATACCATATTTCCAGCGCCATTTTGAATTTTCTAATTTTGACAACAAATTTATTATTTCCGACGTTACAACACCCCCAAATAGCAATTTTCAGTGAAATCGAATCGTAATTGCCAAAATCGTACCGCTATATTGGCGCCGCCATTTTGATTTTTTTAAAATTTTGCCCACAGATTTGTCATTTGTGACCTTAAAAACTCCCCGATACCGATTTTCAATGGATTCGGAACACATTTGCAAAATTCATCCGCCATTTTGAATTTTCAAATTTGACTACAGAATCGACATTTGTGGCCCTAAAAATCTCCCGATACCGATTTTCAATGGATTCAGAAGACATTTGCAGAATTCATCCGCCATTTTTAATTTTCAAATTTTGACCACAGAATCGTCATTTGTGGCCCTAGAAACCCCCCGATTCCGATTTTCAATGGAATCGGAACACAATTGAAAAAATCGTCCGCCATCTTGGAACCGCCATCTTGATTTTTTTTACGAAATTGTCAGATTGCACTGACACGTTAGCTCAATGTGTGTGCAAAGTTTCATAAGAATCGGTTTAGTAGAAGTAGTTGAAAAAGCGGTTGCAAGATTTGACCCAAACAAATATACGAGGTCAAGCTAAATAAAAGCATTAAATATCTTGTTCATTGTTTTATTTTCCCAAATAATAACAGTAAATATTTTGTATTATATATTCAAACTAATTTCTGTAAATTATATTAAGTTTTAACCATTCAAAATCATTAGTAAAACAGTAAATAATTATCGCTTATTGTGCAGTTGCCATATAGCTTTATTATTATCTTGGCCAGTTTCACACGGGCCGACAAACAACCAAGAAAAATCTTCTGAAAAAGTCGGCTGGTGTAAAACTAGCCCTTAGAAACTCGCGCTTAGGTGAAGAATAGAACACGGATCGCATTTCCCTCCATAGCCTCGCGACAGAACCCCTCACCCAGCAACGTCGTGCACAGTAAAATCGTCTACGAATCTTCATGCCTACAAAAACCCAAACCTTCGCTTATAGTCCAGTCAAAATAGATTTTTGAGTGAAGACAAGACGGAAGTTGATGAAAATTGGTACATAAGATCAAAAAGCTGAGTGACTCCGTTTAGAATATATGCAGGTACAAAATGTGAGCAAAATCCCAATGTTTCTTCGTTTTTCAGCATTTTTCCCATATTTTAAACCTACATATATTCTAAACGGAGTCACTCTCTTCTCACCCTCATCTTTATACCAAATTAAAGAATACACATTTACCTTTAAGATGAGCCTAGTTTTGTAGCTTTACGATAATTAGTCTAGGAGTAATTGAAGTTTAAGTAAATTTAAAAAAAATAAATTTTTTTTTCTTAAACACCCTGTATTTTAGTGGATAGTGGGGATAGACGCCCTCTCTAGAACAATTTTTTTCTCCAAACACATCCAGGAATCACCCCTGAAAATATTAGCGGCGTAGGCCAACAAAGGATTTATTGAACGTCTGATGACCTTTGCAAGTCGCGAATGAGTGCATATGAGTATTTTAAATCTTTAAAACGACGATATCTCATGAACGGCAATTCGTACGGGAAAATGTATAATAACTTTTTTTGTAGATAATCGCATAATCTACAAACTTTGTGAACACTATTTTATCATAGGACTTACCGTTTAAGAGATATTTGTAAAAAACTGATATTTTGACCCTTTGACCTTGAATAAAAATTTTTCCCGGCGGCCAATCGCGTGTCAGTCTCGACATTTTATTTATAATGATGTTTTTAAGGTGTGTACCAATTTTCAGCAACTTCCGAATTGTCTTCACTCTTTAGCTTTTTTTCGTCTATTTTGACTGGACTATTAGCTGATGAATCGTACAAGAAATTTATTTCCCTCCATAGCCTCAGGATAAAAACCCCCTCACCCATCGACATCGTGAACAGACATCAGCTAAAGAATGGGAGTTGAAATGCTTGCCCTCCATACCCCTTCGCCTATATTCTCTGATGCGTCTCGCGTTGCGTCTCGCATATTCCTAAAAATTCACTCTCATAAGATTTCTAAAAACGCGCCTAAAGAAGTATAACTCACTTCAACTTTCACAACGTTTAGTTCGTAAAGGCTGTAGCCAAGACATGTTTAAGTAGTTTCTTGACTAGAAGGCTCTAGTCTTCCTAGACCTTGGCTAACCACTGCCTTGTAAGTTGTAAAAATTGCTTTATTCCCTTTATAGGAGACAGGCACTTTGACATATTTACTTTCAACGGTTGTTGACTCTTCTACTGCAATGTTATGGCGGCCTTAGTTTCGTTACATACGCCATATGGATATGGTGTGTGCAACGTCAACCAAGGCAGGTTGCAGATGTTCCGATTTTCTTTGGCATCTTCGGCCGAAGTCGGGGGTACCTTAACCCCTAATACCGGGGACAGACTAGAAACTTAATCTAGATTATGACGTCAGAATGACGTAGAACCATCTAAAAGATATGGAAATTAAATGGAGTCTACGTCATTCTGACGTCATAATCTAGATTAAGGGTGCTAGTCTGTCGAGGGTATTAGATACCGAGGCCGGGTGACTGCTGAGATTAGACTTTCCAATAACAAAAAATCAAAAGGATGTAGAATATTATCTGAATTTGCTTTGTCATTCTCATAGTTCTATGTAACTAATTTCCATCTTTGATAATACATATAAAATCGTGTTTTTGTTATTTTTAGTCATCTCATCGTCCAATCCTTAAATTCACCCTTTTTCGCAAATTTTCATACAAAGTATTCTCTGCAAATTTAAATGTTTTTCCCTATTCTAATTTCCTGAAAACTAGCATCTGTACACAAGAAAATAAAACTAAATCACCTCAGTTTTCCCATCTTCTAGGTCGGACTCTCTAATGGAAAATCTTGGCTTCCATTCAAGAATTCTCGCCCTATATTCGATTGTCCTTAATTACAGTTTAAATCACGGTCGATAGAATTTTCCTGCTACAGGAACCCATTAAAACTGGTTGTTATTCTAAACGCTGGGAAACAGTAGCTACCATAGACCATCGTTGAATCATCGCAATAATTGATTACTGTTAAATGCCACATAGTATGAAAACGTGACTCGAATAGAATCAATTACATGTCCTCACGCATCAGCCTTAAAGCGATGTGTACTCAGTGCAAATCCAGAATGTCGAGTGTTTTGTGGACTTTAGTTCCTTTAGGAAGCAGACACACTTCAGGCCAAAAAGGACTAAGTTCATTGTACAAGAACCCGATCCCCAATGCTCACCCCCGTGCTGGCTCGCATCATCTATGAGATGATTTCGTATGTTCTTCATGTCCTTGAGTTTATTTTCTAATTAAATCACTGTGATGACTAGAAATCCTTCAGTTGTAAGTAGCTGTATATGCAAAACGCTGTGAAATTATGTTTTCATATAGATATGCTTGTGTAGTTTCGTCTTTGTGCCTGTTTGTTCGTTCGTTCTTGTTTGTCAACAAGTTCTTCGGAGCTGAAAAGCTTAATTCAGCTAACCCAAGGCTGCCTGACATCCATCCCTTCGACTTTCTCAAATTTTATCCTTTTACAAGTCCTCTAGACAGTAGTAACTTTATTCAATCTCTGTTAGGAAAGGATGAGACTTGTATATCCTGCTCTGTGCTCTTCATATGGAAATGAGTTGAGTATAAATGCAACGCCGTAATATCCACCACAGTGGATTAATCTGTCGTATACTCTTCAGCTATCGTACAGCTATGGCATCCAGACAAAACAACAGGACGAGGTGGTAACGAAGAAATTGCATCGGATGGGATACAAAAAGATGACGATGGCGAAGAAGAAAAAGAAGGAGAATAAGGTGCAAATTTTAAATGTTAATGAGAGTAACAAGTCGTCGACTTTGATATTCATAAACATCCCATATCCATAAAGCGCACATATATTATGCTGTGAATTGTATATGCAATTAACACAAGTATTCATACCTTCATAAAATTTTCAGATGCAAATGAGGCATTAGGGTTGGATGGAGGTGGCATTATGTTATGAGGGTGTCTTCATATTCTCTGTGATAAAAAGTCCTTTGCAGCTAGTATCACACTTTGGTTATTTATGTGCTTCTAAATTGTAGAAATATTCCACTGTTTACCCTTAAGCAAAGCTAACAGACCTACGACAACACAACAATCCTTTTTTGTGTGAGATTTTTTTTTTGATTTTCGCCCCCATGTTGTGGTATGCCTTCCGTTAGCGGTGTATAATGATAATTTCTTATATTAACACGAATGTTTTGTTGCTTGCTTGAATGATGGATTTTAGTGGAGGATTGTTTTTTTATGTGACAGTCTAAGTTCAGGTGTCCCCCTTTATACTACCAGTCCGTCATGTCGTTTATGTCATGGTGCAATGTCTATGAGTAGGGAAGTCTCATGCATGGGTGAGAAGAAGGCAATGAACTTTAAGCTCTTGGATGTTGAATGAGTTCGGGAATACTGACTGTGGAAGGTTGTTCCACTGTCGAGTAGTTCTTGTAATAAACGAATTTCTAGACCGAAGTGTGGGCGCAAATAAGGGCTGTTTACTGTGCGAGTGAGTCAAGCGGGCTAGTATTGAGTTGTGGGAAAAGCGTTGCCGTGTAGGCATAAGGCTACTTATTCCATTGGAGCAGTCATTGTGGTAAAAACGGTTAAATTTTGCCAGAGTTGCTACATTCCTGTGGGACTACGTTTGAGAGTGCGGTTTTGTGCATTGTAAAGCCACGCTAATGCGATTTTCGGCTCATATAAATGAGTTGAATTCAACCCGGGGACGAATGCAGGCCTTTGAGATTATTGGCCCGGCCGTCGCACAGTGGGGTCAAAAAAAATCACCGTTCAAAAATCGGTGGAGCCGTCAATTTTCATCGAATCAACTTCGCTTTTTTTTTTAAAATGTTCGTTGTGCAATTCTCTATCGATCTGTCGAGACGGATTTTTCATATATTTTTTCAATTTTTTACAATTTGCAGCGGAAATTGATATTTTTTGACAAAAATATATTCTGCATTAGCAAAAATGAAGAGAAACGTGCCAAAAAGGTATATTTGAGCCTAATATAGTTTAGAAAGGCTTATTAAATTTATCTCCCGGCACTACATAACCGTTTTCTAGAAACTACCCCTCATAGAGGGTGAATCAACCCCTACATAGGGGAAAACAGGTATGAAAATATATGAAAAATCCGGCTCGACAGATCGATAGAGAATTGCGCAACGAACATTTTAAAACAAAAAGCGAAGTTGATTCGATGAAAATTGATGGCTCCACCGATTTTTGAACGGTGATTTTTTATCTGACCCCACTGCGTCGGTTGAAGAAGGAATTTGTACCTTTTAAGAAATACCAGACACTGGGATGCTTGTTTAGCAATTTGGATTATCTGATTATTCCGAAGCAGATCATCGGTTAATGCTATGGCTATGATATTACGAGAAGGTTCGGCAGTTAGTTCTACATGGCCCAGTGAAACAAAGGGTGGTGCAGGTTTTGTTAGAAATGAGACAGTACTTAATTTTGGATGCATTGAATTCAACACGATTTTTGCTGCCCCAATCAAGAAGTGTGTATAAATAGGAGTATACATAACATACATATTATACGTGATACACTGTAAAAAAAATATGTAAATTTACAGTGCAAATGTACAGTAAAATTACAAATCGCGATATGAAATACTAATTTACTACACAATTATTGTAATCTATATATATAAATTTCTTCTGTCCGTGTGTATGTTACTGAACTCCTTCTAAACGGCTGGACTGATCTTTATGTAATTTTCTGTGTGTATTTAAGTTGATTCGAGAATGGTTTAGAATCACAATTTGAACCGATACCTAAACGGAACACCTGAAAAATCCAAAAAATTGGTAATTTTGGGATTTCTCACTTGAGATTACTTTCTAGCTTCATGGCCTACCTATATACTGTTTGACAGCTTCGTAAATGTGAAATTGTCATTAAATTGAATCTGACATTTTTCAAAAACCCCAATTTAATGACAATTTCACATTTACGCAGCTGTCAAACAGTATATAGGTAGGCCATGAAGCTATTAAAACTAATTCGCAGTGAAATTTATTTAGATTTTTCCGTAGTTCCTTTGGGTTTTACTTATATTTCTTTTTAAAACAACCCCTGTATTGAGGCGAGCCATTTAAATCTGGAAGTTGGTGCAGCCGAACCGTCACTTTTACAATTTTAGATAGGTGGGAGTATTCTGCGTACCCTGATACCTTATTCATGAAAATAGGTTGAAGCGTTTCAATAACACTGGATGACATGTACAAATATAAACAAAAAAATAAAAGGACCACAGCAGATAAACCGTTATTATTTCCAACCACCCGAAAACTACAATTTTTGGTTTGTCTGACCAAAAACTATCAACAGTCGGCCACTTTGTAAAATTAGCATATACAACCTGTTGTTATCTGGAGTAAATTTTTTTTATAAGGAGTTTTTCAATCTATGCAGCCGACTAGATATTTTGGGTCAATTCGCAAAGACATTAATGTATACTGATGTGCCACGATTTTTCACATGGAACAAACAGTCAAAAAATTGGCAACCACGAAAGCGAGGCGTTCCAGTCGAAGGATACGTCGACATATTTATGGCAAATACTTTAGGCCGATTATATACAGTCCATCCAAAGCAACGCGAATGTTTTTTTTGCGTTTGTTGTTGGTTAACGTTCCTGGACCGACATCCTTTCAATATTTGCGAACAGTCAATGGTATTTTGTACGACACGTACTTCAATGCGTGTCGCGAATTGCATTTACTGGAAGATGATAACCATTGGGATCTCACACTTGCAGATGCAGTACTGAGTTCCTTTCCTCATCAAATTCGTCAATTATTCGCTATATTATTGACGACATGTTTTCCGTCTGAAGCTTCTGCTCTCTGGGATAAATATAAAGATTCGATGAGTGAGGACATTCTACACCGCATTCGGATTGCTGATCAAGATACAAATATCGATTTTTCGACGGAAATATATAACGAGGCCTTAGTAAAGATTGAGGATATTTGTATTCTCATTTCGAATATGCCACTATTAATTTCGGCATGCCATCGCCTAACCACCCAGCAGCACAAATCATTAACAGCGATGTTCAGCGCGAACAACAGTTCGATACCATAGCTTTGGCTACTTTCGTTGCTAATAATGAGCAACTGCTCACTGCTGAACAAAAGAATATATATGATCAAATTAATTTGTCAATTGCATCACAACAAGGAGGATTCTTTTTTTTGGACGCACCAGGTGGCACTGGCAAAACATTCCTCATCTCACTGATACTTGCGCGCATTCGATCACAAAGTCATATTGCGTTGGCAATTGCTTCATCAGGCATTGCAGCTACCTTGCTTGATGGTGGGAGGACTGCGCATTCAGCACTCAAGTTGCCATTGAACATTCACACAAATCCAGACGCAATGTGTAACATAAAGAAGCATTCAGGCATGGCTGAAGTTTTGAAAAAATGCAAAATTATTATCTGGGATGAATGCACTATGGCCCACAAGCATTCACTTGAAGCCCTCGATAGAACGCTGAAAGATCTCAATAATAAT
This sequence comes from Thereva nobilitata, assembly GCA_963855945.1. Classification (NCBI taxonomy): domain Eukaryota; kingdom Metazoa; phylum Arthropoda; class Insecta; order Diptera; family Therevidae; genus Thereva; species Thereva nobilitata. Next base: position 127,483,869 of record OY979695.1, read on the forward strand.
ACCAGACTTTTCGGTGGTGCTCTACTGTTGCTGTCCGGTGATTTCAGACAGACATTGCCGGTAATTCCACGTGCTACATATGCGGACGAAATTAACGCATGTTTAAAAGAATCATACCTATGGCGAAGTGCCAGGAAATTATGTCTTACCATAAATATGCGTGTTCAACTTCAAAATGATCCATTGGCATTGGCATTCTCAGAACAATTGCTCAACATTGGCAACGGCACCATACAATTGCATGAAAATACACAATACATCAGACTCCCAAAAAATTTTTGCAACATGGTCGATACTAAAGATAGTTTGATCGAAAGTATATTTCCAGATTTACAAGCTAATTACACTAATCATGCGTGGCTACGTGACCGAACTATTTTAGCCGCAAAAAATATAGATGTCGACGCAATTAATTTTAAAATACAACAGTCATTGCCGGGCAATGAAATATCATTCAAATCGATCGATACTGTTGTCGATCCTGAAGAAATTGTTAACTACCCTGTTGAATTCTTGAATTCATTGGATTTACCTGGAATGCCACCACATAACTTGCGATTGAAAATTGGTTCACCAATAATTTTACTTTGAAATTTGAATGCACCAAAGCTATGCAATGGCACGCGATTGATCATAAAAAAAATCATGAGTACATAATGTTCTTGAAACTACCATTTTAAACGGCAAGTTTCAAGGTGAAGTTGTTCTTCTACCACGGATCCCAATGATCCCATCAGACTCGCCCATTCCATTCAAACGCCTGCAATTCCCAATTCGCTTGGCATTCGCAATGACTATTAATAAGTCACAAGGCCAAACAATGTCAATTTGTGGGTTGGATCTAGAAAATCCGTGCTTTTCACATGGCCAATTATATGTTGCGTGTTCAAGGGTTGGCAAACCATCAGGTTTGTTCGTTTTTACCCCTCAGGGATTAACTAAAAATATTGTTCATCAAATAGCATTAAGATAAAAAGTTTATTCCTGTTGATATTAAGATTAAAAATAAATATAAATATTTATTTTTTGTACATTAAAAAAAAATTACCTTTCATGAAAATTACTTTTCCTTCTAACATTTCACAAATTTAATTTGTAATTCCATCACAATTGCCATTGAACTCTAAATAACTGAAACAGATATGCTGGCCAACTATTGCGGGCAAAAAGGTTTTATGCCGGGTCCAACTAGTTTTACTATAAATTTTGTAACTTCACAAAATGAAATTGGAAATCTTCAATACTGCATAACGTAAATGTTGATTACATGAATGTGACGTGTATTTTACACAATTTTGTGTATTTTTAACCGACTCCGAAGGAGGAGGTTATCAATTCGACGCGTAGGTATTTTTTGGTCCTGTTCACGCATAACTTTGTAACGCAATGACTTCTTTGTTTTTTTTCTTTTTTGTTTGAAAGGGTAGTTTCCCACGGTGGTCCCGTACAATTTTTTTTAAATTCTGATAAAGGAGTTCTAAGGTAGGCGTAAAAAACTGGTAAAATTAGTACACCTTGAACGGATAGAAGTATTTTCAAAGGCAGCGAACAAATTACTTTATTGTCGCGTGATCGAGAAGAGGCCGGTGGATGAATCGGCAAAGGCGTTGACCTGCAAATAAAAATTGCGGGTTCAAACCGCGGAGGGCAGTTCGACTTTTTTTTTCTCTTTCTAAAATCCATTCTGATTGGATTAATGTTGTAAAGAATTACAAACTCTTCGGTGAGAAATTTCATGCATACTCGACTCATGCAGATTGTAAGAGAGTATTCCTTTGGAATGAAATTCTATTTAAAGTAGTTTCTGAAAAGCTTTATTTACGTATTTAGCCATCTTGTTGTAACAATCTCCCGTAGCACAACGACTGAGAAGCTTGCCTCTCGTCCTGGAGGTTGCGAGTTCGATTCTTTGACCTGGAGCAATTTTTTTTTCAATCGACACAATAAATATTTCTTTTTAATTTCCTTTGGGGAATTTTGTTTCATATTAAATGTTTTTTTTAAAATTGCTCCGAAAATACGCAAATTCATTACTGCAAAAACTATTTAGCTACTGCCTCAATTCTTTTCGACGGCGCGCGGCTGAGTGTCATACTTCTCGTAATAAATAATTTTTTTTTATATTGCCCCCGAAAAAAAATTAACGGACTAAAAAGTACGAAATAAAATAAATTTTTAAAAACCGACTTCAGAAAAACCAAAAATAATGCACAAAAAACCAAAAATAATGCACAAAAAAGGATAAAATAATTGTTTGAAATTCTTTACAACATTGATCCTTTCAGAAAGGATTTAATAAGAAGAATCACTTTTGAAGACGGTGCCAACACTTGTTTTCGGGGTGATGTATTAAGGCCTTCCGCACACTTGTCCATAACATTAAAACAAAAACCGGTTTTATAGGCAAGGGGTCGCAGGGAAGACAGTTTTTCTTCCATAATTTTCCATCATTTGTTCACCCAAACATTTTCTGGTTTCACCGTCCATAACACTAACACAAGCATGTTTTCGTTCTCGGCAAAGCTGCTTCGCTGTGCTTGCACCCCACACTACTCCATAGGCATTACAATCGTTACACGAAAATGATGGAGAAAAGTAAGTTCCGAGTGTACTATTGAACTCATGTTAAAACCGGTTTGAAATTATGGACAAGTCTGCGAAGGGCATAAGGCTAACAAAGAAATGAATACAATTTTCGCAGCAATAGTTAATGCAATGAAAGTCAACTACTACCTGGCACCGTCTTCAAAAGTGATTCTTCTTATTAAATCCTTTCTGAAAGGATTAATGTTGTAAAGAATTTCAAACAATTATTTTATCCTTTTTTGTGCATTATTTTTGGTTTTTTGTGCATTATTTTTGGTTTTTCTGAAGTCGGTTTTTAAAAATTTATTTTTTCTAAATCGTTTATGTAGGAAAATTACAATATTTCTTATATATTTATCAATGTTATGTACTTTGTTCTGTAATTTTATTAAAGAGGCGTAATTTTAGAACATAAATTTTCAGTAAAATTACAAATCGGTTATTGAAATGTAAGGTTTAAATTTTTCCTCTCGCGGATATAATTCACAGGTAACAATGGAAAACTAAGCAAATAAACCCAATTGCTTTTAAGTTAAGGCCAGACCTTTGACTTTGTCAGGGTCTGGGCAGTTCTTGTAACAGCCAAGAAATTTTGATAAGCATTGCCTCACGTAAATGCTTAACAAGGCATTGTGAGCAAAATGCTAATTTTTTATGTATAGGGAGTGGGCATTAACAAAGAATAAAATTTGGCTCTTGGAAATAGTTCAGGCAGGGCCAAGCACATTGGCACAGAGCGGTCCCTTTTCGTCTCTATGAAGAGAAAGCTCCTATACTGATTGTATTTTTAACCGACTTCAAAAAAGGAGGAGGTTATTACATCCCAGAAATAATAATGTATATTTACTTACACAGTTGGTAAAAATACGTAAAGTAGAATGGGAATATTCCTAATAATATATATTGCAAATTTACAAAACTGCTTGTGAATAAAACTTCCAGTATTTTTTTTGTAAAATTGCCACAGAAATTTTTTACAGTGTAGTTCAGAGCCTAACAATCATCTTTTGTACTACCAATCGGTCATTTCGTTGGTAACGTCATGGTGCAATGTTCAGTAGTAAGCTTAGTTAGAGGGATAAAACCGCTTTAAAGTTATGAGGAGTTCGAAGGATGATGAAGGATGGTCAAACTCTTGGACGTTGAATTATTTCGGAAGTACTGACTGCGAGAGATTGTTCCACAGTATAGTTTTTCCATTTAGAAATGAGTTCCTAATCTGAAGAGTGCAGGAAAACGGGGTCCGTAAACAAAGGAAATGAGACGAACGGGGAAACCTGGTGTAGCTGGCATAAGATTGCCGTGGAGGCAGGAGAGCGTTTATTTCGCAATGCTACAATGCCTGTAGCGCCCAATTAGCGCTTTGGCGCCCCGTTTTGTTGACACAACTCAGTTACCTAGGTTCAGTAGTTGTTTGTTCGGTTGTGGAGGATGTCTAAAGCCATCCCGTGGAATTTAGGAAGCTCTCCAGTCTGCAGATCTCTTTTAAGACTTCCAGAAGGTAACTGCCTAGTGTACACAGTAAAAATTATTCTAGTTAAATAAAAATGGATCATATCTAGTTAAAATTTTTAACTAGGATTCAGTTATGAATTATAATTTTAATTTCATTTTCGACCGAATGTACGATTTTTTCTGTTGCTGCTTTTTCTAACTAGATTTGGAAATTATTTCTATATGATATGTAGTAGAGTTTCTCAAAAAACAAAACTCAGTAATATTAAATAGAAATCCAATTAAAAATTATCAAATTGTATTGAACCTACTAGTTTTGTTCCTGAAAATAATATTTAAAAAAAAAGTACGAGTGAGTGTATGTGTATAAGTTTTAAAGGATTTTAGTAGTTTTTTATTTCATTTGAGTTATGCCAACTAGAAATCTAGTTGAAGATTACGTTAAAACTCATACACACTCTGCAAATAATATTAAAGAAAAGTGCGAGTGAGTGTATGTGTATAAATCTTAACGGATTTTAGTGACTTTTTACTTCATTTCAGTTATGCCAACTAGAAATGTAGTTGGAGAATACGCTAAAACTCATACATGCTTAAAAAAGCCCTTCGCGACGCAATTTTTTAATGCGATATTTGCATTAAGGCGACAATGATTCAGTCTATCAGTGGCATTGGATAAGGCGACAGTGAAAAATTGTGAAATTGTTATTTTGAGAAAAGTGAAAAGTCTATCAGCGGCATTGGATAAGGCGACAGTGAAAAATTGTGAAATTCTTATTTTGAGAAAAGTGAATGTAAGTACATATTAGCCATTTTATTGATTTTATGGATTACCTTTTATTGTTTGGTTAGGCGGTGAAATGAATGCAGAGGACTTTGAGCAGTTTTTAATAAAAAACGGGGTTGACGAAATTACTGCAGCTTTACTTAAAGGCTTGTTTATTTTTAATTTTTGTTTAACAATAGATTAAAACATGATTTGTTTTATTTGTAAAAATTCCGTGGTAGGACATGCAAATAATTTGAAGAAACATTTTGTATTAAAACATGATATTAAATTTACTAATGGTGATTCACGTGGGAGTTTCGTATGCCAAGAAAATAATTGTAATAACATTTTTTCAAGTTTTAAGGCATTATTAAGACATTTTAAAAAGAAACATTGTGCGATTTATACAAATAAAAATAATAATGTTTACAATAATGCAGGTGAATCTACCTGTTTTGATAATTATGTATTTGAAGACATCTCAAATGAGGCTGTTCATGTAAATCGAGAAGATATATTTCGTCTCATTTCAGAAATGTTTATCGAGCTTCGAAGTCATACAAATATTCCTGAATCTACAATTCTTTTATTTTGGCAAACATGTTTTGCTACTTCACAGAATATAACGTCTTATTTAAGAAATGAGATAAGCACCTTCCTTGAAAAAATTTCGTTAAATAATTTTGAAACGGAATTTAACCATCAAGATTTCCTTAACATGTTCGATTTTTCAAAAGCATTTTTGAACGCAAAAACTTTTCGCAAACAAGAATTATATTTAAAAAATTATTTTCATACTGTGGAAGCTTCAGAAATCCCACTTGGGTACAGAATTGAAAACGTTTTAAAAGATACAGTCACTCAGTCCAAATCATTAATGGAGACATTTCACTATGTTTCCGTAAAAGACACTTTAGCTGCTTTAATTCATAACGAATACTTCAGGGAGGTAATTAAATTCGAAAGAAAGAGTCCTAACGCAGATATTATATTATCATATTTAGATTCCGAAGACTGTAAATCAAACCACTTTGTAAATAAATATAAAAACTGTATTCGCATAAATTTGTACTATGACGATTTAGAAGTTGTGAACAGTTTAGGTTCGCGTGGTACATTTTATAAGTTAGGGGTTTTTTACTATACTCTTCAAAACAATCACCCAAAATTGAATTCTAATCTGAATAACATATTTCTCTTAGCGGTTGCTTATACCGAAGATATAAAGAAATACGGTTATGAACTAATTTTACGCCCATTTATTGAGGAAATGAAAGTTTTAGAGACAAACGAAGGTGTATCTATAAGTTTGAATAATAATGAAGTCTTCATACTTCGCGCTACTCTTATAAATTGCTTAGGAGACAATTTAGCTCTTCATGACTTATTGGGTTTCATGAGTCCTAGTGGTAACATATTCTGTAGGCATTGTATGATTGACAGGCCAAACTTCTTGAAAAATTTTCAGGAAAAATTCCCTTTGCGTAATGTTTCTAATCATATTGAACATGTAAATCAGATAAAGGCAGATACTAAACTTTGCAAAGCTTTTGGTGTTAAAGAAGATTGTCCTTTAAATTCTCTAAAACATTTTCATTGCACGAAAAATTTCATATCTGATCCTATGCACGACCTCCTAGAGGGTATAGTACCGATGGAAATTAAATTGTTTCTACATTACTTAATAATTGAAAAGAAATATTTAACGGTTGACCGTTTAAACAGTCGAATAAATAACTTTCACTATGGGTACATTGAAAAAAATAATAAACCTAGCTCAAATTTTACTATACTTATGCTTTCTTCAAAATCTAATAAAATTAAGCAAAAAGCAGTACAAAGTTGGCTTTTATTAAGAGCCTTACCATTTATGGTGCACGATATAATTCCCCAATGTGAGGAAGGTTATATTCAACTTCTAATATATTTAATAAAAATTTTAGAGATAGTTTTTTGTGAATCTGTTAATCAATATATGATTGCGGAACTTGACGATCTTATCATAATGCATCACAAACTTTTTAAAAAATTATTTCCAAACAAAAGGCTTATAAATAAACATCATTATATAATGCATTACTCTGAATGTATCCAACAAAAAGGTCCTCTTTCTCTTTTAGCATGTTTACGCTTTGAAAGCAAACATAGTCCGTTAAAGAGACAAATTTTGAACGGTCGTAATTTTAAAAATGTACCCAAAAGTGTTGTTAAACGACAATTGTTATTACAAAATGTATATATTTCTAAATCAAAATTTCAGATTGAATCTTCTAAAAGTATATCGAGTAAGATTTTACCTCTAAACAAATTTAAGAGTAAACAGTTCATAATACAATGTTCTCGTGGAAAATCTATATCTTTTGGGGTAAAGATTAATTCCGTTTATATAAATGAGATTGAATACAGGAAAATTTTTGTTATAGAGTTGGGAGAAAAGTTTTTATTACATGAAACGCCATTTCCAAACTTTGCTTTAATAGAAGAGATTTTCGAAATTAATAACAAAATATATTTTAACTGCAGCTATGTGCTAATTGATGAGTTTGTTGAAAATTTAAATGCGTTTAGAGTAAATACTAAAGATAATCTTGCTAATATAATAATTTCATGCAAAGAAATAAAAGGTTATCGACCCAACGTAATCTGGGGCATACCAGGAAAAAGTGAAAAATTCATAGCCATAAAATATAGATATTAACAGTAAATATTGTATGTTTATAACAAAGTATAGATATTAACAACAAACATTATTATTTTTTGTGTACATTTCCGCTTAACGGTTTTGCAAAAGTTTTAAATCTGAATTTTGTTTGTATACCGTATAAGATTTAAATCTGAAAAATTTAAGAGTTCAGTTAATGTATTAAGACATTGTAAATCAATTAGCTGAAGGTACAGATGAGTCTGTGGCAGCCGATATCACCGAAAATGATTTAATTATGCTAAATGTGAAACTGGGTCCTCGTAAAAAAGTTCTTCGCTTACTACAAGAATTTAAGACAAACAATTCAAGCAATATAATAGTTTTAGAGGATATCCTATCCCACTGTTCATTAGAAGTCTCTACAGCCGCGCAAATTCCCCCTTCCAGCCCCATATCAGAAACTAAATTTGGTTCATCTTATTCGCAGGTATTGCCTATCTAAGATATGTATGTAATACGACTTAATCAATTATATGTTATTTATAGGACCGTAACTTAATCGCTGTTTTAGAAGCAAGTCAAGAGGGGAAGAAGATTTGCAATAAGCTCTTAAAAGAAGAAGATCTCACTGAAAAAGACCTTAATATTTTCAACAGAATAATTGTAGATGACCTAATTACAATTTGCGGACAGTAAGTTTTAAAATTTTGCTATTTATTATTCTAAATTTTAAAATTTCAGTTATCCTAAAAATAGCGATAAAGAAAACTTAGCGAAAGCTACAGTCAGCACTTTTAAGCAATTGGGCCAATACACAAATAAGAACATACCAGCACATGTAAGTTGTATTTTTATTTTATTTTTTCTTCTTCGTAATAGCATATTTTTTTTCAGGCTCTCTGGTTTTGTTCAAAAGGTTCCAAAGATGGAACCAGAGCAGCTGGAAAAATCGAGTATCGACTCGAAAATATAAGGCTTAAACTGTCACCATCAAAAAAAAAGAACTGTGCACCAGTGAGAAATAAACAAGATTGTCCTGTTCAGAACAATTTTAATGAAACTGATCTGGAAGAATTAAGATTATTGTTACCTACCGATGAAAACCGAAAAACAATTGAAAATTTGATGGTGCTAACTTTTGCACAAAGACGCGCACTTATTTTAGAGGGCAAGCCGTCTCAAGAAATTGTTAAATTCTTCCCTCGGATTTTGGACTACAAGGGCGCCATGGTAAATATTTGAAAAAAAAGTTGAAAATATTTTTGTGCTGATTTTTCACTCTTAACTTGAAAACGAAATGTTTATTTTAAAAGCTTTAAAATCGATAATTAATAGATAAATTGTAGTATTTCTTTATAATGAAACATTTCAGGATATTTAAATAACTCAAGTTACATATTTTACAAGTTTAATTGGTTTTCTGAAATTTTCAGATTGATATTGATTTTTCTAAACTTGAGACTCATGCTGGATGCATAGAAAATCTTAGGAAATACGAGTTTGGAATAATTAGGTCATATTCATTAGGAAATGTGATTGAAAATGGTAATCTTGTTATAATTTATAAAATTAATAACAAACGCGCTGAATAATTAAAATTAATTACAACTTTTCTGATTTCCAGATGACTTGAAGTTAATAGTATCCTTGCTGAAGAATTTACCAAACAGACAAATAAAACGAAGCTACGCACAGATGGCTACAGATTGTAGAGATTGGGATGAGAAAACCCTTAGCTTGTCTTTAAACGTCCTTATTCATTGGATCAACCTGGAAGATGATGTACAAAGTTTTGCGAAAGCTCAATCTAATGTTCATCCCTTTATTGTCTGCCGTTCAGAAAAATTATTCCTTCCTGGAAACTACTATATTATAATAGAAGATATTTTAATTGACGCAGGAAAAGATTTAATAAGAGCTTTTGATTTATTATATAAAAGCCACTACGTATTTAATTACAAGTATAATACGAGCTTGACCAAGTTTTTTAACTATTTTGATTGTTTCGTATATGAAGCGAAGAATGTTAACCCTTTAGGATTTGTCTCACGTTATTACAACAAAATTGTAACACTACAAAAACAGAAGTGCAATTCTGTATAATGCATTATAAATATTTTTTTTACCTGTGACATTAAAGAAAACTTAATTTCAGTTTTTTGATTAAACTCCCTTTTATAAAGAATTATATTTACTTTTATGAAAATATACGTTTTTTTATTAATTATCAAAATCATATTCTTTTTAATACTCTCTATTGGAAAAATAACCGAACCGAAATAAGCAGATTTGATTTGATTTGATTTCTGCGGGCAGAATTCTTTAATAAAAACTTGAAAATACATGCCACTATGCAATGTGTAAATGTTAGTTCTTATAAAATTTTTGAACTATCATCACTTTCCCGATTATCATGCACTAGCTCAGTATTAGCTGTTTTTTTCACATCGGATCCGGATCAGAATTTAGCAGGATATTTTGAATTGAATTGAGATTTATGAACAGTTACATATGCACTTTTCGCAAATTTTTAAATTTTTATATATGTAACAGTTTTTGAAATTTTAGCTCAACGCAAAATTTCCTGTTAAATCCTAATCCGGAACCGATGTGAAAAAAACAGCTTGTATTAGAAAAAAACTGAAAGTCTCAGTAAAAATTCAACAACATTCATTTCTTTTGGTCCCTGATTTTCATTTGAATATTCAATGGTTTCTCATTTTAATTTAATTCTATTCAATTAATGACTAACTGCTTTCCAGTTTCACCTGATGCATTTTTATTAAATGAATTTTAATACTATTAACTGGATTTCAGTTCAAAATCTATTAAATGAAAATCAGTTAAGTAAACTGCATTGAAGTTATAAATAGCAAAACTCATTAAATGATGTTGAACTAGATATCCAGTAAAAAAATTTTAACTAGATTTTTAAATGGAAAAATCTAGGAGTTCTGATCTAGTTGAATTTTAGCAATATCTAGTTGAAAAAAATTTACAGTGTACGCTGCTAGCTAAAGCCGGGTATTTACAAAGGAAGTTAACAAGTGTTTCCCTCTGGTTGGTCTCTCCACAGAAGCTATATGGGATGCCCAGCTTGGCAAAGTGTCTCCTATAGGCCAATGTCCCGTGATGATTACCGTGACTCTGGATATACCTGTTAAGGAGGCTCATTGTTTTTTTTTGTTGCCCATTGTTTTTCTTTCGTTTACCCATTGTTTTTCTTTGTTGGGTGGCTTAAAGAGCCGATGTTGGAAGAAATAGCATTATCAAGATTAGTTTGAGCTGAAGGCACTCTTTTGTGCTTGAGGTGCCCGTATAACCTCATAGAAAATAACTATACATACACTTTGATTCACACTATAGTAATTTAAGGTAGTTTATATAGAAAACTAGATTGTAGTCATGTATATAGATATGAGTCAGTAGGCCTAGTTATGATAATATGTAATAGTATATAAGGATAGTATATAAGAATCCCTACTATAAATACAAGGGAACTTTGTATGAAAATTACAGTCACTGTTCAATGCTCAACGACTACAGGGCGCTAAATGGGCTTTAGCTCTACGCTCTGTCGCTGAGGGACAATTAATAAAATAAACGGTCTCCAATAAAGTAACTGTTTTATTTAAATCCTCGAGTCAAACCCTGCGAATCCCATATTGAAGCATTACATGGCGACCCTGCACGACAAGGACCAGGAAGGAGGAAAAATTTAAAGATCCGAAGACTGAACCAAGCATACGATAAAGGATATGCAAAATAAATAATGTTTACAGCAAAAAAAGATGCGCGTTTTTTCTTGTAATAGTCTAAAAAAAAAAAAAAAAAAAACAACAACAAACTAAAATATAGATACACATATGGGATAAGATAGTGCAATAGTAAGAGCACAACAGTATTAAGTCAAGGAGAGATGCCAGAGCATGAGGCAGTAGAAATTTTGAAAGAACTCCATAAAATAAAAGCGAAGGTAAAAAAGGCGCCATATAAACTAAGAACGGCGGAGAGATTATTAAGAAGAAGAGTTGAGTTAAATGAACTAGAAGTACGAATTAACGTTGTAGAAAGCAGTGAGGATACACTGACAGAATTTAGAGCAGTGTACGAGGAAGTAGGTGAAATAATAAAGTTCCAGTTGAGCGAGGTATCGACTGAGGAGAAGGAAACAAGCTCGGAAGAAGAGCAAGATAGCTTGAGTAATAGAGCTTTAGAGGCTTCCAACTCAATTATCGATTTGAATAGACAGGAAACCAGCAATATGGGAACTCTAGATCCATTCCAAATTTTAAAATTGTTACCTACTTTTGACGGTGAAGAGAAGGAGCTGACCAACTTCATCAATATCGTTGAAATTATAGGAGAGACATTAAAAGATGATCCGGAGAGAGAAATTGGTGCAATTGGTGCTGAAAGCACGTATCACAGAAAAGGTTAGAATAAAGATTGGAGCAAGTACTCCGCAAGGCATAGATGGTTTCAAAAAATTGTTCGAGACGCATTTTAAGGTGAAACGCAATCCCTTAAGTATACAAAATAAGTTGTCAAGGATTCAACAAGGAGATCAAGCAGTTCAAAGCTTTGCGACAAGGGTACAAAATCTAATAGCACAGCTGAATGACGTACAAATAACGGAACATGGCGAAGATAGTCGAAAGCTGATTAATGCTCTTAACGACAAATCGGGACTGAATGCTTTTCAGGCAGGTCTAAATGAACCCTATAAGACAGCAGTATTTGCAGCGATGCCAGAAACTTTAGGTAAGGCTGTGAAAATAGCTACTGAAATAGAAGCAGTGAATGATACTAACAAACAGTTCTATCATGGTAGCGCTCCAAGAAGGAGAAGCGCGAACGAAGAATTTTACAGAAACAACTGGCAGAGCAATCGCAATAATAAGTTTCAAAGTGGATCTTTAGGAAATCAGAGATTCAATAGGAACAGGGAAGATGATAGTCAAAATTATAGTTATAGAGGAACTGCAAACTTCAATAAAAGGAATTCTGCGGAACCAGCAAGAAATAATCCCAATGACAAGCGAGAAAGGCAGGGCAATGTACAAGGACACTATGCGCAACAACGGTATAACAGAGGTTATAACTCAAACAATTACCCAAGAAGAATCAATATACTCGATTCGGGAAACGAACAAACCGCCCCCGAAGCTCATCGTTCGAGGGACGAAGAATATTAGATGAGAATACGAGGTCCAGAAATGCAAAGATGTTTTCATATAACTTTCAGCGTGTCAATAACTATATAACTGCTAAAATAATAGGCATGGATAAGCCGGTAAAATTTTTGATAGATTCAGGAGCAGACATATCAATAATCAAAAGAAACTTGATAAACAATAATCAAATTGATAGGTACGATATATGCAAATTAATAGGCATTACAGAAAGTGATACGTACACAATAGGAGTGCTTGAAACGAAAATTTTGATTGAAGGAGAAGAAATTAAGCAGAGACTGCACGTAGTATCCGATGACTTAGCTATTGGTACGGATGCAATATTAGGAAGAGACTTTTTGTACGAAAATAAGTGCAAACTTGATTTTGAGATATTCACACTAACAATTGTAGTAAAGGATCGGAATATCATAGTGCCAATTACCACTTATGTACCTCGACAGGACACCATAACGATTCCAGCAAGATCACAAATCCTACAAGCTGTCAATCAGCAAATTAAGGAAGATAGCATTGTCCTAAGCCAACAAATTCAGGATGGAGTCTTCATTGCTAATTCATTGATTCCTTCAAAAGGGATAGAACATATAAAAATGCTTAACGTACACGAGAAAGAAGTTAATATTAAATTACCAGAGATGAAAATATTGCCGTTAAGAAATTACAATATTATAGACCCAAGGGAAAAGCAAAGAGGGATAAGACGGGAAAATCGAAAAGGGAAGATAGTGACGGGAGTGAATCAGATGATGATAACAAGAAGTGAAAGGGCAAAAAGGGAAAAGAGAAAGGTAAGAAAGACCAGAAAGAGAAGGAGCCAAAAGAGAAGAAATAGGAGCCAAAAGAGAAGAAAGAGATGGAAACAAAAGAAAAGAAAGAGAAGAAAGATAATGCTACTAATGGAAAAGATGAACGCGTAATTATGAAGTTGAGTAAAGAAAAAAGCTTGGTGATAATCCGCAAGCAAACTTGGAGTTACTTCTGGAGAAACTAAAGCTATTCACGAAAAACTATAAAATTGAAACTGCCGAATAATGAGAATTGTTGAGAGAATAAGTAAAGGAGAATTAAAGAGGAATGATAATGAAAGATGATAGGATAAAGAAAGCGTAAAAGGTTAAATCAAAGAAAACGACATTTGAAAAATGAAAAAGAAGACTAAGAACGAATAAATAATATGAAAAATTTTACCTTGAAAGGGAAAATTTTTCTCGTGAACCGTTGGGGGTGAGGTGCCCGTATAACCTCATAGAAAATAACTATACATACACTTTGATTCACACTATAGTAATTTAAGGTAGTTTATATAGAAAACTAGATTGTAGTCATGTATATAGATATGAGTCAGTAGGCCTAGTTATGATAATATGTAATAGTATATAAGGATAGTATATAAGAATCCCTACTATAAATACAAGGGAACTTTGTATGAAAATTACAGTCACTGTTCAATGCTCAACGACTACAGGGCGCTAAATGGGCTTTAGCTCTACGCTCTGTCGCTGAGGGACAATTAATAAAATAAACGGTCTCCAATAAAGTAACTGTTTTATTTAAATCCTCGAGTCAAACCCTGCGAATCCCATATTGAAGCATTACATGCTTTATCCAGCCAAACTAGGAAACCCTACCCTAAAGAAAGGAGTTACTTTCGAAGAGAGGCGGGATGTAGGGTTTTTTGTATAACATCCAGAGGCAATGGCTGCAGGAGCAATTTGCAGCTCTTAAGTAGTCGCAGGCACTAGGATGATTGTTTGAAACGGTAGGTTGGGCAAGGTTTGCTTAAAATAAAAAAGTACTTCGTTTTGGGAGCTTTGAATTGGACAGGATTCTAGAATGAGTAAATTAAAAATGATAAAAAAATTATCTAAGATCATTGTATGGGTCCCCCACGTTTAAATCATTATATGATATTATCAATGGAACGAGAGCTCGCAAATAATATAGACTATGATGATGTCATCGGCAACTTTGCAGAAATGAAAGCAAGAAAAATAGTGTTAATTATTTAAAGAAGAAGAATCAATATCCATACAAACATAACATACATATATTTAAGAGTGGTGCATGCTTGGGTTTCAGGTTCTAGCTTATGTTTGCGGAACAATTAGAACGCAGAGATATGATGGTTTTGACTTGAGGTGTCGTTCGAAGCGTATTAACGGAAATATGATCTGAACAGATTTTCATAAAATCCGGTCGAGCCGTGAAACATGCTCTACGTGCGAGGTACGTGAAACATGGCCTGAAAGAAATTTTGTAACATTCGGTCGAGGCCTTTATCAAGCATTCATGATGCTGGGAAGTTGATGATATGGGCCGAAAGGGTCGAAATCACAACCCAACTAGTTGGGTTTCATGGTAAATTCGGGGCCCCTAGACGATTAGTACGTAGGGATTATGGGGTTTTCACTTTTTGGGTTTCAATCTATTCTCAGGGGCCCCCTCTGGCTTGGGGCCAGGGGCAATTCGTCCCAGTTGCCCCCCTATGCGGCGGGCCTGGTGGCATGTAAAACTCTAACAAAAACGCCCTAGTGGCTAAACCGTTAGGATTTCCCTCCCCTCCACATAGGATTTTTTGTTCATCTATCCAAAAACTATCCACAGCCGGCAGCTTTGTAAACTTAGCAGGTACACCGTGTATATCTCACAATTCCTATAGAAGACCCTCCCGACTAGAAGTATTTTGTTTGAGCCACGTGGCGTTTCCGAAAATTTAACACTAGGGCCTCATGCGGAACACGTTGGGGCCAAACAGGCATAAAATGAAACGTATTGATCCATTTTGGCCCAATTAGAATTACTAAGTTTGGCCAACGTTGTGCAAATCTAATTACTCTCTAAAAACGAATTAGTAGATAACTATTCATTTTTTTCAGTTTTCCAGCCAACCAATGGAAAACAGCGAAAGTCACGTAATAAGTAAAAAAAAATTCTAACGCTTGTGTCGTTTCCCCAAGCGGTCTCCCAACTAAGTACCGATGCTGCTTGACCTCCTTGATCAAAGAAAGCCGGTCTATTGAGTATGCTAAATGCCTTACGGCCACCTGGATAGTTTCCTACAATATGAGTGAAATGTTAATTTACTGGTTGAACCAGTACAATTTTTACTAATTCATTTGTAGAGAGAACCTTCTACTGGTTCGATCAGTAAACAGACCCGAAATAACTAATTTTCTAGGGAAATTATTGTTTACCAGTATGTTACCAGTAACATTTCCACTACTTCACTTTTAGAGGGTAGAAACTAAGGATTTGCCAAAACCTGTACCTAACAGGTACCTTAGGACCCTCTAAGGTGGCGTCTAGGCATTACTGATTGATGCATAATTTTGCATCGATAACACAGACCTACAAATTAATTTTTTTTCCTTTTTAGATTTCCGCACTGATTTTTAGGGTTTTGAGACCTCCTAATTACGGATCTGAAATCGGTTTTTTTCTATTACGTCCGAGTTTTACACAATACACATTTATGAAAATGTACAAATGTTCAAATGGACAGAATGGACAATGGGCAAAGAAGAGTATTTGTTTCCATTATGAACTAAAACTGTCTTTAAACTTCTTTTTGACGAATCAATAGAATTTTAGTACGTATTTTATGCCGTACATCCAGGGCTGCACTGAGAATGAATTTAGGAGGGGAAAATTCAAAAATTTCGGCCCATTTCAATACATTTGGTTTTAACAATCAAGTAAAGTTGTTTTTTGCTTTCAAAAGTTTTTCTTTAAGCATAATTATGAGAAGAACTATGTGTGTATGTGTAGGTGTGTTTGTGCGTACGTCCGTAGTAATTTTTTCCTGCACGATATTGGGCGAACCAAAGAAGATATCGTCGGTGCCGATCGAAGCGTATTAACTAAAGCATGTTCTAAAATGATTTTCATAAAATTCGGTTCAGCCGTTTTTTTGTTTAAACAACGTACGTGATTTTTGTACCCGCACGATATCGCGCAAACCAAAAAGGGTATCGGCTTAGTTGGGATGCCGATCGAAGCACATTAACGAAAACGTGCTTTGGAAAAAATTTCATAACATTCGGTCGAGCCCTTTTTTGAAAAGACTTCGGCCAAGAGCCACAAGCACCATCTAATAAACTCGATGGAATGAAACCGGTTCTAAATGAAATTAACATTTCTGGATTCACCTTCCGATAGTTTCCCCATAAAACATCACTTGTCAACAAAATCCGAGCATTCTTTAAAACCCGCGGAAAAATTACGTTACCC
The DNA here is from genome assembly GCA_963855945.1 of Thereva nobilitata. NCBI lineage: Eukaryota > Metazoa > Arthropoda > Insecta > Diptera > Therevidae > Thereva > Thereva nobilitata. Next base: position 127,500,754 of record OY979695.1, read on the forward strand.
TTTTCCAACATCACTATTTTTTTCAAACCTTAGATCGCCACTTTTTGGACGAGGAATTGTTTTCCATTTACTGAAAAAGAAATTGGCCTTTTCGGTCAAGTCTGACGAGTCCTTTATCGTTATTTGAACCTATTATCGTTATTTGAACTAGCTTCTCTCAGGATTACTTAAGCACCAGTTTTGGTACTACCAACCCTACCAACTTCCAGAGTTATGAGTCGTCAAAGTCAAAATTTTGGTTTTTTTAACTACAATTTCAACTTTCATTACTTTTTTCTCAAAAAATTACGTAGTTAACCTATACCTTTTTTTCCAAAGTTAGAAAGCTTGGAATATTTCCTATGAGTAATGACAATTTTTATACTAAGCATTTAAAAGTTTTTGTTTTTTAATTTTTTGTTTCTCCCAACCTCTTCGTCGTTTCGTTGACATTTTGAATTTGTTAGTTTTTTTTAAATTCCACACAATCCTTTATTAAATAACAGTCTTCAACAAAGTAATTGGCAATTTCGTAGGAGACTGCGAGATTTGTGTTCTTTAAAGGAATTATTGTGATACGCTTAAAATTTGAATTTTTTTTATTTTTTGTGGGAAAATTGTATTTTTTTCAAAAAAAATTATTTAGAGGAAGCATTTTTGATTTAACATTCGGCACGGCCCACCGGGAAACTCCCGGTAGCTTGGTAGGCCAGTCCAGCTCTGCGTACATCTTCCCTAATCCGGGAATTTCTTTGCAATAGACGAGATCTGCAAAAAATTGTGAGAATTCTTTCTCCCTTTTCCGGTACCAGCAGAAGTTTTTCTCTTGTAACCTCGAACCAAGAAGCTCCGCAGCATCTTGAGGTAGTCCTAAATCTATCGTCAAATCATTCAATTCTATCTGATCGTGGTTGAGAAGAGAGCTCAAAATTAGGATCGAGATTTACCTGGTCTTCTGGGCAAGAACTTTCAGATGCATAGTATAAGTATAAGATTTTTTGTTCTTTCTCACTTTAAATTTGCCAAACATTGATGATCTTGCGTACAAAAAAAAACACGTTTCCATCTTTATCTACTAGAGGTTAAGTGAACGAAATTGTGATTCTGCTGAACCTTCGTAAAAAACGCAATCTTCAACAAAGAAAAAAATGCTTAAGAGCAAATAATTTAGAAAATCGCTAAAAATGGTCAACTTTGAATGGCGATTTCTTATTCACCGTTGGTCGTACGGAGATTTAAAAAAAGATATTTGTTCAAGAGGTTTTTTCAAGACCTTTCTTTTCTCTGAACATTTCTGTATGCCCAGGATGCCGTAAACAAAGTCATAACCGTATTAATAAAAAAAAAGAAAAAAAAGTGCTTTCAAAAAAAATTAGTTTTGTTTTTCGATTATTTTTTGAATTAAAAATGGTAAAAAAACCTGAAAAAGGGGTACTTAGGGTCGGCGCTCAAAAACGCACCCCTCAAAAAAGGGTCACTTTGTGATTTTATCATATTTAGGTTAGGTGTTCAACTAACATATTAAACAATAAAAACCCTTTAGCGCAATTGTTCCTTACTACCTTTAATTTTTCCATAATTTTATCAGTCTAAAGCCTGAACTACATTGAAAGGCAGTGTGTGCTGTGCAGTGCAGTGAACTTTAGACTTCTTGTAACAGAATGTGGCAATTCAGATTATTTTCACAGCACTGCTTTGCTTAGGCTAATTTCTAAAAAACTGCTTCTCACTGCTTCTGTCACACATGAAGTTAGGTTTTCATTCAAAATGGATGAGGAGAAACTCATAGAATTAGTACGAAGCAAGAATTTTTATACAATACAATTGTAAAAACGTTGTATTAATAAATACTTCTAAAAGATGACCAAACGTCTTTACCAAATGTCAAAACACTGTTCTTGCAATGTGTTTTACCTTCCGTTTCACAGCGAAGCACTGCACTGCGCAACACTGCACTGCTTTTCAATGTCTTTCAGGCTTAAATTATGAAATAATAAAAATGCATTTCTTTAAAATTCTGACGTGATGGAAATTTTTGACTACTTTTCCCGTAATCAGCACCCAAAAATATAGGAGAAACAATACTTGAACATTGAAAAGGTTTTTAGTTGTAGGTTTGTGTAATGATAATACGATAAAATTTATAAGGAAATATGATTTAGTTTTAGGGTTATTTAAAGCTACAAGAAAATATTTATTAATAATAAGTTGCACTATCACTTTCACTATGATTTTGCTCATAACTTTTGGAATTTAATTCTTTTCGCATGACACGGAATCTTTGAACTCTTAAACTTGTAAGCTCGCGAGTTCTCAACATCGCAAATGAAGAAAGAAACCAGAGACACCGGGAGTAGTATAGCTATGATGGTACGACAGTGATGTCATCGGTTGTGCTCTCCGGTGTGGATGTGGTCTTGGATTGGAGTTGAACTTCGCTGTGTGTTGCATGAGCTTTCGCGCTAGGGAATTTGGTTGAACTTCGCTGTTGTTGGAGTGTGCTTTGGATAAGCTTTCGCACTGGGTGAGCTTTACCTGGGAGTGAGCTTTCGCACTGAGGAGCAGATATGTAGTTGAACTTCGCTGTGTCTTGGACAGCAGGCAGGAGGCAGACCATGGGTCTGGATTCCGCAGGCATACATCGTTTTCATGTGCGTACGACAAAAAAAATCCCAATCAGCACTTTTTCGATTCGCGCGATTCCGCAACTGACTGGGGCTTTCTTACGGATAAGTTTATTCTGAAAGCTTAGAGCGCTGAATTTGGTTTTTGCTCCTCACTCGTTTTCTACACCCTTTTATTCTTCCACTTTCACCACTTAACTCACGTGCGTTTCAACGGGGTTCGAACGAGAAATTAAATATAGCACAACTGATTTAAATATCCAGGCAAGAAATAAATATTGTACGTTATGATTTAATTGTATAGAATTTCTAATCAAATTCGTCCATAAACTCAAATACGATTAAGGCGACATCTCGTATTCCATTTACTACCGGCATAACTTCCACCATATGTAAACAGAATTTCATTTTGCATTTCCAGGACTAAGAACTAATTCCCAGGCAACGAAATCTGACTTCCGGCCTGTTAATTTGTTGCTATATTAAAACATTGCATTTAGGGCCACCACTGTATAGCACAACAAGCTGGGAGCGCCTAGCATGGGGCCCGGCACTTGCGGAGAACTACTTGTCATCCCAAAAGCGGGCCAACACAAAATTTTCAATTACACAAAAGCTTTCCGTGCTACGGGGATAAATTTTGCAGTTAATTGCTTTCTGAGATGAGCATTTCTTTAGCATCGTAGCTAACGAAATTTTCTACTCCTATCGTCATCGTCCTTCTCGTCCTTGTGGATCCTATCTTGGGTAGGTTGATGTCAACAAGGTGAAGGAATGACTCCTGTACACGATATCGGGCTGGGGGTAGGGAACTGCAATTTAAGAGAATTTTAGGTACAAAATTGCAAGGCGAACGAGATAAGCTGTTAATTCAACTGCGAAATTCAATTCAATCTCGGGCTTCAATTAGTGCCGTTCGTTTGATAAGGTTTTCATCATCAAATTACAAGTAGCAGATTTATGAGCGACGGTCCCGTAGCCAAGGTGTGCTTGCCAGATTTGGAATTGGAAATATCTGCATTTTGGATTTTGAAGGTTTTATTGATTTAGCCTTAAGCTCTTCCTTCAGGATTTGTTTAAATCCACATAAAACACGTAATTACTTGTAAATATCCTTGGCACCTTTTCCCCAAGTTTTGGGCATGGGAGTAGTAGCAAAAAGGGTGAAAATTTGAATTACCTACACAATTTGGCCCCAGTTAAAGGGCCAAGTTCTATTGTGAGTGACATGTTGATAGTACATAACCTCCGGCAAAACAGGGCGGCAGTGATACTTTGTGTTTTCAATTTAGATTTCTCTTTACTTTTGTCTTGGAAAACCTTTGATAGAATTAAATTAACTTTTAGCAACTTTTGATGTGATTAGACTAAAAGAGGGTGCAGACGATCTCATGTACTCCTGAGAAGAGCGAAACGAGCATTATAAATGCCAGAATTTAAGCTGAAAAGTTTCGTTTTTGAAAAGGGAAAGTTACTGTTTAGCGACAAACAATTTAACTGAATACCCTTCAACTTTATGATGAATATGAGAAATAAAATTAAAGAAAGGAGTTTAGTATGCAGTTGATTTTATTATGGGAATTTTAGAAAAGTTTCAGAGTTAGAGGTATGTATATGTTCTTTGTTAGAAAAGTGTCCATCAATGATATTTTATTTTATTTAAGGGATATGAGTTCAAAACTTGCAAAGTTAAATTTTTAAAGTTTTGCCACTAATAAACTACATAAAAAAGTGTACGTGTATCAACTTCTGATGGAACATGAAAATTATTTTTATATAATTGAAATTAAATATCTCGGACCAGGTCTGGTTTACACGGTATACCAACATGGCTAACGAAAAAGGACATGAGTATTGCGAGCTGGAATCTAGTCATCATATTACAAGCGGGTAGACAGCAATAGATAGTAAATGAAGCAACAAAATATAAAATACAAGTAATAGCTCCTCAGGAAATAAATGGCCAGGTAAAGGAGAAATACACAAAAAAGAATTCTCTCTGTACTATAGCGGCACTAGAACTCTAACGGGACAATTAGGACCAGGATTCCTAGTGAATAAACAGATAGAAGACTCTATAATAGGATTTGAAGCAATACACCAATTCATTGGAAATTAATAAAAATTCATTATAAAATTCAATAATTGATTAAATACAAATAATCGCATTGATATAAATCGAAATTAGAAGCTGGATTTTCCAATTAGGTGCAAACATAAAGTATCTTAGTAATTAACGAACTTGGCCATGAGCCGGATGAAAATAATCGACCATGTTTTTGGAGTACCTACTGTTCCACACAGCAGACCTAAAATAGAATAAAACAAATCACAAAAGTAAACAATGAACTATTCAATACTTCCCTAAGGTTCAACGAATATTCAACTGTCCGAAATAATTAAATGCGTAATATATATATATATATATATCTAAAAAGAAATAATAATAAAATTGAATTAGTAGAAATAAGGAAACGAATAGAAAAATAAAAAATTTGAATTTAAAACAAGTAAAATTGAATTTTGACATAACAAACAAAAAACAACAACAACTACATATCAAATTTAAAAACCCCTTGTAACCTGAACTTCATGCGCACAGGTTAAAACATAAATAAAAAAACCTAAACACATTACACTCCTTTTTTTGGGGCAGTCGTGTAAAAACAAACATCATAAGTCCCTACGAAAGGACAATATAAAGTTAGGGACAGATTTAAAAGATTTAAAACAAAAAAAGGGATTTTAACCCAACTTTGACAGTTGGTGACAAAAAACAAGAAAGTGAAAAATTTCCCTGAATTATAAAATAAAACTAATACAAAACATGCAAAAACATTAAAGGGCACTTACCTGCATAATATTATTGACATTATTGACCACCTAAACACTAAAAAGGCGCGAAAACAACAGATAAGTGAGCCGCGCCGCGAAGGCCGAAAACAAACAAAAGCGAACTGTCATTCATAATTTATGATGACAATCAGCTGCCCATCGAGGAGAATTAAGGGCAGCAAGGCCAGATTGAAGGGACAAATATCCCTTTCGCGAAATATTTACAATTTTAATAATTTCAATTTTCCCAATGAGTGGGAAAGAGAAAAGAGATGTAGAAAGGGATGCAATATCCTTAAAGCATGTCGATAAGGAAATTTTATAAATCCTGCTGCATCGACGTTATGGCAACTGCAATAAATTAGCAATTATAAAATAATTAGACATTTAAAAATTTTGTATGCTATTAATAATTATGCATCAAATAAAACAAATAGATTCGTTTGAAAAAGAATTTTATGAGAAGCCATAATTTATGGATGGAGAAGAGCATCGATAGTGCAAATTATGAAATCGCTGCCAAATCGACCAAGGACATCAGGACAATAAAGGAAGGCACATCAACAGGCCGTGGGCACTTGCGTTTTTTACATCGAGCTGAAGACCATAGGAAGTAAAAGTAATGCCCTTTTGGGACATTTTTACAAGAGATGTGGTTCTGGTTCGTTCGAATTAAACTGTAGTGGATTTGTTGGAATTTTTCAAGATATATTTGAATTTAATATAGAAATTTGTGAAGAGAAAGCCACGTGCGTTTTTTGTATTAGAGAGCATTTTTATTGCTTTTCCGCTACAGTTCTTTTTGGAATCCACCAATTGGCCATAGCGCCATAATATTGTTGGTGGTTCCTCAACAAACACCTACATTTGACTGTAGCGCCCTCATTAATCAAACGAAAATTGACAACACGGAGTTTATGCTCTTTGTATGGTCTCTATGATGCCAAGCAGGAATCTCAATGTTGGAACTTCTTCTTCTTCTTCCTTTGGTCCCCTGCTTCTTGGATATTGGGTCCAAAAGTATCGAGGCTGCTCGCTTAGCCTATTGTACCCCTATGCTCCATATTTGTATAGCAGACCACTGTCTGTCCAGTGGCTTGTCGGTTAGACTTGAGTGTTCGTGCAGGATCTCGTTGAACAACTGATATGGTGATCGCGGCCAACTGGGGCTTCTCGGGTTCCTGACTAAAGTCCTGCCTTTGATCTGTTGGGAACGAGTTCACGAAAGTGGGGCTCGCGTCCCAATTCCAGTCCGGCCTTCCTTGCGTTGGCCCTCTGCTATCGGGGCCTACTTGCTGTCCCGGTAGAAGGGCCATTGCGGCTCCCCCTTGAGGGCGACTGTCTGCTACCTGCTAGAACGCATTAACCAGAGTGAGCCTGAGTCACATATACTTGGAGGTCGTCGTCGCTCACCCCTATTCTGGTCCCTGCTCTCATGAATGATGAGACTGTTCTCTCTCGATGATATTTAAACTGGAGCCACCGATTTTGTGGTGGGTCCAGAAATTTTGGACAGAGCGGCGGCTGTCTGGGTCTGCTTCTTGGCTTCTGGGCTCCTAACCGCCGTCCTGCCTTCGGTCTGTTGGGAAGGAATTTGCGAAAGCGCGGCTCGAGTGTGCTCCGGGGGTTCGCCAATTCCACTTTAGCCCTGACTGACTGATCTTGCATCTTAAGAAATGTAAAAACTTCTTGCACTAGTAGCCAGGGCCAATGTTCAAGTCCTACATTTGGCGCCGTTATGAATAGAACTCGCTCATATGAACTGGTACGTCTAAAAGCGCTACTGATGATGACATCTTGTGCCTCTCCATACATTATAAGCCATCGTAGGAGTTTAGCAGCATTGGCAATTGCCATAAGGACGGAGATTGCCATTTTCCGTAAAAACTACAGTTTAAAAGTTCATTTACAGCTTGGCTGTGGAACAATCTTTCGCAGTCAGTATTTCCGAACTCATACAACATCCTGGAGTTCAAATGTAAGGTTCGCGCCATCTGCTTCAGCACCCTCCAGACCCCATTCTCTACTGTCGTTCAAACTAAGCTTACTACTAAATCCTGCACCAAAACCTGAACGACAAGTTGGTCTGGTACATAGTGTAAGTAAAGGGTGATACCTAAGCTCTGCATTTCGAGATAAAAAACTTTGGACTTTTCTATCTAGCAATTTGCTCAAGGCATAAGAGGGCGGTGAAACTATAAGTGTTTCTAAAACCTCCGAGGTAAATATGCACATGATAGGAGGGACTTTCAAACCCCATAGGGGTTGCAGTTCTTATTATTTATAAATAGAACAGCCGAAATTCTTTGGTTAGTATTTCTTGAAATTTCTATTGCTTTGATCCATTTCAGAGAAATTCGTGGGGGATAGCTGCCCTTATTTAACGTTTACCCTCATTTCGTTGTATTTATACTCTATAATTTGTTTTTTTAAAGCCAAAACTCCCAAAGTTATATCCATCATTTGAAAGAATTTTTTTCAAGTACGGTTTTATTCTAGATTTTCTTTTTGCTCCGTGGGACTATTAACCCTCCACAATTTTAAATTCAATTATAAAGGATCAAGTGACAAGATTAAGATTGTAGCACTTGTGGATTCAGGCACAATACCAAGGTTTTACCAAAAAAAGACGACAGGACGTTGTCCTCTTCCTTATCCATCACATATTTTTCACTCAGTGTTCTGAAACCCGTATGATAACAGAACTGAACTGAAATAAAAAAAACCGACAAAAACCAACAAAATTGTTACATAACTAAAGCGAAATAGGCAGCAAATTGTAAATGTCACCACACCTTCCGTTTTGTCCTTCTGATCCAATATATATTGAGCATGAAACCCATTTTGAAGGTTTATATGGGGTTTTCTTTATTGGGTATACATTGGACATTTTTTTTTCTCTCTCCACAGAATAAATTGTTCAGTTCCATGGCAGTCACGGGAGTAGGTTATAGATACAACATATATAAAAAAAGCTGAATGCCACTGACACACATACCAGACATGTTTACATTCTCTTGTTGAACAAATAAAGTGGGACAGGACAAAAATTGAATGAATATCCTTCGCTAGAAAAAAGGACTCCCACCGCGATGTCAGAGTTTCTCGTATTTTTTGTGGCTGATGTGGGAACGATAATTGAATTTTCGCTACGAATCATAATATGCAATATTATTTTATTTTTAAAATATTTTATTACAGTAATTTTGTTACTGTCACACATTATTAGAAATCCACCCCAAGGTTAAAAATTGAAACTGAAGCTAAGGTGGACTAGATGAAATTCTTTACTTTTTTTTTTATTTCTGGTCAACATTCTACCACAAACGAAAAAAAACCCTTAGTTAAATAAAATTTGGAGAAAAAAACATGAATAAGGGAAAATGGAAATTGTTATTCAAATCACGAAGGGTTGCTTTTAGAATTTGGGCTTTTTTCGTCATTTGTAGACGCTGAACAAATTCTGTCTATTTAAGATTTTAAATAAATAATGAAACTTTCGATATTCGAAACGAAAAATTTCTCCTTTGTATGAGAATTAGATATGGGGATACTGTTCAAATGTGTCCTCTTTTATATGGAAGGCGATGTTTTACAATTTTGTGCGAAAATATCAATAAATTGTTTATTAAATATTTACATGAAATCCTATACACTTATTCAAAATTTAGAGATGATTTATTAAATACGTTTAAGAAATAAGCAGCCAAAAAATACACATTGGTCCTACAATATGGTATATATTTTAAACGTGTTTGGAAGAAGTACAAAGTGCCATACGATCATCCCAGCCGCTGTCAGCACCTATACACGACCTACTATGCTGCATATTAAAGAACGAAAAAATACCTGAAGATTGGGAAAATTGGGAGCAAAGAATTATCTGCGCAATACACAATAAAGGTGACAAATTTAACTGAGCAGACTATAGAGGCATATCTCTTCTAAGCATAGTATATAAACTAATGACAAACATAATTAAAGCTAGACTGGAGCCTTATGCAGAAGCAGCAATTAGTGAATACCAAGCTGGATTTACAGATATAGGGCAACAATGGACCAACTATTTTCAGTAACGCAAGTCAGCAAGCAAATGCTGAGAATATAACATTGCGCGGTATATCAACTTTTATTCAAATTCAAACAAGCACGCAACAGCATATACAGGGTGTCCTGGATAAAGTAACGGCCGGCTGTGGATAGGTTTTGGGTAGACGAACAAAAAAGTCGTATGGGTGGGGGGGGGTGGGAAATCGTAACGGTTTAGCCGCTAGGGTGTTTTGAATTTTTTTGCTAGAGTTTTACATACCACCCTGTATTTTTGTAACCCTATGACCTATTTTCATAAATACTCCCACCTATATAAAGCTGTAAAAATGAAGGTTCTACCGTACCAGGTTCCAGAGCAATGAGACATTATTCATAGGAAATTGTCCAAGCTTTCTAATTTTGCAAAAAAAAGTTTAGGTTTATCACGTATTTTTTGGAGACAATGGTGGTTTTAGTTGAAATTTTAGTAAAAAAAACCAAAATTTTGACTTTGATGACTTTCATTGCTCTGGAACCTGGTACGGTAGAACCTTCATTTTTACAGCTTTAGATAGGTGGGAGTATTCTGCGTACACTGATACCTTATTTATGAAAATAGGTCATAGGGTTACAAAAATACAGGGTGATATGTAAAACTCTAGCAAAAAAAACTTCAAAACGCCCTAGCGGCTAAACCGTTACGATTTCCCCCCCACCCATACGATTTTTTGTTCGTCTACCCAAAACCTATCCACAGCCGGCCGCTTTGTTACTTTATGCAAGACACCCTGTATAGAGAAAAAAGGTATGCGACAATGCTAGACCTTAAAAGATAGTGAAGTTAACCAAAATGACAATGGAAAATGCAAGGTGTACAGTCAGAACACAAGGAGAATTGAGGAGTCCTTCCCAGTCAAGCAAGGTTTAAAGCAGGGTTATGCGTTGGAGTACGTGATATTTGATCTCCTCCTAGCAGGAGTAATTCGTAAAGTAAACCCAAAAAGATGATAAAAAATGACTTGCCAGATCACTGTCATACCTTAGAAAAATATTCACGAAATTAGCAGATGGAGCCAAACACATGGACATGGAATTATAAATAATTGCAAGATTCTAATTCAGTCGAGGGTTGAAAGAAGACTCTACACTCTGTAGTATTGTTTATAGCTGGGTTGAGAAATCATTCTCATCAATCATGCACGCGCCCCACGTTTTTTCGTTTTAAATCTTACAACTATTTTCACAGCTATTACAAATTCACAATTAAAAATTTTCAGGACTATCTGTATGGTGTTAGGAACATGTATGGGGTTAAAAATGTTAACAAAAATGCGAGTGCTTTTTGCATGGAAACCAGCGAAGATGTTCTTAAAAGGACTCTTTTTAATGTGGCGTGACTCCCTACGTGTCCCACTTTTTCATTGTCTTTGCACGCTTCTCTGTTTGATGTTTTGTGCTCTTAAATGTTGCATTGTTTTTTTGTGTTTGCATGTCTTAGCTGAGCCACTGTGCAGTGGTAAATGTGACCGCGTTTGTATGCAGCGACCGGACCGGCTCGGTACCGGAGTGCTGGGGAGGGTCGAGAAGGAGCCCGCATTTTCGGTCGCATGCTCGTTATGCGTTGTTTCTCTTCTTATACCTTTTTGGGCTCTTTCTGAGCTAGAAGGATAAACTCTGTCTATATAATTCTGTATGGGGCTAAGAGACTTTATTTTATACTTTTTAGTTCGTTTTAAAAACGTTTTATATTAAAAAGTTTTTTTTTATTCAAGTATTTATTTTCTGCTTTTGAAATCAATTTTGAACATGTTGATGATATTATGGCTTATGGTATTCTACTTATTATACCCTTCCATTTGAGACACGTTTCTGGGGGGTTGTGACGAAAATGGTAGTACGCCCTCTTGAAACGGCCGCCATGGATCTAGCGGTATATTGAGTATCCTTTATTGCTTATTGTATTCTACTTATCATACCCTTTCATTTGATTCCCATGTCGAGGGGGTTGTGAAGCAATAGATTATCCGCCATCATGAGACGGGTGTCATGGATATAACGACATAGCTTATTGTATTCTACTTGTCATAACCTTTCATTTGATACCTATGTCGCGGGGGTTGTGAAGAAAATAGTAATCCACCCTCTTGAGACGGCCGCCATGGATCTAACGGTATATTGAGTTACTATATTGCTTATTGTATTCTACTTATTATATTCTTTCATTTGATTCTCATGTAGAGGGGGTTGTGAAGATAATGGTAATCCGCCCTCTTGAGACGGCCGCCATGCATCTAACGGTATATTGAGTATTCTATATTGCTTATTGTGTTCTACTTATAATACCCTTTCATTTGATACCCATGTCGAGGGTATTGTGCAGAAAATGGTACTCCGCCCTCTTCAGACGGCCGGTATATTGAGTATACCATATTGCTTATTGTATTCTACTTATCATACCTTCCTTTGATACCTAGGCCGACAGAGTTGTGAAGAATATGTTAATTTGCCCTCTGGAGGCGGTCGCCATGGATTTAATGGTTTAATGATTACACTTTATTGTATTGTCATCGGAGATAAAGCTGTGTGCAAAATTTCAGCATGATAGGATAAGCGAAAGTATTCAAAAAATCGATTGCAAAATTTGTACCGGACAAACAGACAGACAAGAAAGCGACCTAATAAAAACGTTTTAAAAAATTATTAAAAATAAGAAGCAAATTCGTAAAATCTAAGCGCGCCAAAAAGCTGAATTCAAATATTTTAGCGAGGCGTTCGGGGAAAAACTAAAGTGTCCTTGCCTAAAATGTACACAAAAATAAAAAAAAAGCTTTTTAAAGAGGACACTCTAAGCTTTCTAAGAAAGCCATTAGTTTTTAATTTTTTTGTTTTTTTCTCATAGAAAACTTGACCGGAAGTTACAATTTGTAAAATTCTCACTCTGTCTGTAAAATTCTGTCTCTGTATAATAAAATCTATGTTTTTAAATATTCATTTTTTCTTACAGCATTTATTCGACGGGATTTTTATTTTCAAAAACAGCTGACACACAGAATATGATGAAGAAGAAAGACGCACCCAGGCCGCCGTCAGTCTTTCACTTCTATCGTCTGGTGGGAGGTTTATGAAAAAAAGGCAAAAATATGAAAATTCAAATTTTTTATTTTTTTCAAAGTCCTAAAATGGGCATTTTAAATAAAGTAACGATGTACTGCGTATGCTCTTAATAAAGTACATAAAAAAACCTACAATTTTAAAAAAAAGATTTACCCTACGATGATTTGGCATACAATGACGGCAATTTTAATGTTTTTCGAAAAGTGCCAATTGTTGCCGTAAAAATCGAAATTAATTTTTCATTTCAACCACTTATAGTGGAGTCAATAAAGACATAAAACAGGCGATCTTCGGAAGTCCTCAGAAACAGCTGCGATTTTGATGATTTTTATTTAAAATTTTTGTTTTTTTATATTATTTAAAATCAGAAACCTTTTGAAGTGGGGAAATAATAATTTACATTGTTTAAACATTATTTATGATATTTGTACAGGGTGCTTATAACTCCAAAAATAAAAGCCGTAGGATAAAAATTCTCTAGACATTATTCATAGCAAATTGTCCAAGCTTTCCAATTTTGCAAAAAAAATATTAGTTAACTAGGTATTTTTTGGAGAAAAAGGTGGTTTTAGTTGAAATTTTAGTTAATAAAAACCGATTTTTTGACTTTGATGACTCATGGCTCTGGAAGTTGATAGGGTAGGGCTTTTTTAGATAGGTGGGAGTATTCTGCGTACACTGATACCTTAGTCATGAATATAGGTTGTAAGGTTACAAAAAACAGGGTGATATGTAAAACTCTAGAAAAGAAATTTAAAAACGCCCTAGCGGCTAAACCGTTACGATTTTGCTCCACCCACCCATACGATTTTTTGTTCGTCTATCCAAAACCTATTCACAGCCGGCCGCTGTGTAACTTTATGCAATACACCCTGTACAAATATCATAAATAATGTTTAAACAATATAAATAATTATTTCCCCACTTCAAAGGGTTTCTGATTTTAAATAATATAAAAAAACAAAAATCTTAAAAAAAAATCATCAAAATCGGAGCTGTTTCTGAGGACTTCCGAGAAATGTCTTCATTGACTCCACTATTATTTATAGCAACATTTTTATGAAAATCCGAATATTTTCCCGTTATTTATTGCATTTTTAGTAAAAAAAAAAAATTTGGATTTTGAGTTTAGGATTTGATTTTTAAAGTATTTATACCGAATCAGTTCGATAGTCTATTCATTCACGAGTTTTTCTCAAGTTGTTTTATTTTTCTACGACCAACAGAACTGGAGACATTAATAAAATAGTGTAGCAAAGCACTCAAAATGCGCATTTATGCACATTTATGCAATTTTCTCGTGCAGCACAGGCTCGGTTTTTCAGAATTTTTTTTCTCTTTATCTTAACATATGTATGTAAAGAAAAAATAAAGAAAATCCCACTTCACAACTACATCACTATCATATGAGAATTTCCCTCTGTTGGAACCGTGTCGACTAAGGCTATACGCCTTAGTTCTAGTCTTTCACGTAAAAAAAATGAGGGGAGGGGGGGGGGGCAACCCGGACATTTGCCCGTGGCGCCAAAATTTGGGGGCGGCATTTTGACTCGTAAGTGTGAAAAAATATTGATGTAATAGAAAATTTCACATATCAATTTCTTCATTCTCTAAAAATTTACATTTATAATTTCGAAAAAGAAACATTTGTATCATTTGTAAAGGGCGCTGTTTGAACTTGTTTGAACATGCATATAGAGTCACGTGGGGTAATTGTACGGATATTTCAGAGTTATATTTACCATTGAGTAGCACCAGATGGAAAAGCGGGCTGGAGGCCTTAAAGCCTTTGAGATTCCATTGGGGGGATGTATACGACGTCTTGCTAAGCATATACGAAAACCAAAAAATTGATAATTTAATAAGAGACGAGGCCTCGGGTTTATTAAATTGAAGGGTCCAGGGGAAAAACAACGTAAGTCCATTTTTTTCGAAATCGAGTTAGTGCCGCTATCTATTGAAGAAATACAGAAGCTTTCAGCTGGTATATTCAATTTTGATTAATATCAAACCGACCCTATATAAATTAATTGAAAAGAATTCACATGGGGGGAAAAACAACAAAACTTCAAACGCAAAATTTCAATTTTCTCGAAATTTGATTTTATGGACTTACGTTGTTTTCCCCTGCACCCTTCAATTGTATTAAACAATTTCGGTTTTTGTGTTAGTTAGTTATTTGGTATAAAATTCTAAATTGCATTAATCCAATAAACAAATTGATGCAAACAAAAGATTTTTATCCTAGCCTCTGCCGTTGATCTTTTAAAAAACTGCAAAATATTTTTCAAGAATCTTCACAATTGCACAATCGTCCTTCGATGAAACTGTTATTGATGCAAGGGAATTGTTACCGAAATTGATGTGGAGGCTAATTTTGGATCAACAATAAACACGACACCGCGTAAAAAGAAGATAAAGGAATTTCTCATACGAAGTCCGAGATGAACCGATCGAAGATCCAAAAGAAAAATATAAAATAGATTTTTTTTTATTTCACAATCGATCAAGCACTAAATGCACTAGAGACTAGATTTGAACACCTTAGTAATCATAGCAACTATTTTGAATTCTTATATAATATGCAGTGCAAATCGGTTAACACGAAATGGTGGGAACAGGGCAAGGTTTTCGCGGTATCCGAATTTCGTATTATGCCCGGGACTCACATATCCGCACCGCATCAAGGCCGTGTGTCGGACAACACACGGAGAGAAAATACACGGAGGCGTTGAAAGGTGGGGACTGAATTTTACTTGTTAGGTTTTGCTTCTCTCATTATTGCTTCCTGAGCTAGGGCGAAGTAATGCATTTGCTGTTCGTACCGGACAGAACTCAAGCATCATGCAAAGGGTTGGTGAGTTAGTCAGTAGGAATCTGACACTACCGTTTTGGTGCGAACCCCTAGCGGTGTCTTCTCTTGTAGACATAGACCTTAGATAGGCGGTCGCACACATTCCCTGCTGTTAGCCCGACGTAAGATTCTCACCACTCCCTTGTAAAAAAAACATGATGCAGGTGGGTTTGTATTCTTTCTTTATCATGTTTACTTATTTGTACAAACTCCCAGCATCTTTATTACTGTAGCTTGGTTTAATTGCACTTATTCTATTTCTAAAGTAGGTCAGAAAAAAAGAGACCACTAAGTTTTTTTAATTATAGTGCACAATATGTGAGAAAATATTTTTTTCCACTTTTTTTTACAATTAACCGGTTTTATTTCTATATTTTCTAATCAAACACCATTACTTTTATTAATGAAATAAGAGCTGCAGTCTTTACGATAACAAAGATACCCCATTCGTCAAAATAGACCGTATACTATAAACGGTTGTACAACTTGTGGCGCAAAACCCTGTATATTTTCATTACTTTTCTACATGAAGGCAAATTTTTTTAAGAAATCCTATAAAAGGACACAGGAAATCGGCAAGTCTTGAAAGATATTCATTTTGCCTGAGTAGGTGGGAGTCATAAACTTAATGAGTTTTTGTCAAAAAATACCGCAAAACGCCATATTTATACCTGAACATATGCTGTTGTCGCGCAGTGAATATCTATTCTTAAGGGGCGGTAGTTTCTCGTTTTGCCCGGTCGGCGAAATCGCTGGAGCGGGTGCTGATGGCCGTCACGGGCGCCCGGCAGATGTGAAACTATTGTTATTATAATAATATACCGGGTGTACCAGCTAAGTTTACAAAGCGGCCGGCTATGCCTGTGGATAGGTTTTGGATAGATAAACAAAACGTTTTGAAAATTGTTGGTAAAGTACAACCGATTTTCATGCATAAGGTATCAGTGTACGCACAATACTCCCATCTTTATAAAATTGTAAAAGTGACGGTTTTACCCTGCCAAATTCCAGAGTTAAGAGTCGTCATAAAAAAATTATGGTTTTTTTTAAATAAAATTTCAACTAAAATTACCTAGTCTAAGATCCGGCTGCAAATTTCTCTCATCTGTTTTTTAATCAAAATGCAATTTTTATTGACAGTTTTAAGTAGAGAAATATTTTTATGCCGGGTTGCCTATAAAAACGAAACGAAACTGAAAATCGTAGGAATGGCGTTGGCGTAATACTCACCAAGGAAGCCATGTCCAGCCTCATTAGTAAGCCATACACTAAGAGTTTTTTCTTTCGAAAAAACTGTCGGTTGGCGGGTTAAAAAAACTGCCACTTTGCGTTGCGTGTTTGACAAAGCTCTTTGTCCATACACTATAAAAGTTAGTTAGTCGGATTGCGTGACAGTTAAATGTGCTTTTGAAAAACAACAACAAAATGTATGTATTTGACTCGGCGTGTGGAGTGGCTGTTTTTTCAACGTTCCACGCCATACACCACGGAAAAATATATCATAAAATTTCGGTGTTTTTATAGGATATTTTATTTATAGAAGGGGAATAACATGATCCATGATTATTGAAGACCCAACAGCATCTGTTGAAGGGTTCGTTCCTTGCGTACTCGGTACTATGCCTGTATTCCCTTAGTACTTTCGTATGTCTACTACATCGAATTAAATTTGATTCTATTCGATAGAAATTCTACATTAACGTTTCGGTTAAGGACAAGACAGCGGCATGAGATCCAAGACCTTCAGTCTGTCCTTGTAGGGTGGCTGAGATAATCTTGCGGGGAGATTAGAAGCATAAGATTTCAGGTGGTCAAACGCCCTTTTCTGTACCCATGTTGTTGTTCGTAAAAGAATGAGTCGATTAAAGGGGCAATCATGTCAACACCTAAATAACCATCAACACTACACTCCAAAAGACACGCCACTTTTTGAATTTTTCCATGTGTTCATAGATCAACAGAAAAACTGTAAAATTGAGTGTCAAATGGAATGTAGAAAAAATTGGCGTGTGATGTTGACCACACAAGATGGTAAAAAACTGGCAGATTGCGTGGCGCGACAATTGGCGCGGGGAAAAAACTCTCAGTGTATGGCTTACTATTAGCTGGTCACCAGTTTCTGAGAGGATTATTACCGTGCGCCTACGTACCAGGCTAAGAAGTACTACGATAGTCCAATGCTACGCTCCGACTGAAGACGCAGAAGATGACATCAAAGACGAGTTCTACATGCGACTGAATGAGGTTTTTCGCTCTATTCCAAGGGGAGACATCATTGTTTTGATGGGTGATTTAAACGCACAGATCGGCCCCAACAACACCGGCCTTGAGCACACTATTGGAAATCAAGGCCTAAGCCAAGTTACCAATAACAATGGTGAGCTTTTCGTTGACTTCTGTAGTTCCCATCAACTCATGGTAGGTGGAACCTACTTTTGTCACAAGAAGATACACAAGGAGACCTGGGTATCGCCCGATGGTAGAACGAAAAATCAGATAGATCACGTGGCCGTCAGCCGCAGATGGAGAACTATTCTGGAGGATGTCAGGAGCTTTAGGGGAGCAGACACTGGAAGTGACCACCATTTGGTAGTAGCAACTATCCGCCTAAAAATCGCCGCAATCAGAAACGTTCAACGCGATGCCATAAACCGTAGACGGTTTAACGTAGACCTTCTGCGGGAGAGCACTAAAAGGAGAGAATTTGCTGGAAATCTGCAACAAATCTTAAACCAGCAAACCGTTTCTGACGACACGAACATTGAAGAGCTGTGGAGCACAACAAAGGGCGCTATAATAACAGCAGCGGAAACAAGCATCGGTTATGTCCAAAGAAACCAGCAACACTGGATCTCACAACCTGGCAAAAAATAGAACGCAGAAGGGCCCTCAAAAATAACGTGAACTCTACAAGCGACCCGGAAAGACGCCAACAACTTGAACGGGAATACTCCCAATTACACCGGGAGGTAAAGAGAAGTGTCCGGCGTGATAAAAGGCGGCAGATAAATGAGCTCGCAGAGAAAGCGGAAAACGCGGCAAACACAGGCAACAGTAAGGTGCTGTACCAAATTACTAAGCAGCTCTAGGGAAAGCACTCTACTAAAAAGCATGCCGTAAAGAGTGCGGATGGAAGGCTGCTGTGCAGCGACGAGGAGCAACTCCAAAGATGGAGAGACTACTTCTTCGCCGCCCTGAATGGTTCCTTTTCGCAGGAACCTGAAGAAAATAACAACAATGCACAGCCAATAACAATCGCCACTCGTGCACCATCCAAGACAGAAATAGTAACCGCAATTCATGCAATGGCCAATGGTAAAGCAGCTGGAAAAGATGGCATCCCGCCAGAATTGTTGAAAGCCGACTCAAGCCTCATAGCAGATGCGCTACAGCCTATCCTGGAAATAGCATGGAACACCTGTACCTTTCCGGAGGATTGGACGGAAGGTATCATAGTCAAAATACCAAAGAAGGGGGACCTAACAATATGTGACAACTGGAGAGGCATCTGTTTATTATCTACGGTGGGAAAAATCTTGTCCCACATATTACTATCAAGGATAAGAGAGGCAGTAGATCAAACGCTTAGAAGACAGCAGGCTGGATTCAGAAAGGGCCGCTCCTGCATAGACCATATTAACACCTTGAGAATCATAGTGGAGCAGTCTACTGAATTTCGATCCCCCCTTTACCTTGCTTTCGTAGACTATGAGAAAGCGTTCGACTCGGTCAATAGGAGCTTTATATGGCGAGCTCTACGGAAACGTGGACTGCCGGATAGAATAATAGAATTGATAAAAGCTCTATACAACAATTCCAAATGCAGAGTTCTCCATAATGGAAAATTATCCGCCAGCTTTGAGGTGAGCTCAGGAGTACGACAAGGATGTCTACTTTCACCATTACTATTTCTTATAGTAATAAACGACATTCTTGTCAGCGCTCTAGATAGAAGAACAGGTGGCATACAATGGGGATTGCTAGACCGCCTTAAGGATCTCGACTACGCGGTTGATATCTGTTTGCTGGCCCACAGACGCCAGGACCTCAAAAACATGTTAAACAAATTGGCAACAGAAAGTAGCTCGGCGGGCTTAAGGCTAAATCCGACTAAAACAAAAGAAATGCGGATAAATGCAAACACCCTTGAACGGACAGCGCTAAATAACCGTGACGTGGAACTGGTAGACAAATTCTGTTACCTCGGTAGTATTATTACCGAAAACGGCGGTACAGAAGAAGATGTCAGTTCCAGAATAAATAAAGCAAGAAGCGCATATGCATGCCTGTTTCACATATGGAGATCAACAGAGATCTCAATTAACACCAAATTGCGGCTGTTCAACTCCAACGTTAAGGCAGTCCTTTTGTACGGTTGCGAAACATGGAAAGTCACCCAATTCATCACAGGGCGCCTACAAGTTTTCATCAACAGATGCCTACGTCGTATCCTAAAAATCCGCTGGCAAGATAGAATTTCAAATGAAGAACTATGGCGCCGTGCCGGCCAAGAAAGGATAGACGACCAAATCAGGCGAAGGAAATGGAATTGGATTGGGCACACCTTGCGACGCGAAGACGATAATCTAGCCAAACAGGCCCTTGACTGGAATCCGCAAGGATCCCGTCGAGTCGGAAGACCTAGAACAACGTGGAGGAGAACCCTATTATCAGAGGCCGCAACAACCGGGAGATCCTGGTCAGAGCTAAGAGCTGTCGCGCAAAACAGAGTCCGCTGGAGGGCAACTGTTTCCGCCCTATGTCCCATGAGGGATTAAAGGAGCAATTAGTTAGTTGCCTATAAAAATATGGCCGCAAGTATTTTTAAGCCAGGTGTAAGCTTCTGAAGTACATACATAACCTCCAAAACGGAAAAAACGAGAAAAAAACTAAATACCAATTAAAAAAAGTAACCAAAACTACATTGAAAAGAATTTTTTTTAATTGCATTCGAAAGGTGGCATCGAGACCTACATTTTGAAAAAAAAATTCTCATTTTGGACTTAATGGCATAAAATGGCGGGCATTTCAAATTGTAGATAACAAATGCAATTTTGGCCAACGGGTTCAATATTTTGACACCAATTTTTCAGGGTCTTTTTATAACCTCAAAAAGTATATTTTTTGAAAGTTTGATGCAAATTGGTCTAGTAATTGTTTATAACAAAAGTACCACAAGTTTTTCGAGGTCCTAAACTTAGCAATATACTCCTGGGGATATCCCAAATAGGATAAAATCATAATCTTGTTGTTACCAGACTGTGCAAATTAAAATGTTTTTTTTTCTGCACTACAAGCTCAGTCAGAAAAAACAAGATAAGGGAGGGGGCGGCATTGTCTGTTTTGCACGCGCGCGCTGAAGCGGCTAGCGGCAGGCCTGTTCGACCCATACAAATATTAATGAAATTTCTTTACATCGTAAATTATAGAGAGCGCATCCTTCTCAATATGACTATATTTCCTCCGATGTACATATGTACAACGTAAAAGCATTCTAGTCTATATTTGATGTGAATGACCCATTGCCTTATGCCGATGTATTGCCCCAGTAGGACTTGTAAGCTTACAGGAGTACTGGAATGAGCCCATACTAGTAAGGGGTAGGCCTTACTATACCCCTTACAGTAGTACTGATTTTTACACATGATGTCATAGGAGGTAAGGCCTTACTTTTTACTTTCCTTAGGCTAGTTACATAAGACAGAGACCGCGGAGCCGTATTTTAACTGGGGTTGCGAAACAGTTTTTTGTCAACCTCCTCTCCTTTTGCTTTGGATCGCCTTTCTGAGTCGTTGCAACACCTCACAATAGCGTGCCGCTGTGATCGTGGTTCCACGGGGCAGGGAATTGATCAACAACACCCCCTTGGAATCCCTAAAGAACGTTTGCCATTTTCCCGCGGATTCCACAACTTTCGCTTTATTTGGTGTTTTGGCGGTAGGAGCGACTGAAGTCTCCATAGTGGCTGAAGCCTGACTGCCGGATCGACCGACGCACGCACATAGAAATTATACAGTGCTGCCACTACACCCAGACGCAAATTCCCTGAGACTCCCAGACTTTTCCCGCCAACCACACAGATTTAAAAAAATAGTGGAATTTACTTTCGAGACGACCCTCCTATATGAGAAAGACAACGAGCTCTTTTCAAGAATTTTCATGCCGTAAGAGTTAGTTAGTCACAAGCCAAGAGTCGTTTTTATGATCTTTCGAAAAATCACATCTGTTTTCCATCAAGTAAACGTGTCAAATAGCGCTGAGTGGTCAGACCAACATTTTTTCGAGGAGACTGTAAATTTTTTTATAATTTGGGTGAAACATACATATTTTACAATTAAATGTGAGGTTTCAATCTTTGATAGAAGAAAATCTTTTTATTCCAGACTATCTTCCTTTTGCTCATGAGAAAAAAATTACTTTTTACCCATTTGGGGTAAAGCTGATTTATGTTGAAGCTAATTGCAAATTTTGCGTTTTTTATGATACACAAACAACACAGAATTACACACACGACTGAGACTATCATGACAAAAAACGTCGTCGAAATCATATATTTTTTAAGTGTTCGTTCGAAGTGTAATATTACAATCGGAACTGATTCATAGAAATATATATTCAGGATTTCGAACCCTGTAAATTTTTGGTGCGGGTACGGTTCCGGGTTCAATACATTAAAATTTATTGGGTTCAGGTTTGGGTTCAGGTTCAAGCTTTTTCCCAGAAAAAAAAAATTATTTATTTTAGAAAAAAAATTTCATTTAAACGCACAAATAGAATATTTCTACGGTAAGATCTATGGGGTGCGACGGCGAGGGAGACACAACTTCCGCTGGAAGGATAGCGTAGACCAGGACGCCCAGAGATTAGGGATGCCAAACTGAATGACATCGGCTCGGATTCAGAATCGGTGGAGATTGGAGTCGCGAGAGGCCAGAACCGGATGCCGGTTGTAGAGCGGTGAAAAGAAAAAAATAGTTTTTCATGATTCTTCAGAGAGATGCACTCTTTGTGGAGCAAAAACAAACTTCAGTGCAGAAAAAGCCCTCTTAACTCTGACTTGAACTGCCGGAACAGCTAATAAATTTGTCCGTCGTGCTTTCCGCATCGGCTTCTGTACAGACTGTGAAGTGTGAATGAAACGACCGACGGAATGTCTGAGCGGACGATGCCGAGGGAATTTTTGGGCGCACTTTCTACCGAGGATTAGCAATAGCTTACTTTTGGTCTATGCGAAAAACATACCCGCGAACCTTTTTCCCATAAAATTTTATCTACGAAACAAAGGAAAGCCGCTGGAAAAAGTGCGCGCAAATATTCCGTCGACATTGTCCGCCCAGACGTTCCGTCGGCCGTTTCATTCAAACTTCATAGTCTGTACAGAAGCGGACACGGAATGCATGACGTATAAAAACTTTTGTCATGTGGACCCACCATTAGATAATAATTGCCATTAAAAATTGAACCCGAACCGAAGTTTTGATTTGGTTCGGGTTCAGGTTCACATAATTTAAAAAAAATGTTGAACCGGAGCGGGATCTGGGTTCGGGTTCGGTTCGGGTTCGGTTCCGTTTCGAAACCCTGGATAAAATGGTTATGAAAAATTACTTATTTGTAGATAATTTAATAGCAAAATTTTAAATTCGGTATAAGAATAAAATAATGTAAAATGGATTTTCTCTTTTAAATTTGAATGTTGTTTACAACTATCGAATTTAAAAATTTATATACTTTTCTTACAATTCTTAAATAAAATAATTTTTGCTTTTTTGATTTCTAAAACAGGGGTTGCGGCGCCACCACGCGAAATGATCAGGGGTTGCGGCCGCAATCCTTGCAACCCCACTTCCGCGGGCTCTGACATAAGAACTTACCTTTGAGTTCGTACATAACTGCTCATCGATGAGCCCTTATATAACGCATTACAAGAGAAGGCAGATGGTAAGGGGTAATCCAGAATTCGACCCCACGAAGTTAGAAATTTACCCGATGACTCATTTTTTTTCGTATTTTTGTAATGGTATTTGAGTCATCGGGCAAATTTCTAACTTCTGTAGGTCTAAATCTGGATTACCCCTTACCATCTGCCTTCTATTGCAATGCGTTATATAAGGGCCCTTCTAACACCTAAGAAAATATGAGTACCCCTTACCAGATGACTACTTATATCAGTGCTCCATCGGTAAGTGCTACCTAGAATTCCTACTGGGTGGCAAGTCTCGCTGATAATTAACTTGTCGAGTCGCTTCATTGATCCCTCGTTTCGGTAATACGAAAGATGTTTCATGTTATTTACACATATTGAAAATGATGAGGGTGAAATCTATTTTGAAAATTTGACTCCAAAAAGCCCAAAATTGAAATTAGTAAGAAAAATTGATTGCATTTCTAAGATAACCTCGACGTCTTATCTTGAGGTGCAGCATTAATTCTCCCAAATATTCGATGAGAATTTTTTTCCAAGAGCAGCAACCATATCAACAGCAAGTCAGCGAGGGTCATTTTGATTACCACAAATTTTCTTATCTGAAAGTATAAAAGTAAAATCCTACGTAAGTTTTCAGTCATAGTTTCTAGATTGTGATTGTAACAAAATGGGTATTATTAAATTTATTTTCTTCGTTACTTGCTGCCTAAGCTTGGAAGTACGAAATGCAATAGAAGCAGCAAAATCAGGAGAAGCCGGAGATGCAGCAGAAAATGATCCCCAGTATGCTGTTTTTGTTGAAGATTTTGCGAGGAAACTCAATAAGGATATCGACCCGTGCAATAATATTCTAAATTCAGTATGTCCAAAAGAGAGAGAACACCATAAGAAATCATCAGTTATTGGAAATATTTTAAAAGCCGCCTTTGCTGAAGACATTGGAAATGACTGTCCAGTATATACTAAAATAAAAACTTTTTACCGCCAATGTGGAATAGAGGCTGACACTGACACAGACTTCTTCCAAAAATTATCAGTTCATACGGGAGGTCTCCCGGCTCTTGGTACCTTTCATAGCGAAATATTTGATCGTTATTACGCTGTTGGAATTTTAAGAAAATTTGGAATACAAACAATTTTCAGGGATGTTTCTGAGTACATGGAAGATAAAGTCCATATCAAACTTTCCCCCCATTTCCCGTACATTGATAAGTTTGATGAAATCAAGAAAAAATTCGAAATAGACGAGAAGCTGGCAGTTGAAATGGCGGATGACTACAAGGAAGTGAGGATGGAGTTGATGTATCCCATGCCTAGAAGCAATCGCAATGGAACAGTGATCCACAATTTCTCATCCGATGGTGAATTAACTTTAGATCTTTTCAATTTTAACTCATACTACAAAGCACAAACAGATAAGATACCAAATGAGAAGGTTTTTGTCGAGTATTCTGAATTTCATCGTCTTGATGAGCTTTTCAAGCGATTTGCTCAAGTTGATGGTAAAAAACTGGCAAATTATCTTATGGTTATCGGAATACAAGCATTTTTGGATCATTCCTTTTGTGACGTACTAACATACGAATTGTTCGCGCCTGTTGTTATGAGATCAGCATTTTTACACTATTTTAATGATGAAGATCAAACGAAGCGTATTTTTGTTTTGGGAATGCATAAAATAGTCTTCCCAGATATTCAGGACTCTTTTTATCCTGATATGCCTCAAGAAGTTTCCAATTTTGATGAGAAAGCCCTGGAAGTTTTTAAAGTTATTAAAGGTTTCTTTCCTTCTGAAATGGAAATTGAGACTTCTTACGAACATAGTTTGAAAAGTGACCTAGTGAAAAAATACTTTATTTACAATGACAATCGTCGACACATTCTTGAAGCGTTTCTTAACGAAGTCATTCCACTTCACAATAAGCCATTCATTTACCACTTTCTAACAACAGATTTTCGTATATGGGTAAGTAAATGGAACTATTACAACTTTACGGAGAAATTTGATATGGTGACTCATTATGGAAAATATGCGGAGGTTGAAAAGTGCATGGAGCCAACATACGCAGCTTATGATTATTTGGATTTGAGAAATACTTTCCTTGATCAGGCCCGAGCCTTAACAGCGGTAATGAAGTTTGTTTGGGCTGGACACAAACTCTGGCTAGGGCTTGAGGCAAATATAGCTGATTTCCAAAAGGAGATCCTTGCAAAGAATGATATGACTGAACCGCAATTCTTTTTCTATGTGTTAGCGAGCACCTATTGCGATCAACCAGAGGATCTTCAGAAGCAATTTATTGTGGCTTTGATGAATAATAATCAGTTTATAGATGAATTCAAATGTGATGCAACAACTCCAATGAATATGGGTAAATATTGTTATGATACGAAATAAATAAGTCCTGTTAATAATGACCGTGTTTCAGTATCTTTTTGTTGCCAATTTATTTAAAGGGTTATACAACAAACATTATAGTATTTAAAATGTGAACAAAATTGTAAAAGTGTAGGGTTGTCTTTATTTCCTTTTTCAATTTAACAAACTCTCCAATATCATTGATCATGGCAAAGTTAGTTCAATCAAATATTCTCCGTTGCTGCACCTTGAGTCATTTGGCAGAAGGATTTTGGCAATGAGAAATGTGTAGTTTGGTCATTGATATAGTATCCTTAAAAGTCAGGATCAATCGCTACGAGGTCTAGTTCGATGAATTGAATACTCAGGTTGGAGCTTTAAAGTGTTTCTCGCGAAATTGGGTTTTTTTTTGAAAATGGTAGCGTTAAAAATGATTTTTCTGTATCGGGTTTAAAAACAATCCGCTGGGCCCATCTGTATCTAGAATTCCACTACAATTTCTTGGTTTCCAAGCATTGTCAATCCGGCTGTATATCGCCCATCTGTGCTCGGCTTCTGTACTATGGATATTCATCGCCGCCAGTCTGAGTTTCCTACATCAAGTCTATGGGATATTTTTGGTTGAATACTAGCCATGCATGGTGCGCTCATGCTCGTCTGCACTACACTCTACACATATAAGATGGCGTCTTGCTCGGCACCCGGAAATGCAGTGACAAATGACACTGTCAATTTTAGCGGGATGAATTTTAATCAAAAGATTATATAGTCCGGGGAAATTAGCATTTTAAGGAGACAAAATAACAAAATGGCTGAAAATTGGACCACAGCTTGCTTGGAACTTTTTAAGAAAACAATTTCGGAATCACAAAAAAAAACATGGCCGCCGGAGATATCACTTTTTGGCAAAAAAGTCCCTCAAAAACTGGTTTTTTCAAAAAAAATTTTTTATCAGTCAGTACGAGACGTTATTGCCTACATAAAAGCCCTTTTGTCATTTTTGCGAAAACTTAACCTGTCGAAGTTATTCAAGGTCAAAGTTTCCAAAAATCACATTTCGGCGAAAAAATACTTTGAATAATTCGGAAAGGTCAAGGTTTTCGAAAAAAATTCAAGAGGGGTATTTTGTAGGCAATAATGTTTTGTATTGACAGATCAAAATTTTTTTTTCGAAAAGAACAGTTTTTGAGTGATTATTTTGCCAAAAAGTGATATCTCCGGCGACCATATTTTTTTTTGTGATTCCGAAATTGTTTTCTTAAAGTCCCAAGGAAGCTGTGGTCCAATTTTCAGCCATTTTGGAATTTTGTCTCCTTTCGTGGGTTTTTTTGCTAATTTCCCCGGACTAATATGAGCATGTTTCAATGCTCTCTTTTCTAACTAAATGGGGTACATCTAGTACTGAGCTTACCGTAATTTTTCTTGGCGTTAGACCTAGGAATAGGAAAAGTGGGTTTGCAAGTAAACGTAAAAAATTGGTCTGGCATTTTCCTGCAATAGTTGTGTTTAATGAGCTGCTCTAGGTTGAGATATCTAAGCCAAATATGTTTCATGAGCGATTTGTGTTTCATGAACTTGCTCAAGTTCGAGCAATTAACAGCACGGTTTTCTGCTCGGGCAAGATTTATTGCTCTACCTTTTTTGACAGCTGCTCTAGTCTCTTTTTTTGGTTTCACTAAACACAGCTATAATTTATTTCGGTTTTGTGAAAATGCTAAAGTTGGCTCTATTTCGTACTTTTTTAGTAGGTACTTGTTCACCGAAGTTTTTCCAAAATGTACCAAATACGACCAATTTAACATCAAACTTGCTAATAACTACAAAAGTACAGGCCGTAGCATAAAAATTGTCAAGACATTATTCATAGGAAATTGTCCAAGCTTTCCAATTTTGCAAATAAATATTAGTTAACTACGTATTTTCTGGAGAAAATGGTGGTTTTAGTTGAAATTTTAGTTAAGAAAACCGATATTTTGACTTTGATGACTCATTAATCTGGAAGTTGATAGGGTAGAATCTTGAGTTTTATAGTTTTAGATAGGTGGGAGTAGTACACTGATAACTTAGTCATGAAAATTGATCATAGGGTTACAAAAATACAAGGTGATATGTAAAACTCTAAAAAAACTTCAAAACGCCTTGCAGTTAAACCGTTACTAAATTGAAACGTTTTTTACAACTATTAATATTTAATAAAAATCTCTTCATTACCTTTTAAAGGATATCTCATTTAACTCGATACGATGAATAAAACCGGAGTTATAGCGATTTGAAAAAGGGAATAATCGGCGAGTGAAGTAATCTTTACCCCCCCCCCCCCCCTCCCTGTAATTTTGAAAATATTGACCGGAAAAAAAAGAAAAAATACGTGTCCGCTTATTTTGTATAGGGACTACGTAAAAAAATTTGAAGCAAATCATAAATGTTGATTAATAAAAGTGTTTGATTTGTAAAAGAGTGCCTCATATGTATATTTCTCAAAAACAACCCTTTTTCTTTTTACGAACTGCGGGTTATGTAAATCATGTTTAGACAACCCAAATCCTTCATTTGGCACCGGTATCATAGCTGTGTGGAAAATTTCCAAAAAACAGCGATTTTTTGATTAATTTGAACGGACTAATATGTTTAAAAGAAAGTTTCATAATAATTGTAACTGTCGCCGCGGACCTTTTGTGTTCACATCACTAGTCATCGCGGAAAATTTTGTGCCTAATTGTGTTTACAGGATTAAAAGCTGGTAGTGTTAGTACATTTCTTTCATGGTGATTGCAATTTTTCGCCACTTCATATTTTTAAGGTATGGTCTGGACACATGTAACTAGTGAAATTGTAAAATAAGTTATAGTAGTAGATAATTTAAAGAGAGTAGATTTTGTTTATTTAAATTTGGACAAAATTGTTTCGTTGATGACAATTTATTTTGCATAAACTTCATAAGAACACAACCTTTCCAAAAAATGGTCATCAAGGCACACAGCGATAACATAAATTTCAGTCCAATAAGAGCAATTTTAAAATTAATGTGAAAAATTAATAAATCACACCTAAACATTTATCCGAAATAAATTACTATGAAAACAGATTAATGGATATCAAAAAAACATGAAAAGCAAAACAATAAACAGATGACAATCGCTTTGCTATGCTTTTACTAGGTTTTCCCACGTAAATAATCCACCTAGAGCTCGAATATACTCCTGTATGTAATGTCCCCTAGTTAGTATGCAAAATTTGTGCTGTTCTGTATCGCGATATCACTATCACTCTCCGTTTGGTTGCCGCCTTGCTGATTATAATTGGGTTCTAGAATTATCTGCGTTAATGTCATTAATTTACGTTGTGGATCATTGAAAATTCAAAATTAATTGAATTTAGGGAATTTAGATATACGAGTATCTATGTATGTATAAACGATATGAGGCAAACGCAACCAGGATAAATATAGCGATACGATAATTAGAAGGCCTGTTTGGCTGTATGCAGAATCTATATGTGCGTGCTTTTGGCTAGGGCTATGCACGGAGGATACATTAAATTTTTAACCACTGATTAACACAAAAGAACAGGAAGATTCATACGATTCGATTCATGGGTTTTAGAGGCGATATCCCACATCTGGTATCAATTTGCCCGAGTAAATTATGTCCTGGTTAGGATCTGTATGGCAGGAAATTGGGTTTTCGAACATATTTGGCTAAAATTCAATTATTTATGTCAAAGCCTTGAGATTAAAGTTTTAGCAGTGGTAATTGCGGATTGGAGTCATTATAACGAGCGGATTTCTTACTAAGAAATTATGAATATTCTATCTTTGAATCGAAAAAAAATAAAGTAGT
This sequence comes from Thereva nobilitata, assembly GCA_963855945.1. NCBI lineage: Eukaryota > Metazoa > Arthropoda > Insecta > Diptera > Therevidae > Thereva > Thereva nobilitata. The sequence continues at coordinate 127,530,311 of OY979695.1, forward strand.
TTTCCAATAAGTAAATAAATATTTTGCTCACATATGTCTTTTCTGGGTAAATGTCAAGGGGCAGCTCATATAAGTATTTTGCATAGTCTGAACTTGTCATCAACATTGGTCTAGATTTATTTAGTTTATCCACACAATAACACAAAGGAAAAGAGTAGAACGAGAGCTAAATTTCAAAAAATTGGAATCGTTTAATCGGACATTCCTTAGTGTTTTTTGGTCCTGTTCACGATATTTTCATCTACCAATCATTGGCTTAACTAGGGGGGGGGACTGTTTTTGTTTTTCCGATCAAATTTGGTCCTCTGAGACCTTTCAGAGTTGTATTGTTTTTCTCGTTAAGTGACCTAATTTTTGAGGAAGTAGATATTAAAATATTAAAACATATTTGTTATATCCCCTGGCAATTGGAATTTCTTTCACTAACACATTCAATCGCTCAATTAGATTTAAATCACCTTACTTATTTCATAGAAATTCTTTGTTGTTCCAATTTTATATAATTTATCTATCCATTCATTAGCATAGCTAGCGTTCGTTTTTGTCAGTTCGTTTTCAAGTCTTCACTAGTTCAGTCCTTGGTAGTTTATTGTATACTGCTAGTATCATTGTTACCCTCCCTAGCTGCAAATTTACAGGTTGGTATATATATTTTTTTAACTGAAGTTTTTCGACCATTATCGACAATTCATTGGCAGTCGAAATCAAATTACTAGATAACACCGATTTTCTATTCGTTTTGGATATAATCTTCACTTACTAGTTGCTACACTGTCTATTCTATGTATGTATTCGGCAGAATAAGTGAGTATTTCGGTAGAATAAAAAATACATTTTTCGGGAACCGTAGATATAGAAATGACGTACATTGATCAATCAAAAATCTTAAAGAAAACTGAGACTTTTCTTGTTAGTAACACTTTTCTTCACGATTCTAGTTAGCAATCACTAAATACAGCAACACATTAATCTTCAATCATTTTATTTATTGAAATTAATATAAAATTGACAATTCTTTAAATTATTTATGAATGTCAACAGAAAATGGCATACTTTAACCAATTATTATTTTTTAACAATTTTTGATTTTCAATGTAGGTATTTCTATATGATTCCCGAAAAAATAGCATGTTCAACGCGTAAAGAAAAGTGAGTTTTCCACGTCATGTAAATTACATTTACACTCACTGGAAAACTATTACTTTCTTTACTTGTAGAACAATCTACTATTTCCATACACGTTAAGTTTTCATACATTTTTTATTTCTATATATGAATTTTTTCTTCACGTTAATATTTAAGATTGCCCTACTAAATTCATTTTCTATAAATACAAGATACTTTCTATAAATACAAGATAGCCTATTCCTCCAGTCAATTTGAGATAGTGTGAGTTCGGAAACGTCAAAAACTGCAGCAGCTATGCGGTCATACTGCAAATGAACTTGCAGTGAATTCGGAAACTCAGTCCGAGTCGTGTAAATGCAGTGTCAAAAAAACTTCAAGTTTTATGTGACGTTTCTGAACTCACGATTGTATTCGGAAAGCAGCAGTCTATATTTTAAAAGAAATAATGGCGAGCGGTGTTTAGTCTTAATTATTCATGTACAAGTATAATGAGTAACTCTAATAATTCTAATTTAAAAGAATACCTTAAATCTTAAATAAATGAAACGAAGTTAGAAGAACATTATTATATCCCTTAAAGAAACTCCCCATAACGCGGGTTTTTCCTCTTTCGGCTATTAAACTCGACTTCGTTTTAGTCGAGTATTAATTAATAATTTTATTTCTAAATCCAACCAGTCCTTCTTTAGGTTTTTACAACGAAAAAAATTTCAATTATAATAAAACTTCAGAATATAATAAAATAAAACCTACTCTGAAAAGTCCACCTGAGAATCCATTTTTACAATCAGCAAAAGCAGCGGAACTTTGTGCACTGCACTATCTGCACAACTTTGCTGCAGGGTTACGTTTATACTGCGTTTCCGAACTCTCAGCCTGTTGAGCTGTAGAGCTTTCTGCAACTCGTTGACGTTTCCGGACATCTGATTTGCAGTATTACCGCAGTTTGACGTTTTCGAACTCACCCATAATTCAAAGCAAATACTATTATAGTTTGCATTTTTGAGATCATAAACAATTGCATTGTTGTGAGACGCACGATGCATGGCGACGGTGGAGTTGAGTTCTAAGATCCACGCGGAATGGTGAAGCGTGTTAGAAAATAGGTTCTCCTCATCGCTGGCGGGTAAGACGTTCACCTCGTCATATATATTAGTGAAAGCCAGGTCTAACCAATTTCCACCAGTGTTCGGTTGCGTTATCACTTGCTGCAGATAATTGGCGTAAAATTATCAATAAGCTTCATATCAATAGCGTGTGTGACATTAATGGGTAGTAAATTGTTGTCGAGAGTAAAAGATAGGTTAGGACGATTGAAATCTCCCAGTATGAGCATTTCGTCATTTTCCTTGTGACAGTCAAGTGATTGGAAAACTCCATTAAGTATATTCGTAAAATCATCATACTTTGATTCGTCAGAATTAGGGGATATGTAGACAGCGCCCATAACTATGTGTTTTTTGCCAGATTTGACAAGATTTTCAAATTGTGATCGATTCGTGGTGATCAATACACTGTTTAGAGGGTCTTTGACGGCTATTAGGACACCTCCTCCTCTCGTCGTAGTCTCTATCGCAACGATAGATTGTCCAGTTATTGTCCAAGATCTCCTCGTTTAGAAATGTATTATTTAACCACGTTTCGGTGATCACGAGAATATTGAAATTACACGATTTCGCATCAATGAAAAGATTTCTTAGTTTACCTCTCATACCACTGCAATTGTGGTAAAAAAGTCTTATGTCGTCAGGCAAGTTGGGTTTTTGGTTATGGGTAGAAAGGGGAGAGGGTGCGACGGAAGAGAATAGTTATGGGCGATAGTATCTATTCCTTTCATCGCGGCCTTTTTGGAGCTGCGACACATGAAGAGATCTTACATGAGAAGCGTATGTGGAGCTGGAGAGGTCCTTGCTTACTTGTTCGGAGGTGATTTGGTAATGCTCATGATACTTCGTATAGAGTGTGAGCAGAGTGTCCCGATCAATAGGTAGGCCTTCCTGTTGGATCGAGATAATGAGACTGGTCCAGGTTTTACCGTTTATACAGGTGGAGTCAGGTTTCTTATACATGTAAGCAAGGAAAAGCCGAACATTATCGAAGACCCTTCTTTCTCTCAAACGCGAAAGTAAATATCGACTCTCAGATGAATCTGCCGATATTAAGGTATTTTTTACAACCGGGGGCTGTAATGGGTTCAAGAAAGGTGGTTTGATAGTAGGGTTGTTGATTCGGCTCTCAGAAGAAACGGGTGGTATTAGTGCGTTTATCTCGACGGTAGGCTGAAGTTGTAGCGTTGATGGAGATTGTTTGCTTGTGGGGATCTCGTTGACGTCGGCAAAGGAACGGCCGGCGGCGACAATGTGGCTGCGGGAGAAATTAGGATAAGAAGTCTGTGGATTATTGCTATTTCTTGGTGTGAGGAGGGTGGATGATGTGCTGGGTGCAGTATTGGTTCCATTAGTAGAGTAGTTAGTAGCAGGCTTAGTTTTCGAGCTTCGATTACTAGTGTTAGAAGATAGCGGGACAGTAGAGGATGAAGTTGGTGTGCAGTTTGTGTTAGGAGCTGAGGACGGGGTGGTGTTAGTTTTAATCTTAGAATTAGAACTAGGTTTTTTATTAGGCTTATTTTTAATGGTATTACTTTTAGATCTATTACTTAACCTATCCTTCCAAACACACAAAGTAAGATTATTCCACCTGAAGATGTCTGCTTTGGAATTTAGAAACAGCCATTTTTGGTCGGCATAAGCAGCTTGAAGTTCTTATATTTAAGTAACTTGATTTTGTGGGGTAGAAGGGGTTCACAGATAAGCAAATTTATGGAAAAATTTTTTTTGAAAAAGTTGTGCACCCACGATGGGTCTGCTTCTGCTGGTGCACCTTTGAGGAGATATGTTGACACATAAACTGCTGGCGAGGTACTTGGTCCTTCCTTTGGCGCCTTTGTGATGACCGTCCCTCTTTTGGCGCTTCGAGGTAATTTCTTTTCCTTACTAGTTTTTTTCTTCTTTGCCTTGTTCACCTTGTTACTTGCGCTAATTTTTTTTAATCTGCTATCCCATTCGGCTGTTGTCCATGTTGTTCCAAATTTTTCTATCGTAGGCTCTGGTAAGTGCATCGATGGCAAGAAGGATGGTCTTTACGAGATGGATACAGTTTGGTTGACAAGGTTCCCTGTTAAATTGGAATGACCTAATGTAAAATTATCCCCGCAGCTGTTGTTGATGGTGGTGACGGTTACATTGCTTTGGCGATCGTTTTCCAATTCTTCATAGAGAGACATTCTCCGCTCGTTCAGGCCGGCATTCGTAGTCGCAACCACTTTAAGCACTGGTAGTTTCATCTCACTATTAACTTTCAGCGAAGATCTTAAGCTAAGTGTGTTCGATGACTGCTTAAAAAGTTCAGAGCAGAGCAGAGCAGCCCAGTTGGGAGCAGCTGCCAAATTGATGTCAGAGCAGAAAAAATCAGAAAATAGCAACAATCTCAAAAAACACTTTTCTGCTCAACTTTGCTATAAATTCCGTTTTTAGAGGTTAGATACGAATGACAATTTTAGAAGAAGAAATATATGCTAATAAAAACAACTGAACAATATCGAAATGTTATTTTTATAAATATTAATGTTTAAGTTTTAATATTTCCAAGTATTTTCCGAATAAATCATTCATAAATCAATTTTCCGATTTTTCATGTTTTCGATTTTACAATTGTCAAAAGAAAAAGAAGAAGAAGAATTTTGCTGCTCTGCCTGCTCCTACAAATTTGGTGGAGCAGAAAAAGTGAGAATTCTCAACCCAGAGCAGGCTCAAAAAACACAGAGCAGAGAAATTGTGAGCAGAAAAGAACTGTCAAAAAGTCTCAATGAACGCAAATTGCTGATTTTTTCTGCTCCAGCTTGAGATGGAGCAGTCATCGAACACACCTACTATATAATTCCGACTCAACGTGATCCAACTGAGTCTTTAGATCCATTTTAAGCTCCGCGATTTTGTGCTCGAAGGGGGAGAGCTTATCGACGTAGTCACCGATTTTGGACAGCAAATTAGTGAGTTCCTGGTTGTTGTTATCCGGGCAAGCATTATTTTCTGTGTTAATTTTCAGTTTTTTAATGCTTGAATTGATCGTATTCAATTCAAATTTCAATAATTTTGAAAAGTCGTCAATTTTGTAGGATATATAATCATTTGATAAATTATCCAGTCGGCATTTTATTATTTCAAAATTTTTAGATTTCGTGACATAATTTGTGTCGATACGGTCAATTGCGGAAGAAAGCTCATCAACGTTTTCCAACAGTAGGTGTGAGCTTTTTACCAAGTTGAGCATCTTATCTCTGCGAGCTTCGTGGTCATTTTTCATAGCGTTGACGGTTTCGGTTAAGTTTATTAAATTATCATTGTCATACAGGATGCACCCTTTCTACAATAAAAATTCCACATTGTTAACAATAATTAGATACTGGAAAATGTAGTCATTGGTTTTTTTATTGCAAATATGTGGGGGAAAGGTTGCGATAAAATGTTTGACTTAAAAACTTACTGAAACTGTATGGAGAAGCTTTGTCGTTTATAATTTGTTCTAATGAAAAGTTCCCTCAACTCTTTCTCCCGGAGAACATCGAAAAACACAGATTTCGATTTCCATTAAATAAAAATTTTGAAATTAAAAATAACCTTGCTATAATGTTACCAATAAATGTTTCAAAGAAATTTTGCATTCGGTTAATGTTAGAGAAAACATGGATTTTCAGAGAAAGTAAAATCTTATTTTTTATTTAACAATTATAAGAAAACAAAAATATCCGGGAAATTAAAATTTTTTGTAATAAATTTTTCCCTTCTCTATAAACAGGCTTTCTTAAAAGTGAAGAAATTCAAAGACATAAGATCTTTTATCAAAACTGCAAAAAATTAGTCTAACGACAATGAAGAAACTGAAATGTCTAATGCTGCAACCAGTGCGACGAAGGCAGATGCTACAGCACTAGCACAGTCGTCATCTTCGGCATCAGTTGCACCAAGTGAAGCCCTTGGAGGCAAAGATGAAAAAGCAGAAGGACCAGTTGAATTATCTGTAGAAGGAGGAGAATATCAATTGGATCTGGATACTCTTGACCAAAGATTATTTTTCCAAAGGGTACGTTTGGAGACAGACAGAGATCATTTTCGTCCCAATTCTATGATACATATCAATGGCTCGAGTACAGCGCAAAACTAAATAAGACATTTTACTCCCAACCTATACAAGCTAGTGCAAGTTGTTGTAGGCGTTCCGGTGAGCGCAGCTGATTGCGAAAGGAGTTTCTCTGCAATGGCTCAGAAACACAATGCTCCAAGACAGGTTCTTTGCTGAAGATGTACTTCATGTGTTTGCAGAAAGAAATAGAAAATTAAAGTTAATTTAAAGAAGTAACCAGTTTTTTGTTTATTGTTTTTATTGTTTCATGTTCTTTTTTATTGTTTCGTGTTCTTGTTTATTGTTTCATGTTCTTATAAATAAAATTACCTTAAAAAATACGCAAAAGTAAATTGTTTTTCCTACCTTTCCCGCATAATAATACTTAGTTTTTATAGTATTATAAGGTGTCAACCACCCTTCCCCATTTTCTTGGAGAAGAAAGTATTATCATTTGTTGAATCTATATAAGAAATTAGAGTGAAAAACAGCGTAGGTACATGCGACAAAATGAGATTTCCTATCTACTTTGCATTTCGAACACAAAGGACCTGACCCATCCAGAGAAATTCTTTAGTTACGCCCATGCTACGAATCAGTCAATATAAGATTGCAGAATATGTTCCTACTCTCCTATTTGACCCGTCTACATGTTAGCCAAAGTGGCGACATTGTTAGGGGTGGCAAATTTAGAAAAAAAATGCATTAAATACTAATTTAATTTTAGCTTTAATCTACACGAAGCCTATTTCACTGCATCGCAACATTTTCCCCGCAATGCAAGACTAGCCCACCCAGCTCACTGCCATAAACTGTAGACCGACTCTTTTCGCGCACAAAATGGTCTAGTTTTTGAATAGAAGGGTTCTCTTTTTAATCAGAACTACTCGACTATGGAAATCTCCCACAGTCAGTATTTCCGAGCATCCCAGAGTTCAAAAGTAAGAGTAATCGCCATCCACCCAGATCGATCGTCTATTCTATCCTTAAAATTAATCTTATTACTTAGGCAGACAGACAGGCAGACAGACCAAGCATCCAGACAGACAGACCACACCAGATATAGTAGAGAGAAATTGTAATTTCAAAGTGATGTAACAGGAACTTCAAAAATTTTTTTATTTTTTCATTTCATACATGCACCTGAGTCGAAAACCGAAAAATTTGGAAAAATTAAATGTGAGCATAGCGAGAAAAGTGCATAAAAGTGCATTTTTGGTGAATTTTGAGTGGATCGTAACACTATTTTTCAAATGTCTACCGTTCTATTGGTCGTAGTAAAAAACAAAAAAAAGGAAAATACTCGTGAGTAAAAGGGCTATCGAACTGGTGGGGCGAGATTACTTTAAAGATATTTCCTAACCTCAAAAAATCCAAATTTCTCATTTTATTTATTTTTTAACTAAAAATGCATTAAATAATGAACAAATCGGTGGATTTTCATAAAAATTGGTGGAAGCATGTATTTTAATGTTATAAATATGCTATTAAATTTTCAAAAATAAATTTCATTTTTACGGCCAAAATTGATCATTTTCGAAAAATATTACAACCCTTGTAACTTATCGAGTGATCGTCCTAGCGTAAACTTTTTTTTCCCTAAATGTAGGTTTTTTGTATGTACTTTCTAGTAAACATATTTCGGAATCTGTTTATAAAGTATAAATGTCGCTATTTTTTAAATTAAAAACAAAAATAAAAATGAAATTTTTATATTTTTTTGCTTTTCGAACCAGGACACGAATCGTTTGATATTGCGTGGGCGCTAACGAAATGTTCCAGTATTAATAAAATAAGAATATAGGTAAAGAGCGCCCCACGGTTTTTTACATTTAAGTATGTTATATGTAATAATTTTTACCAAAAACTTCATTAATTGAATTCTTAACTTTTCGAAAGGTAGGTTGTTCCCATATACTGGCTAGAGCAAAAACTCTATGTACATTCAAAATTATTTTTTACTTTTTAGTTCATTTTTAAGTAAAAGGGTATTTTTTTGTTTTTTAAACTATATATTTTTGTTCATAATTTATCCAAACATCGAAACATCAAAAATAGGCTGGCATAACAAATTTCATTTCATGTTATAAGAGCTTCGACCGGTTTTAACATCATATTTGGTGTTTTACTTTGTGAAGTTCCCCGTTTGTAAAAAAGTTAGTAAAGAAATATTTTAAAAATACCCCTTAAAATTGAAGTCCAAAAATATTTATATAAAAGAAAAAATACACCATAAACCCTTATCAAACACAGCTCAATACAAAGAAAGCACACTCATAAAATCAAATCGGAAATATCCCGAACGTTGAAGGCTGGCAAAAAAAAATGCAATCATGAATATGACATAAGCGTATGATTGTGTTGGCTTTTGCTCCTTGTTGGGTAAATAAATACTTTGTCCTTAAAAATCTAAAAAAAATATTTTTCCCTGCCTTAATCTTCTACTTCTGACTCCGGATGTTATATAAGCCATAAACTCAAGTTATATTGACACCCATATCATAAAAAGGCCATAAAAAGGAAACGCAAAGAACAAATTCCTACCACGGACACTCCTGAGCACAGGACCAAAGGGAGACGGTTCCTCTTCAGGATTCGAGCAAGTCCTGTACAGATATCTAAGTAAACAACATCCAAGCCATTGAAGCAGCCCAAAAGCTAAGCAAAAATTATACCGGAAAAAAATATCCTTCAAGCTTCAGGATAAAAACGACAGTTTTCCAGGAGCACATGCCAGGAAGTTTGCCTTTGTTAGGCAAATGTGGTTGACGGTATCTCACTTGACGCTCCCTTTTGTTGAAGTCGAGCCATAATTAACTTGTGAAAAAAAGTTTTCTTAGTCAATGATTCATTGTATCACACGCTGAAAATATATGTATAAAAAATATAGAGGAAAAATCTAAAAAGAACGGAAAAGGCCAAAAACAACACCGGCAATAGCTTTTGAAATTACTAGAGGGGGTGGGGGAGGAAAAGTTTCGTTCTCTTCTGGTAACTTCGTCTGGGACCTTACTAACCTCTATATAATTGTCTATTAAGACCAAGGAACGGATGCTGCCTTTAGAAAATGCTTAAAGTGCTTTTGTCATTTAAGAAGCGTTAAAACCTTTTTGGGGATTTTTGTTTGTCCGTGCATTATGGCTGTGCTTTTTTAGCACGAATTTTATGGTAACTTGCGATTTATGTAAATTGCTCATTGCTGTTACGTTCGGTTATGGAAATGCAAATAAATATAATGTTTTTGTTTTCTTTTTGAGTACAGACATGCCCTTGCCAAACATTTTGATATAAATTGAATTTCAAATCCCTTTAGGGTTTCTTAGAAAGATTAATTGTGATTAAAATTTTAATATATGCATTTTATGATGTTATTTTGAAAGAAATCAAGTGAAAACTATAGCTACTATGCTAACCATCCTACATCAGGCCGATAAACATTATGGGTACTGTTCTGTATCTTGCGAAGAAGTGGTATCAGACTTGAGCTTAAATTTTTAGGCGAAGATAGCAGTAACATGTCACCATGGGCAGTGAACAGTTTCTTCCGATATAAGTCACCAGGAATGGAATGCCAATTAAACTCCAGAATTCGCATGACATTGTACATGACGTGAGCGAAATAACGGGCTGGTAGTATAAAAGGTGACACCTAAGCTTAGACTCGTTCACATAAAAAAATTACATTGTTGGTCATGGCTTTTGTCATTCTATATATTACTTACACTAGCTACGTGCCTGGTGGTTGTTTTTATTCCTAAACAGATATGCCCCTGGAGCTGCCTAAATCGTATAGAACTAAAGACCTGTCACCTTAACTCCTTTTCTTTTGAAAACGATGGAAAGGCTGCTGGAACTTCATATTAGGTGCAAGCTGGAGTTCTTCTTCGTTTCGTTCTCAATTCGCTTATTCAAAGTTTACTAAATCACCAGAGGTTGCTTTACACCAGCTAGGCAGCAAAATCGAGAAATTCCTCCTCCCTAAGGAAACTGCCTTATGTGTCTTCCTTGACATTGAGGGTGCTTTCGATAACACTGGCGTTTATTCTATTTCCAGCTCTCAGAATCCTGGATCCCCAAACAATTGAGTGGATATATGCTAGGCTTGTAGTTCGTGACATTTCTTCTACCCTGGGTGTTTCCGCCATTAAGCGGGTTTTCCACTTAGCTGGCTACCAGCGCTGGTTGTACTGTTGGTTGGTAGCCATCAGGAATTTGGAAATTTCTGATTATTCTCGAGCTGGTTGAGCCAGCACCTGGAAGGGTTGACCACTATGCAGGTGATGTGCTGGAAGCCAGCGGAAGATACAACCAGCGCTGTTAGCCAGCTAAGTGGGAACCCGGCTTTAGTGTCAAAACTCCAGTGCACATCTTGTTATGGAAATGCGCTGCCACAAATGCTTTGAGACTTCAGATATTATTGAACTGGCCCTATACAGTCAAAGGACATATGGATATCCCAAAGGTATCCCAAACTTTTAAATTTGTGCGTATTCGACCATATGATTGATTAAACTGCGGTTCCAAAGGAAATTCAGAGCGATTATCCGAATTGGAGGAGCTTATCCTTCCTTGGGGTCCAAGAAATCGCCACTGCTTTACCACCACACCGGGTCAAAAATGGAACATGGTACAGCGGCTGGTGTCGAAGGACCCAACTCCAAGGTCTTGATTACAATGCGTAGGTGGCCCTCTGTTTTCCAGGCAAGCCATTGAGACCTGGGCCAGACTCAACCATGTGAAAGGCCTCAACATTAAAATTTTTACGGAGAGTCAAGCTGCCATCAAGGCAATCTCAACGTGGAAGTTTTGTTCCAAAATAGTTGCAGGGTGCTTTAACGTAATCCCAAGTCTGGCCAGGGAAAATAGGGTCTCGCTCTGCTGGGTCCCCGGACACTGGGGTATCAAGGGATCGAGCTCTAGAGGGAGGACTGGGTCAAGGGACTGAACCTAGCCTACTGGGAAGGGAATCGGTCCCAGATCTTAGACAGACTAAAAATCTGATAAGACCCTTGGCGTTATCACTTTAGGGCGTACCTTAGGCTGTTGGTGGGAGATATGACTGGACATGTATGGCTGCGGTATCACCTAGGATCATTGACGTAACTAGCGGGGGGGGGGGTCAGGGGCCAGGTTAGACCGCCCGCCCAGGAAGGGCCATGGCCCCCAGGAAAAAATCACCTGAACGCCGAGATTTTTTTTTATGCAAAAGAGTAGCTTAGTTGTCACCTTGTCTAGTATTAACCTAGCTCGAATGTAGAAAAAGGATATGATAGGTTAATGTACCAGACTACCAGGTGAACAAAGAGGTGCACCGTTCGCTAGGTGAAGACTCGACCTAAGCGGAAAATTTATGTCCGCCATATTGGATTAGCCATCTTTAATTTTGAAATTTCAAAATTCGGGCTCGATAGAATTAAAAGCAATTTTATAACGAAGAGTTTAAAAAAATTTTTTTTTAAGTTTCATTAACTCCAGGCTTGGGAATTGTCGTTTGTCCAAAAAATGTGCTATTTGCCCCACTGTGCGGCGGTTGGAGTTTAGCCCGAGTGGGGGATATATGTATATAGTTGGCCCGGAGGGGTATATATAAGAAAAAGGGGTAAGATTTAATAATAAATAAAAAAAATTTAACTTCGAAATAAAAGCAGTGAAACTCTTTATAATTACTAATTAAAAATATGAAAAAAAAACCCTTATTTGCGTAACGCAGACGGTACTGCGCTTTGTATGGGCCGAAATAAACTTATTTAATAGTCTTTCTAGATCAAGCTTATCAGTGATGACAGAATAAAGGTGTAATAGGGCCATCGAATTGAGCCGATCCTGCAGCATTGTTGTTCTCAAATAACTCTTAAATCGACATAAAAAAGAAAAACTTCTTTCATTAGGACATGAAGATCCTGGCATTGTAAGCTCCATGTTTCCAGTTGAAAACCCCATCATCAACCCAGGCTTAATAATGTGCACTTAGTAACAAGTATATCTGTCGCAACTTACTTACATATACAATAACAAAAAGCGACATATACTTATTACTAAGTGTATTCTCAAAATCTCATAGGACTATCGTTTCTGGTAATTTATTCGATTTTTTATACTCTTTACAATTACTTATAATTAAAAAGGAAAAAAACGCAAATTTTAGTGAGACTCGACTTTGTGTTTCAGTACGGCAGTACGCCCAATGAGAAAAGCGAGCAGTGCGAATCACAGCATACATGAGTGTTTATTTCCGAACGCCGCTGCAATGCTTTGAAATTTTTGAATTTACAGTTGCTTGATATTTAAACGAAAAAGTATGAATTATGATTGTGTTTTTTTAAAAATTGAACTTAGTAATTTCAAAAACTATCAGAGGTCAAAGCATCCATTGGGCTTTGGTTAGCTATGGTCGCCGCGATTACTGCGATTTGTAAGGCCAAGCACGGCGGCAATCGTATGGAGCGCGGTGTTTATTGGGCCCACACCTTCCGTATTAGCTGGATAAATTAATTCATTAATTCCATCGACGGCTCCAGCAGCAGTGGCAGTAGACTCATCTTCATTATTCTGCTGCCTGATGGAATCATCCACACTCTCCTCGTTTTTTCTTTTCAACCTTATCCCGAATCTATCCATCTTTCCTCACTACAGATATATACCTACCTATTCTGTTCTGAAACTGTCGCAACACCTCATGGGAATCGCTCTCCCAGGCTCAAGGTATATATTTTGGTTTACAAACAGGGACTATCTTGGTGAAACTGAGCTATGAACTGCGAGCCCAGAGTTTGCGCTCTGAGAGCCCGATTGTTGGGCTCCAGGAATTCAACGCTAAATTGAACTGGACAAGCATGTATATTTGAACTCTCAGGTCAAAATTTTTTTCCGTGTACTTTCAAAGTTCGAGTGGGTATTTTACCCACTCGCAATTTTTCGAGTGGGTAGAACTACCCACTCAACCCACATCAACCGCCGGCCCTACTATAAGTAAGCTTAGTACGGGGGAATTGGTTAAATGTTATGAGGGTTCTGCAGAGCGTTGAAGAAAGTGGTGTTGAACGCGTTTGTATTCTTGGATGTTGCAGGAGCTCGGAAATACTGACTGCGAGAAATTATTCCACAGTCGAGTACTACCTAAAAGAATGAGTCGCAAAAATACGTAGTTGACCTATTTGGTACTTTTTTACCTACGGTTATTTCGAAAAGTACCAAATAAGGTCAATTTTAACATCAAATTTGCAAATATCTTCAAAAGTGAAGGCCGTAGCATAAAAATTGTTATTCTTAGGAAATACTCCAAGCTTTCTAATTTTTGGAAATATATAGAAACGTAGTTAAACTTTCTCTGCGGTAAGGCTTATGGGGTGCGACAGCGAGGGAGACCCAACCTCCGCTGGAAGGATGGCGTAGACCAGGACGCTCAGAGCATAGGGATGCCAAACTGGATGACATCGGCTCATAATCGGGACCGGTGGAGAGAACAGTTGCGAGAGGCCAGGACCGGATCCCGGTTGTAGAGCCGTTAAAGAAGAAGTTAAACTTTTGGAGAAAAAAAACCAAAATTTTGATTTTGACGACTCATAACTCTGGAAGTTCATAGGGTGGAACCATAATTTAGATAGGTGAGAGTATTCTGGGTACATTGGTACCTTATTCATGGAAATAGAGTGTGATATGTAAAACTCTAGCAAAAAATTTCAAAACGCCCTAGCGGCTCAACCGTTACGATTTGCCCCCCCCCCCGGGCGTGGATCTAGAATTTTGTTTTGGGGGGGTCACGGAATTAAGAGTGGCGGAAAAAAATTTATGCTCCTAAAAAACAAAAACAAAATTAACAAAACGAACAAAAGTAACCGAGTTCTCTGGTGGATTAAAAACAAACGTGTCCTACGAAAACGTGGCCTAATGTGTTTTTGATGAAAACGCGCTCTTTCTTTTGCGTGCAGCTAACTTCAGAGTTTGCAAATGAAAACATATAGAAAGAGTATAGTATTATAGATCAATCTGTTGTTGACCTTGAAGGTTATTTTTTAAACTCTGTTTTTTAATTTGCAAAAAAGTTGGGTCGGTTTTGGTCTTTTGGTTAGACAGACCTACAACGAAAAACCTTTTTAATGTTCAAGTATTGTTTCTCCTATATGTTTCTGTGCTGACTACGGGAAAAATAGTCAATAGTTTCCATCACGTCAGAATTTTGAAGAAATTACGTTTAGTTAAACTTATGAATATGATATAAAATTGAGTCTGTCTGATTGTAATGGATCAATTTCTCTTTTAATTGAATAAAAAGAATAGTACTCCCTTGAGTTTATGAGCTAAGGTTCTCATTTTACTTATTTATAAAAAAGTTTTGGTTAAAATTAGCAATAGTTCAATTTCGAAAATCGTACCTATTAACGCAAATGCTTCGACATGGCTTCGCGTAAGTATGTTAACCTCCCGTGAACGTTTTTGTTACATTTGTGGTACGTATTGGTGTTAACACAACAAAACACCATAACGGAATTAGTGTAAAACGCATGTACAGGTTATACTTGCAAAAAGCTTGAAAACCGAATAAAGTTTGTAAGTGCTGCGTATCAGAACACCGTAAGTGGTCAATAGGCAAAGAGAACAGTTTTAATAAATGAAAATCAGCCCTTGCCTTCGTCCTCTTGGAATACTATGCATACTGGCGAATCATCTGAAAGTTCTTGCCAAGAAGACCAGGTAAATCTAAATCCTAATTTTGAGATCTCTTCTCAATCACAACCATTTAACCAGATAGAAGAGAAAGAGAAGAAATTCTCACATATTTTTGCGGAACATGCAGATTTCGTCTATTGCAAAGATATTCCCGGATTAGGGAAGATGTCATAAAATATGATGTGAATGACTGCAGACTCTTTATTGATTCGTCAAAAAGAAGTTTAAAGGCAGTTCTACTTCATAATGGAAACCCATTGTCCATTCTGTCAATTTGAACATTTGTACATTTTCATAAATGTGTATTGTGAAAAACTAAACAATAGAAAAAACCGATTTCAGATTCATGATTAGGAGGTCCCAAAACCCACAAAATCAGTGCTGAAGTCAAAAAACGAAAAAAAAATTTTAATTTGTAGGTCTGTGGACTTTTTGTTTTTGTTTTTTTAGTTTGGTCAATTTTGTTTTTTAAACAGCGAGCGTTTTTTGTGGGGGTCATGACCCCCGTGACCCCCCCTTAAATACGCGCCTGCCCCCCACCAATTCGATTTTTTGTTCGTCTATCCTATCCACAGCCGACCGCCTTGTATCTTTAGTAAAACCACCCTGTGTATTACATATACCATAGACAAATTATTCTATAGATGGGAAAAGTACCATCAAAACTATTTCTACTTGCTTTTACGAACTATGTACCGCCTAATGCCGCCTGATCTTACCACTAATACCAATTGGGCTTACGTTGAGTCCGATATGTTAGGGGGGCCTGGCCCGCTAGAAAAAATCTCTAGTTACGTCCATGCCTAGGACTGTCTCAGGAAACAGAATGCCGACTTTACATGGAAAGCGACAAGACACACATATTCTCTTTGAATGCCCTGTTCTAAACTGGCTTTAGTCCAGTCAAAATAGACACTTGACTGATAGATAACTGGTAAGTTGCTGAAAATTCGTACACACTTTAAAAACATCATTATGCATAAAATGTCGAGAGTGACACGCGATCGGTCTGGAGGACATTCTTTTATTCAAGGTCAAAATGTCATTTTTTTGCAAATCTCTCTTAAACGGTAAGTCTTATCATAAAACAGTGTTCACAAAGTTTGTAGATTAAGCGATTATCTACAAAAAAAGATATTATACGTTTTCCCGTACGAATTGCCATCCATGAGATATCGCCGTTTTAAAGATTTAAAATACTCATATGCACTCATTCGCGACTTGCAAAGGTCATCAGACGTTTAATAAATCCTTTGTTGGCCTAAGCGGCTAATATTTTCAGGGGTGATTGCTGGATGTGTTTGGAGAAAAAAAAAATTTCTAGAGAGGGTGGCTATCTCCACTTTCCACTAAAATACAGGGTGCTTACGAAAAAATAAATGAATCTTTTTAAAATTTACTTAAACTTCAATTACTCCTAGACCAATTATCGTAGAGCAACGAAATTCGGTTCATTTTTGAGGTAAATGTGTATTCTTTAATTTTATATAAAGATCAAAAAGTTGAGTGACTCCGTTTAGAAGATATGTATGTAGGTTTAAAGTGTGAGTAAAATCCCAATATTCTTCATTTTTCAGCATTTTGCCCATTTACCGTGAAACTTCCTAATATGCTACTGCCTGTAATACTGTTCTCGGATGGCCAAGCGGCTATCAAGGCGCGGTTATAGGGCCGGTCTGTATTACACCAACACCAATCAGCGCACCATAGATTTAAATCTGGGATTATTGTTCTTTTAGTGAAGAGCATCTGTTCTGTATTTTCTGAATTAACGAATAGCTCACAAAACTTTTCACTGCCCAACGCAACTTTTCCAATATTGATCTTTTTATCAAGTTTCGCTTTGGATTTCACCACAACCCTGGCTGCGTGTGAGAATTTCGCCTTTGCAATTCTCTGGACGGTTCACACTTCGTTCCTTTGGGGTTGACATAAGGCTTTGGTTGGCCTTCTCAGATTTGTGACAAAAGAGATGTTATTGGGGTCTGAGAAAGATTGTGTGTCTAGAACCTTCCAGTTACTGACCATAGAGAAGTTGAAATTTAGAGTTAGTAATATGGGTGACTTCTTCCCGACCTCTGAAATTGTTCGTCCTCGAAAATATAGGTAGAAGAGTTACCTTTATCACAAAACTCTAAATGACAAATATGTAATTAACAAGGGAGTAGCTTATTTCGTTGCTTGCTTTGCTATCCCATAACGCATCTCTTGCGTTAGCATCGCAGTCTAGCAAGAGGTTCTGTTGTTTAGTTTTTAAGCTTCTCACCAGCTCCTTAATTTCTGTTGGTAATGCTGGCTTTTTGTGTGCCAGGAAAGCTAAGACGCCGAATACTTCTTCCCCTCTGCTAACCTTTACCATTTCAACGATATGATCTTCTATAGGCTGGACTGGAAACAAAAGTTAGGGACCAAGAAAGTAACCGGATTAAAAATTTCTGCCGCTGCGTATGTAGGTTCTGTTAGGGCTAAATAACCGTTAAATACTAGTGGCAGACAATTTTGACCCTTTGTACCCTCCCCAAGGCCATTTCACCCTCTGGGCAAAAATGATCATCTGACGATTTTGGTAAGGTGGATCAGTTATTTAGCCCTAATGGCGGGTTTTCATTAGTAGAATTAGTGGTAGAGTATACTGGGCGAGTACTAACTATCCTGTGAACTCGCCTAATGAAAACTTGGTTATAGTAGAGTAGAGTGGAATAGCACCGTGGTAAAGTTACTCTACCACTTAAAAGTACGCGAGTTACTCTACCGCTAATTCTACAAATGAAAAACCGGCATAACAGAACCTACATACGCAGCGGCAGACATTTTTTCATTTTAACCCGTTTTTCCCCCTATCTCGAGATGGGTCCACTTCTCGTAAAAAAGTCATATTATAAAAATGTTCGAAATTACTTAAAAAGCTTATATACCAAGCGGCAGAAAGTTGGGACGACATGGTTTTTCAATCGTCAGCTTCCCGACTACAAGCCAGGGGCGTTTCCAGCCAACCGGCTTTGCGGGGGTAATTTTAAAAAAAAAGAAAAAAACTTAAATATTTTTTTGATCTAGCTGAAGTTGCCATTCCACCGTCCACACCCCAGCAAATAGTCAATAGTCATTTCTGCCACTAGTTTTTAACGGTTATTTAGCCTTAATAGAACCTATATGCGCATCGGCAGATTTTTTTTGAATTCTAGCCCGCGCGTTATGGGAAGTTGCTTTAAGGGATAGAAATAAGAGTAACTCATTTCACTTCTAAATTCATAATTAATGACTAAAAAACTCTCTCCATTATTTCTTTTAAAATATTGACTACTGCTTTCCGTATACAATCACGAGACCAGAAACGTCACATAAAACTTGAAGCTGCTTTGGGCTGTTTCATACGAGACTACGGCCAACCAACAAAATCTGCTGTCATCGTCCATTCCAATTTTTCCAACCAACTGTACGTCAGAATGCTTTAGCTTATTGTTGTTGTTTTTAATCTTAATTCTCCCTTCTGCTATTTCTCTCTCTCAAAAAGTCGTATCGAAAATCGTGTGAGAAAGTTGGATGGGAAAATCTTCCCTCCCCATCGTCCTCTCTCACCCTCTTCTCTAAAAATAATGTTTCCGTACGATTTCTGTTCGTTGGCCGTCGTCCCGTGTGAAACAAGCATTTGACGCTGCACTTACATGACTCGAACTGAGTTTCCGAATTCACTGCAAGTTTATTTGCAGTAGGACCGCATAGCTGCTGCAGTTTTTCCGTTTCTCTTTGCGAGCAAAAGGGAATTTCAGAAAAAAACAACAACAATTCAGGAGCTGTCAAAGTGTTCGATCAAAAATTTGCTGAAAATATCGTTCAAATTTGTGTGCCCTCCCCATCGTCTTCTCTCACCCTCTTCTTCATAAACCACTTTGCAGCCGACTCTTTCGTGTCGTGTGTACGTTCGTGTGAAATCAGCCATAGCGTGCCATATTAACGGGAGTCTCGGGCATCGGTCTCTTCCACGACTCTCCACCAGTTTTGGAAAAATTCACCGTCATAGATCGCCGACTAGATTCACCATAACTTAACTTGTTTGTTTGAAATATTGGTATTTTTTAAGAATAAAAATAAATAAGCGAACGAAAATTCTTAGGGGGTAATTACCCAATTACCCCCCTCTGAAACCGCCCCTGCTACAAGCCCTAAATTTCGAAATTTATGTGAAAAATGTACCAAATAAAGGCCGTAACACAAAAATTGTCTGAACATTATTCATAGGAAATTGTCCAAGCTTTCCAATTTTGCAACAAAAAAAATTAGTTAACTAGGTATTTTATGAAGAAAAAGGTGGTTTTAGTTGAAATTTTAGTAAAAAACAAAATTTGACTTTGATGACTCATTGCTCTGGTAGTTGATATGGTAGAACATTGACTTTTACAGTTTTTGATAGGTGGGAGTATTATGCATGCAGTGCTACCTTATTCAGGAATGGAACACACCTTAGACAGACGTAAATCTAGAAAAACACTTTCACCCTTCTTTTCAAGATTCCACAACCCCTGTGTCCCGCAAATCGAGTTTTAACTTCGCTTGAACCTCCTTAACAATGAGCAAAACGAATGAAGTACCTTACCAAAAATCATCAGATGACCAGTTTTTTGTCGATTTTGCCTGGACTATTTATAAATAAGAAATATTAATAAGTATCATGAAGCAAGCGTACGTTAACTTTTGCACGACATCGTATAACAACGAACATTTAAAGCTCACACCATTATTCCTTAAATTTGACTCTATGCAGGATCTGTTGCCAAAGGAGAATTAGCTGGAACTACGAGAATTAAAAGCAACATTCAGAGAATTTTATTTGTAAAAATAGAAGAGCTTGAATTATTCTTTTTGTGTAAAAGAAAGATAAAAGCCAAAACGACATGCACTCCCGCTGAAATCACACTATAGAATGTTTGTCTTTTACCTCAAAATACTCTTAGACATGCATCCCCGCGACATTCTTACAACACATTTTCATTTCACGGTCATAAACCGTAAATGTTTCCAGAAGTCTTAAAAAAAATTTCATAAGGTATTTTTATGTTACTGCTGCTGGGTATACCCTTATAAACGATGAAGCTTTTACCAGAAATACTATTAAAGCCGGATATCTTTTCGTTCTCAACTTCCTTCCCAACTATAGGAGGACAAACTTTATTATATCTTCTCCCCCAGCATAGCCGCCCTCGCACATACAAGCGCAACGAAATAAAGTCGGTAAGTACATAACTTGATTCCACATATCGTAACTAAAATTCCCTTCACGTTCTAAGCGTTCTAATTTGTTCACGGATTTGTCTGTGGGGAATTAGGGTTAGTCTCAAAGGTAGCAATTTACGTGACAATCAATTATTGTAATGACTCCTAGTTGCCTGGTATTACGACATTCTAACCTTTAGCGTGCTTCAAGGATGGGGATATAAAATTGACTTCTTGTAATTAGTCCTGAGATGCGTGCACAGTCATTCACCACCTCCTCTTTAATTAGAAGAAAAAGGATGTGACCCATTTTAGTATGGAAAAAATATTTCAGGAATCTCTCTTGTTGCCGAGACATAATCAATCTATAACGATTTATCCTGGAAAGCATGCTTAAAATTTCTTATCATTAAAAAGGAGACGTTGTTAGACAAATTCCACTTTGAGCAGCATCAATTTCCTGCTACACAAACAGGGCCAATGACTGGCTTGTTTCGTCAAACATAGTACCAGCACCAGGCTCCACGCAACTCCATACGAAAATTTGCTACACAACACGATGAACTTCACAAAGAGATTCTGATGGGATCAAAGTGACCACCATCACCAGTCAGCCATGAGCTAACAAATGTGTTTGCCGACACGAACAGCTTTGAGCCAAAATGTGTTTTGCCCTAGTCTATACTGGAGGCTGGAGGAAAATTAATTGTCCACAGGGCAATGTGCACTTGCGGTATTCTGAAACTGAATGCAATAAATCCACTTACGTTGCTTTGGAATTTTTTCTGTACTTCCAAGAACCGCATAAAATGCAAGCAAATATGCGCGTACCCTGGAAGTAATAAAGGTGTCCCAAATAGCAGGGTGCAGGCGGCAGCGAACTAAAAGTCATACTGCCCTCACTTACTATCATAGGGCTTTCAATTTCGATCAAAGTTGATTTGGCAATAGAGCAGACTTTGAATAACAATTAAAAAACAGTCCTTCACGTCGCCACTTACTGGAAGTTGAATATAGCAACTGTCTTAATGCCAGTCTCTAAGATTTGCAGATTGCAGCCTTGGATTGCCCTACTTTAATTTCTTGAGTATTTTGTGGTATACGGTAACAGGTGACCAAAACCTCCTACACAAAAAATTAGAATTTCATAGGAAGTAAGAGTGCTACATAAGTTGTGAATGTCTGCCCTATTGGTTTTCAAATAATGTGTGTTTTATATTACTCAGGGCACGGCAATATATATTTACCTGCACAAAGAATGTAAAAGGATGTGTATATTTTGCAGTGGATTTAATTTACATCTCCTCATTTGATTTACACCTTCTTTTTCCTTTCATTGACGCATCGAGTCCAAGGAGTACCGCGGCCGCAACTTGGACCTATTGCACTCTAAGCAGCCCCTACCCCTCAGATTTCTAGGTCAGACCTCTTGGTTCAGCAGTGTGCGCAGAGATTTGTCTCTCAGATTTCTTTGGTCAAACCGTTTTCTATTAGAGCGTTTCCATGACAGCTTGAAGCTTACTTGAAGGCTGTTAACGCCAGCAGCTCGACGGGAAGTCGATCAAAAAGATTTTTCTGGTCGGCTCGAGTGCTTGTCATGAAAACCGGGATTGAAAGCTTTAAGGCCCATGTTTACGCTAAAACATGGTACGAGTAAACATGGTACTAGTACCATGTTCGAGCTAATGTTGGTTATCTGCTGGCGGCTACGCGTACCAAACTTTTGGTCTCACCAACGGTGCTAGTAAAATCAAAACCAGTTTGATTTTTCTTGATGTTTGTGGGCGGAGCTCTGCTTTGGTAATACCATGTTTAAGTGTTTGTGGACTGGTTTGTCAACATTTACTCGAGCACATCATTTGAATTGTCAAAAGACAGATGTTCAACATCGAGTATATTGGTCTCAGCTCGGTTTTACCGTCTGCGGGTTTTGCTCGTACCATGTTTACTCGTACCATGGTTTAGCGACTCCATGGGCCTTTAGTGTTCGAAATTGTTCAGTCGTAGTTCATCAGTTGCTCAAGAACTCAAGCTCATTTCAAGCTAATATGCCGCTTCAAGTAGGCAGAGCTCGACTCTTCAGATTTTATAGCTTTCGAGCACTCAAGCTATCCTGGAAACGTACATACTACATATATGTGTATTAATTCTCCAGCCAGGTTGTGATCCTGCCTAAGAATAAACGGCTTGCAGCTTATCAAGGCAGGTGTGGCCATCAAGTGTTCGGGTTTAGCAGCCTGACTTTATAACAGATCAGATTTGTTTGATCAAGCCATTTCGCGTCGAAACCCCACCCTTCGCTAACGCCGGACAGTGACAGGGACGCTAAGACTAGAATCGTACTCCGCTAGACAGATGTTGCTAGTCCATTCATCAGAGTCCGAACGTCCAAAGCTCTTTTCACCAAGCTTGTGGGAGTAGTCGTTTCAGTACCAATGAAAACAGTGTCAGAGTACGTTTTAATCGCCCGGTACACACATAAAGTTGACACCACTCAAAATACCGTTTTGTTCTGCTTCTTATGCTCCTTTAATCCCTCGTGGGACATATGGAGGAGACAGTTGCCTTCCAGCGGACTCTGTTTTGTACGATCCGTCCAGGATCTCCCAGTTGCTGTGGCTCCTTTGGACAAGGTTCTCCTCCGCGATGTTGTAGGTCGTCCAACTCGACGGGTTCCAGTCAAGGGCTTCTCTGGCTAGATTTTCCCATCGCAAGGTGTGGCCAATTCGCCATTTCCATTTCCTTCGCCTGATTTCGTCATCTATCCATTCTTGGCGCCATAGTTCTTTATTTCTAATTCTACCTTGCCAGCGGATATGACGGTTTTATGATATGGCGGAGGCATCTGTTGATGAAAACTTGTGTTTCGCAACCATACAAACGAAATGCCTTAACGTTGGAGTTGAACAACCACAATTTGATGTCGATGGCGAAACAAGCATGCATATACGCTTCTTCTTATTTATTCTGGAACTGACGTCTTCTTCTTCCCCGTAATTTTCGGTAATAATGCGACCGAGGTAACAGAATTTATCACGTCACGGCTATTCTTAATTTTAATCGAATTAAGCCTTTAGCCCGCCGAACTACTTTCTGTTGCTAATTTGTTTAACATGTTTTTGAGGTCGTGAGTAGTAGGGACATGAGTGTTCTGAGCCAACTATTTCACAATATTGCGCAATCGGTCTTTTGTTTTGCGCCTTGGTCTGAAGCTTTTGCGGGTCGTGTCTTGGGAAGCTTTTGCGGTTTGGGTCTTGAGTTGAAGGGGTGAAGATTTTACTCTCTCTTGTACGAAACCTTTGCATCCTGTATACCTATCAAGCCTCTAAAGTTGTCCAAATCATCCCCACCCTGGTAAAACAATGGATTGAGGCATACCAGAAACCAGAAGAATAAACTCTGGAAAATCTACCTGAAGAGGAAAGACAGGAAATATTTCAGTAAGGCTTTTGACAAGCTCTCTCACTCTATTATAGTTCTCAAGCTAACAAAAATTGGCTTTCCGCACGCCCTTGTGGTATGGTTCCAGTCGTACTTAGCCGACAGAACCTAGCAGGTTCTATTCCGCGGAGTCAAATCTAGAAACATTGAAGCGTCCTCTGGTGTTCCGCAAGGAAGTCACCTTGGTCCTCTTCTTTTTATTTTATCAATTGATGACATTGTTGGCTTGCTAAAGCACTGTAAAATCCTTATTTACGACGATGACATTAAACTCTACCGTCAGATAAGAAGTATTGAGAGATTGCAAACTTTTGCAAGTTGACCTCAACACCTTCTATTTTTGGTGTTTCAACAACAACCTGGTACTTAATATTAGTAAGTGTGAGGTCGTGACTTTTTGCGGGAAAGGTGATCCCTTAACTTATGACTATACTTTTCTCAAATCGATCTGGGGTCAGGTTTGATAGTAGGTTGAATTTTTCCACTCACATCAATTATATCTCCTCCGAGGGGAGTTTAGTCCTGGGATATATAAAAAGATGGTCAAAGGAATTCAATAACCCCCTCATCACTAAGCATTTGTACATGTCTTTAGTTAGGCCTTTACTCGAATACGTCTCCCAGGTATGGTCTCCTCACTACCCCTCACAAGTTGGTAGAGTCGAATCGGTTCAAAGGAAGTTTGTCCGATTTGTACTCAGTCACCTCCCTTGGGATAATTCACTTACACTTCAGCTTTATGAGAACAGGCTTAAATTACTCAACTTAAGCTCTCTCCATAAGGGTCGCAAGGTTGCTGACGTTATATTCGTTCATCGACTTCTGAATGGCAATTTGGACTCAAGTTTCTTACAAAGCCGCACGTCTTTTAGAGTGATTAATTACAATTTGAGGGGCGAACCCCTCTTGCATACTAACTCCTCTAACACCAATTACAGCATGTACGAACCTGTAAATCGCATGCTTTTAAATGTATACAAAAATATGAGTGTTTTTAGCATGCATACAAGTGAATTCGTCCTAAAAAAAATCTCTTTTGTAGCGTGACTCCTTGGGTGCCCCACTCCTTCTTTGTATTTTTTATATTTGTTATTTGTTTGCATGCCTTAGCTCAGCCACAGAGCAGTAAATGCCGGTAAATGCAGGCCCGGCTCTAGCGGTGCTGGCGCCCCGTTGCAACTTTCTGTTAAGCGCCCTTTATAGGAAACTATGTCAGAAATTTTTTTTCTTCAATAAAAAATTAAAATATTAACATGACTGGAACACATAAAAATCTGAAATCAAGAACTTTAAATTAAAGAAAATGTCTTTTTATCTACCAAGAGCTTTTTTTTAGAAAACTTAGGCCCAAAAACATTAGGCGCTGCATATAAGAAGAACGAAGCCACTTCAGCTACATTTGAAGCTGCAAAAAGCAACGGCAACTTGACGGAATTGTTGGCATTTAAATTTAAAGAGACGAGGCATTTTATTTAAAAAAAATTTCAGATTTTCCCTCACAAAATCCATCTTTTTTTCCTTCCATTTTAAATTTCTGCTTTTTCACTTTTTTTTTAAATAAAATGTGGCAGTTTTTATTTACAATTCCTTTTTCTGAAGTTGGCAGGACCTACGCGGCATACTACAAATTTTGAAAATTTCTCGAATCTGGCTTCATTAGGGGTCATCTATTTTCTCATTGGGAAAGTAAAGTTAAAAAAAATATACTTTAAAAAACTAAAAAAACACGCTTTTATTTTAAAATGAACCAAAAAGTAAAAAATAATTTTGAATGTAAAGTTTTTATTGCTCTAGCCAGTGTAATGCTTCAATATGGGATTCGCAGGGTTTGACTCGAGGATTTAAATAAAACAGTTACTTTATTGGAGACCGTTTATTTTATTAATTGTCCCTCAGCGACAGAGCGTAGAGCTAAAGCCCATTTAGCGCCCTGTAGTCGTTGAGTATTGAACAGTGACTGTAATTTTCATACAAAGTTCCCTTGTATTTATAGTAGGGATTCTTATATACTATCCTTATATACTATTACATATTATCATAACTAGGCCTACTGACTCATATCTATATACATGACTACAATCTAGTTTTCTATATAAACTACCTTAAATTACTATAGTGTGAATCAAAGTGTATGTATAGTTATTTTCTATGAGGTTATACGGGCACCTCACCAGAATATGGAAACAACCTACCTTTCGAAATGTAAAACAGCGTGGGACTCTTTTCCTATATTCTTATTTTATTAACACCGGAAATTTTCGCTAGCGCCCCACGCTTTTTTACATTTCGAAAGGCAGGTTGTTTCCATATTTTGGCTGGAGCAATAAAAACTTTACATTCAAAATTATTTTTTACTTTTTAGTTCATTTTAAAATAAAAGCGTATTTTTTTAGTTTTTTTAAACTATATTTTTTATTTTCTACTTTTTAGTCTTCCGCCATTTTGTAGTGATTTCCATATTAGATTTAAATTGACGTCACACAGCTTACTGTACTATACTTGTCATATACCTTCATTTGATACCCATACCGAGGGCCTTGTAAAGAAGAAGGTAAACCGCCATTTTGTGTTGACCTCTATTTTGAATTTGGAATCACGCCACACAGTTAATAGTATTCTAATTGTCGCACTCTTTCTTTTGATACCCATTCCGACGGTGTTGTAAAGAAAAAAGTAGTCCGCCATTTTGAGTTGGCCCCAATTTGAATTTGGAATGACACCACAGAGCTAATAGTATTCTACTTGTCACTTCCTTTCATTTGATACCCATATCGAGTGGGTTGTAAAGAAAAAGGTAGTCCGCCATTTTGTGTTGGCCGCCATTTTGAATTTTGAGTGACGCCACATAGCTAATTTTTTTTAAATTGTAGGTTTTTTTATGTACTTTCTTGTGAGCGTACATAATACTTCGTTACTTTAGTTAAAATGCCCAATAAAATAACGAAGTATTATGTATGCTCACAAGAAACTACATAAAAAAACCTCTGATGTTCTAAAAAAGTCTGTAGTCTCACCTTCAACAAAATAAATAAATTCCTTGCTCCATGACATTTTTTAAAAATCCGTAACAGCAAATACACAAAAGCCGCACTCACGCTCAGTTTTTATCTGCACAGTTCTTGTTTGAGCAGTTCAAAATCTACGGCTCGCAGATTTTACACAGTCCAAAAATTTGAACTGAACTGTTATAAACTGAGCGTGAATGGGGCCCTTTAGGCTGCTGTCGCAAAAGTCAAAGAATTGATGAAGAAAACTATAGCACAATATGAGACTGGGGAATTTGATTCTTCAGATCACTCTGACAAACCAGAAGAGAACTTTTATTTGTGGAGAGATCATCACAAATAAGTCCCGACATGAGCTGGAAAACGGCGAAGTCTAACGATATGCTATTTCTGACGAATTGTGTATTTACTTGCGTGGTCCAATAGGAAAAATCAATGAGAACCCATTGGATTTGGAATGATCTTGATTTTCTAAAGCAGCTCAAATCATTAATCAGAAACGAAATAAACTCAAAGGGAAACGTTTAAATAAACTTGTATTTGCAGTCTTCCGAAAGAATACTGAAAATAATACTTGAATACCGGAATTTCATAATTGTGGCCTTAATTTCTTTGAATAAACAATACCTGAATCAGCGAAGGATAGCGTGAAAAAGCGTTTTTTCAGTTACATAGATTCCTTGAACAAAGTTGTTTAGAATCATGAGTCCAGTACGATTCAGGCATGTTGTGTACCAAATCAACACCTATTATAATATTTTTTATGATTGCATATAACACCACAGCAAACAAAAGTAAATATTTATTACGCCAAGAAGCGATACTTAGGGCCTGTTTCACCGCTTGCCTTGCCTACTCGTCACACCCTTTCATTTGATACCCATGTCGGGGGTCGGGGAGCACAATAGAAAAATTCGGCCGCCATCTTGGAGCCGCCATCTTGATTATTTCACAAACTGGTCAGATTGCATTGTCACGCGAACTATACATATGTGCAAAATTTTAAGTTGATCGGTTATATGCAAGTGGGTGAAAATCAAGTTGCAAGATTTGTCTACATACATGCATTCATACATACATACATACATACATACATACAGGTGAAGCTAATATAATAAAGCGTATAAAAAGACACACAAGACGTTTAGATTTTGATTATATTTTTATTTCATTTGAATGTTTGGCCGATGCCATTATGTGTGAAACACAATATCATTCAAATGCCCTCCACGGGACTTTTCCAGGACTCGATCCGTTTGAGGTAATTTTCTATCACTTTTTCGCATAATTCGGGTCGTAACTCGGCCATAACTTGTCGAACGCCGTTCCGCAAATGCTGCAAAGTTTGAGGATTGTTCAAATAAACACGGTCTTTTGTGTAGCCCCACAAAAAGAAATCTAAAGGCGTTAAGTCACACGATCTCGGTGGCCAATTGAAATCGGGATCAATAGCCTGTTGTTCGAGCACCCAATCGGGGTAATCCCTGCGCACACGATGATCTGCTGGCTTCAATTCTTTCCACGGATGAAGGTGCAAATCCAAATTCTAAATGCGCCACAATGTGCCGTATGACAAGCCCAAATGCTGCGCGCCCCGAATAATCGACAAATTTGGGTCTTCGTCAACACTCTCACTCACAGCGGCAATGTTTTCGGTCGAACGAGCAAATCGATGATGCACAGGCCTTACGATGTCTGCAACCGATCCAGTTTCTTCGAATTTCCGCATTATGTTGGTTATTGCTTGCTGAATAGGCCGATTATAACGATCACAATCTGGGCGTAAAGCGCGAAATGTGGCCACCGGAGATACACCATTTTGATAAAACAGTTTAACAACTTTAACGCGTTGTTCGATGGTCAAACGATCCATATTGTTAAATGGCAAACCTTTAACTAAACAAATACCACTTTGGTTGACGTTTATTTTTGACAGTTGTCAAATGGCAGGGCTATACTTTCCCAACCACGAAATGGATGACCGTTTACTTCATTGTAGCGTGAAGTAAGAAGCGGTCAATGTGGCAGCATTAATAAATTATCGTTGATTTGAAGCTGTGAAGCTTTAGGCGTGAAGTATGCAGCGCCGAATTTGTTTTGGGCCTGAATTCGAAAATCGCCTAATTTTCTTTTCTCATTAAAAAAAAAGTTAAAATTTGATAAAATTTTAAATATAAAAAAAATTTAAAATGGATTTTAGCGCCCTTTGTTCATGTGGCGCCTCGATGGTTTGCATCTTCTGCTTCATCGGTTAAGCCGGGCCTGGGTAATTGTTTCGCAGCCCAGCTAAGAAGTGCCTTCTGTGTTTGAAGGTTAACTCTATTATTATTATTATAACACTCCAGCATGACAGATTTCCGTTAGCCTCGTTGGTTGGGTCAGCTAAACATCTACACTACACCAACACCCCAAGACCTCTAACATATCCCATTCTCTTCTATCCTTCAAATCAGGCTTACTACCAGACATTGCAATTAAATAATACATCCAAAAAGGAACGTTTTAAAGAAGTAACTTGTGATTAAGGAGTCCAACAAATGAATCTAAAATCTTAATGAAGCGCAGCTTAAATGCGATATAAAAATCGTTCTAAGAAACGAGTACAAAAATTACAACAAAACTGCACAAGCTTTCTTCTTTTTTTTATAGCAGGTAAAGCCAAAACTTATTGGGCCACCGATTGCCATATTAACAATGATAACAGGCCTTTTACGCACGTGCCAATTTTATCTGTGTTATTACTGTCAACAAAAGTTGTCCCAGCTACATGCTAGCCAACCTTTTGCTGGGAGCGGGATAGAAGCGGGAAAAGACTCGATGCTTATTGATTATTTCAAAAGTAATTCAGAAGGTTGAAATTCATGGCAGTAATTGGAAATGTGTCGCACTGAACCATTAAATTTCAGGTTAGATCTTTCTACAGAGAAAACGTGATCAAATATTTACGATAATAATAGGCCTGACAGGTTGCTTTCAAATAAGCACCACAGCCAGCATGGAGAATGCTACCGAAAAAAATTTAAGCGGATCATACTTGATTCGTGATAAAATGAAAAGTAAAAGCACCGCAGAGGAGAGATATTGTGTCAAAGACAAGGCCTCTCCGCTGTACGAGTGGCTCACGTATGTACATACCTTTCTGGTGCCACCAGTACACACTTTCACCAGCGCTCCACTTATTGGCTATCAAAGGACGTGGGACCAATCTTCCCGACACAAAATGTAGGCCATCGAAAAAGATGTCTTTCAATACATTCCAAGGATCCACAACAGATAGGAAATAACCGCAAAATTTTATTTCAACATAAAATTTTACAGTCAACAGGAGCAATTTTTCAGGACTACCGAACAGGGAAAATCGTTGAAGGTCGATGGGATTCAAGCTGTACAGCAGCACAGCCCAAGGATATAAGGATACGATAGATCCCGGCAGGACCTAAGTGGAGTACAATAAGAAAACAATTAAATTAAGTAGCCACTACATTCGTCTTCAATCGGAATAAGTGTTTCCCCCGGCCGATAGTAGGCGGTCAACGGTACTATACCGGGTTGGCTGGTCCAGACGTTGAAGTGGTTCTGTTAATCGCAGTAGACGCAGCTTGTTAGGCATCCTAAAAGCTCTTGACGGGGAAACTTTCCCTAAATTGACAGAAGGCCGAACCTCTCTTTAAATCCTTGGAAGACAGCAGTCGCCCAACACAAGTAACTGCCACACTCACATACTAACGCTAGCTAAATGTCCTTCGAGGAATGGGAGGTGGGCCCTATGTGTGGTTAAGATGTTGTCCGCTCTGTGAAAGGGAAGATAACGTGCAATGCATGAATTCGACAGAAAATCAATGATATCCTCATTGATAAATCCACGAATAAACTCTTCAGACGTCCAAGTGGATTAGTCACGTGTCGGGTATGGTGCTCCGAATTTAATGAGTTTATATAACTTCAGTCGAGCTGGAGTGTTGTCCATTTACTAAAGATATTTTACAAATTAAATAATTACGTAACAAGGATAATTTTTATGGAGGTGGATAGCAAGGAAAATTTTTATTAGGAAAAATTTTTAAAGGCTTGGATTTGGTATGTCAAAACCTGGGAAAGGGTCGCCATAGCGGAAGAAACGTAAAAAATTAAATGATCAATGTTGACAGTTGCGAAGTGTTAGGAAATGATAGTCTATCTGGAAGAGCTCTCTTCTCCTTGTTGCATTTGATGATGTTAGTAAAATATCGCACGGGCCGGCATTGAGTTAACTCTGGACTGAGAAAACGTGTCATTTCCTACTTAATGGAATTGTGTCAGCTCTATTCGATGTTTGAATTATACTACGTTGCTTATTGCCACCTACCCTGCAAACATTTCGATTCGGAAACGATTCGAGAACGATTTGCCAAAATCGAAAGCTTGCTTCGATCTCGGACTGGTTAACGACTCGTAAACGAATTCGAAGGCAATAAAAGCGTAGCAAGAGATCGAATCGTTTTCTCGTGCTGATAACGAATCGCATGCTCGTATCGATAGCAAATCGCTTCTGCGCCGAAAATCACTCCGCCGAGCAAAACAAGTCAAAAGCTCAAACTTTCCAAACAAATCGTTGAAGAGAAACCAAAAGCTCTCAAAATTTCCTCTCAATAGGACTTCAAATTGCTGAAATGACGTTATGTTCTTAGCGTAATTTGGAGATTTGAAGTGCCATTCAGGGGAAATCGGCTCTCAATATTTTTCTACAGCATGAAGGCTTTTTTTTTTTTTTTTTTATGTGGAAGACTAGAGCTCAGGGAAAGCCCTTTGTACTGTCGACAATCTATTTTTCGTATAGAGTGCAATGTCAAACAGCAAGCCCTAGTCGATAGATAGTGAAGGGGAAGAGAGAAGTAGGAAGGAACTGCCACAACCACCTAACCCCAACCATTTCTATCGCGACTCTGGCATCGGGGCAATGAGAAACAACTCGCTGGAGTGTTATGCCTCCTGAAACGAGTTGAATCCCATCAACCAACCGATGACATGCGCTTGGTGGAGCGGGGCAATGCTAGCGGAAGGCTATGACAGGGGGAATGAGGAATGTAAAGAGGGAAGAAGAAAGAAGGTGGGAAAGGCGAAGGACCGTGGGGCTCTGCCGGGATTCGAACCCGGGACCTCTTGGATAGTAGCCAGGCGCCTTACTCCCTAGACTACCGAGGCCCCCAGAAGGGAGAAACACAACCAGGAAAGCTTTCATTTTGCGTTTTGAATCTTTTTCTCGTTCCCTTTGCAAGCTTTTTTCGAATCGAGAATGGTCCGAGAAAGCGAGCCTCCGAGAAATTGTTTGCAGGGTATTATGTTCCTGATCATCATCAATGTGTTATGAATTGTACGTCGCGGCACATCAACTTTTGTGACGATGCGCGTTAATGCATTTGATTTCTTGGATGTCGTACGAGTTCGGAAACACTGACTATTCGGAAATAAAGACGAGTTCGGAAACAAGGTTATTCGCTTAAGGAGGAATTTTCATCTCTTAAGAAAAACTAGGCATTAGCATATTTCTAAAATATTTCTAATACGTAATTATTCCTCAACTAATTTTCTATCAAGGATACTAAGAGATGAGTCAGCCTTTAATTCAAAATTGTCAACTGAAATACAAGTTTTATTAGAGGCAAAACAGTACTTCGTTTCAGAAATGTTGAATTCGACACGATCACGGTCGTAAAAATAGGTTTGACAGGTATAAAAGTACATTAGAGTACCATTACCTAAGGCGCACATTGAGCTGTGTCAAGCAGGAAGCGCAGAGCAGGGTAGCACGAAAAAACTGTGTCACACAGTTTAAGCACATTGAGCAGCAGTTTTGTTAGACAGTTTGACAAAAGTAGCAATTCTTTCCCAGATTCCATTTTTAAATTTTGACCACATATATTTTGAGTGACTGGTGTCTTATAACTCAGGGTTATTTTGAACTAAAGGACTGGATACACATTACGAGTTGCTGACCTGACAGTGGACAGCTACTGCACTTGTGTACTCGCATGTCAGTAGCTTTCAAAGATTCCATAAGTTGGTTAGGTCCCTGTATAACTCCACAAACTTTATACTTTGTTCGGAAATCCATATATCTGCCATTTTTTGTTTTTATAACCAGTACTCGAAACACAAAAACACATGTAGTAACGAAGAATGCCATGAAAAATGGCGTAGTCCCTGGTTTACGAGCTACTGCTACTGCCATTTCCCAATATCGTGCCATATCACGTCCGAGTCGCATGCGAGCTGCTGCTGTGGCGTGTTGGGAAGGCGAGAGGCGAATAAAAACAAAAAATGTTGTAGTAACTCGCTTGCGAGGTACTGACCCACACGCACATGACAGTAACTCGTATGATGCGGTCACACGGTGCGAGCAGCTGCACTTCAGAAACTGACTAGGCCAGCTCGCAAGCTAACTCGCACTGTGTAACCCTGGCATTACTCGATTAATTTTTCTTCCATTTAAAAAAAAAGTCCTTATGCGGCAGGCTTCGCACAGTTTCTGTCCCCCATCCACAAGTGTCGTGAAGCCTGCGCCTGGTGCGTTGAAATTCGCGGTTCTCCCTTAAAAAGTACTATAAGAGACACATAAACCGTCCTGCCCTGCCTGTGTCGCCTGCCTGTCTCAATGTGCGCCCGGGCTTATCGTCGAAGGGTTGAAAGAAGGGGTTTGAAAGCAAAGTAAACTTAAAGCAAAGCACATATTTTTAAACTTACTTTGCTGTAGACTATGAAAGCTTTTTGTGCTGTGGCTTTCAAAGTACTTAAAAGCTTTCACGACCATACTGGTCCGGCTGCAAATGCTTCGGCTTTGATATACTTTGCTGTGAAATGTTTTCTTTTTGCTTACAATTTTTCAAAGCTTTGCTCTCCAAGGCTGTGAATTACTTTGTTTTTCTTCAGCATTTTTTTTCATGGTCCAACTTTATATAGTAAAAAGGTATTTTTTTAGAGGGGTGAAAACTTTTTTTGATCTGTATGTGAACCATTCGCAGACGGGTCACCATGCCCCAGCATTTGTAAGCAACAGCATTCGCAGCAATATGAAACAAGACGATTTTACAGCCTACAGCAACAACTTTGAAAATATGATTGCTGTAAATAGTGCTGCACACGAGACGAGACGAGACGAGATTTAGCCCAGTCTCGTCTCGGTCTCGAAAAAATGGGTATTTGCAGGTCTTGTCTCGATCTCGTCTCGAAAAGTCTCGAATTTCACTGTCAATAATACAAATTGCTCAGTCTTCTGTATTTCGAGAAATATCAATATGTGCTATATTAATGAAATTGTATACAAATATTCCTTATATTTCCATCCTAGTCACTTCCCAGACGTAGACACGTAAATCTGTCTTTTGCAGTGGCACCAGGACGGGTTATAGGGGATCAATGAATCGAAAGTTAATTTCTAATTTGTTAGAGTTACATTTACGTAGTGTCCGTTCCAAAAGAGAAGAGGTATTTTACAGTCATTTCATTTCATTTCAACGCATTTCATTTTAAATGCGTTGAAATGAAATGAAATGACAGTAAAATACCTCTTCTGTTT
This sequence comes from Thereva nobilitata, assembly GCA_963855945.1. NCBI lineage: Eukaryota > Metazoa > Arthropoda > Insecta > Diptera > Therevidae > Thereva > Thereva nobilitata. Next base: position 127,564,490 of record OY979695.1, read on the forward strand.
TGGAATGGACTCTACATTTAAATGCTTATGGAATGCGTACTCTTTGCCTTGTCTCCGCAGCCTGCTCAAGTTATGTATTGGGGCCGAATGTTGTGCTCGTCAAAGAGCGTAGCGGGAAGATACTGAAATAGTTGGTGTCGATACGATTTCAAAATAACGATTTGATTTCGAGACCTCGCGATGTCTCGCGAGATCTCGAATGGTAGTCTCGGTCTCGTATCGATTTTTAATCTGAAGGTCTCGTCTCGATCTCGATCTGAAGTCTCGTCTCGTGTGCAGCACTAGCTGTAAAGACCCGTCCTCACTACGCGGACTTAGATCGCACACGCTTTTGGCGGAAAGGCCTTTTAATTTTCTGAATCGTAGTGTGGATCGACCATAAAATAAAGCAAAGTAAATTGCTGTGGTCTTCTTGGCAGCAAAGCAAAGTCAACTGCAACAGTATTAAAATAAATCCAGGTTTCGCAATTTTATCTTAATCTAAATTGATTTTGAATTTCTTGTTTTTCACATCATTATTAATGTCTGTTGGAAAATAAATTACCAATTAAAAGTCTTATAATTAGTATCATACGTATAAAAAGGGTACTCTCTTTTATGTTCCGGGTCATTTGTTCTTACGTCATCAGAATCTGATGAAGATAGTTGTTTAAGGTAAGGCTCTTTGCCTTAACTGTATTGATAGTCTAGGTGTTACACCGTGACTACAGAGTTGTTGGTTGAATCAGTGCATAAACTAATTCAACAGGATTAAAGGTTTTAACGATGTAAAACTCTCAAGCTTCTTGACTAGAATGACTTTATTTTCCGGATTCGGATATTTATAACCAAAATTCTTACTCTACTTACATTATCGATATACTAAGCTACTTGCATTATACATAAATTCAAATATTGGCAAAATTGGATTATTCAGCAAGATACGTGAAATTATTATTGCGCCGATCATATTTCATCGGGCTCGTGCAGGTAAAAAATATTGGAAATTGCAAATTGTGCAAAATGTGCAAAATTAAAAAATGTGCAAAGTTAAAAAATGTGCGACAACTTATTTCTATGTATGTCTCTAACATTGTAAATATGTAATATCTAACATTCTCCCCGCGTTGAACATTGTTCAACAAATACTGGGGTCTACATTGAAGTCCAAACTTTGTCTGCGTCTTGGTGCAGGTCTAGGTTTAGGTTGCGGTTTGTTTTGGAATTTGTAAATCGTGATGCCCGCGATGATGATGATTATACCAATCAGGAAAAGTCCGGAGTATCCTACCGCCATATGATGAACCTTGTTCTCTTCAATTCTGGATGAAAATTCAGCTAATAACTGGGACTTAAGGTTGTCTTGTAGCCCTTCCAGGTCCTCTAACTGTGGTTGATATTCTGTGTTATTTCGCAGAGTCCATTGGGGATCATTTGGAATAGAGATGTTAACCTGATTGTTTATGAAGCTGGTGTAGGACGTTCTGACGTTGCTGGTATACAGCTGATGGCCTCGAATGGTAACTAGATCGTGTTTGAGAGTGCATGGTGATTCCATCTTTAAGGTTCCGGATCCTTGTAGAATGGTAGAATACGTCTCTTCTTCACAGACTATGTTCACGGGGGTTGGCATCCTTACTGCAAAGATCCACTCGTTGCCTTGAGCTAGTTGTACCCATAGTTGCTTATCGTTGATGTTCTGGAACCTACAGGTTTTCAAACTTTGGACATTGTTTAGGAAGTCTATTTCACAAGATTCACTGTTCATTGCCTTATGATAAACTGGATGTAATTGCTTGCACACGTAATTTCCGGCCTTAATAGTCCCACATGATGACAGTTCCTGTTCGGTTATGGGATAATAATTGTCACGATGCCGACTGATAGCTAGATGTGTATATTTTGGTTGGATTGCTAAGAAGGTGTTGTTGATCAGTGCTGGAATTGCGATAACCTTGTATAGTTCAAATTGGTCTATGTTTACTAGCGGTAGATTTAGTTGGAAGATCATATAATTTTTTATTACTTGAGCCTTAACCTTCATCAACTTGTACAATAGCCGTAAATCTTCTGGGTTGGCTGGTAGACGCAGTGTGGACGGAAGATTATTTCTGATGTTGGCGATCTCACTCTTCAGTTGGCCTGGCGACAGTAAGAGTGGATTAATACTCCCTTGGTGTGCAGCTGCAGTAACGTCTAGGATTGCAGATTGTATACGTTGTAAATTCGCAGAAATTAATGTTAGCTGTATTGCTACTGTGTTGGCGATTTGGCTCACCTTAACTCTATACGTTTCCTCTTCTGTGACGTGGAGCTGCTTGACTATCCTGGAGAATTGGTCATCCAGCATTTGGAACTTATTTTTTAGTGCGATTTCGTCCCTCCTTATGATGTTTATGGTTGAATCTATAATAGACGTCTGATTCTTTAACAATGCTATTAGGTGTTGTTCATTTCCCTTGACAGTTTGTATTGTAGAGGCCATTTTTTCTGCGTACTCCGAGTCGAGTACACCGAACAGGGAGTTTGCTATATTCCCTACTATATTGAATGCTCCTCGCTTTGATCGTACGAGCCGCTGTTCTTCTAGCAGCACATTATCATTGTTTAGCTCATCTGCTACATGTTGGAAGTGGCTAATGACCGCTTGGCAGGTCTCGTCTGGTTCCATTAATTTGCAAAAGTGCTGCAATGTTTGGATGCCCTGTTGCAAAGTACCAAATTCATTCCAATATGGTTGCATGTCATAGTACACAATAATTTTCCATTCTGTTGAAATCAGGTTTACTACTCCTAGACTATCGAAGTGCAATCCTGGCTGCGGGTTGAAGAAGGTGATGTTAACCGGCTGCCCTCGAATAAGTGGTAAAACTAAACACATCATGAGAGCAGACATTAACGATGAGCCAGTAGGTTGTCGTAGTCTTTTTCTGGGGGCTTCGGTTTCACTAGGCGTGGAGGATGCCTTGGTGGGATCTTCTCCTGGTCTCTTGGTTCCTTGAGTTTTGGTTTCACAGTTGTCGCCTTCCATAGACTGCTTTACGTTGTCTTCGTTACATGGTAATGGTGCTAGCTTGTGGATTGGTCGCCGATATACCCCGGATGCTGTCTTCACGTCTACTACTCTAATGTTTCCATCATTGCCTGGGAAGGTTTTGAGGATCCGACCCAATGGCCATTTCATGGTTGGTAAGTTGTCCTCCCGAATGACGACGATTGTACCTTCTTTAATATTGTCTTGGCACTGTTTCCACTTGGAACGTTGTTGTAGTTCATTTAGGTATTCCTTCACCCATCTTTGCCAAAATTCTTCTTTGATACGGGATACTAATCTCCATCTGGTTAAAAGATTGGCCTTCATTGGACTTGCGTGTGGATCAACGGTTGCCGTCATTGGTTCCCCTATTAGAAAGTGCCCAGGTGTAAGAGCACTGAAATCATTCGGATCCGCTGACAGTTGCGTTAAGGGTCTGGAATTTAAGATTGCCTCAACCTCGACAACTAATGTTTGTAATTCTTCATAGGTTAAGGATGCTGCTGCGATGCCTTTCTGCATTAGATGTTTGGCCGATTTTACCGCAGCCTCCCAAAGACCTCCGAAGTGTGGTGATCGTGGTGGTATAAAGTTGAATTGTATACCCTTCTTGAGACAGGTTGAAATGGTCTGATCGCTTCCATTTTCGGAGTAGATGCCTTGTTTTAACTCCTGCAGTTTGCCCTGGGCCCCCACGAAGTTGGTTGCGTTGTCACAATAGATCTTCTGGCAGTTTCCTCTTCTCCCGATGAATCGCTTTAATGCACCGATGAAGGCATCGGTTGAGAGGTCACTGACCACCTCCAGATGGACGGCCTTGGTGGCAAAGCAGCAAAATACTGCGATGTAACTTTTCTGGGGCTGTTTTCCGCGGAGTCGGTAGTGAATCCAGATAGGTCCACAAAAATCAACACCAGTGTTAATGAAAGGACGAGCTGGCTGAATTCTATCTTGCGGCAAGTTACCCATTCTTTGACCCAACAACTTTGGTTTAATTTTATTGCAATATACGCAGTGCTGGACCACGGATCGAGCGATTGATTTTCCCTTCACTGGCCAAAAGCGTTGTCTAGTAATTGCCAACAGGGATTGTGGGCCAGTATGCAGATTTTCTTGATGGAGTTCCATCATCAGAAGTTTCGTCCATGGATGTGAGTAAGGTAATAGCATCTGGTGTTTGGCATCGTATGGTATGGTGGCTGCTTCCAGCCTTCCCCCTACTCGAAGAATACCCTTTTGATCTAAAAATGGTGTTAATCCAACAGTAGCGCTGTTTTTCGCAATTTCCTTATGTTGTTTTAATTGATGAATTTCATCCTTAAATTCTTCCACTTGCATGGAGCGTATGATAAATTGGAGAGATTCTTCTAGCTCCATGGTGGTTAATGTGAGGTTTTTCTGATGTTCCGTAGGATTCTGTATATAGCTAATAAATTTCACTACGTAGGCGCCTATTCGTTGTAGCCGCCGGAAGGAATTTCGGTGATCAATGTTGTCAAATAAATTAGCAATTGCCTTTGATTCGGTTGTTGTTAATGTCACAACGGTTTTCCTTTTCTCCACCTCTGTTTGGCCCCGTGGAGTGAATGCGGGTGGCCATATTTCTTCCTTACCATGTAGGAAAAATGGTCCGTAGAACCACAGATTGCAGGATGACAACCGTTCAGGAGCTATACCTCTGGACAGAACGTCCGCAGGGTTTTCCTTGGAACTTACGTGACGCCACTGCTGCGGGATAGTATGCTGTTGAATGACTGCTATACGGTTGGCCACGAAGGTATGATAATTTGATGACTTAGCGTTGATCCAGGCCAATACTATCTCTGAATCCGTCCAACAATAGGTTACTAGATCCTTATGTTGTAGTTTGGTTTTAACTCTGTTGACTAATTCTGCTGCGAGTTTTGCAGCGCATAGTTCTAATCGGGGTAGCGTGACCTGTTTTACTGGTGCCACCCTTGACTTCGCACAGAGTAGGCGTACAATTATACGTCCATCCTTGATAACTGAGCGAATATAAATGGCTGCTCCATAAGCCTTCTCTGAAGCATCGGCAAAGGCATGAAGTTGGATATTCTTTGGCGTTCCATGAGAAAAAACATGTCGTGGAAAGTGTATATCCTTCAAACACTTTAAATTCTCCCGAAAGGTGCTCCACTTAGTATTAATTTCCAGTGGTACGGCAGCATCCCAATCCAGCTTCAGCTGCCAAAGTTGTTGGAGGAAGATTTTGGAAGTCACAATTACTGGTCCCAGTATTCCGAGGGGATCGAACAAGCGAGCTATGTCCGAAGCAATTGTCCTTTTGGTAACTCGACCTTGCTCCGTCCAATTGGTCTTAATGGAAAATTCATCTGATTTGGGTAGCCAGGTAAGTCCCAGAGTTTTTATGTTGTCCTTTGTTTCATCGGTGAAGTTTATTTGGATTTCACGATCTGGCGGTGGAATATTTTGTAATAACTGGGAGTGATTTGCACACCATTTCCTGAGTTTGAAGCCTGCTGATAGAAGCAAGCTTGTTAGTTGCTCCTGAGTTGCCATAGCGGTAGGCAAACTGTCCGAGCCAGTCATAACGTCGTCCATATAAAATTCGTTCTGGAGTACAACTGACCCTAGTGGATATTGTGAACTTCCTTCTTGTGCTAGCCTTTGTAAGCACTTCGTCGCTAAGTACGGAGCCGTTGTTGTGCCATAGGTAACTGTGCAGAGCTGATAGTACCTTAGGGTTTCTCTTGGGTCGTCACGCCACAGAATAAGTTGATAATTTCGGTCCTTCTCGTCTACCAATATCTGGCGATACATTTTTTGTATATCGGCAGTGAAAACATACCGGGGCATTCTGAAACGGAGTAGAAGGGAGAACAAATCATCCTGAATGGTGGGTCCTGTTTGCAGAATATCATTCAGTGATATATTGGAGGAAGTTTTTGCGGAAGCGTCAAAAACCACTCTCAATTTGGTGCTGGTGCTTTCTGGCTTTAGTACACTATGGTGCGGTATGAAGTAACTTGGAACTTGAACGTTATTTAGTTGAACTTCTTTCATGTGCCCTAGAGTACGGTATTCTTGCATAAACTCAACATAGAGTTTCCTTAGCTCTGGGTTCTTAGATAGTCTTCTCTCTAATGCCAAGAATCGTCTAAAAGCAATGTCCCGAGATTCGCCTAACTTTCCTGGATCCTCCGCAAATGGCAGGCTGACGATAAATCGGCCTTCGTGGTTTCGACGTACTGTTTGGTTGAAGAACATTTCGCATTTTGCTTGCTCGGCCGTCAATTGTGGCATAGTTTCCTCCGCTTCTTCGAGTTTCCAGAACTTCTCAATAGCTTGATTGACCTGCTCTTCTTCGCTGCAGATGCCACATGCCGCCGTAGCGAGGTCAACATTTTTTATTTTGCCCGCTACGATCCAGCCGAACACTGTGTTTTGGAGTAAGGGTAGATCCTCTGACATCTTTATTTGTCCAACTGCTAGTAAATGATGGGAAAACTCGGCGCCCAATAACAAGTCAATTCTATTGGGCTGGTTGAACTTGGGATCAGCCAGTTTTATGTTCTGTGGAATTGACCATTTGGATGTATCGATAAACTGGGATGGTTGAGGTGTTATGATCTGGGGAGTCACGAAGGCTTCCAGTCTGGTAGAGAAACCATTCAAGGTTGACTGTAGTTGCAGACTGACTCTTTGGCGAGCTTCTTGCCTTACGTTGAATATACCGTGTATTATCATCGGGTATGTGGCTGGTGTCACTCCGAGTTTTTTCATTAATCTTTCGGAGAGAAAATTCACCTGGGAACCCGAGTCTAGTATGGCGCGGCATTCAACGCTTTTACCGTTGCTGGCTACTAACCGAACTACAGCTGTGCTTAATAGAACATAACTTCTTTCGTCACTGGGATCTTTAAATGTTGCGAGCGTTGTGGCATCCGTCTGCTTATATGTTGTGGTTGATGATTCTGGTGGTAGAGATTGGTGGTTCGGCTTGGGAGCTGCTGTTATGGTGGATTTGGTGGAGCAGCTGCTATGTACTAGTGTGTTGTGTTTTTGGTCACACTTGGAACAGCCTCTGAGAGTACATGCAGAAGAGTTGTGACCAGGACGAAGACAGTTGATGCATAACTGATGTCGTTGAAGTAGACTTAATCGTTGATGCGTCGCCAATCGCAAGAAGGTTGCGCAGAAGTAGAGGGGATGGGCTCCTTTCTTACAACATATGCAGTTCGCTTTAGATGACACAATGGATGTCATTGATTTAACGGTATTCAGTTTTCTTTGGTTATCATCGCCGCATCTGGATTTGGTTCCAAGCGCTTCTAATGATTGGAATCGGGTTTCTAGGAATATTAAAAACTCCTTCACACTTTGCAGCTCCCGAGGCTTCGCTAATCCTTGTTCGTATAAGGTGTGGCTAGCTCTATCTAACTTCCTTATTAATATGTGCAGCAGTAAGGGGTCCCAGTTGGTAGTGGGAACCCCCAGATTTTCCAATCCACGAAGGCATTCCTTTGTCGTGTCGTGCAAAGCCTTAATGGAGATAGAAGAGCTCTGATCAGATGGGCAGGTTGATTGTGAGAGCAGTCTATTTATAAGTGCCGATGTTAAAAGTCTGGTATTCTGGTAACGATCCTTCAGGGTCTGCCAGGCTGACTCGTAATTCTCATCGGATATTGTGAAATGCCGGATGAGCTTCTCGGCCTCGCCACTCACATTGGTTTTTAGGTACCACATCTTCTGACATGGTGCCATATCTTCTTTGTCTACCATTTGGCTGAAGAGATCGTAAAACTGTCTCCAGGTAAGGTAGTTCCCATCAAACTTCGGGATTGTAATTTTTGGTAACTTTAGCTTGTTGTACTTTGCCGCTGATTCCAGGTTGGACGACTCCCTTTTCCCTTTGGTGGTGAGCTGAACCATAGCATCCTGGACCTGTTCTTCTAGTTGAATATAGGCTTCTATATTATATCCTTGGCTGGTTGGGTCGGAAGAGGATTCCCACATTTGATGGTGAAGTTCTTCTATTTGTGACCAATAACGATTTATGGTTTGCATCGTAACGTCGTAGTATGGTCGGTTGGTTATAGAATAATCAATCTTGCGCAGAAGACGGCATAATGACTCGATTATGCTGCATTGTTTCCGCATTAGCTTGCTTAACTCGGAACTGGTGGCAGTCTCTGGCAATTGATGCTCCACAAACTTGGAGTTGTGACCCTTGGTGGTCTGGACCTTTGGTGTAATTGAACTAATTTCCTTGGCTGGTGGGAAGAGTTGGGGTTGGACCCCCTGGGCAGTGGGAACCGCATCGTCATGGTCTGCATTGTGGTCATCTTGTTCTTCGGAATTGTCTGCTTCATCAAAAGAGGCAATTTTCTGGCTGAAATATTCCTGGTATTTCAGAAAAACCTCTTTTATGGTTTCATAATAATTGGTCGCAAAATATTTATGTGACATAGGCAGATCTGGTCGCTGCCTAATGGCGGTATCGGTGTCTTTGAAGCGGCTCCATTCCTCCTCCAGCTTGTTCAAACGTTTCTGGTAATATGACTGGTCCTTCCGCTGCGCGCCATCCTTATTATAATTTCGGATGATGTTTTGCAGAGCCTGTCCATTGGTTTCCTGCCTTGTAAACAATTCATCTAGAGAGAGTGCCATTTTTATGTCCGGCCACTAAACACAATGATGAAAGAGATTATTCTGGTTGAATCGCGAACGACGGGCTTCAAGTGTTGCACTTGAATCTCGCCGGGGCCTCCAAATGTTTAAGGTAAGGCTCTTTGCCTTAACTGTATTGATAGTCTAGGTGTTACACCGTGACTACAGAGTTGTTGGTTGAATCAGTGCATAAACTAATTCAACAGGATTAAAGGTTTTAACGATGTAAAACTCTCAAGCTTCTTGACTAGAATGACTTTATTTTCCGGATTCGGATATTTATAACCAAAATTCTTACTCTACTTACATTATCGATATACTAAGCTACTTGCATTATACATAAATTCAAATATTGGCAAAATTGGATTATTCAGCAAGATACGTGAAATTATTATTGCGCCGATCATATTTCATCGGGCTCGTGCAGGTAAAAAATATTGGAAATTGCAAATTGTGCAAAATGTGCAAAATTAAAAAATGTGCAAAGTTAAAAAATGTGCGACAACTTATTTCTATGTATGTCTCTAACATTGTAAATATGTAATATCTAACAATAGTGTTGGTGAGAATTTTGCGGGACTCTTGCTACAATGTTGGGCTTGGTCTTGATCTTGCGAGCATAGCTAATTCTTGGTCTTGATAAGACAAGACTGCAACACTAGGACTATTTTTGCTCATCACTACCCGACTAGAATTTAGCTGAGGAAAACCTTTAAAATATATCGGGTCCTGATCAGGCAGTGGTAATAACTAATATGCAAAATCCATCAAGAATTGGAACCCAGACTAAATCCCCGCACCGGATCCCGCATAAATGAAATATAGATCTTATTATTACTATTGAAAACTTTTCCCGAAGCCTTCAACCCGCCATAACATCCCATCCAAAGTGTCATAAAAAAACAAATAAACTAATCTTATATTAATATATTAATTTTTTTTACATTATCTGCTTTTAACCCCATAATTTCAGATAAAAAAAGAGCCTAATTGATTCTAAATCAAGTAATCAGGCATTCCTGATCAGGTCCTTATGCATCATCTGCATTACATGCCTTACACGGTCCTGATCAGGCATGCCTGATCGGGTCCTGATCATGTTCAGCAAAAAATTTCTAGTCGGGTACCTGGAAGAACTTTGAGAGCTTCCACATAGTTTTAATCATTAATGATTTCTTACTGATCAACAATAACAGGACTAGGAATGTCTATAAAAGAATGATCTAATAATACGATCGGCCACGATCGGCAATGATCTTATAATACGATCGGCCACGAATGTGATGATCATACACATTTTGTATAAAGAGTTTAAAATGTATAGGCATCAATGTACTGAATAGTTTTTAAGAAAAAAAATATTAAAAATCACTAAAAATAAATTTATTTACCAACTTATATCACAACTCTTTTCTGGGCTCATTAATGTCGTATTAGGACAATCAAATTCCTTAGAAAATTCATTGAAATTCATTAAGCTCAAAACAAGCGATACTTGACTATCGTGATCCTTATCGCAAAAATTTTGTGCAAAGGATAAGAAAAATGCTTTTGTGTTAGATAAATTAAAATTCCTCAAAATTTCATCCTGATAATTAATTTCTTTCTCATTTTCCTTAACCCATCGGTTATAGTCGTCCATAGCTTGCCTCAATGCAGCTGCAGCTGTAATAGTTGCAGCGATAACGCTTTCACGAGACGAAGAATCTTCACTCAACAAATTATTTTCGAGTGCTTGAAAGTTGAAACATTCTTTGGTTTGGGTGAAATTCTCTTCGTTTATGAGTTGAAATTTAAACACCATAAATATATCTCGCCATACACGATAGTCGCTTACTATAAAATGATGCAACATTGGCTTCTGGTGGATCCTGATGGCTCTCCTCAGAAATTTATTAAGCTGCTGCCGTATGAAACTTTCTCCTTTTGACGTTGAGAAATACTTTTTTTGCGATGGTGTAGGTCCCTTTTTGTTGATATTTTTCATATTTTGATAATATTCAGAAGGATTTATCTCCAAATCTTCATATTCTTCATCGATTTTGTTGTTGTGGAAAAATTTGCTCTTATAGCTTAGTACCTCTTGTGCTAGGTTTTCGTAGTTATTAATGAAATTTTCTACGTTATTTGGAAATTTATCTTTAACTAGTTGAAATGATTCCTGAAAATATTTTGACAGAATTTCACGCTTTTTCTGATCATTTGAATCATAATATGATTCAAATGTTGATGATATAAGAACTGGAGCAAAATGCTGAAATACAATGTTATCGCAACGTTTTTTCTTCAGAAATGACTTAACTGATAACCACATTAAGTAATTGGCTACACTTTTCCTCTCAGTTGTTGATAACAACTCTGATAATTTTTCCAATCCATAAGCATATTCTAAATGTATTACAACTCCTTCATTTGTATCAACCCCAAAGTAGTCTTCCAAATACGGAATTATATTACTAAGCGATTCTTGATGATCTTTGAGATTGTCATAATAAATTTCAGTTTTATTTCTAATATGATGTTCTCTTGCAGCTGGATAAAAATCACTAATAACACCGGAAACGAGTTTAATATCATTCACTGTATCATTGAAATTCTCTTCCTTAACTCCAATCATTTGTAAAATGTCCTCTAAATCCTCGAAATTGTGATTAATATCCGAATATATCCTGACTATTTTCTTATCAGCCTTGTATTGAACAACATGCTCAAAAACAGTAGGTACACCAAAAAATTGCAATAGATGCGAAACATACTTATGCCATGTAAAATATTCCTCACTCCAATCTTCAGTCACCGATGGCCATCCACCGAATAAGTTATAAAATTCACCTTTAGCTAAAACTTCTTTCAAATCCTTCTCTTCTATGCACGAACTATAGAAATCCTTAGCTTTGTGTATTGATGATGCAATTAACGCAGACGGATTTGAAAATGCAACAACCAACAAGTCATCCAGATCGAGCTCCAGCAAATCCGACACATTCTTATCATAGTTTCCACACGCGTATCCAAAAAAATCTTCGCAAGCACTTTTATCTAAATTTAAATTATTTTGCAGTTGTGTGACGTAATTTGTAAAAATGGCTTCCTCGCTGTTATCTTCTGGTGAATCTGCTTGCACTTTTGTAGCAATTAAAAAAATAAAAAATATCGAAATCGAGTGAAAACTTTTCATATTTTTTGGTACTTCGTCAACCACGAAATTCTTTGAAGATAATCTGAGAGAGGACTGAATACTATTTTACTTAAAAAGTTTGCTTTAGTCTAAATTGATAACAAATAACCTAAGGCCAAGTTTTTTTATTAAGACTTTGCGATGTTGATAAACAAATCATTTTGATTAGAACCATTTTGCAATGACGGTTTTTATAAAAAAATAGAGATTGGATGGCTTTTCTATTTAGTCCGGGGAAATTAGCAAAAAAACGAACGGAAGGAGATAAAATTCGGAAATGGCTGAAAATTGGCCAAAGCTTCCTTGGGACTTTTTAAGAAAACAATTTCGGAATCACAAAAAAAACATGGCCGCCGGAAATGTAGCGGTTTTCCGGTGTTTTCCTTGTATCTCGGTTTCTATAGGTCGTACAACCCCGTACAAAGGCCCTAAATGTTGACAATGAAATCCTCTACAACTTTAGTTCTTATGTTGACCCGATTAACCCTTTCAAAGGTATTCAAGGTCAAAGTTATCAAAAATCAATGTTCGGCCACAAAATCACTCAAAAACTGCTGCTCAAAGTGAAAATCTGATCGGTTGTTGATTTGCCTGGGCTGAAGACACACTGGTATTGGCCTACGATATTTCTAGCGTATGGGGCCATCCTGTTTTGTAGGATGGCGGAGAATATCTTATACGCGGTACTGAACAACGTTATACCACGATAATTGCTGCACGTTGTGATATCTCCTTTTTTATGTACCCGGCAGAGGATGCCTTTTCTCCAGTCTTCTGGCATCGCTTCCTGTTCCCATACTTGCGCAATTAATTCATGAATCGCTTGGTGTAATGTAGGCCCTCCATATTTAACCAGCTCCGCAGGGATGCCGTCTGCACCCGAGGCCTTGTTGTTTTTGAGCCTGGTGATGGCACTGCTAACTTCTGCTAAGCTTGGTGGTGACAGCATAGCATTATCGTCAGATATTGGTGGAGCCTCCAAATCCTCCGTTAGCTCGCCATTTAGCAATTCATGAAAGTGCTCTTCCCATCGTTCCAAGATGCCTTGAGGATCGGTGATCAGATTCCCTTCTTTGTCCTTGCAGTATGTGCAACAAGGTGTGAATTGCGTCATACCGCGTACTCTTCGGTAGAACTCCCGCGCCTGGTGCGGCCGTCGCTCTCTGTAGCGTTCTAGTTCACAAACGAGATTTTTCTCCCAGGCTTCCTTTTTTCGTTTGTGAATTCTCTTTTCTTCTTTTCTGAGCTCTTTATATTTCTCTTCGCGTGCTCGTGTTCTCTGAGACTGCTGCATTGTTCGATATGCAGCATTCTTAGGTTCAGTTGCCAGCTTGCATTCATTATCGAACCGGTCGTTCCGATCTCTACGACTTCTGCCTAAGATGGAATCAGCGGTACTAATGACAGTATTTTTAAGGCGGGTCCAGCTCTCGTCGACGCCCGGCATCTCATCCCCAGGACTTGCTCTTCTGAGCGCGAGTTCTAACGCCTGACCGTAGCTGTTTCTGGCCATTTTGTTGCGGAGTGCATCTGTGTTGATTCGAGCCTGATCAGCGGATACAAAGCTTTTCAGCGTTGTAATGCGCTCTCGGAGCACCATACCAACAAGATAGTGATCTGAGTCGAAGTTGGCACCTCGGTACGTTCGTACCGTCATCAGACCCGAAAGGTGGCGGCGGTCTATCAACACATGGTCTATTTGATTGCGAGTCCATCAGGAGATATCCAGGTGGCTTTATGGATATCTTTACGCGCAAATCTGGTACTTGCAACGACCAAGTTCTTACTTGCTGCCATCTCTATAACTCGCTGTCCATTGTCATTAGTGTTCTCATGCAAGCTGTGAATGCCGACATATTGCCTGTATACGGGCTCCCGGCCTACTTTGGCGTTCAGGTCTCCCAATATGATTTTTACATCATATCTGGGGCAGGCATTAAGTTCCCGTTCAACTACTTCGAAGAATTCTTCTTTTTCATCGTCCGGGGACTCTTCTGTAGGTGCGTGAACGTTTATGAGGCTGATGTTCTTAAATTTGCCTCGCACACGAAGGGTACATAGCCTTTCGTTTATTGCTTTAAAGCCGATAATGGTGGTGGAATAGTTACGGCACGTGCATGTTATGCTACAAGTTATTCCCCCTATTCCGCTGATGACTGACCACCTTTTTTAACATAAAGACTTGTAATTGATGAAAAGAAGAGTTTTAAAAGGGAAAAATCATCAAAATTGCATTTGTTATTTTTTTTAATAAAAATTTATTTTGTTTCAATTTTACATATTCGAATATAAAAAATTTTAATTTACAAAAGTCACTGACGTGTATACATGTCAGTAAAAAAAGGTTTTCCACCTATGGAACGAATTGGTGCCAAGAAAATTTTCTGATGAGCAGTCCCTTCCATATATGACGTTCGATGACTGCTTATAAAGTTCAGAGCAGAGCAGCTCAAGTGGAGCAGCTGTCAAATTGATGTCAGAGCAGAAAAAAACAGAAAATAGCAACAATTTCAAAAGCACTTTTCTGCTCACCTTTGCTCCAAATTCCATTTTTGGAGGTTAGATACGAATGACAATTTTAGAAGAAGAAATCTATGCCAATAAAAACAATTGAACAATATCGAAATGTTATTTTTAAAAAAATTAATGTATAATTTTTAACATTTTCAAGTACTTTCCGAATAAATCATTCATAAATCATTTTTCCTGTTGTTCCTGTTTTCAATTTGATAATTGTTAAAAGAAAAAGAAGAACAACAATTTTGTTGCTCTGCCTCCTCCTACAAATTTGGTGGAGTAGAAAAAGGTTCGCACCCGCAATGCTTATTTCGCTACATCAATGCATTTTCCCACTCATCCCGGTGCCGCTTATTAATTTCGTGACAGTAAAAAAAATTGTTCGCTGCTTTTGAAAATACTTCTATCCGTTCAAGGTGTACTAATTTTACCAGTTTTGTATACCCACCTTCGAACACCTTTATCAGAATTAAAAAAATATTGCACGGGACCACCGTGGGAAATTACCATTTCACAAAAAAAAAGAAAAGAAAAAAGTTATTGCGTTACAAAGTTATACGTGAACGGGACCAAAAAAAATTCCTACGCGTCGAATTGATAACCTCCTCCCTTTTTCGGTTAAAAAAACATATGCAAAAATACAACTAAATTATAAAAAATATAATAATTGCTAAAACAATTTCTGCCTCTTTTTATGTAGGATGGTCAAGCTAAAGCATAGGCTTGTACAAGGTCGGGCAAAAGTAATGTCATAATGTGAATGTGCCATAATTTTTGCAAATGGCGTCAAATGTCATTGTGCTTTGATTCTAACTAATTCTCTATCTGTCTACAACACAAATGTCAAAGCACAATGACATTTGGCGCCATTTGTAAAAATTATTGCACATTCACATTATTAGATTATTTTTGCGCCACATTTTTTTTATGTGGAAGACAAGAGCTCAGGGAAAGCCCTTTGTACTGTCGACAATCTATTTTCTTCGTATAAAGTGCAATGTCGAACAGCAAGCTCTAGTCGATAGATAGTGAAGGGAAAAAGAGAAGTAGGAAGGAACTGCCACAACCACCTACTCCCAACCATTTCTATCGCTACTCTGGCATCGGGGCATCGAAAAACAATTCGCTGGAGTGTAACGCCTCCTGAAACTAGTTGTATCCCACCTTGGATTACACTTTATGCAATGAAAATGCCTCATCGACTAGCCCAATTGTACTGCAGCCTATACATCATATTTGTAGACCATACCGCTTGAAGTGATTCACCAGTCTTTCTAGTAGTTTGTCGCTTAGACTCGAATGTTCGAGCAAGGTAGAGTTGATCCGGACTTATACGAGGCAGTACATTTGTCCTTCACATCATGGTAAATTGCACCAAGGACAAATTTTTTTGAAATGTCCGGGTACAAAAATAATGTCCTACCGGTATATGAGCGTGTATCTAGCAAAATGATTGTGTGATTGTAAATACAAATTGGAGAGACATTTCTTACATTTTTTGAGATAGTAAAATTTTGTACTGGAGAGACATTTCTTACTTCTTTTGCGGCAAAAAAATTTCCAACTTAAAATTAGGCAAGGTGGGATTGTAAAATACATATAAATATAAATTGTGGAGGCATAGCTTTCTTACATACAGTTTATAGTAGAGGGAAATTAAACAAAAAAAGCGAAGTTATGATGTAGTTGGGAAGTTGGATTTTTTTGTTTTTTTTCTTTTCATATGTTAAGATAAAGCGAAAAAAATATTTCTGCAAAATCGGTCCTGTGATGCACGAGAAAATTGCATAAATGTCCATTTTTATGCATTTTGAGTGCATTGCTACACTATTTTTGTAATTTCTACAGTTCTGTTAGTCGTAGAAAAATAAAAAAAATTAGAAAATACTCGTGTATGAATAGACTATCGAACTAATTCGGCATAAATATTTTAAAAATGAAACCTAACCTCAAAAAAACCGAAATGTATGAAATTTTTTTTTATTTTACTAAAAATGCAATAAATACCGGGAAAAAGTCGGATTTTGATACAAATTGGAGAAAATATGTATTTTGATGCTATAAATACGTGGATGAAATTTAAAAAAAAAATTCGATTTTTACAACAATTGGCACTTTTCGAAAAATATTAAAATTGCCGCCATTTTATGCCAAAACATCGTACGGTAAAATTTTTTTTTAAATTGTAGGTTTTTTTATGTACTTTCTTGTGAGCATACGTATTTCTTCGTTACTTTATTTAAAATGCCCACTTTAGGCCTTTGAAAAAACTAAAAAATTTCATTTTTCAATTTTTTGGCTTTTGCTTACTATGAAAAGCTACTTGCCAACTATGAAAAAAGGGCAAAATATTGAAAAATTGAATTGAAGTGCTACTTATAGCCAAGTTGTCCGAGACTTTGACCTCATACTGAAAAATGGAACTTAGATACTCTTTTGGGTGTAGAAAAAGATAAAAAAATCTTTGCTGCTCTAAAGCGTATGCTAAGTTCACAATTCCGAAAACAAATTCGAAAATTTGATTTTTGCTTTATATATCGAAAAATAAAAAAAAATTCGAAATTTAATAGCGCCACGTGAAAGAGCGGAAAATTTTACTAAAATTTATATTATGACTTATTTTAAAAAAAAGTGTTTTATTATTATAAAAACTTATTAAAAATAAGAAGCAAATTCGAAAAATCTAAGCGCACCAAAAAGCTGAATTCAAATATTCTAGCGAAGCGTTCGGGGAAAAACTAAATATCCTTGCCTAAAATGAACGCAAAAATAAAAATAAAAAAAGCATTTTAAAGGGACACTCTATAAGCTTTTTAAGAAAGCCATTAGTTTTTAATTTTTTGTTTTTTTCTCATATAAAACTTGACCGGAAGTTATAGTTTGTAAAATTCTCACCGATGTTTATAAAATTGAAGATATATATAAATAGAGGCGTACAAAAAAAATCCTTGTACATTCATCATCATTAGACATTTACTTTTGATGTAAAAAAAATTAAAATGATAAACATTGTCTCTGTTTAATAAAATTTATGTTTTAAAATATTCATTTTATCTTACAGCATTCATTCGACGCCATTTTTATTTTCAAAAACAGCCGGCACCAGACGATAGAAGTGAAAGACTAGCGGCCGCCCGGGCACGTCTTTCTTCTTCATCATATTCTACTTATTGCCGCTTAATTCTTAAGTATTTAATTTTGAAACGATAGGCATTCTTAACGCCTGCTCCAGAGTGAAAATTTATTCTTGGGATGAAGCTAACCTGTTTTGTAGGACGCAGCACATAACGATTAAACCGTCGTTATACATATTACTATAAAAGGTATTCGAAATTTTGAATAATTTTTGGAAGAGTTTTTGAAGCTGTCTTATAGCGAATGACTTCTTGTTGCCCTAGGAGGGGAATGTTAACAGAAAATGCAAGTGCATACTGAATTTGGAAATTATCACAGTATTTGTCTATGACGTTTCGATTTTATTTGATAGGTTAGTGCAGTGTTTTTCAACCTTTTTCATTGAGTGTCATTCCTGGCTGAAAAATATAAAATTGTGGCAACCTTAACCAGCGGCAGATCTAGAATGTAAATAAACGGGGAGGGACTAATGTGTTAGATGAATTTTTTGCGAAAACGAATATCACGTAAAACGCTGGAGTGGGGTCCGCGAAGGGGACTGCCTCCTTTTTATCTTATGAAAATGCTGTAATATTTTCTTAATGAAACCACAAGCTTTTCAAAGTACAATGCAACACTTTTTAATATATATACCAGGCACAAGTGTTCATGTCGTTCTTCTCTGCTGGTTGGCCTGGTACTGGAATTGGGAATGTGAAGGCAAAGCAATATGCCTCGAACTCGTACACGTAGCGTAGAACATTACATTAACATACGATTAGTCATCGCTTATACGAAACACTACATCTGTCCCTTACAACAGGTACTGAGGCCTCAATTTTTTAAATCATCATCAATAGCTCTACAGCATGTTATTGGCCTTGGCTTCCTGCAACATCCTCCACCAAAACTGTCGGTCCCTGGGATGAAGTCTCACATTTCTTATACCTAAGGTTCGTAGATCTTCTTCGACGGTATCTGTATATCTTTTTTGGGCGTCCCGTGCCTCTGTGTCCGGCTGGTCTTTTGTTCATGATAATTTTTGTTATGCTGTCATCACTGCTACGTTCAACATGTCCTGAGATTTTTCTTTTGAATCACCCTATGAGGTGTTGTTCGTTACTTCTTAATGTCCAGGTTTCGGATCCATACAGTAGTATTGGTCTTATAAGGGTTCTGTATAGTATAACATTAGTCCTCCTTGATACACATGTTCCATCTTAAGAAGTGTTTACGTAGCCTAAAGAAGGTTCTTCCCCAGCGCCAATCTTCTGCTGCTTCTGCTGTTGTGTCGTTATCTTTTAAAATTAGCGTCCCTAAGTATATAAATTCTTTTACTCCTTCTATGGTAGATGTATCAATTGCCATATTCTGGCGTTTTCTCTTCATTAATTGCTAGTCCGAATTTCTTTGCTGCTCTTTCTAGCGATATGAAGGCTTCTTTCATTGCTATGCTGGATCTGGCTAGTATTACGATGTCGTCAGCGTATGCCAATAGTTGTAACGACTTGTTGAAAATACTGCGCGCGGTGTTAGTTTCTGCGCCTCTTATCACTTTTTTCATAGCTACGTTAAATAGTTAGCACGGCAGGGTATCTCCTTGTCTTAGTCTTACTCTGGCGTTGAATTGTTCTGACAGGTCTCCTTCAATTCTTATTCTGCATATTATCTCTTTCCTTGTCATTATGGTCAAATGTACGAGGTGTTTGGGAAATCTTAAGTGCTCCATAGCTTTATATAGTTCTTCCCGTTTTATTTTATCATACGCGTTTTCAAATGTCCCGGTTCAAAAATAATGTCCTACTGGCATATGAGCGCGTATCAAGATAAATGAGGCGAGGTGGATTGTAAATACATAGTGGTGGGTTTCTTCTCTCTTACTTCTTTTGGCACAGTTAAGCCCGATTTACATCCCAAAGCTAAAGTGGAAGTGCAGCTCTGGAGCTCTCGCACAGCAATCTGTATGCTTTTCTCTCTGTTGCACGAAAGTTTCGCATGCAAATTTGTGTGCGATACAAGAGCTCCAGAGCTGCACTTCCACTTTGACTTTGGGATGTAAATCGGGCTTAAAGATTCCAATTTGAAATTAGATGAGGTGAGATTGTAGATCTGATGTACCGGAGACAAATTTCTTATTTCTTTTGCGGCAGAAAAGTATCCAATTTGAAATGAGGCGGGCTGTGGCTGTGATTGCTAAATGTAAATCTACATCGTGGAGGCATAGGTAGATAAAGTAGCTGACTGCAAATTGAATGCAGCAGCTGATTGTCATCAGCATTCGAAAGCGGAGTATTGAAGGATTTTTGCAGAGGCTTTCATATTTTGAACGAATAAATGCAATATTTTGCAGTCAGCTGTGTAACTTAAACGCAGCCATAAGGTTTCTTACTTTCTTACTCTTACTCTAATAGTCCGGGGAAATTAGTATTTGAAAGAGACAAAATTCCAAAATGGGTGAAAATTGGTCCACAGCTTCCTTGGGACTTTTTAAGAAAACAATTTCGGAACCACAAAAAAACATGGCCGCCGGAGATATCGCGTTTTCCCGTGTTTTCCTTGTATCTCGGTTTCTATAAGTCGTACCCGCAACCCTATGCCCAAAATGTTGACAATGAAATTCTCTACAGCTTTAGTTCTTACAAACTTGTTGACCGATTGACCCTTTTAAAGTTATTCAAGGTCAAAGTTATCAAAAATCACTTTTTGGCCAAAAATTCACTCAAAAACTGAAACGTTATTGCCTACAAAAAAGCCCTCTTGTAATTTTTTCGAAAACTTAACCCTTTCGAAGTTATGCAAGGTGAAAGTTTCCGAAAATCACTTTTCGGCCAAAAAATCACTCGACGAAGTTTCAAAAAGTCATTTTTCAGCCAAAAAATCACAATAGATTTTTGAAAGAAAAAATTTTCTTCTACTTACACAAAACAAGAGGTTTATTTTGTAGGCAATAATGTTTTGTCTAAGCCCAGTAGGAAAAAAATCGTTTCGAGAAGCCTTTTAAAGCGCTTATTTGAAGCAGTAAAGCGCTTACGCTCCGTAAGAAGCTTCATGTTATTTTAACATTGCATGTCCGCAGAGCTCAGGACTTTTACTATGGTTCGTAAAAGAGCTTTTAAGGTGAACTGCTGAGATTCTCCTATACTACCGCTGTTTTAGGAAGCAAAAGAAAGCTCTTACTGCTTTATATTTGCTCCGCAGCAAAGCACTTGTATTTTTTCCTACTGGGAGTAGAGAGACAATGTGGATGGGAATATATGAAGCTTCTTACGCTTTACGCGCTTTACTGCTTCAAATAAGCGCTTTAAAAGGCTTCTCGAAGCGATTTTTTCCTACTGAGTAGTTACTAAAATGTTAGCAGTGTGCAAAAAGGATCGCCCAATTTTTTAAGATTATGTTTGCATCTTAATCATAATGGACGTCTACTTTTTTAATGTTTATCGATAAGTAACAACTTCTGTAGTTATGTTTAGAAGGCCGTTTCAGCATGATTATGTATGACCTATAACTTAAGCTACTCCTATTACCAAAATGTTCTATTTTTCAGCGACACTACAGCAACTGGGGGTCCGATTTCTTAACATAGCAATTTTTCATGGGAATACATTATTAAAAATCTGCATATTTTTTAAATAAGAACGTCACCAACTTATTCTTCCGTATGCTTCATAACGTTAGCAGGGCACTGGCCCAAAAATTCTATCAGTAAAATTGTTTGCACGATTGAATATTAAGATAGCCACACTGGTGCATGCATGTGTATGTACGTAACCGAGCCATTGAGATTATATACAAATATTTTTATGAATTTTTAAAGGACTTTAAAGGATATCTCCCATGGGTATCTGCCACAGCATGATGGTCATACAAAGGAGGGTTTCGCACTTATGGTATAACATGAAAGTAAATAACCACTGTGAGATGTGATCTTGAATTAATTTTGTGGGTTTTATGTGAAATTCACTGGGGTTTTTCTGTTTGATTTTTTATTTTTAGGCATTTTTTTCTGTGCTGTTCTTGAACGAAAATTTGGTTTTTTTTGTTAATTTAAAGTTGCAATTTCTTTACTTTAAATGAATACATCACCATTCAAGCCATGCTTTAACTTAAAATTAAAAACCTCCCAACATTGATAAACAGTGTCTATGACTTCTCTCGCCTTTGATACCGCTGTCCCAAAAGGAACTTTCCCCTTTTTAACAAGTTGAGAAATACACTCTTAATACTTTCTTTCATCCTTTTTCGCGTTTGTTTAAATTATTCTGCAGGAAAAAAAATCCACCGTTGAATATCGTTAATTGGTAAGTTGCTGAATCGCGCAAAGTAAATTTTTCGCTTGAAATGTGTAATTGTGAGAAGATGCTTATGGTATAAGTGTTGACACAACTTCACTTAAAGGACTCTCGAGGTTCAACATAAAGGATAAGCCAACAACATATATGTTAATAAGTCGTTGTGTACCTCAAGCATCCTTGAAGCATGAAAATGTGAAAATTTCGTTATTTGACAACTTGTTGGCGAGGGTTAACAGGGGGGAAAAATCTAAAGTGATGTGCTTGGCGTATACCGTAGTGCTTGGTATATTCAGCCCAGGTAACATTTCACGTTTCTTACCTTTCAATGGTTCGGGTGTGCTCTTTGACCTGGTTAAAGGTGCGACAAATTATGTATAAAATGCAATATGGAATATATGGAAATTTTAGATATGAAAGGAAGCAAAAATATTTCCTCTGATGCCGTGCTGATAACGTGTACATTAACAATATATCCTTTAAAAAAAGATTTTTTTTCATATTGTTAGGTGAAACGGAAAGAAATTGCAAATTGGATGTTTTCGTTTAGATTTCACAAATTTTTTGACTTTGCTTTTAGTATCTAAAGATGTATAACACTAAAAGCGGTGCTAATAATAATTTCTACATCTATATATATAAATAAAAATATAAATATTCGTTTGTTCAAAATCTTAAATTGTCGCAAGTTCTTGCACCGATTGCTTTGAAATTTTGACACAACGTTGCATTGGAATTAATACGAGCTGTACCCGGCCAAAACAGCGCCAGCTTTTAGATAACACTAGCAACACACGCTGTACTAAACACTTTACGGCAACACAAGCAATACCAAACAATGCTCATGCCAGGCAACTTGCTTTTTGACAGCTGCTGTCACTTAGCATTTTCTATGTTTCCCATTGCATTGTTAAATTGATTATGATTATGTACACACTAGTAGACCATGTTGAGCGTTTTGTATATAGACCGTCTACTATACAGACGGTCTATAGACCATGTCTATAGCCCGTCTATGGAGACCGTACTTTGTCTTCATCTAGTGTCCACACTATGATTTGAACTTAGTCTTCGTCAGTCCATTAATAAAGGAGGACGTGTTAATGAAAGAACGCGAACCTATGTTCTGCAATATGTTATTAAATAAATTAAGAATGGAAGACGCCATGGGTTTTCGGAATTTCACCCGGCTGACACCAACCGATTTTGAAGATTTGCTTCTGATGGTTCACTCGGGAAGATACAAAATTTAGAGAAACTATCCCAGCCTCTGGGAGAGGTCGCACTCTTCAGGCTATTTTTTTCGCTCCCAGTTGAAGGATGTATTTAGATTGTGGATTTTCTTTTTCATGTCTGCCACTGTCACGTCATGCTCCCGGTTGAAGGATGTATTTAGATTGTGGATTTTCTTTTCCATGTCTGCCACTGTCACGTCGTGCTTTTTAGCCAGTGATTGAAGTGCCAATTTTTTTTTGTAATCGGAACTCGTAACATCCCAAAAACAACCAGCTCTATTCATAAACGAACCTCTAGACCGTATTGTGAGCGAGAGGGGGGGGGCTGGATGGTATGGGGTGGGCCGAGCGGGATAGTCTTGTTTTGTATTGCCGTGCAGACAGGAGGTTCTGAATTTCAGTGGAACAGTCGCTATGGTAATAGCGATAAAGTATAGAGAGGGCTGATACATTCCTACGGTGGCCTAAAGAGTCTATAGCGGCGCGAAAGGGGTCATCACCAATGAGTTTGACGGCACGATTTTGAACCATGTCGAGGCAAGCCAAGCTGGTCTTTGGGGCGCCTCCCAGATGGACCAATAGTACTCAAGGCGGGGCCGAATGTAGGATTTGTAGATTGTAGCCTGGGCGGCTGGCTGGAGGAGGAACTTGCATATCTTGAGAAACCCAAGGCATTGGGAGGCTTGTTTGGAGATTTGGAATGTGTGGTCATTCCATCGCAGATTCTCAGTTAAAGTTACCATTAGGATGTTAAGAGTTGAGCAGGCCGTTAGGTTATATTTGGCCACTGAGATAGGAGGAGTATCGGTGCTAGCTTCGGTGGAGATGAAACAGTACTTCGTTTTGGTGATCGAAGTGGACATCAGTTCACGATAGTGAAGACAAGGTCTGGCACGTACTTGTCTTATATTGTCGAAGGCCTAAGAGAAACGCAGAGTACCGTCATCAGTGAAGCAGTGAAGTGGATTTGAGGGGATTGAGAGCAGATCATTAATGAAGATTAGGAAAAGTGCGGGTGATAGGATTGATCCCTGGGGAACATCTGGCGAAATGGCGTGGGGGTTAGATTCGACGCCGTCCAATACTACCTTGATTGAACGGCCAGAAAGGAAACTCTTAATCCAGTTCCTTAGATTTGCCAAGGATGCCACCCCACATACTGCGTGGCGTGCCGGCGTGCCAATTATTATGCTGCGAAATATCAACCAGCCAAAGCTTTGAAACGGCACACGGCCTGCAGCACAAAGAATTACTGATCAACGTCGAAGAAGCAAGAATCTTGACAGGAACATTCAAAGGTGAAGGTATCCTTATTCCTCGCATTCCTATGATTCCAATGAATTCTCCAACAAAGCTCAGAGCCAATCTTTAGCATTGTACGGTTTAGATCTAGACCCGAATTGCTTCTCACATGGACAATCTTGTGTTTAGTGTTCTAGAATCAGCAAACCACACAATCTCCAAATCTGCAAAGACAAAATTATTGTTCTACCCACAAGCACTGTGAAATTAAAGATATTAGAAGCGTGTGGTACTATATTTTCTCTACCAGATATAAGAGTGTAAGTTGACTTTTGGAGTATACGGAGCAGATATTATGCTCGAAGGAATTGTGATTGTCATGATGATACGTTTTAAAGAAAATGATTGTTTCAGTTCCAGTCGCCCATTCGGTATTGATGAAGATTGATTGAACCAGTTACTCCACGAAACCAGCAGTGCCGCGGCTGGCATATGTGCAGGATGTGCAACTGCAAAGGGCCCCCGCGTTTAGGGCCCCACGAGCCTAGCGAGCCTAATGGGGGAGTAACTGGGTCCAGAAGTACCGCGGCCACTTGCTTGTCCTATTGAACCACCTCATATTTGTAGACCAGACCACTGGAGCTGGTTCATTGGTCTGCCTAATGGCTTGGCGTTGGCGCTTGGGCTTAAATGTTCGAATCGAGCTATTGCGGGGCACTCACAGAGAACATGAAGGGCAGACTCATCCTCCTCAAAGCACAGCCTACAGGTGGGGTCTTCCGCCATTCGTATCCTCAATAAGTGGTAATTCACGGCACAGTGTCTGGTAATCAAGCCACAAGCGTTCTGACATCATTGATACTGCGCCCCAATAATTCTTTTACGGCCTTTAGAGACGGCAGAGAAAAGATTCACTAGAAATCTAGGCAGTGCAGGGGCGAACCAACAGCGCTCGATATGTTTCATCAGAGTTCGATCGGCAAGGGCCCTCTTCAGCAAGCTGGTGGGTGCTCCAACGGGTTTAGAACGCCCAGCTCGCCAAGGACACGTTGACAACCTCAAACCAGTATAGACTAGGTCCTGCGAAGGCTTATTGCCGCTTAGTGACCAGGGAAGTTCCGTTTGTTTTGGTAGGCTCTTCTGAAGTTCCCAGAAGTGCATGCAGTATAGCATACATGCTTGAAAGACAGTTCCTAGGGTGTCTAGGGTTATCGCTCTACTCAATGTGGGGCTTTTACTCCAGACTCCAGCGCTCACACCCTTCTGTGCTTTGGAGCCATCCGTGAATCATACTGCGGTAATATAGGAAAAGTCCAGGTTAGCCTATCTTGTAGTGAACGGAAGGTGACTTAAATTTTGAGATCTTAAGGGGCTTGCAGTCCGATAACATTCCCGCTTCCAGAATCTCTTCTGTAATGCTGAATTTTATAAAATATCCTTGCCCTTTTAGCTGTGCGTTTATGGTGGATTTCTCTACCTCAATGTGGAGTGGTACCAGATTGATGGAATTTTCCAACGCTGCCGCCGGGGAGGAGTAGGTGGCCTCGGTTATGGAAAGTCAGGCCATTATTTGCATTTTGCAGGCTCTTCTTTTGGACCACAAATAATTGCTTCCGTGCTGGAAATGGTAATTCAAGAATCCTTAAATATATTAATACGAAAAAGACGAAAACCGTGCAAGACAAAGATCTCGCGTGTTTCTCGTGTCTCCCGTATTTCCGTGTTCCCGTGTTTAAATCGTGGTGCAGAATACGATCCAAATTTCCGACTTTTTCCATATACAAACTTTATCCTGCCAATTACGAACACAACAAAAAAAGTCAACCAAATCGGTTGAGCCGTTCTCAAGTGATGCTCCGTCATACTTTGGTTTTATTTGGTGCTTTTATAGTACTTTGTATAGATTTTCTTATTTTAGCCTGGTTCTTTTCATTTTGGACCATTCTCAATTCACAAAATAATATTTCTTTTATAATCTAAAATAACTGAAATTTCGAAGTGAAAACTGAAGGGCATCCATTCTACTACAAAAGAGGCCCTTATTGTAAAGACGTACAAATATAAGTTATTACATACAGCTAAAGAACGTCAATATTACTGATTTCAATGCCTTTTGCCTCGACATAAGTGATTTCAACAACTTCAAGCTAATCCATTTCACATTCTCTCAATTTCCTTGAAATACCCAATTGTCTCTTCAAGTACGTGTAAAGGAAAGCACACCCTTCAACACGTCCCGCTATACTTTAAGACGTTATCGACTAGAACAGCGAAAGAGTTCTTCAAGTGTTCATAATTTAATTGAATTTTGTTCTTAAGGTAGCTCAAGAACAGACGGAGTCGACTTCAAAAAGCCATTAGAGTCAGTGCACGAATCCATCACAGGATGAAATATTGACCCACAGGAGCTATGCACTTTGAATCCCCTAATACATAAAAGTCTTAAGGAGTTTTCATATTTGTATGTATGGATATACATATGTATGCTAAGGGTAGGGTGCTTAAGGAAGCAAATTCTATAAGTTTCTAACAAACGTACAAACTCCTTACCGCAAAGGCACACAATCGTATCCTTTCATTTCCCTCAAAAGATTTAATAGCTCATATCACGAAGACTTGCGTTTCCAACAATGACCAGGTATTTTAACCAGATTGCTTAATCGGTCAAGGTTTGATATGATTAATAACCGGGTTCCTGGTAAAGCCCCTTTGGACAGGCAATTAGGCCTTCCGTTGTGACTAATCTGGACGTGTGCAGCGGCTTTGAATATTGCAGCCCTTACAGTACTGTTTTGAAATTTTCAATCCTGGTGGGATTTTGTTAGTTATTCAGAAATTGATACAAATTGAAAGATTTATTTCAAATAATTTCCGGATGCCGAATTACTTTGATGTATACATCTAAAGTTATCATGAAATTTCTATTCTCATTGATGATAAACATACCATTTCAGCATAGAGCTTTTAGTTAAATTGCCATATTTGTTTGATTTGTTATTGAAGTTTTGGAAATTATTTGTAACGATTTTTAAGGCACAATGAATTTACTTTAGGTGGTTTTGAAAATTCATTTGCTCTCAGCGACAGCATTATTGAAAGTTTGTGGTACTAATATTATTTGACTAATTATTAGATATTACATACATATGATTATGGATGTTTGTTTACCTGGAAAACTTTTAGTTGGTTAATTTTGCTTTTGGTGTGAGGTGTGACCAATATAGCAATAGGTGTTCCTTATTAGGCCTGCAGCTCACCCCCAAAAAATGCTCTAGAAATGGAAAAAGTGATGGAAATGTAGTCCAGTCAAATGGTACATTCGCTGAACATTTTATGTAAACAGCAATTTTTTTTAATGTGTTTGGGGGGTTGGTTGGGAGTGTAAAACCGAGTTTTCGGTATCCGGAGGCGTGACGTTCGACCGCCATCTTGTTTTTAGTGGTGAAAAATCGTTTTCCTTATTTCTTGGAAACCTTGAGTCTTACAGAATTTTTGTAAAAATATTTTTTTACATATAATCAAATTATCTACAACTTTCGTAAATAACGTTTTGCCGTAATGAAATCCCCCGAAATGGGGGTGATGAACTTTAAAGCGCTATAACTTTTTTATTATTGATCCTACATAAAAAATGCGTTAGAGCTTATTTGTAGAGCATTTTCATGAATTAGGGTTGTTCTTGTTGATTTTGCAGCAATGCAAACGGAGAAGTTATAACAAAAGTTTTGCATTATGCTTCCATTTTATAATATAATACTTTATATTATTGGTGTGTGACCGGACCGATGCAGTGTGGTTCACCACTTAACTTTATGCTGGTGAGAGACCTTTTTCCTGTCATTCCATGTCTATCGTCGCTCAGTATCGAGCGCCATTCGTGATTCCCAAAGAAACGCTGGACCTGTAATCAAGAAAACAACGAAAAGAGAACCCCGGAGAGGAAACCGCCCACCCTTCCTGGAAAAATTGAAAACTTAGAGCAACATGCCTAATAATAAATTAGACCAACTAACAGTGACCAATTAAATATATTACAAAAAATTCCATTTAGACTGGTAGCTGGGCGGAATTGAGTGTGAAAAATGTGAGGACCGCATTCCGTCAACAGATTTCAGTTGGGAAAAGCTCAAAGATGGAGAATTCGGATGTTGCCGGTCAATTTTTGGGTCCAATTTTTTTACCCCCGCTTTTTGATGATCGATTTTGATGGAGCACCACAAAATAAGACGAAAATGTACAAAAATATTTTTCGATATCACGCTTAGTTTTCGAGATATTGACACTTGAAGTTGACTTTTTGAGGTATTTCCCAATGGTTTATAGTTATATCACAGCAACGATTTCCGTGCCACCGATATTTTAATTATGAATTTCGATAAAACACCCCTAAATAAGACGAAAATGCTCCAGCTCGATTACACACCAAGCGTCGATGACACCACGTAACAAAACTCACCTTGTACTCTACCTCGAAAGTGACATATACGATTCATGAGAAACATAAAATTTAGAACTTTGGAAATCAAAATATCTCAAAAACGGTTACTCTTACCAGAAAAAGTTATAAAATATTTTTTGTAGGAAATTACCTAAGCTAGAAATTTTATTCATATAATTTTTCTGTAAAAGTGAGCATTACTGAGATATTTGTGAAAATTCGCTTTTGGCGACCTTTGACCCCGCGTAAAATCGTGTCCGAGTCTCAAATCGATGGGGACTCGTGACATATTCCTTAGAGCAATATTATCTATGACCATATCAAAATTCAGCTTTCCCGGAATTTTGCCGAAGTAAAATGTCTAATTCCCCTGGATTATGTAGTCACGGAATAAAAAAGTCGTGATTCGTCAAGGGCAGAATTTACGATTACTTTTGATTGGAAATGTAGTGAAAATATATTTATAATCGATACAATCGATATATAAAATATTTTTCAGTAGAATTTAATTTTATAATAAATAATACAATATTATACATGAATATATTTATTTAAAAAAAAATTTCAAAGTGTACGAAAATTTCCTGCTGTTAAAAAATAAGAAAACTGAAATAAAAAATAAGAAAACAGAAATAAGAGAAAGAAATAAAAAATAAGAAAAATATAAAATTCCATACAATTTAAAGTAGCAACGAATATAGAAAAAAAACAACAAAATAAAGAAAAAGATATAAAAATGCGACTATCAGCCTTGCTGTTGTTTGGCCTTTGCTTTGATATTCCAGGTCTTTTCATTAAATTTTTGTTTTCCGTCTTTTAGTTCTTTCTTTAGTTCTACCTGGAACTCCGTTCGACCGAATGTAGATGATCTTACACAATCTGCAGAGATAATTAACGTTATGAAAGCATAAATTAATTTGAAAGAATATTTAGAAAAAGCCTTTATCCAAGGTTGTACTTCTTGCAATACTATATATAGTTTTTCGCCACTAAACGTCTAAAATGTCTTGCCCTTATTCCACATTCTTTTTTCGGTAATTTTTTTAAAAATTTAAATTACACACAACAACAAAATATTTTCAATACACTTTGATATTATAAAAAAATATATGTAATAACAAAAACTCAAAACCACTTATGCTTGCTTCTGTCAAGAAGTTAAACAAAAATAATTGCGATTGCATCAGAATTCAGTTAAAAGCGTTCAGGAGAATTGATTTCGAATTAAAAATGATCTAATTTTATTAAGCTTGCTCCCCTCAATTTTTTTATTGACAAATTATTTTTCAGGGGGGGAATTCAATTTCATTAGAATATATTTAGAATAGTTGTGGAATTAATTATGGCCCCTTTTTTCATATATATTTCATTTTCAATTCTAATGTCGCTTCATTTGAACCTTAATGAATATATTCAATTTTCAATGGCAATGGAATCGATCCCTTTATTCTGGCTGGGTGGTTTTGTCTGTGAACTCTCTTTTCTTCTCTTCTGAGCTGCATTGCTCGGTACGCAGGATTGTTACGTTCAGGCCAGCCTGCATTCTCGTTCCGATCTCTACGACTTCTTCCTATGATGGAGTCAGCAGAACTAATGACATTATTTTTAAGGCGAGTCCAACTCTCGTCGACGGGCGGTATCTCACCTTCAGGACATACTAGATAGATCACGCAAGAAAACGGCTCTAATTGAATAATAGAAAAGGAGTTGTCTTCCATCATGACAAAGTCCGAGCACACTCTCTTGATGGCTCTTTAAAAATTGGCAGGGTTTGATTGGGAAGTGTCATGCATTCAACGCATAGTCCAGGCATCGCACTCTCTGATTGAAACAAGAATTTCTGCAGAGCTATTGTCAATGGAGTCAATATAGCTTCAAAAGAATTACTAACTTCCAACATTATCATATAATAATCATTTTACTAAAAACCTATGCTGAAGTTTTCTCAGATCTAATAATATCATACAATGGTGCTGTAGAATGATAGATTTAGAATAAAAGAACATGAACGAAGTTTTATATATGTATGTATATGCTTCTTTTGAGTGAACCGAATACTCGACAGGAAATATCCAAAAAATCCACGTTATGCCTATTTATGCAAGAGTATTGTAAAGTTTTTTGCCGCAAAATCCCCGTTGTTATTTTTGTACAATAGAAAATCTATCAAAAGATGTCATATGAACCCAGGCTAATTAAAGTATCTACACAAAGCGTGAACATCTCCAAACAAATATAGACGGAACCAGCGCAAGTACATTTCCTTTCAACCTACCGCAAAACTGAATAATTTAAAATTATGTCTATGCAAGTTCATCAGAATGAACTTCCCGAAAATACCGACATATGTTCATTTTCTTCAATACACGAGGAAAAGTTTAAATACGATTTTGAAAAAGTTTCTGCCGAAAATTTCCTGCACAAGTATTTGCACAGATAAATGCCGCACTGTGGCCCACTTGTTGTTGTTGCTTCCGAGGCTCAAAGTTTACCAGGATCTGTTCGGGCAAAATTTTACTCCTGGCCTGTCTGGATGTGCACAGGATATTTCGATTTGTTCGCATTTGTTGTTGTATATTTTGAGTAACTACTGGCATGAATGTGTGTATATTAAGTAAATATTTACCAGATATGTGTGTATCCATGAGGCTGGATGAATCCTGAAAGTTTGGGACGGTTTTAAATGTTCCACATTAAATTTGGCGACATACGAGCATTTTGGGGATAGAATTTATGTGGTAGTAGTGCTCCTCACTGGCATAGCTAAGTGAAATATTCTGCATTGAAATATAGCAGCAGTTTCCTTGAACTTTAGCTTAGTTCAGTGTGTTTGTGCGGGTGGGTGGTATATATGAGAGCCATGCATCTGGTAAGAATTTTCTGCATCGTCTTATTGCACATAATTGCATTCTTGTCGATATTTTTCATATTAAACCCAAGTCTTACTGGAGGAATGTACATGAATGAATATTTATTGTCGTTCTTTTGGAATATCTGTGAGTCGTTTTCATAAATTAGTATGTGTTATTTCAGGTTAAGTTAGAGAAATCTTCGTATCAGGTGGAGTCATGTTTATTTATGAAGATTGCTGTACATGTTTTATAAAATTTAATATTGGACGCCTCTATGACTGTGCTTTTGCTATTGCATAGAATCCCTAACTTTATTAAGAATTGCGTTTTAAAATGCAACCTTTTATAAGCAAACTAGGTAACATAATTCCTGTCTATACCCCTGAACTGAAAATCTTTATAATTCGTATAATAGCCTCGACACACGCATGCATTTATGACGAAAATTCCTCATTAATTAGGAATATGAACCTCATCAATTAGGTAAACCGATTAAGCAAATTTTGGTTAATCTAGTACGAAATCTCAAAAGAGAGCCATCTGTCGAACGATAGATCATGTTAAAAAGCCCGCCTTTAGGCGTTTTTCCAGTGTCAGCTGATTTTTATTTTTATTTTACTTGAAAATTAATAAAAAATATTACTTTTTTCCATGTTAAAAAATTAAATATTACTTGTTTCCCTTCCATTGGGGCAACAACGTACCAAAGATATAATTTTTTTATATTTTTCGTTCTCTGACATTTTTCACTACACTACAACTGTCATAATATAATGAGGTATTTTAACGCTTGTCACCCCGTAAAGGCGTTCGTCATAAATTAGGAATTTTAGTCATATTTTGATTGCCGTGTATCGAGGCTATAATACAAATTGCGTGCAAAGTTTAGATTGTAATAATCTTTTTTTTCTGTGAACGTCTCAGCTTAGATGTCATTGCCACCCTTTATATTATCAGTCGTCCATGGCATGGTGCAATATCTACTAGTAAACTTAGCTCGCAGGATAGAAAAATGAGATTGGGCAGAGCAGAGGAGTTTGGGAGACTCTCTGTCGGATTTTGTATGAGTTTGGGAAGGCTGATTCTGGAAGGTTGTTCCATAGCCAATAGTTGTTATAGTTATAAACGAATTCCTAGATCGAAGAGGGGACCAATTAGGGGTATGTTTAGACGGTTCGCTCCCAGGAACGTTCCTTGTTTTGTAGATGAAGGTGGAAGTGAGATGGTACCTCTCATCATCCCCACTTCTCTCTTCGTCCACAAAGTTCGTGAGGAACGCTCCTGGGATCGAACCATCTAAACAGGCCCTAGAATTTGTAGATTATGGCCCGGGCCGACGGCGCGGTTGAAAGAGCAATTTGGATCAAATGGAATGCTAGTTCAGCAATTTTGAATATGTGATTATTACAACGACTTTTGATGCCTTGAATTCAACACGATTCTTGAAGGCCCAATCAAAAATAAGTTTGATGTCACTATTGCAGTGGCGGACTAAGGGGGGGGGCGGAGGGGGCGGTCCGCCCCGGCCTCTGGTTCCTGGGGCCTCCAAATGTCTACAAGTTCCCTTGATCAAATCCTAAACAAGGCTTTTAAAATAAGGGCAGTGCCTACCTAAGTGGTACTTTGGAGTCGGAGGTCGCGTACAATGTTCCCGTAGACACAAATAAGTGCAGCATGTAATTATTAAAATGGGTCTTTACTGAATCGTTACCCTCTACATCGCTTACATATACTTCAATACTTCTTG
The DNA here is from genome assembly GCA_963855945.1 of Thereva nobilitata. Lineage (NCBI taxonomy): Eukaryota > Metazoa > Arthropoda > Insecta > Diptera > Therevidae > Thereva > Thereva nobilitata. The sequence continues at coordinate 127,597,767 of OY979695.1, forward strand.
ACCATTTTCATCTCGGTTGCATCATGCAAGAGGAGTTTTTGTAAACTTAAGCCTAGTGACCACTATAGAGTTTTTTGCGTAGAGCTAGAGAAAACTCTCGCGTAGAGATGCGAAGAGAAGTGTATACACCGTCTAGAGCTCTACACATGCTCTCTACACCCACTCTACGCGCTCTGCACTGTACACTATAAAGTGTATACGCAATTTTTTTGTGTTTGGTAGAGCTCTACATCTGCTCTACGCTCTAACAAGCATGTTTGATAGAGTTTTTCTCTCTACAGTATTCATTCTTATTTGCGTTTCGACTGCGTTTCGAATTGTTGTACATAGGCGCAGTGCCGCGGTCAGACAATTGGGGTGCAAAAATTCAGCGAGGGGCCCCAGAGTCTCCAAAAAAAAATTTCTGTCATAAAGACCCGTCCCCGCGACAGAATTATGGAAAATGGGCCCCATGTAATATTTAGTGTGATGCGAGTTCGTCTGATATGACCCATATGCTGATTTGTATGACCTATTCATTGAAGTAAAAATGCAAATAAAGAATTCAAATGATTTTTATTGCCAAAAAAATGTTTTGCTCGCTTCGCTCGCGGTGCCCCAAACACGCGGGACCCTGTGCAGTTGCACACCCAGCACATATGCCAGCTGCGGCACTGCATCGGCGTGTTAAATACCAACGAAATTCGAATACGACATACGCAGAAAATTTTGGTATGAAGATGTATCTTCTTCCGTGAGCTCATTCCATAATTCTCGGTACATTCCAGCGTTTTGTTTTCTTTTCGCAATCCAATCTCGCTCTCAACATTTCCTTTCCTTCTTTTGGGGAAAACTCATTTTATTATTTTTTTGATTTCTATTAATTTCCTTTAAATTTTTTACACAATATATGTACGTACGCATCTCTGAATAACTGAGAAATGAAATGAGATGCAAAAGTTGATGGCCGCAGTTGCGCGCTCTACCATACGACTCTACAGTAGAGAAAAACGCATCTGCAGTGTACTCAGTCTGTAGAGCTCGTGGTAGATCTCTACTCAAAATTTCTCTAGATCAACTCTACGGGCGGTGGAGTGGTAGAGAAGCGCTGTAGAGTACTTACTACAGGTAGAGCTCTACCTACACTCTACGCTCTACATTCTACCGAAAAAAACTCTATAGTGGACACTTGCCTTTAGTACGACTTTCGGAATCGATGGGTAATTAAATGCTTTTCCTACTGGGAAATAAACATATACACACACTTGTCCATACAAATGGCAACTGAATAAAAGGCTTCTAAAATTACATCGACTTCTTAGACTGAGGGCCTCATTCAGCTTTGCCGCCCCGGGCCTCTGACGGGCTTAGTCCGCCACTGCACTATTGATTAAATTGGTCATGAGTTAACGATCATGTAGACAAGGTCTGGGATGAACTTGTCTAACAATATCAAAGTCATGGCAGTAACGCCGAGTACCGTCATTAGCAAAGCTTTGAAGAGGGTTAGACGGGATTGGAAGCAGGTAATATATATAAAAACTAGGTAAAGAACGGTTGATGGAATTGAGCCCTGTGTGTAGACATCGATACCAATAGTTTGAAATTTAGTCTACAGAGTGGGCTGCCATCAAAATTTTGTTGAGGTGCTTAGTTAGGCATACACGAAGGTAGGGTGGCCCACTTAGAAAATACATCGATGTTTTATTTCGATGCAATCAATGTTTTCCGACGCATCGGTTAGAAACATCGGTGTTTTCTCAAAACGAGTACTTTTTCTAACATTGCATCACTAAGCTGTATTCAGGCCTCCAACTGAGCTACTTTAGAAAATAAGCCTTCAGAAGTTCCTATAATTGTCAATTGTTTGTAAGCAATTGTATGAAATTTAGGAAACTGAATTTTAAGATCATTCCAATGGGTTCTCATTGAGTCTTATTATTGGACTACGCAAGTAAATAGACAGTTCGTCAAAAATAATGTCGTCAGAATTCGCCGTTTTCCAGCTCTTGTGGACTAATGTGTGATGATCTTCCCACAAAGAAAAGTTCTCTTCTGGTTTGTCAGAATGATCTAAAGAATCAAGTTCCCCGGTCTCATTTTGTGCTATAGATTTCTTCATCAATTCTTTGTCTTTAGCGATAGCCGAAGAACAAGCGATTGGTTCTGTAAAATGCATTTTTATGACCCTCGGATCCAATATCGTGGCTATGGCGAAGATAGCCACTCTTTCTATAACACCCATTCTCTAGTCAATCTCTTCAACGACAGGCGACTGAACTTTTCTGGCAAGAGAATCTTCGAGTCTAACGGGCTTAGCTTTTAAAACAAGGTTTATTCTAGTTTAGAATACATTCGATGTTTTATGAAAATAAATCGATGCATCGAGTAAATAAATAGCTTTTAAAAACATCGGATCGATTCGATGTATCGTATTGTAAACATCGAGTGAATTTGATGCATCAATGTATATTGAATATCCCTACACGAAGGCAGTCAGTGGCTGTTTTTTTGGTGTAAAGCGGTACTGCTTATCGTGTAGAATTTGGTTGGATTAAAGATATTCGATGAGGTTTTATGTTTTTAAGGAGAACGGAACAGAACTAGTTGCGATTGGGCGGTATTTGGAGGGGTTGTAAGGGTCACTTTATTTCGGTGTGGGGTGAACATGAGCCAGTTTCTGAGGGTCTGCATAGACTCCGGAGAAATATGAAATGACTTAGAGTTGAGACATATTTTTGGAGATCATAGCGAGAAATTTATCAGGGCCAGTGGATTTATTAGCTTGAAGTTCTTTGAGATACCTATAACCTATGCATATACAAATAAATTTCGCGAGTCCTGAAGAAAACTCTGTAAATTGTAAGGAAGTATTTGGGCGGACAGATATATCAATAAGCCTGCCTTGGATTTGCTTTCTGTTCACTTTCCCCATTGTTTAAATGAAATGAAATGAAAGAAGGAGTTGTAGATGAAGTGAAATTTTCCTGACGGAGGTTAGCAATGTCACACAGCTTTTACTGCCAGCAATGAAATTAATGATGATAGACTTACAGGAGTTTCTAAACGTGATATTTAACGATATTTAGCGATTTGTGCTCGATGAAACAATGCATTCGACCTAGGGTTTATAGATTAAGAGGAATGAGGGATGGGCAAATGCATTCCAGCCAATATAATTTTTGGCGTTGAAGAAATCATTTGTTAACATTACTATTCCGGAAAAATATACCCCAGTCAGCAAATTTTTAAGAAACGAATAGGCCCCAGCCAGCCAACAGTCCGGTATAGGGCTTCTTAAACGGGATCCCGGGATCCCGTTTTTCCGGGATCCCGCGGTAAAAAGTGATCCCGTCATCCCGCATCATTTCCCGGGTCTTCCCGGGAATCGCTCCTTTTCTTTAATTCACTTGTCAACCAATTCAGGAATGAATCTCCCAAATATATAATTTCGAACCGTGCCTTTCTGAGGTTCTAAGAATTCGTTTGAGGCATATAGACACCGTTGCGCATTTGCCTGATTTAAACTCAACAGTTCTGCTGTAAAACATAGTGAAGATGATGAAGTTGATACTGAAGAGACAGAGACAATTTATTTGGCCTTTTAAAATATCTAAACAATCCATCAAATTATAAATATGAATTGAACAGAGATTCTATATTGTTACTGGAATCTAAACTGCCTTAGAGAGTGAAGAGGACTTTAATGCATAATGTTTAAAAAAATATTTAATTTTTTTACCCTATTTTCGAATTTCATGCTGTTCATATTTATTAGCTGAGACCCGCAGTGAAATGCTTCGATTTTTTTATGTCGTATTATTTTTTAAACAATTTTGATTCATAAAAATACTATTAAGATAAACTGGTTCCGTGCAACATGCAAATACTGTCTTGTGATTGAAAACTACTCTCCAAAGATAATTATTCAAATTACCACGAAAAAGGTGGTTTTTTCAATTTTCCTGTCATTTTTTCCATTGCAGTATACCGTTTTTTTTACCATTTATCGAAAGTAGACGTAACAACGAGTAAGTGAGCCAAAACAGAGCTCCGTAGGAAGAGTAGTTTTAAGAGGAGTCGCAGTTAAAATGTCAGTTTTTTTAAAAAAAAATTAAATTTAACAACAACCTCTAAATATTTCCGTCTGAAAAAATTAATGCTTTTTTGGAATACTATAAGGTATCTTTTGCCAAAGTTTCAGCTTCATAAAAATTTGTTTGTCAACAAAAAAAATAAAAACCAAAAATCCGGTTTTCGCCATTTTTTCGAGAAATTTTGAGGTAAGGGTAAAAACGGTTCACACACAAGTTGTAGATCTTTTTATTTCCTACAACTTGTACCTTTGACTTTTTTCGATAGGATGCACAGTTTAGCCAGAAATCGCAAAAAACTGTTGTCAACCCCTAAAAACCCCTCCTAATCCACCCCGGATAGCAGCTGTCGGACATTGAGTAAAAAACAGATGAGTGCAGAAATTGGCAACCGGATCTTAGGCTATTATTATAACTCGCAATTTAATATTTCTCACTAATAACTCGTATTTATCGCCTTTTAATTCAAATTACATTTTAATCGCCTTTTCTTCTTGATCTTTCCACCCATTCTGGAGGCACCTATGTCTCGCACATTCGAGGCTTTCCTGAGAACCTATTCGAATTACATTCCAAACTTTCCACAAATCAAAATTCGTTCAACCGTTATCCAATAGATGGCGCACTACCACAGTATAAATCGTTACTCATTACTTTGTCTAATAAGTGGCCCCACGGCATACGTCATCTAAATATATTGTGGTTAGTCTTCATTTCTAGCTCTATACGTATTGCAAGACACTGTAAAAAATTTCTGTGTTAATTTTACAAAAAAAATACTGAAAGTTTTATTCACAAGCAGTTTTGTAAATTTGCAATATATATTATTAGGAATATTCCTAATCTACTTTACGTATTTTTACCATCTGTGTAGTAAATACACAATATCTCTGGAATGTAAAAATGCAATCAGTATTGGAGCTTTCACTTCATAGTTTTGTAAATTTCCAAAACTTTTGTGTATGCCCTCTTCCTATACATAAAAATAGCATTTTGCTCACCATGCCTTGTTAAGGACGGATTCGCAAGGAAAGCTTCAAGCTGCAAGCTTCAAACTACAAGCTTCAGCTGAGTTTTGCTGTATTTGAGCACTGCTGCTTGAAGCTGTGAATGTGAATCATTGTACAAACCTTATTATCCTAATTTTTGAAGCTTGCAGCTTTCATTGTGTATCGGCCCTAAGCATGATCGCGAGGCAACGTCCATCAAAAAGTTCTTGGCTGTTACAAGAAATGCCCAGACCCTGATCAAAGTCAAAGGTCTGACCTTAACTTAAAAACCATTGGATATATATGCTTAGTATTCCATTGTTGCCTGTGAATTATATCCATGAGAGGAAAAATTTAAACCTTATATTCCAATAACCGATTTGTAATTTTACTGAAAATTTATGTTCTAAAATTACTCCTCTAAAGTGTATAAAGTATAAAGATTTTTTTAGTACATAAGATTGATAAATATACTAAGAAATATTGTAATTTTCCTACATAAACGATTTAGAAAAATACACAACATTGCGTAAAATATACGTCTTCTTCTTCTTCGATGGCTCTACAGCCCACTTCGAGCCTTGGCCTCCATCAGCTTCTTCCTCCAGACCTCTCTCTGTTGCAATAACCGTGGTTTGCCAACAGGTCTTTTGCCATCTGGTGGTAAATATAGGGCTTTCTTTGGTATCCTTGAGTCATCCATTCATCCAGTAGCTTGGCATGTGTTGAAAGTTTACACTCTTTGTATAGATCGTACAATTCGTGACTGTAGCGTATTCTCCATGCGTTATCTTCGTTGGTTGGGCCGTATATCCTTCGGAGAACCTTCCTATCAAATATATCCATCTTATCTGCGGACTTTTGGGAGAAACTCCATGCTTCACACCCATATGTAGCTGCTGTGCGTATGATCGTTTTATAGATTCTTATTTTCGTTTTTCTGTGGATGTCTCTGGATTTCATTACTGCCAGTAGTGAGAAGTATGTTCTATTTGCGGCGTTTATTCTTCTTTGCACGTCTATCGTCTCATCGTTGTCTTCGCTGACTGTGGACCCCAGGTAGTTGAATTGGTTTACCCGTTCAAAGTTATATTCTCCCCAGGTGGTGTTGTGGTTTCTTATTCTTCTTTCCACCCTCGACTGAATTAGAATCTTGCTCTTGTCTACATTTATTTGCAGCCCTATATGTTTACCTTCATCTTCTAATTCTGTGAAGATTTCTCTAAGGTATGACAGTGATCTGGCAAGGCAGTTTATGTCATCGGCATCGGGGTTGCGTTCGCCTCAATGTGTACTTTGCGAATTACTCCTTCTAGGCAGATATTAAATAGCATGGGTGCCAACCCATCCCCCTGCTTTAGCCCTTGCTTAACTGGGAAGGATTCCGTCAATTCTCCTTGTATTCTGACTGCGCACCTTGTGTCCTCCATTGTCACTTTTGTTAACTTAACTATTTTTAGGGGAATGTTTAGGTCCAACATCGTCGCATACATTTTTTCCCTGTCGATGCTGTCGTATGCTTGTTTGAAATCGATGAAAAGTTGACACACGTCAATTTTGTATTCCCAGCATTTTCGGAGGACCTGCCTTATTGAAAAGAGTTGGTCCATTGTTGACCTATTTCTTCGGAATCCAACTTGGTACTCACTTATTGCGGCTTCTGCATAAGGTTCCAGTCTGGCTTTGATAATGTTTGTCATTAGTTTGTATACCGTGCTTAGAAGAGATATGCCTCTATAGTTTGCACAGTTGAATTTGTCCCCTTTCTTGTGTATCGGGCAGATAATGCTTTGCTCCCATTCTGCAGGCATTTATTCATTCCTCCATATGCAGCATAGTAGTTCGCGTATAGCTGCTGGAAGCGGTTCGCCTCCTTGTTTTATCAGCTCTGCTGGGATGTTGTCAATTCCTGGAGATTTGTTGTTTTTTAAGGCTCTTATGGCACTTTGTACTTCTTCCATGGTTGGTACATTTGTTTCTCTGGTGTCATCGTTATGTTGTAGACGGGGTTCTGGTACACGTATGATGCTTTCATTTTCGTTCAGCAGCTCGCTGAAAAATTTCTTCCACCTTTTCTTTACATCTTCGCTGCCTGTGACTATAGTGCCTTCTTTTGTTCTACACATACCGAAGGAGGGTTTGAAGCCTTTCTTGAAGAAGTGTACTTCCTTGTAGGCTTCTCGTGTTTTGTTTTGTCTAAAGTTTTCCTCTGCCCTCAAGATGTAATTGCTGAGGAATTGTCTTTTCTTCTTCCTACAAATGTTTTTCGCTGTTCTTCTTGTTTCCTCGTAGTTCAATTTCTTGCTCCTCGTCGGTCTCTCTATGTATATTTTTCTATTTTTATTTCTGGCCTCTATAGCTGCTTTGCATTCTTCGTCGTACAATTCACTGGCTCTGCCTGCGCGTTCGTAGCCTACAGTTTGCTTCGTGACATCTGTCAGCGTCGTCTTCAGTCTTATCCATTTTCCCTCTACTGTGTCTGAATTATTTATGTTTGGACCTATCCTTTCTGCTAGTGTTGCCTGATATCTCTCCAATACAGACTGTTCTTGGAGACAGTCAACATCAAATTTCTTTTGTTTGTTATTTCTTTTTCCTTGAGTGGACAGCCGACATCTGAATCTAGCTTTAACTAGGAAGTGGTCCGATTCACAATTAGCACCTCTACATGATCTTACTTGGAGGATACTGGAGGCTGCCCTTCTGTCTATAAGTATATGGTCTATTTGGTTGCAGTATCTTTCGCTGGGAGATTGCCAGGTGTATTTGTGGATGTCTTTTCTTGGGGAATATGTTCAGCTGACGATCATATTTTTGCTCATTGCTAAGTCGATAACACGTTGCCCGTTATCGTATATACGTCACATTCATGTAATCAACATTTAGGTTATGCATTATTGGAGATTCTCAATTTCATTATGTGAAGTTACAAAATTTGTAGTAAAATTACAATAATTGTGTAGTAAATTAGTATTTCATACCGCGATCTGTAATTTTACTATACATTTGCCCTGTGAATTTACATATTTTTTTTACAGTGTGATCCCACGCTGATTTTGTAATTTGGACAGTTTCAATGTACTGTGTATTTTGTGTATATACATACAGGGTGCCCCAAACCATCCAATTATCTAGGAAGCTTTTGAAAAAAAACAAAAAGTGTTCAATACTTTTGAAAGTCGGGGGTCAATTTTTTTTTTCAATCGAAACTTTCCGAGATAATTGGGTGCTACGGGTGGTTTGGGCCACCCTGTATAATGTACGTTAATAAAATGTTGGTTTTAATAATTGAAAAAAACCCTTCTAACTCAGAAGGCGCACTTCTCAGCTGGGCCAAGAACATTTTACCAACTCAGCACAAGCAAGTGCTGAGATGAGGCTCAACTAAGGCGTGCAAAACATATAACAAAAAAAATAAAAAAGAACACACGAAGAAGCGTGCAACAAGGAGCGAGACACATAAGTAGTCACGTGAGATTAGAAAGAGTCCGTTTAAGGACATCTTTACTAATGCTCACGCTAAAAACATTAATACTTTTATTCACATTAATAAATATGCGATTTACGGGTTCAAATTTGCCGTAGTTGGTGTTAGACGAGTTGATGTGTAAGAGAGGTGGCCCTCAGATTATACCTGCTATCTCTAAATGACACACAGCGACTTAAAAAAGCTGAGTCAACTCTTCCATTGAGGAGCTGATGAACGAATACAAAATCGGCGACCTCACGACGCTTCTAGAGAGTGCTTAAGTTGAGTAACTTAAGCCTGTATTCGTATGATGCAAGAACTAATGGGTCATCCCAAGGAAGATGACTCTGCGCGAATCAGACGAACTTCCGTTGAACGGATTCAATTATACCAACGTGCAAAGAGTAGTAAGGGACCAAACCTCGGACGCATTTTGAAGTATTGGTCTGACAATAGAAATATATAGGTGTAAACCTTTTTATAAAACCCAGGACTAGACTGCCCTTGGAAGGACTATAGTTGATGTGAGTGGTAAAATCAAGCAAACAATCAAATATAACCCCGAGATCTTTAACAAAATTAACACGAGGGACACCCTCATTAAAAAAGGTATAGTTATAAATAATAGGATCACGTCTCCTACAAAAAGGCAAAAGTTTGCAATCCTCAATACTCTTAATGTGACGGTACAATTTGATGTCATCAACGTAAATCAAGATTCTACAGTGTCTTAGCAAGGGAATAATGTCATCAATTGACATGAATAAGAGAATAAGCAGGAGAGGACCAAGATGACTGCTTTGAGGAACATCAGATGACGCTTCAGATTTGGATCCACGGAAAAGAACTTGGTATCAGGGGCGGATCCAGCCCTCAAAAAAGGTTGTGGGCACAGCCACACGAAAATCGGACAAGTGCGAGTCGGAGTATGAACTCGCTCATGATCGATATAGTTTATTCCTACAAAGGAGATGTTTACAAAATATATGACGCCCTGACCAAGATTTTGTACAGTGTATAATTCCACGTGGGCAAACACTAGTAGGTAAATTAATTACCCTGTAAAATGTTAGTTTGTTCGCTCACGAAAATTACAAAAGTAAATAAGTGTTTGTTTACACATCACAATGTCACATTTAGACTCTAAACTACTGAACCGATTTTGATGAAATTTTTACAGCTTTAATGGATATCAAATTAAATTAAACGCTAGTATACATTTTACATTAAATAATTTTATTTAGGTGCTTACTTAAATTACAAATTCAAGCTTACGTTTCTTTTTCGCGGAAGCGTTGGTAATTTCATCGATATTCAGGTTCACATCTTTGTGTATATTTAGGAGAGCCCGGACAATCTTTCCTGTGCCATTGAGGCACGAAACCAAGATTTTACGCTTCACAGAGTAGAAAACGATCTCTCTGCGGTAGCTACGCTGACCGGGAAAGTTGCCAGTATTTGTAAGAAAATTTTTATGTTAGGGTACAAATCTTGGTCGCTTCAATGAGATAAGCTACCACCTCTGGTATAGCGAAATTGTTTTCACATTCTCTTTTCCATTTGGCCATCCAGAGTCGGTATTCATTTATAACAGTTGATTCATTATCGTTAATGAATAGCCGGTAGGTACATCTGGAAAACTTTTTTAACTGTTTCGATATCGATATTCCAGTCGCTGACACTAACATTTGGTTTAGGTAGAAAAACTCCAAACTTAAACAGGTCGAGTATAGATCGGCCCAAGTCAATAATGCACGTTGCGCGAGCAAATGACTTATTCAGCTACAGACTTCCAATTGCTGAAGAAGTCATTTGCTCGCGCAACGTGCATTATTGACTTGGCCCATCTTTTCAAACTCCGTGACATTTAGCGCATGTTGGGGTAAAAAGCTCTTAAAAATGTTTAAAAGCTTGAGATAAATTTTCTTCTTTGTATTTTACATATTTGCTACAGAAATAATTTGTAGCAATTTCAATTAAAAAATTCGAAATTTGTGTTTTTAATACTTTGATACTAGGATTGTGACGTTTTTCGTCAGTCGCATGCGCGCTTCTGCCTGGGGAGATTGTGTTGCTTGCGGCTGCGGAGAACTTTCATCTTATGAATGAAAACGCTCATGTATATTTAAAAAAAATTATTCAGGATTGTTTTTAAATTATTTTAAATTTAGAGATCAGAAATATTTCGCATAATTATAGTAAAATTATACTTATTATGATGAATAGATTTACTTGGTTGAGCTCTGCTCAATACATAAGTGGGGAAGTGGGGATGATGAGAGGTACCACCCCACTTCTCCCTTCATCCACAAAGTTCATGAAGAACGTTCTTGGAAGCGAAGGGTCTAAACAGACCCAATATTGACAAAAGAACCACGACATAAGGAACCTCACGATTTTTAGACCAGTTTCAATCGAAAATATTTCAGTTATCCTAAAACCTTTGCTTCGTTTTTAGGTTTTAATTTAAATAGGAATTCATAAATATTGATATTCTGAAATTGTACTTGCATCAAGTCCCTCGGTAGGCTCGTCACTATACTTCCTGCATCTGTCGTTGGCCCTACTTTTCTGAAACCGTACTATATATGTATCCGACAGACCTCCTATATCAATTGCATATTGCTAGCTGATTAATATTTTAATAATTGTGGCAGTTGTTGGGTAAAAAAGTTGTACTTCTAAAGTGTGGTCTGAAGCATATTTTTTTATTTTATTAAGGCATAGGATATAATATCATCAGCCTATCAATCTCAATAGACCGTGAAAGTGTGACGTCAGAAGTCTATTAGGGTTGTGGGCATGCCCATCGTGCCCACAACGGTGGATCCGCCCTTGCTTGGTACCATACTAGAAGGGCTTGCGGAAAGCCTAACTTTCTTAGTTTAAGAATTATAATGGAGTGGGAGAGCTTGTCAAATGCCTTACTAAAATCAGTGTAAACGCAACCAGTTTAGAACCGGAAACAAAGCCCTCGACAGCATGAGAAGTGACAGAATAGTATATTCTGTAACAAGTTTGGAATGATGCATATTCCGCACAAGTGGAAGTTTGGCACACGAGCCGAAGGCGAGGGTGGCGGTCCACGAGCGCGGAATATGCCATTCAAAACGTGTTGCAGACTATACTTTTTCTACGCCTTTAATTAGTTTTTATTAATATTTTGTAAAGAAAAACGCACCTTCTGTAAAGCTAATGTCAAAAATATAATGTATAAGGCACAGCAAGATATTTTAACGCTAAATAACATATTAATAGGGAGTGTTCATTCATTACAATTTTGTAATTTAATAATTCGTTAATAGATGGCCGCCGCAAAATTTATTAAAAAAATGCTATTATTTTCTGCAATTTAATAATTGAATAGTTTATTTAAAGCTAAATGTTTCTAGCGGAACATCATTGATTGTTTATTATTGAAACAATCCTTTTCTTTCTTTAATTAATAAATCTTTTTTTTCTTTAATTAATAAATCGTATTCTTGGATTACAACGAACAGATGTCGTCAATAGTAGTCATTCCATAACAAGTGATGGAATGAATATTCCACACGGGTGTGGAATGCTGCTAATTCCATATCCATAAAAGTAATATCAGAATGCCTGTATTCTAACAGAGGCGTAGAAAAAATGTTTTATGGAATAAAAAAGTGAATATTAACCCTTGTTTCTTGTTTAAATACCAGTTTTTATATTTTTAATTACATTACAACACTGCATGTAAAATTTGAAAATTATTCGCTATAGTTTTAATAATTGATACAACTCCAAATGTCCATTTATCGATTTAATATAACAATAGTCAAAAACAATTGTAAGTGTATACCAATCTGCGTATGCTTCCATATGCATTTAGTAGCAGCCCACATATTATCTCGATAGGTGTATCAAATTGCAATGGATTCTCGATGGTACAACTCCTACATGAATAATTCATTCAAATCACTATCATTATCAGTTGATGTGCCAACTGTGTGTTAAATGCGGGGAGTTTATACTGCCACAGGGTGCATAACAATTTTATAATCATATTATATCAAGCGGGGTCCCCGGGGCTATTGAATTGAGCCCGTACCATAATAAAGTAAATGTTACTGGTTGCGTGTGCGAATAGTTTAAAAGGCTTTTGGCTTTGCATGCGACCAACATATTTCCGTCAACAATTTCTCCCTATTTCACTACTCCTGCCCCTGCTTGTCGTTAAATTTAATATAGGTGCCACAGAAATAGAACCAAGGAGCTCAGTAATGTAATAAAGTTTTATAAAATTAAAGAGGTCATCAATTTCAATGAAAAGCATTTTGCTGTTAACGGAATTATTAAAATAGTTTAAGTGGGAATTTTGTTAATTATATTGAACTTGATTTTTAAACGATTTGATGTGGTAAACGATTCAATATAATCACAAATGCAAATACAAACAAATACGATTAGTAAAATAATGATAATCTTGATAGAAATTTTGCGTGTATTTTATTCAACTGCAATCCTAAATGTTTCGACTTCGGTAGCCTAAGAGCTAAGGCTAATACGAATACGACTACCATCGCGGGGGTATGGGGTTCGGGTCAACTCAACTTGTCCGACCAAAAGAACATTCCGTGTCTTCCTGTTTCCTGCCATCGCTTGTAAGTAGGTATTAGAAATCGTCGACAATACAAAAGGGCTAGAATTTCAGTAAAGCAATTCTAGTCAGTCTCATATATGTCGATGTTTTTCCCTGTCGATGCTATTCTATGCTGGCTTAAAATCGAAAAAAAATGGATCCTTGTCGATGTTTTATTCGATGCTTTTTCGAAGAACATGTCATATTGAAAACTGTTTGTCCATTGCTTTCCCATTTCTTCTTGATCCTGCTTGGTATTCATAAATTATTGCTTCTACGTAGGATGCCACTCTGGATTTAATTATGTTCGTCATAAGGATATATGTACCAGTGGCGGGGCTTCCTTGGATGCTAGGGATGCAGTGCTTCACTTACAATTTCTTAAAAAATAAAAAGAAAAACCTAAAATTGATCAATAATTATTTTTTTGTTTTACAAACATTTTTTTTAATTTACCGTTCGCAGATTAACATTTATCTGATTGCTTGGCACCCTTTCTAGCCCAGACTGTCATCGTCTCGAAATGAAAAATTATATGAGAGCAATATTTAATATTATGTCCATGGAGAATATACAAGGAAGTAAAACTCTTATGGGGAAAATGACAGGAAACGGATGGGTAGAAGAAACTAAACTTCTAGTTCATTTTTGGCCACAGATGTCACCTTTGTCCGATGTACCCCAACATGAAGTTAGCTGAATTTGACCTATTTCGACGATTCGTTCAAAATTAAGTTAGTCGAAATGGGACAATGCAAAAAAATATCATTGGAAATTAATAAAAATTCATTGGAAACATCAAAAACTGATTAATTATGAATACCCCGAGAAAAAAATAGTAGTTGATTCAAAAAAAAAATATTTGAAATAACTAAATTTTGACATTTCGATACGAGCTTACTAAAAATTTATTAGAAACTACTAAAATTTTAATTTAAAAAAAATTAAGTTGATTTCAATTAAAAATTTATTTAATTTGAAGCAGATTTTTTTTTTGATTTTAATAAAAAAATTAGTCGTTTCAAATATTTTCTTTTTTCAATTCAACAATACATATATTTGTGCGTACATACACACCGTTAATAAATAAGAGCACTGCTGTGCTGCCAAGTACAAGTGTCTTCCTCGAGGCACACTGTACACGAACAACGATTTTTCTCCCGAGATCAACAAACGAACGATTCGCGGACTTGCATAAGCGAACTTGTCTTTGTCGCACTAGAAATCCGACTGGTGCGCCGTCACACTGCGATTGAGAAGAATATTCTTTATTTTGATTCAAGTATTTATTAATTGATTTGACTAATTTTTTGTTAATTTAAATAATAGACATTTAACTAAATAAATTTAGTAAATTCAATTGTTTGAAAGTAATAAACTATTTTTTAAATTAAATAAATTTTTATTCAAATTAAATAATTTTTTTTCAAATAAATTTGTTTGTTTAATTCAACTAAGTCTGTTTTTTCGGTGAATCGCATTGATATAAATTGAATTTAGTAGCTGGTTTTTCGTAAACATAAAATATATTAATAATAAACGAACTTGGCCATCAACCGGATAAATACAATCGGCCATGTTTTTTGGGGTACATTTGACTGCAGCGCCACCATTAATCAAACGAAAATTGACAACACGGAGTTTTATAACCATGTATAGTCTCCATGATTATGTCCATCAGCAAAAGTTCTCCTCTCCTTCTATTCGGGTACGAAAACTACTCTTTGCACTCAAAGAAACATGCCAACGAACTTCGAGAAACAGAATTTGAATTGCTTCCCTTGACGAGTATATTTAGTAGGAAGGCAATTCTTTCGAACTTATGGTTGAAGAGGAAAGATGGAGAGTCTCAACGAATGTTTGTTCCTGGGAACAGCCTCCAGGAAGCAACTGAAATTTTGCATCCAAGGGAAGTTTTCTCTCTCGCTGATGGACATAATATTAAATATTGCTCTTGCTCTCATATAATTTTTCATTTCGACACAATGACCGCCTGGGCTAGAAAAAATACCAAGCAATAAGATAGATGTTAATCTGAGAAAGATAAATGTTAATCTGAGAATGAAAAAAGAATAATTAATGATCATTTTTAACAATTAAAAATAGTGCAAGTAATTTGAAACAGTAATTTTTAAAAGAGAATTGAAAAGTATTTGAAAAACATTGTATAATTTATTTACTTACTTACGCTCCTCTAATCCCTCATGGGGCATAGGGCGGAAACAGTTGCCCTCCAGCGGACTCTGTTTTGCGGGACAGCTCTCAGCTCTGACCAGGATCTCCCAGTTGTTGCGGCCTCTGTAAGATGAAAACTTGTGGGCGCCCTGTGATGAATTGGGTGACTTTCCATGTTTCGCAACCATACAAAAGAACTGCCTTAACATTGAACAGCAGCTCGATCTCCCTATGCGGAACAGGCATGCATATGAGCTTCTTGCATTATTTATTCTGGAACTGACGTCTTCTTCTGCACCGCCATTTTCGGTAATAATACTACTGAGGTAACAGAATTTATCTACCAGTTCCACGACACGGTTATTCAGCGCTGTCCGTTCAAGGGTGTTGGCATTTATCCGCATTGCTTTGGTTTTAGACGGATTGAACCTTAAGCCTGCCTAACTGCTTTCTATTGCCAAATTGTTTAACATGTTTTCAGATAACTTTCCATTGTGAAGAACTCTGCAATTGGAATTGTTGTGTAGAGCTCTAGTAAAATTTGGGTTAGCTTTTTGTTTGCTTTTGCTTTATTTAATATTATGGGTGAGGTTGATGGTAAAGAGTTTTGCATAATTGACGATTTATTGCAGCAACTCTTTAGCTCGTGTTCATTTACGGAAAATAAACCCATAATTGAAAATGAGAGACCGAAACCAATATCACATATTTTAACTGAAAGTAAAACATGCACCAGGCATTTTCCTATTAAGTTATACGAGAGTGCGAATTGGCTTACCGGTTGTCAAAATAAGCCTTGTATTTTATTATCAACTGAAAAGAACTTTGACGGGATTTAATGATTTAAATAGTTTCCATTAAGCTGTTGATATAGGCATGGCAACAAGTCCCCCCAGCATTTAAAATCCGTTTCAGCTCTTTCTAAATTCGACACAGGCCAAAGCATTGGAAATCTACAAGACACATACATTATATTTTTAAATTTCTATAGATGTTGTTTGCCACTTGGCATGCCAGGAGCAAGTTTTTCGAGGGTACCATGAGAGTCAAGATTATGTTAATTGGAGAAATTATGTGGAAATAAATTGGGTGCATAAATAGAAGCAAACCAGAGAGGTTTTAGTAATACTTAGTTGATTACTATAAATTAACATTTACATCCATGTTTACCGTAAAGGTAATACTCAGTGATGGATTTAGGCATGGGCATTGTGGGCACTCGCCCATGGGCGGCAAATTTTTAGGGGCGGCAAATTTCTCTTAACTGAAAAAAACTTTTATGCAAAAAAATTATTTCTTAACAGAATTTGGAATCTTTAATTAAGCTTGTTGATTCAACAAAAGCACGATTTTTATGGTATCAATTTTAATACCTTTTTTGCTTTAACTCTTCATACATATGTCATTCCCAACGGTTGGCAACCCGGTTGGTTGAAATTGAATTAAAATAATGTCTCATACAGCTTTAATATTTGTACTATTTTTTCACAGAAAATGTTGAAAGTGATAAAATTGAACCATCAGATAATGCCCAAGATGATGCAGAGGTATTTGAACGAGAACTAAATATCTTCACAGACAGCTCCGATGAGAGTTGCGAGGAAAATGACCCATTTGAAACTGAATGCAAATAATTTTAGTTGTTTTGTTTGTTAAATTAATATAATCTTGTTGAAATTGAAGTATAGTAATTTTTATTGTTACCAAAAAACAATCACCGTCAGCTAATCGTCAGCTCATTCATCAAAGCGAATATGAAACGTTCAGATGCACTCAGCGCGCAGACTGTTTATGACGTTGATTGACGGTCTTACCCCCGCTATTCATACAGCTGACGATTATTTTTCGGTTTAAATTGATCTTAAAAACCATCCCAAAAATTTTGGCACGGTATGAAATTACTTGAGGCATTACTTCTTTTAACAACTTTTACCTGTTGCCATCCTTACCTCCACCGCGGGAGCGGCAGCTGCCGCTCATTTTACTGATTATTGAATACTAATAAACAATTATAAATTCAATTGATGCGGTATAAAATAGGTCGCAAAAATGTAGCGCTACCTCCCGTACTATAATATTATAAACGCGAAAGTTACTCTGTCTGTCTGTCAGTTAAGCTTTCACGCCTAAACAGTTTAACCGATTTTCTTGAAATTTGGTACAGAGATAGATTAGACTTTGGAGAAAGACATAGGCTACTTTTTCTCCCGAAACAAAGGCTTGAAGGGGTTGAAATAGGGCGGGGGGAGTTGTGTGGGAGTCCTTCATTATTGCGTAGAAAATGATTAAAGCCACTCACCATTCCAACCCGATAAACTTCAAATTTTACACATATGCGTAGTTTTTTTCACAATGAAATATGCCCATTTTGTACAAAAATAAAGATGGCGGTTCCAAGATGGCGCCCGATTTTTGCATTTGTGTTCCCCGACCCTCAACATGGGTATCAAATGAAAGAGTATGACAGGAAGAATACAATTAGCGGTGTAGCGTCATTTAAAATTCAAATGGCGGCCAACACAAGATAGCGGAAGACATAAAATATACTAAAAAGCAGAAAATATAACCGATCAACTTCAAATTTTGCACATACGCATAGCTCGCCTGACAATGCAATCCGACCATTTAGTAAAAGAAATAAGATGGCAGTCCCAAAAAGGGAACCTCTTTCTTCACAACCCTCTCAGTATGGGTATCAAATGAAAGGGTGTGATTATAATACAGTAATATGGCGGCCACCACAACATGGCGGAAGACATATAATAGACTAAATAGTAGAAAATAAAATGTATGTAACATAATTTATAAAATCAATATATCTAAATATGGTTTCATTTACTTCCTTTTCCTATCGTCTCTATATATAAAACAGTAACGTTACTGATTAACAGACAACGCACAGCCCAAACTGCTGGACCTAAAGGGCTGAAATTTTCACAGTGCATCCCTATAATGACGTGGACATCCACTAAGAAGCGATTTTTCGAAATTCAACCCCTAAGGGGTGAAATGGGGTTGTCCCAAACCGCTAGACCTAAAGGACTGATATCCCTATAATAACGTGGATATTCACATTTTTCGAAATTCAACCCCTAAGAGGGTGAAATAGTATATATAAAACAATTCCGTTATGGAGGATCCACACTAAGTGAACTTAGCTCATACGCGCTTTTGCCTTTTTTTCATATAGAGTTTTGTGACTTTTTTAGCACCTTTTTAGTGGCAACGGGAGTACGGCCAAACTGCACGGACCAAGGGTGTGCTTAAAAAGGTACATTGTACTTCCACACAATACGGGCTTTTTAAATGAAAATTAATTTTTTTCTCAACTAGCCCAGTCATTAGAGCGAAAAACGGCAGTTTTTGCGATAAAATTGTAGAGCAAACTACTTGCACTATTATTTCAGAGGTATCCTATAGATTACTAAAATCCAAAAATCAGCCAAATTTTAGCCATGTGGAATTGTTTAAACAAAAATTTACAACAAAAAAGGGTGTTTTTCGTTTTTTGGGTATACAATAAAAAGTACCTACTGGATGAATCGCGTTACCTTTAACAGGACATGAAACAGGAGAATTGAAAAACCTACAAAATGGTATTTTATGGACAACGATCCGACCATTTTTCTCCGCGAAAAGCTAGAAAAACGCTTAAGAATGCCTTTTTTTCAAAAATTCGTACCACAAAGATAAAATTTTCAATATTTAGGGATAATTTTTTGGGAAATGATAGCTGGAATTTTGATTAGCTATATTGACGTGGATATCCACTATGAAGCGATTTTTCGAAATTCGCTCCTTAAGAGGGTGAAATGGGGTTAAATATATTGTATGCAGAATTTTTTTTCTCTAGTCATATTTTCTTCAAACTTAGTATAAATACTCTACACTACATCATAAATAATGAAACTGAGGTTTTTTCAAAATTCAACCCCTAAGGGGGTGAAATGGGGGTTCAAAATTTTGTGAAACTCGAAATAGTAGCATCGCGCCGCAACGTCATTGACTTCATTTAGCATTCGTTTTTTATTGCTTGATAATTTCTTGCACCCACCTACTGTGCACACATAATCTTTTTTTATTGAAAGGCGTTGCAACGCACGCGGGGTTTTTGCTAATTGATGAATAAAAAACAAAATATTTCATGTTATCTGTAGATACATGGGTTTTAATATTTCGGGTCAGGGCTGATTGACTTCCAAACCCCGCCCTTTCGCTTTAACCCTGCACTACTCTATCTTGCTCGTGACCACTTGGCCCAATTCGCCCCATCACAGCTGAAATTGTTTCATAAAATCCCTCAAGTCTACCTTGGTGATAACATACAAAAAGTTAAATTTATATTCCCTACCACTTATAGAAAGCTTTTAAAACCAAACTACGACGCTGAAAGTCTGGATGTCTATTAAATAACGGCTATTTTAGGTATCACCCAGCCTAACCTAAGTTAGTGCGTAATAAAACTCTATATCTATAGCTACAACCCTATTGATATCATAAATTAATGAAGTAAAAATTGCCTTTTTCAGTAATTTGTTGCTTTTTTTTTAATATTAGGAGATTAATTTTCACAGAATGAAATTTTACCCATGATACCCTTTCAGGGTTAAGCAGAAGCTTCGACCTTGATTGATATTGATCGGTCAGAAGTCCTTAAAATTATATATCAAGGGATACATGACCGTGGTTAATGAACCTTCCTTCCGCAAAACCCTTTCATGATGCTACACTCCTGATTACATAATGATTTAACAAATCCCAATAAGAAAACCTTTAAGGAAAATTTAGAAACTATGAAAATTACTTATATGCAATTCTGCGGTCTACAATGGCACTTTACTAATCTGAAACGATACACAACGCATATGGTACTGTATTTGTGGGCACATGTCTCAACTACGACACTAACAAATTGCCTCAGTTAAGCTTGTTTATACGATATAGTCCTTCGAACGTTGGTGGTACTAGTATAACCCACCTCTGGCGACACATCTCACCTTAATCATGTTCCGGTTTTCATTTGTTTTGTGCCCGGAACCGCAAATAGTTGTCGTAGAGAGTAACTTCTCGACATTTGTATGATACCGTTTCTCCAATTTTGGGAAGTTATTACCATGCACACACCAGCATCAACATCATATCCACATGGCAAGACGCACATAGGTACCACTAGGATCCCAAACAAGGATCAGCCAGGACCCGGTGAATGTGGCCGATGGACTTTCATGGTTGCCGGGCCGGTCGGACCTATTTTTGTTTACCGTAGTCCTCTCTGTGTTAATTTAATGTACGGGAATTTATGCTCTGATTTAATTTTCCTTTAATTAAAGTTACACACTCTTTGGCCAGTAACCTAATTATTGTTGATTACACACAGTGGGGATATGCTGAAGGATATGAATATGCCTGTACAGTGCTACAGGATCCGATATGGTTTTACATAGTTGTGTTGTATTTCGTTGTTAACAAAATGTGTCGTGAACTCTTCTGGACAACTGTGCCGGGTGCCTAGTGCCTACATCTTGTTTAAGACAAGGAGCTGAGTTGTTGTTTATAGTTGTAAGGACTTCTACATATGTTACACAGAGCGCTCACAGCGTCCTAGTATAGTGAAAGGACACAAAATATTTGGTTAGGTAGATAGAAATGTTTTCGTAAATTTATTCATACTAACCTCTAGGATATTCACATGTACTAATGGTGCGCTATGCTGGCACAGAACTTGCTATATTCCCGTTAAGACAAAGAGAAATCTGACTGTGATTTTCATGTGTAGAGGACGAAACTATATCATATGCCTAACAGGAGGTGTGTGTGCTCCTGTAACATCCTGGGGTATACTCGTACAGTCCCATTACCGGGAGATGAGTAGATGGGGGATTATAATTGGTTTCCGACTGGTTTGGTGGTACATGGAGAGTTTGTTACTACTGTTTGGCTCCCCCTGGAACCTTTTTCGTCCCGATGAATAATTTATTTTAGACTCTCTGGCTTACTGATTAGACGTTCTCTCTATTAACAACGCCTATGACGAATAATTTTCTACGTAATCAAGCAAATTTCCTAACTATAATTTAAGCTGAAGGACAACACAAGGAACAAAGATAATAGCGGTTCACAACAAAGTAACAAGGTTCTGAAATTTTGTTCGTATAAATTAGAAAACCCTTTTGACGACAAATTTCCTTCAGGGTCATATTTACATGAAGACATTTTGGTAAAATTTTATCTAAATTGGACAAAATTTGTTGTGTAGAATTATTTCAGTTTGCGTTAAATTATAAAATTCATGAGATTATAACAATTGACGGTGGATTATAATTTAAACTTTAGCCATTTGCAGTTTTTACCTCACTAGCTTGAAATATTTGCCAACATTTTGTTACAACAAGAAGTTTGAATGTTGTTAAACACTTAGTCCTACAAACCAATAAAAATTTCATAGAAATCTGTTACCTTTTCTAAATGAAACAGAGATAGGCTAATGTCACATGAGTCTTAATTCAGACTCTGAATTTTTCAGACTCGGATTTTTTTCAGCTCAGATTTTGGTGTCACATGAGTGTGAATATTTCATATACCTTGGGGACCAGTCCGGTGCGAAATTTTGTACAAAGTGTTTTTTTTTATGTGGAAGTCTAAACTCAGGTGTCACCCTTTGTACTACCAGTCCGTCATGTCGTTCACGTCATGTCATTCACGTCAAGGTCAGATGTGTGGTAGAAAGCTTAGCTCGAAGGATAGAGAAAGCATAAGACAGGTTAAGAGGAGTCTAGGGGGTGCATGAGGAGATGGCGATGAGCTTTGCGTTTGAACTCCTGGATGTTGAATGAGTTCGGGAATACTGACTGTGGGAGGATATTCCACAGACGAGTTCTTCTCGTAATGAACAAATTTCTAGGCTGGTGTGTGCGTGTGCGAAAAGAATGGCTGTAGACAGTCTGGGTTGCCGGAAAAAATTTGCCGAGGAGGCAGAAGGTTATGTATTTCAGTAGTCAGTCATTGTGGTAGATGTGATAGAGCTTCACCAGAGCCGCTACCACTACATTCCTGCGGTGGCTTAAGGAGTCAATTGAGGAGCTAATGGCGCCATAACCAATAAGTTGGAGGGTGTGATTTTGCACCTTGTGCATTGAATTTAAGGCGGGGACGAGGAGGAAATTGCATCTTTGGAGAAATCCCAAGAATTGTGAAGCTATAATATATGATAACTCCAAAGCAGATCTTGCACATTTAGTTTTTTAATTTCCGATGAATTCCAGTTTTAAATATTCGGGATGGTCTATTTTCCACAGATTTTCTTTGCTTTCAATGCATGAAATTAATTTTACTCCGTCACTTTTTAGTATAACCTTACAGACGCACGCCTTTTGTTTAACTGAAAAATTCAGATTCATCTGACATGGCGCGATAAGAAAACATGCAAGAGAGCGAATTTGTATTCCAATTCTGAAAAATTCAAACTACATTTTCAGATTGAGTAGTCTGATTTTTTTCAGACCGTGTGGAATTTCTGATTCATGTAACATGGCACAATTGATTTCTGTGCATTTTTATGAGACTCTGAAAAATTCAGAGTCTGAATTCAGACTCATGTGACATTAGCCATACTCGCAGGAAAAATGATAGAGATTGTTAAGTTTTTCGGGCTTTCATATCCGCCTTGTGTTACATGCATTTCAGAAGCACCTAAAGAGGACAGCCAATACTTAAGTTGATCATAATTGTCGATGGGAGAACCATAGTGTTGTTGCAAAGAAAAAAATTAAATCTTTCGTGCCATACTAGTCCAAGCACATAAATAACATCCCATTAATAAATTTTATGTGTTTGGATTAGTATGGCACAAAAGATTTAATGTTTTTCTGTGCATTCAATTCAAAAAATAAGCATTTTTTAAAATGTCGCTTGGATCACTATGGTTCTCCCATCGACAATTCAAACCGCACAGACAAACTCATACATAGTGTTTCTTCTCGAGAATTCTTTCTCGAGAATTTCTCGAGAAATAAAACTATTTTTATATTCTCATTTCTCGAGAAATTTAATGTTGTTTCCGCGAGAAATTTATCACTATTTTTTAATCAATTTCTTAAAATTTTTACTCCTTTCTCATATCCATACATCTTTTTTTACTTGCATACATACTAACTTAGTTGGAATTTATTTGTTTTGTGCGGCGCTTTTTATATACGTTCTTTTAATGCAGGTTTGTGTGTGTTGTGTGTTAAGCTGGCTCTACATGATGCCATGACCACCCTCCAAATGCGCTGTCAAATAGAAGAGAAATAAGATATGTGACATTTTAACATCAAAATTTGCTAATAGAGTAAAAACCATAAAAGAAGACAACGAGTGTCCCATTCGCTCTGGTTGTTTGAAAGCGCAACTTTTTCACTCAAACAATGAGAGATAATGGAAAGCTCGTTGTCTTCTTTTGTGGTTTTTCCTCTACCTTCAACGGTAAATGCCGTAACACAAAAATTGTCCGGACTTTATTTATAGGAAATTGTCCAAGCTTTCTAATTTTGGAAAAAAAATATTGAGGAACTACGTATTTTTTGGAGAAAATAGTTGAGGTTGATGTTTTTGTTAAAAAAACAAAATTTTGACTTTGATGGCTCATTACTCTGGAAGTTGGTAGGATAGAACCTTCAGTTTTAGATAAGTGGGAGTATTCGGCGTAAAAAAGTGCATTTTTTAAGCTATGCTTGGCTCTTGGTTCTCGAGAATCTGGCAATAATTGAAAAAAAGCCGTTTTGATAATACCTCGATAACGGTTCTTTGGAAAAATAAATAAGGGTCATTTTCGTTTTCAGCGACCTCAAATTAGGCTAAAAACACTTTTCCTATTAGGTAGGTACCCCCCGCAATTAAGAAAAAATTTGTAAACTACTGTTATCAAATGCAACATTAGATGCGTTATGTTTTTTAAAAAATTACTTCAAATTACATTAAAGCTTGTTTTGTAATCTTTGTATTTATACTTATTATTTTCTTATTACTTAATTCTTACAAAGATTTATTTTGTGTTATGAATAAAATGGAATTTTAATTTTTATTTCATGAATTTTTTACAAATTCACAATATTTCTCGAGAAATGAGAATTCTCGAGAAGTAAAATTTATTTTTCTCTTTTCTCGAGAAATAGAAACTACCGAGAAATATTAAACACTACTCATACAGTTAGACGCAAATGCTGGCGTTTCCTTTAACATATTTGGACTCTTATAACTCCTACTTCAATTTAACTGAAAGTTTTAGGAAATAACTCTTGGCCATATTTCTTTTTAGATATTATGAATTGAGGATTTTTCTCGAGTAATTTTCACAGAAGCCTATAATTTACCAATAACCGCAGATCAATGATATTGACATTGTGAATACTGGTTCCATTACAACTATATGCCGAATTTATGTCGGGTCCAATTTGGTTTTGCTGCTCAATAAAAGGTAGCATAAACGGCAACAACGGGGTAATCACCCAAACAGGTTCTGCATTTTGGTGTGTCTAAAATGTATCATTGCTAATAATTATAGTTTTGCTATGGCAGAAATACTTCAGCTGGTCTGAAAATTGTGAAAAAGTGATAAAACTAAAAATAAACAACAACAATATGTACCAGACACTTAAATATTAAATAAACTGTAATTGTCTTAAGACTAGCGCTCACAGGTAAAGCACCTTTGTCCTGTCGACGATCCTATGTATTATTGAGTGGAATGTCGGCCAGAGAGCTCTAATTGGAAAGATAGTACAGACTAGAGTGAAAAGACTAACAACACTAACAAACGGTTTTATTACACCAGGTCCAATACAATACCACCGGAACAGAACACTAGGTTCGTTGATCGAACAAGATATGGCTTCCTCCCTTAATGGCAATGAAAGGAGAGATAGCAGGATTTTTTTGTGGTTTAGACAAGAAAAAGGGAAGTTATCAAAATTGGAGAAATGGAAAAGAAGAAGGACAATGTCGCAGAGTGGATTCCAATCACGAACCTCTGAATGGCAGTTGACGTCTCAACCCTTATTCCACCAAGGCACGTTTGACAAAATCTAGAAAGCTGAGCAAGCAACATCTGGGTGTTTTCTGTTAAACCTTTTGGGCACCAAACTAAGGTAGTATAGATAACCATGGGTTTAATGATTGTAATATATGACTGTGATTGTAGCTCGTTTTGGATCTTAAACTCCAACTATTTCCCATTAGTCTCTGATAATACACTTTCAATTCCGTAGCTAGTGTACGTTATGATCATTTTGTATTCTTATTTTGGTTTTTCTGTCGCCAGATTTAGTTTACATTTTCATATTTTTGTTATTTAGAAAAATAGGTACAAAAACCAAAATAAAAATTATACATGAATTGTTTTAGCCTTTTTTTATAATTGCAGTACCAGTGCAGTACCTTCTTTTTGATAAAACTAAATTATTTTTTGGCATATGTCAAAAATGAATTATTAATACAAAAAAAAAGAGTTTTATCAAAAAAAGTGGAATTTTTCGAGAAAATTGACGAAAAAATACAAAAATACACATTTTCTATTCGATTTTTTTCACTTTTTTCAAGTTTAAAAATTTTTTATCTTTCACTATCATAAAGTGCATAAAAAAGCCTACACTTAAAATAAAAACAAACCTCATACGTTGCGATGCATAACAGTTATTGGCCAATCAATTTCCAAATTTGAGGTTAATTTTTGAGACTTGTATTCAAAATTTCGACTTGAAATTTTAACCAGTTATTGCTCACATTATAAAGTATAATTTCTGAAAACTCCATCAAATTTTACTTATAGCATCCGAGGTTATAATCAATACACAAAAATTTAGCAGTTTCTTCAGTTTTAAATTTTTATGAGGTTATGTGTGCAGATTAAAATTTCATTTTGTAACCGCTGAGAGACAATATCATAATGAACAGTCTCAATTTTTTTCGCTTTCTTTGGACCTACACATACCGAGATATTCTCATCTATATTTCGAAAGGACGACCAAAATGGTAGATTTTCCACAAAATGGCCCATAACTCACATAGCGGCGGTTGCCAGTGGTAGAAAATGTCCATTTCGTATAGTATTCCATGTAACTAACATATTAAAAAAAATTTTGTGACTGGAAACAATTCCTTATGTTTTGCTTGTACCACTCCACTATACTATGAAAAGCTACTTGCCAACTATGAAAAAAGGCAAAAACGTGAAAAATTGAAATTTTTTATTTTTTTCAAAGGCCTAAAAAGGGCATTTTAAATAAAGTAAAGAAATGTATTGCGTATGCTCACAAGAAAGTTCAAAAAAAACCTTCAAATTAGAAAAAAAAATTTTACCGTACGATGATTTGGCAAAAAATGGCGGCAATTTTAATATTTTTCGAAAAGTGCCAATTGTTGCCGTAAAAATAGATTTTTTTTTTGAAATTTCAACCACGTATTTATAGCATCAAAATACGTATTTTCTTCAATTTTTGTCATCTGACTATTTTCCCGTTATTTATTGCATTTTTAGCAAAATAAAACAAAATTTCATACATTTCGGTTTTTTGAGGTTAGGATTCATTTTTAAAATATTTATACCGAATCAGTTCGATAGTCTATTCATTCACGAGTATTTTCCAATTTTTTTTTTAATTTTAATCAAAATGGCTTACGGGTAATGGCCTTAATTTTTGTCAAAAATATGACAAAATTTAAAACATTTATAAAGTTTTTTTTAATATTTTTCTATTTTATTAATTTTTTAAATTTACTTTCTTTATTGTAGCAAAAAAATTTAAAACATGTTCTGCAAATAATTAAATATAAAAAAAAAAAGTTAATTAAGGCCATTACCAGTCAGCCATTTTGAATTTTCAGATTTTCTCTTCAAATTCGTAATTAGTGACCCCGAAAACCCGCGAATATAAAATTTTATTGATTTTAGAGCAATTATTAAATTATGCACTGTTGGATGCGTTTTGGCTACAATCGGACCATAAAGGGTCTTAAATGACCCCGTATGTTACTTAAGGCTTGCATAACACTAAAACAAACCATTTTTCTTAAATTTTTATGTATCTTAAATGAATATTATTGAAAAACCTTTGAAAAATGGACAAAAACAGCAAAAAATACACTTATTTGCGTAATTATGCATTTTTAGGTACTTTCCCCGTCATTCTGTGCGTACGGACTATGATTTTTCAAGTTTTTATACCTAAAAGATGCATTCTATGCAATAAAATCTTTTGGAGATCAAACTTCTTGAAAATCTCATTAATTCCAACGGCCTATATGTTGTAAGAAAATGATATTAACAAAAAATATTCATTCGTTTAATTGAATCGGTCATTGTGAAAAGGGGTCATCTCCAAAAATTTTAACTTGTTACATTTTTGCCAGTATATAAAAGGCTGACATTCTAGGGATTTTTGGCAGGCATCGATGTTCATTTCGAAAACGAGTCATCGCTCGCAGCGATATTTGCAAAATGAAAGAAGAAACGAGCGAGCCCTCCATTCCCTCTCATTACTTAAATAACTTAACTAGTGTTG
The DNA here is from genome assembly GCA_963855945.1 of Thereva nobilitata. Classification (NCBI taxonomy): domain Eukaryota; kingdom Metazoa; phylum Arthropoda; class Insecta; order Diptera; family Therevidae; genus Thereva; species Thereva nobilitata. The sequence goes on from OY979695.1 coordinate 127,625,615, forward strand.
GGTAGGACACGATTATAAAAGGAGTTTGTAAGAGGTGCCTCTTTTTTCTTTTGCGCCAGTAAAATGTCATACTTCAAATGAGGCGAGGTGCTATTGTAATGCCAAAATGACAAAAACAAGCAAATTAAAAAAAAAAATAATTGTGTATTAACCTTTAAGTACCGACGTACTATTTTAGTTACATAAGTACCGACGTGAGGTCTGCTAGACCACCATAGCTTTACAAACGAAAACTTTTATATTGTTTGAGATTCTTCTAAAAAAACATTTTCTAGGTATTGTTAATACATCTAGTTATTGTATAAGTAAAACAAAATATAGAATTTTTCACATTTATTAATAATGATATATATTAGTACTGCAGTCTCAAATTCTTTGGTAGAAAAAATTAACTTTTATCCTAATAATTAACATTTATAAACTAAACAACTTTTTCTTCTTGACAAAATTTTTTTTTTAAGATTAATAATAAACATAAACATAAAAATAAAAAAATCCAAAAAAAACAACCGTTTTCTTGAAAATCACAAGGCATCAAATTGTAGGAACTTTCAAAGTTTACAAACAATCTTTGCATACAGGCTTGCTGCATTGTAGGCACACATGTTTCATGCAAGTGTCACATTTGTAAGCAGTCTTGCGCTTTAGTTTTGATGGACAAATGTGGCAGAGTTTTCTGGTTTGATTTTCCTCTGCTTCCCTAACATTTTCTGGTGCATCTGGCCCAAGAATTCTATTTATCGACAAGCGCAATTCTCTTGGCAGATGTTTATTCAGAACCCGGCGCTGCATTTGTGGAACGACCAGAGATCTTGCCAGTAGTTTCAAGAAGACAGATCTCTCTACTGTTTTTTCATGCGAGTGCAAATTGTACAAAATATATGCATTTATGGCGCTTAGGTCTAATATCCGAAAAAATATTGCCATTGACCAACGCCGTGTTCGTCGACTACTGCTATAGTTTGAACACTTTTTGTCGATTTCGTCAACCCCCCCCTTGGTGGAGTTATAGTATGATATAATTTCCGGTTTATTGTTTTCATCATTTACTCCTTCATTGTGATGCATCGATGAAAGCAAAAGAACAGCTTTGTTCTGTTTTGGCACATGGGAGACAAGCGTAATATCTTTGGTAAATCCGTAAAGTGTAGAACCAACATCACGTGTTTTTTTTGGTAAAAAATCAGGTGGTATTTCTCTTTTATTCTTTCTTAGAGTGCCCACATATGTCAGGCCTCTTTTTATCAGCTCTTCGACACACGTTACAGAACTGAACCAATTATCAGCGGTAATATTTCGGTTACTGCCGTGCAAGTCCCTGATCAATCTCAATAAACATTGTGTGGGCACCTGGAGTTTTTTTTCTTCTTCTGTCAATCCTTCGCCGTCTGATCCTTTCCCAGCATATATGTAACCATCATAAAAATAAAATGTCTTCGAGTCGCAAATTGCTTGTACCTTCAAGCCATACTTGGCAGGTTTTTTGGGCATATAGATAATGAGATGCGAGCGGCCTCTAAACCCAACCAACATCTCATCAATGGTCGCATTTAAGCCCATCTTGTAATTTTTTCGACAGTTGTTTACGAACGCATTGAACACAAATGATATTGCTGCAGTTTTGTCTTCCTTTTGTCTTTCTGATCTTGTGTCAGGGTTGTCAAAACGCAAGCAATTCAGGAGATACAAAAATCTGTTTTTTGAAAGAACACATCTGAAAATTTCGCGGCCAGTACCATCAGTTGTAAACAACAAATCACAGTCTTCGTGGTTGGACTTGAATGCCGCTGAATATAGAAGGAGTCCCAGGAAAGCATTTAACTCAATTTCATCGATATCATGCAACTCTGTTATAGTTTTGAATGCTTCTCTGTATTTTTGTAACTTTACATTGGTCCAAATAAGAATCTCCTGATATATAGAATCGTCAAAAAACTTACGCCATATGTGTAAGGGATCTTTCAGCTCAGCTTCGAGGAGGGTTGAAGACGATGTTGCAGATGCTACTACAATGTTGTGCCGACGTGTGCGCACGCCGCCGGTATTGGATGGGGTTTTACTCCACTTGAATCGATTTTTGCCAAAATAAGATCGCGATTGATTGGCCGCGTTGGATTCAATTTCTTGCTCCTCAGATATCGTTGCATCACCTTCTGACCCTTCCTGTTCAGATTCTGAATCATGGTCACTCACCAAGGCAACAAAATCCGGGTCGATATCGCCAGAGTCGGACTCTGAGCTCTCATTTAGCCATTCCGTTATATTTTCTTCTAACACACTCTTATTTTTATTTATGGCTGCGCGTTTCATGCCCGAAGTACCTGGCTGATCCATTTTTATAACTGACTGAAAATAAAAGAGAAAAACGATATAATCTGAAAAAAGTCGCACCCAAAAAAAGTTACATAAGTACAGACGAGTGGTCTGATAGACCACTTGCGATCTTATAAAAATCAAAACTGACAGGAATTCCACGCGCCGACAATACCACTCTCCACGAACGCTGCCGGGTGACTGTCCGAGGGGTAGGGAAAAGCGCGGGGGGATACGTCTTTGCTAACACATGTAACTAGACTTTTCGAACTCTGAAAGTGTCTGTCAGACCACACGTCGGTACTTAAAGGTTAAAGAACACAAAGCAGAAGTGAAACTTCGCGTACATATTTATGTCTATATGATCTTTATTATTGTATGTTTTTCTTCATTTGCTCGTGTCTTGTGTTATAATCTAAAATATGAATGAAGCAGGGAATAGGAAGTAAGAACCATAATATTTTAACTCAATTGATAAATCATACTATAATGAATATTTTGAAAGTAATGTAGTACAATGTATAAAATCAAAAACATTTCGCTGCTTTTACAAAAACTTTATCTTTAATAAACAATCTTAATTTTTTAAATAACCGACTACTCATTTTTACTTTACCGATGCCTGCGCCATCTATGTACGAATTTAAATAAATTGTAAATATTTTCCTGCTGGTTTGGTAGAATTTGTTTATATGGCATCACTTAATTGCTATCATGGCTGTCGCTGTCACCTACTTGGTGATCTTCGCGAAATTCATTAGTTTAAGTTATTAAAAACCAAAATGTTAAACGAGATAGAGTGGAAACTAAATTGTTAGTTTAGTTGTGCATTCATTGAATTGTGAAATTTGTTTGTGTTTTGTTGTTTGCTACTCTTTTGGCGGTGATATTCATCAGCTTGATTGTTTAAATCCTAAATGTTTAACGAAATACAGTGGAAACTAAATATTTAGTATGTATACTTGTGCATTCATTGTGTTTGTGTTTTTTTGTACATATTTAATTTGTTTCAAGATTTTTGTTTTTTTCTCGTTATTTGGTAAACGAATGAGAAGGCAACTTCCGTTTCATACGGCAGTCCTTGTTTTTGTTGCCGATTCTGAATTGTGACAGTTGTAAATGAGTGAGAAGGCAACTTCCGTTTCGTACAACTGTCCTTGTTTTCGTTTCTGTTTTCTGAATTCACTCGTACTTGCTCGAATCACTTCAAAATCCCCGGAACGAGAGCAAGGAAGTTTCACTTCAAAAGAAAGTAAATAAATACCAATGAAGAGCATTTATACAAGTTTAATTCTAATATGCCTTAGAGTAAGTAACCTATGCCTCCACAATGTATAGCCACGGACAACTAATTAGAAACAGTTTCATAAAAATTGCATTTATACATTTTTTTGTTTTTATGTGTGTTTTCTTCAATAGGCCCACCAATATATATTTAAAAAAAATTTAAGGGGAGGTGGTGGGAATTCTTTAATCTGATTCCTACTTAAAAACATAAAAACTGTATAAATGCAATTTTTATGAAACTGTTTCTAATTAGTTGTCCGTGGCCGTATATTTATATTTTGCAATCCCACCTCGCCTCTCAAGTTGGAAATTTTGCTCCCTCAAAAGAAGTAAGAAATGTCTCCCCAGTATAAAATTTCACTCCCTCGAAAAATGTAGGAATTGTCTCTTCAGTACAAAACTTCACTGCCTCGAAAAATGTAAGAATTGTCTTTTCAGTACAAAATTTCACTCCCTCGAAAAATGTAAGAATTGTCTCTTCAGTACAAAACTTCACTCCCTTGAAAAATGTAAGAATTGTCTTTTCAGTACAAAACTTCACTGCCTCGAAAAATGTAAGAATTGTCTTTTCAGTACAAAATTTCACTCCCTCGAAAAATGTAAGAATTGTCTCTCCAGTACAAAACTTCACTCCCTTGAAAAATGTAAGAAATGTCTCTCCTATCCAGTTCGTATTTACAATCATCCCACGGCTCAGTTTAAATTGGATATTTTACTGCAACAAAAGAAGTGAGAAAATGTCTCTCCAGTTCGTGTTTACAATCTCACCTCGGCGGAAGGCCGAAGGGAGAAATGTCTCTCCACTACGTAATTTACAATCACACCTCGCTTCATTTATCTCGATGCACGCTCATATGCCAGTAGGACATTATTTTTGAACCGGGACATTTAAAAAAACTGACGCCTCAATACAATTTAAATCGTGTAAGGGACAAATGTAGTGCCTCGTGTAAGTCCGGCTCAACACTAAACTTAACTAAATCAACATTACAATTACAACTCAGATTAACTTAATCATTTCTTCGTCTTCTACCAACAAATTCGATATTATGTTACCAATCGAGATGTTGCAGCTTTTAAAACGTGTTGGCCAACGTTTTTAAAGAAAAAGCTGTTCCAATAAAAGATAAAGTCAGTTTTGCAGTTAATCAGTTTTATGAATTCAGTTTCTATCATGAAGAACCTGGGGTTATAGTTTATAAGCCATACATCGATAGTGCAATAGAAAAACGATTTCTCCTTTTAAAGACCCTTAAAAATAATATTCCACATCTGGCCACTCCAGATCTTGTAAATAACCCAGCTTATCAGGGAAAAATTAAAATCAATTATAAAAAATTGATGATATAAAAAGCTTCAATAATATATTCCAGAGACTTACAAATCATTTTACGATGCGATCTGTGAATGGCCCACCACCAACGCTGATAAAACGATGGAGGAAAACTACTAACCATTACTATTAGGTTTTTCTATATGTCTAGTATTAAAAGTTCAGTTTTCATGTTTTTGTTAATAAAATATTTTTCTAGACTTGTTTTTATTTATGCAAACCCAATTCATTTTGAAAAGGGGTCAAGGGCTCCGTGATAGAAAAATATTTATTGCAAAGACCCTGTATAACAAAAAAAAACATTTAGTTTTTTTTCTTTTCTCGTCCTTAAAGAACAAACAAGTTTGTACTTTTTTTTCAAATTAACCGTGTACGCGTTTTTTTGCTTCCCTGTAAAAAAAAGTAGAGTTGAACCCTTTTCAAAATGACAGATTCAATTTAATAATTAAAAGGGATGTGAGCAAAATTAGTGTATTTTTGTTTAAATTAAGGCCTGTATTCATCAACCTGGATATATTCGCGGTTATTTCTTATCCTGTATATTTCGACGAATATTTTTTGCTATTCACCAACCACGTATAAACTCAGTTTTCGAAAATAATTTTTTTTCTTACATTTTTACAGACCTAGAAATTCATTCATATTGATTCAATATTTTTTATTTTGTATTTTTTTTTATTTTCACTCATAACTTTGTCCAATTTTAAAACTTTAAAACTTCAGAGGTTAGAAATCGCTGGATAAACTTATTACCAGATCGAACTGGTATTAACTTGATCTGAGTACCGAAAAGCGCACTCGGTGGATACGAAATATCCATGAGTTGCTCTCAAATCTTGCCCTTTTAAGGAGACAAAATTCCAAAATGGCTGAAAATTGGTCCACAGCTCCCTTGGGACTTTTTAAGAAAACAATTTCGGAATCACAAAAAAAAACATGGGCGCCGGAGATATCAGTTTTTGCCAAAAAAATCACTCAAAACCCGTTTTTTTTCGAAAATTTTTTTTGATCAGTCATTGCCCTCCTGTCATTTTTTCGAAAACCTAACCGTTTCGAAGTTATTCAAGGTCAAAGTTTCCATAAATCACTTTTCGGCCAAAAAATACCTTGAATTATTCGGAAAGGTCAAGTTTACTACAAGGTCAAGTGTACTATAAAATTGCCCGTATAGATACCATAGGATAAAACTTGCTAAATTGAGGAACCTAAACAGGAGAACATAATATTATATATGTAAATGATGAGTACCGACCTCTACAGCTCGCACATTTTGTTACGATAATTGAAGTCTCGTGTTGCTTGTGATCTTGACAACGAACATTTACATTCTGTTTGTTTTTGTTCTCGGACATTACAGACAGGCGGAGTTCATGCGCTTTTTTAATTAGATTGCATTATCGGATTTTGTTGCGTGTTTTATTTTCTTTTATTAATTTTCAGTTGATTTGTATCTTCTCGTGTTCTCGTATATAGTATTGAGTGCATACTCGCACTTAACAATCATAAGTCCTGCATTCGTCCCGTGGAGTGAACCAGGGAATTGGTATAAAGAGGGAAGATAAGAAAGAAGAAATGTTATCTTGTTGGAAGAACTAAAAACGAAAGACCACCCTTTGACTGGAATCGAGCACCACTGGACCTTGCGCCAGAGCTCCTTGGGTACCTTTGGCCTTATCACTTATCTTTTAAAACGGGAGAAACTACAAAAAAAAGAAATCTATACCGTGTTTTGCCTCCAAATAATAAACTGAAGACGGATAAACGGAAGTTATCATTAAATCCAAAAGTGGATATCACAAGAAAATATAAAAATAATTTCAAATTCACACTTCCGAAAATTTTAGAATCAATAAAATTTCGCTCCAAACTATACCATCAGGGACAATATTTGCTGAATATAAGCTGCCATAAAATTCCAGACATCCTTCGGAACATTTCAGGAATCCACTGAACCTTCCATAAACATTAGCATTGTAAAAAGGGAAGACGAATGTAATTTACATTCGGTATCAGTTTCCACAATTCATAGATACTTTGTTCCGACTACCTACCTGTGGTATTATAGGTTGGAGAAGGTTGGTGGTTTTTTTTCGCTCATATTTGAGCATGAGGGCGCACGAAGTTGCACGAAATGGGGCCAAGGCAAATAAGCTTCAATCGAGAAGAAATGGTATTTTTATGTTCAACTGGCAAATAATTCATGAGCCAGCAGCACGACTAGCAAAAGGACGAATCTGTGAATAGAAGGGATGCGCGGCACACAAGGTCGGCAGGATGTGTGATATGGAGCCATCAGCATTCATTGAAATTTAAGTTAGGGTATCGGCTGGGAAAACATTTTCCGAGCTTATTGTTTGGCGCCAGTTCTATTTTATTTGCATCACCTCATCTATCACTTTTTCGAATAATTTTTTCTCGAATCGTATTTGGAGCAGAAGCTTGATGTCAAAGCGATTAGATTGTTATTATGTGTTTTTGATAGGGCTTCGCGTGATATTTAAATTTTTGAAGAGTGTACGTTGTACGCTAGAAGGGTATTGTTTTTGTTTGGCGGCCGGTTTAAGTTTTAAGAATGGTGTAGTTAGATAACCGTAAAAAACATATTGGTGTCGTAGTAATAGCCTTTCCTTGCAGACATTAAAAGTCCAATTGCTACTTTATACTATATAAACTAGTGCGTACTTGCTCCTAGAAACTAGCCACCAATAAATCCTTTTCACGGGACTTCACGGGAGGTGCTAGACTTGCACCTCTGTAACTCCATAACAGAGGTCCCTATGTTTACATCTCAGCAAGTTTACGGCAAAGGCAGATCGGTGGACACTGCATGAAGTAGCGCGCACCGTGGAAGACTCCCGACATGCACCCTGGCAGCTTTCCTAGATATAGAAGCCAATTTTAACAACATCAGTATCGTAAACATCCGGGAGACAGTTCCTTCCAACTTCTCTCTTCCCCTTCACTATCTATCGACTAGAGCTTGCTGTTTGACATTGCACTCTATAAGAAGAAAATAGATTGTCAACAGTACAAAGGGCTTTCCCTGAGCTCTAGTCTTCCACATAAAAAAAAAAAGGAGACCTTGGCGGAACTCGGGATCTACAACGGAATCAGTCAATTGATCCAGCTGGGGCAATAGCAGAATCAGGGTTTAAATTGCTGCAGCAATTTTAATACTGTTTCTGTTGACCTTGCTTTGCTGCTAAGAAGACCACATCAATTTTCTTTGCTTTGCTTTACAGCAATCATATTTTCATACTTCTTGCTGCATGCTGTGAAAACTTTTTGTTTCATACTGCTGCGAATGCTGTTACTTACAAATGCTGGGGCACGCTGGTCCGGCTGCGAATGCTTTCACATACACATAAAAAAAGCTTTCACCCGTCTACACAAAATACAACTTTACTATATAAAGTTGGACCATGAAAAAAACAAATGATGAAGTAAAGCAAAGTACTTCACAGCCTTGGAGAGCAAAGCTTTGAAAAACTGTAAGCAAACAGAAAGCAGTATGCTCCTGAAAGCTTTTAAGTAATTTGAAAGCAACAGCATTCGCAGCAATATGCAACAAACAGCTTTCACAGTCTATAGCAAAGTAAGTTTAAAAATATGTGCTTTGCTTTAAGTTTACTTTGCTTTCAAACCTTGAGCAGAATGATAAAGTCGACGTGCCGCGGCGCGGCACATCTCAGGTTCGAGTACTCACACCTCTGCTATGGCTCATGGTGGTGGACAAGATCCTAAAGATACTAGAGAACCACAGGATAAATGCAGTTGTCTATGCGGACGACATCGTGATATTAGGATCCGGAAAATTGGTTGAGATAATGCAACCGCTATTGGAAATGTTATGGTCGAACCGCTTCGGGTTATTTCGGGAAAGACAGAACTGATTCTTCTAACCAACAGGACTAAAATACATACCTTTAGCCCACCTTCAATTAAGTACTTGGGTCTTATTATGAATCTAAAGCTGAATTGGGAGGTTTAATATCGAAGAAAGAGCAAGGAAGAGCACCATAAGAAAGCTTGTAAGCAGACTTTCGCCAAGAGATGGGGATTGAAGCCTCAGTTAGTGTGTCGGCTATACAGTGCAGTGATTATACCAGTGCTGACATATCTGACATAGTCACGGCCCGTTCCACTTCCAAGCTGGGCGAACACTGCCAGAAGGTGCTCTTTGCACTGGCCGGGAGATACAGGGTTACTCTTTAGTGTATACCCGGTCACAGGAACATCGAGGGCAACGAGAAAGTAGATGAATTAGCCAGACTGGATGCACACCGGTGGAGAATGTAAAGAAAACGCTGTGCGTGCTAAAGAGAGACATCTCAATCATCATGCATCAAGAATAGGAGCGCATGGCCTTCTTACAGCAATCAGATAATACGAGACCCCTTAGTGATGCCACACAAAGATATCGCCAGAATCATGTCGATAATTTCGGGACATTGACAAATGGGCATCATGCAGTCGGATTGGGAATACCGAATAACACCCATTGCCGTAGCTGCGAAGAGGAACAAGCCAGTGAGACAAGCTTAGCGGCCTATCCTATGAGGATATTTTTGACTCTACTCAAGGAGTTAGACACGTAATTTTTGGACCAAAAATACCGTGCGTCTTCTGTAGCATATTTGGCATTATATATATATATATTTTTTTTTATTTCCCAATTAATATTACATCTGTCCTGAGACACTAAGTAATTGTTTGAACAATATGATATTAGGGTGAAATTAAGTTTAAAGACCATTGTCTTTTAGACTTAGTTTTTACATAAAGCGTATGTGTATTCATTCATGTAGATTGAAGGTCCACTGGTCTGCGCCTATTTAATCTTCTTCTTGAGTTAGCTTCCTGTTGAGGTAAGTTACGTATATCACTGTTCTGATGGTAGGAAATAGTGATTTGATGCTTTTTGCTGATTTTTTTAATTTCGTCTTCGATACTAGGTATTTTAAGGTCGCGATGTATCTCGGCATTTGATATATACCAAGGTGCATTCACAATCGTCCGGAGTATTTTTGACTGCTGTCGTTGTATAATGTCAATGTTTGTTTTGCTAGCTGTTCCCCATACTTGGATACCATACCTCCATATAGGTTTTATTATTGTATTATAGATTAATAGTTTGTTGGATAGCGAGAGTTTTGAATTTTTGTTTAAGAGCCAGTAGAGTTGTCTAAATTTGTTTTTAATTTGGTTTCGTTTTTCAATTATATGTGGCTTCCATGTCAGTTTGTTGTCTATTAATATTCCTAAGTATTTCGCTGAATTAACCGAGTTAATGTTTTTGTTGTTTAATGTGATAGCTTGAGTTTTAAAGGCCCTTTTTGTAGTATATATGACCTGAATAGTTTTGTCCTCGTTGATTTTTATTCCCCATCTATTAAACCAGTCTGTTATTTTGCTTAGTATTTTTGTTGTATGGTTTGTAGCTTGTTCCAGGCAGGTGTGCGAGGAGAGAATCACCGTGTCATCTGCAAACGTTGCTATCATGCTGTCACGAGATACTGCCTTCGGTATATCCGCTGTATACAGTACGTATAAGGTAGGTCCTAGGACGCTTCCTTGCGGAACTCCTGCATCTATTTTACGTAAGTCGGAGTATTCGCCATTACATTGCACATAGAAATGTCGATCATCCAGGTAGCTCTTAATTAGTTGGTAGTAGTCCGGTAGCATTGTGCTAAGTTTGAAAAGGAGTCCTCTGTGCCATACACTGTCAAAAGCTTTTGCAACGTCAAGATATACTGCGACACAATATTTTTGCTCATTCAAATCGTTTAAGATCTTGTTTGTTACTCGGTGTACCTGCTGTATAGTAGAGTGGTCTTGAATTGGTGGTCTGGGATCAGGTTGTTTAACTTCAGTGTTATGTTAATACGATCAAGTAAAAGTTTCTCAAATATCTTGGAGATGATCGGTAGAAGACTTATTGGTCTATATGATGACGGTTTCGATGCATCTTTGCCTGGTTTCGGGACGGCGATTACCTTAGAAACCTTCCAAAGTTTTGGGTAATAGTTTAAACGTAACATGGCATTAAAGATATTTCTTAAATACACTAAGGCTTTGTCAGGTAAGTGTTTTAACATTTGTCCTGTTATCAGATCATACCCTGGTGATTTCTTGCTTTTTAATCTGTTGTTTATATAGTATTTTAGTTCGTTGGTTTTGATTTTCCTTATCGTTCCGTTCGAGGAGGTATTAACGTTTACGAATGAGTTGTCTTGCTTATTAAAGGGATTAGTAAAAGTTGTTTTGAAGTAGTCTGCTAGTGTTTTCGCTTTCTCGAGATTTGTTCTGGACCATGTACCGTCGGTATTCATTAAGGGTGGTTGATGTTGGATTCCTTTGTTAAGTTTCTTGTTCAGTTTCCAAAGCGAGTAGTTTGTAGCTTGGGTTGCCGTAAGATTTGTCAGGAATTTATTAGTACATTGGTTGCTATGTTCTTTCAGTAGTTCCTTTAGATCTCTAGTTGCTTTGTTATAATTAGCTTTGTCAATTGGTGATCTGGTACGTTGCCATATTTTTCTAAGTTTCCGTTTTTCTATAATTTTTTGTTTTATTGTTTTTGGTGTATATTGAACTGAGTCATTATGTTTGATTTCTGGTGTTGTTTTTAATGCTGAGTATTGTATTAAGTCATTGAGGTATATTATGCTGCTTTCTATATCCTGATGGGACTTGAGAGGAACTCTGAGTTCAATATTATTATCAATGACCTTACCGAAGGAGTTCCAGTTGGTTGGTTGGTTTTATGGTTAGTAAGGAATTGTGTTGGACGTCGTAATTTCACATTCGTGGTATATTCAATTATTACAGGGGAATGGTTAGATGACAGTTCAAGACATGATTTGGTCGTTATTTGGTTGTGGTGAATATTTTTTACAATACAGAAGTCAATTAGGTCTGGTCTTTTATTGGTGTCAGTAGGCCAATAGGTGGGCTCTCCAGTACTTATAGGAGCACACTTGTTTCCTCTTATAGCGTCCATTAGATTTTTCCCTTTTTTATTAGTCAGTCTTGACCCCCAATCAGTATTTTTTGCATTGAAGTCACCTCCTGCAATAAAACGCGGACCCAGTGATTTGATGTATTCTGTGTACTGTAATACACTTATTTTGTATTTTGGTGGGCAGTAAAGCGCAGACACTATGAGTGGTCCGTATGTGTCTTCGATTTGGATATTCGTAGCTTGAATATAGTCCTTTGTGTATCCTTTTAATTCATTGCAATTGATGTCCAGCCGATTTATGATGGCTGCACCACCGTGAGCACGTCCGCTAGGATGGTTTGTACGAAAAATGTTGAATTTAGGGATCTTAATGTAACTTTTATTAGTAAAATGAGTTTCGGATATTAACAGAATGTCGATAGAATTGTCGGTTATAAATTTTATTAGTTCTAAGGCATGTTGGGTTAGTCCGTTTGCATTCCAGACGACTATTTTCAAGTTTGTATTATGGTCCATTTATCTTAGATATAAGTAAGGTTAAGATATTCATCATATTGGACATTTGTGTTAAGAGCTGTTTCATCATGCTCTTTATTTCAAATAGGTCGTCTTCCGGTTTAGTCACACTTTGTTGGATTTCACCTTGGCTATTATTGCTTTTTATTGCGTCTGCGAATGTTACCAGGGGATTTACCCTAATTGGTTCGGGAATTGTTGCGTCAGTGGTTGTAGCTTTTTGTTGTTCAGGTATTTTTTTTCGTAGGGCAGGAAATCTTTGTACTTTTAAGGCTTTGTATATTTCACATCCTTTATAGCTTGCAGTGTGTGCTTCGCCGCATAGTGCGCATTTAACATTGCAGTTTTTTGTATCTAATGTACATTCGCAAGTCTTGTGTTTTCCTGCGCACTTTACGCAAATTGGATCTAATGTGCAAAAGTTTTTTGTGTGTCCGTATTTTTGGCAATTTAAGCAATGAGGGATGCTTCTTTTTTGACGTGGTGGTTCAAAAGATATTATACAATGAAGTAAGTGAGTAATGTTGTATATTTCTTTATTGTTTTGCTTAGATTCAAGTTCAATGGAGAAGAGCGGTAGTGGCTTTTTTGTTCGGGCTTGCAGTATGTTGTGGATGTTGATTACATTATGACCATGTTTAGCAAGTTCCATTTTAATTTCGTTTTGGTCGCTTGAATGATGCATATTCCGGAGCACGACTCGGAAGCCACGTTGTTCTTTGGGCTTGTATGTATAATACTGCGTGTTTTTGAGTTGCAGTACTTTTATAATTTTTGTGTAGGTCATTGAGTCTGCAGGTTGTATTTTAATTTCGTCGTTCGCCAAAACCTTTAGTACATACGTGTCTTTAGCTGTTGTTGTATTTAGAGCATTTATTAGTACATGTATATATTTGACACCTTGGGGACATATATAGGTGGGGGTTTAGGTATAATGGCTCTTACTTCTTCTTTGTCGTGCCTTGTTGGTGGGTTTACAGGCTCATCAGTTTCTGCATTATATGATCCATGTTTTGTGACTTATACGGGAGAAATTATTCAATTCCCAACGCACCGGTTTGTTGGCTTTTCCCCCATGATAGTGCTATAACCACCTGCAACATTCGGCCTGTGTCTGGGTCCACTTCTTGGTAACCCGCACCAAGGCTTCTCCAAAAGACTCTGTACCATCTCACTATTGGCGTAAGATGTTTGGCCATGTACTTATACTGCAAAAATTCTTCAATTCCCAACAGCAGGAGAACACTGACCAGACAGGCTGGGCTAACGAAAGGGTTGTGCACATCCCCGCGGCGCTGGAGGGGTGACGTTTCCATGCCACAGCGCCCCAGAACTTTGAAGACCCCAGAACTTTGAAAAGTTTGTTATGATAGGCAGGTGAGAAGAGGGCTAAAACATGTCCGGAAGAGTAAAACGGAGTACTTTTAGAGCCTGTGCAAGGAGCGGATAGTAATGCCTTTGGGGGGGCGGATGGGTCTACATACAGGGTAGTGATGTCGTCTATTAACGGTAAGCGTTCCCTCACGAATATCTACCCTGTAATTCTGCAAGGGAAGACGTGGATCACCGGACAGGGTGAAGCTGGCAGCTAGTGTAACTGAGTAGGTGTGTTCCCTGAGATATGGAAGCGTCGAAAGCTTGTGCTCTTCCCGAAGCCGTGTAAGGCCTTAAGGGCGATATACCTCCTAAACAACTGTGGGCCAGCTTTTCGATCGGGCGATACATAACAGATTCCTCCCAAGAAGCAAGGTCGGAGAAGCCGAATCGCCATACCTTTATATATTAGGAATGTTGCCGCCACGTTTGTCCCTTGCGATTCTACCATCCATCCAATGGCGCTACACCGCAAATTGGGCCTTGGCCTCCTCTAGGGCCTACCCTTGCAGCATTTCGCCAGTTCCGGATGTTGAGCATTGCCTCTGCGTCAGCCGTCGCAGTCTATTCATCTCCTCCTGGGTCTGGCTACTGATATATTTCCCGAAATTTCTGCTACCATAAGCCATATTGGGATACGATTGTCCTCCATCCTGATTACGTGGGCGGCTAAAATCGAAAAAAAATACCACGACGTAGATGAAGAATCAAGAATTTTATTGTTTACTTTCAAAATGAAATTTAAAATTGTCGCCGAAATATGACCGAAATTCAAAATGGCCGCCCAAATATGGTTGAATTTGCCAATTGTGCCAATTTGCCAAATTCAAAATGGTCGCGCGAATATGGCGGACGAATTTTGTCAATTGTGTTCCGATTCGCGTGTAGGTCTCTCATCTTGGCGCTCGAAGTCCGATTTTCGAAATTCAAAATGGCCGCGCAAATATGACCGAAATCTGTATCTAGGGATTTTTAAGGTAGCAAATAACGAATTTATGATCAAAACTTTTAGATTTAATATGGCGGTGCCAATAAGGCTGACGAATATTGTCAATTGTTTTCCGACTCCAATGAAAGTGGGTATCTAAGGGTTTTTAAGGTCGCAAATAACGAATTTATGATCAAATCTTATAAATCCAAAATGGCCGCACCTATATTGCCGACAAGTTTGCCATTTGTGTTCCGATTCCAATGAAAATCGGTATATGAAGGTTTTTAAGGTAGCAAATAACGAATCTATGATCACAACTTTTGCAGGGCCAATATGGCGAACGAATTTTTCCAAATTACTGTCATTTTTCGGTCAGCTGTAAGTAGATTGTTCAAGAGTTGGAAAATCTGAAAATCTTCACATCCTAGCAACAAATTGAAGAATATTGAACATAGTGTATCCCGAAGCTCTCGAAGCAATCAGAATTGATCAACAAGTTTTTTTTCAATTGGTTTTTTATTGTTTATTTACTACCTTTTTGATGCCAATAAAAAAATAAAACGATCCTTTTCAGAACATTGTAGACGTATTCACGTCATTTGTCCGTATCCGTGATACAGACACCCGCTTTTTTTCTTGTGTGAGGTACTGCGTCCAAAGGTACTGCGGCCAGTGAAAATTTTACTGGATCATCCAATAAACAATAATTTCACTGTGTACTGATTGAACCAATAGAAAGTTCTCTCTTAAAATTAATTAGCAAAAATTTCACTGGTTCAACCAGTGAATTTTAATTTCACTGGGAAAAATATATGTGACTCATATTCTAGGTAATTATCTTCATTACTTTAAAGGGTTCCATTTAGCGTACTCATTAAACCGACTCTCGTTTGATTACGGAGGTCAAGCAGCATTTCAGTACTTAGATGGGGGACAGCTTAGGAAAACGACACTCGCGTTAAAAAAAAGATTTTTTCTCGTTTTTACGTGAATTCACTGGTTCAACCAGTCAAATTTCACTTTTTTTCCACTGGTTGACTAAGCAATGGTTCAACCAGTGAATTTTCACTGGAAGACAGTGAATAGTTTCTAATTTGTTTTTAGATAGTAGAGTTGGCCAGTCTAGGCCCCCACCTCCAATTGATTTTTATAAACGTTAAGAATTCCGGGTAGTCAAAAAATTCATAAAATCTCTTCCTTTTTCTCGTTTGTTTTGTAATTGTGCACCCAAGGTAGACTGTTTTATCAACTACTTATAGGTTGTGTTCGTCTATAGCTATATTGCTTCTCATTCTAAATCTTCCAGCTCTCGACTGTTGCATAACCTTTGCTTTTTCTTTGTCGATGTTTAGGCCTATGTTCTTTGCTTCCTCTTTTAATTCGTCATAAACTTCTTTTGCTGCCAAAAAAGACCTTCCCACAATGTGCACGTCATCCGTATATACAAGTAATTGTACGCACTTCTCTGGACCGACGTTTTCCTTATCACAAATTTTAATGCAAGGTTGCAAAACATTGGGGCCAGTCTATCCACGAACTCTTCTGTTACTGGATTTTGGATCGTTACTTTCGCCAGTGAGCTATTCATTGTGAATTTGAGTCGTACCAGCTTTGAGGGGACTCTTAATTCCGATAACATCTTATACCGCATGCTCCGTGTTATAGAGTCATATGCCCGTTGATAGTCGACACATATATGGTATATATCTAGATTTTTTCCCACGTTTTCTCGCTTTAAGGTCAGCAGCTAGTCCGATTTTGAACTGTTTGTCCTAAAACCAGCTTGATATTCTCCTATAAGGCATTCCGCTGTGGCGGTTCTTACTATATTTGATTGGACGTGACACCCTGTATGCCGCATTGAAGGTATACTCTTGGATAGCGGTCATTTTATCAAGTTCTGCACTTGATTTGACTCTTTGGAATATATTTTCCAAAAATTCCAATAAGGTTTGTATCTTCTCCCTTTAGCAACTATACCAAGGTGCCAAAATTATAAAACAAAATTCAACATCGGGAATTTTAAAAATGTCAAAGTTATAAACAAAAAAAATTCTTATACACATCAGATTATAAATTTTCAAATGGGTAAACTATTTGCCCAAGTCATCGTTCCAATTACGCTTTAAATTACAAAATTCAAAGTAAACATTTCGATTCTGTTATTGACGACATTTCGCTGAAATCGAAATACCACATGTAATCGAAAAGCTCACAAACTAATCAGGCATCCATCAGTCACGAAATTTAATTGATAATCTGAAAACGTCAGATTTTGATAAAATATGCAAATAGCATTTCCCATACTGCATACCCTTTAGCCGAGGGAGATTCACGGAGGACTTTGCACATGGTAAAATTAAAGCTCAACTAGTTTGTTGATGCCTACGCATAATGTGCACCTCGACCCTTAGAATAGAGAAGAGAAGGAAGGGCAATTAATTAAAATCGGGGAAGCATTTCGGCAACACATATTCACAGCACTCC
Source organism: Thereva nobilitata (assembly GCA_963855945.1). Classification (NCBI taxonomy): domain Eukaryota; kingdom Metazoa; phylum Arthropoda; class Insecta; order Diptera; family Therevidae; genus Thereva; species Thereva nobilitata. The sequence goes on from OY979695.1 coordinate 127,642,820, forward strand.
CATAGTAGTTGTGCAGTTCCCGGACAGTGGCGGTATCACATTTAGTCAAAAACCGGGAGGGGATTGCGTTTCTCAGCAACCATCCAAATGAGAACACATCACTTGGCTGAAAATGTTTGGAGCAAACGCGAACGAATTTCGGTACGCCTCTGTCCTGGAACTGCATGAAACCTATGAACATACGGTTGTTTCTTTTCTTTTAGAGCGAGAGGTTCTTTAATTTAAGTGCTTCCCTCCAATCCATATACATGTACGCTATTTTCGGTTCCTTATCTTCTCTATTCTAAGCCTCGACCACGGTTTGCATTTTCTGCAGGAAGTTCCTCCATCCTGGGCTGATCATGTAATGCATCGCATCGTATAGATTTATAAATAGGTCAAAGAGCCAACGCCATTAGTGTACTTATGTAATGTAGTTTAATTTCGTCGTTTGTTCGTTCGACTATGGCACTTTCCAGCTGTTGGGAAATAAGTCGGTACGTCTCAGATCGATGCTGAATGAAGCCGGTTGGAAATATGAGAATAGCTTATCATTGAATTTAGCCGGAATACTTAAGTAAGAACGCATTTAGGGCGAACATTCTGTCCAAAAATCGGCCACAATTCAAACACAAAACGAAAAGCGAAATTTACTTAGAATTTTTGATATTTTTAAGTTTATGTTGAAACTTATTTTATAAACTGAAAAACGATTCCGGTCTTTGCTGCTGTGCTTATCAGTAGCAACGCTATGGAAATTTATAATAAATTTTCAACTATGTCATGCCAACGAGCCAACCGACGACAATATCTGAGAAGGGATGTAAAAGTTTTCCTCGGTACGCTTTCTCTCTGGAGAAAATTTATAGTTGTCAGCAAAGTCCTAGACACGTTCAGAGTGCGATATGTCTTCCGAAAGCGTCTTAAATAGTCTTAGTCCTTCCTAATATCACCTCCGGCAACTGGAATTTACATGAATGGGCAAAAAGGATTTGAATAATTTTTTCCTCTCTTCTTCGTAGTGAAAGGTATAAAATATTTTATGATGGTGTAATTGCCCCGAGATATTTTGAAAAGTTTGGTATCTCAGGTATTGTAGGGATATGGAAACAGATATCTTCAATTGGATACGTTAATTGCATTGAGTGGGAGGGCTATTACCCCAGGATGTTATCGATGCATTTAGTAAAATATGACAGGATATTCTTAACGTTATAATTTACGATGTACGAAAATTCACGCAGTACGACCGCGATACATGTATAAAGTAAAGTCAAAGTTCCGAAAGAGGCTGCAACTTACACTTACTACAGGTTTAATAAGTGAACTGCAATTCTTTGATCACTAAGCATAGAACACATAGGCCCATTTTACACGATGAAACACGAAACAAAAAGTTTCATGCAAATTTGCTCGGTTTGAAGGGGAAAGGAGAGAGAGGGTTTGAGGGAACAAGTGTTCCCTCCAGCCCTCTCTCTCCTCTCCCCCTCAAACCGAGCAAAGTTGCATGAAACTTTTTGTTTCGTGTTTCATCGTGTAAAATGGGCCATAGAGGAGTCACCTAGAAGGAAAATTTGTGCACAGCATTTATCTTCTTCTGCCCTCATCGCTGGGTTTTTACACAAATATATGTTACTCCGGCTATGCCTTTCAGCTTAACCTCACAAGGATAAATTCATATACATAGTTTGCGAGCAATATTCTCGGATCAATGTGCTGTCACTGCCTGGGTCTACAGGGTGTTTTTCACCAAGTGGCTAATCCGTTAGGGGTTGTTTCCTGGATGTATTTGGAGAAACTAAATGTTCTAGAGAATGGGGCTATCGGCCCTATCCACTAAGGTGTTTAAGAAAAGACCTTTGAATAATTTTTTAATTTACTTAAACTTTAAAAACTTCCTTTTTAGAACTTTTTTACCTAATTTTTGCCGAAAAGTACCAAATAAGCATCAAACAATGCCAATTTTAGCATCAAAATTGCTTATAACTTCAAAAGTAAAGGCCGTAGCATAAAAATTGTTCAAACATTATTCATAGGAAATTCTCCAAGCTTTCTAATTTTGGAAAAAAAATTATGGGTTAACTAGGTATTTTTTGGAGAAAAAGGTGGTTTTAGTTGAAATTTTAGTTAAAAAAAAACACAATTTGTCTTTGAACTAACATAAAAGTGTGCATGTTCCTAGTCTAATAAATACACAGTGGAAGCAGGTTTCCCGCTTCCCGGTAGTCGGCGCCGGTGCGTGCTTATAAGCATTTTGAATTAACGCATGTTTTTAATTGGGTCGTAAGGCCGCTATTACATTAGGATGCCATGGCAGCGTAGCCAGCAGCGCAACTATTCGAGCGAAAGCTCGCTGCAAAAAAAGTGACCTATCGAGAAACAGTTTCAACCCATAACCAAATTAAAGTGTGAACATTCTTATACTGCTAAGTGCCTGGCACACCACCTAACTATTTTAGAGAATGGTTTGGTTGGTACATCAGAAACTTAAGAAAAAAAGTACTGTTAATAATACATTTTTTTGAGAAAAATGCTAAAAAACGAAAATATTTAAAAGACTTAGATGGAAAATATCGGAAAAGCTCCTAATGGGGGGTGCTACACAGGAGACTAAAAGCCCGTCCTCACTACGCGGACTTAGATCCGACGCGCGTTTGGCCGTACGGCCTAGACAAAAGCGCGTGATATCTTTTAATTTTTTGAAAATGATTGAGAAAAAAATTAATTCTCATTTGAAACGCCCGTACACGCTTTTAAAAAGCTCATATTGTGTGGACGTACAATGTACCTTTTTAAGGACAGCCCTTTGTCCTCGCAGTTTTGCCGCACGGCCTTTACCATTGACAAAGTCGTAAAAAAGTCGTAAAAAAGTCATAAAACTCTATATAAAAAAAGTCAAAAGCGCGTACGACCCAAGTCGTATGGGAGAGAAACGAAGAAAAGAAAGGGGAAAATGGCCTGCTTTCACTCAAGCTTCCTTTCTTTATAGCAACCCAGTAGTAAATAAATCGCTTCGAAAAGCCTTTTAAAGCGCTTTTATGAAGCAGTAAAGCGCTTACGCTCCGTAAGAAGCTTCATGTTATTTTAACATTACATGTCCGCAGAGCTCAGCTCAGCTCAGTTCAGTTCAGCTCAGTTTCGTAAAAAAGCTTTTAAAGTGATCTGCTGAGATTGTGCTAAGGTACCGCTGTTGTAGGAAGCAGAAGAAAGCTCTTACTGATTTATATTTGCTCCGCAGCAAAGCACTTGTATTTTTTCCTACTGGGAAAAAAAAGAATACACAATTACCTAAAAAACAAGCCCAACTTTGTTGCTCTACCATTAGCGGTGTAGGAGGAATTAACGTTTAAGTATCCACAGCGCTCTAAAAAGGGCCCAGGTCTGGCACACCTATGTTCTAGTATAAAAATGTTCACACTTTAATTTGGTTATAGCTTGCAACTGTTAGTCGATAGGTCAGTTGCCGTTAGATGGGTTATTTGCATAATATGCGTTTCTTAGCTTTTTTTAATTTTCCAGTTCGCGTTAATACTCGCTTCCAGGAAAAGTATACGACCTAGACCATTCTTGTGTATGGAACTATTTTAGAGAAAGGTTTAGTGCATCAGAAACTTGAGAAAAAAAAGTACTGTTAATAATGCGTTTTTTTAAGAATAATGCTAAAAAACGAAAATTTTTGGAAGACTCAGATGGAAAATATCGAAAAAGCTCCTAATAGTACAGGATCCGGAGAAGAGCGACCTTCACCGATCGATTAACCGAATGAAGTCTTTTTTATATGATAAAATATATGGGGCGGGTTGCCAAACGAAATATGTTCAAGGCTATATTTAATAGGCGAACAAATTCCATATCACACAAGCGGTCACGCCGCCAAAAAATTAAAAAATTTTGATCTTTAAACTACATATTTGTCAAACGCGAAAACTGGTTTGCAAACAACGCTATACACACTCAAATTTCACTTGTTTGCAAACAGCTTTTCAAATAAGACTGAGTAAGGCTTCGGTAAGAATGAGTGACTCGAGAACAAAGTATATGATTGTATGAAAAAGAGGTCAAGGATTAGGAACAAGCATCAGGCTAGACTATTATAGAGTGGAAGATGTAGGCAATTTTATATACAGGGTTTTATATACTAACAATAAGTTTACAAAGCGGTCGTCTGTTGATAGGTTTTGGTTAGACGAACATAAAATCGTATGGGAGGGAGGGGCAAAATCTTAACGGTTTAGGCGCTAGGGTGTTTTGAAGTTTTTTTTAGAGTTTTGCAGATCACCCTGTATTTTTGTAGCCCTATAACCTATTTTTATGAATAAGATATCAGTGTACACAGGATAGGCGGAAAATGGCCTCTAGCGGTGAAACAATGCGAAATTCGAAAAAACAGTGAAGATAAAAATTGTATGTCCCACCCCACAACTGTGCTTTTTTGATAATTTGACCAAAACGCATAGTTTCTCCTCAAAATAAATAAAAAGGCGAAAAAACTATCAAATTCGCATATTTATCAAAAACCACCCTTTTTTCGAACTGCGGGTTGTGAAAATCATGTTTAGACAACCCATATCCTTCACTTGCCATCGGTCTCATAACTGTGGGAAAAGGCGATTTTTTGACTAATTTATGAGATTACCGGAATTGTAGGTATGCCTACGAGCATGGGCGCCGCCAAAATTTTTTGTAAGGTGAAAATTATTATTTATTTCACCAATTTTTTTATGTATCCCAGAATAGAGTTTTGCAGATTTGTTCGTTTTTCATTATACATTTTTCCTATGCCGGCCTGTGCACATAACTTTTTTTAATAAAAGGCGTTGCAATGAAGCAAACGCAGTAGTTGAAGTCAGAAACACGGTATTAACTATAAAAGAAATAATAAAATTCTTCCGCGATTCTCCTCTAAGAAGAAATATGGTTCCAAATATTCCTTTTCTGTGTGAAACTCGCTGGTCAGCCAAACATAAGGCAATACGTATTTTTAAACAAAATTTTATAGAAATAATGAATGCTTTGGAAAAATTGTCCCCAAGTGTGAATTCCCAAACAACAGCATGAGAAGAATTTGCGCTAATTTTTCAAGAAATTCAAAATTGTTGCGACTTATTGAATATTGACCTGAAATTACCCCTAATGACACATAAGTCAAATCACTCAGCATACTCTGTGGAAGAATATTATAGAAGATCAATATTCATTCCTTATTTAGGTTCTATTAGATTCATCATTGAATGAACGTTTTTCTGAAAACCATAATACAACTTTTGCGCTCCTGCAGCAAATGAAATGAAATTGTTAACAAAGCAAGAGTTTATAAAAATTGTTTCAAAAACTGAGGATTTCTATGGAACATCTTTGTTGGAAAACTCTATTATTGAAGCTACAACATCCCGAGTTAAAATAAAAGATGACCTTACAACGGGCGAACACCGACCGTGATTGAAACATAGTCCTCGCCCATGTGACGGGCATCAGAAGGCTGTTTGCAGGACTGTACGGCCGTACCCCGCCCCCCTCCCACACACACACCGACGAATATACGCTTAATATTATTCCCTAGTTGTTTGTATATGATGCGATTAAAAAAAATTCTTTTTAAAATACATCTATATATAGAAGTCGATTCTATGCATCTAGTGCTGAAGTCGATTCCAAAAAATGTATTTAAAAAATGTTTTGATGAATTGGGTTATTCGTTAGCATAAGTCTATTATTTCGGATTTTCGAATTTACGGTACTTTGCATTTCGAAGACAAAGGACCTGGCGCCCCTAGAAAAATTCTCTAGTTACGCCCTTTACCATTGTCCATAACGAAATAATCAAGTTCCCATAAAACACATTCAACAATACATTTGGTGTAAATTCTATTTTTGGCTTAAATTTGCTGCCGAATGCCCATGTGTACAGCTCAGTACTTGGCCATTTCAATGATTTGGTCAAGTTTGGCCGGCGTGAGGCCGTATGTGTTGTTCACCTATTAAAAATGGTTAAACATCTTATGCCCCTGAAAAAGCCAAGAGGCCGATGTTCGCCCGTTGTAAGGCCATTTTTTATTTTAACTCGTGATAGTATGAAACTTGGGCCCAAAAAAACCTATATACGTCAAATATTAATACATTAATTTATTGGAAAGCGCCAAAAGTTTTTATCCATCAGTTTTACATGCTATTAAAATTGGCCTCACACTTCCTATAACCACATGTACGGTAGAACGCTCATTTAGCACATTGAGAAGAGTAAAGACTTTTGGACGAAATCAACTATGTGCGAACAACGATTATCGGGCTTATGTATGATGAGTCTCCAACTGTTGATAATGAAGATATTCTAACCGAAGTAATTTCAAAGTTCGTAGAGAAGCCACGTAGGTTACAATTATTAAAAAAAAATTATATTGTTTTGTTTTTAATGCTTAAAAATTAAAAAGTTAAACATTTTTATCAAACAAAGGTGGTGCAGTTGCACCACCTTGCACCATGCTGCCGGCGCCCATGCCTACAAGAAAACACGGACCGAGGAACGGCTTTTCATCAAAGAACTTCCAAGCGTATTGCCAAGCTAATGTTTTATATATATTTTTATTATATATATTTATTGGTTATATATATTTTAGGATAATATATAAAAATTGTCTTTAACGATACTCGATCGTCTGTGGTTCCTCTTTTACGTGTACTTTGTTCTTTGCAATCCAAAACTCTTTCCCGTTTTCTTTTGTATGTACATATATAATTTGGACTTACGTTTGAAAGGTGTATTGCTGGTGTTTATGAACATATGCTACTGTCCTCGCTGTATTATTTATTTAATAATTCCATAGTATTTTCAATATTGATATATTTATTTATTTAATATATTTAATTATGTCACAATATCATTCCACAATAATATTTTTTACAATATTTTTTCCACAATAATCAACTCGATTTATTTTTCCTTAACTTTCTCCTCAATGTTCTCAAAAGCTTTTTCTAATATTTAATTATGTCACAATATCATTCCACAATAATATTTTTTACACAATAATCAACTCAGTTTACTTATTTTTAACTTTCTCCACAATTTTCTCAAAAGCTTTTTCTAATATTTAATTATGTCACAATTTTATTCCACAATAATTACTTTACAATATTTTTTCCACAATAATCAACTCAATTTATTTTTCCTTAACTTTCTCCTCAATGTTCTCAAAAGCTTTTTCTAATATTTAATTACATATGTCACAATATCATTCCACAATAATATTTTTTACACAATAATCAACTCGATTTATTTTTCCTTAACTTTCTCCACAATTTTCTCAAAAGCTTTTTCTAATATTTAATTACATATGTCACAATATCATTCCACAATAATATTTTTTACACAATAATCAACTCGATTTATTTTTCCTTAACTTTCTCCACAATTTTCTCAAAAGCTTGGGAAACACGACCTTTCGATAATTGGAAACCGCTCGATGATTGGGAATCCAAAATATTCATTTTCCTCTTAAAATAAGGAATCGCCGTAGTCGCGGTTATTTCTTCGAGTTTACCCGTAATGTGTTATTTTAAAAACCTTAAAATACGTGTTATTTTAAAAACTGCCCGAATTTTCCCAAAACGCCCGGCGCCGATCAAAGTAAAAATCCAACTCCGTTTTGGAAACGCGAAAACCACCCGCCGTGGTTCGTAAATACAAGCCCAAAAATCTGTTTTTTTAAAACAAAAATCGCGAACATTTCGCGATTTAAACCAAAACTGGGAAAACTGCAGATTTTGCATTTCTCACGGTGAACTTTGACCTTCGCTTCAGTTAACTTTTGGTCGCCCGTTAAGTGCTTATTTTGCATTTTTCACACATGAGGTGAGCGCGCAAATTATCTTATCAGACAAAAGGACTCATATTACCGGCGCCGATTCGACGTTCCCGTGCAGGGAAAATGTGCATGGGTGTAGTAAAACCGGTGCAATATGAGTTTTGGAAGTTTTTTGGCAAATTTAATTTATTTTCCCTGAGGTTTTTGTTCAACCTTGAAATGGTTGAACAATGGGAAATTTCATTGTTTTAGGAAAAGGGCCAATCATTTTTGGGAAAGTTAGGCCCTTTTTTTGGTACACAACACTAACGACCGACGCTCAACACATAAAGGTAGCTGTTAAGCAGCGTATACACGAAAGACTTGGTTGACAACCAAGTTGGCACCTTGAAATATACAGACACTCCAACTAGATTGCCAACAGTCGTCCAAAATTCGTTATCTTCTGTCATTTTCACTTTACAATTCTCAACTAAATTCGCAACGCCACTACAAACATACAACATGGTTGCCAACTTCTACTAAAAATGAAAAAATTTTGATTTCAGTCCAACCGTTTGGCAAACTTAATTTTAAGTTGTCAACCAATCCACACACTTTCAATTCTGACACCAACACAAAATGTTGTCAACTTTGTTGGCAACCAAGTCTGTCGTGTGTACGCTGCTTTAGAACTCCGCGAGCCAACGGACAATCGTTGCGAGTGAATCGGACATTGATATCTATGTTGACCACTATGACCAGAGAAGATAAGAGATGGAGCGGTTGAGGGATATCCAATGGGCTCTCAATACGATGAAGAATCGAACAGCAGGAAGTAGTCCACACGAGTTAGTTTTGGCCTATGATCCCAGGGATATACATACATGAGAATAATATAATAGTTCTTCAAGCTGAGGAAGATGACATCCGGAAAAATGTATGTAGATCCGCCATATTCAGTCTGTTCCATGGCCAGGTAGGGGCAGCTTGATGGCTCCTCAGTGCAGGGGCATCTCCAGTAGGATGTGCCCTGAAGGCCACGTATGGTCACCTGTTCGCGTCACTTTCGGACACAGAACAACCAAGGATCCAACCCTCTGTAAATAATACTTCGCCCTAAATTTCTATCATCACTATCATTGCGAACTGAAAAATAAAACCTCCTGACTCCACGACAAAGCTATCCTGCTAGCGCACTACCGCTCACTGCTATATTGCATACTGCTCCCTTTCCGCAAGGATTTCTGTCTAAAAATACAACATACATAAATAGAACAACTTTACTCTGGAAGAGGCTTCCGCAGTCAGTATTTAGGAGCTCGTACAAAATCCAAAAGTTCAAACGGAAAGTTTGGCGGCACCTTTTACAGCACCCAACAGACTCCATCTAACTTATCTATCCTTTCCTCTGTTTCGGGGTAAGCTTACTACGAGACATTGCACCATCGTCAACGATATGACAAGAGGTCGTTCCTAACCTTAGAGTTCCACATAAAAAATAAAGAAAATGAGAAAATGGATTCCATAAGATTACAGCCACATAAAGTTATAGGATAATTTGGGAAATTCATTAACGTAAACGAATAATTTTTAAAAAAAAATCGGACAAAGTTGTTCTGATATGTATTTAAAATAGCACTACTTCAAACCCTTTGCTCGACTTCGAACCCTTTGTCCAAGCGATCCTATTAACGCAGAAATAACTACGAACTCAATACTAAAATTAATCTGTTCCGAGGAATTTACTTGTCAATGAACCATGCACAACAAAAGCCTCGAAATTCCCGAAAAGGACAGTTTAAAAGTACTCGGAAGTCGTAGGTAGAAATTAATTTCTGTAATTTGGCATCCGGCTTTTATAGCCTTTTAATCCTGGCAGTGACGGGAATAGCAGTATTTATAATAAATGCAGCAAAATTTCATTAAATATCAAAGCGCACAGTGATTCCATTTTTTTTAATTTCAGCTTTCAATTACGCGGCGGAACTGCACACTTGCAGAATGAAATGTTTTCATTAAATAATGGACAAATTAACTATGATATGAAAGGATGAAATAATTATAGCACAAAGCGGCGAAATCCTTTTGGGATTTTTTTTATTTGCATATTTTTTATTATATTTTTCATTGTATTTTTTTATTTAACCAGGCGAATGTATTTTTTTCATTATGTCTGGAGATTATTATGTCACGGAATTAATTCAGACGGGGTACATTTGGCTCGGCGGCTGGCAGCAGTGGTTAGATGCTCCTGCCACCACCAAAAATATCTCATTTATCTTTTCTGTAGGTCGAGGTCGTGTTGTTCAAATCTTAGCAAGGATGAGGGGATTTATTGACGTTCTTCCTGCAAACATTATATTTCGCGAAATCTCCAGGGGGCATCAGTTCTTTGCCCGAAAACTTTTTGATTATTATTTTTATGAATTTTTTTTCTGTCCTCCTTCGTCTCTTCTGTACATTTCTTGCGCACCCTTTGAAAGGAACACAGTCCCCGCAAAAAGCCTTTCAATACAAATTGTTTTAACAAATCAACCTTAAATGGGTTAAAGGCAGAAACTTGAGCTTTTTTCTACGTAAATAGCCCTAGACCCAATGGTTACGAGTTCGAATTTACTCGACATCGACCTTTAGACACAATTCGTATCCAACCTGTGGCATGCTGGATTTGATACTGCGACAAAATACAATGTCCTGGGAGAAGCATAAAAAATTTGACGAAACGAGTCCTGCTGAGCAGACGGGGTTCAGGCATGCGTTCTAGCCGACAAGACCCCTGTATTCGGCAGCTGGAGTAAAATTGAAATAAGGGAAATTTTTCTTACTGCAACAGTTGTGGATGGTGTTCCTTTCGAAACGGGGGAAGTGTACAAGAACTGAGAGGGGTTGTTTACTTCTGGTTGCAACAGGTGCGATGGCAGCGCCAATGCTATGAAGCGCGGAAAAACGCTTGAAATCAAGGGGTAGCGCATATTCACAATTATTGATTTCTCCACAAATGAGAAAGGCAAAGATTTTGAATTCAAATTCCGAAAATTTTTTTCGGAAATCTACATATATAGGAGAAAAGCGATTGACTGAGTTGGTCATCACGATATCGCTGGAACTATTAGACCTACAGATTTGAAATTTGGCAGGCATGTTTCTTTTAATGAGTAGAGATTCTGTAAGAACAGGTTTTGAGGAAATCGATTCACAAGGAACGTTGCGTGTGCGTTAAAGATATAAAACCTCAGTTTTTGAGCTATAGCTTCTACAGACCTAAAATTTCGTCGGGATTTTCTTTTGTTGTCCCGGTACCTGAGTAAAAATGAAACTCGCCCGCACCTAGCAGGCAAGCATTTTAATCAAAAATTTGAGAAGTTATTGTGTATGCGTGTGAGCGTACCCAACTAACACAAAAGGTTTTAAAAATGTTGTAAGAATCTTTACACAACCTTTTAATAAGTGTAGTAGTTTTATAATTTAGTGGTGGAAACGTTTTGCCAACATTGAAGCAACATTTATATAACCCAAATACGCGCAGGTTTATACAGCAAAATGGCTTTGTACGTGTCGTACATAAAGGTTGTTTAATCGCTTGTCCAGCAAACTATATCACTTTTACACAGTAAACTGATAAAACTATTTTAACTGTAGAAGTAGCTATATATAACTTTTAAAAAACATTTTTATACAACCTTATATCCGTAAATTTTAGAGAATTATTGTAACCATTTTGTTGTAGGTATATCTATTTTCATTAGATATTATTAAAAAACATTAAGATAAAATAATTGCTTTTTAATTACTCACTTGGCATTCGTTTAATTTTAATAATTTACGGCATGTTTACTATTGAAAGTCTTGGTAATAACTCGAATAGGTACAACACGCCATAAAAATAATGAAAATTTAACAAAAGTTAATATTAAACTAATTTTTGAATTTTAATTATTTTAAACGTACAACTTTTTTTCGAATCTATGAAAATATGGTATCTACTGCGTACATTTTTGAAATCATTTATAGAAGTGGAAAAGAAAAAAAAATTTTTTTTACTTTATAACCCGTTTTTCTAATATGGCGGCTTCCCTTTGCTTACCATTTTCAAAACCATCTGTCTCCTCTTGCAGTAAAGCTATTTTACATTTATTGAAACTATTAGAAAGTAATTTAGATACTTGGTAGATAATAATATTTTATAAGAAGTAAATTAGGGATAAAAAAAACTAAAAAATACGCTTTTATTTTAAAATGAACTAAAAAGAAAAAAATAATTTTGAAGCTTTTATTGCTCCAGCCAGTATAGGGAACTACCTTCCTTTCGAAATCAGGCAAATAACTAAATTAATGAAGTTATTGGTAAAAATTATAAATATAACTTACTTAAATGTAAAAAAGCGTGGGCCTCTTTACCTACATATATTATTATTTTATTAACACTGGAGGTTTTCGTTAGCGGCCCACGCTTTTTTTACATTTAAGTAAGTTATATTTATAATTTTTACCAATAACTTTATTAATTTAGTTATTTGCCTGATTTCGAAAAGTAAGTTGTTCCCTATACTGGCTGGAGCAATAAAGGCTTCAAAATTATTTTTTTTCTTTTTAGTTCATTTTAAAATAAAAGCGTATTTTTTATTTTTTTTAAGCTATATATTTTTATTTTATACTTTTTAGTCTACCATATATCTTCCGCCATTTTGTGGCCGCCATATTACTTTTTCCGGTCCGTTAACTTAGCAGGCACAGCTCAGTTTAAGACAAGAACGCAATGATAAAGAAGGAAATACGGAAAACGGAATACGAAATGCAATAAACTCAAAATCATCGAATTTGCATTTAAACATTTCTGGCTTTTTACTGTAGATATGTGCAATATTTTTCAGATAATTTTAAAATAAAAACCTATTTTTTAGTTTTGCTACACTGCAAATCCAAGTGTTTAGCAGGAGTTTAGAAATAAAACGCTCTAGTGTTTTATTTCTAAACGATAAAGTATTTAATGTTTACTTTTAAAACAGAAGAAACGTTAAATGCACAAAATCTAAACGCTAAAGTGTTTGATTCTTAAACACCTAAAGCATTTAACAGAAATTAAACGCGTAAGGTGTTTACCAAAAAATTCTAACCTAAGCGCAAGTGTCTAAAAGTTCTTATTCGCCAATTAAACACTTGGGAAGGTAAACACTTAGTTATGATAAAACACTTATGGGGAACTAAACGCTCTAGCGTTTTATTTTTACACGGTAAAGTGTTTAGGGGTGGGAAGTGTCTCTAATGAAATCCTGGGTGATCCATTTTAGAGGTACTATTTTCAGAAATAAAAAAAAATAAAATCACTCAATTTTATCGGGTAATTTTTATTATCATACAAAAAAACTAGAATTTCAAGAAACAGGGAAGTTATTATGAAAAAAAAAAAAATCACTCAATTAATAATACTTACACTATAATGCTTGAAAATAAGTTTCTATAAAACTTAAAATTTTTTTGAACTTATCACATGAATACTATAGGTTTCAAAGTGATACAGTCCAAATTATAGCTCAAAATATGTATTTGTTAATTAACAATTGGCCAAAATACAAAAAGTTAAATATCTCGAGTTCACGTCTTTCTTTTTTCTTTTCTTTCTTTTTTAAATTAAAGGTCCCAAAATTCTCTACGAGATCTGATAAAAAACTTTTAAATTGTTTTTTCAAAAGGGCCAAAAGAATGCAATTGTTGTTATTTGAGTAATAAACAGAAGTAAAAAAAGTAACCAAAATTACATCCAAAATTATTTTAGAATATACCTATTCTTCATTTTTTGGCCTTTTCTTTCTTCATTTGTTGTTTTCATTTATTTAACTTAGTTTATCCTGAATTTTTTACGCCTTTGTTGACAGTAATTTTGTTAATATGAAAATAAAACCATAAAGCTGCTTAAGTATTACGAATTTAAAATTATCAGTATCCCTGCAAATCTGAGGTTTTAGAAGTGTTTTATTTCAAAACGCTTAAAACGTTTTATTTTGACGTCACCCATTTGATTAACATCCTCGACACATTTAAAACACTTAAGCGTTTAAAAAATTTCTACAATGTTAATCAAATCGGTGACGTCAAAATAAAACGTTTTAAGCGTTTTGAAATAAAACACTTTCAAAAGCTGAGATTTGCAGTGATAAGACGAAAAAATATGAGCGACCCATACTTCCCGCAATTATGCTAATTCCCGCCAAGGGTACCATTTAGCATATTCAGTAAAGCGCATCTCGTTCTATAACGGAAGTCAAGCAATATTGGAAGTGGTTTGTACTTAGTCGGGGACACCGCTTGGAAAAACGGCACTTTTTTTTGTTTTTTTTTGTTTTTTTGTTTTTTTTTCACTTTTTGCAATGATAGTATTATGTTTTAATATAATATTGATTAATAGTTCTATCGACATAAATTGTATTATTCATAACCAAAAACACGCTACAAACGTTTGCTAATTAAACACTTAAATGTTTACTCATTAAACGCCGCTAAGTGTTTAAATTTCGTCTACAACGATTTAAACGCTTTAAGTGTTTAGCAACTAAACACTTGAGTTTACAGTGTAAACTGTACATTTTTAGTTTTTTTAATTTTTAGCGTTACGTCTGCTTCCGTTTTTTGGTAGTCGCCATATTAGGTGTAAAATGACGTCACACGGCTTAATGTATTCTACTCGTCATACTATTTCATTTGATACCCATATCGAGGGTGTTGTAAAGGAAAAGGTAGCCCGCCATTTTGTGTCGGCCGCCACTTTGAATTTGGAATGACGCCACACAGCTTATAGTATTCCACTTGTCATATCCTTTCATTTGATACCCATTTTAAGTAGGTTAGTCATACCTTTCATTTGATACCCATGTTGGGGGTCGGGGAGCACAATAGCAAAATTCGGCCGCCATCTTGGAACCGCCATCTTGATTATTTCAAAAAATGGTCAGATTGCATTGTCACGCAAACCATACATATGTGCAAAATTTGAAGTTGATCGGTTATATGCAAGTGGGTGAAAATCAAATTGCAAGATTTGTCTACATCCATACATACATGCATACATACAGGTGAAGCTAATATAAAGCGTATAATAAGTATCAATAATCGTAAAACGTGCGGGAAAGTTTCGGTATCACTCTAATACTAGTATTTTGTTAAAAATAAATACTCCTTTCTTCACCACCGCAGGGATAGAGTATTATGCGCGTTTTTTTAAAGGTGTTTCCCCAGTAAGCTATAATTTTTCTTTCTCTTTTCTTTTACAATAGACGGGAATCGGCGAAATCGGTAAATTGCTACAGCTCAAAATATAAAAATTTATTAAATAAATATAAAAAACTTATAGAAAAGTTGAAGAGCTGCAGCAAATAAAATAGAACTAACAAGGTGAATCTAGAACAGCGTTGTCCAACACGCGGCCCGCGTCCGCATGCGGCCCCCGGCAACTATCAATGCGGCCCACAAGCAAATGAAAACGCAATGAATTTCAAATGTGTGAACTTTACGCAGTACTTTTGTTTATTTGTAAAAACATTAAGTTTTTAATTCTGAAATAAATCCGACATGAAAACACAATTTTTTGCAATGAACAGGAAGTTAAATATTTTTTGCAGCCTTAACAAAGTTTTTTAAACAATAACTGACGGTTTTTATTTTCAAAATAACAAGTAAACAGCAGCAAATCGGGCTACGGATGACGTCACAACCAAAAAGCATTGCGAAAAAGCTTTCTCCTATAGGTGTGTTCCCCTACTTTCTGCAGTCTGTCACTTCCTGCAAGTTGCTTCCCAGTAGGAATTCTAGGTAGCACTTACCGATGGAGCACTGATATAAGTAGTCATCTGGTAAGGGGTACCCATATTTTCTTAGCTGTTAGAAGAGCCCTTATATAACGCATTACAAGAGAAGCAGATGGTGAGGGGTAATCCAGAATTCGACCCAACCAAGTTAGAAATTTGCTCGATGACTCAAATACCATTACAAAAATACGAAAAACAGTGAGTCATCGGGTACATTTCTAACTTCGTTGGGTCGAATTCTGGATTACCCCTTACCATCTGCCTTCTCTTGTAATGCGTTATATAAGGGCTCGTCGTTGAGCAGTTCTGTACGTACTCAAAGGTAAGTACTTATATAACTAACCTAAGAAAAGTAAAAAGTAAGGCTTTACCTCCTATGACATCGTGTGTAAAAATAAGTACTTTTGTAAGGGGAATGGTAAGGCCTACCCCTTACTAGTAAGGTCTTATTTCAGTACTTCTGTAAGCTTACAAGTCCTACTGGGTTATTGAGATCTTGATGCACTCATACATATGTTTGACTAAAAGCAGCTTTTTTGTGTCCAAGATATCATAGCAGCTTCTCGCTGCTTTGGTGAGTTTGACGTTTGAAAATAGCTGCTACTAAAGCAGCTATAGCAGAAATCTTGAACAGACCCCAGGAAAGGTTTCTGCAGTAAAGCACGGAAATGACAGGGTTTTGACGTTTTGATATATCAAAACCAAGAGCAGCAAGTTGCAGTAGGTCGAAGCTACTGTAAGTTTCTGCCCAGTAGGAATTCTAGGTAGCACTTACCGATGGAGCACTGATATAAGTAGTCATCTGGTAAGGGGTATTCATATTTCCTTAGGTGTTCGAAGAGCCCTTATATAACGCATTACAAGAGAAGGCAGATGGTAAGGGGTAATCCAGAATTATACCCACAGAAGTTAGAAATTTGCCCGATGACTCAAATACCATTACAAAAATACGAAAACAAATGAGTCATGGGGTAAATTTCTAACTTCGTTGGGCCGAATTCTGGATTACCCCTTACCATCTGCCTTCTCTTGTAATGCCTTATATAAGGGCTCATCGATGTAGTAAAAAGTAAGGCCTTACCTCCTATGACATCGTGTGTAAAAATAAGTTCTTCTGCAAGGGGTATGGTAAGGGCTACCCCTTACTAGTGAGGGCTCATTTCAGTACTTCTGTAAGCTTACAAGTCCTACTGGGTGCAAGTTACTTCAAGGTGGGGAAATGAAAATGGTACCTGCAGGAAAAGTACGAGAACAGTGTATTTCGGAAAACACGTAAGTGTATTTTAATTAATTCCTTTAAATTTTTGTTACGTATCCGGTCTATTACTCAAGAAATATTTTATTTTCTATTATCGTCGCAATTTTTTTCAATTCTGTAGGATGACTTCGTCACAAAAGAAGCGAAAATTGATTGATGAAAAACGAATTTTTAACGAAAAATGGACAGAAGATTACTTTTTCATTGAACTGAACAATTCGGCGTTTTGTTTAATTTGCCGTGAATCTGTTAATGTTTTTAATAATGCAAAACGACATTATGTTCAAAAACATGCAGGCAAATATGATTCCTATCGAGAGATGCGTCGTAAAGACAAAGTTAACGATTTGAAGAAAAGTCTCTCAGCCCAACAAAAGTTACTTCAAAACGGTTCAAACCAACCGAGAGCGATAGTGAAAGCTAGTTATGTAGTATCCAGTTTAATTGCTAAGAAGCTAAAACCGTTTTCTGATGGCGAGTTCATCAAAGCATGCATGGAGACCGTGGCAGGAATAATTTGGCCAGATAAGAGAGCGGAATTTTCTAAAGTCAGTTTGTCTCATCAAACTGTCGCCAGAAGAGTTACCGAGCTTGGAAACAACATTGAACACCAATTGAAAACAAAAGTTCCCGGTTTTAAATTTTATTCCTTGGCAATAGATGAAAGTACTGATGCTAGTGACACGGCACAGTTGGCGATTTTCATCAGAGGCATTAATAACGAATATAATATCATTGAAGAAATGGCTGCTTTAGTTCCGTTAAAAGGCACGACAACATCAAGAGACGTATATGAAGCAACAAAACAAACGTTATTCCGATTTTCTATGTCGCTTTCCAATATTTCCGGCATTGTTACTGACGGTGCTCCAGCTATGACAGGTAAAAGAGAGGGATTGTTTGAAAATGATGCTATTGCTATGAAAAACACCCGTTTAATGAAGTATCACTGCATCATTCATCAGGAAAACGTATGCGGAATAGCTTTTAAAATGGATCATGTTATGCATACTGTCATCAAGATTGTAAATTTTATAAGATCAAGGGGTTTGAATCATCGCCAATTTCAAGAATTTCTCAAATGTTGTGATGCCGATTATGGTGACATTCTTTACTTTTCCCAAGTCAGATGGCTCAGTCGGGGACAAATGCTAAAACGATTTTACGATTTACGAAATGAAATCAGGACCTTTATGAAATCGAAAGATAAAAGTGTACAAGAATTTGATAATATGAACTGGCTGGCTGATTTGGCGTTTCTGGTTGATATAACCGCTCACATGAATGAATTAAACACCCGGCTCCAAGGCAAAGATCAACTCATCAGTGCATTGTTTCAAACTATAAATGCGTTCCAAATGAAATTAAAATTATGGCAGGAACAAATAAGTCGAAACAATTTTTCGCATTTCAATACTTTGGCCGAAAATAACCCTTTGAATGGACATAAATACTCAGTCTTACTCCTCAATATGATACGGGATTTTGAACAACGATTTCAGGATTTTCGAATGAATAAACATTATTTTAGTATTTTTACAACTCCATTTTCGGTAGAAATAGATAAATTGCCGTCAAATTTTCAAATGGAATGCATTGAGTTGCAATCTGATATGCAACTAAAGGACAAATTCGACCATGTAACATTGATTGTATTTTACAAATCTTACCTACCAAGAGACAAATATCCAAAGTTACATGATCACGCTCTCTTCATGGCATCACTTTTCGGCAGCACTTACATATGTGAACAACTCTTTTCAAGAATGAACCACACCAAAAGTAAGACTCGAAACAGAATATCTAATGAATATCTGGAGAACACATTGAGAATTTCTACAACATCCATTGCACCAGATATCGAGACATTGTCGATGCAGGTACAAGGCCAAGTGTCGCACTAGTATTTTTTAAACATATTATATCTTAAAATAATATATTATTGATATTTATAAATAATTATTCGTGTCTGAGTAAAAGATATTCAAATGTAGTGTGTGTTTTATTATCAGTATTTGAACTGCGGCCCCAAACACTTTCTACTACTAAAATGTGGCCCCGAACATCGAAAAGGTTGGACAACCCTGATCTAGAAAGAAGGATATGTCGAAATAACTATCTCAGTAGAATAGTCAAAAGACCGCTAATTTCTTTAATTGCCTCCGCGTCATATGTGAAACTTTTTGCATATGATACTTTCTAACCAGAATTTCCTTTACACATCTCCTACAACTTCCAGGTATTTTAAAGAAAATTTAAACATAAATTTACCATCTCTGAGCTCTTTGCATCGTTGGCAACTAATTAAAAATATTCAACCTGGTGTTAATTACACGGTTACAGAAAACTTTAAGAAGATTGTTTCATATTGGGATGTAGAAATGAAGCAAGCTGTGTTGATATCCGATTAAATAGGTAACAGATGAAATAGTTGATTTTGTAGATACAGGTGATTTTAAAAATAAAGAACCAGCAAAGTATGTTTTTGTTTTTATGGCCCGTGGTTTATTATCTAATTGGAAGTTCATTATTAGTTTTTTTGCCACCAATAAACCCATTAACATTAAAGTATTAACCGAAGAAGTGAAGTTGAATTTGGACTACTGTTATGAACTTGGGCTTAAAATCCGAAGTATAAATAACCTCAGATCAGGCTGCTAACAATCGCAGTTGCTTTAGTTCTCTCGGAGTAACTGAAAATTATAATAATCGCAATGTTTGATGTTCCGCATTTGTTCAAATTAATACGTAATACTTTATTGGTAAAAGATATTCACTGTGAAGATGGAAGAATAAGTTGGAACTGTGTTAAAGAAATCTATAATTCAGAAAAAAATGGTTCTGCTGAAATGGTGCCGAAGCTAACTTCAAAATTTGTATGGCCAAATACTTGGGAAAAAATTAAGGTTTCTTATCCTCTTCAAGTTTTAAGTAACACAGTTTGTGCTGCTCTTAAGGGGGACACCACTGTGGAGGATTGAAAAAAATATTTTTTTTTGTTTTTTCTCAAAGTCCATATACTCAAAAATATGTAGAAAAAATTTTAATTCACAAATCGAAAAAATGCCGAAGTTATAGCCGTTTACGTGACAACAACTTTCAAATTTAACGTATATTTTCTTCATGGTCTTAAACTTTTAAACGCGTTTTTCTCGAAACTATGTACTTTTCTCAACCTGGTAGACTTCCTAGCACGCGCTACAAATGTCCGATTTTAAATTTAAAAAAAAGGAGTTATTTTTAATCGCAGTGATTTACGTTGTACGTAGGATTTTTTTCTTATTTGAAAAATTAATATTTTTTTGAGCTTCCGGAAAGAGGGAAGTATAGAATAAAAGTTATGCCAGAAGCAATTTTCGGTTTGAACACTCGCCATTTTGTGAAAAAATTAAAACAAAAAAAACGGCTACGACTAACCAAAACTACAGTTATATAGATTAAAAAAATGTTTGGATTTTCTTTCGGACCAACCATTTTCGAGTAATCGATGCGACCGTTGGACAATTTTTTTTTGATGACTAATGCCAGCATTCATTATAACTTTGTTATTTTTTATTTTTTTTCAATAAAAATACTATACTATAACTTCTATATATGCTAATTCTGTTATGACACTTACTTTTTTTCAGCGTCCAATTTTTAAGTGCAAAAAGACAGGGACAACTTGATGTGAGCGAGAAGGTGGCTTTGCATTTTCGTACAGTTTCAAACAATAAAAATACTTTTTCGTATCCAATAGCAACATAATATTATCATATTCGCATATTTTGCAAGTTTGTTTTCAATTTCACTGTATGTACACCATAATAAATCTCGAATTTTCAATACTATTAACAAAGAAGCCTGAACTGTCAAAAATTAAGATGAAGATCCCGAAAAAGTATGAAAAGTTCACACTTTTTCTGGCACTTTTCGAATTAGCTGAACTTTTTCGCGTAGATTAGCTTCAATTTTAAGCATATAGCTAATTCTTCGCAATCATACCAAATCTCCGTAAAGAATTTTTGTCCCTTTCTAAAATTGCTAAAAAGTGTAAAATTCGTCTGAAAAAAGTAAGTGTCATAACAGCATAAATAACATATAGCCCAGTCGTCAGAGCCAAATTTAGACCGAAAGCTCGCACAAAATGTGATCTCGCTGAAAATTGGAAATTAGGTACTTTTTTGGGTGTAGAAAACGATAAAAAAAGCTTTGCTGCGGTAAAGTGTATGCTAAGTTCACAATTTCGAAAACAAACTCGAAAATTTGGTTTTTGCTTTATATATAGAAAAATAAAAAAAAATTCGAAAAACTAATAGCGCCACGTGAAAGAGCGGAAAGTTTCACTAAAGTTTATATTATAACTATTTTAAAAAAAATTGTTTTATTATTATAAAAAATTATTAAAAATAAGAAGAAAATTCGAAAAATCTAAGCGCGCCAAAAAGCTGAATTAAAATATTCTAGCGAGGCGTTCGGGGAAAAACTAAAGTATCCTTGCCTAAAATGTACGCAAAAAAAAAAATTAAAAGCATTTTAAAGAGGACACTCTAAGCTTTCTAAGAAAGCCACTAGTTTTTAATTTTTTGTTTTTTTTCTCATAGAAAACTTGACTGGAAGTTATAAGTTGTAAATTTCTCACTGATGTTTATAGAATTGAAGATATATATTAATAGAGGCGTACGAAAAAAAAATCCTTGTACATTTATCATCATTAGACATTTACTTTTGATGTAAAAAAAATTAAAATGACAAACATTGTCTCTGTTTAATAAAATTTATGTTTTAAAATATTCACTTTTTCTTACAGCCTTCATTCGATGCCATATTTATTTTCAAAAACAACCGGCACCAGCGGATAGAAGTGAAAGACTGGCGGCGACCCGGGCGCGTCTTTCTTCTTCATCATAAACTGTGTGCCGGCTGTTTTCTATATAAATATAATTGGAGTGTCTGTCTGTGATTTCAAAATAATTGTCATTTTCTAAGTTCATATGGTTATTTACACGATATTAACACGAAATCAAGTATTTTTAAAATTTTTGTCTGTCTGTATGTCTGTATGTCTGTATGTCTGTATCTCTGTATGTCTGTATGTCTGTATGTCTGTATGTCTGTATGTCTGTCTGTCTGTTTGTCCGGGCTAATCTCGGAAACGGCTTATCCGATTGCGATGGGACTTTCACTGGAAGATTCAGTATTTTCTTGGGCATGTTTTAGGCTCTTTTTTACTAGGATCCGACTATCGGATCCGATTATCGGGCCCGATTACCGTGTTCGATTACCAGATTAGACCGAAAACTTGAACCTTGCAACTTGATTTTTACCCACTTCCATATAACCGATCAACTTCAAATTTTGCACATATGTATAGTTCGCGTGACAATGCAATTTAACCATTTTTGGAAAAAAATCAACATGGCGGTTCCAAGATGGCGGCCGAATTTTGCAATTGTGTTCCCGGACCCCCCGACATGGATATCAAATGAAAGGGTAAGACAAGTAGATTACAATAAGCTATGTGGGGTCATTCAAAATTCAAAATGGTGGCCAGCACAAAAGGGCGGATTATTCTTCGGTATGGGCATCAAATGAAAGCGAGTATAGTGCAGTAAGCGGTGTGCCGTCATTTTAAATATAATATGACGGTCACTACAAAGTGGTGGAAGACATATAATAGACTAAAAAGTAGAAAATAAAAAAATATAGTCTAAAAAATCTAAAAAATACGCTTTTATTTTAAAATAAACTAAAAAGTAAAAAATAATTTTGAATGTAAAGTTTTTATTGCTCCAGCCAGTATATAATAACAACCTAGCTACCTACGTACCAACAACGGCTAATCCGATTGCGATGGGATTTTCACGGGAAGATTCAGTATTTTCTTGGGCATGCTCTAGGCTTCACTCGGTTCCGACTATTGATTCAGGCGGAAAACTTGATGCGATAGTCGCAGAAAAGCCAGTGGAAACTTTTTTTATCATTCCAATTGTAAACCTCAAAGCTCGGAACGGTTAATCCGATTTTAGGACTTTAACGGGATGATTCAGAATCTTCTTAGGCGTTTAGCATACTTTTCACTATTATCCGACTGTCGTGTTAGACCGAAAACATAACTCGATAATCGAAGGAACGCGAATGAAATGCTGTCACGGCGAGATATTGTTCTTTCAATTTGCGGAAATACTGTGAAGATTATGGTTTGCCATCTCCGCAAATGATCGATAGGTCTGATGAAAATTAAAACAGATAATATATCGAACTCAATAAACAAATGGGAACAAAATGTTGAGGACGCTATTGGGCAAGTTCCGCACAGGGTGAGGCACGTGTTCTGAATGTGATTGTTGTGCATGTAGCACACAATTTTTCCGATAGGTGGCGCTCAACACCGCATTTTAAAAAAGTTCTAACACATTTTTTATAAGTAACTTTAAATTTTTTTTTTGTTTTATGTGGCAGTGCCAAGCTCAGGAATCACCCTTTGTACTACCAGTCCGTTGTCGTTTGCACGTCATGGCGCAATGTCTAGCAGGGAGCTTAGTAAGGGGGGAATAGGTTAAGGGTTATGGGGGTTCAGGGGGGTTGTTGAAGAAAGTGCGGATTAACCCTGCGTTTGAACTCTTGGATATTGTAGGAGGTCGGAAATACTTACTGTGAGAGATTATTCTATAGTCGAGTTGTGTGCCCTAAATTATGTTTTGCAAATTTGTTATTTTTTTTCATTATACCTATGCACACATTAGTTTTTTTATTAAAAGGCGTTGCAACGCACGCGGGTTTTTGCTAGTTGAAAATAAAAATGGCGTCGAATGAAATGAACATTTTTAAACATAAATTTTATTAAACAGAGACAATGTTTATCATTTTAATTTTTTTTACATCAAAAGTAAATGTCTAATGATGATAAATGTACAAGGATTTTTTTTTCGTACGCCTCTATTAATATAAGTATATCAAAGATTTTTTTATCGTTTTCTACACCCAAAAAAGTACCTAAGTTCCAATTTTCAGCGAGATCACATTTTGTGCGAGGTCAAAGTCTCTGACAACTGGGCTAATATCTTTTCCCTAAATCTATATATATAAAAATGAATGCCGTGCGTTAGTCCCGCAAAAACTCGAAAATGGCTCGACCGATTTCAATATTTTTTTTTGTTTTCTTCGCCTCAATACAAGAGGGGTTTTAGAAAAAAAACCATTTCAAAAAACCAAAAGGAACAGCTGCAAAACCAAAAAAATTGGTAATTTTGGGACTTTTCACCTCACATTAGTTTCAATAGCTTCATGGCCTACCTACAATTGTTTGACAGCTGCGTAAATGTGAAATTGTCATTAAATTAAATCGGTAATTTCTCAAAAACCCCAATTTAATGATAATTTCACATTTACGCAACTGTCAAACAATATATGGGTAGGCCATGAACCTATTAAAACTAATCTGCAGTGAAAACTCCCAAAATGACAATTTTTTTAGATTTTTCAGTAGTTCCTTTGGGTTTTTCTTATTTTTTTTAAAGCACCCCTGTATTAAGGCGAGCCATTTTCGAGTTTTTGTGAGACTAACGCACGGCAATTGATTTTTATATAGATAATTGAAAATTACACTTAAACATTATCTTATTAACATCTTTAAGGTGCAAGATCATATTATCCATCATTCTCATTTGGAATACCTTCAACATTTGTAGTATTTGTGAACATTGGGAAACCTGTAAAATATTAGCATCCATTGTTCTTTATATACTTCAACCGAAAAATGCGTAAAAGATTTTAATTGGTGCGATTAAATAAAGTGTTAATAAGAAAATATATAAATGTCGCGTTTTTGCATTATGCCTAAGATTGCGGTACATCTTGAAAACGGTCAACCAGAGTAAAAATAAATGATGGCCTTAGAACGGGCAAATGCCGACTGTGATTGAAACATAGTCCTCGGCCATCTGGCGGTTAACAGAAGGCTCGTTGCAGGACAGTACGGCCGTACAGGGGGCGATTAACGGTGAAACAACGACCTTACAGTTCCAATAACGGCCATACGACGTTGGTACGGCGGCCGGATGGTTGCTATTACGAGTATACGACGGTGGTACAGTGGCAGCAACGTGGATATTCGCCCTCCTATAAGAAAATATATTTCACTGCAAATAAATGTTTGATTTTTTTCGGTTGTGTTTTTTCAACGATAAATAACAAAATTTTCCACTAAAATATAAATCAACACGCACCACACACTTCACGTACAACAAACCGACGACTGGCGAGCTCGTTTCTCTTGGGCATAGATATCTTTAAGTAGGATAAATCGAAAGAACCATTGTACGTAACGAAAATGACGAAGTTCCCATAAAACACATTCAACAATACATTTGGTGCAGATTCTTTTTTTGGCTTAAATTTCCCGTCGAATGCCCGTTTCTACAGCTCAGTACTTGGCCTTTTAAAGCTTTTGGTCAAATTTGGTCGTCGTAAGGCCGTAGGTGCTCCCATTAAAAATGGTTAAAAACTCTACAGCCATCATATGCCCCTTAAAAAGACAAGCGGCCGGTGTTCGTCCTTTATAAGGCCGTTTTTTATTTTTACTCGGGAACGTGTATATTTCACTGAAGAAAATGCTCTCCAAAGAGCTTTCCAGCCACCAAAAACTACACTTACTGAATTTTTTCACACTGTGCCAAAAACCTGATATTTTCGGACAATTCGCAAGAACATTGTTATACCGACGTCCTTCGCTATTATACATGCAACAAATCAGATAAAAAATGGAAGCCACGTAGACAAGGCGAACCACATCCAACTATCGCACGCGTATTGAAAGCAAAGACATTGGGGCGACTTTACACAATACATCCAAAACAACGTCTTTCGAATTTTTACGAACAGTCAATGGTCAAATATTCAATACATTTCAAGATGCATGTCTCGAGTTGCAATTGCTGGAAGACGGCAATCATTGGGATCTGACACTTACTGATGCAGCATTTGCATCGACGCCGAATAACATTCGTCAACTGTTCGCAATTATATTGACGACATGATACCCAACAGAACCAGCGATTTTGTGGGAAGAATACAAGAACGGAACGACTGAAGACATACTTCGCAGAATTAGACAAACAAACCAATATCCAAACTCTCGAACTTTTATAGGAATAATTGGTTTTACGTTAACGGTTATACATATTTGTTGAAGAGATGAATTTTGAAGATTTGGATTAATTTTAAATGTCTTATACCCTTGACACACTACAGCATCGAATGAACATTGAAGTATCATTCAGCTATGAATGATCATTTGCGCCCAGTGTGTAATGTCCAATGTTCATTTAAAAACTTCATTGATCATTCAATCGAGTGAAGTAAAAATAACTTCATTCAATGAAAATGGAAGTGAAATTGGGAAATTATCGAACAAATTTCCTTGAACTTTCCAGTAAAATTTCCAACTGAAATACATAACTGTCAAACTGTCACTCAAATTTTAGAATTTTTAAAAAAAATAGTACGGTCCACTGTTGTTGGGCCTCAATTAATAATTTTTATTAAATTTAAAAGTAAAAATTACTATGTAATCACTTTCAGTTCATATATTTGGCAGTTTATTTATAGTTTGAATTTCGACAGTTCCAATGAACATTGAGAAATGCAGTGTGTCACTACTTAAACGAATGATCATTGAAAGCCAATGAAGTTGGAAGAATGTTCATTCGTTTTTGCAGTGTGTCAAGGGTATTAAGGTTGGCTGCAGCGAGTCGGAAAGCCATCATCTTTGTTTATTTACGCGCCGGAAAACAAAACCAAAAACATAGTTTACCAGCAAGTTTTGCAAAAGAATACGTACATAGGTAATTTTGGTCACACTTAATATGAAAGCATTTTGCATCTAATGTCTCCAAATTTTACAGAAGTAAGTATTGGCTCTTTCCTTAGTTTGATTTTCAATATTTGCATTAATTTCACATGTTTTGACGAACCCAATTTCGCAATATAAGAGAAAATAAAAGTTGGTTTTTTGGCATTGCTTTTTCCAACTATAAAATATTTGTTTCATTTTTCGATTTTGTTTTATTGTTTTCGAAAAATTTTGTTATTGAAGACTTCTAGATTTAAATTAAAAAAAGCTATAGAAATGGTCCTCGAATTTCGAGTGATGAATGCTGCTATTTGCATTAATTTTAAATCTTTTACGTTCATGGTTTTAACAGAATACACAGGTAATTTTGGTCATAGTTCAAATAAATGTATTTTGAATCTAATGGCTCCAACTTTTATAGGAAGAGTTGGTTTTTCCTTAATGGTTAAGAAGAGTTGAATTTTGAAGGTTTGGATTGATTTTATATGTTTAAATTTTGGGCGCACCGACTCCCAGCTATCCAAAATACAGAAAATAAGCGATTCATTGAGACACTTCATCAGTGTATGAAATTTCATATCTCGAAAAATGCCATGTCAATGGATGGTTTTTATTGTTTCGATCAAAATGTCAAATCCCTAATAGTTTCACATTTTGTTATTTGGAATCAAAAATACCAAAAAATTGCTTTTGTTAAACTCTCCTACTGTACTGATTATTACTATTGGCTTATGGGAGCAGCAAAGGCGCGGGGTCCTAACTAGTCCGAAATAAATATTCTAGTTACCAAAAAAAAAAATTGGAAAAAACCCTTTTTTCAACGCTTCACAGTGGTGTCCCCCCTTAAAACTGCTTTGGAATTCAATTTGCTTAGCCCTAACGTTTCATCAGTTACTATTTCTACTTCCGATTTCTTTTCAAAACTCAATAACTTGTTCCATTGTCTCCATAGTAAAGAATCTTTCAGTAGAAATTGGTATAAGTGTGGATTAACTCAAAAAAATACTCCAATCTTACTGGAATGCTAGATTACATCCAATCAATTTCATTTTAGAACAAAAACAAAACATTTTGGATTGGGCGATTGATTTTGACTGTAAAATTTATTATTCTTTTAACTGATGAAATATTAAAAGAGTTTCTCAATAAACATTTGAATATGCAATTTCGAAAAGGTCACATCTCGCATTTTTTGACAAATACGTTTTTTTATATCAGTGTGTTCTAAATGCTTCCCTGTACCTATTATGATCAAAAAGGGCACATATCTAGTATTCGTTCTACTGTTGACGTCATGGCGTGGCGCCAAATAATTTCGAAAAGGTCACAAATCTATAAGGGATGTGCCCTGTTCGAATTTATTGCCTAATATAAGACCGTTAACCACCATAATAATTTTTCTCTTTTGTTCACGTAATTTAATACAACAAACATATTGCATTATCTATCTATGTAAGTTGCTAGTAAACACGTACCGTTGTGCTGTCACAGTTCTTCTGATTCTGACAATGAAATTCCGAAAAAAAAAGAGTAAGAAATACCGAGAAATATAAACACATTGTCATAAAAACCGCTAAAATAAGAGGTTTACCTCATGTAAACCACTAAGGTAGACATGTATACCAGGCCTACGAACGGGAGAGACTTGCAGCAAAAGGTTACATCGATTATTTTTTTATCCAATATTGGTTCATTAAATAAAACTCTTTTATACACCTGCATAGCAAAAACTAGGTTTCCGTACGGATTTTAGTTTGGAAACTGAGCGATTGCCCACGGGTCAATTGCACACTCTCCAACCTTAAACCCGTATAGAAACCAGTAGCCTGCAGAAAAAGATTTTTAAAGAATATCTATTAATTATCTTTAATTTAAGTCTTAAGATACCTAAAATAAAAGTTTTGCCAAATTTATATGGTTTTTTTCTCTTGATTTTGCTTACCCAATACCGAGAATTTCGAAAAGGGCATATCTCATAAATTTAAAATAACTAAATATACATATATAATAACGTTAACCTCAAAATATTTTTGTAACTTTCGATTGCTAATTGGCCACAAAATGTAACTCAAAAATAAATTTTCTTCTTTAGAAAATAATTAGTTTTTTTCATTTCCTGAACAATTTAAATATTAGACATGTGCCCTTTTCGAAATTGCATATTCATTTTTTTCTGACATCGAAATTTAACCAAGACCCAATTGAAAACCCATTTTCCTTAGTACGATCAAGAGGGGGTAACAATCCATCTTTTCTTTATATAATTTCAATAGTACCTACCTATAAATCATTTGCAAAATTATATCGAAAAAAAATTTGTCTATATCTTTGCAAAGGAAGAATTGTGACGAATATAGTCAGCAATTTATAGCTATTGATATTGACTCATTTAGTGACGGCAAAACCTTAAATAATAATGACGATCATTGTATTTTACTGTAGATGATCGGACGGTTGGTGATGTCACTAATGAGGGTCACGAAGTTAACAACATAATCGAGTCAATTGATTTGTTGGAATGTGGGGCAAGTGAAAATTCGATTTCTGTCGAAGAAACTTCTTTAAGGTATTTTGTAGGTTTCATAATTTTCAAAAAAGGAAGGTTTATTATGCGATAAGATAATGAGAAACCCAAACGAAACTGTTAAGTACATATATTGAAAACCTTCGGAAAGTTTTATTTATTTTAAAAATTATTCAAAAAGTACCGATTTTGGTGCACTTAAAAATCCTGCTTTTTAATATTTTTTTTTAATATTTGTAAAATCTTTGTAAAAATCTTCACTAAATTTGTTCAGAATACGCCTGAAATAATAGGTTTAAAAAGCAAAATAATTGAACATTGTATGGATAGAATAACTAAAAAATCTGATTTTTCCCAATGGTTAGCTAAAGAAAATGAATGTTAGATCACCACAAAGAAATCTTAGATTTTTTGATCCTAATTCTTCTTCGAAAATTTTGTTTGTAGCATTCACATCAGTTTAAAGATAAGAGTTCATTTAAAAACTATTCCAAGCAAAAAATTATACAATCCTAAAAGGGAAAGTTGTTACATGAAATTCTTATGAGTAGTAGCGTGAATAGCAAATTGGAGAATTGCTTTTAAAAAATGTATTTTTATGTCGGATTTACTCAACGAAGATTAAATAAATACCTGTAAGGGTTTTACCGACAATTTTTTGTGGTTTAGGCTTACTGAGGAAACCACTTTAAAAAAGCGCGCATAATACTCTACCCCTGCGGTGGGGAGGAAAGGAGTATTTATTTTTAACAAAATACTAGTATTAGAGGGACACCGAAACTTTCCCGCACGTTTTACAATTGAAATGGTTTTCGATATAATTGGCCAAGTTAAAATTTACCCCTATAATAGAAAACGTGACCGCTGAAACTAGGATACTTTCCGGGATGTCAGTAGAACATCATAAAACGTAAAAAAATTCAAATTATTTGGATTTTTTTACAGTGCCATTAGATAGAATTCTTATATTGGCTGCACTATTAAGGGAGAATGTCCATAAGTAACCATAAAAGCAATAATTTCCACTTTTCATATTTTTAAATTTGTTCATGACATGATTGATATTTTACATCTTCAAATCCTTGTAAAACGCAATAATTTGCTTTTGTAAATCTTTGACCCAAATAAAACTTTCCCAAATCTGCAAAATAAACACATTGTGAAAATGATTGTTATAAATCAAAACGGAATCAAAATTCGCCCAAAAACTCACGGTTTTACTAACTTTTGCTAAGTAGTAGAAACCGAAAAGTCGGACCTGAAAAAACAAAATCGTAACTTCTAAAAATATGTATGTAATTGATTTTTGTCATTTAATCAAAAAATCAAACAATTCATTCAACAGCTTCCTTCTTGTTTACATTTATTTCCGCCAACAAATACCTTTAATAAAATTTTCCTAGAATACAATATACACATTCGTACATATGCCGATATTTCATAAATTATTACGTTTACATGAATTACTTGAGTTCTTGACTTGAAATTTGCTTGAAACTCAAGTTGCGTTTTCGGTTCATTTACTTGAATTCAAAATTTCTTGAAATTTTCTTGAGCTGACATTTGACCTTTCCTATTATAACAGAAACTAGCTCCTTATTATAACATAAATAACTTTAAAAAGATTGTATCAAAAGTATACATTCACTGCAGTTTTTATCTTCTTCTTGTTCCAAGAAAAAAAAACACATGCAAAATTTCAAGTATTCAAGTAGCGTTTACATGAGCTTTTTCAAGTCAATCAAACAAATTTTTGTGATTTACTTGACTCAAGTCTACTTGAAGTCAGGACGAGTTTACATCCATATTTTGTTACTTGAAAACTACTTCAAGTATACTTCAAGTAAGCATGTAAACGTAGTAAATGAGAAAGCCTTTAAAAAAAGTAGCGCAAACGCGAATAGCTCTACAAGAACCATGCTCCCATGCATCGTTAACGCTTTCCTTTCCATTTACTCTCTTCAGATAGATTTACTCAAATATTTTGACAGTGCCACCGAAAATCGATATTTAGCGGGGGCAGCTTTCGCTTGGAGGAAGCTTAAATGGAGGAAATAGGAAAGCTCTCTGAATAGGAAAGTGCACACTTTTCTTGTATGAAATGGAATATCTTTCCTTTTATTTGTCTATGGTCCAACCAAAAGCTACCAACAGCCGGCCGCTTTGTAAAGTTAGCGTATACACCCTGTATAAGTTGGGAATGAGGGGATATGAGTATTTTAAATATTTAAAACGGCGATATCTCATGAATGGCAATTCCTACGGGAAAATGTAAATATCTTTTTTTGTAGATAATCGCATAATCTACAAACTTTGTGAACACTATTTTCTGGTAAGTCTTGCCGTTTAAGAGATATTAGCTAAAAATGGAGGAGGTTTTTGGGGGTAGCGTACAACCAATTTTCCGAAAGTTTTTTTTAACATATTCTATTCACTAAAAACTATTCTTAAAAAAAAATTTTGTGAGTTAACATTTTGTTAGAGCTCAAAACCGCTAACAACAACATATACATATTTTTCCATTTAAATTTTGCTCTTTAACGGATTGCAAACTTTTGCAAGCTGACCTTGACACCTTTTACTCTTGGTGTGTGAACAACAACCTGGTTCTCAATATTAGTAAATGTGAAACCATGACTTTTGGGAGAGGTCGTAGTCCTATAATTTTTAACTACACCTTTTCTAATGAGAGTGTCCGTCGTGTTAATTTTGTAAAAGATCTCGGGATTAGATTTGATAGTAAACTCGATTTTTCTGCCCACATTAACTATATTGCTTCCAAAGGTAGTTTAGTCCTGGGTTTTATGAAAAGGTGGTCTAAAGAAGTCAATAACCCCTTGATTACTAAACACCTTTATATCTCTCTTGTCAGACCATTACTCGAGTATGGGTCCCAGGTTTGGTCTCCTCACTACTCTTCGCACGTTGGAAGAATTGAGTCAGTTCAAAGGAGGTTCGTTCGATTCGCACTGAATCATCTTCCTTGGGATGACCCAATAGTTCTTCCACCATATGAATCTCGGCTTAAGTTACTCAACTTAAGCTCTCTTTGCAGGCGTCGTGAGGTTGCCGATGTTGTATTTGTTCATCAGCCCCTTAATGGAAAGGTTGACTCAGGTTTTCTGAGTCGCCGTGCGTCGTTTAGAGAGAGTAGATACAATTTGAGAGGGCCACCTCTCTTACACCAACTCCTCTAACACGAATTACGGCAGATTCGAGCCTGTTAATCGCATGTTCATTAATGTGAATAGAAATATCGATGTTTTTAGCGTGAGCATTAGTAAAGACGTCCTTAAAAGGAGTCTTTTCAATCTGACTTGACTGACTTTTCTTGCACGCTTCTTTGTGTATTGCATTTCTTTCTGTTTTAATTGAGTGTGCAATCTCTGGGGGGTCACATCTTCCATATAAAAATGTGCGGGGTGTGACCTTTTCGGGATTGCATATTCAATTTATATGTTGCATGCCTTAGTTGAGCCTATCTCAGTGCTAATTGTGCTGAGCTGGTAAATTTTTCTTGGCCCAGCTAAGAAGTGTACCTTCTGAATTAGAAGGGTAACTCTATATGCATGATTGTGTGTTGCATGAAAAAAAAATAAAAAAAATAAAATTGCGGTTAGCTCCATTATGTCCCGCGGTAGGATTATCATGATACTCCTTAAAAATTTCTGAAATCTGTTCCTTGGATAGGTTCGTGATTATATCATCCTTATAAAAGGCTACGGCTTCTGTGGCCCGCTTTTTGACGATGGATTTTGATGAAACACCGCAAAATAAGAAGAAAATATATAATGCAATTTTGTAATATCACGCATAGTTTTCGAGATATTGACACTTGAAGTTGACTTTTTGAGGTATTTCCCAAAGGTTTATAGTTATGTCACAGCTAGGATTTCCGCGCCAACGATATTTTAATTATGAATTTCGGTAAAACATCCCAAAATAAGACGAAAATGTAAAATAATTTTTTTCGATATCTCGTTTCGTTTTTGAGATAACCATACTTGAAGTTTGAGGTCTTTTACGACAATCTTTAATATGATGGCCCTTGTTTTTGCAGTAACTACATATTAGATTATTTACTTTGTATGACGGAGAAGGTGGCTCGTGTTTTACTTCAGATTTTTAGAAACTAGGAATACTCCGTGGATAATCATTATTTGATTTCGTAAAACCATTTGAACTAGTATGCCCAAGTTTGTAGCGGTTTGTGTCTCTTCCTCTACAGCTGCTTCGATAGCCTCTGATAATACATTAAATACACTGGCTTTAATGATAAATGATAATTCGAATCGGATTTTGCAACCCGTCGACGAAAGCTTTTTTTGCTGTTAAGGCTCACTATAATATTGGTATTTTCAGAACCTTCTGCTAAAAATATTTCAATTTTCTTACCAAATGTCCTAACATCAGGCAGTAACCCTGCAAACATTTAGATTCGGAAACGATTCGAGAACGACTTGCAAAGCGAAAGCTTCCTTCGAACTCGGACTCGTAGACGACTCGTAAACGAATTCGAAGGCAGTAAAAGCGGAGCAAGATATCGAAACCAATCAACTAGGAAAGCTTTTATGGTGCGCTTTGAATGTTCGTACCTTTCGCAAGCAGTTTTCGATTCGAAAATGGTCCGAGAAAGCTGGCCTCCGAGAAGGTGTTTGCAGGGAAGGCAGAGTTTATGTGAACTGTTGCACACACAAACTCGAGTTTCTTCGCCTCTTGTGCCCCGTCCTTCCGATTTCCTAGCGTTATACGAAAGGTCTGACGATTTTTCAATGTGTGAGAGCGTGATGCGAATGAAAGCAATTCTCTTTCATGGAAATTTTTTATGCTAACTGCCTGTTCCCAATGAGGCCGCCAACGATAATTTCCCCTCAACGCACGGTGAGAGCATTCCCAGTGTTACCGAAACCGCCACCGTAAATTATTATTGGCAGAGGTAAGCCCGTCTCAATT
Organism: Thereva nobilitata; assembly: GCA_963855945.1. Lineage (NCBI taxonomy): Eukaryota > Metazoa > Arthropoda > Insecta > Diptera > Therevidae > Thereva > Thereva nobilitata. Next base: position 127,676,949 of record OY979695.1, read on the forward strand.
ACCCCAGTAGGGCTTGTAAGCTTACAGAAGCACTGAAATGAGCACTTACTAGTAAGGGGTAGGCCTTACCATACCCCTTACAGAAGTACTTATTTTTACACACGATGACATAGGAGGTTAGGCCTTACTTTTTTACTTTCCTTTGAGTAACTACGTACAGAACTGCTCATCGATGAGCCCTTATATAACGCATTACAAGAGAAGGCAGATGGTAAGGGGTAATCCAGAATTAGACCCAAAGAAGTTAGAAATTTGTCCGATGACTCGATCGTAGAGCAGTTACAAATACTATTACAAAAATACGAAAACAAATGACTCATCGGGCAGATTTCTAACTTCTTTGGGTCTAATTCTGGATTACCCCTTACCATCTGCCTTCTCTTGTAATGCGTTATATAAGGGCTCTTCTAACACCTAATAAAATATAAGTACCCCTGACCAGATGACTGCTTATTTCAGTGCTCCATCGGTAAGTGCTACCTAGAATTCCTACTGGTACAGGCCTGGAAACTGCCGAGCTTACTAACACTAACGCAGCTGGTGGTAGGCCCATTATCTGTCAGATCAAGAAGATATATGGAGCGAGTTAAAAGTTCGGGATATTTTGCCTTAAAAAGTGATAAAATAATATATTTAACCACTTTTTATTGCAATAGGATTACCAGTGAATAGTGCTTTAGCGATTAAATTAAGAAAATTAAAAAAAATTTAGTGATTAAGTGTGTTTTAAGTGTGTTAATTGTGAAGGTGGCCAATTTTGTTTACATTCGAGATGGTTTTTTCTTGTTTATTTAAGACAAAAATGTTGAATTTGTGTAGTAATATAATAAAAAGGGCTTTTTAAGTGAATAAAGATTATTATAGAATAGTTATTAAACACATTAAGTGCAAGTACCATCACACAACATGCATAACAATAACTTTTTCACTTTTCCTTCCGATTTTTCTTCACTTATGTTTTTAATAACTATTCAATAATAATCTTTAATCACTTTAAAAACACTTTTTATTCTATAACCACACAAATGTACATTTTTTCCTTAAATAAACACGAAAAAACCACCGCGAATGTAAACAAAATTGGTCACCTTCACAATTGAGGCTAGGGGCTATTCAAGAATTACGTAAGCAGAATTTTAGTAATTTTTAAGCCCCCCCTCCCCCTTGTCAGCAAAAGTAAGCAAACCTCTTACTCCCACTCCTGTGCTTACGTAAACATTGGTATATATTTTTTAAAATCCGTTCAGGTTTCTTTATTGTTTTTCATGAGTCGAGAAATAAGGGATTTATAGACTATAAAGAAAGGAGAATGCAAATTTTGGTACCCACTTCCAATAGCTATTATGTAATACGCCTGGTTCGAAGTCTTTGTCCGTTCTGAGTAATACGGTCAGAACTGTAGAAAGATAGAGTTTTACATATCACCCTGTATGTTTGTAACAGTACAACCTATTTCCATAAATAAGGTACCAATGAACGCAGAATTCCTCCACCTATCTATGATGGTAAAAGCGATGGTTCTATCTTACCAACTTTTGGAGTTATGAGTCATTATTTGCATATACGCGTCATATTCAATGATATCTAACGAACCAAACCAAAATGGGACCGAACAAATTTAGACAAGTGAACAGCGCGCGCCATAATTTCCCTACTTCGGTTCTTTCTAACTTAACAATAAAACACCGCAGTAAGCAATATCAGTAATTTCGGGGAAAGCGTGAACATACTTTTTGCTTTCGAGGATAGATAAGTAGGGCTGCCATATTTGTTCAAATCAAAATCCAATAAATTTTTGCAAAAAAAATCAGAAAAAGTAAGTAAATAAATATTGCTGACGTAATCACCATCCAGATCCCCCCTCCCCCATGTCATCAAAAATAAGCAAAGCAAAGACCCCCCACCCCCTTTGGTGCTAACGTAATACTTGAATGGTCCCCTATCAAGTGGCGGCTCCTGCCCCTAAAATTTGGTGGGGCTTGAAAAAATATTAACAAAAATAATTTTTATGCAAGTTTCCACTCCACCTAAACTAACACGTTACTTGCTCTAACTCTATAATATTTGAAATTTGTGGCTGATGAAATTAAACTGACTTAATCTTGTCATGTTAGTACAGTCTTCGCATTTGAGGTACTGCATTCAGAGCGTTAACCGAAAATACGTGGTCGTTTCCCCAAAATTAATAGCGTAGATTAAAAAGGAAAACAAAACAGAAAAAAACTATATATAGTCCGGGGAAATTAGCAAAACAACGCACGAAAGGAGACAAAATTCGGAAATGGCGGAAAATTGGTCCACAGCTTCCTTGGGACTTTTTAAGAAAACAATTTCGGAATCACAAAAAAAAACATGGCCGCCGGAAATATAGTGGTTTTCCGGTGTTTTTCTTGTATCTCGGTTTCTATAGGTAGTACAACCCCGTACAAAGGCCCTAAATGTTGACAATGAAATTCTCTACAACTTTAGTTCTTACAAAGATGTTGACCCGATTAACCCTTTCAAAGTTATTCAAGGTCAAAGTTTCCAAAAATCACTTTTTGGCCAAAACATCACTCAAAAACTGGTTTTTTCGAAGATTTTTTTGATCAGTCAATACGAAACGTTATTGCCTACAAAAAGCCCTTCTCTCATTTTTTCGAAAACTAAACCCTTTCAAAGTTATTCAAGGTCAAAGTTTCCAAAAATCACTTTTTGGCCAAAACATCACTCAACAATCGATTTTTGCAAAAAAAAATTTCGTCTACTTAAACAAAACATTATCGCCTATTTATTGGCTCATGCCGTCGGTTTCTAACCGTCCTGGACGCAAGTAAACGAATTTCGAGAGCCTTAAACGAGATTTAGATTTTGCATCATGTCTGAAAATTGTTTTATATGCGAGAAACCCCTGGCGTCCGGTGCAACAGTTAAAGTAACCGCTGGCATGAAAACTGTTAGAAGTGCTAGTGAAAATCGGAGTGATGGTAACGTTGAATTTTTAAACAGTGTTCAGTTAGTGAAAGTGCATATAGCCTGTTGAAGAGTCCCGTTTTGAAGATTTGGGTTAATTGTTTTAACATTGGTGGTTTTTAAAGAATACATAGGTAATTTTATCCATACATCATATAAATGTATATTGAATCTAATGTCTCGAACTCTTACAGGAATATTTGGTTTTCGTTAATGGTTATGAAGAGTTTAATTTTGAACATCATATAATTAAACAGCAAGCACTTATTTTGTGGCAGCATTTTACAGAGTTTAAACTCTGCAAATATATTAAAAACATTAAGATATAATAAAAGTTGGTTTTTTGGCATTGCTTTTTCCAACTATAAAAAATTTGTTTCATTTTTCAATTTTGTTTAATTGTTCTCGAAAAATTTTGTTATTGATGACTTCTAGATTTAAATTCAAAAAAGGTATAATGGTCCTCGAATTTCTAGTGCTGGGTACTGCTATTTGCATTAATTTTAAATGTTTTAACGCCCACGGTTTTAACAGAATATACAAAAACGCTTCTTCTTCGCCAAACTTGAAAAATTCTCTGAAACGGCCGTTTCCCGGGTAAAACTCATATTTTCTCCACTCCTATCGGAAAGTTCTATAGCACCTAAGTTTTTCCGAACAAAAAAAATTTCGCTACAATTAGATTCCGAGTTATTTTTTGATCGAAAAATGATTGTTGGAAACTTTGACCTTGAATAAGGTCAAGGTTTTCGAAAAAATGACAACGAGGGCTATTTTATAGGCAATAAGGTATAAGTAGATCAAGAAAAAATCTTCGAAGAAACCAGTTTTTGAGCGATGTTTTGGCCAAAAAGTGATTTTTGGTAACTTTGACCTTGAATAACTTTGAAAGGGTTAATCGGGTCAACATCTTTGTAAGAACTAAAGTTGTAGAGAATTTCATTGTCAACATTTAGGGCCTTTGTACGAGGTTGTACGACCTATAGAAACCGAGATACAAGGAAAACACCGGAAAACCTCTATATTTCCGGCGGCCATGTTTTTTTGTGATTCCGAAATTGTTTTCTTAAAAAGTCCCAAGGAAGCTGTGGACCAATTTTCAGCCATTTCCGAATTTTGTCTCCTTTAAATGCTAATTTCCCCGGACTAATATATTTTACTAAAAGAAACAACAAGAAAACGCTGCTATTAAATTTCCTATTCCATCCATATTAATAAAAATATATTTCTTTAAAAAAAATAACGAGTTAATAAAAAATAACAATAGTTTATAAAAAAACAAAAGTTCAACAAAATAAAAGAAAAAAGAGAAATTAAACGTTTTTATATAGATAATCTGCCCGACGTTCTTTTTGTTGCGCGAACAGATCAATTACTTTTTCATTAAAGTTTTCAAATCCGGAAATATATTTGTGACATATTGATAACGAGACTGGCCCATGGTACTAGATTTGTACGTTTTAATATCTTTTAATGTACTAAATAACCGTTCAGATTCTGCGGTTGAAACGGGGGTGGTTAAAATTATTTCTAATAACATAAATGTTTGCTTAAACGATTCATCTAGATTATTTTCTTTGAAAAAGGAATATAGCTCCAGAACTTAAGTCATATTCTGGAACATTGAATTTTCATAAATTACTTCTAGCTCATTTTTGAGGACTTTTTTGTCTAAGAAAGGAAAAAACTAAAATTGAAATTTTATCTAAAGGAATATTGTTTTTCAAGGCTATAAATTCTGAGGGACTCGTAATATTGAACGCTAAAATATGGTCGTAGTTTTCAAACCGGCTGGTGACTTGGGCAGTTATAATATCGCAAACTTCTTTGCATAAAACCGTTAAATTTAAATTATTAGTACGAACTCTTTTGGAAGTTGTGGGTTCGTTGTCAGATTGGAACTGTAGAGAAGAAAGATCGAAATTCCGAATTTTATTGATTCGCAAAAAAAATCTATACTTTTACCGAGTGAAGCACCATTAGTGTTACGGGATTGAATAATTGCGCTGAAAATATGTGTATAATGTAAAATATCGATGTAATAAATTTTATTAAAAAATTCTAAGAAAAATAAAAATTCCTCGTCCTTTAAAAGTTTTAATAGACCAGTAGCTTCACTTACCGTAGTTGGGTCCCAAACATCGCACTGGATCAATTCAAAACAATGAACAAGGTTTTCTTTATTTTCAAGTATAGATCGCAGTGCTCGGAAATTGAAGTTCCACCGAATTTCAACAGTGCTTCAATTAACAAATCTTTTCGTTTGGGAGAGCATGAAAAGAACGACGTAGAAGCAGAAACATTCGCGAAAAATATTCGTATTTCTTTATTACTGGAGCAAGCCTGCTTTAAGACTAAATTTAATTGATGGGCATAGCAATGTACAAAGTGTGCAAATGGATATTTTTTTTATTAAAGTTTGGACACCAGCTGTGTTTCCACTCATTACAGCGGCACCATCATATGTTAATTTTTTTTCTGAATTGTAGTCTTTGAGTGCATTCTGCATCACATCGACTATACCTTTCGCGGATCTATCATGGAGATCAAAGAAGGACAAAAACCGTCCAACATCCGTGGTTTCATCAGCTTGAACAGATACAAAATTTGTTTCTTGAAGCTCAGATTTTACTTCATTTCGATAAACCTGTAAACAGGATTCAAGTAACTCATTTTGTATTGTTTTGGAAATATTTTTTTGCGATTTGATTATTTTTCAAGTAATCGTCGAATGCAACATCTATTGATCTAGTAGTATAAGCAACCATATCAAGAAATATTCCTCGATTACTACGTGATTCCCGTTCATCGTGTCCACGAAGAGCTAAATTATGACTCCCGCAAAACTTGAAATTATCTAAAATTCGGCTTAAAACGACGATTTTTTTTACATTTTCATTAAATTTTGTTACGAAACTCGCGTATCCCGAATTGATTTGAGACAATATTCACGTTACCCAAAGTTTGATAATTTAATGCATTTTTCAAATGCGAAGCGCTTGTCTTGTGTTTTTTAATTCGTTCCGACAAATGTTTTAGGTCACGCATACCAGTTTCTGTCCAAGCCGATTCTCCTTTAAACAAAACGCAATAAAAACAAAATAAAGCATTTTTTTCTATGCTGACCGTAAGCCATTTCTTTTTTAAAAACCAATCTACCGAAAATTTTCTTTTTTTCGACTTATCGAAAGAAATTAATTTAAAATCAACGATGAGGCCCTAAACGTTTAATCTCTATTTTTTCATCTAATGGCAAGGAGGAAAAATTTTCCTTTAATAAATTATCAATAAAATTCATTTTGAATTAATAAAATAAATATAACAATAATTATATTCAAAAACAAAATATAATTAATACATTAATAATATAGAAAAAAAGTTAAATTTATTTGAATAGAATTTAATTTATAACAAATATTATTTAATTATATATTTACCCCAATTGCGTAAACAAACTTTCAACAAACCACTTCACTTTTGGGAAAACTTGTAACTGTCAGTTAAAGTTAAATCTCTTCTCTCTTTTTGCAATGTACATTAATATTTTATCTTTTACTACTATTTACTGCATATAAATATAAATATAGCAACCGTGGGCTGAATAAAATTAGCCCCTCAGGCAAATAAAACTCGTAAGAGCTCCCAGTTCATAAAAAAATTCTCATTAAAGCTATAAATAGTATCAAAATGGAAGTAAAATTTATTTAAAATAAAATAAACAGAACTAAAATAAGAATCGATCGACAACACTGATCCTTCAGCGGGAGAGAAACTTCCCCTCGAGTTAATAAACCAGCAGAGTCACGGCGAACCACGACGGGCTAGAAATTTTTAGCCCCGCTTGGTAGAACAAAAATGGGAGAAAAATATTTTCTATACAAAAATGATTCGCCTTTCGGGTTGACTCCGGGCTAGCCCTTTAGAACAAAATTTGATGTAAATTTTATGTATCCATGATCAGTGTTGCCACTTTGGATACGTTCGTATCATTTTGGATACTATTTAGTCGAAAAAAATCATATGGATACGATGATACGTTTTCTCGAAAAAGGATACGTTCGCGCTTATCGTTTTCATATTTCATAATCTACTATTACTTAACGTTTCTTGTCTAATCAATCTAATCACTCTACAATTAATTTCTAATATCTGCTACATTTTCTCTCAAAGTTGTGACCTACTTTTCATTATGTTGTCTTCTGCCTTGTCATGTTCATGATCATATGGGGTTTTAAAAGTGAAAAGCGGTTACGTTACTTGTTGTTTGCGTATTGTATCGTATTGTGGTGCTGTGAAATTAGTGCGATGGATAGGTATTTTTTTAAATAATTACGAGTTACAGCATCTTCAAGTAATTTCCTGTTTTCATAGAAGAAATGCAACGGTAGAAACTCGCTCGATTTGAACCAATATACAATTGGGCTGGCGTACACGGATCATAACGTCAACAATAAAAACCGGTTTTCAGGACAAAGGAAGAGTTGTTGTAACTTTTTGAACACAAATTTTTGGCGTGAAAGCTAACACATGTACAAAAGTATCTTTTTTTTGGGTCTGATGTTGACATATCTGTTTAAGGATAATCAAGTTACTCTCGGTGAAGGCATACCCATGTACGCCAAGAGCATCATAAAAAACCGGTTTTTTAGTGTTGACGTTATGATTCGTATACGCCAGCCCATTTAGTATCATATGGATACGTACAAAAAGGTTATGGATACGATTGGATACTTTTTCTGTGTTGTAATGGATACGACCAAGCGCTCAGAGAGTGGCAACACTGTCCATGATTCCGACATGGCCTGAAAAGTGGGTTTAAGAGTTCCCCTCTTTTTTTTGTGTGCTTCGAATTTATTTTTTTGGCACCGATGTTACCTAAGAATAGCTGTCCTGAATTGAGTCTTGATTTTATAACTCTTAAATCGCTTCATTGACATTTTCCCAAATATCTTCGTAGCTTTAAGGATATTACTATCGAAGCCAGTGACAGTAGCTAGTGGAGAGAGAAATTTTTTAAAACTAAAAATCATCCATTTCTAAAGAGCGGCTTGTTGGATTGGCAGCACTAGCTATAGAAAATCAAGTATACTGACTCAATTTTAAGGGATTTTGCTAAATTGAAAGCAAGAAAAGTACATTTCTGAAAGTGAATAAAAGTCAAATTAAAAAACAATAAATATGGAATTATATAGAGTACAATGTAAATGAGTATTAACTCAATTTTACAGTAACCTATCATATACAGATATCTAGTAATAAATATAGTAATATGACCGATGGTTCTCTAGTTTTTATATTGATACATTATTTTTCCAAATTTGAATCTACAGCCTCAGGATTTTTATATTTTTGAGCTCGATAATGTAATTGGGAAGGGGGGGGGCAGTACTACGTTCCGCTGCGGTCGTATAAATGGCTCGGGCCGGCCTTGCCTAAAACACACTTAATCACTCAATTTTTTTAATTTAATCACTCAGTTCACTAAAGCACTAATCACTGGTAATCCTATTGCAGTAGAAAGTATTAAAATATATTATTTTATCACTTTTTAAGGCAAAAATATCCCGAGCTCTTACATCGCGTCGTATAATTTCTTATTGATTTAACCAATGCTAATAGATTCTGGGCCTACCACAGACACATAAAAAACTCTACTTCCAGGCCTGTACTTGAGATGGGCTTGGCAGAGGCCATTTTCTGTGCAAGAAAATTGTGTATTATTTTTTATTACATATTCAAATAAAAATTGGAGCTGTTGCATAAGTTAATAAAATGAGTTGTCGCCGTAAAATAACAATAATTAAACACAAAAAATCAAAATCAAAATAAATTTTTAAAAACCCACTTCAGAAAAAAAACAATCCTGTGCTGCACAAAAAAGGATGAAATAATTGTTGGTAGTTCTTTACAATACTATTCCAATCATCCAATTAGAATGGATTTAGAAAGAAGAATCACTTTTGAAGACGGTGCCATGTTGACTTTCATTGCACTAATTGTTGCTTCAAAAATTGTTTTCATTTCTTTGTTAGCCTTATTCACTTAATACATCAGCCTGAAAACAGGGTTTAGCACGGTCCTCAAAGGTGATTCTTCTTTCTAGATCCATTCTGATTGGATTAGTATTGTAAAGAACTACCAACAATTTTTTCATCATTTTTTGTGCATCACGGGATTGTTTTTTTTTCCGAATTCGGTTTTTAAAAATTTATTTTATTTCCTACTTTTTAGTCCGTTCATTTTTTTGGGGGGCAATTTAAAAAAAATATTTATTACGATAAGTATGAAACGCCGCCATCGATAAGAATCGAGGCTGGAGCTAAATAGTTTTTGCAGTAATGTATTTGCGTATTTTCGGAGTAATTTAAAAAAAACCTATTTAATATGAAACAAAATTCCCCAAAGGAAATTAAAAAACAATATTTATTGTGAGAATATAAAGTCGATTGAAAAAAAAAGTGGCTGTGTGTACTTATGTACGCGCATTAGAAATTATACTTCTTTGGCGTGATTTAAGACTAATGTTTAATTTGCATGCAAACAATTTATTGGATTTTTTTATTATTTGCGTGCGTTGGCAGGTGGAAGCATCATGATACCGACACGCTCCAGCCTGTCGGTTCTTTTATCTACCTGCTAATACTACCGATATTTCTAAGCCTTACTCTCTTCCTTTTGGTTTCTTTGCGCCTTACCTTCTGATGGAGCATATTTAGCGTCTCCTCCACTTTATTCTTTACAACACCCGATTTCACCATGTAGTCTATGATGTTTTCTACTCTGAGTCGTGCCTGAGCTGTGGCTTGCAGAGCAGCAGTTTGCTCGGCTAATATCGGGCATTCCAATAGGACATGCTCTGTGTCTTCTATCACATTTAGGAATGCCGGGGACAGCGAAGTCCGAATCGATGGAGGTATGCTCTGGAACACACATGTCCGCTCAAGAACTGGGCGAGGTCGTAACTCATCTCTCCATGCTGTCCCGTGACCCTTCCCTCCACATTTGTTATGAGCCTGTGGGTCCATCGAGCTTGGGTAGATTTACTCCACCTCCTTTCCACTACTGAAATAAACGTCACTTCTAAATTATGTTCAATTCCCTAGATTCTTCTTCTAATAGTTACTCAATTCAATTGAGCAACTTTAGGTAACTGAAATATGACACGAAGTGCCTTTGAACAATTTTTTTTGGTGGACTTGGAAACACATTTTTCTAGACAAGTTATTCTTATTTGCAGAGGTTATACAGGTTTTTATGCCCCCATGTTTTTATTTTAGTCTGTTAAAAGCCCCAGAATATTACTTAGTTCGCTGACGCAACGACGCAAAATGCCCCTTGGCAAACGACATGAGAAGACAGAACTGCTACTATTCCAGAAGGTCCATGATTGTGTTCTAATTATTTTCTAGTTTTTGGTACAGCAGATTTAAAATAAAACCATTTAACTTAAAAGTTTTTTTACCAATTTTTATTATATTCTTTTTAGTCTTAATTCTGTCGTTTTTCGATTTTACTTTTTACAAAATTCTGGTGAAGTGATTTGTTATGCATACCATATTTCCAGCGTCATTTTGGATTTTCTAATTTTGACAACAAATTTATTATTTCCGACGTTAAAACACCCCCAAAAAGCAATTTTCAGTGAAATCGAATCGTAATTGCCAAAATCGTACCGCCATATTGGCGCCGCTATTTTGATTTTTTTTAAATTTTGCCCACAGATTCGTCATATGTGACCTTAAAAACTCCCCGATACCGATTTTCAATGGATTCGGAACAGATTTGCAAAATTCATCCGCCATTTTGAATTTTCAAATTTGACTACAGAATCGTCATTGGTGGCCCTAAAAATCTCCCGATACCGATTTTCAATGGATTCAGAAGACATTTGCAGAATTCATCCGCCATTTTGAATTTTCAAATTTTGACCACAGAATCGTCATTTGTGGCCCTAAAAACACCCCGATACCGATTTTCAATGGATTCAGAACACATTTGCAAAATTCATCCGCCATTTTGAATTTTCAAATTTTGACCACAGAATCGTCATTTGTGGCCCTAAAAACCTCCCGATACCGATTTTCAATGGATTCAGAACACATTTGCAAATTTTATCCGCCATATTGGCGTCGCCATTTTGAATTTTCAAATTTTGACCATAGAATCGTCATTTGTGGCCAGTGGCGGCTCCTGCCTCTAAAATTTTGGTGGTGAAAAAAATATTAATTATCAATTCAAAACAACGAATGAGATTTTCTTTATTTTCGAGTATAGATCGCAGTGCTCGGAAATTGAAGTTCCACCGAATTTCAACAGCTCGTGGGAGACCACGTTTCCTGCAAACTTCCATTATAAATCTTTTCGTTTGGGAGAGCATGATAAGAATGACGTAAAAGCAGATATATTGAAGAAAAATATTGGTATAACTAAGCATGCCTGCTTTAAGACTAAATTTAGTTGATGGGCATAACAATACACAAAGTATGCAAATGGATACAATTTTTTTACTAAAGTTTGAACCCCGGCTGTACTCCCACTCATTGCAGCGGCACTATCATATGTTTGAGCAATCAATTTTTTTCTAAATTGTAGCATTTCAGCGCTTTCTAAATCACATCAACTACACCTTTTGCGGACCCATCATTAAAGTCAAAATTTGATAAAAACCGTTCAACAGGCTTATTATTTTTAATGAAACGTAAAATTAAAACCATTTGCGATTTACATGAAATATCCGTAGTTTCATCAGCTTGAACAGATACAAAATTTGTTGCTTGAAGTTCAGATTTCACTTCATGTAGATAAACCTGTAAACAGCATTCAAGTAATTCAATTTGTAGGGTTTTCGAAGTGTTTTTTTGCGATTTTATTATTCTTCAAGTAGTCGTCGAATGCGATAACTATTGATCTGGTATATGTAACCATATCAAGAAATATTCCTCGATTACTACTTGTTTCACGTTCGTTGTGTCCACGAAGAGCTAAATTGTGACCACCGCAAAACTTTAAGATATCTAAAATTCGACTTAATACTTGACGCTTCTTTTTAACATTTTCATTATATTTTGCTATGGAACTCGCGTATCCTGAATCGATCGGTGAGAGAATATTAACCGTCCCGAAGGTTTAGCAATTTAAAATATTTCATAGATGCTTAGCGCTCGTTTCATGTTTTTTAATTCGTTCCGATAAATGTTTTAAATCCCGGATACCGATTTCTGTCCAAGCCGATTCTCCTCTAAACAAAACTCAATAAAAGCAAAACAATGCATTTTTTGCTATACTAACCGTAAGCCATTTCTTTTTAGAAACCAATCCAATGAAAATTTTCTACTTTGAGATTTTTCAGTACAAATTGATTTAAAATCAAATGGTTGATACGGCCCTAAAAGTTTAATTTCCAATTTTTCTTCTAATGACAACAAAGAACAATTTTTCTTCAATAAATTATCTACGTGATTCATTTTAACCAAAAACAAAAATTAAATTAAATATAATTAAAGAAAATTATATATTACAAAATGGAATATTGATTTTTATTGCAAATAATTTAATAAATAATAATTTAATAATATTTATTGGCGAATAATTCAAAATATATCTACCGCAATTCCGCAAGCACACACTTTTCATTTAAAACTCGACTTGTAACTGTCAGTTAAAATTCAATCTCCAATTAGCTCTTTTTCCATTAAAAATTTATCTTTTTACTACTTTTTACTACATTTCTACCAAAATATTTGCTACGGGCTAAATAAAATCAGCCCCTCTGGTATATAAAATCCATAAGTGTAAAAAAAGTATCAAAATGTTCGGCCAATTAGTAGCAAATGCAGGCAAAATTACTTTAGAAATATAAGAAACAGAACTAAAAGAACGAACCGACAACACTAGGGTTCGATGTGCGTGAGTAAACCCAACAGAGCAAGAGAATCCACTGACATGTATTCCATGTCAGTGAAGAGAATCCCAATGAATCCTATGGCTAATAAATTTTAGCCCCGCTTGGTAGAACAAATGAGGAGCCGGATCAAAGAACCGCACTTTCGCTCGCTCGACTCCAAAAAAACGTAAAATTAGTTCGAAAAAAATTTTTCTTCAAATAACAAAATGAAAAATACTTATTTGTTTAGAAAAAAAGGCGCATCTTTTTGTTTCATACAATTTTTTTACGGCATCATTAGTTTTTAAATAAACAACAAAAAACCGATTTTTTTTGAAACTTTTTTTTTATAAATTTTTTTACTTCTACTCGTCATAACTCTCTTAATAATTATTCAATTGATCTGAAATTTTTTGTGTAAACTAATTACACATAGCTTTGAATGGTAGACAAATTCCGATTAAAAAATGACATGTCGTTTGTTTGTTATTAACTTTTTATTTCGTTGCCACGTGCGTCGCGCATCAGATTTTTCAACTTCAAAAAGTATCGACGGAATTTTTGATTTCAATTTGCTATAAGCGGCAAAGTTGTTTATTAAGGTCTTATAAAGTTTTCTGAAAAATTTCAAAGAGTTTCATTATCATGATACATAGTTATAATCAAATAGTCAGATGCGCTGAGCGTGGTTTCAACTGCGCCGAGCGTCTTCTTACACTTAGAGCGCGCCGTCCACTCAACGCGTCTGACTTTGTTTGATTATAACTATGCACCATGATGATGAAATTCATCGAAATTTTTCAGAAAACTTTATAAGACCTTAATAAACAACTTTGCCGCTTATAGCAAATTGAAATCAAAAATTCCGTCGATACTTTTTGAAGTTGAAAAATCTGATGCGCGACGCACGTGGCAAAGAAATAAAAAGTTAATAACAAACAAACGACATGTCATTTTTTAATCGGAATTTGTCTACCATTCAAAGCTATGTGTAATTAGTTTACACAAAAAATTTCAGATCAATTGAATAATTATTAAGAGAGTTATGACGAGTAGAAGTAAAAAAATTTATAAAAAAAAAGTTTCAAAAAAAATCGGTTTTTTGTTGTTTATTTAAAAACTAATGATGCCGCAAAAAAATTGTATGAAACAAAAAGATGCGCCTTTTTTTTCTAAACAAATAAGTATTTTTCATTTTGTTATTTGAAGAAAAATTTTTTTCGAACTAATTTTACGTTTTTTTGGAGTCGAGCGAGCGAAAGTGCGGTTCTTTGATCCGGCTCCTCAAATGTTGCTTGAATCAATCGCCTTAGTCAAGAAATTTTGCATACAAAATGGTTCATCTTCGGGCCTGACTCAAAGATAGGCCCTGAGGAGAGAATTACATGTAAATGGGTATGGAATTATGATTCGGCCAGATTATTTTGATGAGAGAGTTGAGAGTTTTTCTTATTTTTTTATTTGCTCTTTTTTTTACACTTTTCCTATTAAGTTTACTTCGAATTTTTTTGTGTGGTATTATTTTGAATTTTTTTTAGAAATTGTAATAAATTGCAAAGAAAATTTGCGTTGCTTTTTTGTAAAAATGAAATTAATTAAAAAACGTGTGAATATGATTTGCTCGATAATTTCTGGTGGGGCTAAGCCCCACTATCCCCTAAAGACAAGCCGCCACTGTTTGTGGCCCTAAAACCCCCTCGATACCAATTTTCAATGGAATCGGAACATAATTGAAAAATTCGTCCGCCATCTTGGAACCACCATCTTGTTTTTTTTACAAAATTGTCAGATTGCACTGTCACGTTAGCTAAATGTGTGTGCAAAGTTTCATAAGAATCAGTTTAGTAGAAGTAGTTGAAAAATCTGTCGCAAGATTTGACCCAAACAAATATACGAGGTCAAGCTAAATAAATATCTTGTTCATTGTTTTATTTTCCCAAATAATAACAGTAAATATTTTGTATTATATATTCAAACTAATTTCTGATTGAGTAATTATATTAAGTTTTAACCATTCAAAATCATTAGTAAAACAGTAAATAATTATCGCTTATTGTAGAGTTGCCATATAGCTTTATTATTATTTTGGCCAGTTTCACACGGGCCGACAAACAACCAAGAAAAAACTTCTGAAAAAGTCGGCTGGTGTAAAACTGGCCCTTAGAAACTCGCGCTTAGGTGATGAATAGAACACGGATCGGATTTCCCTCCATAGCCTCATAGTGGAACTTGGAATAGGAACAGTGGAAAAGCTCACGAAAAGCTAAAAAAATTGACCAATTTTTTGACTGTTTTGGATTTTACATTTATGGAACTTTGCTCGGTTTGATGGGGAGAGGAGAGAGAGGGTTTGAACCCGTGTTCCCTCCAGCCCTCTCTCTCCTCTCCCCCCAAACCGAGCAAAGCTGCATGAAACTTTTTGTTTCGTGCTTCATCTTTCATGGCTTGTTTGAATCCCTTTAATTAACTGTAATTTCTTGAGCTATTGTTTATTCGATTTATTTCTGGGTGCAATTTACTAAAATTTTAAAGCAGTGCAATCGATTAATAGACCAGTGTCTATAATTTTTGAGAAAAAAATTCTTAGCAGTATAGGGATGGGGGAAAAATTTTGGATAAATTGTACATAAACGGGGAAAAATCTATAGCACCGCTACAGATGACCGGAAAGGGGGTCCCAAAATGTGTGTTTTAGGGGTGAAACGTGGTTTCTGATGTGAAACATCTTTGCGCGCGTTGAGAGTAATTTTTCAAGGTTGCAACGCTTGGCTTAATGCAATTGTTGTTGTGATTTGCAACGATTCGAAAGCGACGGAAGATCTGTATTGAGGAAGACAGAATAAGATGGAGGTATTAAAAAAAAGAGTAACACCAAAGAAAAGTGTTTATATGCGACGAGCCAGAATAACAAACCAAGAATCCTAGAATGGACGAGTTGGTTGAGTGTATGATATTTGACGTTGATATTCCGAAAAAGTCGCAGGTTCAATTCTTGATCGAGGCATTTGAATTTTTTAATTATATTTCAAAGCTTTAATTTAAAATTATCTATTTCCAAAAAGGTATAATAAAGCAATGGGTGCATAAGAGTTTAAAAGGACGTAAAAGGACTCTTACTAATGTTAATTGCACAAAATATTACTGAGACAGTAAATTTCTTAAAACTACAATAACTTACAAAAATTTAGATGGAGCATTCGGATTTCTTAGAATTCTGTCTGTAGAAGGGCAGAATGCCAGGAAGCTACTACCGATTAATGAAAATGATTATTTAGCTTAAGCGGACCTTCTGGTCTAGTGACCTTAAATTTGACGAGTTTTTAGGATTTTTTTTTTAATGAAAATAATGAGCAATAATATTTAAACTTTGCAGGTATATTTTATTACATTATAACTATACAAAAATATAATAAAAAAATTTTTTTTTAATTAAACTAAAATAGATTTTGAATGTGTCCTCTTCAAAAAAATGGATCTTGGTGGTGCGTGATTTTTTGACTCTTCCACTGATCCGAAACCGAAACAAAAAATTTTCCACTAATTAGTATAAGTTTAGTTATCGCAGGAACTAGAATGAAAAAAAAAATTTTGATAAAATGGCGCGTTGTTAAAATTTACGTTTCGAAAACAGACAGTTTTTCATTACATTTTGTGTGTAAAAAATAAGAAATGTTCAACGGAGAACGGCGGTTTTAGTTCCAACGATAGGCACTGGTTTACTGAATAGCGTAGTAAAATTTGAGACGAATCGGTCGAGTATTTTTTTTTTACCTCGCACCGTGCAGAAAAATATAGTTCCGAGATAAATGAGTTTAAACTTTTAAGTATTTGTATGAAGTTATACTGATCAACTTTGAAGAATACTCCCCTTACCCCAATACGACTTACAATACCTATCTTCTTCTATAATAATATTCTAGTTCTGCCACTTTCAACATTTTTCCGAGAAATCGAACGAGTATTTTTTTCAGAAATTTTTTTTTATTTTCTGTTGTTTTGTTTGATCGGAAGAGAATTTTCTACAGAAGAGAGTTTCGTTTTGTGCTAAATAGGCTGTAGAAGTCAAAATACTGGAAATATTTATACGAAAATTTAACAGTTATACTTTTGAAATATCAATTAAAAAAAATTGATTTTTTGAAAAATCTAGACCAGAAGGTCCCCTTAATTTACTTAATTTTCTATAAAAATGGTTAATGGACGGACTTAAATTTCTTTTTATCTAAAAATTTGAGTTATGGACTTATGCACTCATGTACATACATATATCTGTATTTTTCAGCACAATAATGCGTAAAAGTCCATCAATTGTTTTAATTGTAAGCATATAGCGGCAGCTAACAATTGAAACATTTTAGTTATCACAAGTAATTTTCATTCGTTGCTATAATGTAGGTGCTATAAAAATATTTATGTAGGTCCTATAAAAATATTTTATATG
This sequence comes from Thereva nobilitata, assembly GCA_963855945.1. Classification (NCBI taxonomy): domain Eukaryota; kingdom Metazoa; phylum Arthropoda; class Insecta; order Diptera; family Therevidae; genus Thereva; species Thereva nobilitata. The sequence continues at coordinate 127,694,225 of OY979695.1, forward strand.
AAATTGTTATTTCAAATATTTAAAATAGCCCAGTTGTCAGAGACTTTGACCTCGCACAAAATGTGATCTCGCTGAAAATTGGAACCCAAAAAAGTACCTAAGTTCCAATTTTCAGCGAGATCACATTTTGTGCGAGCTTTCGGTCTAAATTCGGCTCTGACAACTGGGCTAAAACAAATCCGATGCTATTTAAATTGTAAGCCATAATACTTTTGATTTCAAAGAAATATTTCTTAAAATTCCCTGCAAATATTGCAATTTCAAAACAAATATTCCCTACACAGAACAAAATTTCTTATCAAAATTGAAAAATTACTAAATTTTTTAGTAAAATACGGCATATTAACTAAATGGATGAAGTAACAGTGTTTTCTTAAATAATTGAAAATATATTCTTAAATCCTTTGAAATTTGTATGCAATGTACTTAAGTATTTCTTAAATTCAAAATTTTGAAATAATTCCGAATTTTTGACTTTTGGACAAGGATAATATATATTTCGAAGGCGATTCCAACACGACCCGACCCTTGGCGCTGATCCTACATTTTAACCATTCGGCTACCAAAGCCTATGGAGCGGAAATAACGAAATCGATAATTATAGTCTCCTGGCTGGATTTATAAGCCTCATCTAAGCGAGAGACTAAATACATATGTAATACATATATTTGTATGAATAATAAACTACAAGCCCACGGCAATTTTTGGGGGGTCATGTGAAACAGCACGAATTATATGCAGATCGATACTCCTAAATGAGATGTAAACTTCAGGCACTATGCCGTCACTTTTGCGCGGTACATGTGACCACAGAGGTAAGTTGAATATTCCATTCGGAGGGGTGCTTTTCCGGCCAAATATTCTTGTACGGCAATTCTCATATTGATATATTATAAAAAAATAAGCTCCTAGAACCTACTGCCGTACAAAAATAATGGTACTTGAAACCAGAAGAATTTTTCAATTTCTGCAAATTTATCCCCCCCGACAAAGGTGATTTATTCCTATACGGCATTTGTACATTTCGATTTCTATGCTTTCATAGAGTCATTGCGTGGCTCTGCCGTACATATTTGCTGGTTAAAAGATGAGAAAACCCCGACCCATCACGCTCCTAGATCAGTATCGTGCAAGGTCATTGAAAACTGTACGGCACCGAGACCAAAATATTAGTCAACATCTAAACTAATTTTTAACAACTGTGCCGTCTAAAAGCTGTGGTTAATATACATATAAAGAAGCAATCACCAGTACTTGAGAGTTGAACCCTACTTTTTGGACACAAGATCCTTTTTTCCAATACTGGAAGAAATTTTTCTACAACTTGTAACTAAGTATTATTGTTTTACAATATAGCCATATATAGTTAACTGTACCCAATGAAAATATGCATAAAAAACAAAACAGCAAAATTCAACAATTTGTAAGATTTTCCAAATGCTCTGTGCATTAGCAAAAAGAATAATGTTTCAATATTATTGCTGATTATAATCCTTCAAAGATAGAAAAACGAAGAAAAACAGGGGCCGTCTATTTTCAGTTGTGCCGTCTAAAAGTTATGGTTAATATAATTATAAATAAAGAATTACTTGCATTTGCGAGTTGAACACAAGATCATTTTTACCAGTACGGCAAGAAATTTTTCTACAGCTTGTATATAACTAAGTACACCGGAAGGTAAAGAGAAGTATCCGGCGAACAGTGTGACGAAAGGTATTGAAAATCGGAAATAAATCATTTTTCACGAATACCAATGAAATGTCCTGAACTTCTTTCACATATACCCAATGTACAAAAGTAAAGTGATAATTCCTGGAATATCCCTTCCAGGACCGAAAAATTCCAACTGAAAGTTGTAGTTAAGGTCGCACGCAAATTCTATTTCAATCAGTTAGAAATTTGTGTGCGAAGTTTCAACAAGTTCTGTACGAAAACAAAGTGAAAGTAAATTTTTTATCATAATGAATCCAACAGTTTATGGTATGTATAGTATTATTTCATTAAAATTATTTAAATAAGACTGATATATAACAATTTTGCTGAACATTAAAAAAATCATATAAAAATTATCACTTTTAATTCAATCGCAGAAGTTCCTTTAAGCTTTTAAAAAAATGGTAAAATATGGTACAAATGTGGTCTTCTACACATTTTAGTACAGCTAATGTAGTTTCCAATAACATACATATAGTGGTGCCTTCGCAAACCCTCGCAAATTAATTTTTTTTAATATTTTTCAGAATGCGTCGTTAAAATCAGCGGAAAAGATTTCATGGAGGCACGTCGAAATTCATCGAAAAATGAAGCTGTGGAAGATTTGTTCACCAAAATTTTGACCCGAATACCTGAAGGTTTTGTACTGGAGGATACGTTCGACGTCCAGGACTTTATACGACTTGAATTTTTGAATTTAAATAAGAAATTCATCGGGTGTGGCAAACATTGGGATCGTTTTGAAGAAAAAAATTCTGATTATTTGGCTAAGGTTTTCAGTTTCACTTTGAAAGGCGATAAGGACGAGATGGAGGATGAGGTGTTCGAAGATCAGGACAAACAGCCCGGTCCGTCGAAGCGTGGTCGTCCTTCAAGTGGTGAATTTAGTTCCCTCAGTGATCGACAAAAAAGGAACCGTCTGCGAACATTTAAAAAATTTGGATCGGAAGAATTGTTATCGGCGTCAAGAAAATCACTTCATGCGGAAGGTGAACTTAGTGCTGTAGATGTGTTGGATAAGTTGGAAAACTCACCGACTAAGGGCAAGACCATGAGTAGGACCCTTTCGAGCTGCCCATCAGCCGCATTCACCGAAGAGACTGCTCTAACTATTATGTACCATCTTGGTCTAAGTGTCGAAAAGTACAACTACCTCCGAAACAAATGTAAAGAGATCGGACATGATATATTTCCCTCTTATTATAAACTGAAACAAATGAGAGAAAGTTTTCTGCCAGAAGATAGCGAATTTACTATAAGTGAGAAATCAGCAGAATGCAATTTGCAAGCACTTATGGATAAAACAGTGGAAAGTGTCGTAAAAATAGTTGACCTGCGCGATGACGACAATCAGGACTTAACACTAATTTCAAAATGGGGATGTGATGGCAGTTCTGGGCACAGTATGTATAAACAAAGACTTGGTGACAGAAGTGGAACCGACACCAGCCTATTTATGATGTCGATGGTCCCTATTGAACTGCAATATTCGGACGGAACTATAATTTGGGAAAATGCTACACCGAGCTCTAGAGATTATTGCCGGCCCATAAAATTTATATTTGAAAAGGAAAGTGAGTCATTGGTTCGCCAGGAGGTTACTGCAATAGAAGAAAAGATTCGGCTTCTTCAGAATACGATAATTGCCGGTAAAACCATTAAACATAATATGTTTATGACCATGGTTGATGAGAAAGTCATTAACCATATTACCGGTAATAAAGGTTCGGCTAATTGCTACGTTTGCGGAGCTAAGCCAGGTCAAATGAACTCTATTGTAACTGATGGCCCGAGTCAGGTATCTGCAAAGGAAGATAATTACCGATACGGATTATCCACACTTCATGCGTGGATTAACTCGTGCCTACTTCATATTAGTTACAAACTCGAGTGGCAGGTGTACAGGAAGAACAAGGATAATAAAGCTGCGATCGATGATAGGAAGAAATCCATTCAGGAAGCGTTTTCTAAGGAAATGGCGTTGAATGTGGATAAAACTTTAGCAGGATTCGGTAATACCAATGACGGTAATACGGCGAGAAAGTTCTTCTTGGAATGGGAGAAAAGTGCAAGAATTACTGGAGTTAATGCTGAACTAATTAAAAATTTCAGGACGATTTTATTGGCATTAACATCAGGACAACCAATTAACATCAGAAAATTTGAAGCACTGACTAAGGATACAGCAAATCTCTACGTTAGCCTGTATGACTGGTACCCCATGCCTGTAACTGTGCATAAGATACTTATGCATGGGTCAGACGTTATAAAGCATTTTCTTCTACCAATTGGAAAGTTTTCTGAAGACGCACAGGAAACTCGTACAAAGGATGTTCGGCGATTTCGACTGGAACACACTCGGAAAACAGGTCGTATAGCTACTAATGAAGATTTGATGAAGCGACTGTTCCTCTCTTCGGACCCATACATCAAGTTTTTTTTCGGGGCAAAGGCAAAGAAGGAAATTCCGAAAGATGAAGACGTGTTAAATATCTTAGATTTAGATGAAGATTATACAGATTCTGAGTACGAAGACGATGTAATTGATGTTGATTTTAATCCATATTGATTGTAAATATTATAATATAATAAAATGTGTATACAGAATCATGAAATTAATTTTTTACATTATATTTGAATACAAAAATTTTTTCTTCTAAAAATCGCATTTGAAGTTTTCAATTTTCATATACTCCCATACAAACTTGGTACGTATAATTAATTATATTTCCTTAAAGTTAATATAATCGACAAATTCTAATGATTGTATATGAAAGTCCGTCCATTAAGCTGTCTACAAATGAGAATATCCTTTTTTGGTCCTGAATCCTTTTTCGTCCTTTTTCGCAAAATGCATGAAAATTATTTTTAGTTTGCAAGGATTATGGTTCTAACACTCAATATTCAATCCCATATATTTTTCCGTTTTGTCCCATAGCCTCGTCACACTGTGCGGCGTGATAAAAGTTGACTTTATGTCTCGTATGGAGTAGTCGCTTTCAGTGTCCGGTCTGACATTTTTTTCTCGCGCCTCCACTTATTTTACCAATATTTATAATATACACCCATCTGGTTTCCTAATTCGTGTGGTTTCGTTGTCTTTTACGCCAGTGTTCTTCTCGAGTGTTTACTGCTGATCTAATAATGGGAAAATTGCATGGATCTGCTAAATCATCTGGAGCATCCTCGTCTGGTGCAACGGCACAACCTAGCCCGGCCTTCACTAGATTAGCTTCAAGAAATCAGCAGGGCGATGGAAAAACTAACGCTACTAAACAGAGGCGTTCCTGTTCTATCTGCTCCACCGATAGCTTTGAGCTACTTGAGAAGAAACTTGAGCGGAGCATTTCTAATATAATTTTGGAAAAATTCTCTGAGTTTAAGGAGCGCTTTATGGCAAGGTTCGATCAAACGGTAAACTCGTTAAATGCTGAAATTTGCAAAATGAAGGGCGAAATCGAGGACCTAAAGCTGGAGTTACAAGGTGCTCATCACGAGATAAATGATATACAGAGGCAAACACGACTTACCGATGCAGTTATTACTGGGATCCCCAGCACGCCTGACGAAATTCCACATAAATTAATTGCGTCTGTCTGTGCAGCCATTGGGCATGATTTATCACCTTATGCCTATGTATTTCGCGCACGCTCCGGCATGAAGAAACCGCTCATTGTCAAATTCTCATCTGCAGCTGAGCAGCGAATTTTTTTGGATAAATTCCGGAGAAATGGAAGCCTCAAGTTGAGCCAAATTTCTCCTGGGTACTCTGCAGATATGAGACTAAATGCCTTTGAAAGTCTCGCTGCTGCTTATCAGAGAATTCTGCGAAAAGCACTGAGTCTACGGAAGGAGAATTTGCTGCAATCTGTGTTCACTAGAAGAGGTTTTGTTTATATTTGTGTAAAGCTTGGTGATCCGCCGAAGAAAATAATCACGATGGATGAGTTAGATGCAGCGACTGGTGCCGAGATTGATGTTGAGGACAGGGTTATGTAGCATCTACTTAGTCTTACTTTATTTATTTATTCTGTTTTTTTTCTCTCTTTTTGATTTTTATTTTCTTTTTTTTTTCTCTTGCTGAATTCTAATTTTTTAATTTTTTTTTTTAATTTTTCTCTTTATGAATTCTAGTTTTAATTACTACTTTGGATATTTGTGTTTTAAAGTTTGGATATTTATACTTTGTAATTTAGTCTATGCTGCCTACTCTATTTCTTTTCTTCTCTTCCTCTCTACTAACTTTTCTTCTCTTTTACTATGTTGCCATATTTTTAACGCCTTCATCTTTCTTGTCTGCTTCTGGTCATGTGGATCTGTGCTCTCTCTGTATATATTATGAGCTGTTCTCGTAGTCGTATGCACATCGAGGGAACACTCCTCAATATCCTCTCCTCTTCATCTACTGGGCTGAATATTGCCGTTTTTAATGCTAGGAGTTTAAAAAATAAGATGGATGAGCTTAGAAACTTGCTTGATTGCCCTAAAATGCATGTCTTAGTTGTTAGTGAAACGTGGTTAAATCCTGAAATCCCCTCCTCTTATGTCTCCCTTCCTGGTTTTACCATCCACCGGAATGATCGTGTTGGTCGCACTGGTGGTGGTGTCGCTGTGTATGTCTCCTCCTTGCTTTCCTCTAGAGTGCTTGGCAAGTCTAAAGATTCTCCACTTGAATTCATTGCTGTGGAATTAAAATCTGCCTTTGATAAATGTGCTGTCATAAGTGTATACTCTCCCCCCACTATATTTGACTCCGTGGTCGCTGCTGAATTCCATGCATTTGTTTCTAATCTCTCTCGTCAATATGAGAATATAATTGTTGCAGGTGATTTCAATGTCAACTTATTAAAACCAAATGGTCAAGCGAAATATCTTAATTATATGTTTGAGTCATTGGACCTTCATGTTTTAGATAAACTCCCAACGTTTATGAACTGCCGAAATCCATCGCTGCTTGATGTTCTCGCTGTTACGTCTGTTGGCTCAGTGGTGAGGCACAATCAAATATCTCCTCCGAGTTTTCTTGACCATGACATCCTTTTTCTCTCTATTTATTTCTCATTCCTACCTTCTTCTTCGTCTTCTTCATTCTCCTACCGTGACTACAGCAGCATCAATCCTGAGCGGCTTTTAAGAGGTGTTTCTTCTTTACCCTGGTATGACATCTATATCACTACCTCCGTCGACGATAAGGTCGCTATCTTGTCCTCCTTCATTCAGTCATTGTATGACCAATGTGTACCGCTAGTCATGCGTCGAGTCAACACTTCTTCTCGTTGTCCATGGTTTTCACGCGAGATCCGGGATCTGATAATCCAGCGTGAGTCTATGTACCGGCGTTACCGTAGAACTAAAATTCGCAGTTACCTAATTGATTACAAAGTGCTTCGTAATCGCATCAACCTCAAAGTCAGAGCTGCTAAACGTGAGTTCTATGCCCGCAAGCTTAATCCTGACCTAGGTTCGAAACGACTTTGGTCTAACCTTCGCTCACTTGGTGTTCATTCTGCCGCATCTGAGCCTTTTGATGTTGATGTTGAGCTCCTAAACTCATCATTCATTCTCTCTCCGCCGAGTTACGATAGTCCCTCTTTCTCTAGTTCCTTCACCTCTGACTCGCTCAGTGATGGCTTTTACTTCCGCTGTGTTGATTCTTTAGAAGTTCTTGAGTCTCTAGTCTCTATTTCCTCGAACAGTATCGGCTTTGATGGAATTTCTCCACGTTTTCTCAAACTTCTGTCTCCCCTAATTGCTGAACCTATCACTCATGTTTTTAACTATTGCCTCACTGCATCTGAATTCCCTTCGCTCTGGAAAAAAGCCATTGTGATTCCTTTACCTAAAAGACTGTCACCATCTGATATATCGGACTTTCGTCCTATTAGCATCCTTCCCTTTCTCGCCAAAGCTTTTGAAAAAATTATGTTTAAGCAAGTGATGTGCTATCTTGAGAGTAATAATTTTCTCTCTACCTATCAATCTGGCTTTCGTAAATCGCACAGTTGTGAGACTGCTATATTAAGGGTTACAACTGATCTTAGGGCTGCGATTGATCAGGGTAATCTTGCATTACTGGTTCTACTCGACTTCTCTAAGGCTTTTGACTCGGTGGTCCATCCGCTCCTGTTGTCCAAACTTAATCAACTTTATCATTTCTCTTCCTCTGCTACGCGTCTTTTCTCCTCTTTTCTTTCCGATAGATTTCAATGTGTTCGTCACAATGGCATTACATCCTCCCTTCTGCCCGTGCGTTTGGGTGTTCCTCAAGGCTCGATACTAGGTCCTCTTCTTTTTTCCCTGTACATAAATGATCTTCCCTCTGTCATTGACGGCTGTTCTTTCCATATGTATGCTGATGATCTTCAGTTGTACAATTGCTTTCCTCCTAGTGATATTGTATCCGGTACTGCTGATATGAATAACATTTTATCACGAATCTGTGAATGGAGCTCTAATAATTTCCTCAATCTTAATCCTAGTAAATCCCAAGTACTGCTTATCAGCCGGTGTCCTCTGTCCTCTGAATGTATTCCTAATCTATTCGTAGGTAATGTTCCTATTCCTGTCGTTGATTGTGTCAAGAGCCTTGGGATATTTATTAACTGTAAGCTTTCTTGTTGTAATCATGTCTCCTCCATGCTGTCGAAGATTTATGGTATCTTGCGTAAACTGTGGCTGTTCGCTGATCTGCTATCACCTTCTATCCGTGCCAAGCTTGTGAAATCACTTATTCTGCCGCATTTCCTCTATGGCGCCCTTGTATATATTGCTCTTGATTCATCCTGTCAACAACGACTCAGGGTCGCATTCAATGATTGTCTGAGATTTGTTTTCCACCTCCGTAGATTTGATCATGTGTCAGACTTTCAAAATTCATTACTGGGATGTGGGCTCTTTCATTTTCTTAATGTCATGACACTAGCTCTCCTACATAAAATATTTTACTCTAAACGTCCTTGCTACCTCTCTGACTTCCTTGTCCCGATGCAGTCCTTAAGGTCATTAAATTTACTTATCCCTTTTCATCGTTCCTTGGTTGGTAGTCGTTCCTTCTTTGTGCATGCGATTAGACTGTGGAATAGACTTCCTATATCTATCCAAAAAATCAGCACAGCCACGACTTTCAGAAAACAGGCATCTATTTTTCTATCCTCTCTTCCTGTTTCACTCTAGTACTCTCTCCTATATTATTACTCTACTCTCCTTACTTTACCTACCTCTCTCGAATTTTCTTATTTTTCTCTTTTTATCTCTTCGCTCCCTTATCTTAAGTTAGCTGTAAGAATTTTGGATTATTTACCGTGTAATGTTATGTACTTTAAAAGATTGTAATCTTGTGTACTCTACCTAATAAATAAATAATAATAATAATAATAATAATAATAATAATAATAATAATAAAAGGCAGCAGATATACAAGCTCGCAGAGAAAGCGGAAAACGCGGCAAATACAGGAAACAGCTCTCGGGAAAGCACTCTACTAAAAAGGATGCCGTAAAGAGTGCGGATGGAAGGTTGGTGTGCAGCGACGACGGTCAGCTCCAAAGATGGAGAGATTACTTCTTCGCCGCCCTCAATGGTTCATTTGCACAGGAACCTCAAGAAAGCAGCAACAATCCACAGCCAATAAGAATCGCGACTCGTGCACCATCCAGAACAGAAATAGTAACCGCAATTTTTGTATATATGGAACTAGTTTAAGGCAATGGTTTGGTGCATCAGAAACGCAAGAAAAATAATACCGCAAATAATGCATTTTTCTGAGACATCGAGATCACCAGGCACGGTGCGCCTTAACCAAATTTAAATGAAATGGTCTTACACTTATAAATTTCTTTTAGATTTTGATTTTACAATGTTCATAGATAATAAAAAATTAAAAATCAAAATCATCGCCGGATAGCTTCTCAAAACAACTGATATTTTTAAAAAGCTTGTATTTAGTGGAGCGTGTGTCACGTCGGACGAACATGTAAATATATTGAGCCGGAACAAGAGTACCTCTACCCCCGTTTTCGAGGATGCTGAACACGATGGCGTTGTTAGAATTTCTCTTTGGGGTTGCGCCACTCCCAAAACGGCCAAAAGCTAAACCCAAAAGGGGTTAAACGCGCTTTACACGGTTTCCCTGTAAAAAAAAACACGTTCCACTGTGGTGGTGTTGGATATCGCTTCCGACCCCCAACAACCCCTCCACCGGCCAATACTCTCTCCCAAAAGGAGTGAATTTTTTTGTAATATCAGCGCCAAAATATATTTTTCCCGTTTTCTAGGATGCTGAGCAATTTTGTGTCTGAATACAATTGAAATATTCTTTCGCTAGTTCTTTCGAGAATTGATTAAATTTTTTTAAACCCCTCCAATCCTGAAACAAAACGGAGACGAGATTATTGTTGGGCATTACAGGGATTGGAGGGGTTTAAAAAATGTATTCATTGCTCGAAAGAACTAGCGAAAGAATATTTCAAGTTCATTCATCTACGCACTTGCCGAAATTCCGGATTTAAGGGGAAAGCGTGCAAAATTCTTTTAGATAAAGTTTATCTTTTACGTAAATCTACAAATCTAGCAATACTAAAATATGTTCAAGTATTTGACGACTTTAAAATAGTTGTCTCCACGTGCTTTGGAAATAGCCTTGACAAAAATTACAAAGAATGCATAGGAGCTTTTAAAAGTAGCTACATGGCCGTAGGTGTCAGTCCCCGTCACGGTATACAGAAACAAGGTAGTGTAAAAGAGACTGACAGCTCGAATATCGTACGAATATCGTAGAAAAAGCCGACGTCACCCGGCAAGTTAATACAGAAAACAACAACAACAATTTCGATTTTGTATGGGGAAGACTTGCCGAGTGACGTCAGCATTCAAATGACATTTCTCTTTTACATTACCTTGTTTCTGTATACCGTGAGTCCCCGTGTTCTTTTAATGAACTGGGGTTTGAGAGCTTTTGAGGAGCTTTTGAGTTCCCATACATAATCGAAGAACCAGAAGACCCAGATAAAACCTGGGTTTTCGATTTTGTATGGGAACTCAAAAGCTCTCAAAATCCAGTTCATTAAAAGAACACGGGGACACCTAAGGTTCATGCAGTTTTCTTTCACGTTGTGTTATGTTCCTAAAATGGAAGAATATTAATTGTATATTTTAATAGCAAATTGTGTTGTACTTATCTGTCTTATTTGTGTATGTGCCGTCCGCCAGAACATCATATTGCTGATGAATCTTTCTTTTAGATAACCACGAAGGACGCGATCACTTGAAGGTACTCGGCGCGTCGCTGGAAGGAACAAAGGGATTCGTTCGTAAAGGCCAAGGTGTATCGGGACCTGCGGGAAAGAATAGTCGACGGCAACCGGCCAAATCTAAAAGAATAGACATTGGATAGTATAAGTTAGAGAACATAATTTCAGCATTAGCGATGTTGTGAACGACCCGCAATCCTCAGCGTCACTCATAACCCCGCCATATACAAATAGTCTAGAGCTCCAAATTCTGAGGCTCAACACTCTGATCGCGAAGAAGAGAGGTCATCAGGGAGTGCTCTAGATTGGGAAGGAAAAGAAAAGTTCCAGCTACCCCGGAAATCCGCCAGCATATCTTGAGCTGTCACACTCAAGTTCCTTCGCCGATTGCGAGAATATGCTTGGTCGCTGAATTTCTTGAGGTGTAGCATTATGTTGCCCAGAAATTAGGGATTAATTCCCAAAATTATTTTCATTAATAATAGTAAACCCGATTCCAACCGGTCCAACCGAATCCATCCGGTGGGGTGGGACGGTTGGAAAATGGTCTGAAATAATGGGAACTTGAGGAATAGTGGGCTTTTCCTTATAAAAAGTTGGGCCCTTGATGGATTCTCTCTCTCAGTTTGAAGTGGTCGATAGAGTGATATTGTTGTAACCCCCACATTGTAGCTTTCATTCCCTACAATGTAACATTGTATACAATTTGTAAACGGCCCCCATGATCAGGAAAACATAAAAAATCCTTAGTAAACAAATTCAAACAATATTTCCTTTCATACAAATTCAAACAATATTCCCTTTCATTTGCAACGTAAACATTTTCACGCAATGCATTTCATGAGCAACGTAAACATTTCTCATGCAATGCAGCGCAACGAGATTTTCTTATCTACTTTTTCACACGAAAAGCGCTGATTAAGCGACTTTTTCCTGATCATGCGAGCCGTGGTTTAGGTGGCCAAGACCACGAACTGATTTTTGAAAATCAGTTCCCGTTGAGTCGCCAATTCGTTCGTACTATTTCTGTATCAAAAGTAAATTAAAGATTCGTTTAAATAAATTGTTTTAACGTTACACGAGTTGCGCTTATTTATTTTTTCCTCCCAATTTGTCGTTCAACGGGGCTCAACACTTTTTGGTGGCAGCAAGGTGGAATAATTCCACCAGTAAAAAAAAAAAATTTTTTCTTTAAAATATTTATTTCTCCCATCGGGTTATTTGTACCAAATTTAATTAATTTTTACACGGTAGTAAACGCAAGTTACGCGTTAAACTCGCAGTGTGTTAAATTAAATATCCGTGACGCAAGTTACGCGTGAAAGTGTTAAATTAAAATATCCGCGTATTATCCCGCGGTTAACAAAATTTTTCTTTTCCTTTAAATGCTGTCCTAACGGGCAGATTTAAAAACAAATTTTTGGAGCTGCTGTCTTAACGGGCAGATGTAAAGACAAATCTTCTTGGAGTCGGGAGAATCATCACCAATTTAACATCATCATCTTTATTTTTCATCATCCACTTAGAAGGAAGGAAGTTTTTCTCGAGCAGGAATAGATTTCGTCGTCGTCCATCAACACAATATTATCAACAGTAAGAGATGTTACTCGTTCCTATGTGAGTAAACGAAAATTACAATTATGTAGTTCCAAAATCTTTTAGTTTTGTCAAAAAAAAATTTTTTTTTTAAAATTGTTTAGTATACTTATATATATATAAAGATATAATTATATAATATCAAATAAAATATAAAAAGTGTTCAAAAATAAATCATGTGTACGTGCATAATATAATTTTGCATCGTTTAACTACTTTTACGTCAATTTAACTAGTTTTTTGCAATTTAACTGCGTTCAAAAATAAATCATGTGTGTACGTGCATAATAACTACTTTTGCATCGTTTAACTACTTTTACATCAATTAACTAGTTTTTGCATCAATTTAACTGCTTTTATACTATATAAAAAAAATTTGTTTTTACCGTGTTGAGGGGTGCAAGAATTAAAATTTTTACTTCACTTATATGATTGGTGGTTCTACGAATTATTAAGTGTATATATATATTACATCGTGTAACGAAATATTCGCTTAAAACTTTACTTTTCCACGTGCATCCACGATGATGCTCGATAGAATTTCCCAAATCTTTCAGCAACGGTGTGTGCTAGTTAACTATAGTGTTATTTCAATTAATAACTGTAGCTGATTATCTAAATTCAATGCAAATTTATTAATGAGAAACTCGTGTGGTGTTTCTATGTTATATAATCAAAGGTTTTGCGTTTTGATTTAAAGATTTGTTAATGCAATCCATATTCGTGCTTTAGAAGTGTAATTTTGCATCATTATGCTTCGTCAATTCTCAAATTTCATTGATAATTCATTTTCGAAGTTTAATGTACCTCTTTTGATTCTGCAATGTAATTTTCAATCCTAAAAGCTAAACTTAGTTACTCAACTGAAATTACTCATCGCTTACCCTGTCACTGATTTTGTTTTGCTGATTTCCGCCTCTAATTGTATCCCTAGAAGGATACATGAGTAAGAATCAAAAAGGCAAAGAACCTGCTACTCTCGGTGCTGTTATACTTTCCCTGCGAAATCGAGCAATAAGGGAACCAGCCCAAATTGATCTTCCACCCCTTCCTGAAGAAGAAGAAGGACTGGACTTCCCAGAATCTACCAATAAGCCATTGCCCGAGTTCAAAGATTTTGCCGGAAGTTCTCACCAAAATTTTCAAGACGAAATGTCTACTTTTAATCTATCAAACGCCATAAAACTAATTCCCGAGTTTGATGGCGATCCCAAAACATTACACCGTTTTCTGCAGATCGCCAAAATTCAATACAGTTTGGCGACAACTGCACCTCACAAGTTAGAGTTTCTGAACTTGATAAAGTCGAAACTCTCTGGTAGAGCATACAATAATGTCCTACGATACCATGACTATGACAGCTGGGACGAATTGCGAGCGTGCTTAGAGAAACAGTTTTCTAAGCAGCGTTCCCTTCAGGTCGTCCAGTCTGAATTATTCAACGTACGCCAAGGGCCCAAGGAGACAGTTATAGAGTACGCAGAAAAAATCGAGAAACTCATGGAAGAGTTAAATATTTCTAGCACCAAAAGCGACTCTAACGAAGGCAATGATGCTATACGTTCTCTGAACGAGCAAATGATACTAAATAATTTCAAAAGAGGGCTGAGACATCCTCTAAAACTCATAGTGAAGGCTTCTCACCATGATTCTCTTAAGGAAGCAATTGACCTCGCCCTGGAAGAAGAAAAGTTGCTCGAAAGCGACTCGAAACCTACGACAAGTTTTAACCGTAACCCGAAAAAATGCCGATTCTGCAAGAATCTTGGGCACGATATTAACGAGTGCCGGAAATATAGTGCTTTCAATCGCCAACAGCATCCTGCTAAACCATTTCCTTCTTTTCGAGGAACTGTCAACAAGATCAGTCGATCAACGTGTGACCCAGTTTGTCGTTATTGTAAAAATCCTGGTCACTCCATCGATCAATGCAGAAAAAGAGAGTACAATAACTCCAGAAACAAGGTAGTTAAATCCGAAGGCGAACGGAAGCCAAATTCTTTTACACAAGCGGGAAACGAGCCAGTACCTGGCCCAAGCGGTTCGGTGCCCAGGATCCGCGACATAAAATAAGTAACCGCCCTCTCAACAGTACCGTCTCAAACTCCAAGACCTCATTCAACCTATCAAATTCTGACCCCAAAGTCTCCATTGATAAATCCAACTATTCCAAATCTGAGGTATACGTCAACAACCCAAACTCTAAATCTCAAGTCTTAATGTACAATTCCAACTCTCCTAAATCCAAGGCACACAGCGCCAATTCGAAATCGATTGCTAAATCCTCTCATAAACCTGTGACTCCTACTTCCAATCTTAGTTCTAATACTATATCTAGAACACACCATGGTCCCAAGCTCTCTACAATTCCCAAGTGGTATACTTTAAAACCCTCTAGCACATTCGTAAAACGATATGTAGTCTTAACATTAGATGATTCTAAAACCTTCAAAAACGAAGTTTCAATTTCTCTATCTGAATCTATTTCCGATTCCAATATGTTACTCCTTGACACTGGTGCTTCGATAAGTCTTATAAAGGTCAGTGCACTTCAAGACGAAGTCGAGGTAGATACCAATAACATCATTCACATAACGGGGATAACACAACAAACTATTCCTACAAAAGGAACTGTCCTTTTAAACATAGAGTTAGCTAACAGCGAACCCTTGATTCATCAATTCCACGTGGTTGCATCAGATTTCCCTATTACCACCGACGGTATTTTAGGCCAAGACTTCTTTTTTAATACCGAAGCAGATATCAGCTACAAAAACTTTACTTTTAGTTTCTATCATCAAGGGAAAATGCACTCTTCCAAATTCACCTGCACATTTAATGGTGTAGACATTCCTCCACGATGTGAAAAAATTATTAAGTTAGGACCAATTTGTCTCGAGGACACAGTCATTTGTCTTCCGCAAGAAATAATGCCACTCGTATATATATCAGGGACGATCTCCCAACCAGTCGACGGCTATATTAACGTAGCTGTCCTAAATACTAACGATAAAGTAATCTCTTTAAAGAACACTGGAAATCTCCACTATGAACCCCTGTCGGACTATCATGTGTTAAATCCTTCCACCATGACGGTCAAAGACAATATTCAAAAACGCTTGGAAACCCTCTCTTCCTTGCTAAACCTCTCCCATCTGAACAGTGAAGAACGGGACTCTATTTTAAACCTCTGTCGGGAATATAACCAATTATTCTATATTGAAGGCGATAAGCTAACCTCCACTGACGCTGCGGAACACACTCTCCCAATCCTTCCTGGAAAATCTCCAGTTAACACCAAACCTTATCGACTTCCCGAAATTCACAAAGCGGAAATCGATAAGCAAACAAAAGGTCTATTACAAGAAGAGATAATACGACCTAGTTCGAGTCCGTGAAATTCACCTCTCTTGGTAGTCCCCAAAAAGGCGGGCCCAGATGGTCTAAAGAAATGGAGAATGGTGGTCGATTTTCGTAAATTAAACGAGTTGACTATACCTGACGCCTATCCACTTCCCAACATAGAGGAAATTCTAGACCAACTTGGAAATTCTCGCTATTTTACTACATTGGACCTAGCCAATGGCTTCTATCAAATCAACTTAGCTGAAAATGATAAGCCAAAAACCGCGTTCAGCACCCCGTGTGGACATTTCGAGTTTAATCGAATGCCCTTCGGATTGCGTAACGCACCAGCTACCTTTCAACGGCTGATGAATGTAGTTTTGGCAGGACTTCAAGGTACGCGATGTTTCGTCTACCTTGACGACATCGTGGTATATGGTCATAATCTTACGGACCATAATAAAAAACTCAGGGACGTATTCAATTGTCTCAGAAGATATAATTTGAAGTTGCAACCAGCTAAATGCAGTTTCTTACATAAAGAAGTGATGTATCTGGGTCACACCATCACTGATAAAGGTATCAAACCTAATCCTGAAAAGATTTCTTCTATTCAATCTATAAAGGCCCCACAAAACAATAAACAGGTCAAGTCCTTTCTAGGACTCGTGGGATACTATAGAAAATTCGTTCCTAATTTCGCTGGATTAGCTAAACCTCTTACTAACCTTTTAAAAAAGGATGTCCCCTTTGTCTGGGACGCACTATGTGACGAATCCTTCGAGTTACTAAAAAAGGCTATAACTGAATCCCCAATTCTTCAATACCCCGATTTCCAGAAAAGATTTTTTATCACTACTGATGCAAGTAATACAGCTATAGGTGCTGTCCTCTCCCAGAAATTTAATGACAGCAATGACGATCTCCCAATTGCTTACGCTAGTCGTGCCCTCAATAAAGCTGAGACAAACTACTCGACTATTGAGAAGGAAGCATTAGCAGTCGTTTGGGCAGTGAATCGTTTTCGCCCTTACGTTTACGGAAGGAAAATAACGATCATCACTGATCACAAACCTTTGGTTTGGATATTCAACCTTAAGGACCCAAGCTCACGAATAATGAGATGGAGAATAAAGCTAGAAGAGTATGATTTCGATGTCATTCATAAGAAAGGGAAACTAAACACTAATGCAGATGCCCTATCTCGTTTACCAGTGGCGCAAACATTAGTAGTAACACGGTCCCAAAACCGTCTTGATAACCAACCCTGTCCCACAATACAGGAAAACCATAACCCAAACGAAAACTCACATATTAATGAATTAACTGACCCAGAAGAAATCTCTAGAGTATTAAAGGAGTATCACGATAACCCCATCGGGGGACATCAAGGAATTAAACGTACTCTTCACAGAATCAGAGAAAAGTTCACCTGGAAAACTATTACTAAAGATATAAAAAACTACATCAAATCTTGCGAAATATGCAAAAAGAATAAAATAAGCACCAAGACTAAGATACCTATGAAAGTAACCTCCACGTCTAAAATCCCATTCGAAAAAGTTGCGTTAGATATAGTTGGCCCTCTTCCTACATCCGAAAATCAAAACAAATACATATTAACCTTTCAAGATGATCTCACCAAATTTATCATGGCCATTCCAATCCCGAATCAGGAAGCCCACACAGTAGCCGAAAACTATGTTCGGAAATTAATCTGCATCTTTGGTATTCCGAAATCACTTCTTACTGATCAGGGAACAAATTTCCTCAGTGACGTATTTAAACGTACATGTCGTCTTTTAAAGATCCAAAAACTACAAACCACTGCATATCATCCTCAATCTAACGGTTCTCTAGAACGTAGCCACCGTACTTTAGGTGACTACCTCCGATGCTATGCCAGTAAGGACCCTTCCAACTGGGACTTATGGATGGATTATGCAACCTTCTGTTATAATACTACCCCACACTCTCTAACTAATTATACACCGTTCGAAGCTTTATTCGGTCACAAACCCGAAATACCTTCTTCATTGACAAGACCTCCAGAACCAGTCTATAATTATGACGACTACGTCCTTGAATTAAAAGCCAGATTGCAAAGTGGGTACCACACTATCAGAGAAAACCAAATAAAGGCAAAACTCAAGGCCAAAGAATACTACGACCGCGGTGCTAAACCATTGCAACTCAATGTTGGAGATTTTGTACTCATAGAATCAAAGGTGAAATCTAATAAGAAGCTGAGCCCTCTATTCGAAGGCCCTTATGAAATAATTAAAATTAATTCAAGAGAAAACTCTACAATTAAAATAGGCAACAAACTAAAAATCGTACATAATAATCTCCTTAAAGCCCTCCGTTAAATAACCTTATTTTCCAATTCCATTCCAGATTCTTTTGCCCTCTCATTCTAACAATATTGGGTCAGGGGCATACAGACACCCCATTTACGTCAAACACTGGAGTTTACTTCGAAAAAATGGGAACAGTATATAAATCAACTGCTGATTGGAAATTCTTACTGTACGTAAACACCACAGCTATTGAAATCGACTCTCTTCAGCTAGGAGAACATTATCGCAACATGGAGAAGTTTTGCATAGCAGCCAAGCGCAAAACCCCTGAGGATAACTGTATGGTCACGATAAAGCTCATCAGTAAAACTTTACTGGAAATAGAACAGGTTAATAAGTATTTTGCCAATCTAACACACACTACATCTAACCGGCAAAAGCGTGGTCTATTAGATATAGTCGGCAAGGTACAAAAATTTCTTTTTGGAGTTATGGATAGCGACGATTCCAAGAAAATAGATGGAACAATCCAAAAACTTCAGACTAATCAAGCTAACATACACCACTCTTTTACAGAAAAATTATCTGTTATAGTCGACACCATGCAACATTCACTGTCCTCCCTAAATGATACCTTTTCCAAAATCTCTAATAGCCTCAACACCATAGAAACGGAACTTGAAGATCAAAAGATAAATCAAAGAAACTTTCACCTATTTGATGAAGCTGCTAATATATTAACTCTTGCAGCTAACAATATCATAGCAAGGCAAGCAGAATACTTAGATATACTGCAAGAAGCAAGGCTTGGACGATTAGACAAACATCTAGTCAAATCTGAAACATTTCTCAAAGCCCTTCAGGATATACAGCTTGAAACTTTAGACCATTTAAAGCTTCCCATGAAACCCTCTGAAGATAGCATACCATTGATCGCTAAGGTATCTACTATCTCACCAGTTCGGACAACAAATAGCTTGGTCTTTAAAATAGAAGTTCCACTTATTAAGAACTCTTTTTCCTTATACAAACTCACTAGGGTGCCGACCAGATTCAAAAACAACACTTATTACTATGTTAAACCTGATTCTCAATATATTCTCATTGACGAAACTCGCGAACAATATGCGTTTTTTAAGCAAAACGATCTCAGCGATTGTCGGCGATTTCAACAAACAGAATTTATCTGCACTCAAAATTTCATCTTATACAGCTTCAACAAGGAAAATTGCATAATTAGCCTGAATCAAGGCGGAATCTCCCCTACATATTGTGAGTTTAGGCTCTTTAATTTAACGCATGAAATCTGGAATGTGCTGTTGAAATCGAACACCTGGATCTATTTGGTACCTAAAAAGACTACTGTTCGAATAAGTTGCAACAGTAGTGCCTATTCCACATTTATTCAGGGCAGTGGAATTCTAGAACTCCAAGCCGGTTGCACAGCAAAAAACTAAAGAAGTCTCTCTACAAACTCATGCGACCATCTCTCGCGCTGAAGCCGTTTTTTATCAACTAGATAACACACCTCTTAATGACTTAAATCTAAACCTCTCTGCCATACCGACAAAGAAGAATTTCCCTCAAATAATCTTCGACAGTCGAGATTTAGATAATCTAAGTGTAAAGTTAAATGCTATAGTTGATTCCAGCGAAACTTTAGATACTTATATTCCAAGTTACACACCATTCGAGTCCAGCAAAGTAATCAATATCTTGCTATCTATATTCACAATTATCCTTTCAATTTCTTTATTTTATTTAATATATAAAAGATATTTTAAATGCCGTATAATAGCATGTCCAGACCGCCAGACTGACCCAGTTGAACTCAGCGAATAATACCACTATGATCGTTCCTCGCTAGCTTCTGTTGTTGCTCGCGACCTCCTTAATAGGAAAACAAAGAGTTTTATCTACACCATATTTCTTGCACTTATTATTGTAATATATCTATATTTGTTCCAAAATATCCTATATCATGTACTAAGTACCTACATATGATTTTTGCACCCAAACAACTGGTTCTCACCAATGAAATTTCTTTAGTATGGACTTACACACATATGTAATAGTACTCAAGTACCACAACTTTTTATATTATATACACACTATGTAATAATAATTAAGTACTCACCAATTTTTTTCTCATATTATATTATGCACATGAATAGTAATTATAAAATAAAAAAAAAAAAAAAAAAAAAATATTTAGTAAAATAATTATATTCTATAAATTTTGATTGTTATAACAAACTTATAAGATTTTCAATTTTCATTCTTTATGTAAAAAAAAAAAAAATAATAATAAATGTTTTTTCAATTCATATTTTTCTAAAGATCGACTACGCCGATCTTCATATGGGGGGAGGAATGTTGTAACCCCCACATTGTAGCTTTCATTCCCTACAATGTAACATTGTATACAATTTGTAAACGGCCCCCATGATCAGGAAAACATAAAAAATCCTTAGTAAACAAATTCAAACAATATTTCCTTTCATACAAATTCAAACAATATTCCCTTTCATTTGCAACGTAAACATTTTCACGCAATGCATTTCATGAGCAACGTAAACATTTCTCATGCAATGCAGCGCAACGAGATTTTCTTATCTACTTTTTCACACGAAAAGCGCTGATTAAGCGACTTTTTCCTGATCATGCGAGCCGTGGTTTAGGTGGCCAAGACCACGAACTGATTTTTGAAAATCAGTTCCCGTTGAGTCGCCAATTCGTTCGTACTATTTCTGTATCAAAAGTAAATTAAAGATTCGTTTAAATAAATTGTTTTAACGTTACACGAGTTGCGCTTATTTATTTTTTCCTCCCAATTTGTCGTTCAACGGGGCTCAACAATATAGTGGTTTAGTTACAAGTGGTGAAGTTTTTTTTTTTTGAGGAGACCGTTAGAGGCGAGGATTGCGGATTGGAGCAGGGAGTCAGTTAAGTCCAGTTTGTTTTTTTTTATATATTTTTTTTGCTTGCCGTTTTTTTTTTGACTACTATTATTTTCTTTCCGAATTTTTTTTTTAAATTGAAATATTGAATTATCCAACATTATCATTATTATTAGTATATTTAAATATTGAATTATCCAACATTATCGTTATTATTATTTTACTGAAATATTGAACTGTTTATCTAATTATTATTTTTTTAAAATACACAAGAAAAGTAAGAATTTGAATTGAGTGAAATAAAAATTGAGTTGTTTTAATTTTTTTATTATTATAACTTTTTTTGCGTGGGTTCAAGCCCCACGTGGAAATCAATTGTAGGATCGTAGTCCTTAAAACTACGTGGCGCCCATAACTTTTATTTTTCCTAATTAGATCCGCGCCCAACGCTGAGCTCAGCCGAGCCATACGTGAAAATTAGCACGTAACAGTTGAACAGTTCTGTGACAAAAGGGGTAAAGGCACGGTATACAGAAACAAGGTAATGTAAAAGACGAAATATCGTATCGTAAGTGCGAATATCGTAGAAAGAGGCGACGTCACCCGGCAAGGTTAACACAGAAAACAACAACAACAATTTCGATTTTGTATGGGGAAGACTTGCCGAGTGACGTCGCACTAATACGATATTCTACGATATTCAGTCTTTTACATTACCTTGTTTCTGTATACCGTGGGGTAAAGGATTAGAATTTTTCGGCGAGCAGGCGATGGAGTCCGTACATTATGATTTCTTAAGGTCTTCCTGGGAAATTAACAAAGTTGCTGCAAATCACTCAGCCTATCCTAAACAGCTTTTGCGTGCTGTATGCATCTACAATGTTTTACATGTCTAAACTAATAATTCAAATATAACTGAATTATGTTATATTTTTGTATCGTATGTTTTGGTAATAAAATGTGCATAAGAAAATTACTTGCAAATCATTAATATGTAGATTTTTTCGATTTATTAACATGATACAATACCAGCTTTATAAAAATATCATATTTCATGCGCAAAAATATTCAAAGTCGTTTTTGTTGAGAAGCTATCCGGGGATGATTTTAATTTTTCATTTTTTATTATCTATGAACATTGTAAATTCAAAATTAAAAGAAATTTATAAGTGTAAGACCATTTCATTTAAATTTGGTTAAGGCGCAGGAGTGATCCAAAAGGGTCTTGCCGATGGACTTAATAGGTTACTTTCAAAATTGGCTAGTGATAATTTACCTATAGTATAGTATATTATAGTTTCAAGTATATAAGGTAAGATTTTGTTCGTATTTGTATTGAAATATAATTATTTGAAATATCTATGTACTTCAATTATTTGAAGTTGCCCTATGTACTTGAAGTAAGATATAATAAAATGAATTCTTCAGGATGAAAAAATACTTTTCCAGCCATCTTAAACCATTTTTTATACGGCATTTAGGGTTTATTCATTATTGTTTTAAGTTTTAACGAATTGCCGTACAAAATATTGTTAGCGTTAACAATAATCCTTTTCGGAGGAAAATTAATTTTCCTGTTGCAGCCATATGTCCCATGGCAAATGCACGGCTATATAAAAAATGTTATCGTTTTATGAAATATCATTAAGATCTTTGAATTTGATGTTGGTTCAAATGACCACCTGTAACTACCTAAGAAGAGCGGGTTGAGTCTCGGTTTTCTCATCTTTTAACCAGCAAATATGTACGGCATAGCCACGCAATGACTCTATGAAAGCATAGAAATCGAAATGTACAAATAAATGCCGTACAGGAATAAATCACCTTTGTGGGGGGGATAAATTTGCAGAAATTGAAAAATTCTTCTGGTTTCAAGTACCATTATTTTTGTACGGCAGTAGGTTCTAGGAGCTTATTTTTTTTATAATACATATATCAATATGAAAATTGCCGTACAAGAATATTTGGCCGGAAAAGCACCCCTCCGGATGGAATATTCAACTTACCTCTGTGGTCACATGTACCGCGCAAAAGTGACGGCATAGTGCCTGAAGTTTACGTCTCATTTAGGAGTATCGATCTGCATATAATTCGTGCTGTTTCACATGACCCCCCAAAAATTGCAGTGGGCTTGTAGTCTATAAATTAAAATTTTGAAAAGGCAGTTTGCTACCACGATACACAATTCTCAAGGAAGCGCGTTCGCTATCATTGGGGCTACGTAGACTAGTCATGATTACTATGTAGTAAAACCGATTTTTAAAAAGATAGAGGTGAAGGGGCGGCATACTCACCCCGCCCCTTCACCCCTCTCTTCATAAAACTCGGTTTTACTACATAGTAATCATGACTAGTCTACGTAGCCCTATTAGTTTATGTGGCTTTGTCACGTGTAACAAGTATCCAAGGACTCTGGATTACTACATGTAGTAATAATCTGACCGAAGGTCATTAATGGCAGTGGTACATTTACGAGACGAATTCCGAAGACTCTCCACAAATGGTTTGGAAACTATTGACAAACAAATGCTAGATTTTACGCGTCAGAGAAATGGATTATCGATATACACTCTCAATTGCCAGAGTTTTGAAGTCAGGATCTTACGGTTATTGTTATAAAAAATTCGAATATCGTTATTCTTACTGAGACTTGGATAAATGAATTCGAGGATATTAGTGTACCTAACTTCAATTGTGTTGTTAAATATAAATGACCGAACGTTCAAGCAGGAGTGGGAATCTATCATAATCAAAATGAAAGGTGAACATTATCACGGCAAACCGCGAGAGGACTCAACTGCATAAGTCAGTGATGACACCTATTGGTGATTTTGTATTACTGAGTGGAAAACTCGGTAAATCTGGAGTATAACCCGACCCACCTCCGTTTTTTTTGAAATTTTCAAATTATATGTATTTTGGTGCGTAGAATCCATTTCTGAAAAAATTAATTGCCGCTGACGCACCGTTTCGGAGTTATGCAATGTCAAAGTTGCCAAATTTCGCTTATTTCGAACGTGAAAATCGACACATCCCACTTCCGTTTTTTTCGAAATTTTCAAACTTTATGTATTTTGGTGCGTAGAATCCATTTTTGAAAAAATTAATTGCCGGTGACGCACCGTTTGCCTTCTATATATCGTTTTTTTAATACATTTGTAAAGCACCGCATTCTATGGGAGTATGAAATAGTAACTGCCACATTCGACTTTTAATTATTTTAAAATTTGAAATATATAAATTTTAAAATAATTAAAAGTCGAATGTGGCAGTTACTATTTCATACTCCCATAGAATGCGGTGCTTTACAAATGTATTAAAAAAACGGTATATAGAAGGCAAACGGTGCGTCAGCGGCAATTAATTTTTTCAGAAATGGATTCTACGCACCAAAATACATAAAATTTGAAAATTTCGAAAAAAACGGAGGTGGGTCGGGTTATACTCCAGATTAACCGAAAACTCTGAATGGGAAAATAATTTCATTGTAGCTATTTATGTATTTGTTAATCAGAAGCTCGACATTACATATTTTATGCATCGGTCATTACTAGTATATAGTAATGTAGATGGTGCTACTATTGGAAAGAGAGAAAATAAAGTACCACTAGCACTTATTCTTACTAATTATTCAATTTAAAGAAAGATAAAGATCGCCAAAGATGTTTCACATCTTTCACATGCACTGGGTACACGCGCTTTATTTTACGATTTCTGGGAAAAGTAGACCTCCTATCGAAAAAAGTTAAATGTAAAAGTTGTAGATAATTAAAAATCTATAACTTTCATTCAAACCATTTTTCGCCATAACCTCAAAAAAATGGAGAAAAACGATAAAAATCAATTTTTTCATTTATCATTTTTCTCTTTTACAAAAACGATTCGATTTTAATGAAATTTGGTGAGAATGTTCATTTTAATGTTTTGTAAATGCTGCAATTTTTTTAAAGCGATGGATAATTTTTTTCCTTTTTTATCGAATTTAATTTAAAAAAAGGGTCTAATTTTCAATCAAAAAGTTGGTGGACAAAATTTTGATTTTTCAACTTTACAGGGCGGCTTTTTTTTGTTGAAGCCCCTTCTTTGAGATGGTGTAAAAAAACTATAGTGTCACAATAGAAAAACATCAATAAAAATTCGGAAAACCAAAAACTATCAAATATCGATTTTTCCGTAAACTTCACTGATTCTTTATCTCTCTTTGAAATAAAGTTCTGTAAACTGTAAGTTTATTTATTTATTTATCATTGCAAATTACAAAATGGTAGCACATAACAATAAATACTAATCATAATGGAACCTGCAATTTTGATCTACAGAAGCAACATTCTTCAGATCTACAACATTAAACGCAAAAACTAAGTTTTTCAAAACAATAAAATATAAAAAGAATATAATATAAAAAGTAAAAATATGAGGAAAATTTAATAAACTAATCAAACTAAAACTACTAAAAATTAAGTTCTGAAATTAATTTCCGAAAAGAATCACGAGGCAAAGTGAAATCTACATGAGAGCTCGCGATATTAAATAGCTTCGTTGAAATGGAAATAGGCTCGTGTGAACCATAAGCTGTACGATGTGAGGGCATCTTTAAAATATTCCTGGTACGTATGTTTCTCTCAGGGGCGTATAAATAAAAAAGAGAAAGCAAATTCGGAGAGTTGATGTGGCTCATTAACACATCCCGAGCTAGCATTACCGCTGCAATATTCCTCCTATGTGATAAGAAATTCAAGCCCAGCAATTTGCATCTAACGTCGTATCTGGGTAAGTTGCACTCCCATCTTAATTTACGAAGCGCATATCTAGAAAAGGATTTTTGCACCGACTCAATCCTCTTGATGTGAACTTCATGCTGAGGAGCCCAAATAACAGAGGCATATTCAAGGTGAGACCTTACTAATGACACGTACAAACTTTAGATAGTATAAGGATCGTAAAAACCCAGTGGGAAAAATTGGGAGCGCTGTTCAGAGGAGCTTACTTTGAGCGCTGTTAAATATGCTCCCGAGCGAGCATTAGCGGAGCTTTCATAAATTTTATAGAACGAAGAAAATGAGCGATTATCTTGATGACCAATAAACCCCGTGTTCTTTTAATGAACTGGGTTTTGAGAGCTTTTGAATTCCCTTACAAAATCGAAAACCCAGGTTTTATCTGGGTATTCTGGTTCTTCGATTTTGTATGGGAACTCAAAAGCTCTCAAAAACCAGTTCATTAAAAGAACACGGGGAAAGGGTGGCAGATAAATGAGCTCGCAGAGAAAGCGGAAAACGCGGCAAACACAGGCAACAGTAAGGTGCTGTACCAAATCACTAAACAGCTCTCGGGAAAGCACTCTACTAAAAAGCATGCCGTAAAGAGTGCGGATGGAAGGCTGCTGTGCAGCGACGAGGAGCAACTCCAAAGATGGAGAGATTACTTCTTCGCCGCCCTGAATGGTTCATTTACACAGGAACCTCAGGAAAACAACAGCAACAATGCACAGCCAATAAGAATCACCACTCGTGCCCCATCCAAGACTGAAATAGTAACCGCAATTCATGCAATGGCCAATGGTAAAGCAGCTGGAAAAGATGGCATCCCGCCAGAATTGTTGAAAGCCGACTCAAGCCTCATAGCAGATGCGCTACAGCCAATCCTGGAAATAGCATGGCACACCTGTACCTTTCCGGAGGATTGGACGGAAGGTATCATAGTCAAAATACCAAAAAAGGGGGACCTAACAATATGTGACAACTGGAGAGGCATCTGTCTATTATCTACTGTGGGCAAAATCTTGTCCCACATATTACTATCAAGGATAAGAGAGGCAGTAGATCGAACGCTTAGAAGACAGCAGGCTGGATTCAGAAAAGGCCGCTCCTGCATAGACCACATTAACACCTTGAGAATCATAGTGGAGCAGTCTACTGAATTCCGATCCCCCCTTTACCTTGCTTTCGTAGACTATGAGAAAGCGTTCGACTCGGTTAATAGGAGCTTTATATGGCGAGCTCTTCGGCAACGTGGACTACCGGATAAAATAATAGAATTGATAAAAGCTCTATACAACAATTCCAAATGCAGAGTTCTTCACAATGGAAAACTCTCCGACAGCTTTGAAGTGAGCTCAGGAGTACGGCAAGGATGCCTACTTTCGCCATTACTATTTCTTATAGTAATAAACGACATCCTTGTCAGCGCTCTAGATACTAGAACAGGTGGCATACAATGGGGATTGTTAGACCGCCTTAAGGACCTCGACTAAGCGGATGATATCTGTTTGCTGGCCCACAGACACCAGGACCTCAGAAACATGTTAAACAATTTGGCAACAGAAAGTATTTCAGCAGGCTTAAGGTTAAATCCGACTAAAACAAAAGAAATGCGGATAAATGCAAACACCCTTGAACCAACAGCGCTAAATAACTGTGACGTGGAACTGGTAGATAAATTCTGTTACCTCGGTAGTATTATTACCGAAAACGGCGGTACAGAAGAAGACGTCAGTTCCAGAATAAATAAAGCAAGAAGCGCATATGCATGCCTGTTTCACATATGGAGATCGACGGAGATCTCAATTAACACCAAATTGCGGCTGTTCAACTCCAACGTTAAGGCAGTTCTTTTGTACGGTTGCGAAACATAGAAAGTCACCCAATTCGTCACAGGGCGCCTACAAGTTTTCATCAACAGATGCCTACGTCGTATCCTAAAAATCCGCTGGCAAGATAGAATTTCAAATGAAGAACTATGGCGCCGTGCCGGCCAAGAAAGGATAGACGACCAAATCAGGCGAAGGAAATGGAATTGGATTGGCCACACCTTCCGCAAGGAACCCGTCGAGTCGGAAGACCTAGAACAACGTGGAGGAGAACCCTATTAGCAGAGGCCGCAACAACCGGGAGATCCTGGTCAGAGCTGAGAGCTGTCGCGCAAAACAGAGTCCGCTGGAGGGCAACTGTTTCCGCCCTATGTCCCATGAGGGATTAAAGGAGCAATTAGTTAGTTAGTTAGAAAGGGTGGCATTGGCATACTCAATGGACCGGCTCTCGTTCGATACGAAAGACAAGCTGCTTTAAAAGTGGTTAGAATTTAGTTGGGGGCCTGCTTTGGTAAAATCACACTCGCGCTTGGAAAGTAAAAGGCAATTACAAAAGATAAACAAAATAAAAGCTTTTTGATACCCGGATCACATATCCACAGGCGTCCATGAAAATTCTTTATTAAAAAGCTTTTTTATAATGCTCCTAGAACGCTTTTGAAGGAGCATAAAAACCTATGCTCCCTTGCAATGACATGCAATGTTAGAAAGTATATGGAACTGGAGCGTAACGGGAGCGCTGTAAGCTTTTTAAGGAGTGCTCAAACAGCGCTATTGGAGCCCTCCATTTCCCGCTGGGAATCTTTGGAGTGCTTCATAACAAAACCGCGCATCCTAAAAGCTTTTGAGATAATATGATCGATGTGAGAATTGAAAGTTAATTTCGAATCAAACACAACCCCAAGGTCATTCAGTTCAGTAATTCGAACTAGGCTTAGGTTATTCAGTGAATAAGGGAACATCACAGGGTTATGACCACGGCTAAAAGTAAAGGAGTTACTTTTATTAATACTCAACTCAAGATGGTTGGAGCTGCACCAGTTGGTTAGGGCGTTCAAATCTCGTTGCATACATAAACAGTCTACAGCATTAACAACCTCACGAAATAGCTTCAAATCATCCGCATACAGTAAGCATTTTGAAGAGGAGATGCTGCTGACGATGTCATTGATAAAGAGAATGAACAACAGTGGCCCGAGATGACTGCCTTGAGGTACCCCGGATCTTGCTATGAACGTACGTGAGATTGATCCATTTACTTTTACGCAGATTTTTCTGTTATTTATAAAAGATTGAATCCAGTTAACCCTCAAACAGCTGACTGTTTACTGTGTCCTATTTCGGCGGACTGGTATACATTTGTAAACCCATATACTATATGAATACGTGTGTGTGTTAGTTGTGTTTTCCCAGTAGGGAATGGAAACCTTCTGGAGTCGGTTCCGTACAGTATCCTTCGAATGCGTAAGGTCTACTTTCTAGATCGAAATATCCCTTCGATTAACATTACGAGGTCCTAGGGTCGAAGGCATAATAGCTATCTTTTGCATTACAATTTCTTCCCATATCTATCGATTCACATTGCTTCCTATTTCTACAAAAAAATTCCCTACTGGGCTAGAATTCACAGAGGACATATATGGGGAACCAGGTAGGCTATGACCTAGCTACCTGTTGTTCCATATAAAAAAATAAACTAGCATTCTGAAGATATTCCATCGTCTACGTTAGTAGGCTATGAAATATCTCCACCCTATATAAGGAAAACAATTGGATAATTCTTTAGTTTTATCTTCAACTATCATAAATACAACTCATATACGTATCATTTAGTGAAAAAAAAATAAGAAAATGCCAAAACGTGCGCGAAATGGAAATGTTGTGGAACCACCAGTTCTTGAAGTCCCGCCAAGAATTCTTCCAGTCGGTGAGCCAGTAAATTTACCTGAGCCTGAGGCTGCGTCTAGCAATGTGTTGCCTTTTGGCAGTAGATTGACCGATGCGGAAATAGAAGATCTTATAGCAAACGAGAGCGAGTGTGGCAGCGATTGCAATGATGACATTTATTGTATCCAATTAACAAAACTGTATTCAATTAATAAACACTTTATTTTAGATAGTTCTTTCTACTATATTTTTTAACAATGTTTTTACACTTTATTTTACTTGGTTTTTTTAATTCCTTTTACACTATTTTTTAATACAGGATTTTAAGTAAAACTTTTATTATTCTTTTTTATCTTTCTTTTTAATCGCAGTTGAGATGACAACTAATTAATTAATTAATTTTCATTACTTGATGCAAGTCGGCTATGCTTTTTTTGTAGAGTCTTTTGCAGTCAAGTAATAGGTGAGTAGTGGGACGATGTCCCTACATACTCCCCTCCCAGCGTAGCGTTACCTGAAGTGTACCGAGCGAATCGATGTTGTTTCACCGTCTCGGTCACACTCAAAAGCAGGTTTCAGTCGGTCTATAGCTATCGACTTGTTTGTGCCGTTTAGTTTGACGACGAACTGTTTGCGTAATCTTTTGATTACCTTGAATGGGCCTTCGTATGGTGGTTCGAAAGGCCTCCGAACACGGTCGGTACGTATGAAGACGTACTCCGCGTTCTCTAAGGCATTTGGCACGTACACATCCTTCTGTGCGGACTGTCGGGGCTGTGTTGCCGACAGACCTTTCATGTGTGTACGCAGCCGAGTCAGAAATTCTGAGTGCTCTATCGGTTCCGCATCCGTTGGGATGGAGATTGAATTGGGGAGCCTCAGATTTTGTCCATAGACAAGCTCAGCTGGTGAGCATTGTAGATCGGTTTTAATTGCAGAGCGGATACCTAATAACACAAAGGGCAAATCTTCACTCCAATGAGTGGTGTTGTCCCTTGCCATTAAGGCCGCTTTCAATTGTCTATGGAAACGCTCCACCATCCCATTTGCTTGTGGATGGTAGGCGGTTGTACGTATTCTATGCGTACCTAGAAGCCTTGTGACTTCATTAAATAATTTAGATTCAAATTGCGACCCTTGATCTGTGGTAAGTTCAAGTGGTGCGCCAAATCTTGGGACATATTCGGTGACAAAATGTTTGGCCACCGTAGAAGCTGATATGTCCCTAATTGGATATGCTTCCGGCCATCTCGTAAATCGGTCTACGATTGTTAGGATATATAAATATCCTCGAGATGGGGGCAATGGTCCAACAATATCCATATGGATATGTTCGAATCTATTATTTGGTGTATTAAAAGTTTCATGTGGAGATTTGGTATGTCTCGAAACTTTAGATTTTTGGCAACCTATACACGATCTAGACCAGTTGTTACAGTCTTTGTTGATCGCTGGCCAAAAATATTTCTTAGTTATAGCTTGCCTTGTGGCACGTATGCCTGGATGCGACAAGCTATGTTCGGCATTGAATGCCAATTTTCTTAATGGAGAGGGTATGTATGGGCGTAATATACCCGTGCTAATCTCACACCAAACCTCATGAGTTGTGAAAGGAATTGGTGTGAGTATTAGTTTTACCCTTGAGCTACTGCTGGGATGCTCTTTGAGTCGTTGTAATTCTTCGTCACCTTCCTGTGCTTTCGCCAGATGTGGCAAATCGAAGGTGACTGCGTCAACGTTGTCGGCCGCTAATGAGCGCGATAAGTAATCCGCGACAACGTTCTGTTTCCCAGACACATGTCTGATGTCTGTAGTGAATTGGGAAATTAAGCTCAGGTGTCTTGTTTGGCGGGGAGATCTCTCGGTCTTTGTGTGAAGGGCCTGCACTAATGGCTTGTGGTCTGTATAGACCACGAAATTTCTTCCTTCAACAAAGTACCGGAAATGTTTTATTGCTGCATAGATTGCGAGTAGTTCGCGATCAAATGCAGAATAATTTCGTTCAGCAGATGACAACTTCTTAGAGTAGAAGGCTAGTGGTTGCCATCTGTGACCGTTAAATTGTTCCAGTACGGCTCCGATTGCAAAATCGGAAGCATCAGTTGTGACGCTATATTTCGCATCCTCTAGTGGGTGTATCAGCACAACTGCTGCAGCCATTGCGGCTTTCACATCGAGGAATGCTTGTTCACATTCTGCGGGCCAAGGAAGTTGTTCCTTATTTTTAGTGGTTGATGGACAATTGAGAAGTTCCCTCAAATGTCCATTAATCGGCACTAACATTTTCGCAAGTTTCGGAATGAATCGGTGGTAAAAATTCACCATTCCTAGAAACTTCTGTATTTGTTTAACTGTTGTTGGTGTTGTGAGGTCATTTATTGCTTGGACTCGTTCGGGTGATGGAAGTATTCCATCCTTGCCGATACGATGTCCCAAAAACATGATCTCATTGACACCAAAAACGCATTTGGATAACTTTATTGTTAATCCAAAGTTATCCAGGCGTTTAAACAGTTCTTCGAGGTGAGTTAAATGCTCATCCTCGGATCTACTAGCGATAAGAATATCGTCTAGGTAGACATAAATGAAATCCAAGTCTCTTGTGACTTCATTCATAAATCTTTGAAATGACTGGGCTGCATTTCTTAACCCAAATGGCATGCGAGTAAACTCAAACAGACCAAAGGGTGTTATTAAGGCAGTCTTATGCACATCTTCTTTTGCAATGGGGATGTTGTGGTACGCTCGCACCAAATCCACCTTTGAAAAAATTGTGCGTCCGTGAAGGTTCACTGAAAAGTTATGAATGTGCGGGATTGGATATCTATCCGGCACAGTGACTGCATTCAGGCGACGATAGTCGCCGCATGGCCTCCAATCATTTGTATCCCGTTTAGGGACCAGATGAAGTGGAGATGCTGCGGGAGACGACGAAGGTCGACAAATCCCTAGTTGAACCATATGTTCAAACTCCAATTTCGCTACCTTGAGCTTCTCAGGATGAAGTCTACGAGCGGTAACGAAAGGTAATTGCCCATTCGTAACAATGTGGTGTTGCACATTGTGTTTAACCGGAAGGTTAAAATTAGGGGGTTGTGTTAATGAAGCGTACTTCGTTAACAATTCTTTATACCTGCCAAGATGTTGGCATTCAAAGCTCTCGATCTTATACTCACTAGTTGTACAGACGCCAGTCCGAAGGCTGGTCTGTGAGTCAACTAGTTTCCGATGTTTAAAATCGAGTATAAGTTCGAACTTCGTAAGGAAGTCCGCACCGAGTATTGCCTTGTTTGTGTTGGCAATTATAAAATTGTGGATGAACCGTCGGCGAAGGCCTAGGTTCAGTTCCAACAACTTCATGCCGAAAGTGTGGATCGTTGATCCATTTGCGGCTCGCAGAAGTAAATTAGGGCATGTAGTTTGTACCCTAAACATATGTGCCGGAACTAAGGATATGTCCGCACCAGAATCGATTAAAAAATCGATCTGGTTATGTTGGTCACGGACATATAATCTGCACGAGCGCTTCTGCTGAGAAGCGCCCGCGAATGTGGCGACTCCCCGCCAATTTAATTTTTTTGGTGCTGAGGACCCTTCGTCCTCCGGTCCTTCTTGGCCGCTGGGCCCGTACCCTTAAAATTGCACGGAGGGGTGCACCGCTCTGCTCCACTACCGTACCGGTAGTGGAAATAGCAGAACGTCCCCGGTAGCGCTTGCGCGGGTGGGGGTTTCGGTACCGCTCCCTGTTTATAAGGGGTACTGGTCGTCGCCAATGGAGCCTTCGGTTGACGAACCGGGGAACGACTCCATTGCCGGGAACTTCCGGACCCTTTTGTCGGTTCCTGCCTTCCCCCCAACACGAGTGCCTTTAGCTGGCGCATCTCGCGTTGCAGAGACTGCACTGTCCGCTCCAGAGATGCCGACGAGTGTACCTCTGACACTTGAGCTGATGTGGGTTGGTGAGCTGTCACCTCCCACACTTTGTCCGCCAGACGAGATAGTTGTCCCAGAGTCTGGTCTAAGGACGCCGCGAGTACCACCTGGATGTCTTTGGGAAGTCTCCTTTCCCAAAGCCCCCTGATTAGACTTTCACTCTCGCCTAGGCTGTCCCCCGCCAGACTCTGTAAGCCCCTGAGAAAATCCGACGGTTTCCGGTCCCCGGGCTCATGTGCCGCTAGGAGCTGCTCGAGGCGGTTCCTCGTCGATAACCCGTATCGTTCGAGCAGCAGCCTCTTAGCCTCCGCATAGCTGGCGTCGCTGAGGTCCGGAAACGCATGCAGCAGTATCCTTGCTGCCTCCGTGGGCAGCCCGGATACAATATGCGACAACTTGGTTTTGTCGCTGCTGATGCTGTTTAGGTTAAATTGGGCCTCAGCCTGGTAAAACCAGACTTCCGGGTCGCTTTGGTGGAACTCAGGCAGGTTGAACCTTGCCGTGGAGGCTACGTCAACCTCTGCCCGACTTCTGCGTCGACCCGCTAGCCCCTCCTCCAGGCTGGGCAACGACTCGTCCATATCCAGCACAAATGAATGGTCAAAATTGCTTCGTCCTTCCATTTTTAAATTAATTTTAAACTGTGACCAGATAAAAGAATGTGTACTAGAACACAAGAAAAACACAAACACAGCAAAGAACTGTAGAGAAAAAAACACACACACAAGAGAAAAGAAACCAATAACAACTTGCTTCGAACTTAATTTTTCAAAAAAAACCAACAAACACAATATATTTGACTTAAACAATTTTTAAAAAATTAAATACTATTACTAATTATCTTTATTAATTAAGTTCCTATTTATCTAAAATTTAAAAATTTCACCACTTATCTTAATTCCCTTCTATTGTGGCAACCGAATTTTCACAAACCCTTCTTCAGTTTTCTCTCTTGTGTAAATAAACCTCCGAACACTCTTCTTTAGTGTCCTCTTCCAAAATCAATAGCGCTCCTAGTCGGGGTCACCAATTATTGTATCCAATTAACAAAACTGTATTCAATTAATAAACACTTTATTTTAGATAGTTCTTTCTACTATATTTTTTAACAATGTTTTTACACTTTATTTTACTTGGTTTTTTTAATTCCTTTTACACTATTTTTTAATACAGGATTTTAAGTAAAACTTTTATTATTCTTTTTTATCTTTCTTTTTAATCGCAGTTGAGATGACAACTAATTAATTAATTAATTTTCATTACTTGATGCAAGTCGGCTATGCTTTTTTTGTAGAGTCTTTTGCAGTCAAGTAATAGGTGAGTAGTGGGACGATGTCCCTACACATTGAAGATATCGATTGGGTTCCAAATGAAGCAGCGTCGGACGAAGAATTGGAGAACAATTGTAACGGTCGGTTAATTACCGGAAAATTCTTCCTTTTGTTGGTTCTCCCATCTATCGGTAAGTTCAGGATTCAATAACAAAAATTACTGGTCACAAAAAAATTAGTACAAAATTTAAAACTTCAAGGAGGCTAAAGAAAAAAATAGTTTTTGTTCTGGATGAAAAAAGGGATGATTATGACAGTTGGAGCTAGACCGGTAGTTTGGAGACTGCGACACACCAACTGTTGAAGGAATTCTCGAAAAATAAAGAGAACCAACAATATATTACTAAAGCAGTTGTAGAACCAGTTTTTTTTCTTGTCGTGTGTGACGATCTGGATTTTTAGCAAATCAGTTGGACTGAGAAAAAGGGCGAAATAGGAGGTCCTCCAGATACCCGAGATGAATGAGGGAAATTTCTTTTAGAGATCCAAGTACCGGGATTCACAATATTTAGCAGGCATCATCAAGGGCTTGGAACGAGGATACCATAAAAGGCCAATTCTTGAATGATATTATAATTTTGTTAACGAATTTAGATATTTGCCCACGACGGGTGTGACTTTTAAGTATTAAATTAGGTTGGCTGAGGTCATCAAGGTGTGAAGACAAACATTAACCACAGCAGTCGTCTTCATTCGGTGTCACAGGATTTGTCGGTCTGCTGTATTTCAGACATTGTGTTTCAGGACTTGTACACCATATTGAATACACCACTGAAGTATTTCGATCTGGCAGAGGATTTATAGCAACGGGAATCCAGTTTGGGCGTGAAACGTTGGTTATTCCAGGCGATACCAACGCAAAAAAAATAACGGACGGAGGATTACTTCTCATAAGAAAAAAATAGGAGTGATTGAAACCGGGCTCAGTGGAACTGATTCTTGGGCTAATGGCTCATGGCTAAAGAAATTATCTTTCGCAGTAAGCTCGTTTTGGTTTGTTCTCCAATTTTTTTTGTCTAATAAATAATTAATACTTATAATATTTAACACATTCAACATTTAATTATAATATCATTATATTCAATTTTTATCATATGGTTACATTTTCACGTTATTACACTCTTAATTATAATAAGACTGCCTTAATTTACTTTGTTATCCCTAAAATAATATCGGGTGTTGTGTGTTGTAAGAAACAAAGGAATCCTCGACTGGTACCAGCGCGACGATTTGTTTTTTTTCCTTCCGTTGTTGTATTGAAGTTCTTATTTGGTGGTAATAGATGGTTGCATCCACATTACCTATATTGTACGGTTAATTTTTGTTTGATTTACATGTATTTAATATTTAATGCAAACTTACCTTCATTTTGTTGTTGATTAATTATATTGTTTTGGGCTGTACTTATTATAAAATATATTTGTTGTAAATTTCTTTAACTCCTCTAGTATTAATAGGCATGACCACCTAAGGGGATAAATTGTCCAGGATGGTTGGGTTGTGCTTTCTCTCCAGGGTCCTCTCAAAGTCGCGTTGAACATTTACAGGTCCACCAGGTCGATGGAACCGTCCAGCGATGAATCGCTTTGGCTAACCTAGGAAAAGAATGACATGAAGAGATATCCCTTTTAAACAATAGGTAAGTGGTGAATCATAGGTGTAGTGTCCCGGTCACACAACCCCACGCCCCCACCGGCGAGCTAGCGTAAACCGTGTGGCCGGTTTAGCATCCCCTAAAAACATTTAGGAAACTAGGGAGGATGTAGTCTTCTAAATTTTTTATGTTTACCCAAGCACGATGGCAGTAGCCTTGCTGTCACCAGCAAGGAGCTCCATTGTGCCGGTACATAAATGGCGCCCAACGCATGCTTTCATGCCAAAGTTTTTGGCAAGCAAGTTTTCGATATTAAATTCCGGCGCCCCTTTATTTCATAAATGACGCCCCAACTTCTGTAACTTATTAAAATTATCTTTGACTATGGTTCACCACCAATGCCTCTTTTTACAGATTCATCTTTATTGTCTAAATTCAGTGTGAATTTTACTTTGCTTTCACTTTTAGATTGTCCCGTATCATGTTATCTTCTTCGCTTTAGGCATCTTTGAACTAGGCTTACCGGCACCGCTGGCTAACAAGCGTATGACCGCTTGGCCATGGGTGAAGGCTGAGTCTGGAGTTCTTTTGTCCTGTGTTTTTGCTCGTCGTCCTGAGTATCAGGCGTCATACCGCCTGCCAGTGCTGCGTTCAGTGGACAGGATCCTTGTTACTTTTTACTGATGGACGTTTGAGTTGTAACTCGGGCTTAACCGTCTGAGGTAACAGGCGTGCTATCGCCTGCCCACTGCGCCCCGTGGACTTCTTTAATCCATTCAGTCCCCACAAATTCTTTTTTTTCTTTTCTTTCACTTTAGACCTTTAGTCGAAATATGGTAAGGGATGTGGTCACTTCAGGTGAACCTCTAGGAGGCCGCACAGGCTTAACCGTCTGGCTAATCACCTGCGCCCTGTGGACTTTTGTTGAGGGACATCCGGCTACTTCCTTGTGCTTTTATTGTTTTCTCTCCCGTCTGTCCCCACTGCTGATTGATTTTCCGTAGTGTAGCTCAGTTGTGGATGGACAGCGGAAACCAAAATAAATTATTATCATTTTCGAAGAAGATTTCCTTGTCTTTTAAGTTGAGGTAGACTCTTCATGTCGTTCAAGTAGGTGGAAGACGTGTGGTGCTTCCGGCGTCGTCGATGGCGTTCGGTGTTGGCTATGTCTCATAACTAACACCGACTGACACCGATGACCTCGGCCACCAACGAGAGTCCTGGAGAGAGAGATTGATTTGCTTCAACCATCCTGGAGAATTAACACTCATTTAAAAAAAAACTTACACTATATTACTTATTAATCTGGTTCATACAACGTATTGTGGTGGAATTATTTATCTTATATTGTTATCATTTTGGCGGTATATAAGTAATAACGGCCTAGTGACCATATCCATAATCTTTTAACTACAGCTTTCTATTGTTGATTTTTTTTATTATTCCCCCATATATTATACTTTCTTTCTTTTTACTGGATATCCGGGTTACCGTCTCTGAAACGATGGACGTGACCGGATCAAGGACATTTTATGGATGGCCAGTAGTGCATAAGGTGTTGAGGAAGCCGCACCGCTTATATTTTTTATCCCCGCATGCCCCCGAATTTGTTTCGTTCCGTGCAGCCATCGAAGCCAGGAGGTTGTCCATAACGATGGAGGGTGTCGCTATACGTTACACCCTAAACGTTATTAGATGTTTGGAAGCACACCCAGGTGCTTTTGACACCATGGCCTCCAGGATATTGACCATGCTGGCGGATATTATTAACAAGCCGCTTACCCTGATCCACGTTGTTGAGATTGTTTTTCACCATTCCTTGAACGAACCAAGCTTCTGCCATACAGGAGCTAAACTGTATGCGCTGGTTGATTCAATGAATCCAGTGGAAAATAGCGTATTTAGAAATTTGTTGCGGATGACCCTGGCATATCAACAGGAAGTTATCCAGCGGTATATTCCACCGGTTGGATATCAAGTACGCGGGATAACGTTGCTCGTGGCAGAAATGTACCGTCGGTTCCAGAAGGTTCGTTCACTGGGAGGCGAACTGGGGCAGATGCTGGATGGGCTGCTGAATCAGCTGCTTCAAGAGCCCACTCCGGACAATTTAGAATGCGTCTGCCAAGCGTGTCAAGCAGCAGGTTGGGAACTCTTGGAGGATTGTCCCTACCAAATTTGGCTTATCCTACGCGCTTTATACAGGGAGTCACCCTGGTTGACCGTCCTGGGTTAAGTATTTTAAGCGGTGTTAATTAGTTCCTTGCTGTTGCTAACTTTTTATTCTTGAGTTCGTTGTTCACGTTTCGTTAATGTTAGTTATTGTTACGTTGTTGTTAACCAACCAGTTGGCGATTTAGTTACTTTTATGCGTTACAACAGTTAGGGGTTCATTCATGATATTCTTCATGGCATTTATATGGATATAGGTTTTATTTATTTGAATTTCGGAGAGATGTTCCCTGGTTCGTTGTTTATGTTAAACCATCTCTAGTCCAGACCTTATGGTTAGTGGCGTGTTAACTTTATGTATAGCATGATAGTAACAATCGACCTTCGTTACGTATTATTGTTTTCATATCGCCTCAGTCGATAGTATTAAATTTTCTTCAAGACTATTCCCTTTGTCTACTATTTCTTCGATTGATTCATTCGGTTCTTTCCATATGTACTATACATTTGATTATGGTACACCTCTTTGATTTTCGGTCAGTCTGAAGAACAACTCTCGGCGAATGGTGGTCCGGGCGATCCATCAGGGTTTGGTCAACGACAATGTGGTATTGCTGGAGACTAACCCGATGGAACGATAGGTGACATGTTCGACGTGGTGATCTGGATGAAGGCAGAGACCCGGAGGGGGACAATGTGGTATTGCCTTCCGCCAGATCTCTGCAACTCCAGGCATACACTCCGGGTGACTCTTCAGACTGTCCCTCTCTCAAACTTTTAATTTTGAGAGCACTACTAAATCCCTAGCGATTTATAGCGCTGCAGCTGGAGCAGGAGACTCTTAATCTCAGGGTATGAGACGAGCCCCACATTGGCGCCACATACCGGACGTTACGACAGAAAAACCTTCCGTTTTTTTCGGCTCCTCACTGCCTCGCAAGTCGGCCTTGTGGACCCGAGGGTATGTAACGGTCGGTTAATTACCGGAAAATTCTTCCTTTTGTTGGTTCTCCCATCTATCGGTAAGTTCAGGATTCAATAACAAAAATTACTGGTCACAAAAAAATTAGTACAAAATTTAAAACTTCAAGGAGGCTAAAGAAAAAAATAGTTTTTGTTCTGGATGAAAAAAGGGATGATTATGACAGTTGGAGCTAGACCGGTAGTTTGGAGACTGCGACACACCAACTGTTGAAGGAATTCTCGAAAAATAAAGAGAACCAACAATATATTACTAAAGCAGTTGCAGAACCAGTTTTTTTTCTTGTCGTGTGTGACGATCTGGATTTTTAGCAAATCAGTTGGACTGAGAAAAAGGGCGAAATAGGAGGTCCTCCAGATACCCGAGATGAATGAGGGAAATTTCTTTTAGAGATCCAAGTACCGGGATTCACAATATTTAGCAGGCATCATCAAGGGCTTGGAACGAGGATACCATAAAAGGCCAATTCTTGAATGATATTATAATTTTGTTAACGAATTTAGATATTTGCCCACGACGGGTGTGACTTTTAAGTATTAAATTAGGTTGGCTGAGGTCATCAAGGTGTGAAGACAAACATTAACCACAGCAGTCGTCTTCATTCGGTGTCACAGGATTTGTCGGTCTGCTGTATTTCAGACATTGTGTTTCAGGACTTGTACACCATATTGAATACACCACTGAAGTATTTCGATCTGGCAGAGGATTTATAGCAACGGGAATCCAGTTTGGGCGTGAAACGTTGGTTATTCCAGGCGATACCAACGCAAAAAAAATAACGGACGGAGGATTACTTCTCATAAGAAAAAAATAGGAGTGATTGAAACCGGGCTCAGTGGAACTGATTCTTGGGCTAATGGCTCATGGCTAAAGAAATTATCTTTCGCAGTAAGCTCGTTTTGGTTTGTTCTCCAATTTTTTTTGTCTAATAAATAATTAATACTTATAATATTTAACACATTCAACATTTAATTATAATATCATTATATTCAATTTTTATCATATGGTTACATTTTCACGTTATTACACTCTTAATTATAATAAGACTGCCTTAATTTACTTTGTTATCCCTAAAATAATATCGGGTGTTGTGTGTTGTAAGAAACAAAGGAATCCTCGACTGGTACCAGCGCGACGATTTGTTTTTTTTCCTTCCGTTGTTGTATTGAAGTTCTTATTTGGTGGTAATAGATGGTTGCATCCACATTACCTATATTGTACGGTTAATTTTTGTTTGATTTACATGTATTTAATATTTAATGCAAACTTACCTTCATTTTGTTGTTGATTAATTATATTGTTTTGGGCTGTACTTATTATAAAATATATTTGTTGTAAATTTCTTTAACTCCTCTAGTATTAATAGGCATGACCACCTAAGGGGATAAATTGTCCAGGATGGTTGGGTTGTGCTTTCTCTCCAGGGTCCTCTCAAAGTCGCGTTGAACATTTACAGGTCCACCAGGTCGATGGAACCGTCCAGCGATGAATCGCTTTGGCTAACCTAGGAAAAGAATGACATGAAGAGATATCCCTTTTAAACAATAGGTAAGTGGTGAATCATAGGTGTAGTGTCCCGGTCACACAACCCCACGCCCCCACCGGCGAGCTAGCGTAAACCGTGTGGCCGGTTTAGCATCCCCTAAAAACATTTAGGAAACTAGGGAGGATGTAGTCTTCTAAATTTTTTATGTTTACCCAAGCACGATGGCAGTAGCCTTGCTGTCACCAGCAAGGAGCTCCATTGTGCCGGTACACAATGTAGTTGAGTTTCATGAAAGCGACGATGACGATAATATGGATGATGGAGAGAATGCTGATGCAGAAATTTTTGAGCAGGTTGCAGAGGAAGCTGATTGGAATACGTATACATCGAAGGATGGCACTAAATGGGCTAAAACTCCGCTGCCCATTACCCGAACACGATTGCACAACATTTTGCGAGAAAATGGTCAGTATTCGAGAATTCAAAAATCTTGTTCTCCTTTTTCTCTATTATCCATTCTAACTTCTTTCTCATTTCATTTTTGGGTTCGGTAGGCGGCCCAACCAATAGAAATATGCAAACTCCTCGTGACACACTGGGTCTAATTTTCACTGATGTCATGAAAAATATAATCCTGCGGCATACGAACAAAAAGGGTCATGCACTGGAAGCAATTTGGAGGGCCAAGAATCCCAATAAACCAGTTCGGAAGTGGGTAGAAGTGGATGATGTTGAGTTTGATTCCTTCTTAGCCTTGTTGATAACGGCTGGAGTCTATAAATCGCACGATCAAATAATAGAAGAGCTTTTAGCACCACAAGCAGCACCGATTTATCGCGCATCGATGAGCCGGGATCGCTTCAAAGCAATTTTGCGGACCATTCGATTCGATAATGCAAATACACGAGCTGATCGGCTAGCGACAGATAAAGGTGCTCCCATTTCTGAATTGTGGATGTTGCTCAATGCATCCTTGAAAGCCAACTATAAGCCGCACGCTTGTATTACAATAGACGAGCAGTTGTTTCCGTTTAGAGGCCGATTATCT
The DNA here is from genome assembly GCA_963855945.1 of Thereva nobilitata. Taxonomy (NCBI): domain Eukaryota; kingdom Metazoa; phylum Arthropoda; class Insecta; order Diptera; family Therevidae; genus Thereva; species Thereva nobilitata. The sequence continues at coordinate 127,736,349 of OY979695.1, forward strand.
TTCAAGCAGTACATTCCATCGAAGCCTGCAAAATATGGAATAAAAATTTGGTGGGCCGCCGATGCTGCTAATCATTATCCACTAAGAGGCGATATATACTATGGTCGCCAGCCTGGTCAACCGACGGCCACTAATATTGGTACTAAGGTCGTTCAAGAACTCGTCAAACCATATTGGGGTTCTGGTCGAAACATCACAATGGATAATTTTTTTACCGGACTGGATTTGACTCATCAGTTGGTCGACAAAAAGTTGAGTGTCGTCGGTACGATGCGCAAAAACAAGCGCTGTATTCCCCAGGAAATGCATTGGACTCGTGACAGAAAAGTGGGCAAATCTGTGTTCGCCTTTCGCCAAGACGTCACGTTGGTGGCTTACTGCCCAAAGCCAAAAAAAATTGTCTATGCCTTGTCCTCGATGCATTCCAACAACGCCATTGACGCAGAAACTGGCAAACCAGAAATAGTAATGGAATATAATCGTACGAAAGCTGGCGTGGACACCATGGACCAAATGCTTGGCAATTATACCTGCAAGCGGAAAACTCGTCAGTGGCCATTAGCTATGTTTTTCAACATGGTGGATTTGTCGGCATTAGCTGCATACGTGCTGTATTCTGAAACGCATGGGACCAGCAATGCTCGTCGCAGCTTCCTCATTGCATTGGCGAACGATATGGCCACTCCGAACATCAGACGTCGAGCACAGATTAGCCACGTCAATCGTTGCCCTCATGTTCGCAATGCGATGCTGGACATGTTGGGCGTCAGGAGCCTTCCATCGGATCAGCCACCGCCACAAATGCAAACGACCCCAGGAACAGCGTGCATCAAAGGAAAGTGCGTGTTCTGCGCAATGGAGAAAAGACAACGCGTGACCCGAAAGTGTTGCTCTCTTTGCGGCAAGAAGGTATGTGATGCGCACTGTGTCACGATTACGAAGTGCCCGGAATGCAAATAATTCTAATTTTTTTTCTACTTATGCATAATTACAATTTCTTTCTAATTGAATTTTGAATTTTGAATAAAACTTGAATTTTCTTGAAAAAAAAATGAGTTGTTGCTATTTTACACGTATCTCCATACATTATAATATGTGTATGCAAATGTAAACCAGTCAGCCGTTCAGCAGGTAGTCTTGAAAAAGAGGTAAAATGAAGTACCCAATTTTTTTTCTACACTTCTATCTTTTTGTATTCGATTTAGAAATGCAATTGTAGATCTCTTGTGAAATTTCCAGAAATTCGGAAAATTTTAATAAAAAAAAAATCGTTCTAAAGTCGGAAAGTTTACATTTGTAAACTGTCAGCTGTTTAAGGGTTAAGTAAAGACGAGTGAAAACCAAGAGCTCTGAGTTTGTGAATTAATAAGCTGTGTGCAATTCTATCAAAAGCTTTCACAATATCTAGACTGATAACATTTATTTGAGTACCACACTCCAACGAGTTAGAGATGAAGTGCGTAAAATAAACAAGGTTTGTGACGGTTGAACGGCCGGTCATAAAACCGTGTTGAGCGGGAGAAATAAATTCTTTTACCAGATTATACAATTTGTTTTTTACCATATTATCATATAATTTAGGAATACAATTAGATTTGATAATGCCTCGATAATTGGAAATAGAAGATTTAATGCCCGATTTAAATATAGGGCAAATAAATGCCTCTTTCCATGATTCCAAAAATTCACCGCTATTAAGGGAGAAATTTAGAATAATACAAAGAGGTTTAGCGAGACTGTTGGAGCAATTTCTGAGGATCAGTGGGGGGATCTTATCAGGACCTGCTTTTTTATTCACGTCCAAGGTATTTAAAGCTGTCAAAACCTCAACATTATTGAACGACAGTTGCCCTATATTTTCAATAGATTCAATATTGGAACAATAATCGCTAGGGGGAGAGACAGTTTCCGTTGCAAAAATGGATTCAAAAAACTCCGCGAATAAGTTACAAGTAGATTCCGCATCAGTGGAACATTTATTTTCCAGGCACATAATATCAGGTAGAGATGAGTAGGACCTTTTATTATTAATGTAGCTCCAGAAGCTACGAGAGTTGTGTTTAAGATCAGTTTCAATTGACGGTATAAGAATCTGTGAAGAAACTCACATTCACGCCTAAGTTGTTTAAATTTTTGCAAGTTTAAATCAGAGTTTAGATATTTATATTTTTTATGGGCGGCATTTCTTGCATTTCTGAGGTTTAGTAATCTTCTGTTATACCACGGGGGATGAGAGTTTTTCTGATATGATTTTTCTGGGACAAATTTGTCGAAACCTTCAGAGAGTACAGCTAAAAAATTAAGATAGATTGAATTCAACGATTCGCCAATCAAAATATCATGCCAGGCAATTGAGTCAAAGAAGCTATTTAATTCGCGGAAGCTGGTTAATTTAAAATTAAAATCAAGAGACGGGGATATTATACGCTTTTGCAAACGATAGTATTTTAAATCAACACAAACTGCCTTGTGATTCAAATCGGATTTAACTAATGGAAATTCATTACAAGTGGCAATAGAGAAAATATCATCGTTTATAAATATTAGGTCAAGAAATTTACCAAAGAAATTAGGAATTACATTAATTTGTTTGAGATCCATTCCTAACAAAGAATCTACAACTAACCGTTCAATATCAGTTTTAACATTTATAGGAACCAAAAAGTTGTCCTCCTCACGTTATGACCAATTTATTCCAGGAAGATTGTAATCACCAAGCGCACAGAGATAATTATTATGGTTGGATTTCTCAATCAGATCAGTGATGTTACGCATGTGTTTGTTGTAAATGTCGAAGGGACTGCTCGGAGGGATATAACTTACGCATATAGTTGCTATTAAAAAGTTCTGAAGACAAAATTTTATCGTTGAGCCATGTCTCTGTCAAAACAATAATATCAAAAGTTTAATGTAACATATTATAAGGGAACTTCATGTAAAAGTTTCAGGTTCGGACTGGTGAAAAATTATTGTTTAAACAGCTATTTCACAAACGAAATCGAGATCAAAAATAACATTTATAGGCAAAACAAATTTTTCTAAGCCTTACGGGGGTATAAAGTTTAATAATAAAAAAAACAATTCGATTAAAATTCAGGTATTAATTTATGTGCACTTTAAAAATTGAATAGGTTGGGTTAGTTTTTCTACAATGTGTTACGAAGTGCGCGCGAAACAAATATCCTCTTTAGGAATAGGTAAACAAAACTACAAATTAAAACAATAATTAATTTAAATCGCGGAAAGCGAGCTTTTTATTAAAGATTCAAATAAAGACTGAATGTTAAGAAGCAATTATAACGAGAACGAACCAACATAAAAGTGCAAAAGTGAACGGTGAATTTTATTAATTCACAGACAAAAATCTGAGTGACCTTTTCCGGTCACATACATATGTATATGGATGGGAAACGGGATATATGACCCGGGCACCTCTTTTTAGTTAATTTCTTCCGCCTTCCAACTTGCTTTCTGCTCTCCTGTCCTTGCATTTTACGCGTTTACAACAGACACGTGGTTACTAACACCGTAATAGTGTACTTACTATAAGGTATTTACCTAATAAAATGCTTTTTGTAGTTTACCAAGATGTACTAAAAGTATAATTAGAAGGTTGATCTAATAGTACGTAGTCGATGATGGAAAAATGAAGTGCTCCATTGTGGGTATCTATACTAGTATTCCTTCAGCAGCCGCAGAACCGGTTTAACAAGTTAATCTAGGTCTACACTGGTATTCTTTCATCGCGAATAACTTTCTTGTCTTTAAACTTGTTGCGATAGTAAAAGACGTGGCTGTCGAAACCATGGAATAAAATGCTCCGTTTTATGTTATAACTGTACTGGGGCCAACAATTGTACTAACTGTGTAATTCAACCAGTAGAAGAGCTCAGCCATTCGGAGGAGATTATTGACAATTATTGAGATTCGTTGACAGATAATATAGAAGTATTTGTATTCAAATGCGACCTGATGAAATATTCCATGAATGTTCCGCATGCCACGCAAATGTCGGGCTACTTTCTACTTTTTCTGCATTGCCGCATTCGACATAGGACACACAAGCATACACAACAAACACATGCGACTCGTTACTCAGATTTTTGGGCTATCTGTGAGAGCCGGGACGGAACACAACCATGCAATTATCTGTCAGTGGGAAATCTCCGCATATCAGGGAGCCGCTGAATGCAATGCATGTACGCTTGTATATGTCACCAGCTTTATACCGGAGACAAACTAGAAACTTAATCCGGATTATGACGTCAGAATGACCTTAATCTACATCAGTTCTAACATTTAAAACTAAGTTTTAATGTTAAGACATCTACACCTCATAGTTTTCAAGAACTTATTCAGTACAAGTTTAAATCCTTTTGAAGCTAAGTTTACAACACGAAGCTATCAAAAAATATTAGCAATTGGATTGTTTCCTAGAGAAATTTATTTGGGGTAGTTTGCCCAGAAGCCAGTGTTTACTTAGAGCTCTAAAGCTCGTTTTGCCAAATACGATATTGGCACCACTAGTACGAAAGTACTAAAAGGATATTTTGAAAAGCTTTAAACAAAAGGATTCTGTTGTGCTTTCCAAAAAAGCTCTTGTCAAGAATATTAATCTCAGACAAAAACCTTGAATATAATTTCGGAGGGTGCTTTTACATGAATAATGCCTAATTTTAATTTGAAGCTTTTAGATCCACAATTCATTTCGTCCTTTCCAGGGTCATTCATAACAAAAAGCTTAAGTTCCACGCAGGATATCCAAGACCGAGACACAAAACTTATGCAACTGTTATACGAAAAATTTCAAGGCAACTTTTTATAATCATTCCTGGTTCACATCCTTAAAACTAAAATGTGAGTTTTAGTACACTACAGTATGAAAAGGACAATGATTCCTCCTTCACAGCATCCCCAAATAAAATAGTGTTCTGCATCTTCATGTGGTAGAGTTGCAGAGGTTCGTCAGTCCATTCCGATTACTCAAACTGTTTAAACGAAGTCGATCTTAATTCAATGGGCGGTTTAGAAAGGATTTTATTTTGATTAATTTTTTGATTAACTTCAAATCGAATTAATTTTTATGTGAAATTGCATACATTTAATTCTTTCGGTAATAATATTTGAATAGAAATATAATATTGTAAGGTGTAGAAAAAAGAAAAGAAATTGTTAATCGCTAAAAATTTAGGCTTTAACAATAATTAATTAAAAGAAGTTTCACAAATAGAAAGAAGTTTTCTTCCGTTGTAATTAAATCTACTTAATAATAGTATTTTTCTCTCGTTAATTAACTGTTTAAGTGTTAGCTTCATAGTTAACGTGTTTAATTACGTAATTTTGAAATAAATTCAAAATATATTTATCAATTAGAATAACAAAAAAGTGTTTACCAGAAAAAACAAAACAATAAGAATTTATTTTTAAACTTTGATAAGAAACTTATAAAAAAGCATTGCTGAGATAAGAGGATTAGTTCAAGTAAATTCTTTGAATGAAAGGAGTTGCTACAGCATATTCCAAGCGTATGCAAAGTAAAAATTTAAATAAAAATTAAATCGCGGCTTAAATTTAATTTGATTTTTTTTAAATACATAAGTGTTTGTCTAACATTAAAAATTTCTTATTATACACAAACAGTGTCCCTTTTGCAATATTTGATCGTGTTTGTTTATTAAAAAAAATTAAAAAAAATCTTCATTAATTTTTGGCAATAAAAATAAAATAATAAAAATATAATTAATAATGGCATCAAATTGTAATATTGTCCTTACAATATGTGTCCTTTCAATTGGATTTGTAATTACAAATGGCCTTAAGTGTTACATGTGCGGTGCATACAACGAAGGTGTTGGGTCAATAACACCTTGCTTTAATTATTCTGAAAATTTAGCGCATCTATACTTAAAGGAATGTACGAAATCAAGCGAAAGATATTGCGTTGTAAGTATCATTATTTTAAAATAAAAGAAAATTGAATTTTTTTTATGTAATACAAGAAGATGTTGTCGTATTACGTATTGTACCTTTAGCTTAATGGTGCTATGGTTGTAAAATGGATCAATTTCCCATGCCATCGTGTAAGAACAACCCAGATTTAGGCTTATGGTTATCATAAATCAATTCGAATTACTATGAAAAAGTCTAGCTATCCGCGTGGAAGGTCCTCAATTTTCATATATATCTTTCCTCTCCTATCTAATATCTTCCCGCTGACTAATCCATTATCTTCTTAACTGCCTTATATCCTAACGCTTCGCCATTGCACGCACGCCCTTCTATTTGTGAAGATTCTTTATTGAAATATAAGAAATTGCCATAAAATGGCTCAAATCCTTGGAAATCCTCTTTATTTTTACTTTTATACACGTCTATATATATATTCTTTGTATCCTCTTCCTTTCATGGCAAGTGAAATAATTCTTTTTATATCGGATCCTTTAGCAAACTAACGTCTGATAGATTTTTGTTTATATTCCGGTATATATTTTGCCGGCGGGAGATTAACACACATCCCCGGGAGTGATGTATTATCAGTTATTGGTCATCTATCGTCCTTTTTCATGCTGTGTTACTCCTTAGGGGTGAAAATCTAACATTATGTAGCATAGAAATACGAAGGATAAAGAGTTCATCGGTATACACATAGGCCATAGAATAAAATAAACACTAATATATGTAGACAAACGAGGTCGTACATCAAAGGTCAGAACCCAAAAATGATTCATTCACAAACTAATTTTGTGTTTTGCAAGTAATTATGTGAAATAAACGTGTGTAAATGTGCCGGCAATTAATTAACAGAATCCTTGAATCCTTGAGATTGTCAGATTGTAAGAGCGTTATATTGATTGAGTGAACACTTTATTTTATTTGATTTACTTTGTTTCGACTTCATTCTATTACCAGTGAGATAGAGAAAATTGCTCCCCAAGATAAACTCATTTTTCATACAAGCTTAGGTCGATGGGTTTGATGATATACATGTACGTACATATATACGGAGAAGTAAGCAATAAAGCCTATCCCATCCTTACCCACAAAAAAAATAAGAGAAATATTTTTGGCGCTGTCATTCTTATCTGACACGTTTTTAAATTAGAAAAATAAATTAAAAAAAATATATAAAACCCGAAAAGGCTATTACTGAACGGTTGAATGCGGTTCTGCGATGATAGCCATCTTGAGAACAATACCTGGACTTTTCCCATCACATAAAAACAACCTCAACATCGAAAAAATCGTTAAGAAGGTTGAAAAACGAAATGAAATTAAAGAAAAAGAAACCGCTGCGATACCTTAAGGGTACATTTGAAAAAGAGTCAGCATTGTTTTGTTGAAGTTTTGGATCGAAGTAAACTTTAACATTGTTTCATTTAATTCTTTCATGTTAAAAACTTTTGTTTGTTATCTTGTTTACGGGGGGTATAGATTAGCCATTACTTCAACCGTCTGTTTAAATAATTCATTCAAATGAAATTAGTTGTAAAATTTAATTTCTTTATTTTTTTATGTAGAAGAGGTAAGCTCATTTGTACTGTGGATGATCATATTATTCACAGAGTACAATGTCAAGCAACAAACTCAAGTCAGAAAGGCAATGAAGAGAATAATAAAGGAACTGCCATCGCCAACAGGACGCTATCATCATCATTATCAATAGCTCCACAGCCTATTGTTGGCTTCCTTCAGTATTCGCCTCCTGTCGATCTCTGGCCCGTTTTTTCCAGTTTCGTATTCCTAATTGTCGTATGTCTTCCTAAACGTATCGTCTTCATATCATTTCTTATGACCTCCTACTGTGCTCTTCCTACTTGCCCCAGCAGTATCTTTGCCGTGTTTCGTTCCGTACCTCGTTCGACATGACCAATACATCGTAGTCTGGTTATTTGAAACACGTTGTTAAGGTTTTTTCCTCCAATTGCTATCCACATGTATTCCCTTGTAAATCGATTGAAGGATTTTCATTTTGAATCTTCCTACAGCGAAATGTGAGGTGCTAGGGGTTTGCTAGGCTAATAGTCTAAGTGTACGTTCACACCAATAAGTGGCAGGCTAAGCGCCTAGTGGCGAGTAGGTGGCAGGATGAATTATCCAAGCGAACGAATATGCGTGTTAGCGCTGCGTTGTTCATACCGACCGCGCCTCGCTCTGGCTAGTCGCCAGGTGGCTATCCAAGCGAACAGGCAGGTTTGTTTTTCCTAGGATACATTCAGGCAACGACGACCAACTGCAACATTTTATAATATCTTAGCCAAGGAGGTATCCTCTGGTGTGAACAGTAGTATATCTTAGCGTAGCAGCTATCTTAGCGAGCCACCTATCCTGCCACCATTGGTGTGAGCGTACACTTAGAGCTAGTGGCCTCGACAACATACCCATTTGAATAAAGCTGGAAATTTGCAAAATGCTAGTTTAGGTCATCCAAAGGAAGAAATGACCGGTATGGCTAAACGGGGGTGGTGGGGTGAGCGTTCTTAAATTTTTGAAAATGGCGTAAAGATGAAAATGTTTACTCATTTGAATAAAGCTCAAATTTTCAGGAATTATAGTTCGTACTATCCTAATAAAGAAAATAAAACAGCCATACCGCTGAGGCGGTGGAAAAAAGGGAACATACCGGGTCAAAGGTTACAGTTTTGGGGGAAATTGTAGTCATTAGTCCATTCAAAACGCGCTTTTGGGTGTCGAAACATAATACCGTTTTGAAGCTCTTTCCCTATATGTTTTTTGGGTCGCTAATTACGTAAATCGGGGTCCCGCAGCCCTTAAATATCGGCGTCACCCTTAAAAATGCAAAAACATCCCTCTGGGGTTTTTTCGCGATAATTTCAATAATAATCAAAAATAATCCAATGAAATTCACTTTTTTCAATATTTATTTGCGAAGGTGATTGATTTATACCAAATCAAGCCAAATTTTATTAAAAGGGATAGTCCTAAAGGGTTAAAACCACCCCCAGACCGACTGAAATTAAAAAAAAGGTAAACAATTAGTTTTCCAACTTTATGTTTCAATTCCCCTTGTAATACAGTAGCTCATAACAGCTTACTACACCTGTCACAATTAAAATCAGCTTGTATTACAGTGTTTTTCATAGTGAGCTCTTACATACACTACAACAGGCTTTACTAGTGTTTTGCACAGTTTCAGTTTTATTTTCCGTGATATATTACTCGATGTCAGGGTTTGCGTAGAGAAAAGAAGCATCTACTGTTCTTCTTCGATGGCTTCACAGCCAAATTCGAGCCTTAGCCTCCTTCAGCTTCTTCCTCCAAACGCCTCCCTGTTCCATAGCTTGCTTCCAGTTTCTGGTATTGAGCATTTTTGCTGCATCGGCCTTAAGACCGTCTTCCCACCTTGACCGTGGTTTGCCGACTGTTTTTTTCCCATACGATAGTAGATAAAGGGCTTTTTCGGTATCCTTGAGTCATCCATTCTTTGAACATCACCAGCCCAACGTCAGGGTACGCCGTATTACATGAACACTTTTTTTTGTTTAATTTTAAGCGCCCCAACCTGTAATTTTTGTGCTTTTCATGAAAAAAAATTCTCTGAAAATTTTATACAAATCGGATAATCTTTAGAGGTCATTACCGGCAACCAAATATTACAGCGTGCTCCATTAAATTCACGATAGATCGCCCTAATCTTCTTTACTCATTAAGAAGTACAGGAGTTCAGCTGCAAGCTAGTTGTCAGAAGTTTAAATGATTTCTTCACTTCACCAAAATTGATCTCTTCCTGTCTTCTTCCTGTAATGTCCAATATAAAAACTGCTTCTGTTCTTCGTTGTTGGTGTGTAGCTTATTGTACTCATCCGTAAGCTTTACTTCTCGCTCAGCCATGTGGTTTACCACTCTCATGTTGCATACTCTATATTTCACTCCCTTGTACTCCTTGTCCTCGGGCCACTCATCCCAATCTTAGTCAAGAACTCCGACGAAAATCCTGTGATATTGAAGAACCGGCGGGTATTTGAGCTGACGAAATCATCCAACCCCTTTGATTGGATATTAGCAGAGATGTGACTTCGCCGCGGGAAATGGAGGGCTCCAATAGCACTGTTTGAGCACTCCTTAAAAAGTTTACAGCGCTCCCGTTCCGCTCCAGTTCCATATACTTTTTAACATTGCATTTCATTGCAGAGGAGCATACGTTTTTATGCTCCTTCAAAAGCGTTCTAGGAGCATTATAAAAAAGCTTTTGAATAAAGAATTTTCATGTACGCCTGTGGATATGTGATCCTGATATCGAAAAGCTTTTATTTTTTTTATCTTTTGCAATTGCCTTTTCCTTTCCAAGCGCGAATGTGGTTTTATCAAAGCAGTCCCCCAACTAAATTCTAACCACTTTTAAAGCTGCTTCTCCTTCGTATCGAGCGGGAGCAGGTTCATAGAGAATGCTAATGCCACCCTTTATGGTGATCAAGATAATCGCTCATTTTCTTCTTTCTATAAAATTTATGAAAGCTCCGGTAATGCTCCCTCGGGAGCATATTTAACAGCGCTCAAAGTAAGCTCCTCTGAACAGCGCTCCCAAATTTTCCCTCTGGGTTATTTAAGATATAAGTATCTGAAATACAGATACAAGATACAAAATACGTATTTTCATCTTGTATCTAAAATACTTTTTTAAAATTCATTTTGTATCTTGTATTTAAATACCTTTTGTTTGGTATCTTAGTATTTTGTACATACTATGTTTGCTAAAAGTAAATTATGAAAATGTTAAAATTGCCTACGTTGAAAGAAAATGAAATTCACAGATTCAATTGCAGAAGCTATTCAAAGCCTGCAAGAGGAAAAAGACACTTGATATGGTTGTCTTTACCTAAGCTAATAAGAATTCAACATAATGATCAAATGTCTCTGGATGGAAAGTCTAAAATACTGCAGCTCTCTGCTAGATATCATTGAAGAAAACCTAAATAGACGTTTTAAAAAGTTTTTGCAGTTAAAGCCTGCAGCAAATGATGCAATATTAGCCTCAGTGTCACATCCATTCTTTAAAATGAAATGGGTACCAAAAGCGCGGAAAGAATATGTAAAAGAACTTATCCTGACTGAAACACGAAGAATTAATCCATCTGAAAAACAAAAATCGGAGGCTTTAGACAATATTGAGGGTGATATAAAAAAAATCAAAAGATGAATCTTATTACATGTTTTTAGAGGATTCTGATTCCTCTATTCATGGAGAATATACAAGGAGACAAAACTCTTATGGGGAAAATGACAGGAAATGGATGGGTAGAAGAAACTAAACTAGAAGTTCATTTTTGGCCACAGATGTCACCTTTGTCCGATGTACCCCACATGAATTTAATAAAAATTCATTGGAAACATCAAAAATTGATTAATTACGAATAATCGCATTGATATAAAATCGAATTTAGAAGCTGGTAAACAGCTGTAAGCTGCTAAACGTAAAATATATTAGTAATAAACGAACTTTACCATGAACCGGATAAATATAATCGGCCATGTTTTTCGGGGTACATTTGACTGCAGCGCCACCAATAATCAAACGAAAATTGACAACACGGAGTTTTGTCTCCTTGTATAGCCTCCACGCCTCTATTGCAAGTGGCGAAAACACAGGATCTACTGGCAGCACCGCTGACTTAGAAACACTGTCATACTAAATAATAAAGATACCACCTTAAAGAGCTTAAATGCTTATCTTACAATAAAAAAAATATTTTTCAAATATAACACCTGTTTTCCAAGTTCTGCCCCTGTGGAGCGACTCTTCTCTTTTGGGGGTATGATTAAGAGGCCTCATCGAAGAAAAATGAGTGATAAAATGTTTGAAGAACTGGTTTTACTTAAGTCTCCAATTAAAACCTTAAAAATATAATATTTTGTCTTGTCACATTTGCGCGATCAACGCGATTTATTCGTAAATAATTCACGTAAAAAAATAAACTTACATTCAATAAAATATTGTTTTCTTCCAAAGTATTTTATCTTTAAAAAGTATTTGAAAGATACGTATTTTGTATCTAGTATTTCAGATACCATTCCAGAAAGTTATTTGTATCTGGTATCTGAAATACTTAATTTAAAAATATCTTGCATTTTGTATTCCAGATACTTTGTATAGGGTATCTTGTACAACACTGGATATTAGCAATGTCCACAGTTATTCGGTTTAAGGGATTTTGTACTCCTTCAGTTTTTAGGGTATTAGAGACTCCATCATCGAAAAATCCAAAGGCCACAAGTTCTTCTGAGAACTACCAGAGGTCTCCAAGGAATTTTTGAAGAGTAACCCTTTCTTGTAGCTGCCAAGCTTTTCAAACACCACAAGAAGATTTGGTGGAATAGGCGTAGAACCGGGCGCAGTCATCCAAACCCTAGCGTACAGTCTGACAACAAAGAGGCAAGTGTCACGAACTCTTTGTTCTTCTCTCTTTGTTAGATTGAACTGACTCCTTAGTGGTTATTCTGTAACTATGAGAAAGTGAAAACGTGAAAAGTCTTTTCATTCTCATTCTCATCGGGTCTTCTCATTTTGAGTTCTCATTTTTGTCAGCAAAGCGATTCTATAACCTAAAGTGAGATATTCCAGTGACAAATTAGCTGAATGTAGTTCACATTGGAAATTCTCACTTGTATAAACGTCAAACGTGAGCTTTCATGTCATATTTTGTAGTTATTCGAGTGGCCTACTTTGTTGATAAGACTTTGTAACATTTAAAATAGCAACAGTATACTATTATAGAGCAAAGAAGAAGACGCCAAAGGTGGGCAATTATAATTTGGGTTTTCAATCAAAATTCATGGTTTTACATTTCAAATCCACGTTAAAAAGTTACACCTAGAGCATTTAAATGAGTGGCACACTACTCCCGTAATTTTTTTGAAAATGACAAGTTCTCACATTTCTCACTAGAAAATTTTTGGTGAGAAATTATTTTTCACCATGAAATAATTTGACAGATAAACTCACGTTCTCATCGTTCCAGAATCGCATTTATTGGAATTCTCACTGAAAAGACTTTTCACTAGACTTTTCACAGTTACAGAATAACCACTCTGAACATCCATATCTTGAAGGAGCAGATAGCTTTTGACGCCCATCTAGCATTGTTTAGTCCAGCCGGCATTTTGAATAAAATAACTTTCTGAAGAACTCCTCCAAAGAACAAAATCGTCACTTGCAGAAGTTCTCGAAATTGGAACTCTAGCAGCTGAGGTTTGGAAGAAGTAATCATTTCTGCAGAGATTTCAATAACTGCAACTGTGGCAACTTCATTGGATAAGTCTGTTTGGTAGTTTTTGCGATCAATGTTAGTCCAAGATTTCTTAAAGCGTTTAATAATCAGATGGTGTGAGCCTGTCGACGGTCCAAGTGATGTCATAACGAAAAAAAATCTTGAAAAAATGCCACCCAATTTTTAAATTGTAGTTATGTGCTTAGTTTTAAATATTATCTAATCAAAATAGGTCTGTATCTGAAATTGTTGAATTTTGAAAAACTCGGCTTAATAAAAAGCTCATTTTACTACATAATTTTGCATTTACATTTGCCCGTTACACGACGGTAAATTGAACTGAGGCCTACATTTTTTTAAATGTCCCACTTCAAAAATAATTTCTTTCTACTCTTGGTGTGAGCGTGTAAACCTGCTCCATAACCCACCCAAACCTCCGAATCTCAAGGGACACAGGAACACATTTATCCCTTTCGTAACCCAAATTGGTACCGATAGGGTTAAATAGATCACATCGAGTCACAGTCAGACCTAAAACACAGGTGTACACAGGTTTTTTTTGATATCCAGTCAGTGGCATAAACCGAGAATTGCTGAAAATTAAAACAGCCCTTAAAAACATCGTAATAAATGAAATGTTGAATTTCTCCAAAGATCGTTGAGGAGAAAACAAATTTTTTCAAAAGGTCAAAATGCAGTTTTTTGCAAAAATCTCTTAAACGCTAGGTCATATCATAAAACAATTTGGACTAAGTTTGTAGGTTATGCGATTATCTACAAAAAAAGATATTATACATTTCCCGTACAAATTGTTTTGATGATTTAAAATACTCGTGCCCTCAAAGGTAGCCCTAATAAAGCATCCCACAAACTTAACAAGTTAATAATAACATACCAAAGTTCCGCTTAGGAAGGTTTCCAGAAATGAAAATGAGATTTCCTGACAAAAACCCTGACTTGTTAGACAATTTCCGGACATTTTTTCTCAATAGCGATTCTAATAACGGTACCTACTACAACGAGCCAAAATGAATGAATTCCAAAACTGAGTATCTTAAGCCCAAGCTATTAAAACCCAGTAATCCTATAAACTAAGCTTTTAAAATCCATCATCCGTACAACCTAAAGCCGAAATTACACTATTGTTGTTGTTTTTCTTCACTGTAACTGACATCTGTGTCAAATTGCATGCCAATCAGCCTTAAGCCGGAATTACACTATTGTGTTGTGGTTTGTCGTGGCGCTCTGTATCGTGATCTAATTCATATATTTTATATGGGGATGATTACATTATTATGGTGTGTTGTGGTGTGGCGCGTTCTGTTGTGTTCCCGATCTGGCGTTTCTGATTGCGCCAGAGCGATGGATGAGGTTATGGCGCGACAGAACACACCACAAAAGTGTGCACGGCTGCGAGGGAAACAAAATCTAGCTCATTCACTTGCCAACACGACACAGAGCCCCAAGACACACCACAACACAATAGTGTATTTCCGGCTTAAGCCACTTATACCGTTATACCAGTTAAGTCCTCAGATTGGGGCGACGGGCGGCGGGAAAACCGTTTAAAATAAACGGACCACCAGCAAGTATCAAACACCAGATTTTTTTGAAATGATGCCCGTTAAACAATGGGAAATAATTTTAAAAACCAGTAGCGTGGAGAAAATTCTGGAACTGAACAAGATTTGCTGCTTTATATTCGCAATACAAGCTCAAAATGCGAACTTAGAGCGAGTATTTTCATTAGTGGGTGCGCAGTGGACTAAGGAGAGAAATAGACTATCCATAGCTTCCATTTAGGCTCTATTCTTGATACAATTCAATTTAAAGAATATATCATGTGAAGAGTTTTATAAAATTGTAATACAAGACCAGCAGTTGCTAAAAGCAATATCAAGCAATGAAAAGTATGAGACAGATTGAAATAATTTGACCTAACAATTTAAATATCAAATTCGATTTTTTAAACAAAAAAATTAATTTTTTTTCAAACCAAATTCAATTTTAACAAGTTCAAATTCAAATTTTTAAAATGAAAATCAATTTTTTAGAATTCAAATTAAATTTTGTAAATTTCAAACTAATTTACTACAGTACAAATTCAATTTTTTTAAGCCCAAATCAAATTTTTTCATATCCAAATCCAACTTTTTAAAGTTTTAAGATTAAAAATGTTTGTATTAGGTAACTGTTGAGTTTGCAGCTACTTCTTTATATAAAACCCCGTGTATATTCATGGCGGCAATCAGAGAAACGTTTCGTCCTACTATGTTATACCTTATATGTTGCTTATTACATTAGTTTTAATATATTTAATTTAAACTTTAAAAAATTGAATTTGAATTTGAAAAAATTGAATTTGAACTTCAAAAAATTGTTTTTGGGCTTAAAAAAATTGAGTTTGTACTTTAATAAATTGAGTTTGAATTTTACAAAATTTAATTTGACTTCTAAAAAATTGAATTTCATTTTAAAAATTTGAATTTGAACTTGATAAAATTGAATTTGGTTTGAAAAAAATTTAATTTGGTGTTTAAAAAATCGAATTTGAACTTAAAAACCTATATTTTATATAGTAATGTAAAAATTTGATTCACTAATTCTTGTTCAATGTTCAATAAATATATCAATGTTACTTTTTATATTTTTCTCTTTCAACTTCCAAAATTCCTTCCATTTTTTAATTTTCCCTGTTTACCTGACAGAAGACAGAAACTCCGCACATATCGAGAAATCCCTGTCGTACGCTTAGGTGTGGTCTTCACCTAGCGGACGGTGCACCTCTTTGTTCGCACGGTAGTCTGGTACTGCCTGCGTCGCATCCTTGGTTGGCTGTTTAGTGGGATTCACTCTTGTTTCCATAAAACTCCAACGAGGCTGTCTCCCTGTAACCCCGACGGCTGTGGCTCAACCGGCTGCTTTAAAAAAATGAAGTCATACAACATCCAGGAGCTCAACCGTAGAGCTCACTTGGAGCTCCTACTATTCATGCATCCTCCAGACTACGCTTAACTTATCATATCCTTTTTATATCTTCGAGCTAAGCTTACTACTAGACATTGCACCGTGACATGAGCGACATAACGGACTGGTAGAATAACGGGTTATACCTAAAGCTATGGCCTTCACATGAAAAAAGTCGCGTATACGTCATCACACTTTCAATAAAATCCTTTGTTGGAATACGTGGCTAATATTTTCAGGTGTGATTCCGGGATATCTTTGGAGAAAAAAGTAGTTCTAGAGAAGGTGGCTATCCCACTATCCAGTAAGATACAGGGTATTTACGAAAAACAGAAACTTGAGTGACTCCATTGAAAAGATTCAGGATCAAAGCATGAGAAAAATTCCAATATTCTTCGTTTTTTATCATTTGGCAATTTTTTTTTATGTGGAAGCCTAGAGCTCAGGGAAAGCCCTTTATACTGTCGACAATCTATTTTCTTCGTATAGAGTGCAATGTCAAACAGCAAGCTCTAGTCGATAGATACAGAAGGGGAAGAGAGAAGTAGGAAGGAACTGCCACAACCACCTAACCCCAATCATTTCTATCGCGACTCTGGCATCGGGGCAATGAGAAACAACTCGCTGGAGTGTTATGCCTCCTGAAACGAGTTGAATCCCATCAACCAACCGATGACATGCGCTTGGTGGTGCGGGGAATGAGGAATGTAAGGAGGGAAGAAGAAAGAAGGTGGGAAAGGCGAAGGACCGTGGGGCTCTGCCGGGATTCGAATCGGGGACCTCTGGGATAGTAGCCAGGCGCCTTACTCCCTAGACTACCCAGGCCCCCCAATGGCTTTTTTTCCTGTATGTTATTTTATTTTTAGGGAATAAATTGTTTACTATAATTTTAACTGCACACCGAATACTATTTCAGATAACATTATCTCCAGATTTTGAGTAAAATTTAATTCCCCCCTCTCCAAGAATTGTTTCTGAATCCACCACTGACTAATGTCGTGTCAAATCCTAGACACTTCACTTTTTCACAGATTTCCCATTCTACAGCTGCCTCATCATCACCAGCATCACCTGTACCAGACAGACTTTAAATTTGGTACTCCGAGAAGTTGATCTATTCCTCTTCCATAAACTAAAATAGGAAGGCTATCTGCAATTTCGCTCCTCCAGTAATTTGCTGTCGTTTATGTCCCGGGAAAAAACCTCGATTTCACCAAAATGTCCGGGGTTTTTGAAGTTTTTGTCCGACGTCAGCAACTTAAGTGATGGCAGCCCTACCTAAAAGTATCTTCCACAATCTTTCATCTATGGCTTCGAATTCTATGACAATACAATGAATGCTGCATACCTAGTATGAGGTTTCTTTCTTTGCAGCTATAAAATATGTTACGTGTTTTTTTTCAATAATCCCTGTGCAGTTCATCTCATCTCATGAATGGCCGCTATGTCCACTTTGTATTTTCTTCACCTTACCGTTTTGGTAGAGTATTCTTATATTCTATGAAAATAAGTTCAAATCATTGGCCTTTGAATATTTGCCGGGTCGGCTCCGTGAAATCTGTTCAGTCAGAAGCTGTGCCATAAGTAAGCAAAAAGTTAATGCTGAGAAGGTGTGTTAGCAGGCGAGAATATTAGGGCTCACACTCGTTACTATTGTCATCAGTTGGTTATCCAGGGGGCACCACGCGGAGGTGACGGTTCGGTTTTACTCCCCAAACACGCCGCTATATTCTATCAAAAAATATCGCAGTATAGGGTAGACTTCGGTAGATGGATTCCACGCAATACTTAGAGGTAATGACAAAAAATGTCAAGGGAAATTCTATGAAGGGAAGACAAATAAGAAGGGAATACTTACAAAAAAGCAAAAGTGAAAAGGTGAAGATGCGCTGTCGCTATGGGGCTCGAACCTTAGCCTCTGGCGTGACATTCGGATCTTCTTAATCAGAATACAACGGTTATTACACAGTTCGTTCCCAAATACGTTTCTCTCGAACTTATTGATGAAGAGAGAATTGGAGATGGTGAATAAAGATGAAAAAATAAAATAAGAATAAAAATGATCAAAAATTAAATTCGTTGTTCGTCACGACGAAACGACAATCAAAACAAATTTCTCTATTTCCAAACGTTTCATGTCAAAATCACAGTTGCGTTTAATCTATTAACTCACGTAGTCCTTTCATATTGTAACGTGAACATAAGCGAGCGACGAATACGCATGATTATATTTCAATACGTCTTTTAAAATCTTCAGTGGGTCTTGTAATCCAAAGATACTAGTCTTGAAAACAACACATTCCATTTATTTCTGCTAGCATTTATTTGTGTTACAATTTGAACTAAATATATTCATAGCCCCAATTACCATGTTTGTTTGCTGTGTATAATCTATAATTATATCATAAGAAAACGCCAACCAATTGCAACTCACTGACTTCCTACTAATCCCCCTACACCAACTTTTTTGAATGAGGTCCTTGAAATTAGTTTTTTGATTGTATCTTTGACGACGATGCCAAAGATGAAGAAAGAGTTTCTATTATAGCTGCAAGGCTAGGTTCACTTAGAGACATTGTAGTTTTCAATGCAAAACACAAATACACAATACACAAATTCAATGAAGAACATACAATATGAATTTTTTTTATGTGGAAGAGTCTAAGCTTAAGTGTTGCTTTAAAGTTTTTTTTAGTACGGAACAATTTATTCCTTGTAGAATGGAACGAGCATGACTATAGCAAACATAATAGTTGTTTGAATATTAATGGAATAACCCTCTTAATGTGCCGGACTACTATCTCAGAGTAAGCGGTTTGACTCCATGAATCGCCATGTCCTTTGTTTTTCAAGTTCTTAAAAGTAACTTTCTACGACCTCTCCTGTAAACCAAAGGTGCAAAGTTAAATAATCTTTAGACAAGAAGTTGAGAAGTAACATGCAAAAACTTAAATTATATCGCGAAAAGTTTTAGTACACCCCAATCCCTTCCTTTATCTATAAGGGGGAGGTGTTATCAGATACCAAATCTAATGCGGACTTAGGCGTCCATTACACGTTCATGCAAGCTTCAATCAATTCCATGAGTCATGATTGATGGAAAACAAAATATTCAAATAATTACATCAGTCATCACTTTAGACGGTAGGCTTTCCGTCAGTCATAGCAGTGACTGTGGCAAAACTGATAGCAAAACCTATCATCTAATAGACGCCTTACTTGCATGGCTGCTAGCCTCATAGCCTCCTTCTATATTACTTACTGACCAAAAGTGTTTTACCGGGGACCCACAGGGATCAATTCTATGTGCCATTTGCGATGGAATGGCAACAAATTTCAAATCGCGAAGCAATTATACGAGTGCCTACACTGTAAAAAATTTCTGTGGTAATTTTACAAAAAAAATACTGGAAGTTTTATTCACAAGCAGTTTTGTAAATTTGCAATATATATTATTAGGAATATTCCTAATCCACTTTACGCATTTTTACCAAATGTGTAGTAATTATACATTATTTGTGGGATGTAAAAATACAATAGTCCAGCAGAAATAGGGTTCGAACAACAAAAAAATTCGTTACAGCAATCTGACAGCGGGATATTGTCGAACAAGCTCTTGTAAAAGAGGGAAAAATAAATCGCACCGACAGCTGCAATCCGTGGAGTAATGGGGGGGGGGGGGTTTAGGGGTTCGAAACAGTTTTTCGCGATTTCTGGCTAAACTGTGCATCCTATCGAAAAAAGTTAATTGTAAAAGTTGTAGGATATAAAAAGATCTACAACTTTTGTCCATACCATTTTTACCCTAACCTCAAAATTTTTCGAAAAATTGGAAACCCGGTTTTTCGTTTTTTACTTTTTTTCTATGACAAAAAATTTCTATGATGCTGACACTTGGGCAAAAGATACCTTTTAGGGTTGCAAAAAGGCAGTAATTTTTTCAGACGGAAATATTTAGATTGTTGTTAAATTTGATTTTTTTTTAAAAAAAAGCGACATTTTTAACTGCGATTCCACTTAAAACTACGCTTCCTACGGAGTTCTGTTTTGGCTTACTTTCTCGTTGTTAGGTGTACTTTCGATAAATGGTAAAACAAGGTATACTGCAATGGAAAAAATAACCGGGAAATTGAAAAAAACAAAAATCTTACCTTTTTCGTGGTAATTTTCATATTTATCGTTAAAATAGTTGTTATTAATTAATTAATCTTTCACGTTAACGACGATTTCACTGCCGGTCTCAGCTAAGAAATATGAACAGCATGAAATTCGTAAATGCGGTAATAAAAAATTAAATATTTTTTTGAACATGGTTAAAAGGCCAAACTGAAAAAAAGTATGCACTAAAGTCCTCTTCATGAATTTTTCTCTGCCCCTGTTGTTCGAAGTAATTTTTCCAATTTAAAACTTGATTTAAACGTGATTGTCTAAAGGCCCCCATACACGGTCAAATTGGATGTACATCGAAGTGCGGATGTACAACCAAAACTATCGATTGTGTGTGAGGCGGGCGGCCGATCAAAACTCGTTGCGCGCATGGCTTTAATGAAAATCTGGATGTACATCCAATTTGACCGTGTATACGTCTTTATACGTGTCAAACAGTAAATCATGCAGAGTTAAATCTTGCTTTTTACTGTAAATCCATACTATTAATTTACTGCCATTATAAGCTATCATCTCTTTATCAGCAATGTTTTTGGAAAAAATATCAGCCAGTTGAGGAAAATCTGTATTTTTTAGAATTGTTTTTATTGTCATTACTTTTCCTTTTCCTGCAAATCATAAGGTAGTATAACAACCAGTAAAACAGTGATGCTTGCTTGATGTTCCGAATTGAGCTGCATGAGGCACGAGGCAAGATCCTCGACTATGGTACAAACCGGCCCGACTCCTCATTGGCTATAATGGCTAACTCGATCTCTACCACAATTAAAGAAGTATTATCATAGTTCCCATTAACATAACAAAATTAGAATCGTTTAATTAATTAATAACAATAATTCAACGATAAATATGCAAATTACCACGAAAAAAGGAATTTTTTCGATTTTTTCAATTTTCCGGCAATTTTTTCCATTGCAGTATACCTTTTTTTACCATTTATCGAAAGTAGACGTAACAACGAGAAAGTCAGCCAAAGCAGAACTCCGTAGGAAGCGTAGTTTTAAGTGGAATCGCAGTTAAAAATGTCGCTTTTTTTTAAAAAAAAAATCAAATTTAACAACAACCCTAAAAGGTATCTTTTGCCCAAGTGTCAGCATCATAGAATTTTTTTTGTCAAAGAAAAAAATTAAAAACCGAAAAACCGGGTTTCCGCCATTTTTTCGAAAAATTTTGAGGTTAGGGTAAAAATGGTATGCACAAAAGTCGTAGATCCTTTTATTTCCTATAAATTTTACATATAACTTTTTTCTATAGGATGCACAGTTTAGCCAGAAATCGCGAAAAACTGTTGTCAACCCCTAAACCCAGGGGGGGCCATTCCACCCGGGATAGCAGCTTGTCGGTGCGATTTATTTTTCCCTCTTTTACAAGAGCTTGTTCGACAATATCCCGCTGTCCGATTGCTGTAACGAATTATTTTCTTCTTTTCTCATTTTTACGCCTATTTCTACTGGACTACAATCAGTATTGGAGCTTTTACTTCATAGTTTTGTAAATTTCCAAATTCTTGTGTTGTAACTTTTTATCAGGGTACAGGGAAACACGGCTAAAGATTGCCGCCCTGTGCCAATGTGCCTTGCCATGCTTGAATTAATTAATTTTATTCCTCGTTTACCCCCACTCCCTGTACATAAAAAATGTCTTGTTAAGCATGTACGTGAGGCAACGCCTATCAAAATTTCTTGGCTGTTACAAGAACTGCCGAGACCCTAATCAAAGTCAAAGGTCTAGCCTTAACTTAAAAACAATTGGGTATATATGCTTAGTATTTCATTGTTCCCTGTGAATTATATCCATGAGAGTAAAAAATTAATCCTTACATTCCAATAACCAATTTGTAATTTTACTGAAAATTTATGTTTTAAAATTACGCCTCTGCTGTAAAAGTACAGTACAAAGTGTTAGGATTTTTTCAGTTCATAACATTGATAAATATACTAAGAAAAATTGTAATTTTCCTAGATAAACGAATTAGAAAAATACACAACATTGTGTAAAATATACGTTATGCAGTATTTATTTTTTATTAGCGTTATGCAGTATTGGAGGTTCCCAATTTCTGTGTGGGAAGTTACAAAATTTATAGTAAAATTACAATAATTATTACGATTTGTAATTTTACTGTACATCTGCACTGTAAATATATATATATTTTTTTACAGTGTAGGATTTTTTAAGAGATGCAAATTTCTCCTGCAGCCATCGGCTCTGACTGGAATATACAATCCTATATTTGGCCTCTCCTCGAATGGAACTCATTTATTTGGGGAGGTGCCTCGCTGACTTAGCGTGGCTAGACAAAGTACAAAAAAGTTCCTGAAACTAATCGATGACTACGCTACTTTTTACAATATAGACCCTTAAAGCCACCTGGCCTGACAAAACTTTATGGCTACTATCACAGTATCTGCTCCATCGAAATAAAGGCTCTTTTTCCTCCACGGTAATCCGCAATACCGGATTAGCCCGCTCGGCTCATTCTCTTTGCCTGCAGCAACCATTTCCGGGCACTCTTACTTACTTACTTATCTACTTATGCTCCTTTATAGGGAGTTCACACTGACGCCTAAGACATGTTTTATAAAACAGTCGTTTTGAAAAGCTCAAAAGTGCTCACACTGATTCGACACGACATATTTTAAAATGTTTTCAAGTGCCAGTTTTAATAGCTTCAAATATTCGGAAGTGTTTTTTTTACCGTGAAATAGAAATTGAATTAATGTTAAAAATGTTATGTATATTTTTTTGATGAAAAACTTGTAAACATTATAAATAACTTCCAATATTAAAACTTTAACTATCAAAAATTCAAAAATGACGTACAACTGAGCGAGTATTCAGCATTATCAGCAAGTGTTTTATACGTGTTTTAAGCCGCATTTACATCCCAAACTCAACGCGAAATTGCACTTTGAAGCTCTTTTATCGCACAGAAATTTCTATGCTTTTTTCTCTGTTGCATGAAAGTTTCAGAATCCCATAATAATCTTTCATGGCATATAGGGTCAAAACAGATGCCCTCCAGTGCACTCTGTTTTGTTCACCAGCTCACAGTTCCATCCAGGATCTGACAGGTGTTGCGTCCTCTGCTAGTAGGATTCTCCTTCACGTTGTTCTAGGTCTTCCAACTCGATGGATTTCTTACAGATTTCGGCTAGATTCTCGTTTTCTCGTCGCAAGGTGTGGCCAATCTAATAGCATTTCCCTCGCCTGATTTCGTCATATATCCTTTCAAGGCGCGCCGCCATAGTTCATTATTCCCTTCACTCTACATACTAAGAATTCTCTTCTAGATAGAACAATTCGACTGTGAAACAATCTTTCGTATTCGGAGTCTGAATTTCCGAAATCTTACAATATCCAAGAGTTCAAATAGAGGGTTCGTCGCCACCCCGTTCATAACCAAAAACCTGTTCTATCCCCTGTAGTAAGCTTATTACGATACGTTGCACCATGACGTGACCACGACATAACGCAGTGGTAGTACAAAGGGTGATTCTTGAGCTAAGAGCTGCCACATAAAAAAACATTATCTTATAATTAAAAAATACGCATTGTCTTTCAGGAATTTGTTATTGTGAACCATTAAAACACTCAGTCGCATATTTTTTGATAAACCAAATTCTTGAAAAATGTTAACAAAGCTTAAAACACATTCACTGAAAGAATGCCGCCGCAGGTATTCTAAAGAACTTTAAATATAAAACCATGGAATTTCTCTTTAGATAAGACGTTTGCGTATTACGGAAATTTCGTTAGCTCTCAACAACGGCATTTCACTCGATACGAAATTCACTTGGTTGAGAAGGTAAATGCGGGCACGAAACAATAAGAATTGCCAGCGGGAGTTTTGGATTATAGCGTCAGAGTTTAGTGCGGAAAAATGATGAATTTTTTATATCCGTGAAATTAATTTTATTCCTTAAGATTTCGCTCCTTTTGTCATTAAATCATTAAAGGTAGACGATGCGATTATGCTTAATGCGAGGTGGTAAGAAGAAATTAAAGTGAAAGTACTTTAAGAATTGATTCTATTCTTTTGTTTTCTGAATGTGTTTTCCGAGAATTTATGCTTACTTATATATTTGGCCAAGCATAGGCGTAGTCAGGATTTGCTTCAAGGAGGGACAGAAAGAAGGAATCTTAAATAATGTACTTAATAAAAAGAGATTTTATTTGAAAATTACTTAATGCAATGTTTTTTGAACGAACCTAAACTTTATTCCAACATTAGTCTACCAGGTTTCTGGCCAAAGCTTAACAAAATTTATTTTTCTTAACCATAGTCCGCCATTCGATTTTTTGTTATCATTGTTGACCGTAATCAAGTATATCTTTGCAAGATGCTTAAGTATAGCTATTTTGTCAATGGCCGTCATCATCATCATTGAAACTACAGCCCTCTGTGATGATTGACTTTCTCAAGAATCTTCTTCCAACCTTCTCGATTTTGCGTCTTTCTCTTCCAGCCAGCAACTTGCGCGGTGTGTGCGTAGCGTAAAACAGCCCAGTAGGACTTATAAGATTACAGAAGTACTGAAATGAGCCCTTACTAGTAAGTAAGGGGTAGGCCTTACCATACCCCTTACAGAAGTACTTAGAGCCATTATATAACGCATAACAAGAGAGGGAAGAACTGAATCAGTAATGTAAGAAATTATGTCTGATACATATCACTACTTACCAATGTAATCTGTGGAAAGCGAAAATGTAACCTGCATTGACCTCGCAGGCACTTACCACCCTAGGACATGGCAATGTAAAAGTAATCGATTCCCTCATCGGGCTCGTAATGGGCCGTGCTTGCCAAGTAGCGTGTACCGCATTGATTTGGTATACATTACAGTTCCTACTGGGAAGTTAGAAATTTGCCCGATGACTCATTTGTTTTCGAATTTTTGTAATGGTATTTGAGTCATCGGGCAAATTTCTAACTTCTTTGGGTCTAATTCTGGATTATCCCTTACCTTCTGCCTTCTCTTGTAATGCATTATATAAGGGCTCTTCTAACACCTAAGAAAATATGAGTACCCCTTACCAGATGACTACTTATATCAGTGCTCCATCCGTTAGTGCTACCTAGAATTCCTACTGGGCTGTGTTTTGAGCTGTGTTTTGGTGTTGGTAGGCATATGTTTTGACTCGTGTGTTGATGTTGGCTGGGATAGAAAATTTGTTGAATTTTATATTTAATGAAAATTTTTAATTTTCCAAATTGGAGTAATTAAATTAGGAGCTAAAACAAAGACAAGCCCTACAGTGCAGTAAAAAAAGGCAAAAAAAAGGAAAAGATGGGTACAGTCTGGTAACATCAAGATTATGGTTTTATCCTGTTTGGGGTATCACAAGGAGTATATTCCTAAGTTTTGAACCTCGTGAACCTTGCGCTACTTTTGTTATAAACAATTCAAAATTTGTGTACCGCGTTTTTCGAGCTTAAAATGTGAATTACTCCGGTTCCATAAGGCGGATCGAGGCAAAATAAATAGCAGTCTTCGTAATAAAATTTCCTCCTCGTTGGTTTCAAGTCTCTGAAGTACATACATAACCTACAAAACTGAAAAAACGAGAAAAAAGCAGTAGTTTTTTCATTTTAGTGCCCGAGACCGTTAACTAGACCAATCTGCATCAAACTTTCAGAAAATATACTTTCTGATGTTATAAAAAGACCCTGGAAAGTTGGTTTAAAAATATTGAACCCATTTGCCAAAATTGCAATTGTTATCTTAAATTTGAAATGCCCGCCATTTTATGCCATTAAGTCCAAAATGAAAATTTCTTTTTTCTAAATGTCAATGTCGACGCCAGCTTTCGAATGCAATTAAAAAAAAATTTTTTAATTTAATTTTGGTTACTTTTTTTCATTTCTTTATAACTCAAATAATAACAATTGCATTTTTTCGGCCATTTTGAAAAAAAATTTAAAATTTTTTATCAGATCTGGTAGAGGTTTTTGCGACCTTTAATTTAAAAAAAAGAAGATTCATTTTGGTTAACGTGAACCCAAAATATTTAAGTTTTGGGATTGGAATTTTTTGACATTTTTTGCATTTTAAAATTATAATCATGCTTTGTTGCACTCGGCTTCGAATAGTGAGCAGTTTTCACAGATTATTTTGCTTGTAAATAAGTTATAATGCTTGTAAAAAAGTGTAAATAAAACTTAATTTTTTTTTGAATTTATCAAATATAATGAATAGGTTTCGAAATGATACAGTCCAAATTGTAGCTTAAAATATGGATTTGTTAATTAACAATTGGAGAGGAGGCAAAAAGTTAAATATTACATTAACAAAAATTAACTTTCTTTTTTTTAAATTAAAGGTCCCAAAACTCTCTACCAGATCTGATAAAACAATTTAAATTTATTTTTCAAAATGACCGAAAAAATGCAATTGTTGTTATTTGTGTTATAAAAAAATGTAAAAAAAACACTAAAAATATATCTTTTTTATTGAATTCGAAAGCTGATGTCGATATCTACTTCTACTCATTTTGACTTAATGGCAAAAAATGGCGGGCATTTGGGCCAGCGGGTTCAGAATTTTGACACCAATTTTTCAGCGTCTTTTTATAACATCAGAAAGTATATTTTCTGAAAGTTTGATGCAACTTGGTCTAGTTGACTGTCTTGGGCACTAAAATGAAACAAAATACTTTTTTTTTGGTTTTGTAGGTTGTAGGTTATGTACGTATATCAGAGACTTGAAAATAACAAAGATTTATTGTTAATTTTATTACGAAGGGACTGGTACTTACTTTGGCCCGATCCGACTTATGGAACCGGAGTAATTCACATTTTAAGCTGAAAAATCGCGGTAAAAAAACTTTAATTGTTTATAACAAAAGTAGCACAGGGTACACGAGGTTCAAAACTTAGGAATATACTCCTTGTGATACCCCGCGAACACGATAAAATCATAATCTTGCTGTTACCAGACTGTGCAAATTAAAATGTTTTTTTTACTGCACTACTATAGGATAGAAAAATGATATGTAAATCATTCAGGTTTTTAAATTTTTTTCCTATCATGTGCACTTGTCACTTTGATTTTTAGGTTGTGTCAACGTCGGAAAGCGCCGCCGACACGGCAACATCATGTCAGTGAAAAGCGGTCACATACCGCGAAACCAATGTCCGCACCGCGTTTGCGCCTCTTTCTGTCAGCAGCTTAATTCAGCTGCGATTTAGAATAAACTGAGTGAAAAAGTTGCGGTTTGAAACAACCAGAGCGGCTTTATCATACACTACTAAAAATCTTTGTCATTTAATAAGGTTTTATTGAAATCTTATAAAAAACGAGACTTTCTCGTGGTCTTCTTTTATGGTATTACCTCTATCAGAATGCTTGTATTCCAACAGAGACGTAAAAAATATAATTCTGTAACAAATTTCAAATTTAGAATTGAAGTAGTTTTTTTATAAAAGTTGTAACAAAATGTAAATAATTGCTGCCATAAGGACTCACCTCGCTCGCCCTAATTATTCGTGTGCGTGCGATTTTTCGTTCAACCACGTTGAAAGCAGACGAAAGAAACTCGTAAATGGACAAACGATACCAACGTATGTCGTCTTTACCCGAAGGAGCTAGATTTATATGTGCTCGTCCCATAAAGAATAAAAAAAGTACAGCTATTCGAAACTAAATACTCTACACTCGGCGTGAATTTTGAAATATGTAAATTTTAAAGGACATTTTACATAAATTTTTAAGTGTAGTGAAACTAGAAAATGTTGCTTTTAAATATTGCTTCTTAGCAAATTTGGAAAATTTCTATCAAAATTGTATAGAAATAAATTATTCGCAAAATAAAAACAAATTCCATTAAAGACAATCACCACAATCAATTATTCTGGAAACTCATAAAGCTTTCCAAACATATTTTCATCGCAAAAGCCGAACTAAGCCCGTCAAGTAATACCCAAGAATAATAACGACACTCTATGATTGTCGCGTATCAACGCCAGATCAAGGATTGTACTTTATTAAATTCATTTCAAACTTTACTACTGGAATTTTGTATTCATCCGTAATTCATCGTCGTACCATTTTTAAACAGTGGCGAAATAAAGGACTGAAACAAAATTGGCATAAAATATTACTTTCTTCTCTTCAACTGTGTGAGAAAAGAAAACGAGTGGCACAGCGGCACAGTTGAAAGTAATTCATAAAATGCAGATAAGACGTCGTCGCCGTAAATATTTGACGAATTCGAGAGCATCACACCCAGAGCATCACCCGTTCCAAGAATAGACTTAAAGGAATCTTCAATGAAGTGATATTAATATTGGTTTAGTCCGTCTTGAAATATGAATCTTGATATACGATTCCGAAAATCTCTTAAGTTTCTTTGTAGACATTTTTTAAGGAATATAAATTACGTAAATTTTGTTTACTTATGGTTTAAATCAGTTGAGGATTAGGTTGAGAATCATTGACACTTTTTTGTCTATGGTCGTTCTGTTGAGAGAAGTTTGCACTTTTTTATTCAAAATTTGCTTAAGAAAGGATAAGGAGGACAAAAGAATAGAAAATCCTGGGTATGTCTAGCTAAGGGCTCAGAACTATGTTCTTGAATGCTAAAATAGTCTTTGAAATTAATAAGCAGGCCTCTGATATTTCTATATCAATAGGAATAATGAGTATTTCCCATACGAATTGCTTCACATTCACCCTTTTCAGAAAAACTTTGAGATATTAACATTAAAGTCTACTAAAATGGTCGAAAAAAGGATGAATCGAGTATTATGTGCAAGCAGCGATTTTTTTAATAAAGGGTCGTCGAAAAAACGTGCCAACTTGTCTTTTTTAAATAAAACACAAGCTGTTTTCTTTTTATTGAAAGTGTGAGCCATTAGATACAATTATGTATACGTGGAGCAGCATATTATTCAAATGTCTGCATCAATTCGGAATTTTCAATGACTTTTCAACATGTTGTTAGAGTTATTTCACGAATTGCAACTTGTATGTTGTTCTTTATATCAATTAACTGTTTGTGGCTTGCTTGTATACACACTCGACTTTTAAAAATCCAACCAAAAAAATCTAATGGTGTGCTTGGAGAGGAGACCAATTGAAATCTTCATGTCGTGAAATTACACGTTGAAGGAATTTCGATCGCAAAAACGAAATGTTTTCTCGAGTTGTGAGACAAGCAGCACCGCCTTGCTGCAAATAGATATCAGACACTTTAATACCTGTTCATATTTGAAATTGTGCTACCTTCTACTAAAACAAAATGGCTTAAGTCATTTGGAAAGACGTCACGTGTAAACATTATATAACTAGTGCGCAGATATCATCACCTTTGAATGACCGTTTGTAACCAAATTTTTGTGGATGGTTGAGGATGATGAACTTTACAACAATATATCTTAAAACAAACTTTAATTGTTCTTTGTTAGATACATCAGGTCTGAAGTGAAACGAGTATGGGTATCCGCGTCCGTTAAAGATGTCTCAATAAATGTGCCTCATCTTTGGCTAAACTTCTGAGCAAACTCTACGTCCTTTCATACTTCTCCGTCGCCTATGTTCAGCTTATATCATTTCTATTCTCTCCAAATTCATGGAGACATCAAAAAAAACTGATGGAAGATCAGGTATCCGACAAAATTCTATATGACAGACAGTACAACCTTAGATCAAAAAGATCTACTGACGACGTCCTTATGGGTGTAACAGAGCACCTCCACCAAAACATCCATCGCTTTGGTAATTCTGGTCTGGTTGCTCTAGATATTTCCAAGGCTTTCGACCGAGTACGGCAACCTACTCTGTTGACTAAACTCTAAGCTATTTGTATCGACTAAAGGACTGGATTAAGAACTTTTTTTATTTTTGGGCGCTCAATCAAAATAGTATTGGATGGCGTCGAATATAATCCCCCACCATCTCGGCTGGTGTTCCTCAAGGGTCAATTCTCTCACCCGCTCTTTTCTAAATATTCATAAATGATCTACTCTCAATCTCCTACAACCCACTTCACAGCTTCGCCGATGACGGCACTCTACGTTATTCCTACGCCTTCGACAATATAAGACAAGCACGTGCGGCGTGCCAAACCTTGTCTCTTGGATCGTGAACTCATGTCCAACTCTATCAACAGGGACATCGAACTCATTCTTGCTTGCGGCTGCATGAATCATATCGATTCTTGGGGATAACTTTATCTGAGGATCTGCGATGGAATGATCACATATCGCCAAATCGCCAAACTAGCATCTCAATGCCTAGGCTTTCTTAAGAGATGTAAGTTTCTGCTTCCACCTGCAGCCAGGGCTATAATCTACAAGTTCTGTATTCGGCCCGCCTCGAGTACAACTCATTTATTTGCACTGGCACTTCGTAAACCGCCTTAGCATGGCTGGGCAGGGTGCAAAACCGCGCCCGTCCATATCATCGGAGATGATAGCTTTCGCATCTCCATACACTCTTTGAGCCACCATAAGACTGTAGTAGCCTTGCCAAAGTTATACCGCTATTACCATAGCGACTGTCACACTGAAATTATCGCCTCCTAGGTAGGGTCATCCTCACACCCTGCAACTCTTGTTTTGGCGCACTCTACGTCTAAGAGTTCATTTATAAATAGAACAATTCAGCGGTGGAACAATCTCCCTCAATCTGTCAAGGGTAAGGTTCATCGCCATCGGCTTCCACACAACCAGCCCTCCCCTGACTTGTCATGTTCACTTCTACCCGGTTGCCAAAAACCCAAAGTGGCCAGACCCACAAAGTCACCACTTGAAGCTTCCGAATAATCGGTTTAAGCATATGCGTATGGATACGGTGGGACCCCTTCCGTCATCTCAAGGATACATCCTTGCAATTGTAGACCGATTTACGAGTTGGCCAGAAGCCTACCAAATTCAGGAGGATATTAAGGCTTCAACAGCACTTTGTCACCCAATACATCCCGCGATATGACGTAACGTACCGTAAGAAAACTTCACGAATTTGAGCCTACTTACGGCAATTTTGACACATGGCCCTAAATGAAAACGTAAAGTGACAAGTGTAAAATGGATGGTAAGTGCAGATTTAAGCGATTTAGTTGATTTATTTCAATTGTGGGAGAAATACATATAAAGAGAAGTGCTCAGTAAAATAAAAAAAAAAATAATCGAAAACATACGAGAATTTAACGAACATTCGTCAAGTTTATTACGTCAGTTTGGGTTGGTACGATAGGAACACTGTTCGCACTTTAGGTTACGTGTAGTTACGTTACGGTACATCATATTAGGTTCTAGCATAAGTCGGTCCTATATAAACACTCAAAACACAATTTACGTGGGAGCAAGTTGACGTAAATTCGTTCAGTTTTCTTACGAGCTGGAGGAATATGACAAAGCAATCGTTTTCGCATGGTCTTAAACCAAGTGAGGCATACTTTTTAAGCACAATGTGGATTGCTAAACGGAGTCGAAAGCTGATTGCGTCTCGTCATTTAATGCTACACGAGGCTGCCTTCAGCTTAAAATAATTCTCTATCCTACATGAAAGCTTTGATTGTGTGTGTAGACCGCGGCCATTGTTTCCCAGTTGTAACTGGAATTGATTCCACATTAATTCAGAATTAATTCTATCGATTCTAAATCGATTCCACTTCTTCTTCTGGAATCAGTTCAGTTTTCACAACTGGGTTACATCTAAGTAGGGAGAATGGGAAAAAATGTGCATATGGGTTAGTTCCAGTGGTGCCAATTTGTGGGAATTCTCTCTTTTCGTGGGAATTTTTACTGCTAAAAATTGGTAAAAGGGAAGAGGGAATAATTTTGTCCTCCTGAAGGAAAACATGGGAAAAGTTACAAGATCTAAATATTTAAAAAAACATCATTTTTTACCATTTTAAATTTATGCCAAAAGTATAACTTAAGGCCGATTCACACACATCAGTCACGTCACGTCTCAGTTACGTCAGTTCCGAGAAGCATCAGTCACAAAAAATATGCTTTCTTTGAAAGTTAATGGCACCGTCTACACTGAGCCGCAGCCGTTCCGAATCAGTCACGTCAAGCTCATCGCCGTAATTTCATATTTCTTCCGGACGATTTTTTCTGTTTTTGACTGACGTGTTTTGTACTTTGTTTTTCGAAAGACTTTATAAAAATGGGTGACGAAAAATTAATTGAGATGGTTCGTAAATACCCCGTAATTTACGATTTACAAAATCCAAAGTACATATATGGATATTGCGTTCCAGAATGACATTTGGGAAAAAATTGTGAACCCATTTTCTTTTTTCTTCTGCTGTTGTTCCTCTTCTTCATCCAAAATTAAAGCTATAATAGCCAAATCCTCATTTGAAAACTTCATCACAAAAATATGTACATCTAGGTATGACACACTTGACAGAAAAGAAATGACTGATTGGAGTAAAAAAACTGACGGACATATATGAGTACAGTCATCATTTTGACTGAGCCTGGACGGCGCCATTTCTGATTCGGAACAGTGACTGAACTGTGACGTGACTGATGTGTATGAATCGACGTTTAATCGGCAACACAGTTTGACAGTGATTAGACTGTTCGTTCCTACGTACGTTCATCTAAAAAGCTCGTGAGGAACGTACGTAGGAACGAACAGTCGAATGTCTTAGGTTATAAAGATTTATCGCAATTCCTTTTGTATCGTGACTTTGTCAGTCAATAATTTGTAAACGCACGCAAGAGGAAAAAATATCCTTCGTTTTGCTTTCCGCCTTTTCAAAATTTCTAAATTTCTTCTCCGTGGGAAAACCTAAGGGAATTTATATAAAAGCCTGTGGGAAAAACTCCTTGGAATTCCTATTTTCGTGGGAATTATTTCCAAAAATACCTGGCAACACTGGTTATTTCTCATCCAGGGAATTTTTGGATGAAAATTTTTTCGTTAAAGTTTCGTGATGTGCGTCCTTCTTTCCCTCTTATTTTCGCGTTTCTTTCCTATAAAACCGATTTTTTCGTATTTCTCGATTCTCCGTGTTGCTCCCAGCAATGGAGTGAATATTATTAAGGCCAATGTATTTATTAATGTCTATCTTTTTGAGACATCCATACATCGTGAGTCCTGAAGAAAACTTCCTCCATTGAATTGGTCTTATACTCGTGAACGAGAGGTGGATA
Source organism: Thereva nobilitata (assembly GCA_963855945.1). Lineage (NCBI taxonomy): Eukaryota > Metazoa > Arthropoda > Insecta > Diptera > Therevidae > Thereva > Thereva nobilitata. Next base: position 127,769,823 of record OY979695.1, read on the forward strand.
GCGATGATAGGTAAGACATTAGGAAGAGAGAGCTAGAGCAACGCTATAAGGAGAGGCAGGTGTATACTGAAGCTCCTTGCCCAGCTGCGTAAGTGGGGGAGAACGAGTTGGTTTTTAATGAGCAAGAGACCCATCGTTTCAACCATTCAGCACCGAAAAATAGGATATAATTTATTTCAATAAGATATCTAAATAAAATTTATATCTAAGACAAAATAGACAGTATCTAAACCCAAAATAAATTTGGGATTTCCTCACATTTTTTCGGTTTTCTTTAATTTAAAAATGTCTATCTTTCTCTTAATATCGTTTTCCTGTACATCTAACGTTATGTCATCTAATCCCAACATGTACATGACATGTAAATAGGTAAAAGTCCTGTCATGTGGATGTCGTTTACAGTTTAGCATAGACAAAAAATCATCTCACATGTAAATAAAGTAATAAAGTTAGGTTTCAACTGGAATTCCGTTTAGGAATGCGCAGAAAAATTGACAATTCTTACGATTACTTGAGAATGACTCTCTTGAATGTGAAATACGAGCTGTGCCTATGCCCTCGCATTACATTTGGAAGAAGCACAAAAAAAACGCAAGTAAAAAGGAAGCATTAATATGTGAAAAAGAAGATAAGACCTTTTCCCCTCCAATAATTTCTACTTGGCTGAAAATGGAATTTACCATGAATCTGCAAGTTTATTGTATGTATGTTTTCCTTTTTTGAAGGAATTTAACTGAAGAACCTACGTCCTAAAGTGATAATATATAAAACCACATGACATGGAAATTTCCGTCTTTTAATGAGTTTGTCGATATGTACTCGGGTTAGATTGCCTCTGATGATAAGCAATATATTTTATGTGGGTGTGAAGAAGTTGTAAGTTTTCAATCATTAATTATTGCGTAATAAAATGATGATTTTGCTTAAAGAGAAGACACCTACTTACTGTCGGTTTTATGTGATATGCCAAATAAGTGTTTCAAGCTTCCTTTTGTAAAAGTTTTGAATATATTTGATTGGTTCAGTCAGATATGTTCACTTGAACTCAATTTGTAATAAGTTCCGCTAATCGTGTCAAATCAGCATGATTTAGTGTAGAAGTACCCACTTTTTTGAAGTAGAACGAAATAGCTACTTTTTTTTGTCAAGTGTTCAGAAAAACTTATTTATCAAGTGTTATATGGTCGGTCTGAGGGTATGCAAGTGTTTTTATCCAATATTTATTTAACAAATGGTTAATTTTAATGAACAATTAATTAACAAATTAAAAATCTCGGAAAATATCTAACGAAATAGACCCAAAATCTATACTCGGGAGTTTTCGATATCGCTGAACACGAATCCGAAGTCTAAATTTAAAAATTCATAATGGCGAATCCAATATGGCCGTAAAAGTAGGCGATGGAATATTTCCAGCCTAAGGCAATCATCTTAAATATAATTTTAGTTGTAACTTACACTCGCCGTGTAAAAATGTAAATATCTTAATAATCAAAATGTAAATTATAAAATACTTGTAAATATTATCTACCTTAAATAATTTTTGGCTAGTGGCATTACTGGCCACTGCTGGTCAAGCTTAGGAATCACCCTGTGTACCACTAGTCCGTCATGTCATTCAAGTCATGGTGCAATGTTTAGTAGTAAGCTTGATCTGAAAAAAGAAAAATGATACGATAGGTTAAGAGTAGTGTGGAGGATGTATGAGGCGAAGGCGGTGAGCCTCGCGTTTGAACTCTTGGATGTTGTATGAGTTAATTTTTCTAAGCAACCGGCTGAGCCACAACCATCTTGCTCCAAAATGTAAATATTTCCTGATATTTCCTTCCGTTGTATGTGACTAAGCCAATATTAGTGTTACACCGAGACCCGAGACAATCTCGTTCTCGTCTCGACCGAGATGAGAACGATGCATTATATTCTCGATCAGTCGAGACGAGAACAAGATCACCCCATACGAGATCCCCTTCTCGACGAGATTATTTAAATTCTAATTCTCGTTTTTTCGAGACAATATGCCTTAAAATTCGAAGCTCTTTTTAATTAATAATTAATTCTCTAATAATTTATATTTTATATTTTTATTAATTATTATGGTTATTCGGGGGTAGATAAATTTGTCTTGGAACCATGTGATAAAGCGTTCGGCTTCCGTAAAAAATATAGAAAATAAAAAGAGACTTTTAGATTTTTTAACTATTTTTGATGAAGAAAAAAGTGCCGAGAATTAGATGAAAGAAATTAACCAATATTTGGAAACTCCGTGTGCTCCAAAGGAGAAGTTTATCCTGTCCTAGCAAAAATTGCACGGGATAAATTTGGTATAATAGCAATGTCGGTACCAGTAGAGCGCCTGTTCTCTAAAGCGTCGACCAGCCACGTCGAAATAGACTCATAGATGAATCAATGCAAGCTCTGCTCTGCATAAACGCATGGACAAATTCAGAATTAGTCAAAGAAATTTGTGAATTTAATACTTATGCTCAACTTATGTAACGTAATTTAATATTTATGTAACGTAATATTGTAATTGTTTTAGTACATACATAATGTAGTGAATATATTAATTTAATAAATATAATTTTTTTACTTTTTTATTCATATTTATTATCTTTTAATTTATTTATTTATATAATTAATTTATTATTTTTAAAAAATCTCGGTTTTACGAGAAATTCTCGTACGAGACGAGACCGAGATGAGACCAAGACGAGCAATCCTTTAATGAATCTTGTCCGAGACCGAGACGAGACGATAAGAAAATCAAAAACTCAGAACAAGAACGAGAAAATTTCAAATCTCGTCTCGTCTCGGTCTCGGTGAAACACTCCAATATAAACCAACCCCAAAATTCATTTATTTACATAATTTCTAGAATTCAAACCTTTTGTGGCTGTTTGTATTATCATTACGTTTACATGAATTTCACTGCAAGCCCCTAACCTATCCGATTCTCTTATATCCTTCAAATCGAGCTTATTACAAGCCGTTGCACTATTACTTGAACGACATGAAAGACTGGTATCACAATAGTCCGCGGAAATTAGCAAAAAAAACGCACGAAAGGAACAAAATTCCAAAATGTCTGAAAATTGAACCACAGCTTCCTTGGGACTTCTTAAGAACACAATTTCGGAATCACAAAAAAAACATGGCCGCCGGAGATATCACTTTTTGCAAAAAAAAGTCACTCATTTCGAAATTTTTTTTGATCAATCAATACGAAACATTATTACTTGCAAAATACTCCTCTTAAAATTTTTTTCGAAAACCTTTACCTTCCCGAATTTTTCAAAGTATTTTTTGGCCGAAAAGTGATTTTTGGAAACTTTGACCTTGAATAACTTCGAAAGGGTTAGATTTTCAAAAAAATGACAAGAGGGATTTTTTGTAGCTAATAACGTTTCGTATTGATTGATGAAAATTTTTTTTCGAAAGAACCAGTTTTTGGGTGATTTTTTGCCAAAAAGTGATATCTCCGGCGGCCATGTTTTTTTGTGATTCCGAAATTGTTTTCTTAAAAAGTCCCACGGAAGCTGTGGTCCAATTATCAGCCATTTTGGAATTTTGTCTCCTTAAAATGCTAATTTCCCCGGACTACAAATGGTGATTCCTAATCCGGATTTTATCACATATGTAATACAAAACGACTTCAAAACGTTTTCAATTTTACTTGAACTGACAATTGAATTTTCTTATTACAAGATGAGTTTTCATTTCATATTTGGTTACTTGAAAGCTACTTCAAATATACTTCAAACTTCAAGCAATCATGTATGTAAACTTAAAATATGTAAACATAATATATGACATCCTTGAACCCGAGCAATGGAAGCTTTACTTGATACCGCTTTATTTCTGAACAGGCGTCTTTAAATATTTAATCACATAGAAATTAAACAATTTTTAATCAACACAATCTAAATTACTTTCCACGAAAGCAGATTTTCATACTACATAAAAAGGAAATTGTTAGTTTAAAATTTAAAACAAATACCCCTGCCGCTCTATTTAGCAAACACATAATCCTTAAATGTGTAAACTTCACTTTAAATTCACTACAGCAGAAGATTCCTAAGCTTCTGTCGTTTTTATGTCGACTATAAAAGCGTCGACATGATTTAAATTGAAGCTTGATTTTTTCCTGAAATGGGCAATAAACTTGTTAATAGTCCTCAGGTTTGTGCACGTAAAAATTACCTGTAAAATAAACTCAATTGTGATGAGACCATTAAACTGCAATGAAACTGCCGTTTGGGCAAGGACGAAAAAAAAATATTCTGTGATTGTAACATAAATTGCAGACATTCCCTTTTTGTTACGGGCTGTAATATGGTTAAGATTACATTTTCTAATACTTTATAATTATGTTTCAGTTTTGTAGTGGTTTATCACGAGCAATAAACATATTGTTTATGTGCGAGGTTTGATATGAGTCCGTAAATTTGAAAGATTTATTACAGTACAAAATGATCGCTTAGCATTTTCAGCATGAGTTTTTTTTTTTAGGTCAACATTTGAGCATAACCAAAACCCGATGGACATAACTTCGCTTTAAAATCTATTGTGTTTTCAGTTGTATCAAGGTTTTATTTAGAGAAAATAGTTCGTGCCTGCTTTTTCTTTTTAGGATGTTATTTACACTCAGTGATGTTTGTCACTGAGGCGTTTCTAAGTATTACAAGTCATGAAATTCAAAATTCAAATTTAGTTAGGAAAATTGATCTTAGATTTATACTACACTTTAATATAATAGTATTTCATTTTTTTTATGTGACAGAAATAAGCTTATCATCCACCCATTGTACTACCAGTTCCTCCTGTCATACAAGTAAACTGTAGAACTGCACTACACTCTTCAATTTTTCACTAAGAATAAGAACAAGGTAAAACTACCGCCTGTTTTTAAAACAAGTAGATGCAGGTAGTTTAACCAGTGCAGTGGCGGAATTAAGCTCGATTGCGCTCTAGGCCCCGCCCGAAATGACGCCTTTTTGGCTTTGTAATGATACTTTTTATAATAAAACATTTAATTTACGAATAATGAAAATATTTTATTATAAGCTTTATTATTGGGTGAAAACTCCAATTATATCCTGTCCTGATAAACGATTTCTTGCACCAAATTTGCTTGGATAGACAACATTGAAGATATATACTTAAGCCCTTAACATCGCTATCAGTAGTAGTTTTAAGTCAGTTCTACTGTCAAATAGAATTGAGTTTTTTTGCAAATCAAATTTTAAATTAGTCCAGTCAAATTAGTCAAAAAAAGAGGGTGAAATTGCATTTTAAGAGCTACAGAATTTTTTTTTTGGTATTTGTTCGGGTACATCTGACAATGATAAAACCAAGTTTGTTGGGTCGCAGTGGCTTGGGAAAAGCCGCCATCTTGAAAAAGAGGGAGAGCTTGTTTATATTAAATAGCTCGTTTGCATGCAATGATAGCTGATAATAATCAATGGCGAGAGAATAAAATTATCTAAAAAATGAGCCCTCAACGAGCCCTGTAAGTTGATTTGGCTCAAAGTAATGGCCGGTCAAAGTTCAACCATGATCGTGTGGTGAGTGTTGAATGCAGTTTTTGCGATTAACTCGCAAAATGTCAATTTTTTTGGGTTCATGCCCATTAACAAATTTAAAGTCCTAGTAATTACCTTTAGAATGAGCCCTTTATCGTCGTTATCGCTTATATCGTTTGCGAGCAATCCAACGCCAAAGTTCGCACTGGACGTGCCTGAAATAACTGATAACGCCATTTTTTTTTAATATTTCGTTAACTTTTGCTCATATAAAAAACTAGCGCGTGTACCCAGTGCACGTGAAAGATGTGAAACATCTTTGGCGATCTTTATCTTTCTTTAAATTGAATAATTAGTAAGAATAAAGGCCATTTTACATCCCAAACGCAAAGTGGAAAAGCAGCTCTGGAGCTCTTTTATCCCACAGACATTTTGCGTTTGGGATGTAAAATGGCCGTAAGTTTTATAGCCGCCGATAACTTCACTGGAATTTTCTTACATCGCTAGCATACAATGTAAGAAAATCCAGCGAAATTAATTCCAGCGAAGTTCTTGCATTAGTTGCGTATTATTATACTACAAAATACTGACATTTGATAATACAACAAAAAGATTTCAGTTCAAAACTGTCTTTTCAAAATTTTAATTTATTCATACAAATATATTACATATTTAGTCTATCGCTTACATGAGACCTATAAATCCAGCCAGAAGACTATAATTATCGTTTTCGTTACTTCCTCTACGTCGCCGAATGGTTAAAATGTAGGATCGGCGCCAGGTGTCGAATCGTGTCGTGGGTTCGAAGCCTGACGGCCGCGCTTTTTTTGTTAAAATTTGAAAGATTCAGAAGAAGGGAAAAACATTCCACTAACAATTTTAATTTTGGGTGACGCTTGTTTGGTATCATTGGAATCGCCTTCGAAATTATATTACCCTTGTCCAAAAGTCAAAAATTCGTAATTATTTCAAAATTTTGAATTGAAGAAAGACAAATACATTGCATACAAGTTTCAAAGGATTTAAGAACATATTTTCAATTATTTAAGAAAACACCATCTATCCATACATCCATTTAGTTAATATGCCGTATTTTCCTAAACAAATTAGTAATTTTTCAATTTTGACAAGAAATTTTTTTTTCTTTGTAGGGAATATTTGTGTTGAAATTGCAATATTTGCAGGGAATTTCAAGAAATTATTATGGCTTACAATTTCAATAGCCTCGGATTTGTTTTAAATATTTGAAATAACAATTTCATATAAAATATTTTTATAGGACCAACATGAATATAGCACCATTTTTATAGCAAAGAATGAAAATTAGTTGTGATAACTAAGATGTTCTAATTTTTAGCTGCCACTATATGCTTACAATCAAAACAATAGATTGACGTTTGTGCATTATTGTGCTACGAAATAGAGATATATGAGTGGATAATTCCATAACTCAAATCTTTAGATGAAAAGTAATTTAAGTCCGCCCATTAAATTTTTTTATAGGAAATCAAGTAAATTAAGCTAAATAATCATTTTCAGTTCAGTTTTCAGAATTCTAAGAAATCCGAATGCTCCATCTAAATTTTTGTAAGTTATTGTAGTTAAGAAATTTACTGTAGTTGTGCAATTTACATTTAATAGTAAGAGTCCTTTTACGTACTTTTAAACTCTTATGCACTCCTTGCTTTATTATACCTTTTTGGAAATAATTTTAAATAAAAACTTTGAAATATAAATTAAATAAAAATTCGAATGCCGAGATCGAGAATTGAACCTGCGACTTTTTCGGAATCAACGTAGAATATCATACACTCAACCAACTCGTCCATTCTAGGATTCTTGGTTTGTTATTCTGGCTCGTCGCATATAAACACTTTTCTTTGGTGTTACTCTTTTTTTAATATCTCCATCTTATTCTGTCTTCCTCAATACAGATATTCCGTCGTTTTCGAATCGTTGCAAATCACAACAACAATTGCATTAAGCCAAGCGTTGCAACCTTGAAAAATTACTCTTAACGCGCCCAAAGATGTTTCACATCAAAAAGTAGTAAATGGCAATGAAAGTACGGGCAATGAAAATATCTTTCCCACGAGGTATTGGTCGAAACTCCATGTCCTTTCATGTCCGCGATACAGCGAGTCAAAGGTCAACCAAGAAGTTTACGAATTTTTAGCTATTTAACAATTTTGGAAAATTATAATTATAGGAAATAGTAGCTGAGAATCATCAGTTAATATTTGAGTTATAAACAAATGAAAAAAAAGTAACCAAAATTATATTAAAAAATGTTTTTTTTAATTGCATTCGAAATCTGGCATAGAGAGCTACATTTTGAAAAAAGCAATTTTTATTTGTGACTTAATGGCATAAAATGGCGGGCATTTCAAATTTTAGATAACAAATGCAATTTTGGCCAACGGGTTCAGTATTTTGACACCAATTTTTCAGGGTCTTTTTATAACATCAAAAAGTATATTTTTTGAAAGTTTGATGTAAATTGGTGTAGTTGACTGTCTTGGGCATTAAATTGAAAGAAATACTGTATTTTTCTCGTTTTTTTCATTTTTGTAGGTTATGTATGTACTTCAGAAACTTGAAACCAACGAGGATTTATTGGAAATTTTATAACGAAGAGACTGGTATTTAGTTTGCCCCGATCCGACTTATAGAACCGGAGTAATTCACATTTTAAGCTCGAAAAACGCGGTAAAAAAACTTTAATTGTTTATAACAAAAGTAGCACAAGTTTTTCGAGGTCCAAAAGTTAGCAATATACTCCTTGTGATATCCCAAACAGGATAAAATCATAATTTTGCTGTTACTAGACTATACCTATCTTTTCATATTTTTGGCCTTTTTTTACTGCACTATAATCTAACTCGTTTTTAACATAGTTACAAAACATCTCCATTAAACGGACAACTTACGACTGAATCAAAAGTGATTTAATCCATCCTTAGTCAATTGCTTAATAAAGATTTTTTATCAGAGCATTTCATGAAATTGCTTCGACATAATCTGTCCACAAATCTGGAAATCAACCCAAGATATCTGCAATATAATAAAAAAAATCCGACAGATTTATTCTGAAACTAAATAACTTCTGTCAACATATATTCTCCTTTATATTCATGCTGCTGAGAGCGACATTATTCAAATGAATTTTGGTATTGCATAAACCACACAAAATCGATTCCCTCTTATCCACATTACATCAGACTTACTAAAAAATGGGGGAAAAGTTCGAGATGAGGGCTTAAAAATGCTATGCCAAACCAACCGCATTGCTTCCAACTTTGCCCTTAATCCACTGGACATGTACTAGGCCAAAGCGGGATATTTTTGAGGTGGATATTTATAGTTTTTCCAGTCGGAAGGGTAGGACTAGAGGGTGGGGGGCGGGATTTCTATCCTTCATATGATGGATACCGAATACGAATACTAAAAGTTTTGCTTGAAGGTTTGAGTATATTTCGCGTGTTTTTGATTCTAACTAAAATATTTCGGAGGTTGTTAGTCATGGCGCTGAATGTTATGTGACGAAAGTGTATTGATGGATTATTAATTAATTAATTTAGGAAACTTTTCTTGAAAGTTTTATAGTTGTGAAATTGTATTTTTTAGAAAACTGTATTTTTCAAGGCTCGCGACATACATATGTATATTGAAGCCTCAACAAATCCACTGGACACAACAATATTGTTTGATTGTTCTAGTTCTATCCAAGGCTTTGAGTATGGCTTCCTGTTTCGTGAGCTAAACTCCAAGCTATTAGTATTAACTCAGCTCTAAAGAACTGGATCGATAGTTTTCTTTCCGGCCTTCAATTTAGGTACCCCGAGAAAAAAATAATGATTTTCTTTTTTCAATTCAATAATGCATATATTTGTGCGAACATACACACCGTATGCGCGTTAATAAACAAGAGCACTGCTGTGCTGCCAAGTACACAATTGTGCTAAAATGGGCACGTCTTCCTCGAGGCACACTGTACACGAACAACGATTTTTCTCCCGAGTTCAAAAACGAACTATTCGCGGACTTGCAAGCGAACTTCTCTTCGTCCCACTAGAAAACCGACTGGTGCGCCGTCACACTGCGCATGTTGGCGTGAGCAGATTGAGAAGAATATTATTCTTTATTTGATTCAAGTATTTATTAATTGATTTGACTAAATTTTTGTTAATTTAAATAATAGACATTTAATTAAATAAATTTAGTAAATTCAACTAAACTGTTTTGTTTGAAAGTAATAAACTATTTTTTAAATTAAATAAATTTTTATTGAAATTAAATAATTTTTTTTCAAATAAATTTGTTTATTTATTTCAACTAAGTCTTTTTTCTCGGTGTATTATTGAATGGAGTCAAATCGAAACCTCACACAATCTTCACCGGTGTCCCCCGATGTTAATATTATCAAATCGATACCCTCATTCTAATACCACGTACGAGAAAAATCCCAAATTTTTTAGGAGAAGCAAAAAACTGCGTTTTATTTCTTCTGCAGTACTTACCGTTGTATATTTTATAGTAGGACCATAGAATTTTGTTTTGTTGTGACTTTTATCTTTCATGGTTTTGCAACTGCTTTGTAGAGAATTGCAAAATACATAATAATCTTTCACAAAAAAAATTTCCCTAAAAATGCTCATACGTGGTATTAGAATGAGGGTATCGATATGCTCCTTTCCTAATCTTTATAAGCGACATATTCCAGCCAGCAGTACTCTGGGTTACTCCTTACACCTTCGATAATGCAAATAAGCAGGTGGCAGACGTCTCTATGATCGCGGACAATGACCAACTCTATCAGCAAGGACCTTGAACTCATTTTTGATTGGAGAAAGAATCGGCTGGAATCCAATGCTTCAAAAGCGAAATACTGTCTTATTTCCAAAAAAGCTTGCAACACCTCCCACCCGCCACCGATGTCTTAGAGCCGGTTTAGATGGTGCGCTCCAGCGCATGTGCCTCACGATCTTTGTGGATAAAGGGAGAAGTGGGGTGGCACCTCTCATCATCCCCACTTCTCCCTTCATGAACAAACGTTCGTGAGGCACATGCGCTGGAGCGCACCGTCTAAACAGGCTCTTACAATCCTAGGAGCGACACTGAGCAAAGATCTGCGATCGAATGAACTCACATTCCAATTCGCCAAACAAGCATCCTTTCTCTAAAAATGATCCAGTGAAAATTTTATTGGTTCATCAAGTAAACAATAATTTCTCTGGAAAATCAGCTAATTTGGGTCTATTTACTGATTGAACCAGTAAAAAGATCTCTCTAGAAATGAATTAGTAAAAATTTTACCGGTTCAACCAGTGAATTATAATTTCACTGGAAAAAAATATATGTGACTCATATTCTAGGCAATTATCTTTATTAGGAACTGTAAAGAGCCCGTTTTAGAATACTCAATCAGACGGTTCTTGTTTGATTATGGAGGTCAAGCAGAATTTCAGTTCTTAGATGGGTAAAATTTCACTGTTTTCGCATTGCTTAGTCAAGTTCAACCAGTGAATATTCACTGGACAACAGTGAATTGTTAGATACTAATTCGTTTTTATAGAGAATGTTTCGGATTTCTTACCGGATGCAAATTCCTCCTTCTGCCATCAACTCGGGCTATAATATCCAAAACAATCTTAGCGCTACAGGAGGATAAGGATCAATAAATTTTGTCTATGAATATTCCATTTAAGTTTATTTTATTGTCACTTGATGTCGCAATAAACGAATTGATTTGTTATGCCAGCGCCATTTTGAATTTTCTAATTTTGACAACAAATTCATTTTTTCCGACCTTAAATCCCCCAAATAGCGATTTTCAGTGAAATCGAATGGGAATTGCCAAAATCGTACCGCCATATTGGCGCCTCCATTTTGAATTTTCAAATTTTTACCACAGATTCGTCATTTGTGACCTTAAAACTCCCCGATACCGATTTTCAATGGATTCAGAACACATTAGCAAAATTCGTCCGCCATATTGGCGCCGCCATTTTTAATTTTCAAATTTTGACCACAGAATTGTCATTTGTAGCCCTAAAACCCCCCGATACCGTTTTTTAATGGAATCGGAATACCGTTGCAGAATTCGTCCGCCATCTTGAAGCCGCCATCTTGATTTTTTTTACAAAATTGTCAGATTGAATTGTCACGGGAACCCAATGTACACACAAAGTTTAATAAAAATCGGTTCGGTAGAAGTAGTTGAAAAATCTGTCGCAAGATTTGAACCAAAATAATGCATAATAATACATACTAATAATACATAATAATATATAACAATATAAAATACATTTTAAACCATAACACATAATCATAAATAAGAATACATAATAATATAAAATAATACATAAAACATACTAAAACCTCCAAAATCAAATTTTTTCTCACATGGTACGCAAAAAGAAGTGCGCGTCACGCGAGTTTTTAGTTTTTTCCCCAGACCAAAAAGTGCCCAACGTGCCTATAGAAGTTTGCACTTCAAAAAGTCAGCTGCGAACGTAGTGGGGGATTATACGTCAGTCGCTTGTATAAACCTGTAAAAAAAATTATGTAAAGTCATTTGAAATTCAATGAAACTTATAGATCAAATTTCTTATATAATTAGAAGAATACAAAGCACAATCAGCTGTCTGCAAAATGGCGGTAAGACCGTCAGCTGGCGGATTATAAGTGCTGAGTGGGTTTTTAGCCTAAGCATTTTATAATGTAATCATAGAAGTAACTGATCTTTACCCCGTTTTTTCGGCAGCGGACCACAATTTTTAGTTAATCCAGTCTGTAAACTAATTATTGAATCAATTTGAAGCGACTTCATAAGAATTAGACTACAATTTGGTTGATTCAATCCATTTTCCCGTCCTTTAGCTCTGTGCTCTTCTTCGACTAAAGAGCAACCCGAAGATGTTAAAAGCTGCCATTACACCCAGACAAAACAACGGTTTGGTGTGCATATGTGCATGGTGTACAATTGCACAGGGCCCCGCGTGTTTGGGCAGTTCAAATCATTTGTATTCATTATTTGCATTTTTTCTTCATTGAATGGGTCACACAAACAAATCAGCATATGGCCATAGGACACAAAATCGCACAACACAAACGGCGACTAGACATTACATAGGGCTCATTTTCCATAATTCTGTCGCGGGAACGGGCGTCAATTGATATCACACCTTTAGACTTTTTCCTTTGGGGCCACGTAAAATCCAAAATCTACATGGATAAGCCGGCTATGATTGAGAAATTGGAAATCAATATTTTTCGCGTTATTCGCCAAATACCATTCGCAATGTTGGAATGAATGCGTCATCGCAAATTGGAACTTCAGAATTGACTATGTTAAGTCGCGTACACACCGGCATGCAAACCAACCGGTTTGACGGTTGGCCTTCGCTAAACCGTCCATTCAGAACCAACGAATCCCGTTCGTTGGCCCGTGTGCAAGCGGCTTTAGACGGAGTTGCATTTAAAAGAAATAATATTTCAAATATAAATGTAAAAAAGGTTCTTTTGTATGATAATAAAGACTACCCGATAAAATTTCATTTTTTTACTTTTTCCTTTTTTTTTGAAAAAAAACACCTCTAAAAGAATCACCCAATAGTGGTTTCAAGTAGATGCTAATTACCGTTAACAAGCATCCATTTCAAATAATAATTTTGATACTATTACGAACATCCGGAACCCATCTAGATAAATGGCACGATTAGTCATTGATTAAGGACCACATAGATTAAACATGGAAAATAATTAATTTTTCCCCCAAAATGACTTTTATAGAAGGCGCGAAGATTGTATAGACCAAAATCATTTATCAAATTAATTCATCTTAACGTAGAGAGTGTTCTGCTAAGTCATGGCGGCTAGAAGACAATTTCTTTATGATTATAACCATGAGTCCTAAGAAACACACCTTAAATTTATAAAACCTTTCGTCCGAAACAAGAGATTTAACAAAAGACTTTCTTTTCACTCTTGGAAAATTACCAACAATAACAACACAACCAAAAAAGCCCTGGCAACTTTCGGACTTCTATTGAGTGGTCTACGTTGGGAAAATAGCTTGTCGGCACTTGTACTTGACAAATTTGGCACCGCACACATAGCTGTGTGGATTGCCTCCCCTTGGAATTCTCGTCAGGAATTCCCTTCTTTGTTTTATATCCAGAAAAATACAAAGTAACAAGAATCCTTAATTCGATCCCTCAGCATCAAATTTAATTTTACTTGAGTGCTTGCCAATCGGGAAATCTATCCACTTGCGATGTCCTTTGATGAGAATTTCATTTAATAGAGAAATAGTATCTGTTGTCTTTAAGAAGTATTCTAGAAATATGTGATTGATCGGATTCTATAGCATTTTTTTTGGATTTTCGACTTGAGCTTACAAGGAACGAATCTCTCATGATCTTAAGAGGGTAAAAATAAATTCCCAGATTAAAAGGATATTCAAGAATGCAGACCTGGTGAGGACACATGAAAACTTTTCATAATTTATGCTTCTAATTACAATTTTGCTTGAGCAAGGAATAAACTTCGATGAAATTATCCTTGGAACGGAATTTTAATGAATCAAAGAAAAATTAGTATTTGTTCCAGAAGTCCGTGTCTGTGCAGCTATTCTTTTTCTTAAATCGCGCTGTAGTCCTTGTAGGATTGTAGCCTTTTGAAATTTCTCTCTCCAGTCGTCTCGACGATTTGCTAGATCTCTCCAGCTTGATAAAGGATTGTAGGATTGTAGCATATTCTTTGAGATTAATGCATTAAAAAAAATTAATTGAGTTTAATTCGCGCTTTTGAATACAATACAACTTCGAATGTGGACAGATGTCAAGGACCATTCCATTCAAGTATTAGTGGTTTTTCTGATTTTTTTGCAAAAATTTATTGGATTTTGATTTGAACAAATATGCTAACATGTTAAACATGATAGACATGTAGGTATCCTCGAAAGCAAAAAGTATGTTCAGGCATTCCACGAAATTATTGACATTGCTTACTGCCGTGTTTTATTGTTAAGTTAGAAAGAACCGAAAAAAGCCATAAAAAAGCAAGATTTGAGCAAAAAGTTTTGTGTCGTGTGGACGGGTCATAACAAAATTAAAACGCTATTTAAATTTCTCATATTATGAGAATTTGTCCTCTACCTCAGAAGCAAATATACTAGTCTAATAATTTTATGCAAAGGGTTTCCAATTAGGGATTTCGCCATGTAAAGTATGAATAAAATAAACGCACTGTAAAGTCTACTTTGACTACTTCCATCCGATGACGCTGCCGCATAATTGCGGCTTAATTTCACGAAGGTGTCGAATTATCTCGTCTTTCAGCTCTTGAATGGTTGTTGGATTTTTGGCGTACATCTTATCTCCCCAAAGAAAAAAGTCACAAATCACTAGATCTGCGCGGCCAATTGAGACACTAGTAGCACGAGTTGATGAGCCTCTAGAATCACTAGCTGATGACCCTCGTTTAAACAAAATCAAAGTGTTGACTACAGTCTTGAATGCTAAAATGAAGAACATTTTCACACCAACAGTGGGATTCCGTAACCATTTAGAATTTACAGCTTTCTTTAAACAGTCTCTACCCGAAACTAACTTAAACGACATCGTTTCTTTTTCAACCAACAAAAACTTTATTAATTGCCAATAGACAAACTTAACGGAATCTCAGCCAATATACTAATTTCTTTATTTCCAGCTCCAAAATACCTTTTATTTCACGTAGTATTTAAAATTTTCCTTTCATTCACCGACTCTTCAGGTAACGCACCTTCCCGAACTAGAGTCACTGGACTACCTGTATCTAAAAGGGCTACAAACTTTTCATTAAAATCTAAATTACCTAAATAGTCCCTAATGGTGTGGCCACACTACGCGGTCTTGGGTCGTACGCGCTTTTGCCTTTTTTTTCATATAGAGTTTTATGACTTTTTTACGACTTTTTTACGACTTTGTCCATGGTAAAGGCCGTGCGGCCAAACGACGCGGACAAAAGGCTGTGGTTAAAAAGGTACATTGTGCGTCCACACACTATGAGCTTTTCAAAAGCGCGTACGCCGTTTCAAATGAGAATTGATTTTTTCTCACTCATGACTCAGAAAATTAAAAGATCACGCGCGCTTTTGGCTGGCCGTACGACCAAAAGCGCGTGGATTCTAAGTCCGCGTAGTGAGGACGGGCCTTAATGTATACTTCTCTAAAAGCTCCAGGGACGTCATCAACTTGCATCAAGTTGACACTCTTTTTTGATTCAGGGCGTTGGGGTGGATGTGTTGTATTTACATAACCTTCCAAAAGCTTCAAATAAATCCTCTAGTTTATTAAATCTCTGAATTTTGGCTTGAGCTTGTAAAACTGGATCCATCATACCATCGATGACGTACTCTAGTACTTCATCTTCTGCCATTGCTAATGCATTGGCCAAAATAACTTTATCATTGTAATAGTTATTGAAAAGTTCATTGCTCCTCCAAATTCGTGCCTCAAACTTCTTCCGCAAATTCATTTTGCTCTGGATACTTTTGAACATTTTTTTGAGTGCATTCAATATATCCGGAAAAGTAAAAGAAACATGTATTGCCTGAATATTAAAAAGCCGTGGATCTCCCTTTTAATTTAGAAATTACAAGAGTCTTCATGGCAGATTCATCCACATCGTTCTCATGAGTTCCATAACATGTTCGTACCATGATACTTAATTGTCTTGGTCAGGATCAAATTCTGGTACCATTTCTGCAATATGTCCAATAAGAATCTTGAATTATTGAGAACCTTGCCTGACTTGCTTCGGTCATAATTTCCATATGTCCAAGACTTAGAAGCTTAATCTCTTTGCGGAGGAGCTCATTCTCACGTTCTAGTATATATTTTTCCCTTTTCGTAACTGCGATACTAATTTTACGTCTTTACGATGAAAACTTGAATAGAGGCCCATCTGTCGGTCGATAGATTATTCCAAAAAGCTCGCTTTTAAGCTTTTTTTCAGTGTCATGCGGAAGCAGCTGATTTGGTTTTAATTTTATTTTAAAATTAATAAAAAATATTACTAGTTTCCAGATTAGCCGATTGAGAAAACGGCGGGTGGTGGTAACAAGGAAATAATTTTTTTTTAATTTTCAGATATTAATATTTTTCTCTACACATCCACTTATTACAACTGTCGGAACATAATGACGAATTTTACCGTGTGTCATGGCATTGCTGAAATTCAAAGTTTACTGAAAATTCAAAGGGAACAAGCTCTGTATGTAAGTAAAGCAGCTTTTGTATAGTTAACGTTGTTAGATTTGGGTTCCTGACAATTTTTGTTCAAATGCCGAAGTTACGAATTTGTGTTAGTGCGGGCTTTCTTTCACCTAGGTAGAAAGCGGCGGTAAAATGTTCTCCACGGACCCACAAAACTTTGCATTTTGCCACCTTCTTACGCCTGCATTGTCAGAAACAGTTTTTGCATCTAGAATTCTAGATGCGTACCTCCTCGTTTATAATGAGTCTAAAGGATATTTTGAACTGTAAACGTTTTTTTATAATTCTTATGTCTCACTTATTTTGTGCCTACGCTACAAACAATTAGTCATGGTTTTATTGCCATTTGCTTTATTTATCAAATTATGACTTACTGCGCTTTCTTTTGTTGCAAGAAATAGCGTGTTAAGGGCTCAATACACGAGCGCTCCATCCGACCACGACACGCCAAAACAACAACAATTTGTATGCACTCGAAATTTCAAGTGCATACAAATTGTTGTTGTTTTGGCGGGGCCTCGTCGGATGGAGCGCTCGTGTATTTAGCCCTTTAGATGTATATTCACTGTAAAAAAAACGGTTAATTTTTTATCCCCAGTTTTTAAATTAAACATAAATATTTTTAATTTAATTTTAATCATTTAACTTGAAACAGGTATCACAGAACTCGCTCCCACTTAATCTCTAAGAACTGTACTTTAAACAAATGAGTATTATAGAGGGGAATGACATTAAGCCTCCCACACCATAACACAAAATTACAACATTTACTTCATAGCTAACACCCCCGCCCGCACTCACCATGAACTTACCCTGAAAGTTTGAATCGTTTTTCTCCCACATCCTACATACATACATATATCCAGCATAAATAAGGCTCTATGCCTTTGTTCTGAAGGCCATAACAAATTTAATAGAGCACTCATTTACACGTTGTAATCAAGGCTCTTCCTGGAAAATCCTTAGCTATTAAACTAAGATGTGCTTACAAATTAATTACCAACTTTGCGTAATGTAATGTCGGTTATACCCATTCCCGCCCGCACTATGGCACAAGTCTTTGAGGCTAAAACTTATTATTCAATTAGTAGTGGAGCATAGGATAAAATACGGAAACTCCTTTTAAGTACCCCAATGGGATTTACGGACCTGTCATGTTTTGTCATTTCTTAAGTCCATCCGAAGCAAAGATGTTCAGATTGGACTGAATTTTGTCAGGATTGTGAGAGACGTTGAGGAGACGACTTCCTGATTTCTAGATTAGTCGACATAAGCTTTTGTAAATCCTGCAAATCTGTAAATCATATCCAACTAAATTTATTTGATTTTAAATGGGATTAACAGGAAAACTACTTGCAAATAAATTATACTTGTAAACAGTTTGTTCTGAAATTTAGGAGTTGAACCTCGTGATTGATCGAAGTATAACATTTAAGTACGTTAGTTTGAAATTTCGGTAGTTAAGGAAGAAGAAAATTTCTTCTTATCACAAAGACGGGACTATTTATTCGAGTGATGAACGTTTAGATTTAGTTTAATTAAATTTATATTTTAGCGGTCTGTCTTTTGGCGTCGAGAATTGCCTTAGCTATTCATCATCACTAAATACTTCAGATTTATTCATTCTAAGGTCGTCAAAAGTTTTAATTCTGGTGGCCTTTTACGAACTTATTCGATCCTACTTTGAATATCAGCTGTTAAAGTAGAGCAATAAGCACGAATCATGTTCAAAGTAAAATTCTAAAATGTTAATCACTCGACTGAAAGCAATCATTGAATACCTCTGGCCAACACAATCTATTGCTCTGTAGGTCTTTCAGGAAATCTGACATATGTAGGTACAGACCTCTTAAAGCACTTGTGATTCGAATTGCTTCTGTGGTCGGAATGCAGTTCTCATTGATCACAAGCACAACATCATAATAAGTTTTTCCAGAGCCACAGTGGTACCTTTTGAATTGCAAGTTCCCAGTAGGACCTGTAATGTATACGGAATTGGAGAAGTAAGGGCTTCTAGAGGAAGTGGATGCAATTACGATGTCCATTACAGAACTGATGAATTTAACAGAGGGATGTCCTAAGATGGCAAATGCTGACATGTGGCATTACATATAAGATCTTACGTATGCCATGAAGAGTAATCTTCGAAGAAAGCAGTTACTAGTGATTTTATTAATTTGGTCAGATTTCCCTTTAGACTTCATTTTACTAGTAAAGATTTTCTCCATGAGGGAAAACTACATAAAAGAATTAGGATTAAGTATATTTCTGAGCTGAAGTGAAACTGAATTTTTAATAATTAATTTTCAATGGCTAGCAGCATGCAAATATTAAAACGCAAATGAAGAAATGACAATCTGTTGTGAAATTCTATCGCTTGATTCTGGAAATAACAATAAAGAGAAACTAAACAGGCTTGAAAAGTAGAGCAAGCGCATTTCCAAGGAGAAGAATTTCATAAGGCTTTACTTACTCGCTTACTAGACATTACAAATATAATGATTCACATTTTCTTATATTCACTGTAGAATTCTTCGATTACCATGCAAGCAACTGCTGTATTCCTCGAAGAATTTTCGATTACCAAGGAAGCGATTGCCAGATTTCCCACTGGGTTGTTTAAGTATACATACATATATGTCATAACCCAGCGGGAAATATTGGGAGCGCTTCTCAGGGGAGCTAATTTTGAGCGCTGCCAAATTTGGTCCCGAGGGAGCATTACTGGACTTTACAGAAATTTTTTAGAACGAAGAAAACGGGCGATTATCCTGTTGACCATGTAACTGTCAGGAAGATTTGTGCCGGGCACGAAGAAGGGAAATTGCCATAAAGGCCGGAAGACTATCATTACAAAATCAAATTGGAGAACGGGGATTCAAAAGGAAAGGTGGCTCGGACGGCTCAGCCGCCGGGAGAGTATCGCCAAAAATAATGCATCCCATGCACCGGTTGTTGGCACGACTAGCGATGCGCTAGCTAGCTCGCCGGATGGGGTTGGGTCCGCGGTGCATGGTTGCCGAAGGGGTGGTGACAGTTTAAGAAAACCAGAATACTCGTGCCTATACAACGAAAGAAATTAAATAAGGCGATAAGGGGGTGGAACACGTCCGGGGCCAACGAGAGGGGCTAATAAGAAGGGAGAAAAGAGAAAGGGATAGAAGGGTGGTCGCTGGTCACCAGGTCATCACTAGGGGACTACATAATGTCAAACAATATAAAAAGTTGTCAGTGGGCGGCACTTACCTTGGTTATGGGCCTCCTTCACCCGGGGTCACAACTACAGGGGTTCCTACTCCATTTTCATCGTTTATTTCATCTTATTTAGTTAGTTCGGTAATTATGCGTTATGATTTATCTTATTTAGTTAGCTCGTTATCTACCCGGTATTATTTATTTTATCTAGTTAGTTCGTTACTTGTTCATTATTATTTACCGTATTTAGTTCGTACTTTATTTATTCATTATGATTTACCTTATTTAGTTAGTTCGTTAATTATTTGTTTATGTATATAATTTCATTCAATTTATTCAGTGTGTAGTGGTTTGTTACTAATTTATTCGATACTTTATTCAATTATAGGTTTTTTTTGTTGTTCGTTATTAGTTACTTTTAAGTATGTAATTATTTATTCAATTATGGATACGGGGTTAGTTAATGTTTCATGATTCAATTAGTTATTATTCTATTCCATTTTACATATTCAGCTATTCATGATCAGTTACTACTACTCAGCTATTCATGATCAGTTACTACTATTCAGCTATTCATGATCAGTTACTATTTTAGTATGTAATTATTTATTCAAATATGGATATGTGGTTAGTTAATGTTTCATGATTCATTTCAATGTCTATAATAAACCACCTCCCTTTGTGCATCTAAGCGCGATTGATTGGTAATTAGCCACACAATGTCTTATCGTTTAGTGTCCACACCCGATAAGAGGTTCACGTTCTACGGTAGATTGCTCCGAAGAACCAGCAATCTTGGTTTGGGAAAAGTTCATATATTAATCGCAAAGAAGGACGACCTACTGTTCAGAAAAAAAACCGGTAGAATATTCGTAATCAAATTATTACTGTGTTTAACAGAGACGATACGCAGTATAATGCCCATAAGGGGTTATGACTATGTGCAAGGAAACTTGGAGAATTTCAAAAAAAATTCCCAGCGGAACATTCAAATAGAGAATTCGCGATTTAATGTTCAGAAAAATTTTTTGATATAATGTACAAGAAAGAATCCATCGAATGTTCGCAAAAACCACCGTATCTTTAACGCACCGTTACGTAAGCGACATCGGCGCGTTTTTATCATGCCTCTTCCGACACCACTACCACCGCGCGGACGTCTCGGATAAGAAACGTTTTCCTCTCTCTTTAGTTTCCACACACAAAAAAAAAATACAAAATTCTGAGTACTTTAAGGATGACACTTAGCTTTTTATGGGTGCTCTTTAAATATCCGGGCTCGGTGATACCCGGCTCTCTGCTTCCTAGATTGCGCCAAAATGCGTCCACGGCCAGCCAAATTCTCAACCCCACACTTCGCAAGATTAGCACTTTTCAGCAGGTAATCACCCGGCTTCTTAGCGATCACCGAACCGTGCTACCTTCAGAAGATAGCCCGTAATTTGTCTCGCGTTTTCACCAATAAGAACCTCACTTTAATCTCGTTAAACTAAAACTTCAAATACCAAAAATCCGGCTCAAAGAAACTCAGAACAAAAAAAATCCATGATTTTTCTTAAAGAACGTTTCCCAATCTCCGCCTTTTGTCCCAAAAGGGAGCTTCTAAGCCCAACTCAAAACAAAAAAAAAACTCCAAAAAAACTCCCCAAAAATTTGGGCGCGTGGTTAGCCAAGGTAAGGTTCAAGATCCGAAAAAAAAGCACCGACACAGGATTGCTCTTTACTCGATCGCCGATAGCTGGTCACTCCCCTTTCCTAGTCGCGGGATCAGCATGGGAACCGACGAAGAGGAAAAAAAAAATCTGCATAGAGCAGAACTGGGCATAAAATTTCGTCGCATCTTGCAGCGCGCGCTCTGCTTCTTTCCCCGCACTCTCCGATGCTACGTTGCCAGTTTTGCTTTTTCCTTTTGTTTATTTTTTTTTCAGTTAGACAAAATTAAGTAAATGCCGTTTTGTAGTAAAATTTCTTTCTTTTGTCCTATACATATACATAGGTAATAATTCAAGGGCAGTAAAACATTTTCAATTTTTTTGGAGATTGGGAATTTTATGCAATATGTTATTGTTTAATCTTGTTTTTAGGTCGTTTCCAGGGAAGAAAAATTTTATAATTTATATTTAGGGTGCGTGGGTGGCTTAAGTCTCATAGGGCGTCCGTTACAACCATAAAGGGTGACAATATCATACTTAATATACCGGTTCCCGTTCGATACGGAGGATAAGCAGCATTGGACGCGGTTAGTATACTTAGTTGGGAGACCGCTTTGGTAAAACCACACTCGCGCTTGGAAAGAAAAACCCAACTGAGGACCGTTTTTTCAAAACTCAACTACTCAAAAAAGTAATATTTTCAGGAAGAGGTTTTTTCTAAATTACAATTTTCGCAGTTGGATTTTTTACAACTAAATGTTATTTAATTCAAAATAGTAAACAACATTGAAAAACATAATAGCCCAGTTGTCAGAGACTTTGACCTCGCACAAAATGTGATCTCGCTGAAAATTGGAACTTAGGTACTTTTTTGGGTGTAGAAAACGATAAAAAAATCTTTCCTGCGGTAAAGTGTATGCTAAGTTCACAATTTCGAAAACAAACTCGAAAATTTGGTTTTTGCTTTATATATCGAAAAATAAATTTTTTTTCGAAAAACTAATAGCGCCACGTGAAAGAGCGGAAAATTTCACTAAAGTTTATATTATAACTTATTTTAAAAAAAATTGTTTTATTATTATAAAAAATTATTAAAATCTCTGTTTAATAAAATTTATGTTTTAAAATATTCATTTTTTCTTACAGCATTCATTCGATGACATTTTTATTTTCAAAAACAGCCGGCAGACAGAATATGATGAAGAAGAAAGACGTGCCCGGGTCGCCGCCAGTCTTTCACTTCTATCCTCTGGTGCCGGTTGTTTTTGAAAATAAAAATGGCATCGAATGAATGCTGTAAGAAAAAATGAATATTTTAAAACATAAATTTTATTAAACAGAGACAATGTTCATCATTTTAATTTTTTTTACATCAAAATTAAATGTCTAATGATGATAAATGTACAAGGATTTTTTTTTCGTACGCCTCTATTAATATATATCTTCAATTTTATAAACATCAGTGAGAATTTTACAACTTATAACTTCCAGTCAAGTTTTCTATGAGAAAAAAAACAAAAAATTAAAAACTAGTGGCTTTCTTAGAAAGCTTAGAATGTCCTCTTTAAAATGATTTTTTTATTTTTATTTTTTGCGTACATTTTAGGCAAGGATACCTTAGTTTTTCCCTGAACGCCTCGCTAGAATATTTTAATTCAGCCTTTAGGCGCGCTTAGATTTTTCCAATTTTCTTCTTATTTTTAATAATTTTTTATAATAATAAAACAATTTTTTTTAAAATAAGTTATAATATAAAATTTAGTGAAATTTTCCGCTCTTTCACGTGGCGCTATTAGTTTTTCGAAATTTTTTTTATTTTTCGATATATAAAGCAAAACCCAAATTTTCGAGTTTGTTTTCGAAATTGTGAACTTAGCATATACTTTACCGCAGCAAAGATTTTTTTATCGTTTTCTACACCCAAAAAAGTACCTAAGTTCCAATTTTCAGCGAGATCACATTTTGTGCGAGCTTTCGGTCTAACTTTGGCTCTGACAACTGGGCTATAAAGACTTGTTCAAAAAACAAAACGGAAAAACAAAAAAATTCGCATTGAAAAATCGCGTTTTTTCAAAAAGAGGACAAATGCCATATTTTGTTGCGTTTTGCTATATAGCTGCTCATATATTTTAGTCCAAAAATTTGTTTAGGTTTGATATATGTACCACGTTGAGTTTTGCATGAACAATACACTTTTCTTTTAAAATTACCCCAGTTTTATCCATTTCTGCTGATATTTTTAATGCTAAGAGAAACCTGCTTTCAATAAGAGTCGTTTGATACTAACTAATTGCTCCTTTAATCCCTCATGGGACATAGGGCGGAAACAGTTGCCCCCCAGCGGACTCTGTTTTGCGCGACAGCTCTCAGCTCTGACCAGGATCTCCCGGTTGTTGCGGCCTCTGCTAATAGGGTTCTCCTCCACGTTGTTCTAGGTCTTCCGACTCGACGGGTTCCTTGCGGATTCCAGTCGAGGGCCTGTTTGGCTAGATTCTCGTTTTCGCGTCGCAAGGTGTGGCCAATCCAATTCCATTTCCTTTGCCTGATTTGGTCGTCTATCCTTTCTTGGCCGGCACGGCGCCATAGTTCTTCATTTGAAATTCTATCTTGCCAGCGGATTTTTAGGATACGACGTAGGCATCTGTTGATGAAAACTTGTAGGCGCCCTGTGATGAATTGGGTGACTTTCCATGTTTCGCAACCGCCTTAACGTTGGAGTTGAACAGCCGCAATTTGGTGTTAATTGAGATCTCCGTTGATCTCCATATGTGAAACAGGCATGCATATGCGCTTCTTGCTTTATTTATTCTGGAACTGACGTCTTCTTCTGTACCGCCGTTTTCGGTAATAATACTACCGAGGTAACAGAATTTATCTACCAGTTCCACGTCACGGTTATTTAGCGCTGTTGGTTCAAGGGTGTTTGCATTTATCCGCATTTCTTTGGTTTTAGTCGGATTTAACCTTAAGCCTGCTGAACTACTTTCTGTTGCCAAATTGTTTAACATGTTTCTGAGGTCCTGGTGTCTGTGGGCCAGCAAACAGATATCATCCGCGTAGTCGAGGTCCTTAAGGCGGTCTAACAATCCCCATTGTATGCCACCTGTTCTAGTATCTAGAGCGCTGACAAGGATGTCGTTTATTACTATAATAAATAGTAATGGTGAAAGTAGGCATCCTTGCCGTACTCCTGAGCTCACTTCAAAGCTGTCGGATAGTTTTCCATTGTGAAGAACTCTGCATTTGGAATTGTTGTATAGAGCTTTTATCAATTCTATTATTTTATTCGGCAGTCCACGTTGCCGAAGAGCTCGCCATATAAAGCTCCTATTAACCGAGTCGAACGCTTTCTCATAGTCTACGAAAGCAAGGTTAAGGGGGGGATCGGAATTCAGTAGACTGCTCCACTATGATTCTCAAGGTGTTAATGTGGTCTATGCAGGAGCGGGCTTTTCTGAATCCAGCCTGCTGTCTTCTAAGCGTTCGATCTACTGCCTCTCTTATCCTTGATTGTAATATGTGGGACAAGATTTTGCCCACAGTAGATAATAGACAGATGCCTCTCCAGTTGTCACATATTGTTAGGTCCCCCTTTTTGGGTATTTTGACTATGATACCTTCCGTCCAATCCTCCGGAAAGGTACAGGTGTTCCATGCTATTTCCAGGATTGGCTGTAGCGCATCTGCTATGAGGCTTGAGTCGGCTTTCAGCAATTCTGGCGGGATGCCATCTTTTCCAGCTGCTTTACCATTGGCCATTGCATGAATTGCGGTTACTATTTCAGTCTTGGATGGGGCACGAGTGGTGATTCTTATTGGCTGTGCATTGTTGTTGTTGTTTTCCTGAGGTTCCTGTGTAAATGAACCATTCAGGGCGGCGAAGAAGTAATCTCTCCATCTTTGGAGTTGCTCCTCGTCGCTGCACAGTAGCCTTCCATCCGCAGTCTTTGCGGCATGCTTTCGAGTAGAGTGCTTTCCCGAGAGCTGCTTAGTAATTTGGTACAGCACCTTACTGTTGCCTGTGTTTGCCGCGTTTTCCGCTTTCTCTGCGAGCTCATTTATCTGCCGCCTTTTATCACGCCGGACACTCGTTTGATACCCATATCTTATTTTTCGATTTTTTTGATTTGTTGAGTTTTGAAAAAAACGGTCCTCAATTGCAAAAGATGAACAAAAATAAAAGCTTTTCTGCACCGGACCTTATTCACATATCCACAGGCCTCCATGAATATATATATAGTTCTACTGTAGATATTTAAAAAAGCTCTATCATGGTCCTTTTTGCCTCCACCCAAATCGTTGCAGGAGTGCTCCTACGGAAGCGCAAGTGGAGTGCTAGCCTAGGCGGACATCTAATGTTAAAAAATATATGAAGAGGGAAGGCGAAGGGGGCTCTTCCATGGGAGTGCTCTTATTGTGCTTAAAAACAGTGGCGTAGCGTGATGGGAGCAGAAAGGGCCATAGCCCCGGGCTGCGCAGATACGGCAGGCGGGGGCCAAAGTGGACCAAACGAGCAATCCTGTTGGCAATATAAGGCCATAATCATGGCACGACTGTTGGCTATGTCTGAACTATACTGTGGATGCATTAAAATTTTCCAACCAAATTCTCCTTTTTGACGGATCATCAAAAAAGTGTGTCCTCGGGAGTCGTTATAATGAAAGATGTAACGAAACAGTACGGCACCGCTGTAAACAAAAGACGAAACAGAACGCCACCGCTGTAAAAGCGATACCAAATAGAATAGCAACTCGCAACAAGTCACAGATATACATAAAAGGCCGGTGCTTGCCTGCTGAGGGCAGATGTAATCATACAGTGGAAGCGAAGCGTTGATTCCGTTGACAAAACCATAGGAGAGTTGATCCATTGATATACAGACAAACCAGCAAAACAGCAAACCACGGGAGAGTTGGTCCAGTAGTTTACCGAAAACCAACAGAACCCCAGAGAGTTGATCTGGTGGTAACCCGCAAAACCTGGTTTCCTCTCCTTTCCCTACCCTCGATAATTGATCTCGAATGAAATATAATTTTTTATACTCAACCAATTAAAAACAATAATCGTAAATTCGGAATTTCATTTACCTTGAGAATTTCTAAGAGCTGACCCGCTACTCCCGACTTTACAAAGACAACACCTTTTCTATTATTCAGTTCGGTCCGTTTTCGTTCAATTTCGTGGCGTAATCGCTCTAGTTGTCCACAGAATGAATCGTCTTTCCAACTGGAAGTACCTCATAGTGAACGATTCCCTTCCAATACAGATGCTGGAGATGTTAATTTGGTCTATCATGTTTTTCGCGTTCAACCCATGACGAACATGGACATTTTTTTTGTATCCAGGTTTGTATAAATGGTTCAAAACACTTGTGTGGACAATACCTAGCAAACATATTTTCTTCATGAGATAGAGTAGAGCTCGCGCCATAAAAGAAGGGAAATGAGCGCGCATGTGGAATTGTATTTGAGAATATAAATTAGCCGGTTATTTGCGTTTTTAAACAAACAGAGTAGCATTAGTCTTTTGAAGAGACTTGAGACTCGCATGTAAACAGCGATTTGTAGGTTCCCTTTTTTATAGCGCGGGCTTTAACTGCTGAAGTTTGAGAAAGCCTCCAACAGCTTCCAAATTTGTCGTAACGAATCTAGCTATCTTGTCAATCGAACAAGTGGTACAAATTATGAATGGCTATTGGTTTAAAGAGTTCGCTTTGCAAAAAAACACGCAGAATAAAGTGTTAATTTAAGAAAGACGTTTTATTTTGAATCCTTTTAAAATATTGACTTTTCGACATCGCAGAATTTTTATCAATTTTTTTCTTAGTTGTGAAAGTATAGGGCGGTAAATTTACGGTTCGCCCCGGTTGGCAGAAAGCCACGCTACGCCACTGCTTACAAATGAATTTTATGCTAGATAAACTTTTCCATGTTTTATTGTGAATATGCTATCGATTGCAGATCTATTCTTTCTAAGCCCATATTTTATATTTGCAAATATTTCTTCCCTATATGTGATCTACTTTTTAGGATGGCAGTAACAATTTTATATTCAGTGTTGAGTAAGGATATACCTCGATGTTTCTCACATTTCGTCTTAAATCGGTTTCCATCCAACAAGGAGTCTCTCCTCCTCCCATGTTTTAGTTACAATTCGATGTAGTGTTCTGATTATTGTTCACCACCATACTTGAGGAGTTCTGATAACATTACACAATCATTACGTCCTCTCTTGAAGCCTATTCTTTTTTTAGATTTAGTACCACGCCCGGAAGCACTATTGTCATTACGCAGTAAAGAATAAACCGCCACTATTTTAATATTAATTTTTAAATCATTTCGGCATAAATTTCGATTTGTGTCTATCTTGACCTTTTCTCATAGGAACACGCCAACTAAACACTGCACAGTGGTTTAATACGCCAAAAACACGGCCAAAACTAGAAGGAATCGAGATAACTCTTTGAAATATGGTGTCCAGCGGTTTTCCGGGTCGCTGATTACGAATCCGTTATCAGTTTTTCGAAAAACAAAATGGTGGCTTCAAAATGTCAAATGAATTTTTTTTAGTTTAAATAGGTGTCTAGGGTTTTTGAGGTCACCAACTCAAACTTTTACAAAAAATTTTCAAAAATAAAATGTCGGTCTCAAAATGGCGGTCTTGAAAATTGGTTTCTTGGGGTTTTCGAGGCTGCAGATTTCGAAAACAAAATGGCGACTAAAATATTTAATCGGTCACTTTCTCACTGCACGCGGAGTCAATTAGATAAGAAATGCAAGTAGATCCGTGGAGTGTTCTTGTCGCATTACTTCCGCTCTTCTTCGTTCTGTCCGTACACTGGTGAAACTTGTAGATGGAGAACCACCACCATCGCTTGTTTCCACATTTCTTACGGAATCAATGATAACAAGCTCTTTCTCGAGCCCCAATTGATTATTTTCATAAAAGCGGAACTTCGTCCCATGAACTTCTTGCCATTTCATTCGAATTTTGGTTAGCTCTTTTCTTAGTTGGCTCTTTTGGTTATACTGTGCGACCGATTTTATGTGGCACGTACTCCTCCAAAATACGAAAAACTTCCGTATTATTGTTCAAATTTTCCTGAATGACTTTTAATATTTCTTTCCGCGATAGAGAAATAGTTCTTCCGTCATCCCAATCTGAAACAATAATATTGATAGAAAAAATAATAACGAATTCGGAATCTGAGACCTCGAAAACCCCCTGACTTCAGATTTTAAAAAGTCATCTCATTTCCTTCTAGTTTTGGCAGTGGTTTGATATTTTGAACTATAGTAGGTACAGTAAAAATAGGAAAAATCTGATCGTTTCTGGTAAGGTGCGTAATTCGTTTTGTTTATTGTCGAGTATGTTAAAGTGAAGAAAAAACTGCCATCGCCGCCATCTTGAAACGAAGGGTGAAAGTTTTTTTTCTCGATTTACATCTGTCTGCACTGCACGCAGAATACCCACCTATTTAAAACTGAAAGTAAAGGTTGTACCCTACCAGGGGTGGGGGGATGGGTAAAAATGGGTTAAAATTTAAGAAAAAAAGGTCAAACATTTCTGCCACTATTATTTAACGATTATTTAGCCCTAACAGAACCTACATACGCAGCGGCAGAATTTTTTTTCAATTTCAACCCCTTTTTACCCTTTCCCCCTCAAAAACCTATCTCCAGATGATTATTTGATCCGCCATTTTGAATTTTTAAATTTGGACCCAGGATTCGCGTTCAGTGACCTCGAATACCCCCGAGTATAGATTTTGGATCCATTTCGTTAGATATTATCCGAAATTTTTAGTTAATTAATGATTCATTAGCATTAGCAATTTGTTAAATAAATAATGGATTACAACATTTGCATACCCTCGGACCATATAACACTTTATCAATAAGTGTTTCTGAACACTTTCCAAAAAAAATTAGTTCTACTTCAAAAAAGTGGGAACCTTTTTGTTAATTTGATACGATTATGAGTATCTAGGTGTACAAAATTATATATAGCTATAAATGATAATCTATTAAACTTATGTACATTCACGAGATGAAATCATTTTGGGGAATTGAATTCGGACCAATAGATAACTTTTTAAGCACGTCTCATTGACACGTTCACTTTCCCATGGATCTACCGCTCCGAAAGTCTTGCAACACTGTCAGTTCCCAGACAGTTTTAAGAGGCAAGGTGCGCTTTTCGAATCACTTTATAACCCTTAATATGCCAAGGCTACCACTTTAACTTTATATGGACAAACAGTCTCTATAAGAAAAACTTAATTTTTTGAGTTTTGGCCATGTTTTTGGCGATTTGAACCACTTTATTGGTCGGAATTCTAAAAAATAATTTAAATAAACAAATCTCACAACGCAACATTTACTTTATACGTATGTTTTATCAATGATTATTATTTTCTAGCATTTGAGTAAAGATAAATTCATAGGGCTCTGAAGCCCCATGTTGAAAGCCATTTTGCATTCCTTGCATAAACTAAATTCCTTCGGATTTCGTTAATGCCATGAGATATTAATGCTACTTAAAAGCATTCTGATTCATGTAGCTGTAAAATATGTAATTATTGCTTGTATCCTTTAAAGATATCCTTAAGATATTTTGCAGCAAATACATAGAACAGTCGCTTACGTTTTTATGCATGTTTGGTGTAGACATCTGGTTAAGAAACTTTCCTCATAAATCTGCAACTTTAATGGCTGACGTGATGTGGAATGATATTCGTTTGCCAGTTTTCTTAAAAGGTAATTAAGATGCCATTTGTATGCTAGCAACGTTACAATGGAAACGGCTAATTTGATATATGGATAAGATATATCACGAACGATTTTACCGCAGGCCAAGAAGAAATATGACACCTTATTGCGCAAGTTTGTGGCACCCCCCGCAACCATTTGGAAACCTCTAAAATGTGGCTGGTTTCATAAACCCGAAGGCTTTCTTTCGTAGCACACATAAATGTAATTTGCTCCTTAAACAGGTTGGAGCTAGGCAATTTACATCACAGAGATTTCTTAGACAAGACTCGAAAAACAAACAAAAAAAACAAAAATAATGGGAACATTTCATACCTGAAACAGCCACACGTCCCCGTCAGCGATTATAGTGTGCACGTGACATCACTAATGAAGAAGCCCTGCTGTCTGGGGTACTCTTAGAGAGCTAGGGTTTTACTGTCAAACTATATCTCAACGGTACACAGATGGCTTCAAAGGACAATTGACAGGCTCAAGGATCCGGGCCGGGCGGGTAGCCGGAATGGAGAGCCCGAATAACTTTGCATGAGAGGAAGGCAAATATTTGATGAATTTAAACCCTCGTTATCAAAAGCTCGCAGCAGTTGTGTTTCAACATTTTCAAGCGCCTCTTGCTGCAGAAACCGGGACTAGGATGTAGTAGGGTGCTAGAATCCTAGAAAACTTTTTCCATTTAACACACGCCTCGGTAAAGTTTTCCACATTTGACGAAGCTTTTGTTATGTGTAGCTTATGCCTAGCCTTCAGGCAGCATAACGAAAGAACGGCTGGCATTTGTTACAGTCGATAACAATGCTGGGATTTGTGGTTATAAAGGTATCGCCGTTTGAATGTACACAGGGAGGAGGGGTACGAGGCACTGTGTCGAGCCTTGATGGAATGATGAGGGAAGGTCCTCCAGGCACACGCTTTTGGCAGCAGTAGAACAGCAGAAATTCATTCAGGCTCAAGTCTGATTGATGAAAGTCTTCCGTTGGTGACGATTGTTGAACTCAAGTTTTAGGGGATTTCCCTCTTGAAAATTCTTTAGATAAAAGCCCATTTCTATTAAATTGCTCACTTGGACGTGATTTGTAAGGCAATTGTTATTGAGTTTTTTATTTAAGGGAGGTGGTGTAAGCGGTCCTGCGAGAAGTTGGTAAAAGTTTTTACTATTGTTAGCAAATGTGTCACGGACTAAATTTTCCGACATTAATTGGAAAACGTTCCAAGAACTTTACATCCAAGGACTGAGTAAGTCATTGTTGTGCTTTATGCGCTGTAACTTTTAATATTGGGGAAGAAATGTCAAGATATTACGTAACATTTCTTACCGAAGAAACGTTAGGTTAAAGTAAGGAACAATAGTCTGCAATTCAACTAAATATTAACGTTGAAATTCAATCGAAAATGTAACAATTACATGCTTTTTATCATGTTTGCTTTCTTCGGAAAAAAGTAAATCGAGATGGCTAGACTCAACATCATTATATTTTACAAAGTCTTTTTAAATAATTTGATTGGCCGTGAATATTGGCACTTTAAACCATTTCAAATGTTTGTTCAGAAATCTAAAAAATCCAGAACTGAAAGAAAGTTGAAAAGGGAAAACATTGTATTCCGGCTAGCATTTAAAGGGGGTGCAGATGGGGCCCCTTTGAGGCTTTCCCCTCTGCCTCATGTGGGCCCAATGTGGATTTTCCTATAGGGCCCACAAGGGGTATCTAACCCCTTGCCCCATTAGGGAATGCCCTCTGGGGGCCGCGAAGGGGTGAGGTAAAAAGTTTGCTGATTTAAATTTTTTTTGAGAAAATCAATTGAAATATATGAAAAAAAAACAAATTTAATCAAATTAGAAATATATTTTATTAATGAGATAAATTACATAGAGAATTATATAGTAAAAAAATAACTTAAAACTAAATTATAATAGTTTTAAAAAAATATAGAATCAGGTTTTTAAGTTCAAATTAGACTTTTTTTTTCAATCCAAATTTAGTTTTACTTTTCGTATTTATTATTTTTTGTTAATTTCTTTAATTATGTTAGTATATTACTTGAATTTTGATATCTTTAATTTGAACTTTAAAAAATTGAATTTGGGCTTTAAAAAATTGAATTTAAACTGCAAAATATTAGATTTGAACTTTACAAAATTTAATTCGACTTTTAAAAAATTGAATTTAATTTTAAAGATTTGAATGTTAATTTGATAAAATTGAATTTTGTTTGAAACAAATTCAATTTGGTGTATAAATATGTATGTTTAAGCTAGTAAACTAGCGCTTAAATTAAAATGTTATAAACTACTATATAAAACCGAAAGCAAAAAAAAATTTATAAAAAAAAAACATAGCCATCCAAACTTGTCGAATACTTCTATTCATTATGTTGCTCACTATCGGCTTCATTTGGCTGTTTAGAACGGGCCGTTCGTCCACCGTCCCAGTCTTTGCAATTATACAAAGATGAACCTAGGGCATCTAGGATGCCTGCTCCAGAACATCTTCTCTTGGTTGCGAAAAGGCTTTTCTAAGCGTTGCTAAAAAAATATTTATTTATTGTATTTAATCATTATTTATTTAATTCAGTAATTTTAATTACCCTTTATAACTTTAAAAACAGTCGTATCCTTAAATATGTTTTTTTTTGGAATCTTTTACTGGAGCGAACATAAGTCCTACATCACGACATATACAATATCGTAATAGTTCGCTAAAATTTCTGGTCATTGGTAATCGTCTATTGACCTTCTGAAGTAATTTTCGAGCCTGAAAGTATGATTTTGTATTTAGTAAATATAAAATTTTTTCATAAATCTGGTACCCACTCTAAAATCTTATGGATCAGAATTGGAAATATTATCACTTTCTGTATTGTTTGGTAATTCACTAACGTCTGATACTTCATTTTCACGACACTGCAAAACACCTTGACTGCCATGAGGCGTCAAATTTTCTTGATACGAGTTTGTCAACAGCACTAATTCCTGCCGAATTCTAGAAAATCGTGCCGATCTTAAACGTCTGAGCTCGCGTTGTTTGATACTGTCCATATTTATGTTTTATTAAAATAATACTTTTAAACATGAGTTAATTACTTAAACACTTAAATATCAAGACGTTTTTCACAGTTTCACAATAAAACCAAAGGTTAAAAGTCAAAAGAAAAATTTTAAACAATAATTAAGTAATTTAGATATATTAACACTAAAATATAAGAATATTATTTTTTAAAAATACTTAAATAATTTAGATGTTAACACAAATATTAAATTTCCCGTTGGCACAGTTTGACAAAACTAAAGCTGCAGAGCTTAGCAAAAAGCTTCCTGAATACATAAGGCAGATGGTGGGAATGCCCCATTTCATATGATTTGTGTGGGGTTTGCCCACACGCTGCATTAGGCATGCCCCTTTTAAATGCTAGCCGAGATACAGCTTATTTTGGGCCTTGGCTTCCTCTAGCGTTCGCCTCCATGATTGTCGATCTCTGGCCCGTCTTTTCCAGTTTCTTATTCCTAAATGTCTCATGTTTTCCACGACGTCGTCTATATATCTTTTTATGCCGTCGTGCTCTCCATTTTCCTTTCGATACTTTCTCCAGCACTATCTCTGCCGTGTTCCGTTCCGTACCTCGTTCGACATAGCCAATCTATTGTAGTCTGTTTATTTTAATTACTTCGACAAAGCTTGAAATTTTACTACTTTCATACAACTCTAGTTGTATGTTTCCCTCCAAATGCCATTCACCTGCATTCCCTTGTAACTCGAACGAATGATTTTTCTTTCGAATCTTCCTACCAAAGCTTCGTCTGCGTTCTTTAATGTCCACATGTGATCAATTTGTTGTGTACAGTTTCAGTTTTAGCTTTTTGTGTACATATGACTTGTTTTGTTCTCGTTTATTTCCGAGCCGATCTCCTAGTAGCCATTTATGGGATGATTGTAGTTTATTATAGAGTACCGATGAAAATACTAGGTATGCTATATTCAATAGCGTTACTACTCTGTAGTTACTTCGTGAGAATGGATCCCCTTTTTCGGGCAAAGATCACACTATGGTCTCGTTCCATTCATCACGCATTTCGTCCAATCTTCCACTGTCATTGTATGTAGTTTCCTCTTCCCGTTATTTAATGACGTCTACTGCGTAATGAATTCCAGGGGCGGCGGAGCGCTTGGGGATGGAAGGAAAAGTGCACACGCACTTTCGCTTTGGCTGGGGAAATCCACACCCAAAATATTACATGTACACCCACCTAATAACTCAGAATGGTGGAAGACCGTATCGGTCGCTAGCGACGAAGGAGCATGGTCGAAAGGCTTATAATTGTACAGCCTTAAGAAGAACTTATAATTGTATAGCCTAAGCTTTTTAAACCTTAACCGACCAGCATTTAAAAAGGGGATTGTCTCAGCGTCATGCCGAAAGGGGGATTTCCCCGTGAGGACCCCATGTGGTAAATATGGGACATGCCGAAAGAGGACTTTCCACTTAGTTTCCCCATGAACAACATACGAAAAAATTCAGCGGTAGGTACTGAAGTGTGGTATGCCTTATCAGTTTCTCATAAGGGCCTTATGAGGCAAACCTTGTTACAAATGAAATGGGAGATCCTTACATCTGCCTTACATATTCGGAAAGCTTTTTAAAAAGCTTTAGTTTTTGTTTTTCTTTTTTTTTTTTTATGTTGCATTGCTTCATATTTCAGGCAATTATTATGTTATTGGTGTCATTTAGCATACTCAATAGACTGGTTCCGGTTCAATTATAGAAGTCAAGCAGCATTGAACGGGACCAGTACTAAGTTGGGACTGCATTGGTAACACGACACTCGCGTTTAAAAATATAAAGCTTTCGAAACCGGCGCAGTAATTACTTACATATCCGCGCCGAATTTCTCAAATTTTTCGGCCTCTTTTTTCCACGCGGGATCGGCGGGTAGCAATGATTTTTCCTCAAGGGGGCTAAATGGGTGGGGCATTCCTTATGACGAGTTGCGAATTAGGCAAGGCGTTAGATGCCCATGACTCATCTAGACCTATCTACACCCCCAACCCACCAAATTCTAGTCGGGCATAACCACTAACTAAAGAATCTAAAACCATATAACTCAAGAGACCACTGGTATATAAATTGACCGATTCACTTTTTACATTTTAATTGTTATCTGTACACGGGGTCCCCACCCACAATGATTATACTCCGCTGCCCTTGATGGCTTCTAATATCACTCTTTGTTTGTAAAATATGTAAGACGAAAAGAAGGGAAAATATATTGAGGTATCTTCTCCCAAATTGAGTATTTTAGTATTGATACGATGAAAAAAAACAATGCCAAATTCTCCCAAGTAAAAATGAAACTCGCTCCCACCTAGCATGCAGAAGGCACGCCTTCGCACTAGCCTGCAAAGCGCCCGAAATAGACACGGCGCCCCTGACTAAAAATAAGACTCGCCCGCTCCTAGCATGTAGCAGACACGCATTAGCCTGCACGACGCCCGCAACTAGCACGCTCGAAATCGGCTGTATGAATTTAAAAGATTGTATAGAACGAAGAAAACGGGCAATTATCTTGTGCCGTACCAATAGCATACTCAGTAGAGCGGTACTCGTTCGATTGCGTAGGTTAAGCAGCATTGGACGGGGTTAGTGCTTAGCTGGGGGACTGTTTGGTAAAACAACACATTTTCGTGCCTGTGGCTGGAGCGTGCATGCTTCTAGCGAGCAAATTTTTAGATTTTCGTGCCTGTGATGGGAGCGTGCATGCTTGTGGCGGGAACGTGCACAGCCGTGTGGCATGCGTATTTGTTCGCTATGCGTGCTAGGTGCGGGCGTGTGCATGTTTGTAAGAAAATTATCCAACTAAATTATATTTACTCGGCCTCTAATGACTTTGCAGAGTTCTATTTTGCTCGCCACACACATAGGAATAAAACTAATACCTTACTTACTTCGGCCTATAAGGGGGCGTTCATTAATTACGTGAGGTAATTTTGGCGATTTTTCGACACCCCCACCCCCTCCCCCTAATTTCACGTAAGATTTTTCAAATTTTAAAAAAATCATTAGTATAGGTAACCCCCTTATAACACAGCACTTCTATAGCACGGATTCACTCTAACTCGGTTCGAAAATTGGGAACATCCCCGTATACCTAAGGGGTCGTCCATTAATTATGTGAGGCGATTTTGGCGATTTTTCTACTTCCCTCCCCCTTAGTCAGATGTTGTGAGATTTGGCTCGACCCCCTCCATCCCCCTCCTACAATCTCACTTGAGATTTTTCAAATTTTAAAAAATGTCCAATATTTACACTATTATGCGTATTTGTAGTGTAAATGCGTTAATCTGTGCCTGCTTGCGTTGGACTTATTTAAAAAAACATCATTTGTGTTGAAGAACATTACCACAAAATGATCCCAGCACCAACTCGGCATGCACCCAATATAAAAAATAGCTCAACGACTTCTATATAAACAATAGTAAAACATCATAACAGCACCAGGTCGACACGTACCCGACAGAGCACAACCGATCGAGCACAACTCCAACGGGAATTATCACCGGATCGTTTCTTCCTTTATGGAGCTCAACGAAGGCAAAAAGAATGCAGGACAGAGAGTAGAGTTCGATCGCCCAACCGAGTAAAACATTATTTAATTTTCAGTTTATAATTTTGAAATCTGTTTTTATTTCAATAAAGTAAGGGTGTTTTCCAAAACGTCAAACTCTGCGTAGCGGATACAGTATTACAACTGTCGTAATACATATTTCTTTGACATTGCAAATGCATACATTGCAGTAGTGAAGCAGTCATTTTAATTTGACGTTTTGGAACAATATAAACAAAATTATTCAAAATACTTGATTGAATATTTATTTGATTCATCTGAATCAACTGAAAACTTATATTTGTTAATGGCTTTAACTTTGTTAAAAAAAGTCGGAAACGTAGAAAAATAGCTGCAAGCCTTGGAGGAATATTATTGAAGAAAAAAATTCCAAAGTGCAAGAAATTCTTCGAAACGATTTCGGAATATCCGGAAGATATAATTTATGATCACTTTAGAATGAAAAGAGACACTTTTCAGGTGAGCGAAAAATAAATATAACTCAAGTAACACTAAATAATTGTCTTCTGTTTCAAAATCTTGTAAAAATGTTGAAACCAAAATGGAATTTATCAAAAACTGGTCGCCCTTCGCCTTCATACTCCTTATAACAATATTACCTTGTGGAATATTTGGGATTGGTATGGGCCCAGCATATAAAATAATGAAGCATACCGCAAAAGTAATTACAAAGCTAAGGAGTGAAGTAATTAAATTTCCAACTAGTCAACGTACATTAAGAAGAGTAGTGGAATGTTTTAAAAATGGCCGTGCTAATCCCTGTCCCTTCGTTTCAAATCAAAGACGGAGGATAAAAAAAAGAACGATAAAGGAATTGCCATACACAAACCTTCATATACCCATCGATAAATTTTTTTGTGTAAGATTAAGCCATATTTTAGTTCTCGCAATTTTACACTGTTTCTTGCGAAAAAAAAATTAAGTGATATTTGCCGAGACCCCCTCCCCACGTGAGGTATGGTGACATTCGGCTCGACCCCCTCTATTTTTCTTTAATGAAAATTCTTCAAGTGAAAGGAACACAAAGTTTAAAAGTGGCGGCATGGATCTGAAGATAATGCAGAAAAATGCTCAGAGGATAAGAATATTTTGCCAAATGGAAAACGCCCTCGGTTAATAGTGCTTAGTGATGAAAACACCATTGTATAATTCATTTTTTTCGATTTTTGGAACCTAACCTCCCTTTTTCTACTATAGTTCTTTGTTCCGTATATCACGGATTCGCATAAAAGGTCAATTTTTTGGAACGTAATACCCGGGTGACCTGTACACATTTACACTAAAAACAGGCTTTTACGGGCGTAGTCCAGTAAAATCGTGCAAAAAAGGGCCATCTGAACATTTTCTGAAAACAGCAATTTTTTTTTGTAATGTGTAGGGGGATTGGTTGGGAGTATAAAACCGAGTTTTCGGGATCCGGAGGGGTGACGTTCGGCCCCCATCTTGCTTTGAGTGGTGAAAAATGGTTTTCCTTATTTCTCGGAAACCGTGAGTCCTACATAATTTTTGTAAAAATATTTTTTTAGATAATCAAATTATCTACAACTTTCGTAAATAATGTTTTGCCGTAATATTAATAATAAAAAAGATATGGACGAAAAACGACAAAAATTTTGGTGGTGATGAGCTTTAAAGCGCTATAACTTTTTTATTATTGATTTTACATAAAAAGTGCCTAGGAGCTTTTTTGTAGAGAATTTTCTTGCGAATAATTTGATGTGGTCATCTATTGAATTAGGGTTTTTTTGTAGATTTTAGAGCAATGCAAACGGAGAAGTTATAACAAAAGTTCTGCATATGCTTCCATCTATATACAGGGTGTATACCGTTAAGTTTACAAAGCGGCCGGCTGTGGATAGGTTTTGGATAGACGAACAAAAAATCGTATTGGAGGGGGCGTAATCGTAACGGTTTAGCAGCTAGGGCGTTATGTAGTTTTTTTGGTAGAGGTTTACATATCACCCTGTATTTTTGTAACCCTATGAGCTATTTTCATGAGTAAGGTATTAGTGTACGCAGAACTCTTACCTATCTAAAACGGTAAAAGTCAAGGTTCTACCTTATCAACTTCCAGAGCAATGAGTCATCAAAGTCAAAATTTAGTTTTTTTAACTAAAATTTCAACTAAAACCACCTTTTTCTCCAACAAATACCTAGTTAACTAATTTTTTTTTTGCAGAACTGGAAAGCTTGGACAATTTCCTATGAATAATGACAATTTTTATCCTACGGCTTTTATTTTTGGAGTTATACGCAATTTTAATGCTAAAATTGGCTTTATTTGTACTTTTTCACCTAAGCTTTGCCAAAAAGTACCAAATAAGTACCAAAGTACCAAATAGGCCAATTTTAACATCAAACTTGCCGGCGCCTATGAACGAGAGGCTACTGTGCTACTTTGTGGCGTTCGCATAACCGCAATTTAATATCCCTCCTCTTCGTCACGTGAGTTTGGGTGAAATTCGGCTCGACCCCTTTCCCCCCAAAATACCTCGCGTAATTTATGGACGCCCCTAACTATCTTCCATTATTTCATTTGGTTCTTCCTCGGATGCCTTTTATTTCATCTAGTCTTGGATATATGTGAATACTGGCAAGACGATTAACTTATACAGAAGAATTAAGATATCGGACCTTAAAGGCCCAAACAGATTGGCGCGGCGGAGGTGGCGGCGTCCGCCCGCCAGAGAGTTTCCCATACATTTTATTTCTCCGCAGGTATGGGAAACTCTCTGGAGATCGGACGCCGCCACCTCGGCCGCGCCAATCTGTTTGGGCCTTAATTGTTAGACTAATGATAGACCGTCGCGCAGGCGGGGCCGCCTTGAACTTTGTTTGCAAATGTTACCTTAGTTATCAACCTGCACACTCAATCTGTAAGAAACCATCTTGTATAGCTCTTCATATCCTTCCAACGAAGTCAATCTCGACTGCTTAAGCCAGTATTTGGGTGCATTTCTAGAGAACTGCGCTTTTTTGACGCTACAGTGGAATTTCAAATCCATTTCTCCAACGTTAGGTTGGAGCCGAATTCGTTAGCGTGGTGATTAAAGCGTTCGACATGTATGATGTATCCCACTTTAATAATATTTTTCTTTCCATCTTTACAATCAACAATTTTGTATTGTTAATTATTTGGGCTAAAATTTATTGAGCCACTATTACATAAGTTACTCTGCTAAATAAATCCTAGCCCTGGAGTTCATAATCAAAATTATAAAATCTATTAAAGCCCTTCCAATATCCATAAACCTATCCTCAACGAATAATACGCAATTTCCATAAATTCTTCGATACAAAACTAATCGAAAATTTGCGAGAAACTATAATTTATCGAAGGGACGATTAGGCTAAATCGAAACATAAACGATAAACTTGGGTGTGAACACAATAAATGTTTCGGAATACGCAGATTCAAGGATCAGCTCCAAATGCTTCAAGGGATGTTATATATGGGGATGAACTATGTTCACACAAAAAATAATTTATACTTATATACATTGTTGGCGCTGCTGTACGTGAGTTATGGACATACCCCGGGGAAAGTTTTTCTTCATTGAAAATGTTGAGCACACTCAAGACTTTTTGCGGTTGATTGTTTTCATTCAGAATCATTTGCGCCGTCTATGAGGCGTTTAGGCTCCTAATTAAGCGTTTATTGAGAAACTTTTCGAAATGTGTGAATGGATGCTAAGTTTTACGAGCTCTTAAAATGGCCATTAGTATTATGGAGTGGAACCCATCGATAGATTTTAAGTAAAAGTTTAAGCTATAGGGATTTATGGCTGTCATAGTGTATGGAGTAGCATTTAATATACTAGTCCTTTTCTTCTTGAATTTGTAAGAAATAAAATCACTTTTGAGCCTAGTTAGGCGTGAACGAAATGTGACGTTCCGCGTTCAAACACCTCTAGCCATAGCCATTTAATCAACAGCAGATAGTAATATATTGTAATGGGAATGGCTGTCAAGTTCGTCCTTTTGCTTTGGGGATTTTTTCCCCTTTTCTTGTATTTATTAAGCGGTCCCCTATATGGCACCCTTCTCTCATTGCTCTTACATTCAGTATACTCGTCGTCTCTCTTGTCTCAATTAAGACCTGATCTATTTGATTATTTATTACTCCCTCTGCTGACTGCCACGTCATCTCAAGAATATTTTTGTGCAGGAACATTATTGAACTTACTACCATTTAGTTCGGGCTAGCGAGATCTGCTAATCTACTACCATTGTCATTGATAGCGTTGTGTAGCCTATGGCTTCTCTTTTCTCCGTATAACTTTATCTGAAGATAAGCGACGGAATGATCACATATTCCAAATCGTCAAACAAACATTATCAATGGCTCAGATTTCTTAAAAGTTGCAAATTTCTTATTTCATCAGCAGCCAAGACCACAATCTACAATCTATGGCCGTGTTCCGTAATATCCCCCAGCATACTGTCCAGTGAGAAATGGTAAATTCAAGCGTTTACGCTGTGGTTAACGGCAGCTTACATGAAAGTGTTACAACTTGAAACTGTTTCAACCTCCAATCTTTAATATTTTTGTGATTACCATTACGTCACACCGATGCACACAAGTAAAATATGGCATCAATTAATGACGTCATTAGCACTGGCCTGTATACTGGGTTATATTTCGGAACACAGTCAAAGTATATTCGGCTCGTCTCGATTTAACTCATTTATCTATGCTGGCACTTCGAAAACTATCTTAGCGGGGCTGGACAAGCTGCGAAAGCGCGCTATCCAAATCATTGTAGATATCATCTTTTGCGTCTCCATACACTGCTCGAGCCACCGCAAAAATGTAGCAGTCTTAACAAAATTGTATCTCTATGACCATAAGACTGTTCCTGCATGGCAATATTTTTCCTGCAACACAAGCAGCCTTATTGTCGTTGTCACTTTCGGTGACAAATGGCCAAAAATTCTATTGTGGTTCTCTAAAAAAGTGGCATTTGTTCATTTAGTGAGATAAGGCAAATTGCGGTTTTCACTGATATCGAGAAACGGCAAATTCAGTGACAATTGTCCTCACTTGACATTTGTAAGTGAGAGTAGAAAACCGAAAGTGACAACCACAATAAGGCTGAAGACTAGTCCGCTCGGCTCACCCTAACACCACGCAGTGCCCCCTTTCGCGCCTTCTACGGTCTAGAAGTTCGTTTATAAATAGATTAATTCGACTGTGGAACAAACTCCCACAGTAATTCCGAACTCGTAGAACATCCAGGAGTAGTAAACTTTTGTCAATGAAATTTTATTTCAGGTTAACTGGAAATTATTTTGAGTCTGTATATTTTTTAAATTTATATTTATATACCAATAAAAACACAAACTGTTCGATGAATCATTAATGTTTAGGGAGAGGGTCTTTTGCCTTTCCACCCTTTTTATACAGTCAAGGTACTTGGAACTTGGCTGATGTTGGCCTGATCGCGATGCTTGTATCGTGGCCAGAAAGTGGTAACGCTTTTGGGTTCAAAATTGGGTACCGATGTTTTTGCGAAAGGCTCTTTTTCCTTTTTCATCTTATATAATGCAGTCAAGGTACCTTGGACCTTGGCTGTTTTTGGTTTGATTGCGATGCTTCTATCGCTACCAGAATAGAGGCTGAGTTCTCGAGAATAAAAAACTTCTATATTCTTTTAAATTCATAAATGAACTGAATTTATTTTCGAACGATTTCTTATATGTAACGATTACACAAACTTTCCAATATAAAAAAAAGGAATTGTGTGTACTTATGTACGCGCATTAGAAGTTATACTTCTTTGGCGTGATTTAAGACTAACCCCCAGAACACAATGAGGCCGACAATGTCAACTTCAACGGGAAAACAACAACAATTTATATGAGGATTGTCGTTGTCGGCCTCATTGTGTCCCGGGGGTTAGTTTTAATTTCCATGCAAATAATTTATTGGATTTTTTATTATTTGCGTGCGTTGGCAGGTGGAAGCAGCATGATGCCGACACGTTCCAGCCTGTCGGTTATACCGGATTCTAATCCTAACTAAAATCACATACTAGTCAACCCATTCTCTGGCAGAGAGGAAACACATTTTTTTAGACAAGTTGTTCTTATTTATACAGGTTATACAGATTTTTATGCGCCCCATGTTTTTATTTTAGTCTGTTAAAAGTCCCAGAATATTACTTAATTCGCTGACACAGCGACATAAAGTGCCCCTTGGCAAACGACACGAGATAACAGCACTCCTACTATTCCAGAAGGTCCATGTTTGTGTTCTAATTATTTTCTAGTTTTTGGTACAGCAGATTTAAAATAAAACCATTTAACTTAAAAGTTTTTTTTATCTATTTTTATTATATTCTTTTTAGTCTTAATTCAGTCATTTTTGGATTTTACTTTTTACAAAATTCTGGTGAAGTGATTTGTTATGCATACCATATTTCCAGCGCCATTTTGAATTTTCTAATTTTGACAACAAATTTATTATTTCCGACCTTAAACACCCCAAAATAGCTATTTTCAGTGAAATCGAATCGTAATTGCCAAAATCGTACACCCATATTGGCGCCGCCATTTTGATTTTTTTTAAATTTTGCCCACGGTTTTGTCATTTGTTACCTTAAAAACCCCCCGATACCGATTTTAAATGGATTCAGAACACATTTCCAAAATTCATCCGCCATATTGGCGCCGCCATTTTTAATTTTCAAATTTTGACCACAGAATCGTCATTTTGGATCTAAACCCCCCCCCCCCCGATACCGATTTTCAATGGAATCGGAACACAATTGAAAAATTCGTCCGCCATCTTGATTTCGGAACCGCCTTCTTGATTTTTTTACAAAATTGTCAGATTGCACTGTCACGTTAGCTCAATGTGTGTGCAAAGCTTCATAAGAATCGGTTTAGTAAAAGTAGTTGAAAAAGCTGTCGCAAGATTTGAACTTTTTTTTTTTTTTAAGCATATTTATTTATAACTATATTTTAATACAGGCTATGCTTAAACCTACTTTCACTATGTAACTTAAAAAGAAACTTACTGGCCCTCTGCGGGCACTCTAGGTTAAACTCTATCCACTTAAACTATTTTGATTTGCCTTTCGGCCTTTTATTTGGTGCAGACAATTATAAATGCTTAACTCTATGCTACATGCTAAGAAAATATTATAAGATCAAAAACTTAGCTAACTTAACCTATTTTATAAAACTTAACCTGGAATAAAAGGACTTACACGCTACTTACCCTAACCTACTGCTAACTTAAAACTATGCTAGGATCCTGATCCTACCTAAATTATAATT
This sequence comes from Thereva nobilitata, assembly GCA_963855945.1. Lineage (NCBI taxonomy): Eukaryota > Metazoa > Arthropoda > Insecta > Diptera > Therevidae > Thereva > Thereva nobilitata. The sequence continues at coordinate 127,814,127 of OY979695.1, forward strand.
TTCTCATTCACACCGAAACAGGCTTCTTAACCTGCCTCTTCCAACCACCAGTACCTCATACGGGCTCTGGATGCTTCCTCTATATCTATAGGGCCTATTCGCCTACTGAATCGCAGGAGTTGTGTATTAAGTCCATCGGACCTCTCGTGCAAAACTCGTTTATCTCGCGCGCGACGATAAACATGATAAATTAAAGGCACTCCCTCCCTGTCCTGTATCAGCCCTAACGCGTCTAGCCATGGGAATGCTTCTGGCGGTATTTGTCCTGTCCGTCTTGTCGTTTCATAATAGTCCGGTCTGGGGTAGTAAGCCCCGAAGATGAGAGGATTGTTGCTTTCCGCCGCTCTAACAATGTGATTTCGGATTAATCTGATTATGAAATTGTCCACCCTCATGGTTTTTGCTTTTCCGTAGAGGATGTTGTTAGCATAAAATTTTTTGTAGTTCGATTCGGGAGTTCGATACATGCTTAAGCATGCTCTCAAGCATTGTCTTTCGAACATCCTCATCTTTTCCATATATGATGGGGTTACATTCCACCATATGGGGCAGCCGTAGGTAAGTACCGGTCTGACCAAGGTCTTATAGCAATTCACCTTAACCCTTGAGTTAAGATGCTTGCTATAAAAGAGCTTCTTCGTCATATGGAAGGCCTTCTGGGCTTTGACTATAGCAGTACGTATATGACTCTCGTGATACATGTACTGATCCAGCCAAATCCCCAAGTACCTAACCTCCGTTTTCCTCTCCAGCGTCTGTCCCGCATGGCTTCGAACATGGAACGTCTTCCAGTTCCTTCTAACATCGCGTGAAGCTTTGTTAAGAGGGGTTCTGAAAAGGATCGTTTCGCACTTTCCATGATTGATTTTCAATTTCCAATCATCCGCATAACGCTCGATTATCTCGAAATCACGTTGTAGAAGCGTCTGGATTACGTCAATCTTCGGTCCTGTCCTGTATATGACTATGTCGTCTGCGAACGCTAAGGCGCTCTGAAGAGATCCAACTAGATCGCTTGTGTATATGTTGAAAAGGAGAGGCGAGTTTACTGATCCCTGCTGCAGCCCGTTTTTAATGTCGAAGATTTTTGAAGTAAAGTTCCCACTTTTAACCAGAAACTTCCTCCCCGTTATCATGTCGTAGATAATGCGAATTAGGGGACCGTTCATCCCGTTCCTGGTTAGTTTCAGTAGTAGACCCTCAACCCATACAGAGTCGAAGGCCTTCTCGAAGTCGACCAGACATGCTCCGGTACACTGTCTTTTGGAAAAATTCCACTGTATGTCGGACACCAGTTTTGCGCAAGCATGGATAGTGCCATGTTCCGCTCGGAATCCGAACTGATTGTCCGGGATAATGTTATTATTCTCAACCCAATTGGTCAGCGAGCGGTTGATTACCGCCTCGAACACCTTGCTGATGTTTGGAAGTAGGCTTATTGGACGAAGATTGCTAGGATTTGATCTGTCTTTTTTATTCTTGGGGATAGGATATATTACAGCCATTTTCCAGTGTTCCGGAAAATAGGCATTGTTCAGAGCATTGTTGAACAATGTGGTGTAAATGTCGGCTGCACACTGAGGTAAGTGCTTTAGAACCACATTGGGGATACCATCGATCCCTGTCGATTTCTTATTCTTTAGCATGTGGAAAATTCGCAAGAGATTGTCCTTCTTCACGAAAATCGCGTTTTGGGAGGCCTCTGGGATGTTGTCCGCTGGGCAATCCTCATTGAATTCGACAAAATGTCGATTCTCAGATCTCCAAACTCTGTTTTCGCTTTGAAGGTCAGAGTAGTTCAGCCGCGCCCGATGTTCCAGGTCGCGATTTGGCCGAACAGCAGAGTTCACTGTGTAGACCTTTTGACAGAAGGCTCCCACCAGATCTGCTCTGTCCTGCTCATCCTCCACATGATAACAGTCGTCATCGGCTCGGTGAAGCATATCTGGATCTAAGCCCGCCTTTCTAAGCAGTCCCTCACTATCTTGGTTACTAGGTAATTTCAGCTTCTCCAGTCGGTTATGCGTCCTTCTTCTAAAGATTTTGTTTATCTGTGGGAATGTGCCCGCACCACAGGGTTTTATGGACCGGATCTTATTGCTCCAGTACAGATTTATGGACTTAGAGTAATTCTCCTTGATTAGTTGCTGGAGGTTTCGAATCACCGACTTTAATGTTATGATCTCTGGATTCCGGTAATATTGAAATTGGCGATGTAAAGTTTTTAGTCTCGATAGCAATAGGCTTTTTTGTCTTTGTAATCTGTCGATTGTAGAGTTTCTGTAGCAGTCAGTGCAGTCGCGTTTTTTTGTCTTGGGGATGACTCGATTCATCGTTTGCACTATGACCCGATCCATCTCCTTCAGGTAATGGTCGATTTCGTTTCTAGTCAAGTTTCGGTCTGTCGGCGGTGATAGCCTCTCCGTTTGTATGCTGCGGGCCATTGTCTTGCTGAAGCGCGGCCAGTTCACCCTATGATAAACATAGGGCTGTACTTCCGCATACTGCTCCAGCTCGATAGTCTCGCGTGGTATCTGCACCGTGATTGTCAGTCCGTGGTGGTCGCTGTCGTAAGGAATAGTCCGTAGGCAGTTCACATTTTCATCATTTATTCGTCCGCTATCCAGACGCGAATCGAGCAGGCAGATATCCAGATACGATCCACCCCTGGGATACGAAGGCATGTCCGTAGCAAGAAGTGTGACCTTCTGCTGGATTCTATTACACTCCCACCATCTCTGTAGGTGGTTACCTCTAGTGTTAGGCGTTTGATTTCCCCAAGCTCTATGTTTGGCATTTAGATCTCCGGCCAATAAGTAATAATTTTCTTCCGAACCCAGACCTAGTGTTTGAAAAAGTTGTTCCAACTCGCTGGCAAAACGGTCGAACTGAGGAGCTGCGGGTGCGTAGGCCGCAATTATGTACATCTTACGTCCGCTTTGGAGTGGGATATACACAACGCAGGCCTCCAGCACTCGAAACTGTTCGATCTCCTTGCTTTGCCGTACCCGAAACTTAATTCCATCTTTAATGAAGATGGCCGTTCCGCCACCCCGAGTAGCACCAGGGCGATCTCGCCTGACAACTACGTAACCTTTGTACTCCAGTCTATGTCTCTCGGACAGCTTAGTTTCGCTGACTAGGAGCACATCAGGAACTTCTTGCTGCAGCAGCGAGAGTATGTTCGCTCTTCTCTCAATTCTAATAATGGAATTGGCGTTTATCGCCACGATCTTAATTGAGGAGCGTCGGAACAAAAACCGATAAAGCACATTTTGACATTATTTTTTTTAAGATGACAATTGGTTGTGTTCGTACTGTATCTATAAGCATCGTTGATCGAACCTGTTCAGAAACGGTTAAATCCAGTTGAAAAACCTTCCCAAAATACACTGGCCTGAACATAAACCGATAAAATAGGACATTTTTTTTCAATTTCCCAAAAAAATTGCATGTGATATATCGGTTTTTGTTCGGACGCTCCTCAATTGCATTCCCTCCCAGAGCTTCCATTGCGCGCTTACGGTCCGTCCACGGGGAAGAGCACGGAATAAACAAGGTCCAACCTGGTTCCTTGTTCATTCACTTGGCGTCGTATTTCGGCTAACTGTCCCTGGATGGATAGCAGAATCGCCATAACCTTGTCGTCCCCGGCGGAAGGGGCCTGAGCAACTTTCGGGGCTTGTTGCGGTGTTGTCTCCGCGCTCATTGCCATTTGAGCAAAAGTTAAGTTTGGCCTCACAATGTTTTGAAACATAGCAGCTTTCTGCCTTTTTTGTTGCTCGAGCATGCTCTTCCTCACCTGTATTCTCTTCTTTAGCTCTGCGTATTTTGGACATCCCCGATAATTAGCAGGGTGACCATTTGAGCGGCAGAGCACGCAGTAAAGCTTAGATTTGTCTTCCACACGGTCTTTGCCGAGTTCGCATTCTCCTGGCTTGTGGTCCTTATCGCATTTGATGCATCTAAATGCCATGTGGCAGTTAGGTGCAGCATGCCCGAACCTTTGACACCTCTTACATTGGAGGATGTCTTCTTTTTTATTTAATTTTTCCCAACTAACCACGAGGTGACCGACATCTCTTACTAATTTAAGATTATCTAGTCGACTCTCTGGGGAAAGCTGGACAAGGAAGTAAGGGAGTATCTTTTTTGTAGCGCGAGAATGCGGTGTTACAAAAGCTTCACCGACAAAAATTTTAAATTTTCAACATTTTTTTCGCATAGCAGCGCGAGTATCTCCTGCGAATCCATTTCAGGATCCAGGCCCTTCAGAAGGACGGTTATTTTTCTTTCTGACTTCGCAGTGTAGGAGAAAAATTCCGTTTCCGCACGCTCAAGCACTCTCTTCATTTTCTCATAATCATCCAATCTGGCACACATAAGGGAATGGTGTCCGCTAGATTGTCTCTTAACGGAGTACCTTTCCCCCCAATTACTCTAGAAGCTAATGCTAAAGTGTCTGATATAGTTTGCTTAAATATATTGATAGGCGGTACCTTATCTTTTTTTGTAGTTATCGTCTGATTTGTTGTTGTTGTTGTTGATGATGCTGTTTTTGCCGTTGCTGCTGCCTGGTCAGTCGTTAGATTCGTCTCACTGGGTACTGCTTCCTTTAAAGAACTTTCCGTTGGAGCTTTTGTGGTCACTTCTTTTGGCGTAGGCAGTTTGGGGAAATGTTTTTCCTTGACCGAATTAATTAATTGCTCGAGCGCTCTCTCTTCTTCTTCTGTTGGCATTAGTGGAGCAAAGGAATTCCCTGTGCCGCTGTACGCCGGCTGTTGCTGTTGCTGCTGCTTCAGTTCCTGGTCATAGGGTATGGTGTCGTAGGAGCTTTCGTCGCCACAACTCCCGTCTTCTGTAATCTCCGTTGTCTGTTTATTAGCCAAGTGTGCTATTTGTGACTTTCGTGGTATTAAACAATTTTTATTTTTTCTACGCCTTTTCAAAGTGTCTCCGAGCACTGCACTTGTTGTTGGGCGAGGGTCCATTTTATGGCCCGTACCCTTTGTTTATTCACCACTTGTTTTCTATATATTTTTCTTTATTATGAGGAGAAAAATAAATGTCTGAATAATAACTAGCCAGAAATTGAACTTATTTAATTTGCAAAAAAGAGTTGAAATTTTATAATTCGCAAAACAAAAAACTTGAATTTAATGAACTTAGTCTCACGTCCTCTCTGTACAGCAGTTCGGACCGAACTCCGCAAGATTTGAACTAAACGAATATACGAGGCCAAGCTAAATAAAACCATTAATATCTTGTTCATTGTTTTATTTTCCCAAATAATAACAGTAAATATTTTGTATTATATATTCAAACTAATATTGAATAATTATATTAAGTTTTAACCATTCAAAATCATTAGTAAAACAGTAAATAACACTGTGTGACAAAAAAAAATTTTTTTTTATAACATTGATATAAATAGCTGTTCCCTATTAAATTTGACCTGCTGAACACGAAAATATCAACGAAGTTCTTGTAACACGTCACGTTTTCAAGTTATGGCCAATAAAAGTTCCAAAAATCAATAAAGGCAGTGGGAAAATTTCAAATCAAATCAAATCATATTTATTTTTTTGTATTTCAATTTTATAAGAAAAAAAGTATTACTATACATATATACATATATAATGCAACAAAATAGCGCTAGTGTATCTGATATATAAGAAAAGAGCCAAATGTTATAAAAGAAAATGACGAAAAATTAACTTTTCCTCTTGTGAATCGTAAAATCCTCCCTAACTACAAACCAGCAGTAATCTGCTAACATGTTGGCGTTCCATCTTCCTTGGTAACGTTCTTCTATCTTTTTGATATCTTGGTGAAAGCGTTCACCTTGTTCGTCACTCACCATTCCAAGATTAGGGGGGAAAAATCGAAATGTGAATGCAAAAAATGTATTTTTAAAAACATTCTACACCCCATTGTTTTATATTTTTTTAACAAGTCTTTCGCCAAAAACTCGGCATTCTCAGCTTTATGATTGCCTAAAAATCCTTGAATTACCTTCTTTAGAGACAACCAAGCCTGTAGTTATTTCCTGGTAAGATTTTCATCGAATTCGTCGTTCTTTATGAGTTTTCTTATTTGTGGCCCAACAAAAATGCCTTCTTTTAATTTAGCGTCACTCAATTTGGGAAAAACAGTTTTCAAATACAAAAATCCTTTACCATTTTTATCCATAGCTTTGTCTGTTTCTTTTCCTTGGCATACATACTTTCGTGTTAGGAGATAACAAATGCCATTCTTGCAATCTAGATCCCAAAATTTCAGCTTTCCTTACAGGTAAATTCAAAACACGGATCAAATCGTTCAACTCGTCCTGTTCAATTAAATGTGGTTGCTGCATGGAGCGATTGGAAGGTAGATACTCCGATTGTTCATTTAGCTCAACGTCTGCTTCGTCATTGCTTGAAATATCAGGTTCATCGGGTGTGGTGTCTTTAGCCAAAGGAACAGGATATTTCTCACTGTGAGGAATTGGTTTAGATACTGATGCTACATTTGGATACTTTATTTTACTCTTCATTTTTTTTGTAACTCCTCTAATACTAGTCAAGCAGAAGTAGCAATCATTGTCATGATTTACTTGTTCCCGCCAGATCGTTGGTACAGCAAAAGACATAGAAACAGATTTTCCATTAAACCACTCATTTAATGTTACGTAGCACGAAATACAAAAAAGTTTAGGGGTCCATTCCTTATGTTGTACTACTGAATGACCAAAATAATGTAAATACGCTTGTTTCACTTTGTCACTCGGAGCTCTTCCTTGAGATTTAATGATATATTGGCCACAAACATAACAAAACTTATTTGGGTGGGTTATACACTTATGACGTTCACTTTTCTCCATGATTTCAAAATAAATCGCGGTAATTCACTAAAAAAGTTATTAAAATGATTTTAAAAAGACGAAAATTATTGATTTCTAGTCATATGCACTGTTAACTATTAAAATAAATATGTAACTAACACGTTTTTTTCGTAATATGAACGGGGGTACATGAAAACAGTTTTGACACTATTACTAAGAAACGTGACGTGTTAGACACCCATATCATTAGCCTACTTTGGTAACAATCGAGAAAGTAATTCAAAAAACATAAAATTATTCGTGTTAGAAAAATCGTGTCACACAGTGTAATTATCGGTTGTTATTGTACAGTTAGTCCGAGGAAATTAGCATTTAAAGGAGACAAAATTCGGAAATGGCTGAAAATTGGTCCACAGCTTCGTTGGGACTTTTTAAGAAAACTATTTCGGAATCACAAAAAAAACATGGCCGCCGGAAATATAGCGGTTTTCCGGTGTTTTCTTTCACTTTTCGGCCAAAAAATCACTAAAAATTGATTTTTGCAAAATTTTTCGAAAAGTTTTCTAAAAAATGGCAAGGGTGTCAATAGGGTAGGCAATAATCTTTTGTATAAATAGAACAAAAAAAATTCTCAAAAATCAGTTTCTGAGTCATTTTTTGACCAAAAAATGATTTTTTGAAACTTTGACCTTGAATAACTTGGAAAGGGTTAAATTTTTGAAAAAATGACAAGAGGGCTTTTTGTAGGCAATAACGTTTCGTATTGACTGATCAAAAAGATTTTTCAAAAAAACCAGATTTTGAGTGATGCTTTGGCCAAAAAGTGATTTTTGATAACTTTGACCTTGAGTAACGTTGAAAGGATAAATCGGGTCAACATGTTTGTAAGAACTAAAGTTGTAGAGAATTTCATTGCCAACATTTAGGGCCTTTGTAGGGGGTTATACGACCTATAGAAACCGAGATACAAGGAAAACATCGGAAAACCGCTATATTTCCCGCGGTCGTTTTTTTTTGTGATCCCGAAATTGTTTTCTTAAAAAGTCCCAAGGAAGCTGTGGACCAATTTTCAGCCATTTCCGAATTTTGCCTCCTTTCGTGCGTTTTTTTTGCTAATTTCCCAGGACTAAGTTGCCATATAGCTTTATTATTATCTTGGCCAGTTTCACACGGGCAGACAAACAACCAAGAAAAATCTTCTGAAAAAGTCAGCCCGTGTAAAACTGGCCCTTAGTAACTCGCGCTTAGGTGATGAATAGAACACGGATCGGATTTCCCTGCATAGCCTTTCGACAGAACCCCTCACCCGGCAGCTAAGAATCTTCTTATACCTACAAAAAGCCCAAACCTTCGCTTAGGTGATGAATCGTACATGAAATTTATTTTCCCTCACCCATCGACAGACATCGGCTACGAATTTTCATATATACCCATAATAATCCCAATCTGTGCATAGTTAAAGAATGGGAGTTGAAATGCTGCCCTCCATACCCCTTCGCCTATTCGATTCCTAAAAATTCACTCTCATAATATTTTCCAAACGCGCCTAAAGAAGTATAACTTCAAAAATTTCTCCATCAGCAAAACTTAATTTTATTTGGAGATTTTCGCATGGTAAAATAGGCCGTAAAAATAGACAAGAATTTTCTTATCACTCGCGATGTCGCGTTGCGTCTGGAATATTTTGTGTGACCATGATGACTTGTTTCAAATATTTTATTCATGTAATTTGACTATTTGAAAACATTATAGAACATTACTTAATGGAATTTGCTTTTTTGCTTAAATTTAGGGAGCAATGTATCTGTTTACATACATTGAACAAATATCGATTTCAGAAATAATGTTGACAACAAAATTATAAAAAAATTTTGTATTTTTTATTTATTAAAAAAAATTGTCATAAAGGTTCATTAAAATGTTAACTTCCCAATAAAACGAGCACACACGTCCGAACCACTTTTTATTATTTCGTATGTTTTATTGCACTTTTTTATTAGCATATAATATAGCATCGATTTTTTAACAATATTAAATATTATTTTAAAATTGATTAGTATGTATGAATTTATGAAGTTGGGGGGATTAACGTTTTACTTTCAACGTGAAATTGATTGGTTTCATCTTTTTAATTTAATTTGTGGTGGAAACAACCAGAATATTATTTTACTTTATAAAATTTTAAATTTCGGAACTTATTTATTATTACAAAAATGTTAGCACACTCTGAACCGTTAATATTAAATTTTCCTTTTTAAACTCTAGTTGATTATAAATTAAAAATTTAATCAGTCTCAAACTTCCACTTTGTCACTTCAAGAAACCAACATTACTAATAACTAGTACCGCGTGTAGGAGACTATCGGCGAACACAACCTAAAATTAGTCGATAAAACAGCCTACCTTGGCTATAGAATTACAAAAAGAAACGAAGAAAATGAAGAGATATCTAGACGAATACTACTAGCTAAAAGATCACTTTATGCCCAATAACGTATACTGCACTCAAGATTTGTGAACAGGGAAAACGAAACTCCCACTCTACAAAACAATACGACGACCAGAACTGCGTCATGGGAGCCATGCTGGACTATAACTCAGGCCATAGAAGACCGACTCAATAGGCCGCAATTTGGTGTTAATTGAGATCGCCGACGATCTCCATATGTGAAACAGGCATGCATATGCTCTTCTTGCTTTATTTATTCTGGAACTGACGTTTTATTCTCAGGGTTACCAACTCGTAAAAAAGTTTACCCCTAAGCACAGGTCGAAATACCCCTAATATCGCCTAAAATCATTGCTAAGGAAAAGTAGTATAATGTTGTTTTAATTTCAAACTACAAAGTATTAAAAAAAGTTTCAAATACTAAAATATATAAACATTACAATACGGTACGGTAGGATCTATGGGGTGCGACAGCGAGGCAGGCAACCTCCACTGGAAGGATGGCGTAGACCAGGACGACGGTGCTAAGGGATGCCAAACTGGATGACATCGGCTCAGAATCGCGACTGGTAGAGAGAACAGTTGCGAGAGGCCAGGTCCAGATCCCGGTTGTAGAGCCGTCAAAGAAGAAGAAGAAACATCACAATATTCTTTATTTATAAACTATATTTAGTACTTCAAACATTACTTCTGCTCCGCCTTTTTAAATCATGCATCCGAACATTAAATAAATCTACACATTTTTTTGGTGGATTAAATGTTATACAAGATTCGCAATCTCATTGTAAAGAGAATCGTACCTTGACAATACTTTGTAGCATTTCAACCGATAACTTTATACGTAACTCATTTTTTACAATATTATTATTGAAAATGCACATTCGAAATCGGGACTGTTCTTAATGCGAGTCCAAATTTTGAGATATTTTAAAAGCGTTTATGTCCATTTCTATGGTCGGGAATCGGGGTCATATTCGTACCACGTTAGGTCACTTTTTGGTTCAAGCAATTCAAATTACCACCAACGAATTCAACAACCCAGAATTGGAATAAAAAGCTATAAAGAGAAATGATGTATTTAAATTATCGTATAACTGTTTCAAATATTTCGGAGCCTTGTTACAATCCCCCTAAAATTACCCCTAAAAATTTGATGGCCCTAAAAAATCCTCATTCAGCATTTTTCCCCTCCAAATTTTGGGGAAAACCCCCAAGTTGGCATCCCTGCTTCTTCTGCACCGCGCGCCGTTTTCGCTAACAATAGTACCGAGGTAACATAATTTGTCTACTAGTTCCACGTCACGGTTATTTACCGCTGTCCGTTAAAGGGTGTTTGCGTTTATACGCATTTATTTGGTCTTAAGGCCCCCATACACGGTCAAATTGGATGTAGATGGAGGTGCGGATGTACAACCAAAACTATCGATTGTGAGCCGGTCGGCGGATCAAAATACGTTGCGGGCATTAGTCCAGGAAAACTGTATTTCTTACAATGCATTCCTGGGAATAAAAAGCAGGCAAGCTGCAATTTTGCATGAGCGTTTGGTACCACCAGGAAATCTTAACTTTGAATTTGCACGGATCTCACCCCTTAACTTCGGCGCCATCTTGAATCAAAGGGTTTTTCGCTGGGGGGGGGGGGGTGTTGCAACATAACACCGTTAAGAAAATCGAACCCTACATGTTTTTTGGGTCACTGATCACGAAAAATTCAGGTTCCGCGGTCCTAAAATATGGGTGTCACCATTAAAAATGCAAAAAAAACCCCCTCTAAGTTTTTCTTTCGCGATAATTTCAATAATAATGAAAAATAATCCAATTAAATACACTCTTTTCAATATTTATTTGCGAAGGTGGTTGATTTATACTAATCAAGCCAAACTTTTTGACAAGCTAAGAGGATTGAAATATAAAAATTTTTTTTTCAAGTTTATGTTTCAAATTCGATTGTATGCGTATTGTCAGGCAAAAATAAATTATTTTCAACCCTTTAAAGGGTTTATTTGGGGATTATTTGGTACTTTTTGTCAAAGATTAGGTGAAAAAGTACTAAAAAAGTAGATACTAAATAGCCAATTTTAGCATTACAATTTGCTTATAACTCCAAAAATAAAAGCCGTAGGATAAAAATTGTCCAGACATTATTGAATTTGTCCAAGCTTTCCAATTTAGCAAAAAAAATTAGTTAACTAGGTATTTTATGGAGAAAAATGTGGTTTTAGTCGAAATTTTAGTTAAAAAAACGAAATTTTGAATTTGATGACTCATTACTCTGGAAGTTGATAGGGTAGATAGGTGGGAGTATTCTGCTTACACTGATACCTAATTCATAAAAATAGGTCATAGGGTTACAAAAATACAGGGTGATATGTAAAACTCTAAAAAAAACTTCAAAACGCCCTAGCGGCTAAACCGCTAAACCGATTTCCCCTCTGGCCCATACGATTTTTTGTTCGTCTATCCATAACTTGTCCTGTATAATTCCCAACTCGTAATGGAGAAAGGGGGTTAAAACTAATTTTCCAAATGTTTTAATAATAGAAAATCAAATTTTTTTCAAATTCAACTTTAATCTAGGAACCAACTTTAAGGTTGAAAATAATTAATTTTTGGTTGATATCTATTTATTAAACCGCAAAATGGAGAAATAAATTTGTCAAATATTTTTTATTTTAAGTTGATTTTTAAAATTTTAGGGGTAGTTTTAACCCCTTAAGGGATGAAAATAATTTATTTTTGCCCGACAATACGCATACAATCGAATTTGAAGCATAACTTGAAAAAAAAAATTTTACAATTTCTTTTATTTTCAGTCGAGTTAGGGGTGGTTTCAACCCTCTTAGCTTATCATAAAGTTTGGCTTGATTAGTATAAATCAACCACCTTCGCAAATAAATATTGAAAAGAGTGTATTTAATTGGATTATTTTTCATTATTATTGAAATTATCGCGAGAAAAACCCTTAAAAACATGTAGGGTTCGATTTTCTTAACGGTGTTATGTTGGAACACCCCCTAAGCGAAAACCCGATTTAACACCTTTGATTCAAGATGGCGCCGAAGTTAAGGGGTGAGAACCGTGCAAATTCAAAGTTAAGCTTTCCTGGTGGTACCAAACACCCATGCAAAATTGCAGCTTGCCCGCTTTTAATTCCCAGAAAAATTACAATTTGCCTGGACTATATGGGTTTGATAAATATCTGGATGTACATTCAATTTGACCGTGCATGCGGGCCTTAAGTCGGATTTAACCTTAAGCCAGCCGAACTACTTTCTGTTGCCAAAATGTTTAACATGTTTTTGAGGTCCTGGTGTGTGTGGGCCAGCAAACAGATATCATCCGCGTTATCGAGATCCTTAAGGCGGTCTAGTAATCCCCATTGTATACCACCTGTTTTTCTATCTAGAGCGCTGACAAGGATGTCGTTTATTACTATAAGAAATAGTAATGGCGAAAGTAGGCATCCTTGTCATACTCCCGAGCTCACTTCAAAGCTCTCGGATAATTTTCGATTATGGAGAACTCTGCATTTGGAATTGTTGTATAGAGCTTTTATCAATTCTATTATTTTATCCGGCAGTCCACGTTGCCGTAGAGCTCGCCATATAAAGCTCCTATTAACCTAGTCGAACGCTTTCTCATAGTCACCGAAAGCAAGGTAAAGGCGGGATCGTAATTCAGTAGACTGCTCCACTATAATTCTCAAGGTTTTAATATGGTCTATGCAGGAGCGGCCCTTTCTGAATCCAGCCTGCTGTCTTCTAAGCGTTCGATCTACTGCCTCTCTTATCCTTGATAATAATATGTGGGACAAGATTTTTCCCACAGTAGATAATAGACAGATGCTCTCCAGTTGTCACATTGTTAGGTCCCCCTTTTTTGGTATTTTGACTATGATACCTTCCGTCCAATCCTCCGGAAAGGTATAGGTGTTCCATGCTATTTCCAGGATTGGCTGTAGCGCATCTGCTATCAGGCTTGAGTCAGCTTTCAACAATTCTGGCGGGATACCATCTTTTCCAGGTGCTTTACCATTGGCCATTAGGCCAAACCTAAATGGGAAGTGAAGTGAAGTGAAGTTAGGTACCATTGCATATGAATGTATGAGAGTGACCAAAATGGAAGTGAACTGGAAGTTACATCTACTTCAGTGGAAGTAAGCCTACTTCACTTCTACTTCACTTCTGCGTTACTTTTCATTTTGGTTTGGCCTATTGCATGAATTGCGGTTATTATTTCTGGCTTGGATGGTGCACGTGTAGTGATTCTTATTGGCTGTACATTGTTGTTGTTCTCTTCAGCTTCCTGCAAAAAAGAACCATTCAGGGCGGCGAAGAAGTAATCTCTCCATATTTGGAGTTGCCTTTCGTCGTTGCACAGCAGCTTTCCATCCGCACTTTTTATGACATGTTTTTTAGTAGAGAGCTGTTTAGTTATTTGGTACAGCACCTTACTGTTGCCTGTGTTTGCCGCGTCTTCCGCTTTCTCTGCGAGCTCGTTTATCTGCCACCTTTTATCACGCCGGACATGGAGTTATAAGTAATTTTAATGCTAAAATTGGCACGTTTTCGTACTTTTTTAGTACTTTTCCACCTAAGCTTTGCTAAAAAGTACCAAATAAGGCCAATTTTAAAATCAAACTTGCTAATAACTTCAAAAGTAAAGGCCGTAGCTTAAAAATTGTCCAGACATTATTGATAGGAAATTGTCCAAGCTTTGTCCAATTTTGCACAAAAAAAAAATAGTTAACTAGGTATTTTTTTTTGGAGAAAAGGGTGGTTGTAGTTGAAATTTTAGTTAAAAAAAGCAGAAATTTTGACTCTGATGACTCATTACTCTCAAAAATGATAGAGTAGAACCTTGATTCTTTCAGTTTTAGATAGGTGGGAGTATTCTGCGTACACTGATACCTTATTTATGAAAATAGGTGATAGGGTTACAAAAATACAGGGTGATATGTAAAACTCTAAAAAAAATTCAAAACGCCCTACCTGCTAAACCGCTATGTTTCACCCCGTTTTTTATTCATTCTGAAAACAAAATAACACACAATTTCCGTAATTGAAATGGACCTTGTTTGTTAAATATTTCAAGACTCCACTTCCAAAACTGTTTCCTTCCATTTTTATAAAAAATAATGAGAAAATGGCGGTTCCATCTCTCAACACACTCATCTAATAAATCGTTTACCCATTTAATTGTTAAACTTGCTTTTAGCTGCGTATATAAGCTTCAAATATAATGTAATTTTTCAAAACCCTCTCATTGCACTATGTGTACTAATCCAAAACTATCTCTTTCCCTACATAATTTCAGAACTTCTTAATCCATGAGCAAGATTACTGTAATTTGTTGTTTTCGGTTCCAAAACTATCTCCATAATTTTTTTAATTTGTCCTACAAGGTCAATTTAAGCTCATGTTTTCAACAATTACTAACACCGTATAAGCATTACTAATATAGTCCAGTATAATAAGGAATTCACTTCGGAATCCTTTGTAACGGGGCGGATTTTTTTTCCATTCTCTTCTAAATTGTATCGATAATATATGATAAAAAATCCGCTTCCTAAAAAGTGCCGCTGCAATAGTTATTAAACAAAAGAAGTGTTAAATTATGGTTTTTTGCAAATAGCTTTTAAAATATAATTTTTCCGAAAAAACTGACAACGCCATTCGAAAGAGGAGAAAATTTTAAGTAAATTATTTATAAGAAACTTTTTTGTACGATCAAATCCCTGGGAGATGCGAATTTGATAATTAAGGTCTAATACATAGCTTCATAGTATGTGTGTATGAGCAAAAAATGAGACGCGCTCCGTATAAAAATGGCTATAAATTTTGATTGCTAAAAGCAAATGCAAAAAACCAAATTGCTTAGGGGACATCCATAAATTACGTGAGGCGTTTTTGGCGATTTTTCGACCCCCCCCCCCCTCCCCTTGGTGAGATGTCGTGAGATTTGGCTGGACCCCCTCCCCCCAACTTAATCTCACGTGAGATTTTTCAAATTTTAAAAATTTTCTAGGATTTATACTACTATATTATGCGTATTTGTAGTGTAAATACGTTAATCTGTGCTTGAAGAACAGTACCACAAAATCATCCCAGCACCAACTCGTCGTGAACCCAATATAAACTACAATACCTGTGGATTATTATTTAGCAGGTGATTCTGCCTATCCTTTGCAAATCAATCTCATGATGGCTTACAGAGATAATGGTTTATTAACAAGAGAACAGAAAAAAATTCAATTCTAGTTTGTGCTCAACTCGTGTATTTGTAGAACAAGCACATGGAATTAAAAAAAAATTAGAATTTTACATTATATTGGCATACGAAGGTTGACTTTGGCAAAACTTACAATTATGGCATGCATAGTCATTCACAATATTATTGTGAAGATGGAGATATACAAACTTCGAAGCAATCTTCTATAGATTTAACCTTAGTGTAAAAATCCTGTGACTGAATGACTCAGGCCTTAGCCATTACACGATAGGTTTTGCTGTCGGTTTTTCCACAGTTTTGCCTACGCCTGACGGAAAACCTAACGTCTAAGGTGATGACTGACGAAATCCTTCGTATATTTTGATTTCCATTAATCATGACTGGTGGAATTGATTGCCGCTTGCATGAACGTGCAATGGACGCCTTAGAAAGGCAAAGTCTGAAGTCACAGACAGCTTCTCAAATTGGCGTTTGAGACGCCTGTACACCAGGATATAGATTCAAGAAGTGCGGATCTGTTAGACTTCCATTCTTCACAGCTCTCAATAGTCACAACACAAGGTTTTCAAAATCTAACTTGGCCTCTAGTATGTCGGAGCAGATTCGTCGATTCAAAATTCGAATCCTGTAAGATGCTAATATCCCCTGGTGTAAATGTCTGTTTTTTGTATAGTGAAAATGCACCGCAGATAGCATGTGTTCTGACCGATGTGAAAAGAGCCGATTCCTAATATAATCTCTGTTATTGCAGTAGGATTACATTATGATTCATTGTGCACTTGAGATACTTAGGAGGGCATTAGGTTCCAGGTTTTTCAATTGGGCTTCTGGGCCTTTTTTTGTAGTTCAGCGTGGGGTTGCAATCTGTCTAAAAATGGTCGTATAAGTCAATGCATACGTTACATTCCCAGTTTTTCCCAGGCCATTGAATAAAATAATAAGAACTTTCATCACGCCATACTCTCTTCATTCCCAGATATTTAAAATATTTTCATTACTTTTTTTGGATGTTCGAGTTGGATGGTATTTGAAACAGTGAACAACAGTGGCTAAATTTTTACACGCAATTGCTATTGAGTCGACATATAGTAATAGTATCACGTATACTTTTTATGCAATGGATTAATGAATCCTTCTCTATGTGCAATATGTATTGATAAAACCTTTTACTATGTTCATCTGAGACTGCACCAAGATTTTCGTGAATGATATCTAAGTGCGGTTCCAAAGAGACGATTTTAAAGATTTTCTCATTTACAGATATTGTGCTTAAAATTGATGAAAACAACATATTAAGAAATATTGCAAAAAAAATTGCATAAAAATCGAAAATACCCATTATGAGGGCTAAAATCCCCCAAAAAGTGGGCTTCCACGGATAGAAAATAGGTACACTTTATAACCCCTTATTAAGAACCCTAAAAGTAAGCTATCTGTCAATTTTCAGCCTGTACCTAATTATTTCCGCTATATCGCTTTTTTCGGCTTAATTTACCTGTTCTATTAATTTAACTCAGTTTTCTCGCAATTTTACACTGTTTCTTGCGGGAAAAAAATTACGTGATATTTGCCGAGACCCCCTCCCTCCCACACGTGAGATTTGGTGAGATTCGGCTCGACCCCTCCCCCCACTAAACGCCTCACGTAATTTATCGATGGCCCCTTATTGAAGAAAAATACTTCGCTTACTCGATCCTTGAATTTAAATGATAGAAAACTTATTTAAACAATTATTATTAACTATAATTTTTTTTTTTTTTATGTGAAAAAACCAAGCTTAGGAATCACCCTTTGTACTACCAGTCCGTCATGTCGTTCACGTCATGGTGCAATGTCTAGTAGTAGCTTGGTTTGAAGGATAGAAAAAAGGATAGGAAAGGTTAGAGGGGGTCTGGGGGATGCTCGAGGAGATGTCGGTGAACCTTACGTTTGAACTCTAAGATGTTGTACGAGTTCGGAAATACTGACTGCGGGAGATTATTCCACAGTCGAGTTGTTCTATTCAAAAACGAACCTCTAGACTGTATTGTGCGAGAAAGGGGGGGCTGGAGGGTATGGGGGTGAGCCGAGCGGGCTATGTAGTCTTGTGTTGCGGGAAAAATATTGCCGTGCAGGCAGGAGGTTCTGAATTTCAGTGGAGCAATCGCTATGGTAATAGCGATAAAATATACAGAGGGCTGCTACATTCCTACGGTGGCTTAAGGAGTCTATAGAGGCGCGAAAGGGGCCATCACCAATGAGTTTGATGGCACGATTTTGCACCTTGTCGAGGCAAGCCAAGGTGGTCTTTGGGGCGCCTGCCCAGATATACGAGTTGTACTCAAGGCGGGGCCGAATGTAGGATTTGTAGATTGTAGCCAGGGCGGCTGGCTGGAGGAGGAACTTGCATCTCTTGAGAAACCCAAGACATTGGGAGGCTTGTTTTGCGATTTGGAATATGTGGTCATTCCATCGCAGATCCTCAGTTAAAGTTACCCCTAGGATGTTAAGAGTTGAGCCAGCCGTTAGATTCTCTTTGCCCACTGAAATAGGAGGAATATTGGTGTTAGCTTTGGTGGAGATGAGACAGTACTTCGTTTTGGTGGCATTAAATTCAACACGATTCATGCGGCCCCAATCAAGAATCGATTTGATGTCTTTGTTGATCGAAGCGGACATCAGTTCACGATAGTGAAGACAAGGTCTGGCGCGCGCTTGTCTTATATTGTCGAAGGCAAAATATCACTTGTTTCAGTAAATATTCTGCAAATTGTTAAAAAGCAAAATTATTTTAAATTTAATTTGTGGATTGGTTTCCTGAATTGGTCATAGTTAAGATGAAAAAAATTAAAAAAATCGTATTTTTTTTAATACGCACCCCTTATTTCACGAATTTCGAGAAAACGAGCATTGTACTATTTCCATGCGTAACTTCAATCGATAATAACATAACAAAAGGTGCAACGTGCAACATACTTATTGACATTTACTAGGTGGTCAATTTATAGCTGAAAACCCATACTTTACGCTAGAATAACTTATTTTATCAAAATATTTAAATTTTAATGATTTATTTATGAAATAACTAGAATAACTTATTTTATCAAAATATTTAAATTTTAATGATTTATTTATGAAATAAACAAACGAATGATTATTCCTTAAAAATGTGGAATTTTGAAGTGCAATTAACCGTCTGTTATTAAGCAAAAAAACCTTATTAATGCTCTAAATATATAGAGGTTGTAGGTGAGATCTGTACCTTTTAATATGTGCTTTTTCAGAATTTTTAAATAATTCGTTAACCATTGTTTATAAAATTATCTTATAAAAAATGTGGAGTTCTTTGAAGATCATGTAAAAGAAAGCAGAATTTCTTTTCAAACACATAAAATATAGTCACTGGAGGCCTATATCTTTTAATGTAGGCTGGCTCTGATGTTTTACATAATTTTTAACCAGTGTTTATAACAGGATTTTGAAAAAAAGGGGAATTCTTTAAAAATCGTACTAAAATAAAGTTCTATAGCTCCTGCTATTATGACTGCGATTCGACCAAAAAGTTTTTACTCGCCCTTCCAAGTAACTTTTGCAGTAATGCTTCATCGAAAACTTGGATTAGGATAAGTTATAGATACGAAAAAGCAAGAAAAGTTATAAATAGGCTGACACAATATCAATAAGAAGTTTCATCCTTGCGCCATTTTTGATCCGCCATTTTGAATTTTAAACATCATATTCGTAATCAGCGACCTCGAAACCCCCTACCAGCATTTTTTCCGGTTTAATGCTTTTGAATTTAGCGCACAACACAATTTCGCATTTAATTTTGCACTAATTGTTTATAATAGCAACAATAAGGAAGCAGCGGCATTTTATAAAGGGTGGGATTTTATACGTAGAGCTTTTACAACAATTTAAAAAAAGTTCGATGACGATGCGACCTGTTACACGGAATTCCGAAGTTAAGCCCGTTTTTTGCCTTATTTTACTGGACTAGACTGCAAACCCCAGAATATTTTTTCTGTGTGAATTTAACACACTACACACTTCATCAGCGTGTAACTTCGGCTAATCGTATTAAAATATTGCGTTTTAGGAATAAACCGTGTTAAAATAATGCGGATAAAAAGGCATACGTGTAAAAATCACACACGTATAATATTTTTTACACGCTAAAGAAATTGTAAAGTTTTATCGTTTTAGGTATTAAACGTGTGAGAATCACACATTATGTGTCATTTCACACAATTTACTAAATTAACACGCAGGAGAGGATAACTTAAAGGAAAGTTAGACAGTTGTAATTCTTTATTTAAATACTCAACGACCAGAGAGCTCCACGACACTTTTACAGTCAGTCGGTAACAGAAGGGCATCGAGACAAGTCGTTGCAGTTTACATAAAAATTTTTGTGACGATTTTTCTATGTTTACTTCTCGGAAAACGATGCTAAAAAAGCTTCACTCAAAAGCTTCAAAGCAATACATATTTGGTGTGTTTTAAACACACGCATTAAGTGTGTTAAATTTACACACTTTTCGCGTAGTAAATATAACACATTTGAAACGCGTAAAAAGTGACTACATGGCTTTACACTCAAAATGCGTTTAAAAATCATACACTTGGGTTTGCAGTGTAATAGCGTTGTATAAGAGTTATACCTAAGTGCAAAGTGTTCAGCATTCTTTTTTTGTTATTCACGAAAAAATGGAAAGTGATATACAAGTAACCCCGTATAATACGGCACTTCTATAGCACGGATTCGCTCTGGGAAAAGTATGGCCGGGGTCAGTTGAAAGTTAAAATTTGATCGAGACAGCAGAAAATACAATTGCTACAGTAGTAGAAATTGTATAGTCCCTAAGAGGGGAAGGTTTTGACGAAATGGCTGCAGAAGATATCCAAGAATTACTGGTTGAAGAAGAAATTGACAAAGGCGGTTTGGTAGAAAAATTATATCTGAAATCCATGATAAGTGTGAGGATGTTAGATAGGATAGGTGAAGACTAAGAAGTTGAAATTGTTACTCTACAAAGCATAAAGGAAGGCATAGCCTTAGCCGAACATATGTATTTCTTAAATGAAGATCTTGCAAATTAAAGGAGCACAAAGTTTAAAAGAGAACTTCATAAGTTCCTAGCACCATATAAGGCAATTTAAAAACAAGCAATCTAAAATGACACATTTTTTGCAAAAAGTGGGGCATGGATCCCAAGATAATGTAGAAAAAAGCCCAGAGGAGGAAGATATTTTGCCAAAAGAAAACGCCCTCGGTCAATAGTGCTTAGTGATGACGATTTCATTTTTGAAACCTAACCTACCTTTTCGTACTAGTTCTTTGTTTTACATAACAGGACTCGTATAACACGGCAATTGCTATCAGTATTTCAAAATACTTGAATTTTATTTCCATTTAAATAAATCTTTTATTATACAAATTATTTTACATGTTTTTCATTTTACTTCCGGCTTGTGAGTTACCGACATGTCCAATACCAGGACTTCGTGCCTTTACAGTATTTATCATTTTTGTTTGGACAATCGTACAGTGGTCGAAATCGGCAAAACGGTGGGCAAAAGTCGAAAAAACTAAGATAATTGTTTGAAATAAAGTTATACAGGTTTTTGGGGTCGCTGATCACGAATTTGTTATCATTTCTTAAAAACCAAAATGGCGGCTTCAAAATGGCGACCATCAATATCGAACACTACTTTTCAATGAAATTGGGATTGTGTTTTCCAGGTCGCTAATCACGAATTTTGTATTATTTTTTATTTTATTGGACATGGTAACGGTTTAGCCGCTAGGGCGTTTTGAAGTTGTTTTTTTTTAGAGTTTTACATAAAACCCTGAATTTTTGTAACCCTATGACCTATTTTCATGAATAAAGTGTCAGGGTACGCAGAATACTGCCACCTATCTAAAACTGTAAAAATCAAGGTTCTACCCTATCAACTTCCATAGTAATGAGTCAAAATTTTGGTTTTTTAACTAAAATTTCAACTAAAAACACCTGTTACGGCGCAGCAGCACGTAACAGGCATCTTTAGCCACAACAAAGATATGGGCATGAGAGCCTAAGAAGCCCTAAGAAAGAAAAAAAATCCACTATGAAAAAAGGAACAACAACACAACATAAACAAACAAAAAAAAACTATTAAAATAAAAAATATATATATTAATCTAAAACTAATAAACCTACAACTAAATTATAACTAATAATAAAACTTAACACTAAATAAAACTAACAAATAAATTAAAATTAACTTATAACTAAAAAATTATCTGAAAAGAAAAAGAAGGTTAAAAAATGTCTGAAACAAATATAATAAAATATTACCTGGAAGGCACCTGGACCAAGTGCCTTCATCCATAAAAAACCTGGAACGCAGGGCCTTATACCTAAAATAAAATAAAATTAATAGATAATCAAAATATTAACGAAAATATTAAAAATATACCAAAAAATAACAAAGTCTACTCACCATTTTGTTGACATGTAGAACTGTCAGTTTTATCGAAAGCTCAAAGCTGGGGCACGATCGGAGAAAGCTGTTTTGTTCTAAAAATAAAAAGTATAACACTTGAAAACAAGTATAACAGCTTTCTCCCCCCCAAGCTTTGAACTTTCGATCGATGCGCCTGGACTATAAAGTTCAAAGCATCAGGACAGAGCTTCTCATTCCGTCCAGTTTTAATTAGCAAATATTTTCAAGCGACATACAATATCAGACAGGCATCGACCGTCGTAAGAACAGGCAAAGTCCGTTCAGTTAAAAAAAGAGTTTAATTATAGACAGGCAAAGTCCGTCTTTGAATAAAAATAATATAATAATTTATTTCCTTTTCAGAATTTAGACAGGTAGATACCGTCTTGTTATAACTTTGGCTGGCATTAGTCGCCAAATTAGGGTTTTAGATAACCGATCGGTTCCACCATCGGTTCGGGGGTTAGTTTATATTATATGTTGGTTTGGGCATCGGACCAGGGAATTAATTTCCATAATAGAAAGGAATTTGTATATTCTTACGTGTCAACAAGGAATTTCGAAGGTTGCAATTACCTTGAACTTCCTGGGACACTAGCAAATTAAAATTAAAAGAAAATATAAATATTTGAAATAGGGATTTTTTTTGAAGGTAAAAATATACCTCAAATATCCCTAGAAGGTATACTAACATAATTGTTGAAGGGTCCAAACACAGGTGAATTTGAGATCACCTTTGAGTGGAACCATATAGACCAATAAAGCTCGCTGAAGGTTCTTCTGCAAATCTAAGTGGTTGTTAAGGCCCACATTAATATTATTTGCGGTGATTACAGCGATAGTGGCCAAATTCAAGCTCAAAGAGCTAACGTATTTTGCAAGAAGCAAATATTATACGGCACTATTTGCGGTGAGAAAGTGCCAAGTGTTGGCAGTCACGTCAGGTTTTACCGGCGTAATTTCAAGGGAAATTTTTCCATAAGCAGAATAGAACCTCCGAGCTTTTGTGTGTAGAAAATATTTGGACAATTTAATCAAGAAGTTAATTTCAGGTATTATAGATCCAGTTGGAGTATAATCCTAAGTTAGCATTAAGAAAAATTGACCTTCAGTCAAATTTGAATTATATTTTTTTTTTATTGCTATTTTTTTTTTTAAGAATTAACGTAAATTTAGAATTAAAATAGATTTAATTAGCATTGTACCATTTAGGAGATAATATACTTGTTTTTAAACCACTCCTGTGTGTGAATTATCGACCTATCCGATTTTTTACAGGTTTTGAATAATTTAAAAAATTAAATTTTTATTTACGGCGTCTCGCGCCGTAACATGGTCCTTCGAGCCGGATAGGTCGTGGTCAAAACAAATATAGTCTCTACGATAACTTGCTAATTAAGAAGAGTTTATTGCTTTAATTATTTATTGTCCAAATATTTTATTATTTGTTAATTGTCTAACCCCGTAGTATTATTAATCTAAATCCAAAATGAAACGTACTCTGAAAGAACAAACTGCCTTAAAGAAAGAGTTTAATCAAACATTATCTAACTACAGAAAGACGCCTGTGGTTCGGAGAACCCAGGGTTATATTTCGGGAAAGTTAGATTCGATTAAAGCTACATGGGCACAATTTAAGCGAAACCATGCAGAACTAGTTACTGCAGATACAGATAATATAAAGGATGAGAAAGTCCAAGCCGCTGTAGTGGCATACGCTGAAGGCGACCAGTTCCAAGAATTCGAAGAAATCTATTCCGAATTCTATGGAGAATTAATGGATGGGCTAAATACCAGCTCTGAAAGGGAACAGGTGGAGCCACCCAAGGCAATTTTACAATTACCAACCTTGGAAATCCCTAAGTTCGACGGGCAATATGCGTCATGGAGAGCCTTCCACGACCGATTTGTATCGCTCATACATCATGAAGATCGACTATCAACAGTCGATAAGATGCATTACTTGAAGAGTAGTCTGACGGGAGATGCTAAGAAGGATCTAGATTCCTTCGACACCACCGCAGCAAACTATACGGCGGCATGGGAGGTCTTGTGCAACCGGTACGACAAGAAAAGGTTGTTAATATATGCACAGTTGAAGCTTCTATTTAATCAGCCAAAAATTAGGACGGAATCCTACCGGGAAATACGAACAACTTTGGACGAGTTGCAGCGTATACAGCACAATTTAAAGGCACTTAAAGTAGACATAGCCAGTTGGGATCCCATTTTCGTGTTCATAACAGCTCAAAAGCTGCCGGAAAAGACACGGAATTTATGGGAACAATTGATAGCAAAGTCAGATGAGCTGCCATCACTAAAAGAATTGATTACGTTCATGGAGCAACGTTATCGAAGCCTAGAGGCAACAAAGGATATCCATCTGCACAAAGCAGGGAACAATCCGCACAAAGCTGGCAAAAATCATAGTAGACTTACAACCTACTACACAAGCCAGCAAGATACTCTCATTACCAATAAAGGTAAGTCCCAAACGGCTTATAGGTATCATAAAGCCGCAGGACAGAACAGGAACGGCTATGAACCAAGGTCAGGCCACCCTGAGAAGGTAAACTTCACAAATCACTGCCCTATGTGCAGATCAAACCATTGGTTGACACGATGTCAACAGTTTAGAAAGCTATCGGTTGCAGCCAGAAGAGATTGGCTGACCGAAAATAAGCAATGCGAAAGATGCTTGCGAAATCATAGTACAGCTGAATGCACCACTAAATACACGTGCAGGATGTGTGGCAACAATCACCATAGTTTGTTGCATGATCGTATGGATCAGGAAAAATCAACAAATTCACCTAGGGACAACACGGTCAACGAAACGAGTGTAACTCAGTGTAACCATATTAAGGATGTTACACAAACAATGTTGGCAACAGCCCTGGTAAAGGTGAAGGGTCGTATAGGCCGCGAGTTGACGTTACGGGCATTAATAGATCCCGGGTCACAAAATTCATTTATTACGGAAGCAGCGTATCAATCAATAAGAGCGCAAACCTTCCCTACAAATTTAAGTGTTTTAGGAGTGGCAGAAACACAAGTAGCCACCGCAAATAAGGTGGCAAGATTCACGTTGTTGTCAACAACGAAAGATTATAAGAATTCCATTGATGCGTATGTTATTAAGAGTATCACCAAGATATTTCCACCAGAACGCACAATAAAGAAGCACTGGCCACATATAGATGGGTTGGAGTTAGCTGACCCAAAATTTATGAATCCAGGACGAATAGACATTCTCCTTGGAGTAGGTGTATACGCGGATATCATTAGGGATGGTCTGCAAAAGGGAATGAAAGGCGCTCCGGTGGCATTAAAAACAGCCCTAGGTTGGATTGTGTTTGGTGACGTACGGTCAGCAAACACACCTTCTAAAAATATAAGTCTATCTGCATTTACGACGCAGCATGACGTAACATTGGAAGAATTGAGCCGACAAATTAAAGGGTTTTGGGAATGTGAAGAAATTCCTAAAGAAAGACAATTCACCGGGGAAGAAAGGCAGTGCGAAGAATTTTACGATAAAACTACCATACGTAAGCCGAACGGGCAGTATGAAGTACGGATACCCTTTAAAGACGGTAATCCACCCAGTTTAGGGGAATCTAGGAGACAAGCCATGTCCAGGCTATTGCAGTCAGAGAAGAAGCTAGCCCAAAGGACAGAGCTAAAGGACTCCTACCAAAAATGTCTGCAAGAATACATCGACTTGAACCATATGAGTTCAGCAAAGGGATTCGCAGACCAAAGGTATTATATGCCACATCATGCTGTAATTAAAGACAGCACCACAACTAAGGTCCGCATAGTTTTTGATGCCTCAGCAAAGACTACAAATGGGAAAAGTCTAAATGAACAAATGCTGACAGGGCCAACATTGCAGCCGAAATTATTTGCTACGCTCCTAAAATGGCGGAAGTACCGATATGCAATGACCGCGGACATTGAGAAAATGTATAGGATGATCCTTGTCAACCCCTTGGATAGAAGGTATCAAACCATCCTGTGGAGGGCAAGTAATAACTGCCCTATACAAGAATACCAAATGAATACAGTAACATTTGGAACCACTTCAGCACCCTACCTTGCAATCAAAACATTGCAAAGGTTAGCGGTCGATGATAACTCCTTGTATCCTGAAGCAGCTAAGGTCGCTATGACGGATTTTTATGTGGACGACGTGCTTACAGGAGCAGATACGGTGCAAGAAGCACAAACATTACAAGGAGAGTTAATCAAACTATTGAAAGGAGGAGGATTTCATTTGCGGAAATGGGCCGCAAATCATGAAGCGCTCCTAAGTTCCATCCCAGCCGAGGATCGTGAACTGCAGCTTCCCTTACAAGTAAGGGAAGATAACCAAATTAAGGCATTAGGAATATACTGGCATCCAGTGGGAGACTATTTTTCGTACGCAATAAATTGCGCGGAGTTTAAACCAGCTTCTACTAAACGAAAAATTCTTTCGGAAGTGGCCAAACTCTACGACCCACTAGGATGGATCGCTCCATGCGTCATTCTGGCAAAAATTATTATGCAGAAAATATGGATGGCTGGGTATGGATGGGATGAGATGGTGGATCAAACCATTCAAGACGAATGGACCCTGTTTCAGGAGCAGTTGCCACATATTCAACACATCAAAATACCTCGATGGGTTAACCTCTTGAGCACAACTACGAAGTGCCAACTGATGGGCTTCTGTGATGCTTCTGTACGGGCATATGGAGCAGTAATTTACATCAGAACAACGAGGGAAGATAACACCATCGACACGAAATTACTAATGTCAAAAACAAAGGTAGCACCTATTAAGCCGATGTCACTGCCGCGACTCGAATTATGTGGAGCAGTACTGTTAAGCAGACTGATGCGACAGGTAAAGCAGGACATGAATCTAAGCAACATAGAAACGCGATGTTGGACAGATTCAAAGGTCGTTCTAGCATGGATTAAAGGATTACCACATAGATGGAAGACGTTCGTAGCCAACCGCGTTGTGGAAATAAATGAGAATGCGGGAGATACAAAATGGCAATACGTACACACAAAAGATAATCCAGCCGACATAGTTTCCAGGGGAGTTATGCCGGCAAAAATCCAAGAATTAACAGCATGGTGGCAAGGACCCAGCTGGATGCGGAAACCAGAAGAAGATTGGCCGCATAAACCCCCGGACGACTTCCAAACTTCTATGGAAGCTAAGAATGTCACTCAAGTTACGTTGACTATGCAATTAACCGAAAATGAGTGGTGGATGAACTATTCATCGTATTTAAAAACAATACGAGTTATAGCATATTGTTACCGGTTCGTCCACAACGCCAGACGACTAAAGGAAAGAAGTACCTTGCAACTGTCAGCTCAAGAAATCAATGTTGCAAGGAAAAAACTTATTGAATTAGTTCAAAGACAAGCCTTTGCTCAGGAGTACGAACAACTAAAAGGCGCAAAACCAGTGAAGAAACAAAGTAAATTGTTTCAGCTGCAACCATTTATGGCAGAGGATGGCACGATAAGAATTGGAGGTAGATTGCAGTACTCCACATTGCCACATGATGCAAAACATCCTCTAATATTGCCAAAGCACCATCATGTGACAAACCTAATTATTGATCACTATCATAACAACACAATACATGGCGGAGCACAGATGGTGTTAAATGCAATACGATCCCAGTATTGGATCATAAACGGCATGTCAGCCGTAAAAGAAAGGATACACAAATGCGTCAAATGCATTAGGTATCGAGCTGCAGCACCGACTCAATCAATGGGAAACTTACCACATGTAAGAGTTACACAAACAAACCCGTTTGAGAGTGTCGGAATAGATTATGCTGGGCCAATCGACATCAAAATGTCGAAACATAGGGGCTCCAAAATATATAAAGGATATTTTTGTATATTCGTCTGCATGACCACCAAGGCCGTTCATATTGAGGTGGCCTCAGACATGTCCACAGATGCTTTTTTGGCGGCCCTAAGACGTTTCATAGGAAGACGAGGCCTTTGCAAGCATATCTATTCCGACAATGGCACAAATTTCGTGGGCGCCAGCAAGCGTTTGGGAGGAACAGCCAACAAGGCCACAAATGAAGCGGAGAGGTGCGCATCCCAAGAATTAGCAAATGATGGCATTCAATGGCACTTCAACCCTCCAGCCGCTCCTCACTTTGGAGGACTCTGGGAAGCAGGCGTGAAAAGTATTAAGTATCACCTGAAAAGAGCCGCAGAGGGAAAAATAATGACATTCGAAGAACTTAATACGTTATTGATCCAAATAGAAGCCTGCCTGAACTCACGTCCATTGTGTCCTCTATCAGCAGACCCTTCAAATTTAGAGGTGTTAACACCGGGACATTTCCTAATCGGAAGAAATATAAAGGCACTGCCCGACGCTGAGGCAGATGACCAAGTTTCATATCTGGACCGTTGGAAGTATGTCCAACAGACTGTACAACAATTTTGGAAGCAATGGTCAAATGGATATTTGCTGCAATTGCAGAAAAGAAACAAATGGGTATTACAACAACCTAACTTACAGATAGGACAAGTAGTCATAATCATGGACCAAAACAGGTCACCATCGCAATGGCCTCTTGGCATAGTGGAGGAAATCCATCCAGGGCCTGACGGTCAGGTGAGGGTCGTAACGTTGAAAACACAAACGAATCATATTAAACGACCCATTACTAAATTATGCCCTCTAATAAAATGACACGTATAAACATTTGCATGTTTTGTAACGTCCGTACATAATCACTAACTACAGAGTCGTACGTCCGCAGTTCACGTCATGTCACACTAACACATAATAACAAAATCATAATCATTCCTCATTTATTACAGATACCTTTAAACATACATTTAAGCCACTAACATGAATGCGTCTACTGTCCAACAAGACGAAGATTCTTTACTAGAATTTCTGTGTAGTTGGCCTCTCGAGGAAGAAGACATGGAGCAATTAGCCATGGATGCTGATCTGGAAGATTGGTATCTCAGGACACCTTCAGCATCGCCAATACCAGTGGACGAGGTACCAATCACTCCTGGGAAAAATCTCCCGGAAGCCGACGAAATCGTCAAAACTCCGGAACGACCAAAGACACCGGTCGTAGAAGAAACAGAGCAGCAGCAGGAACTGCCACCCACTCCAGGGAAAAATCTGCCGGATACCCTTACGTCGTCAATCGATACCACACTAGATGTACCTCCCGTAATTAACATAAAACCTTCGTTAGAGGATAAAATGTATGATAAATGGACAGTGGACGGAAAACACTTTAAAATTTCATATAAACAGTTACGGTCAATCCCATATGCCGTCATAAGGGGAAGAAGCAGGAAACGGCATACAGTTTTCCTGTCCGAGAAGTCTCGGGTAAAACTAAAAATCTTGGACGACCATACCCAAATATGGTATGGGCTACAGGAGAAGTAGGTGTAAATCTTAATGAATTTAGCAAAACAAGATATGAATTGTACGGGTTACAATAAATTTAGATGTAGGTGAACCAAACTCACGAATTATATATATGTACATATAAAATTGAATTAATTAAAATCATTTTTGAAACTAAACCTTCCCTTATTTATTTCGATGCGACGCATCAACGCGGGGGAGTATGTTACGGCGCAGCAGCACGTAACAGGCATCTTTAGCCACAACAAAGATATGGGCATGAGAGCCTAAGAAGCCCTAAGAAAGAAAAAAAATCCACTATGAAAAAAGGAACAACAACACAACATAAACAAACAAAAAAAAACTATTAAAATAAAAAATATATATATTAATCTAAAACTAATAAACCTACAACTAAATTATAACTAATAATAAAACTTAACACTAAATAAAACTAACAAATAAATTAAAATTAACTTATAACTAAAAAATTATCTGAAAAGAAAAAGAAGGTTAAAAAATGTCTGAAACAAATATAATAAAATATTACCTGGAAGGCACCTGGACCAAGTGCCTTCATCCATAAAAAACCTGGAACGCAGGGCCTTATACCTAAAATAAAATAAAATTAATAGATAATCAAAATATTAACGAAAATATTAAAAATATACAAAAAAATAACAAAGTCTACTCACCATTTTGTTGACATGTAGAACTGTCAGTTTTATCGAAAGCTCAAAGCTGGGGCACGATCGGAGAAAGCTGTTTTGTTCTAAAAATAAAAAGTATAACACTTGAAAACAAGTATAACAGCTTTCTCCCCCCCAAGCTTTGAACTTTCGATCGATGCGCCTGGACTATAAAGTTCAAAGCATCAGGACAGAGCTTCTCATTCCGTCCAGTTTTAATTAGCAAATATTTTCAAGCGACATACAATATCAGACAGGCATCGACCGTCGTAAGAACAGGCAAAGTCCGTTCAGTTAAAAAAAGAGTTTAATTATAGACAGGCAAAGTCCGTCTTTGAATAAAAATAATATAATAATTTATTTCCTTTTCAGAATTTAGACAGGTAGATACCGTCTTGTTATAACTTTGGCTGGCATTAGTCGCCAAATTAGGGTTTTAGATAACCGATCGGTTCCACCATCGGTTCGGGGGTTAGTTTATATTATATGTTGGTTTGGGCATCGGACCAGGGAATTAATTTCCATAATAGAAAGGAATTTGTATATTCTTACGTGTCAACAAGGAATTTCGAAGGTTGCAATTACCTTGAACTTCCTGGGACACTAGCAAATTAAAATTAAAAGAAAATATAAATAATTGTTGAAGGGTCCAAACACAGGTGAATTTGAGATCACCTTTGAGTGGAACCATATAGACCAATAAAGCTCGCTGAAGGTTCTTCTGCAAATCTAAGTGGTTGTTAAGGCCCACATTAATATTATTTGCGGTGATTACAGCGATAGTGGCCAAATTCAAGCTCAAAGAGCTAACGTATTTTGCAAGAAGCAAATATTATACGGCACTATTTGCGGTGAGAAAGTGCCAAGTGTTGGCAGTCACGTCAGGTTTTACCGGCGTAATTTCAAGGGAAATTTTTCCATAAGCAGAATAGAACCT
Organism: Thereva nobilitata; assembly: GCA_963855945.1. NCBI lineage: Eukaryota > Metazoa > Arthropoda > Insecta > Diptera > Therevidae > Thereva > Thereva nobilitata. The sequence continues at coordinate 127,845,153 of OY979695.1, forward strand.
CCGAGCTTTTGTGTGTAGAAAATATTTGGACAATTTAATCAAGAAGTTAATTTCAGGTATTATAGATCCAGTTGGAGTATAATCCTAAGTTAGCATTAAGAAAAATTGACCTTCAGTCAAATTTGAATTATATTTTTTTTTATTGCTATTTTTTTTTTTAAGAATTAACGTAAATTTAGAATTAAAATAGATTTAATTAGCATTGTACCATTTAGGAGATAATATACTTGTTTTTAAACCACTCCTGTGTGTGAATTATCGACCTATCCGATTTTTTACAGGTTTTGAATAATTTAAAAAATTAAATTTTTATTTACGGCGTCTCGCGCCGTAACAACACCTTTTTCTCCATAAAATACCTAGTCAACTAATTTTTTTTTTGCAAAATTGGAAAGCTTGGACAATTTCCTATCAATAATGTTAGGACAATTTTTATGCTACGGCCTTTACTTTTAGTTATTAGCAAGTTTGATGTTAAAATTGGCCTTATTTGATACTTTTTGGCAAAGCTTAGATGAAAAGGTGCTAAAAAATACGAAATGAGACAATTTTAGCATTAAAATTGCTTATAACTCCAAAACTTATGTTAATTTGACCTCGAAAGTTGATTACCAAAGATAAAACGGTTCAATTTAAGCTAAGAACTACCTTAATAAGTTAAAAAAACAAAACATGGATTACGCAGAATTTTGTACAAAAAGTGGAATTAAACAAAAAGGGGCAACTTCGGGCAATACTTCTTGGAATATGTTTTTGCCAAAGGATCAATAAACAGTATAAGACAAAAATCAGAGCGGGATATAGCGGGGCTTTTTTTGTAGGTATATTAATATAATTTTTTTTTACTTTTTCGATAAAAAGAGAGTGCAAGAAATCTTCACCGTGTTAAAAGTATGTGAACAAAAAACCGGCCAAAAAATGCAACTGTTTTAGAAAAGCTGAAATTTTGGTATTATGTAGTAATAAGGGTGTACAGCAATAGCCCGCCGGCAGTCAGCTGGTTTCCCTAACATTTGGCGTGGGCGTGGCTTCAAAGTTGTCAAAGAGGCAAGAATGCTTTATAATATCAGAAAATTGGTTTGTGAATACTAAAATAACTGAAAAACGATGTGGATATGGTCAGTCTTCAAAATTTGTAACGGGACGCGTCAGAAGCGGGTCGGCATCGCGTCAGCAGCGCGACAAACACAAAAAATTTAGTTGATGAAACTGTTTTATAAAATGTAAAATTTGGACTACAAGTAGTTTATTTGTTTTTTAATAATATTAACTACTTGTAGACCAAATTTTACATTTTATAAAACAGTTTCATCAACTAAATTTTTTGTGTTTGACGCGCTGCCGACGCCCCGCTAAAACGCTTCTGACGCGTTGCGTTAGTAATTTTGAAGACTGACCATATCCACATCGTTCTTCAGTTATTTTAGTATTCACAAACCAATTTTCTGATATTATAAAGCATTCTTGCCTCTTTGACAACTTTGAAGCCACGCCCACGCCAAATGTTAGGGAAATCAGCTGAAGCTGGTGACATATACAAGCGTACATGCATTGCATTCAGCGGCTCCCTTATATGCGGAGATTTTCCACTGACACATAATTGCATGGTTGCGTTCCGTCCCGGCTCTCCCAGATAGCCCAAAAATCTGAGTAACGAGTCGCATGTGTCTGTTGTGTATGCTTGTGTGTCCTATGTCGAGTGCGGCAATGCAGAAAAAGTTGAAAGTAGCCCGACATTTGCGTGGCATGCGGAACATTCACGGAATATTTCGTCATGTCGCATTTGAATACATACACTTCTATATTATCTGTCAATGTCAACGAATGCAACGCATGTACGCTTGTATATGTCACCAGCTTGACTGACGGCGGGCTATTGCTGTACACCCTTATTACTACCAGCGAGCAATAATAACAAGAGTGATTAGGCAGAGCTCAAGGACAAGTAAAAGAGTTAAAGATATGAAAGAGCAGATTAGAAATAACATTAAGCAAAAAGTCAAAAAAAATATTAACAAATGCGCGATGGGTATACATTTCATGCAAAAAACACAAGAGAATGAAAGAAACAGAACATGTTCCTTGATTCCGGTATTGGAATGTTTTCATTCAAAAAGAAACACTGGAACACAGCACGTGCGCACTGGTCCCCGACTTTAGTATGTATGCGTGAAAATTCGTGTTGGTACACATTGTTTGCGCTATGAATTCACTTGTATTGTCCGTAAAAAAGGAGTGAATCTTGCAAGGCGACGAAGTCACTGCCCCTTCATTTTTTATCTTTCTTTCACGAACATTGCATGTAGTGTTAAAGTAATTCTGCCTCTGTTTATCATAGATATTACTTCTTTGATATCTTGACTTTTTCGCTCCCATTGAAATTGTTATCAGCTGATCTCAAGGTCCCTGAAACATTTTTAAAAATTTGTTCTAGCTCATCACTCTTATTATTATTGCTCGCTGTTACTACATAATACTAAAATTTCAGCTTTTCTAAAACAGTTGCATTTTTTGGCCGCTCAGCTCCCGGTCTATTAAGGAAGTAGACAGTTTTGGAAGTGGAGTCTTCATATATTTCTTTTAAACTCCTTATAGTTTAAAAGAATTTTACAGTAGTAAACCCCTAACAATCTGGTCCTTTCCGAAAATGTAAATTTTGCATGTCAATTACAAGAAATAATCTCAGGGAAAAGTACCACAGTAAAATCTAGCAAAGCCGTAATACTTAAACTGATGTTCTTGGTTAAAATGTGCTTGAATTAAAATTTGTTTAAAAGACATTTCAACTTGTGAAAATTCGTGTTATTACTTCTTACAGCACAAAATAATTTTCATTCAATGAGCTCTTCAGGTCTTAATGTCCAGAGCACTTGCAACTTGTGTTGCTCCGAACTGTTTACCCAGTAGGTACCTGACTATTTTTAGGTGCAAGTCTATATCTACCCCTGTGAATATTATATAAATTCACTTAACAACGCCTGCAATGAACTTTTTAGCTGTAGATAAGTATTTCATCAGCATGAACTCTCCGCTTCACTAATAACTCTTGAAGAGGCCTAATTAATCCTGACAAGAGAAAATTTCTCTGTGGTGAACGTTCGTGGTGATGCAAATTGCATTTATTTTGCAAAGAATTTTTTTTTGAAAACATTTTCTTCAGCTACTTTAGAAGAGTTGTGTTATTAAAAATTAAGATAATTACTCAAATTTAGTTTCATAACTGAAATTATCCGTGGCCGTTCACAAGCCGCTGTTCACAAAAAGTATTTTAATCACCCTTGCAATTTTTGTATAAATGAATATAAAAATGTGCTATAATTTAAGCGAATTTAAATGAAAAAATTGCGGCTATAAACATCCTGGAATACTTTCACGAGCTACTATTATCCAAACAACGAAAACCCCACCGTACGTGAATGTCGTGCATAATGGAAAAACACGAACAGAGCAGCTCTTACCCAACTTCAAAGGATTGTTGTCAAGTAAAAGCCCCAAAGTCTAAAGTGATGCCCTATTGACATGAGCCCCTTTACCCAGTCAACACGCTCATTACCAGATGCCGTTGTTGTAGCAGTACCCTTACGTGTCTAATATTTCCCTTGACATATGACATCCATGTTAAACTTTCTCAAAAGCATTACAGTAAAAAGCGAAGGAGTATTGCCTCAATTGGAGTCCTTTAGTACTCGATGACCATTAAAGTAAAGTTTTTTTTTAGATCCTTTCTCCCCTAATTGGACACAAGGTTATCATGCTGTGTTGTTAAGAAAATTTAAACCTGGGTAAAGTGGAGGGGATAGAACACATTTAAAAATGTTACAGAAGACCTGCCTTAAGGCCCCAGTGTACATTAAGGCCCCAGTGTACATGTAGGTGTACAGAACCTATATGTCGTTAGAAGACATCCTTACACTAACGATATACCGTCATTCCTTTATAGAGTAAAGCTGGAAAGGTGAAGTTTTTTCATATATTAGCCAGGCAGGTAAATTTGAAGAAGGTCAGCTAATCTTAAGGTAAATCTAAGGGCCACACGAGAGAAGTTTTTTGGGATAAGCTCTGACCCATAGATCACTTAAGATAAATTGGTTTCAGGATTAAGTGGTACAAGAACGAAAACACTTTAGTGTTAAAAGGCTCAATGTTTTCGGTTAAATTTTTTAAGAAATGAGGAGTTTCTTCCTTAAATCAATTGGTCGAGCTAAGAAACAACATTTTTATTTATTTATAAAATGGAAATAATGACCTCTTTGGCTTACAGTAATTGAGTGTGTTTTTGTTGTTGCGGAAATTAGAAACGAAAATGAAAAGATTGTAATTCTAAAAGAGGGATTTGGGTCCAAATATTTTCTTCTTCCTTCAAACAGAAACATCTGAACAAAGGCTCTACAGAATCGGAAAATAATTTTTAGGTTTTCTAAGGTGCAGGGCTACCTACAGTACGCCGAAGGTCCAATTAGCGCTTTGGGGTGGCATTTCGAAGCCACAAACTTGTGTACCTCAAATAAGTTGGTTATTTGACCGAATGTGGCTGATGCCTAATACATCCTGTGCACTTTAGGAAGCTTATCAGTGCTCTGAGCTCTACTCTGGAGATCACTTTTAACTACTCCAGAAAGTAACTGCCTAGTGTGTGCTGCCTAGCTTTGACTAAAACCAGGCATTTACACCGGAAGTTCGCCTCCTCGTACCTACTGGAACAGACGTTGTGGGATGCCCAGCGTGGTCCCCTATAGGCCAATGACACGTGATAATTGCGGTAACTCTAGCAATATCTCTTCGGGTACTGTTTAGGAGGTCCATTGTTCTTTCTTTGTTGTAAGTGGGAAAATTGGCGCTCCATCTTTCGCGGGCTAGCAGCAAGTGGTAATCAATAATAAGGCCATCTCGGTCTCCAAGCCCCAGAGAGAGACTCCCTACTGGGCTAGGTAGTCGGCTTTCTCGTTCCCATCTATGTTGGCTATGCCCGGGGTCTCAGACGACAGTCACAATATGCATCACTGAATCTGTGGCTCTTATAGAGGCTTGGTTATTTATGAAAATTCCAATGATACATCTTTGTGTTGGTTTGAGGTTTTTGTCTGGCAGGCTTGAGGATCGCCAGCACCTCCGCTTGAAAGATGCTAGCGTGCACTGGAAGGTGTGAGGACAGTGAATTGTGGCTGGACTAGACCCCTGCCCCGACGCCCTCTGACGTCCTGTAGCCGTATATCGAACTCCCTCAGGACGTTTCTGTTTCTCTATGGCAAACTAAAACGAACAAAGAGCTTGAATTAATGTACTATATGAGGAAATAAATTGTTACAAACCAAGAATTCTTTAATGATTTGTGTAACCGCCTACATGGAAATCGAAAAATTATACTGGCAATTTAGGGTAAGTACTTACCGCCCTAGGACATCCCTATGTAAAAGTAACCTATTATTTTATCACAAAGGTTATGGGTCCATCTCATTACCACCTCGCTTACCTAGCCATTATATTTCCCGCTGGGTACTGAAGTATAGTATGCCTTTTCAGTTGTTCATAACGGCCTTATGAGGCCATCCTCATTACAAGTGAAATTGGGCAATCCCAACATCTGTCTTTCGTATTCGGAAAGCTTTAGTTTTTCTTGTTTCATATGGTGACCGTGAAGGGTGTCATTGGGGCGACGTAGACTAGTCAGTCATGCTGCAACATGTAGTAAGACTGATTTTACTACATACTCACGGCGTACACTGAAAATTGGTTACTACCACAAAATTTCTTGTCTTTACAAGGGACATCAATGTGTGTATGTCTGTCATTTTTGTTTTGAAATTGAGTTTGAGCAAGACCATAACCTTCTAAATTTACAAGCCATGAACAAGAATAGATATTGACAGAATCGGACCACCAAATTCTCCAAATTACACTAACAACATAACGTGACTTCACCGAGTTGTGGTCCGATTGAGCGGAAATTCGCTCTCAATATTTTTCTTGTTCATGGCTTGTAAATATAGAAGGTTATGGCAAGACCCTCTCAACTACGGGCTTTGCATGAAATCTTCGCACTAACACAACTAAGCGCAAACTTGGTCTGAATTTTTGTTGAGCAAGGTAGACAAGTGATGGGATTTTTGACATTATGAGTGGAATTATTTCTATGACAACAATAATTTTTAAGTTTTTTTGCTTTAATATAAATAAATTATACTAAATTTATTTATAAAAAGTTCATTAATTTCTTTAATAATAATTTAGAAAGACATAATAAATATGCAAAGTATGCATCATAAAACATGTAAATGCATTTTAAAATTTTAGTAGTACGTAGGGTTGCCAACTCGACGGGACGGCATTGCCGGCGTGGTGTCTTTGAATGGATTTAAAGCAGTGATGGGCATTCCTATGCACGCGGGCATTCAAAGCCATCGTATTTTTACAGTAAAAAATGTACTGCACACAATACACTTGGCTTCGCTTTGGTCTCTTCCAATTACAAGCCAACTTGAAAATTTTGGATCAGTTAACCACGATTTATTGAAAACGCAGTTTCAAGATCGTGGTTTTTACGCAGGCGGTGACTTTTCGTTGCCGGACATAGTTTTTGATCGCACTATTGACGTACTACTTTCGTACACCCGCAAAATCTGACAGCGTCGAATCAACAAAAGCTGACTTCCGTTTGCTAGTGTTGCTTATACTTGCATATCTATAGATAGTCGGTACAAAAGCTAGGTCCGTGCGCATGATAGCGCGCTAAATTCAAATTGTGTTTGAGTATAACATGTTAAAAATGTACGAATTTCTTAATACTTGTAAAGATTTTCTAACTGTACAAGTATTAACAAAAATTATAAATATTAAAATATTTTTGATGGAAGAAAATGAAATTGCCGACTTTTTTCGAATTTTTCAAATTTCTGGCCGGACGCCGGCTCGAGAGTGATATTGCAGGCCGAGCCGGCTGAAAACCGGCCACTTGGCAACCCTAGTAGTACGAAAGTGTTTTGTTACGAAAAGTGTAACATTAAATTAACTAACTTTTGAAATCACAAGAAAAGGATTCATAGCTTTTGCGAAAAATCTAAAACAACTTTTCTTAGTGTCGTCTTTGAAAGGAGAAAAGATATTAGGGATTTTCAAATGAAAACTTGTAAAGTTGTTCTCATATTTGAAACCACAAAGTTTTAGATACCGGTGTTATCTATCCTCAAACTAAATATGGTAATCCGGAACCTAATATGTTATATAGTTTTTACCAGCGCCCCGATAGCCGCTTATTGCGTTTCCAGTTCCCACGGCGAGGACAAGGGGTTGGATTTTAGGAGCCACATTATTGTTAGCATTTCTTTAACTCACTACAGTTATTTAAAAAATGTTTCAAATAAGTGAAATACTTACAATAAAATTTAACAAAATAAATATTTTTCAAATAAATCAAAATCAAGGACTATTTATAACATTGGTAAAACTCGAACTACTAACTTAGGGTATATAAAAAAAGCTTATTAGTTTCACTTACGTACTTCCACATTTAAATAAGTTATTCACGATGCAATTAATTATTACTACATTTTTATAAAATTCAAAATTTTTTATATGGAAACCGACGAAATTCCATTTTAATAAATTTGGCGCCTTGACCATAAAAAATGAAATAACAAAAAATAATTCTGACTTAAGGTAAAGACGCTAAACGCACAATTACTCCACTTTAACCACTTCCCTATTTAATTTTAAAATAAGAATATTCTTATTTGAAATAAACAAAAATTATAAAAACCATTCTCACTAAACTGCACAACAATTTTAAATTTTCACATAAAAATACGAATTTCCCTAACACTTTCACTATTTAACTTTATTACAAGAACTTGTCACTATTTATCTTTATTATTTCACCTTTATTTTATATTATTAATTCCAAAATATCCTTTAATTTGTTTTCTGAAACATAAAAACTGCCCCGAATCGCTCACTTTTCGTATAAATTTGACAGCTCTTCAGCCAACTTTCAGACTACGTCACACATATGCAAAAATCTACAGCATGGCCTGTAGTTGAGAGGGACTTGGTTTGAGGCAAAAAAGAAGAAGAAAAGAGCGATGAAGCGCATTGTAAATGTGTTAGTTTTCACGCAAAAATTTTTGGTTGAAAATAACTGGATTTGGTTACTGCACTTCCCTATATTCTTTTCTACCCCTCTCTTCTTAAAAATCGGTTTTACTATATAGTAAGCATGACTAGTCTACGTTACCCCATTTAGCATACTCAATAGACTAGCTCGGGTTCAATTACAGAGGTCAAGCAGCATTGGACGTGACCAGGAGCGCGTTCAAAAACCTTACCATGGTTAACAATGGTTAACTGTGGTAAACTTTTGTCGTTCAAAAACTCCGTGGTTAACTACCACATAACCACGAGCATAACTTTTTGGCGTTCAAAAACTCCCATGGTTAATCATGGTGTAGTTAAATTTTAACCCTGCTCGGGAGCATGGTTAGCGATAGTTAAGAAGAAGAAGAATAAAAACAACTTTCTGAGTTGTTTTTATCATGGAGAATATACAAGGAGACAAAACTCTTATGGGGAAAATGACAGCACGGAGTTTTGTCTCCTTGTATAGCCTCCATGGTTTTTATGTTAAACAAATGAACAAATCAAAGTGGGATTTGTGGAATTATTGCAAATAAATAATTATTGAAATAATTGAAGTGGGGACAATTTTATTTTTATTTTTTTCTTCTTCTTTAACCTGTAGTTAACCACGGTGCGTTCAAAAACCTCCATGGTTAAACATAAACTTTCGTGGTTAAGTGAAGTGATGCAGTATAACCACAGCTTACCTCGTGGTTTACCATAGTAAGGTTTTTGAACGCGCTCCAGTACTCCGTGGGGGTGGGGGACCGCATTTGAAAAACGAAACTCGCGTTTAACAATTAAAGGCGTAGTTATTGCTTCTATATCCACGCAGAAATTCTCAAATTTTTCGGCCACTTTTTTTCACTCGGGCTCGGATGATTTAAACGCCCTGCGTGACCTTATAGGGCAATTCACACGGGGTCCAAATGAGGCAGTGGGTCTATGAGAAAGCGTTCAACTTGCTTAATATGAAGGGACTACGGCAACTGCCTGATAAAAGCTCTATACGACAATTCCAAATGCATAGTTCTCCATAATGAAAAATTATCCGACAGCTTTGAGGTGCTTAGGAGTATGACTAGGATGCCTACTTTCGCCCTTACTCTTTCTTATAGTAATAAACGACATCCTTATCAGCGCTCTAGATAGGGCTGTTTCACACGAGACGACGGCCAACCAACAAAATCTGCTGTCATCGTCCATTCCCTTTTGAAATTTGACGAAAAATCGTACGGGCTTTCACATGGGCCAATTTTTCCAACCAACTGCACGTCAAAACCCTTTAGCTTGTTGTTGTTGCTTTTATTTTAATTCTCTTTTTCGTACTTTCCGAGTGAAACAAACGTCATTTCTCTTTCTTTTCTTCTCCCAGCAAGAGGAACAAAAAACAACAACAACCACACCGCTGTCAAAAAGTCGTATCGAAAATCGTGTGAGAAAGTTGGTTGGAAAAATCTTCCCTCCCCATCGTCCTCTCTCACCCTCTTCTCTAAGAAAATGAATATCGCACGATTTCTGTTGGTTGGCCGTCGTTCCGTGTGAAACAGGCCATAGTAGAACTGGTTATATACAATGGGGATTGCTAGACCGCCTTAACAATATGTTAAACAATTTAGCAACAGATAATAGTTCGTAAGACTTAAGCTTAAATCCGAAAGAAATACGGACAAATGCAAACACCATTGAACGCACAGCGCTGAATATCCGTGATGTGGAATTGGTAGATAAGTTCTGTTGCATCGGTATAATTATTACCGAAAATTGTGGGGCAGAGGAATAGGTAAGTTCCAGAATAAATAAAGGAAGAAGCTCATATTCATGCCTGTTTCGTAGAGTTAAACTTAAACCATATGCGGCTGTTCAACTCCAACGTTAAGGCAGTTCTTTTGTATGGTTGCGAAACATGGAAAGTCACCCAATTCATCATAAGGCCGCCTTCAAGTTTTCATTAACAGATGCCTACGGCTTATCGTAAAAATCCTCTGACAAGATAGAATTAGACACAGTATACAGAAACATGGTAATGTAAAAGAGACTGACAGCTTCGAATATCGTAGAATCGCCGAGACAATTTCGATTTTATATGGGAAGAAGTCGCCAAGTGACGTCGCACTAAAACGATATTCAGTTTTTACATTACCTTATTTCTGTATACCGTGAGAATTAGAAATGAAGATGGTGCCATGTCGGTATTAGAATGGCCACAAATTCCGGCACTAGAACGAGAATCTAGCCAAGCAGGCCCTTGACTGGAATCCGCAAGGAGTCCGTCGAGCTAGAAGCCAAAAACAACGTGGAGGATTATAAGCAGAGGCCACAACAACTGGAGATATTGGACCAGTGTGCCCAACCCAGGGGGTTTTCCCCTAAATTTAGTAGTGGAAAACGTAATTGGTGGATTTTTTAGGGGGTAAAAATGTTTAGGGGTTTTTTTAGGGGGGATTTATGTGATATTTTATAATGTAAAGCCATTTTTATTTTAAATTTTATCTTAACGCTGAAATTGTTTAATTTTTGACTTGAAATTATCTATACATTAATACGCAAGCACTTTTTTTGTACAGCACTTTAACCGACTTCTACTAAACCTATTTTGCTCAAACTGGTTTTATATGGAAGTCGGAGTCGTAAAGGTGTGCACAAAACAAGAATTATTCATTTATCTCATTTCTGTCACTCAGAAATGAGTATTGCATTTAACAATATAAAATGATAAAATGAGTAGAAATTACGGTTAGCATATAAATAGGCGAATATAAAAATTTATTATTAAGGTTTGTGAATCGACTAAGTTTCATGAGCCAGAGCTGAAAACAAAATTGAATGCCAACAGTCACCTGGCGGCAATAACTCAAAACAGCCTTTTTTTGAGTTGTGCCACTTTTCTTGCGGTAGTGCGATATATGCTTAGAATATAGAACTACAGGAAAGGCCCTCGCGTATAAAATCCATTAATGCGAGCGTAATGAAATCTGGGGTCAGTCGACTGTCAAATTGGTATAATTTCGGTTCAGTTGAATGTCAAATTTTCTCGCGGCAATTTCTTTAAAACGAGTTTTTCTATAAAATTTATTTCTTCTTCTTTAACGGCTCTACAACCGGGATCCGGTCCTGGCCTCGCAACTGTTCTCTCCACCGGTCCCGATTCTGAGCCGATGTCATCCAGTTTGGCATCCCTATGCTCTGAGTTTCCTGGTCTACGCCATCCTTCCAGCGGAGGTTGGGTCTCCCTCGCTGTCGCACCCCATAAGTCTTACCGCAGAGAACTTTCCGAGCAGGCTCATCTTCACTCATACGAGCTAGATGTCCTGCCCACCGGAGTCTACCGAGCTTTATTTTCCTCACAACATCTATGTCGCGATAGCGCTCGTAGATCTCGTCATTGTAGAGTCTCCGGAATCGTACTTCCTCACATACGGGGCCATCAATCCTCCGAAGTATTTTCCTCTCGAACACCGCCAAGAGGTTAGAGTGCTTTTTGCTAAGCACCCACGTTTCGGATGCATATGTGAGGACCGGCAAGACCATCGTCTTATATAGTAAAAGTTTAGACGTTATGGTTAGGTGCTTGGATTTGAAGAGCCTTGACAGGCTATAGTAGGCTTTGTTGGCTTTTAGCAGTCGTGCGCGTATTTCAGGTTCCATGCTATTGTCGGCTGCTACTATTGACCCAAGGTAGGTAAATGATTTTACCACATCAAACTCGTGTTCCTCTACCTTGATTGTGGGACCAATGTTAGGTGTTCTTGCAGACGAGGCCACCAATTTATTTACAGTTTTTTAAAAAACTAATATCAAAAAAGAAAGAAAGTTTTAAGGATTTGTTTTTAGTGTAATTGAAGTTGTTACGAGTGAATTTTCAGTGAAAAAAAGAACAATGAAGTGTGCAGTTTGAATTTCACTACGCTAAAATTCTGCGAGGGCCCTTCCTGTAGTTCTATATTCTAAGGATATATGTATGTATGTCAGCATCGTTATGCTTATGTTGAAAAGTTTTTTCTTTCTGGGGAGATTTTTAACGCCCCGGGCAAATTTTAATTAAATAAAAATAAAAATAATAAAACAAAGTGGAAATTATTATCAAAATATATATCACGGTAAGCGATGGTGTTTTTTAAATGAAGAAAGTTTTGTTGTGTTGTGTGTGCGATTTTAGATGATAATGTTGTTTTTAATTACGCTACACAATTTTTTTTGTTATTTTTTAGAACTGATAGAGAAATTAAAAAGTGGTAATAGTTCAATTAAATTATTAGCGAGTTATTGAAATAATGCGTAGACGTCAAACTTTAACGGGACGGATTGAGAGAAGAGTAGGGCGAGAGGGTCGAATTTCGACCAATGGGCGATACTAGTTTGAATAATAATGCAAGAAAATATCATGAAATATTATTCCATTCTATCCAATGGCACAACAGCCCAAATCGAGCCTTGGCCTCTATAGTCCAATCAATCTACACAAATCCATCTAATAATTGCCATTAGGAAACAAAAAATACGGTTGTATAGGAAAAAAATTCTAAAAAAGATAGCGTTTTTTGTTTTTGAATGTGGAATGGCGAACCTAACCTAAAAATTTCAGGAAAGTGAAAAAAAACGCTTTTTTGCGAATAACAAAAAAACTTGAGCTCGGATCGAAAAAAATCAAATTAAAAAGTTGTAGGTATTCAAATTATCTTTCGATTGATATATATAAGGTTACAGATTAGAGCACAAAACATAGAGCAAAATGCAAAAAACTGTTAAAAATTACGTTTTTTTAATTTGTTAATAACTTTTGTTTAACGCAAGTTAGATATTTGTTATTTGTAGATTGATTGGACTACTAGTAGTCCGGGGAAATTAGGATTTAAAGGAGACAAAATTCCACAATGGCTGAAAATTGGTCCACAGCTTCCCTGGGACTTTCTAAGAAAACAAATTCGGAATCACAAAAAAAACATGCCGCCGGAGATATCACTTTTTGTCAAAAAAATCACTCAAAAACTGGTTCGACATTTTTTTGGATAAGTCAATAAGAAACGTTATTGCCTACAAAAAAGCCCCGCTGTAATTTTTTCGTAAACCTAACCCTTTCGAAGTTATTCAAGGTCAAAGTTTCCAAAAATCACTTTTCGGCCAAAAAATACTTGAATAATTATTGATATCTCAGGCGGCCATGTTTTTTTTTGTGATTCGGAATTTGTTTTTTGTTTCCTTTCGTGCGTTTTTTTTGCTAATTTCCCCGGACTATAGGGCATTTTTCCAAGTTTGAATTCAGCATGTCTCCAGTTCTGGATGTTGAGTATTGCCTCTGAGTCAGCCATCACAACTTCTATCCTTCTCCTCCGAGGTCTGCCTACTGATGGTCTATTTCCCGAAATTTCTGCTACCACAAGCCGTTTTGTGATACCATTGCCTTCCATCCTGACCAGCTAGTTTTATTAGTCTGTTAATTTTTATTAAAATTGAGAGTTTTGAGTCGTTAAAAATTTCATACAACTCGTCATATTCCATCCTCTCTCGTTGGGCCTATTATGCCCCTGGGAACTTATATCTCAAACCTATTGACTCGTTCCTCTATGTCCTGGGTCATAGTCCAAGTCTCGCTACCATAACATTGTGTTAATGTCTGTTCACAAATCTTAAGTGCAGTATTTGTTATTGGGCATAAAAGGCTCTATTGCCCAATAGTATTCGTCTAGTTACCTCTCCCTTTGCCTCGTTTCTTTTTATAATTGTAGCCCCAAGGTAGACTGTTTTATCGACTACTTTTTAGGTTGTGTTCGTCGATAGTTATACAGGGTGTAAACCTTTAACCTTACAAAGCTGTGGCTTAGATTTTGGATAGACGAACAAAAATCTATCTAATCTTTTATCCTACGGCTTTTATTTTTGGAGTTATAAGCAATTTTAATGCTAAAATTGGCTCTTTTTTAGTACTTTTAGTATAGCTTCCCCACGTATTCCCGGTAAGGTGTTTGTGATCCGTTCTCTTTTATTTCTTCCAAGGAAATACAATTTCTTACACCTTCTAAATATATTGAGATCCTTGGAAGATATTGCTTTAATCCTTTTATAATAATCTTTTAGATACACATTTTTATACACAATTTAATGGTAAATTGTATTAACTGAATAAAAACTGTACATTAATTACATATCCATATTTGACCCTTCCATCCTACTTTTGTGGAACTACGAATACGAATTCCTTCCTAAAAGACATGGCTGCACAAAAAAGATATGGAGCGGAATGCGCCTTCCAAAAAAGGCTACCGTCGTCATGCTTCTTGGTATGATTCCATTTCCCGCTGGGACAGAGTCAATATCGACAGTCGATCATTTTAAAGGAATTAGTATTAGATAGCAATTTTAAAAGAAGAGTTACCAACTTCATTTAACATTCAATAAATCGATCGACTTAAATAGACTTTTATTTTGACAGATCTTTTCGTTTGTGTTACTTTTAAATACTTTCTCCTCCTATTGAAAATTTGTTTTACGTCTGCACATATAATGCCAATAATAAATTGTCGAAGGGCGTAAAATTTATGCGCTCGAGCATAGTAACCGACTGACAGACTTACCCATTAGAATGTCAACAGTTAACATTCCCACCGCTACCATAATTTATAAAACAAAGACTAGAGAAAGTCTAAGGCATTCATTTACTGAGATTGAATATCCGATAAATTTAGTTCAGATGGGTTCTCTAAAAATGTCGGTAATTTAACGACTAAAATATTCACCAGCGCTTTCAGAACTTTTATTATGTCTCCTGCAGCGCCAGACCATAGACTGGATTTATTGGGGAGTAAATAGCATATCTGGGGGAAATATTCTGGTCTAAAATCCCATCTAAATCACTCTTTGTCCTGCGGTCGGTGTTTTTGTCAATCACTGGTTTTGACTGCCTCCAGCTTAACCAGGGCATCGTTTCACGTTCCAGCGTCACCAACGTTCAATGCTGTAAACTTGGCCAGAAAACGCTGGGGAACTTAAAATGGGGCATAATTTCTGTAACGTTTTGGCATTTAGCTTCCATAACGCAATAAACGGAACTTAATTTGATTACTACGGCATAAACAGGGCCACCACCGAGAACGACGAGCAACTGTTTCTATTTGAGCGTGTCGAGCTTGTCATGGCCATTATTCACTAGTATATGCTTCTGTTATTTATACGTGCTTGTGTGTGCTGTTGATAGCTTTTAAGCTAGCTCTCTTTTGGTACCCTGCGCCGCCCCCAACATGCTAGGGGAGCTATAAATTTTCCTCCCTTAACCATATTTGCGCTGGGGTTGAAGTTAACGATGTTTGTGAAATATGACGGGGACGGATTAATATTTCTGCATCAATTGTGACAGATCTAGAATCTCGGATAAATTTATGCAAAACATATTCTGTCAGTTTAGCCCATTTCCATCGTAGTTTTTGCCTTGTTTACATATGAGACAGCCGAGAGAGGAGCATTCAAGTGTAGTCAAACTTTTTAACTTTTATTTTTCGGGGGTTCCTTTTTTTTAGTATTCAAGCGAAACTGCTGCAATCATAAATCTTATTTGAATAAACGTCGGCCCAGATTAGATCTCAATTTCTGACAGGGGAATTGAATTAAACGTGAAATATGTGAGAATTTGTTTTTCGTTTATGATAAAATTTATCTTCTGACAGGTTCCTAAATCGAAATGTCATTTATATGCTCCAGAAATTTTAAGTGGCAGTTATAAACTAGAATACGAATTAAGAGCAGTTATAGTTTTAAGGCAAAAACATATAGCAGAAACGAAAACGAACCGAAACGAAAAGAATGAAATAAATCGTATGAAAATGTATGAACTCGGTTATATAAACCAATCGGAACGAATGATATAAATTTATTTCATTTCGGTATTCGTTTCAGCTATTCAGCCCGTTACTTTGACAGTTCTACAGACAGTTTGTTTTCGAACTTAAAGCAGTTGAAAGAACGAAAAAGAAGTTATTTTAAAAGAATGCAGTCAATACAAGGTGAACAAATTTAAATTATGATTTCTCTTGTGATTTCTCGACATACGCCATAAATTATATAAATCGTATGTATTTATCGAAAATAAAAAACTCTTCTACTCAATGCAAAACTTGTCAACAAATGTCAAAAACCGATTAGCTCAGGCACCTATATAATCGCTATCATTTTCAAGTTCATTTCGTTTTCGTTTCGGTTCGTTTTCGTTTCTGCTATATGTTTGGGCCTTTAGGATGTACAAGAGAGAAAAAATTGTAAGGACCTGATTTACCTGACAACACAAATTGTATTTTGTTTTTTAACGGCATTCTAAGGCCGCTTGTTAACGACAACGGACAACGGTCCGATTTTTGCAACGGCTCAGTGTTCTTTGGAGAAGTATGAATGCTTGTTCACGCATCGGACATTCACCCGTTGGCTATATAACCGACGTGTGCGCATCCGCCAGCCCTCGGCATGACGCTCGTCGGACTGTTGCAGTGAACCACGTCAGGCTATATGGGTGTGTTCACGACACCGGGCGGATAACCGTTTTCGCTTTCGAAAATTTTTTAGTATTGGGATTTGTTATAAATTATAAATGGTGACATAGATATGGATTTATTAATTACTCTAGTGGAAAATAGACCTGCGCTATGGGATAAGACTACATAGAGTTACAAAAATAAGTAGCTTAACTTTATGGCAAGGAAGCAAATCTCATAGTTAAAAAAAATCGAGAAATTATCTCACATTATAACAAGATATTTCTTTCTAGTCGACATTAGAAACATGTAGAATCACTCACTCATGCCACCATTGAGATTATAGCCAACGGAAACACCATTACGTTTTACCAAATCATTAACAAGCACACCCGTTTCACACCGGCCCGATATCCGGTAAAAAAACGGCCGTTAACAAGCGGCCTAAAGGTTAAAGTTTCTTTCAGATAAAATAGAATTCCTATATCAAGTTTGACACACGCTAGAAATGAAACTGGCATCGCACCGAGAACGCAAAGAACGAATGCGTTAACATAATTCATGTTGACGGATTACGTTCTCCCCTTCCACTCATGGGCGTAGCAAGGGGAGGGGCCAGGTGGGCCAGGCCCTCCCCAGAATCCTTCTGGCCCACCCCAGAATAAAAGTGAATCACTTATTAAAAACCCGTGATGTTACATAAGGCTTAAAACAGTTTTACATAAAATAGTATGGTACACGGATGTCTCCAAAACAGAGACAGGTGTGGGCGTCGGAATCTGGAGCGAAAGCACCCTAGCAACTGTCTTCCAAGCAGAGATGTACGCTATATTGGCATGTATTCATAAGAACTTAAGAAGGGTCTACCAAAAAGATTTTTATCTTCTCTGAGAGTCAAGCGGCAATTAGGGCCGTCGGACCAAGTGTAAATTACTTTTGGGCTGCCAGCGTGCTCTTGATAAGCTGGGCGTTCTCAATCAAGTTACCCGTGTTTGGGTACCGGGTCATCGGGGCTGCAAAGGCAATGAAAAAGTATTTGCCCTAGTTAAACAGGGTTCCGACATTGCATTCATCGGTCCAGAGTGGGCTATCGGAGCACCTACCAGCTTTCTGTAAAGGTCCCTAGCCGATCGGAATTTGACGAAACATACTGAACCCTGGAGGTCCACACCTGGACTGGTCAACTCTAAGCCGTTCCTTCCTGGGTCGTCTCCTAACACGGCCAAGGATTTGTTGGGGCGCAGTAGAAACGATGGCAGGACACTGTCTGGCTTGATTACCGGACACTCCGCCCTAAATTACCACTTCTGGAGGATAGGAAGGGCGGAGGACCCCACCTGCAGGCTTTGCCTGGAGGAGGATGAGTCTGCTCTCCATGTTCTCTGTGAATGCCCCGCAATAGCGATGAGCAGGGTTTTCTTGTTCGAGGAGTCCTTGCTCGAGCATGCAAGTATAAGCGACAAACCACTAGGCAGACTGCTGAACTTGAGATGAGGTATAGGGTTGTAGTACAATAGGCCAAATGAATGGCCGCAGTACCTTTGGACCCAGTACCTCACACACAAAAAAATTTTGATGCGGCCATACATACGTAAGATATAACCATAGAAATATAACACGAAACAGCTGTGCGTGTAAAAACCCTGTACGTGAGCGACCACATTAAAGGTAGCTTGTTTAAAAGGACAGCAATTGTGTGCACAAGTGGGACACAAATTGCCGAACTGTCAGGGGTAGCTTCTTGAGTGAATGGTGGCGTGCCAAGTCAATATCCGGGGGCATAGATTTTATGCCAGGAATTTTAATCGCCCCGCTTTTAAAACGTCCCTCTTATTATTTCTGCATATTTTGGCCTGCACTCCCTGACCACTAGGTACTATCGAGTGAACTCAAACACATTAGGAATTGTGGTACGCTTAATCTGGCTTGCAGCCATTCCGTGTTTAGTTTATATTTCTATGGATATAACGCAGTAAACAACTATAGATAAATTATAAGGGCCTATCATCTTCGGTATGATACCGTGTAGTTCATGACAGGCCCGATAGATGAGAAAAGTAAAAAAACAGAAAAACGTTCTATGAAATGAATTAGACGATCAAAACTAATTGAGGGATTGGATGTGTTAGTAAGAAATATTTCAATGCTGAGGAGAATTTAACAAAATAGTTAGAAAATATTTTAATATCTGTTTCCTGGAAAATTGGGTCACTTAACGAGAAAAGCAATAAAATCACGAAATTCCGCTTTTAGAACAGCGCGATAAAATTGCGGTGACTAACGCTTTGGTCGCGACCAACGACAAGAGCTGCGATAAAGCTTGGATTACTTTTCTTCGCTAGTATCATTAGCATCAAGATGGATGTTGATTCCTCAGTCATATTGTCAACGTTTGCGCTTCTGTCAGAAACTGGTAAGACTGCTTTATTCGCGCTACTCACAGCTTTTTTCACAGCCTTTGTCACAGCCTTTGTCACAGCTTTTGTCACAGCTCCCCGAGTAAAAATAAATGATGGCCTTAGAACGGGCAAATGCCGACTGTGATTGAAACATAGTCCTCGGCCATCTGGCGGTTAACAGAAGGCTCGTTGCAGGACAGTACGGCCGTACAGGGGACGACTGACGATGATACAACGGCCTTACAGTTCCAATAACGGCCATACGACGGTGGTACGGCGGCCGTATGGTTGCTATTACGGGTATACGACGGTGATACAGTGGCAGCAACGTGGATATTCGCCCTCCTATAAGAAAATATATTTCACTGCAATTAAATGTTTGATTTTTTTTCGGTTTTGTTTTTTTTTCAAGCCGTTAAATAACAAAATTACCCACTAAAATATAAATCAACACGCACCATACACTTCACGTACAACAAACCGACGACTGGCGAGCTCGTTTCTCTTCTGCATCGATATCTTTAAGTAGGATAAATCGAAAGAACCATTGTACATAACGAAAATGATGAAGTTCCCATAAAACACATTCAACAATACATTTGGTGCAGATTCTTTTTGTGGCTCAAATTTCCCGTCGAATGCTCGTTTCTACAGCTCAGTACTTGGCCTTTTAAATATTTTGGTCAAATTTGGCCGTCGTAAGTCCGTATGTGCTCCCATTAAAAATGGTTAAAAACTCTACGGCCATCATATGCCCCTTAAAAAGCCAAGCGGCCGGTGTTCGCCCTTTATAAGGCCGTTTTTTATTTTTAATCGGGTCTGTTACCATATATCGCAACTTCAACATAATCAGACCCTTAGTTAATTTTCCTCAAAATTTGTGTTAACACACGATGTATGGTTTTAGTGGTAAGATCAGGCAGCATAAGGCAGCATACTGGCCCATCGCATTGTTGCCAGATGGTCGAGAGCGGTTCCCCCTAAACGGCACTCGAGAAACCGCTAAAATTTAAAAAAAACCGCTGAAATTTGAAATCATAAAAGTAATTCAGCATTAGTTAAATAATATACTATTTCGTTAGAAAATGATACAAATTAATAATGTTTGAGTACTACTTTATTATACATTATAATTTATATATCAAAAGTTGACATCAGCCATCGCGTTTAACATATATATAGATTTTCGAGGGATATCGAATCAGACCACTGTTTGCGGGTCCCTTTTCGTCCCTCTACCTAGAGTCATCTTATCGGGGTTGCAGTGGGTTGTCCCATTGCTCCCTTGCTTCGACTCCCCTAGTTATCGCGAGCAGCTGATTGAAGGGAATCTGCCTCATGTCCTCCATCCAATGGAGTCCAGTTATGGCAGCCCTTTTTCTCGCCAGCGCCCGACAGTGACACACTATGTGTGTGGCCGTCTCGGGTTCCTCCAGGCACATCCGACAGGTGTCGTCCTCCAGAATTCCCATTCTTTTTAGGTGATACCTGAAACATCCGTGTCCTGTAATCAGTGCCACCAACCATCTGAGGGTTCTCCTTTGCATATGCAGGATCCTTCTTCTGGTTGCGGCAATCGGCAACGTAAGCACCATCTTAGCCCGCCTGCACGTGGTCATAGCGTCCCACCGTCTCCGGTGTTCTGCAGCGACCCATTTCTCGATGCGGTTCCTTACCAACCCTCTGCCAATGGCAGAGTATGGCTCCGGTCCCCAGAATTACGAGGTTGACCCCTGTTTTGCCAGGTTGTCAGCCTTTTCGTTCCCATCGATGCCTGAATGTCCTCTAACCCAAGATAGCGTCACGTTGTTTTGTTTCGCACACCTGTTCAGTTTTTGGACACATTCCAACGCCAGAGACGCATTTATCTCTGTCTGATTCATGCGCTTAATCACAGCCTGATTGTCCAGCGCTATGAGGATGCTCCTTCCCTGCACCTGACCATCATTTATGTGATCCAGCGCGTACAGCAGAGCAAGCATCTCCGCCTGGTAAACTGAGGTGTAATTCCCCAAAGCCAGCGAGCAGGTTAGGTTTAAGTCCTCTGAGAAGACTCCCGCACCTGCTCTGCCGTCAATCATGGATCCATCCGTGAAGATATATATGTCTTCCGGCCTCCCTTCCGGGAGCGTTCCATTTCCTATGAGGGTTTTGTGATACCTTTCGGTCACCCTCATTTTTGTGATCCCTTCTATGGGCATCATGAGCTCCCTTATCCCTTTGATACGATCTAGGATCGCGTTTAACATAGTATCATCAACTTTGTCAGAATGGTACATATTATAATGGTGCTTTTACACGAATGACACACTTGTCATTTTTTCTGTCATAATTTGTCATTATCGTCATACACGGTCATAATTTGTGTCATTCTTTCTGTCATAAAAAATAAACAACAACAATACCATTAATTATGACCAGAGATTATGACAATTGTCATTTTTTGTCATTCGTGTAACTGGGGCATTAGTATTAAATAACTTTAACATTGCAGCGGTGGGTTGGAAATTTTGACATCCATTTTTCAAACCATAACGAATTCGCAAAATGCAATCGGCAGTTGCAATCGCCATTCTGTTGCGCAATTTGTCTTTGATAATATTCAAAACATCGTTCCACGGCCGCATTCGAAAAAGGAACCGTCAACAAAGCTAGGACGAGATCTGAAATGTGTATGAATTTCGGTTCACCGCAAGAGTTTTTCATTTCGCTTATCTTTACCCACAGCTCTTTCGTCGAATAAGCGCGATCCCACTGTATGCTGCATAACATGTTCCATTTCAAATTCAGCGGCGATATTTGTTATATCGGAGTTCACGAGTTTGAGCGCCGAGGAAAGAGAAAAAGTTTTTATCGACTCTAACAACAAAAACATCAAGTCGTGCAGATCTTCGCTCAATTTTAACGGATCGACTTGATCGGACTTAAAAAGTCTGTTCAGACCGACGACTTTTTTTAAAATAAAATAAAAGTAAGTTAAATACATTTTATTTTTGCCGTCGACAGGAAGGTGGAATTTTTTGTATTAAACTTTAAATGAAAATGTAAAATCAAACAAAAAGGCATTTTCAAAAAAACCCCTAAAAAACCCGCTAACAATTTTTCCCCGCTAAAAAAACCGCAGCAGGCCCCAAAAACCACTAAATTTAGCGGGAAAACCGCCAATCTGGCAACACTGCCATCGAGGCCAATTTTAGATTTTCCGAGAAAAAAAATCGGCGACAGATAGAGATGCTTTTCTTCAAAATATTATGCAGAATGTCCTTGGATTGAGTATAGTGTCATTGAAGACAAAGTTTACTGTTTTGTTTGCAGAAACTTCTGTACAAAGAACTTACGTGCTCAAAACAAAAAGTTTGTTACAAGCGGCTATGAAAATTGGAGAAAAATGGGAGAAGCATTACAAAAGCATCGAAAATCCTTGATACATAAGCTGTCAACCGAAATGCACGTTTATTTCAAACACTCGTTGGTTTCAGGCGGCGTACAGGATAGAATTGTGAGGCAACATGACACAGAAATAGTTGAAAAAAGAAAATATTTGATCAAGCTTATCATCTTTCTGTGGTCAGTCGGTAACGGTGGTTTAAAATCTGGCCCACCTCAGCAAAAATTCATTGCTACGACCATGCTTTCACTAGAAGGATGATGCACGGCTCAATCCATTGACTCAATTCCTACATCAATTGTCAGTTTGTTCAATCCCGCAAACTTTACTCCGATCAACTCCCTTGGCCCATTAATTGAAAATTGACAGTTCGAATCGATCAATGCATTGATTTGATTTTCCCATAAAAGAAAATCGGTATCTTTGTTAACTTCATAAGTTCTGTACCAACAATGTAGCTTAAGTTATACATATTTATGTAATATGTATTAGGGCAATACTGCAATTCAGTTTAAGTGTGATTTGTTTGGTTTATAAATAGATAAATCAAATACTTAACAGGGCAATCACCAAGGAACTGACATTTCAGGTCAGTCAGGTTTACTTTGTTATAAAGTTAACTTAAATCTTGCCTACTTGTGCATGGCAGCAAATTCCTTAAATATCAAGTTCATTACTCTTATTCCATTTTCAATTATACCTCCCATAAATTATTCTAGCTAATCATTTTTATTTCAATTTAATCATTTTTCCAAGTACTTCAATTCTTTCATTGCACTTTTGTGCAAAGTATGCATTTTTGTTGAAAGTAATGCATGTCACTTCAACGTGACTTTATATTAAATATCAAATTACACTTCCATTACCTCCTGCCTGAACGGCGAATTATGGATTATGATAAAACATTCGAAGTCTTAACGTCCATTCACTCGGATCTCGGTCTCTTCAAAATTCGTTTAAATTTAAAAGTTATAATCAATTATTTTCAGCTTGTTAATCTAATCAAATAAAATTTATAAATTGTGTTAAAGAATTAATTATTTGCCTACTAGTTTTTCCATTCAAAAGATTTGTAGTTTCGGCGTTCAAGATAAATACGCGATACGCAACAAAAAGTGGTGTCAGATGTGGGGTGTAGTATTGTGCGTTAAAGTGCGTCGCTTCTACGAATCTTCGAATCAGTAAAAGGCAACAGAAGCCCTAAGAAAATAAGTGGAGAGGCCGATAAATACCCTTCTGGACCAAAGTACATCAAGAAGAAGAGGTTAAATTCCAGCGTAGGATCACCAATTTGAAGAAGAGGTTAAATTCCAGCGTGGGATCTATAATCAGGTTTTTGTTTTCCAAACAGAGAAAACAAATTTTTTCTAATAATTTCTTTACAAAATAAAAATCTTTTATTGTGTTTTATTTATATATTAAGTTTTTATAATTAAAATGTGTATGTGAAACTTTGCGCTTTAAGCTTTTAAATACTAAATTGTTTACGAAACTTTGCGAGAAATTTTTTTTTACTATTAAATTTTTGGAAATAAAAGGAAGATTCAAATTTCACTTATAATCATATTTAGTTCTATTAATATTTCATTTAATTAAAATTTTCGAATAAAAGCTCAATTAATTAAATAATAACAAAAAAAAAATTTTTGCGAAATTAACTACACTTGAATATTTAAATTTGTTGATAATTCTTAACAAAAAAAAAAATTCGTATTTTACCATTTGTGAAAGTTTACCGGAAATCGAGAAAATTTTGAGTAGAAATTAAATTATTGTGCAGTGAAGAAAATTAAAAGCAAAGTTAAATCAATTTTATGATGCGCTGAGATTTCGGAATATTCGCGTTTTATGTTGAAAACTTCAGAGAAAATAGTTATATCCATTTGGGTTCGCCGTGATTTTCAGATTTTCTTTAACTTTTATTGCTCCAATATTACTAAATTAACTTATTTTTCAACGTTTTGTTCCTTTAATACTTCCTAAATAATTTTATGTCTGTGCCTGAAGGTAGCGATTCCACCGGAGTTGATACAAGGGCTGAGGAAAGTGTAATATTTTGTGAAGATTTAACCAATTCCGAAGACGAAATGCCGCCAAAACTCAGTGCAGATTTCGCTTTAAAGTTTATACCCGAATTTGATGGCAACCGTAATGAATTGCATCGGTTTGTTAGTTGTTGCGACGTGGTAAACCTCAGTGGGCTAAGTGCTTCAGATTCACTGATGCTATTAAATATAATTAAATGCAAATTAACCGGTGCCGCGTATAATATTGTGAAGTATAAAACTTTTGAAGAGTGGAGCGAATTAAGAAAAGCGCTACAAGAGCAATTCCTTGAGAAAAGGATGCTTGCTCAAATACAAACCGAGCTTGTAAATGCTAAGCAAAGTTATCACGAAGATGTAAGATCCTTCGCAAATAGAGTAGAAAGGCTCCTAGCCGACCTAAATGATGCTTGCATCATATCGGAAGGCGAGGCAGCTTCTGAGGTCATCCAGAGCCTTAACGGCAAAACAGCCTTAAAATCATTCGTAGATGGTCTACAAGATCCTATCAAACTAATTATTAAAGCAAGTCGTTTCAAAAACCTTACTGATGCTGTCGAAGCAGCAGCGCAAGAAGAGAAATCGGCCGGTAGATTGAAGAACTCTCAAAAATCTCCATCCTCCACTAAGTGTCACTTTTGCCATAAATCCGGCCACACCATTGCCCAATGTTACTTGAAATCAAATTCCTCACTTCCGAAATTTTCTAACGAAACTAAACCTATAGTCAAAAAGGAATATTCATCTCCCGTGCATAAACTCAATTATCTTATCTGCAGTTATTGTAAGAATCGTGGGCACCATATCAAAGATTGTAGAAAAAGGGCTTATAATGAAAGTAAGAAAGTAACGAATGCCCAAAATGATTCGGGAAACGCTATTGGCCCTGGTACGAGAGGAGGCGCGACCAGAGCAGAAGCGTTGCAGTAAATGTAATTCGAAAATCCTCCGAATCAACCACTTCTACTTCTTATAAATTATTTCCCACTTTAAACGATACCTTTTTACCATTATCATGCGAAGGTACAAGGTCCAGAAATTATTCCAATTTGTAACTAAATTCTCTTCCTAAATCGTTTTCTGGCCGCACTTCTCACAAAAGGTATTCTTTAAAAAGGGAAAAGCCTCTTGAATTAAAGGGAACTATTCATAATAATTCCATAAAGAAAGTTTTTAAAGTCTCCCTGAAAAATAACCGAAAGTTCAACTCCATTATTTTAAATTCTCCGTCTGTTGTTGGAAATAAATTTAGTTCACTTGTAGATAGCGGTAGCGAGATCTCCATACTAAAAGTGAATTGCCTCGATAAAAATCAGCTTGTATACACGGAGCAAAAAGCTAAATTAAAGGGTATCGGCGACGACTTAATAGAGACCATCGGTATAAGTTACGTCAAAATAAAATTTAATAAAACTACTATTTCCTACAAATTCCATATTGTTTCTAAAAGTTTCCCTATCCCTACTAATGGAATAATAGGGGACGACTTTTTAACAAGATTCCGAGCCAAACTGGACTACGGTCTAAAGAAAATTTCTATGTCATGTGGGAAGGCATCCTTTGAGTCAATATTAGTACCTTCTATTTCAAGGTTAATAATTCCTGCCAGGTCAGAAGTGATCACTTCTATTAAAACAGATTTTAAGCACGATTGTCTGTGTCTTTCAAAGGAGCTGGAGAATGGCCTAATAATTTCAAATTCTCTCTCTACGCCTACAAATAACTCTTGTATGATATCCGTCGTAAATCCAAATGAGCACGATTCGGAGCTCGACATAAGTAAAGTCGATCTGCTTGATTTATCTGATTTCCAAATCTGCCACATTTCTTCCGAAAATGCCTATGACTCTTTAGATTGCAAACGCAAAGCTAGGATACAAGGCGAAATTAGAACAGCCCATATGAGTGACGATCAACGCAAAACAATTTTAAGATTATGCTCCGAATTTAATGATCTTTTCTATCTCAATAACGGTTCAACATCATATTCCAACTCCTGGTGCACAACCAATCCATGTTAAGCCCTATCGGGTACCAGAATTTCAAAAGAATGAAATAAATACCCAAGTCAAACAAATGCTTAACGACAACATTATAACTGAATCGAATAGCCCGTGGAATTTCCCTTTGATTGTAGTACCAAAGAAACCCGATATGAACGGAAATAAAAGATGGCGCATCGTCGTAGACTTCAGGAAACTGAATGAAGTGACTGTTGGAGATGCGTACCCCTTACCGAACATAACGGAGATTCTAGACCAACTAGGAAATGCTAAGTTCTTTACCACGCTTGATCTCGCCAACGGCTTCCACCAAATGGAGGTAAGCCCTAAGGATAGAAAGAAGACAGCCTTTTCGACGCCGTTAGGTCACTATCAATATGTTCGTATGCCGTATGGTCTGAAAGGTGCTCCGGCATCATTTCAGAGATTAATGAACAATGTGCTAGTCGGGCTTCAAGGATCAAAAGTCTTTGTATACATGGACGACATTGTTATTTATGCCAAATCGTTAGAGGAACATAATGAGAAACTTAAAGAAGTGTTCTCGAGATTGCGTTCCCATAATCTTAAGCTTCAACCTGAGAAATGCGAATTTTTGAGGAAAGAGCTTATCTATCTCGGTCACATAATTAGTGAAGCAGGAATTAGTCCAGATCCTAAAAAGATCGAAAGCGTAAAAAACTTTTCCACGCCTAAAAACCCGAAGGAAATTAAAATATTTCTTGGTCTCGCCGGGTATTACAGACGTTTCATCAAAGATTTCGCTAAGATATCTCGACCACTCACCCGACTTCTGAAGAAAAATACAAAGTTCGAGTGGAACGACCATTGTACGGAATCTTTTAATTCTCTAAAGCAAGCTCTAACAAATCCACCGCTTCTGCAGTATCCTGATTTTACCAAAGATTTTTTATTAACGACCGACGCTAGTGGATTTGCTATTGGTGCAGTCCTTTCACAGGGTGAGCCTGGCTCTGACTTACCTATCGCTTACGCTTCAAAGATGCTGCGAAAAAGTGAGTTGAACTACTCAACTACTGACAAAGAATTGTTAGCAATCGTATGGTCCGTCAAACATTTCCGTCCTTATCTTTTTGGGAAAAAGTTTAAGATCTTTACGGATCATAAACCTTTAGTCTATCTTCAAAATTGTAAAGACCCTTCTTCTCGCATGATGCGTTGGAAATTACAACTCGAAGAATTTCCTTTTGATATCGTCTACAAAAAGGGTTCCACAAATACGAACGCTGACTGTCTAAGTCGAATATTTAAAATGACCTTGCGATCTGATAATCAGAAAACTATGAGTAAACCCGATATACCGGTTATACCAAGTTCCTCATCTCCAGAATCTAACTCTGATTTATTTTCGTATGAAGATTTTCTAGATAAAATGCAGCGGAGCGTCATAGTCAATCCAAATGTTTCAGATAATAATGACAAACTCAAAAATGATGGGAAAAGTAATGTGGGAATTTTTATTAACAAAGAATTAGATTTAGACAGCACTACTAGATCCTTCATAGACGAAGCCAATCATTTTGAGATACTAAAAGGAGCCACCCTCGAAGAACACAACGTCATACCTGTAGAAACGAACGAAAAGTTCGCTACCTATTTAGTGATTCATTCCAAAGAAAAAAAAGCAGACTATAAAGATTTTTACAAGACATTCCAAGCTCTCAAGGCGTTTTCGAAGTCCCAAGGTATTTCCCAAATTTTACTACCAAATCCTACCAAGTCTCTCTCGTTCAAACATTTAAAATTCGATTATATTAGAGCAATAGTACGATACATTTTTCGCGATATTGATACAAAGGTAATTTTTTGTCATAACAATTTCGACTCTAATCTGAACGAAGACCAAATTCTTAAATTATGACAAGAGTACCATTCAAATCCCACAGGTGGTCACAACGGTGTTAATAGGACATATAACCGTATTAAACTATATCATAAATGGAGGCACATGTATCGAGATATTAAACGCTACATTAGGAACTGCGAAATTTGTAGAAAAAATAAAGTAACTCGTTACACCCGAGAGCCAATGGTTATAACTTCTACTTCTAAAGAGCCCTTCGAGAAAATTTGTATGGATATTGTAGGCCCCCTTCCTGTTACAAATACGGGAAACAAATATCTTTTAACCTTCATAGATGACTTGACCAAGTATGCCGACGCTATACCTATTCCAAATCAAGAGGCTAATACCATAGCCGAAAAACTAGTCACCGATATTATATTTCGTTTTGGTACTCCCAAGTACATCCTTACCGACCAAGGTCAAAATTTTGTAGGAAATATTCTGAAGGAAACTTGTAAGCTATTAAAAATAACCAAATTGCAAACTAGCGCGTACAGACCACAATCTAACGGTTCTTGCGAAAGGAGCCACAGAGGTTTTGTAGAATATTTGAGATGTTTTGTTAACCGGTCCCAAAATGACTGGGATACCTGGATTAAATACGCGGTATTTGTTAATAATACCACGCCCAACACGTCCACTGGATATACTCCCTTCGAGCTTGTGTTTGGTCGCAAAGTCGACCTTCCTTCCTCCTTCTCTCGATCACCCGAAATCGTGTATAATTATGAAATCTATGCCAATGAACTAAAGTCTAGGCTGCAACATACCAATCAGGTAGCTCGAGAAAATATCATAAAGAATAAAAATCTTTCTAAAATACAGTACGATAAACAAGCAAACCCATCCAGTTTTGAAGAGGGCGATCTAGTTTTACTAAAAGACGAAGGTTCTACCAAGGGTAAATGTAAAAAATTATCTCCAGTCTGGCTTGGTCCTTATAAAATACTATCTTCTACAGGTGTAAATAGTAAAATAATTATAAAAAACAAACCTGTTACGGTTCATAATAACCGCCTAATACCATACTTTAGTAGTTAATGTATTACCACTGACTCAAACAAATTTTTCCAGGATAAATGGCCGTGACCATGGGCTTTCTCTTGTTTATTGGGTTACTCTCCGCATGGTGTATGGTAGTCAATGGTAACGAAGATATCTTCAATATAACGAGATTAGATAACGTAACTGGATTTTATTACGAGCATGTGGGACAAGCAAGTATTTATAATGATAAATGGAAACTTCTAATTCATACCGATTTAAATGGCATTAAACTCCAATACAAGCAATTATATTCCTTAACCACGAAAATGACAGGATTGTGCGAACTTTTATCAAAAGAAGACATAAACTTAAAAGAATGTCCTCTTTACCTTCCTCAAATAAAGCAGACTCTATCGACTATCCAAACACAAAATAAGTTAATAAGTAATATCTTAGGATCTCGATCAGATTTAATTCAAAAACGAGGACTAGTCAACGTTGTCGGCACTATCGCAAAGCAACTTTTCGGAACTCTAGATGACAGCGATGCTAAATATTATGATGAACAACTCGAGATTTTAAGCCAGAATCAGGAACATCTCAATAGTTTGATAAAAGAGCAGATCACTGTACAGGAATTTACTGTAGAACAGATCAATCGCACAATGAAGTATATAGACGACATTGATGTTAAGATATCAAAAACCCTAATTAAGTTAAGCCAATTGGAAAACATGACGAACCTAAATTTATATATCCAAGATCAAATTGCCACAATGAACGAAATTTTTGCATCTTTTATTATTACCGCGAATTTGTACTCGCAAGCGCAATCTCATATAATTGAAATTCTAGTCTCAAGTTCGCAAGGTATCCTGCATCCATACGTCATACATGGAGCCGATATGTTAAATGAGTTAAATAAAATTCAAGATTTTCTCCCGAATGGTCTATACTTACCTTTACCGCCTAGCATCGAAAATATGAACGAAATGTATAAATTAATTGAGACACATGTTTACTACAGCAACAAAAAACTTAACTTTTTATTAGTAATACCTTTGATTAGATCAATAGAATTCAATATTTATAAATTAACTAGTATACCTAAGTCATTTCAGAATGGAACGTACGCTATTATTATACCAGATAAACAATTTCTACTAATCGATTCTATCAAGCAGCACTATCTTCTTCTTAAAGATGACGACCTGAAATACTGTAAGAGCACAAGACGGCAACGCTACATTTGCGAACAGACAACGCCAATCTTCGTATCACACTTAAACAACGGATGTGAAAGAAGTCTACTTGATCCAGTCGAAGCAGTCCCAACTTCCTGCATGGTACGAGTAATGCACCTAGAAAAGTCTATGTATATTCAACTTGCTAGACCAAATTCGTGGATCTCAGTCTCAGAACCAGGCGAACAAATCATCATAAGATGCAAAGCCAAAACGACTCAAATAAAACTTCAAGGTGTCAACATTTTCCAACTACAAGAAGGATGCGAAGCTCACACAAAAGACATAATTTTAAGTTCAAAATCCAATTTCCAGAGTAACATTTCTCTAAATTATTTTTCAAAAGCTCCAATTTTAGAAATTGATAACATAGATTTCGAACACTTTAATAAATATGCTCAAGAAACTCCTATTAATTTCAGTAGTTCGTCACATGTCATTGATAGACTCGAAGATTTACAAAAATTAAGTTATAGTATTAAAAGTTTCAAAGAAAAAGTAATTCCGCTTAAAGCTATTAAAAACCATTCTTACCATTTGTACTCGTTATCCATCATTGTAACATTGTTAACTGCTGTAGTAATTACTAAAATCATGTTAAAATATTATTCTAAGCTTAAATTTTGTACAAGGGTACCGAGATCCAACATTGAAAATAATGAGCTTAATGCTATCCAGCTAGAAATTTCAAACATAAAGAAAGCTGAA
Source organism: Thereva nobilitata (assembly GCA_963855945.1). Classification (NCBI taxonomy): domain Eukaryota; kingdom Metazoa; phylum Arthropoda; class Insecta; order Diptera; family Therevidae; genus Thereva; species Thereva nobilitata. Next base: position 127,876,359 of record OY979695.1, read on the forward strand.
CCAGTAGCTAAAAACCCTTGTTCTTCTTATCCTTCTAAATCTTCTGATTCTTCTAATGAAAATCACACCAACCCTAGGTATGATTTTCATTCCTAAGGGGGGAAGTGTTATAAATTTAACTTAAATCTTGCCTACTTGTGCATGGCAGCAAATTCCTTAAATATCAAGTTCATTACTCTTATTCCATTTTCAATTATACCTCCCATAAATTATTCTAGCTAATCATTTTTATTTCAATTTAATCATTTTTCCAAGTACTTCAATTCTTTCATTGCACTTTTGTGCAAAGTATGCATTTTTGTTGAAAGTAATGCATGTCACTTCAACGTGACTTTATATTAAATATCAAATTACACTTCCATTACCTCCTGCCTGAACGGCGAATTATGGATTATGATAAAACATTCGAAGTCTTAACGTCCATTCACTCGGATCTCGGTCTCTTCAAAATTCGTTTAAATTTAAAAGTTATAATCAATTATTTTCAGCTTGTTAATCTAATCAAATAAAATTTATAAATTGTGTTAAAGAATTAATTATTTGCCTACTAGTTTTTCCATTCAAAAGATTTGTAGTTTCGGCGTTCAAGATAAATACGCGATACGCAACAACTTTATCGATTCTAATGAATATTTTCGCTTGTCGTAGTCTCTGTAAAGGTGGGTATCCACCAAGAGTTTTGTCTCCGCACTATCTCCATACATTATCGGCCGAAGTGTCTCCACCAAAATCAGTGCGCGGAGATAAGAAATGTGCGGAGATAAGAAGTGCGGAGACTACACACGCACACCGATATTTCAGTGGATACAAAACGTATCCATAGAAAAATGTTCTGTGTCGGTACGGAGAACTTCTGCGGGGACTGTGCGCGGATAAGTAAATGCAGTGGATACTTGAAAAAAGACTTCGAAAAGTCTTGAAGCTGCTTGTTGAGGCCTATCTTTTGTTTTCCAGTGAATATGGAAAACACAAAACATCTTAGGACAAAAAAGGGTATTATTTTGAAGAGATAGATTTTTCTTACGATGGAATGGACAAATAAAAATTAAATAAGTTATTGTGGGATGGCGCATAATTGAGTAAAAAAATAAAAATAGCAATTTTTGACCATTTGAACCCTCCTCAAGCCACCCGTAGCTGAAGTTGCCATTTCACCCCCACACCCCAGCAAATGGTAAAAAATTTCTGCCACTAATATGTATTTAACAGTTATTTAGCCCTAATAGAACCTACATACACAACGGCAGAAAAAAATTTCAAATTCAACCCCTTTTTTGCCTCCCAACCCCCTAACTCGAAATGGGTCCACTTCCCGCAAAAACGTCATATTATAAAAATTGGTTGAAATTACTTGAAAAGCTTATATAGAAAACGGCAGAAGGTAGGGACGACACGATTTTTCAAGTGCCAGCTCCCCTACTATGGTAATATATTTAGAGACTTAAATCGGAAAACATAAAACATTGTGCGCACACAATAATTTTATCATTCAAGGTCGTATCCACCTAAAGTCTTGTCTCTGTAGAGTGCGCGCACAGTCCTTTAGAACATAGGTTGAGACTTTTCATATGCTTCCTGCAAGATTTTAGTGGATACGTAATGAAAGCTGTGTCTCCGCACAGTTTGAGATTTTTCGTTTTTTGCTCAATTTGTGTGGATTTTTATGTGCGCGCACTGTCTACAGACCGCAATGGAAACGCACCTTAAGTTGAGAAACTAGTTTCTTCTTCTAATTGTAAAAGAGACGATCTTAAGTGACAGAAATCACTTCTGGTCCAATAAATCTCTAGCCCGCACAATTAGTGGTCAGATTCCGATATTTCTTTGCTTTGATGATCTCGGACAGCATGCCCTTTAAGGTCTTAAAATTGGAGCCACCTTCCGTGCAGGTAGAAGACACGCCAACCTGGAGTTTTCCTAAAGCCTCGGATGGGTCCAAAACAGAGACAGGTTTGGTCGCCGGAATCGGGAGTGAAAGCCCCGGATTCAGTAGCGCGATGGCCCTAAACATCCTAGCGACTGTCTTTCAAGCAACCATGTACGCATTCAAGTCTCAGGGACAAGCCACTAGGTAGACTGCTTAATCCAGTACCTCAACAAAAGAAAAAATGTGAGCTCATAATCACAAAGCGGTTCCTAAAATAAAGAACTGACAAATATCGTCGGGCTATTCCCTACGAAGTAAGATTGACGTGAAGCTAATACAACTCTTAGTCCTTCTCTGTCACTCCTCTCGGACCTTTGGAGATCGAAGTAAATAAACACTGTACACTGTAAAATAACTTCACAGTACAACACACTTATTATAATATTACTCTATAAATTTTGCTTCATATGAAGAATTTGACATTGATTAAGAATATTTCTAATAATATGTGTAGTACAGTAGAACTCCGATTATCCGAATATTGGGGCAATTCGGATAATCAACAATTCGGATAGTTGGCTATATATTGGCAATCAAGCAAAAAGAGGTATCTACATATTGTACATTGGAAAACAGACACAGAAACGCAAACTGAATTTAATGACAGAACTATAGGAGTGTCTACAACACTGCTGACCCCACTCACTCGCGCTCGCTATTAGTATGTTTTTTGATTCTAAAATTTTTACTATCACCCCCGAAAATTGATTCGGATAATTGGCGTTCGGATAATAATCGGTGTTTTACTATAAATTTATTTGCTTCTGAATAAAAGTTCCAGTACTGTTTTGGATTTTTTTTACAGTATACTCTCAGTCCCTTCTATCAGTTGACTAGACATTTACCATGATGTTAACACCGACATAACGGGCCGGTACACAGTGGGGCCAAATCGAAAAAACCCGGACAAAAGTCCAAAAAATGAAAGTGTCTGATGGGGATTTTTGTACTTAGATTTGACTAAAGCACTCATATCATAATAGGACCGCAATTCTACTACAGCCGCGTAGATGTCAGTTGAAACATAGCGTTCTTGAGAGCAGTCAGTTGTATGTTTAAAACAGAGATAAGCTGACGCGTGATTGAATACACGAGAACCTTTGAGGATACCATCAATTCCACTGAAATAAAATGGAATCAACTGCTACAAATAAATAAAATATTATAATCATTTATTGAATTATATTGTCTTAAGCAAAAATTTGGTGAAGGAAAGTAGTGCATGTGATTTTCAAACTAAAAAATTAAAAAAAATGGGCTTTCGAAGTAAAAAAGTAAAATGTTCCACAATGTTCCGCCATCAAAGAGATTAAAGAATGGAGATTAAAGAATTACAAATGAAATATCCAAAACTCAGCTGCCCATATTTGCCCGCCTAATTTTAATCGAACTTTTCGTGGAAACGTATGCGACTGCACAAAATACCTTTAAATACAAACATCTGCCCTCTCTCTCTTTCTCTCTGTCTTTCTTTCCCTCTCTTCACACTTCCCTCTCTCTGTTTCTCTCTTTCTCTCTGCCCCTCTCTCTCTTCTTCTAACACACTTCACTCTATCTTAAAATTATCTTTAAGATTTCGATGAGCCAAATAGAAATGGGTTAACTAGAAAAGAAATATTTGAAAAACTGAAAAATGCACCCGCTGCAGAAATATATCACAATATCGGGAAAGTCATGTTAGTGAAAATTCATCCCTTACGATTCACTCTAACAGAAGGAATTTTAATTGCATTGCTCACTAAAATCAAAGTTAAATGGAATGAGTGTTATCGTATCGTGCAGAAAGAAGATTTTATGAGACCAATGATGAATGGTTGAAGGTATTTATTAAGAAAAATAATTATATGTATCATATATAATATATAATAATTTTCATAATCGCAAAAATTTTATATATTTAGGATCATAAATGTAAGAAGTTCCACTATATGACGAAAAAGAAAAAAGTGTTGGTTCACTTGCGGCACTCGGCAGGCCACGTTCTGCATTCAGTAATATGTCAGATAGAAATAAGCGGAGAAGAGTACATTTCTTGCGAGAGAGTACTTCAACGGAAGAGCTCGTTTATGCAGCGCAGATGAATTTACGAGAAGGAAAAACGGATGCTGCGCATGTTGTACAGAACACTGCCCTTGGCTCCAGGCCCGCCACAAGGGGGGGGGGGGCAACTGGGACGAATTGCCCCGGGCCCCCGGTCAGAGGGGGCCCCGAGAATAGATTGAAACCCAAAAAGTTAAAACCGCATATCCCTGCGTCCTAAACATCCAGGGTCCCCGAAAATATATTGAAATCCAAAAAGTTAAAACCGCATATCCCTGCGTCCTAAACATCCAGGGTCCCCGAAAATATATTGAAATCCAAAAAGTTAAAACCGCATATCCCTGCGTCCTAAACATCCAAGGGCCCCGAAAATATATTGAAATCCACAAAGTTAAAACCGCATATCCGTTCTAATGGTTCTAATGGTCAAGCAAGCAGTAACATGGAACCTGAAACCCTAGCATGCAGCACTCTAAAATATATGATATGTATGTATGTATGTATCGTATACACTAATCTACTCATTATATTTAAATAATAAACACAACCATTTTTGTATATATTTTTATAGATTTAAAACTTTATTTTCCTTGCTTTCATTTCCGCAAAATCGTCGATGACATCGTCATATTCTATAGTTTTTGCCAGCTCTCTCTCTATTGATAATATCATGCAGTGGTTTAAACGTGACTGGCCCATACATGATCTAAGATAATTTTTTATCATTTTTAGTTTGCTAAAACCGCGTTCACCAGTTGCAACACGAATAGGTATTACAATAAAAAGTCGTAAGCAAATCGATAGTTGAGGAAAAACGGATTGAAGCCCTTTATTATAAATTAGATTCAGCAGTTGAAGTGCTGACGAACTTGGTCCTGTGTTATCCACTTTTAACGTATCATGTATTTTGAACATTAGCTTTAACTCGTTTATCAAGTTTTCTTTACTAACATCTTGTGGATAGCGATCTAATAAAGGTTGTAAGGATTCGAATTGGTCTTTCTCTGATAAATTCATGAAATTGGATATATTAAAAATAGGCATGAAAAGACAAGATACAGAATCTGTACTGCTTACTAACTTTCTCAAATCAGAAATAAGTCTATCAATTGCGGTCATAAAAATTTCTACTTTAAATTTGTGCTCCGGTGAATTTAAATTATCAGATGATACCTCGTCGTGAAATTTTTTTGTCGTCTTATCCTAAATGTTTTTCTAAACTCGACAGAAATATTCATGCCAATTGCTTTTGATTTAGCTTCATTAAAAATTATATCCCAAGAGTCACGGATAATTGAGATCTCATTTAATAAATCCTTTATTTGATCACTGGCTTCTTGAAGTGTAACTTTCGGACTTTGAATAATTTTATTCCGATCATCAATTGCTTTTAAAATTGTATGCCAAACTTCAGTTATTAAAACAAATTCAAATGACTGAAAATAATCGATTAATCCATAAACTTCAGCTTGTACTTCAGATGACAAATTTAATTCTTCAATTTTAAAAAGAGAGTCCACAATCAATTCAGATTTTTTCACTAATGTCTCTATAGCTTCAATTCGAGCACTCCATCTTGTAGTCGATATTGAATGAAGAGATACTTTTGCTGTTTCTTTCAAAATTTTCCATCTTGCGGGACTGGATGAAAATGTGTTGTACAGTTTTTGCAGATTTCCAAAATAAGATTTAACTTCAGTGCTCGTTTCCATTGAGTGAACTCCACATAAATTTAACGAATGAGCTATACAAGAATGAAAAGTAGCGGATGGGTTTTTTTCTAAAATTCGACCTTGCACTCCTTTATATTTTCCTGACATGTTCGAGGCATTATCATAACTTTGACCTCTAAGATTTCGAAAGTTAATTTTATGCTTTTTGAGAACTTCCAAAATTACGTTGAATATATCTTCTCCCGTCTTCTTTTCAGAATCTACCAACTCCAAAAACCGTTCATGTATTTCCCACTTATTATTATATTCAACAACGTATCTAATAACTATAACAATTTGCTCAGTATGCGATATATCAGGTGTTCCATCAACAATAATACTATAGTAATGAGCTTTTCCGATCTCTGACAAAATTGTTTTTAAAACTTTACTAGCGCAAACTTCTAAATATTCATTTTGGCTTTTCCAGGACATGTAATGCGTAACTTTTTTTCCAACATCTACACTTTCTAATGCAGAATCTAAGGCTGAACCCACACTGAACCAGTCAGAGCAAAACAAAAGCAAAGAATACAATTTTTTAAAATTTTCAAATTTAAATCCTCACGTTAGAATTAGTGCGCCCCTACTAATTCACACAAGTCAGAGCAAAACAAACAAAGCAGTTTTCCAAAATGTTCGCACCATAATTTGTATAAAGTTTAAATGAAACAACCCCCACTGAGTAAAGCAAAACGGTAGGAAAACGCAAAGCATAGCCAATCCCACACAAGCACACACAGGCACACAAAGCAGTCAAAGCAAACAGACAAAAAAAACACGCATTCCAAGGAAGCAACCCACACTAAACCAGTCAGGGCAAAAAAACGAAGGCAAGCAAACAAAGCATGCCTGTGATGACTGCTTGGTTTTTGCTTTGCCACACAGTCAGTTTGCAACTTCGATCCAGTATGCTACTCGGGATCTTTCATTTAAATGATGCACCCAAAACTTTCTTTCCACTTTTTCACTAAACATGACATAACCCACTCGTCTCACTCCTTCCACCTGCAGCCTGTATTTTCTCGCACTCTACAAACTAGTAATTCGTTTCTAAATAGAGCAACTCGATTGTGGAACAACCTCTCTCAGTCAGTATTTCCCAACTCCTAGAACATCCAAGAGTTCAAACGCAGGTTTCATCGCCACCTTCTCCAACACCCTCCCGAACCCTCATAACCCTTAACCTTCCTCTCCCGTACTAAGCTTACTGGAGTGCATTCAAAAACCTTACTATGGTAAACCACGAGGTAAGCTTTGGTTATGCTGCATCACTTCACTTAACCACGAAAGTTTATGTTTAACCATGGAGGTTTTTGAACGGACCGTGGTTAATTACGAGTTGAAAACACAAAATAATTTTCCATAAAATAATCTCCGCTATTTGCTTCAATTATTTCTTATGGGTCCATTAATTATTTATTTGCAATAATCTAACAAATCCATTGTTTACCATTAAAACAATTGAGTTGTTTTTATTCTTCTTCTTCTTAACTATCGCTAACCATGCTCCCGAACAGGGTTAAAATTTAACTACACCATGGTTAACTACGAGAGTTTTTGAACGCCAAAAAGTTATGCTTGTGGTTATGTTGTAGTAAACCACGGAGTTTTTGAACGACAAAAGTTTACCATTGTTATCCATGGTTAACCAGAGTAAGGTTTTTGAACGCGTTCCTGCTAGACATTGTACCGTGACGTGACAAACGACATAACGGACTGCTAGTACAAAGGGTGACTTATGAGATTGGAACTACCACATAAAAAAAATAAGTTGCCATTACTACATCACTTTCTTCTTCCGATTCCGATGACATTGCCGCATTGACTGGTTACAACCCACATTAAATCAAGCACGTCAAATATGTTTTTGCTTTGTGTTTGTTTTACTCGATTTGATGTGTTTTGGGAGCCAGTCAAAACAATCGCGTTTTACTTGTTTGTGTGTTGTTCGGTGCAGTGTGGCCTTAGCCTAAGTGAACTCTTAAATCAGAATTATACTTACTAATAAATTTCACAGTTGATAAAAATAAACCACAATTTTCATGTTGAATAGTAGATTCTTCGCCTCGAAACGGTAAATTGTTCTCAGCTAAGAAAAGTGTAACATCAACGAGGCTCCGTAGTATTTTTCTCCATTTTTCTTTTTCTTTGCAAATATTTTGTTCAAGAGCTTTATCTATACCTGATGCAGTGACAAGATTACTTTTACGATCTTTCCAGAGAAGGTAATTATTAATGTGCTGGGAGCTACTTTCGTGAGCTGGAACTTTTTCGCACAATTTTCTCCAGTTATCGTTATAACCACTACCTTCTATAACTAACTTAGATATACTTGATTTTGTATCAATCAAACGAAATAAACAACATGGAAAACAAAATAGTCCAGACATGGAAGAACTCCAAACCAAGCAATCTCGATTAACTTTTTCTCCGTTATGTAATTGCATTTTCAAAATTTCTGTTGGAAATTTACGATTGAAAGAGTCTCTAGGAAAGTCTGAAGGATGATTTGGTGGACCTTTTAAAATAATAAAGTCTCTTTCACTCTGGGAAATACTTTTCCATGTACCAGGATCATTATTTATACTTTCAGTTTCTTTATCTGCACTTGCCTCTTCCTTTGAATTATTTGAATTTTCCCGTATGCTTACCGTATTTTCATCATTCTGTTCTTCTAAACGATTTTGGATTGACTGATTTAAAATATCACTTTATTTATTTTGATTACTATCCTTATTCGTATTAGATATACCAAATTGATCCAAAGTTCTCCGACTTTTTAAATCTTCTGCTTCTTTTAGTTTTATAATTTTTCTTTTTTTAGAACCGCTTAAGTAGCTTCGCTTCATTTTTAAACAATCTAGATTATTTGTATTTTTACATTACTATCGAACATAAAAAAAATATTATTTAAAAATATTTCATAAAAATCAAACGTTAATTGAATGTGATTTGGAAGGTTTTTTTCGTTAATGTTTTTGGATCCACTCCGAACCAGGACTCTTAGTGGATCCAATCTTACTTCTGAACACGCGATCTTCCGCGATCAACTTGGAGCAGCTCCGAATGGATACGTGTTTTTTTTATGTAATAGATCTGAGATCTTACACTTTCGTTAATTGTAGCAAGATTATGCAACAAGGTCCCCCAGTTTGTAAATTCTTACGGAGACTTTACCCCAAAGCCAAAGATAAAATTATAAAAAAGGATAAATTTTCAACATAACCATAATCAATAGACTTTGAAGTGGAATGCCTGTTGAAAAATTGAGATTATTCTTTTAATCACGTTCGAAGTGAACAGTGTGTGCTTTCGTCGGTTAGGACTACAGCCAATATAAAGGGGCCCATCGAAGAACGCAAAATGCGTGTAGCCTTTTTGTCAGAGCCTCTAAATGTATGCAATCGCCGCTTTGCTTGTTTAAACATCATTTAGATAAAAAAAGAATATTTTATCTATTACTGCCAGAAAACTTTCAGTGCGAAAGTTGTTCCTCTAGATCTCATTCACTAAACCAACAATTTTCTAGAACGTTTTGCTAACACAACGGCGAAAATGTACGTCGTCGCCTATTTTGCTCACGGCGAGCGTCTCGTCTATCTCCTCCAACCTCACGCATCCAGCGAATAGGTGATGCCATTAAACAAAATAAACGCTGTTTATCTACTAAATTAAAAACAATGGACCCATTCGGGCTGCTCAAAGCAGGATTCAATCAAAGTCTAATTTATATATATTAAGTACATCTTACTTGAGCTTGAAGCCGTTCCACAGACGATAAATTGTTAAAGCGACAAACGATACACCCGCGTTTTTTTAGACTCAACGCTGAATTTTAATTAGCAGCTTTTATTGCAGAATTACCTTTCACGGGTATAAAAACTTATAATAAAAATATAGTAAGGTTATATTATTAAAAGTAGTTACGTTTTCAAATGATGACAATTAACTAACGCCTACGTGCGGCTGCTTTCAAGAGAGAGAAGCTCATTCTATGCCTAAACACCGTATTAGAGCCAAAAATATGCAGTGTGCAGAAAAATTAGGAGTAGAGATGAACAAGCGTTCTGATCTGGTGCTCTTTGATATTCAATTTACGAGCCTCAGCTAACAGAAACACTTCTGTTTACAGCGCTGCATTGGTTCTGATAGGAGGGATATTTGCCTTGCTCTTAAATAGTGTCTTTACTACCTCTGAAGTAGTATAAGCTCGAATTGAGCAGTTAGGAAAACGTGAAATTTACCCAGCGGAAAGTCCAGCGCTGCAATATCAATGCTAGAACGCCTCTAAAAAGGCTTGGGGCGTTCCCCCTCCCATCCCAGTTTTATATTTTTTTGACATGGCATTCTTTTTACTGCTGCTTTTTTTAGAAGCTTTTTTGAAGCAGTCACAAAAGTAGAAAAAATGTCTAACCCAGTGATGCCAGACCTGAAATATGGGATTGCGGATTCGAGTGTTGAGTCGAGTACTGAGCCCCAGAGCTAAGCACAAGGGCTTGTATACATACGACCTGTTACATTCTAGGCTGCACTATGTAACTTTAGGTTCATTCGCGAATGAAGAACCGACCGTTCGGTATCAATATCTAACGCTCTGAAATAGCTTTTTCTTACCACAAATTTTAATAAGTATTAAATATTTTTTTTAGTCAGATATTTTTTGGAATTTCAATAGTATCTTTAAAGGGGGCCCCCAATCATATTTTAGCCCCGGGCCCCGCAAGGTGATGTGGCGGGCCTGCTTGGCTCTCCTACTGAAGCAACAAAATATAGAAAATCTTGTTCGCCATATTGGATCCGCCATCTTGAATTTTGCAATGATGAGTTCAGATTCGTAATCAGCGACCCAAAAAATCCCCATAAACTAATCTCGGAGAGAATCTACACACATTTTAAAAATCTTGTCCGCCATATTGGATTTGCCATATTGGATCCGCCATCTTGAATTTTATAATTCTGAGTTCAGATTAGTAATCAGCGACACCTAAAATCCCCATATACCAATGTTGGACAGAATCGGCATACATTTTAAAAATCTTGTCCGCCATATTGGATCCGCCATTTTGAATTTTACAATTGTGGGCTCAGATTCGTAATCAGCGACCCCGAAAACCCACGGGTCATAAATTTTAAGACGATTATTTACCTTTTTACAATTTCATCCGGGTTTTTTCGATTTGGCCCCACACTGTGCGGTAGTACGCAGGGGCGGCGCTTTCATAGGTGCAAATGGTGCACTTGCACCGGGCGCAATTGGACAGGGGCGCAAATTCAGAAATTAAAATTAAAAATAAAGTTTGAGACTTTGAAAAAAAATTGTTAAGGTACTCCAACGACTTTATTTTCATCTATTAAAGGCATTCATTTTTATTACCACAAGTTATTTTTTAAGTTTTTCGATAAAATATTCTGTACGTCTGTTCCCGAACTCATGTGGATCCCGCGGGCGCAAGAAGTTACACGATATAGTTTTATCTGAGCATTTACGTTGGATATCTAATAGGGAAACCTAAAATAAATATTTAAGTGTTTGCGCCTTGAGGAGGTGATGGGGCGCAATATGGTATACTACACCGAGCACCTGCCCTGCCTCTTACGCCAGTAGAGGACCACAATCATACATTCTGGCAATGCAGTGAACTGGAAAACCAGAAGACGGATTTTAGAAGGCCCCTAAATTGGGTAATGAGGGCGGCGACTCATTTTCCTGGGAGAACTACAAAGCCAGAAAAAAACCTAAATAAAGAAAACTCTACGACCATCGAAGAAGTGCCTTGGCCGAGGAAATTTTCTTCGAGCATAGAGAACATATCGGAAAGTCTCAAAGTTCATGAATCAATGACGAGGATGGCAGAAAAGCTGGAGGAAACTAGTAAAATCATGATGGAGGTTCACTCTCCAGGAAGCAGGGTAGGTCTTCCGATTATTCGAAATCAAATGAAAACGAGGCTGAACCGAGATTGAGTTGACAGGATCGTGACAGAAGAAGCATTGAAACGTGGTATAGATACATTTTTCCCATTCAAGAAATCACGGCTTGGCGAAATTTTCATCTGCCTTCATGGGTTTTTTTTGCGGCACAAAGCTAGGCTACTGGGTGCGCACGCACAGGCTGCAGGGCCTATTTTCATGCGAACTAGGGTCAAGGCTGGGAAACCTTTTTATAACATGGGCCAGAATAAATTTTACGTTATTTCCGCGGGCCGTAGTAATCAATTGACACCTTTTTGTGACCTGTAATTTTTGAAGAGCTGAGCCGGACTTACATAAGGCAGTACATTTGCCCCTTACAATATGGTAAATTGTCTGAGGCCTCAATTTTTTTAAATGTCCCAGTTCAAAAATAATATCTTACTGGTGTACCGACATAAATGACGCTAGGTGTGACTTTAAATACGTAGTAGAGAAACAAGGGTTTCTTCTTTCTGGCTTCCTTTGCGGCAGTAAAATAGCAAATTTAAGCTGAGGCGAAGTGAGATTGTAAATACGAACTGGAGAGACATTTATTACTTCTTTTGAGGCAGTGAAATTTCCAACTTGAAATGAGGTGAAGTGAGATTGATTGGTTATGGGGTTATGCCCGATTAGAATTTTGGGCGGGGCGGGGGTGCAGATAGGGCCCCTATGAGGTTAGCTCCACTGCCTCATGTGGACCCTGTGTGGATTGCTCTACAGGACCCACACAGGGAATCTAACGCCTTGCCTCATTCTCGCCTCGTCATAACGAATGCCCCATTTGACCGCCCCCTTGAGGAAAATCATTGCTACCCGATCCCGAGAGGAGAAAACAGGCCGAAAAATTTAAGAATTTCGGAGTGGAGTTATTAGTAATAATTGCGCTGGTGTCGAAAACTTTATTTTTAAACGCCAGTGTCGTTTTACCAATGCGGTCCCCCAACCAAGTACTAATCACGTCCAATGCTGCTTGACCTCTGCAATCGAACCAGAATCAGTCTATTGAGTAGGCTGAATGAAACCCTTCACGGTCCGTAACATGACTGAAATATGGAACAATGCAACAACAAAAATTAAAGCTTTGTATGAGTAAAACTAAAGCTTTAGGGTATTACTTTAAAGCTTTTTAAAAAGCTTTCCAAATACGTAAGGAAGATGTTGGGATTGTCCCATTTCATTTGTTCATTCATTTGGGTGGGGTTTAAAAAGCTTAGGCTATAGTTATAAGTTCTTAATAGCTTCGACCACGTTACTTCGTCGCCAACGACTGAGATGGTGCTCCAAAGTTCTGTGTTATTAGGTGTACATAAAATATTTTGGGTGCGGATTTACCGAAAGCGAATGTGCGTGTGTAATTTTCCTTCCATCCCCACGTGCTCCGCCGCCCTTGCTATAAGGTGAAAGACATGACGTATCTATAATGGGTGACTTTTCAACTTAGACTGTCTTAATTAAAAAATGCACTTTTTTAAAACATGTTTTGTGTTCTTGATTGGGGATTCCACAAAGTAATGAGGCTTAAATTCACGCAGACACTGGTTCCCTAATCTTTTTATCTTAAAAGACTTTGATAAATATTAAAGCTTTCTTAAAAATTTCTATACCATCAATCGATTTTAATGACAAATGATATATTAATTCACTGTATTTAATTTTTTTTGCAGAAATATGTCAGTGAGCTATCGACAGTGCGTGACTGTGCTACAGAATGTACCGAAAAAGGTAACATAAGTTTTTATTGGCTTAATAACAAAATTCCATAATATAAATTGATGAAAGAAACAAAACCAAAATATTTATTCTTATTATTATCATTATTACAGAGGTTTGGGAAACTCAAACTTATTGCTGTGCAGAAGATTCCTGTAATTCAGCAAACAGTATGGAAACAACAAGTCCGTTTATGCTATTCCTGTTCCTTATATATGCGATTTTAAATTTTAGTCGGCACTAAAATAGATTATTTCGTTTAATATTAAGAAATATTATTTTTTCAACATTTAACAAAGAACAAAAAAAAAGAGAAACTAATTTCTCCGTGTAAACACACTTACATTACGTGACTTGATTTTGATTTATGAAAATTTCTTAAGAATTTAAGTGTATCAGGCCAAGTTATCAATTTTTTTCTTCTTAATTTACTTTCCAATCAAATAAGTACAACAAAAAAAAACAAAAACCGAGAAACAAATATTTGAGCAAAAGTGGAAATTAATAATTATTGTATAATTATGTATAGACAAGGGACCTACTTTTATACCTTCTGTTATTCGTACATGGATTTTTCGTCGAATTAAAGATCTAATCAAAAAAGCAAAAAAAAAACACAAAAAAAAACAAAAAATAAATAAAAAAGTAAATAATTATCTGTAAATAGATTCGAGTTTCATAAATTACTTGATTTATAAAAAGAAATAAAGCAAAATAATATTTCGTTACGGTGTTTTTGTTGTCCTTATCCTCATTATTTAAGGATCGACTTTTTATTTTTTTATTATTATTTTTTTCCAAAAATAAAAAAAAATCGATTTTAAATTACTTTTACTAAAATCGTGTAAAGGTGTAGTCTTCACCAGTCTTCCCGATATTTGAAAATATCACCAAAAGCCAAAAATATACAAAAAAAATGTTTTGACTATTGCACATTTCTTATAATTGTTGTTAAATATTTTTTGTGTTTGTTTATGGTTTTATTTTACATTTTTAACTATAAAAATTTTATCAAATATATTTTTATCAAGTATAACATTTTTGTAAAATTTAAGTGCTTTAGTTGTAGTGTTTAAAAGTTTTTTAAAAAACAAGGAGGAAGTGCTTTATTGATAAAATTCAAAAGAACAAAAAAAAAACTTTTTTTGGTTTATACAAAATGTAGGAATTAGTAAACATGGAATAGCATCATCAAAACTTCTGTGATGACACAAATTTCAAAATCGATTAGAAAATTGTATTAAAGAAGTGCGAGTTACCTTTAACGGAAATTGACTATTTTGTAATAATTATAAAAGTTTTGCTCGAATTCGAATTTTATTGAAAAAGGATATTGAATAGGAAAGTTGATTTTTTTGGCTTCGTCTACACAAAATTCAGGTTAAAAAGGTTTCAACTAGTGCTTGAAGTATGTTAAAACAAACTTTTTGGAAGAAATATATCATAAAAGAGGCAATTCATGCTGGTCGGCTAATATTAGGTATCGCTTCGGGATCGTTCCTATCGGCTAATATTAGGTATCTTTTGTACTATCTAAGTCCGCAAGTGAAGAGCTGCGTCAAGGGCTAAATTCTACTGTGAATTGATAAGAAAAATAATAGAAGATCCTATATTCCTGTCAAACCTTTTCTCCATTAACACCCAAGTATTTTTATTTATAAGTGATTATTCGCGTATGCTTTTGAGAGTTCGACGTAGTCAGCTTTTTATCAAAGTCTGTACATACATAGTTTGTTGATGGGTGTAAAATTTTCGGTCACTTTTGGTAGAAATAAATTAATATAATAGTCTATTTCGAAATAGTAGCCCTTCTTCCCGCAACCGCCAGACAAGGACCCACAATGTTCAAATCCCACTTTTTTAGATTATACTTGAAATTTCCGTGTCCTTTGGTTAATAACACAAGGAATCTACTCTCAAAAACCGAACCAGTAACTATTCACTGGTTTCCAGTGAAAATTCACTGGTTGAACTATTGCTTAGTCAACCAATAGGAAACAGTGAATTTTCACTGGTTGAACCAGTGAAATTCAGGTGAAAATCGAAAAAAACTTTCTAAGGAGAGGGTCGTTTTCCCAAGGGGTCTCCCAACTAAGTACTGATGCTGCTTGACCTCCGTGGTCAAACGAGAGCCGGTTTATTTAGTATGCCAAATGGAACCCTGTACAGTCATGAAGATAATTGCCTAGAATATGAGTATATATTTTTTCACTGGTTAAACACTGGTGAAATTAAAACTCTTTGGTTGAACTAGTGAAATTTTTACTATTTCATTTTTAGAAAGAACTTTTCACTGGTGCAATCAGTAAACAGACTCGAATTAACTGGTTTTCCAGTGAAATTATTGTTTACTGGTTGAACCAGCAAAATTTTCACTGGTTCATTTTTAGAATGTAAGATATCGCCACTTCATGTTTAGGATCCCTCTTCACACTGCCCTGTTCCATGGTGAGTCTCTTATTTAGCTAGGAGCCAATATAATACACTAGTTCTCAGCTTATTGAAATATATTCAGTGCTCGTCTATTAATTACTTTATAGCAATGACCTTCAGCAAGTTATACGGCAGCCAAACAGGAGTGGATGATATTTAGATTTTATTTTCACCAATTCTTAAGAGAAGGTGAAAGTCCTACCTGCTTCCGATGAGGAGAACCTAGTCAATAATATTACTCACTACTCGGGATGGGTCCTCGAGCAGCAATAACTCTATGATTTACGGCTTTAAAAATGCTGATTTTATTAGTATGTCTAGTTGACATAGATATAATAGTCTCATGTTTCTACAATATTATTTTTCAAATCATCGATAAATATGTACCTAAAATTTAGAAAAGGACAAATTATCTGAACTATGGCTAGACGAAATTAATAGATCTTTACGAAACAAAAGAAATAGTTGTACAATATGATTAAAAAAAAATATCAATGTAAATGCTGAATTGAGACCGGAATTTGCACGATTAGCTTCAGAATTTACAATTAAGTCACGACCGGCTTATAACACATCCATAAACATTATCGGAGAAAACATCACAAACGACCCTAAGAAAATCTTCTTCTACTTTGTTAATATGAAACCAAAAACCTCAGGTTATCCCTCAACTATGACAAATGGTAGCACGCACGTTTAGTGAAGTTTTTTCCCAAAAGCTAGTACAGTTCACACTGACCTTACAAGTAGGTACTGAAATATCAACACTCCTAGGCAATCTATCTCAAAGCATTAGATCTCTTACCACTATCGTGTAGGAGAACATTGCTTATCTCATGCCTTATCTTCGAGGTTTTAAACAGTGCAGTTTCTATCAGATAGAATTATTTTAATGACGATGTCCGACAGACGAGACACGTGAAACTGCCTAAGGAATATCCACATCTCACCGAGTATGTTAACAGTTAAGTTGTGCGATCTTCAATACCTACAGATTCTGTTTTCCTCCATTCATAAGCAATTAGTCCTTTAAAAGAAAATTGATACACCTGTTGTCTTCCTAGTCCTGTACTAATCAATATAGCTTACACCCGTATTCTAAAACCAGTCATAAGTCATAACGCAATATCAAGTGAGTGGTGAGTATCAAGTTGAGACAATTTGGTATTCTAATTTTGGTCTCGCGATTTTGACAATCCGAAAACAGTCTCAACGAGTCTCAAAACTATGGTTGAATATTTAGCAGGTCACAAGAATATAAAGAGCACATTTCTAGCATATTTTTCAAAATTTCGCACAGAGTCGACACACAGCCAGCTTCGATGAGAGGTGCTCGGACGTTCACACTCTTCCATCCTTACTGCATCAACATTTTCTGGCGTATGTTTGCTACTTGGTCGCCCAGACCATGGTACAATAATTACAAGGTAAGCTCATAAGAGTCCCGTGACGTCACTCAGATTTTTTCTCACAAACGAAAAAATCTTTCCCGTGACGTCACTCAGATCTTTTCTAATGTAAAAGGCGTAAAAGCTTTTCAAGATGGAAACAGAGCTTTTCCTTATGAGCCTACCTTGTATTATTGTACCATGGCCCAGACTTTGCTCTATCTCATTATACGAATTCAAATTCACCATTAGAGGTGAATTTTTTTTACATTTTCTTGTGACTGGGTGCTTAGAATACCAAAACAGCTGATAGTATCAAGAATAGTGTCTCAAGATTTCAGTGAAAAGCACGAGTATCAAAAGCTTATGACTCATGATTGGTCATAATTTAGAAAAGGGGGTGAGTTATAAATGTATTAGGGATCTGGAGTTTTCCGATTGGAATGGATAGATCGATTTTTTTCCGCTTCGTGCCACCTACCTTCGAAATAAAGATCATTTTGTTCCTAATCCAGGGGTGAGCCACGCAGCAGTAGTGTAGGCATTTCTTAATGATTTTCATAAGCGATGGACCGAGAATGGTATGCTTCTTCTGAACCATATCCATGCCTAGGGACGGGGAAAGTCCTCTATGGGCATGCCCCTTTTTTGCTACAGGGGCTCCTCATACGGAACCTACGGGGAAGTCCCTCTATCGGTATGCCCCTCATTTGCCACATGGGGCCAACACGCTGCATGAGGCATATCAACTTTAAATGGTAGTCGGGTAACTGTTATTTTATTTAAGTGTATCATACAAATGAATCTTAGTGGTATTTTGAATGTTGCAGCAACACTGTGCCAATTGTTGGCGTATTATACGAGCGTGGCCTGAAAAGTTTCCAACCTCAACGTGAATATGGCAGCACTCATCAATAAAAACTAGTGAATTTATTTATGCATATTTGACAGTTATTCACAAAAGTTTCAGCCATGTTGGATGGGCAGTTGTCGTTTGAGTGAGTCGATGTTAGTGTTTTTGCGAAAATGGAAAAAATTGAATATCGTGCTGTCCTTAAATTTTTATTTTTGAAAGGCAATACGCCTACGAAAATCAAAGAAGAGTTGGACTCTGTGTACAGGGGGACTCTGCACCATCATTTACCACAGTGAAATTTTGGGCAGCTGAATTTAAACGTGGCCGTGAGAGCTTGGGAGACGATGAACGTTCGGAACGTCCAAAAACTGCAACTACTGACGATAACATCGCTAAAGTTCACCAAATAGTTCTAGACGAACGCCGAATTAAAGTGAGAGAGATAGCAGAGGATATGAAAATGTCCAAAGAACGTGTTTGTCACATATTAAATCAAGATTTAGGCATGAGAAAGCTGCCTGCGCGTTGGTTGCCGCGTTTGCTCACGTTAGACTAAAAACGTTTTTGAATGAACATTTCCAATGCCCTGTTGGCGCAGTTTAGGCGCAATAAATCCGCAATAAGCCGTTGTGTGGTTCTCACATTAAAATATGTCGTACCCTTTTTTCATGTGGACACTGTTGGGACTGATTGATATTTGTTTCTATTGTGAAGCAATTTAGACATTAAATTTGTTTTCCTGCAGTCAAAAGGTTAATTTCCCAAGCAATAATTGATATTTACTAGGTTCTGTCGCTTCTGTCGGTTCTCAAGTTTCAAGCGTAAAAACCTATCATTGACACAGGGTCTATTGTTAAATTCTAGACCCTCGCTAAATCATTAAACTCCTGTACATTTTTAAGGAGTGCAACAGTCAGGAGAATTACTACCCACAAAATCAAAATCTTAGTACTTTTTCAAAATTGTAGTCGACTGTTATGGACGGGATTATGGACTTGAAACCAATTGTAACTGCACATAACTATCCTAGCCAACATCTAGCAATAACATAAGGCTACGAATAAGACCAAATAACCCATGGGTGTGTTTTATTTTTTTATGTGATAGTCCAAGCTCAACTTTTGCTCTACCAGTTCGCCGTGTTGTGCAAGTCATGGTGCAATGTCTAGTAGTAAGCTTGGCTCGAAGGAGAGAGAGAAGGATAGGAGGTTGTTGGTAAATTTGTCAAATTAATACTTAAACGAATTCTCTAATATATGATTTAATTTTGACAAACGTGATCTCCAAAAGATTGTTAGTTTCTACAAACATTCATTCAATTTGTATAAAGCTATGAATACTAAAGTAAAGAAGACAGTAAATTCATAAACATACAACCTAACTGATAATAAGATAGTAAACGATTGTTTAATTTGGAACAGCATATTTTTCGTGCCTAAGGTAACTTGTTTGTTTTTAAAAAGTGTATAAAATATGTTTATTGATAAATATAACAAACAACACGAGAATAGATAATATTCACTAACTAGAAATTATTATTTTATTACATTTACCTTTATCCGTTCCATGGTAGTACTCTGTATTTTGTTACAAGTAATAAATAATCTCGAAAAAAAAAATTAAATCTAATATACTTTTAAATTTTCCTATAAATATCTCGAAACAATTTTTGATTAAGTATACTCAGTAAGTCACTAAGTAACTACTCTTATATTATACATTACATATTTAATAAAGAAAGAACAAATAAAACAACGAATAAATCGTTATGAAATTATCAGTTTAAAAGACAGAATTTTTATATGTAAATTTAAAAACATATTTAGATTTGAATCAAGAACATTATTAAAAAAAATAATCGTAAATATGAATAAGGCCTTCCTCCAATTTAATTGTTACTAATTACTTTTGTTATTGCTAATTTATTGTTTAGCTTTAGGCATTAAGATGCAACAAAAAGCTTTAGCTTCAAATTGCGAAACAAAAATGAAAAAAAAGTAACATTTGTTAATTAGAAAAATGAAAAACAAAATATTCGTTAATATCGAAAGATTAAGAAAAGAATTAAAAAAACAAAATGAATAAGAAAAAAAAACCACTTAGCATTATAACTTCATAAAACCTAAGACGCAATTCTAAATAAACTTTTTGAATTTTAATTATAATAGTAAAATAAGAAAATATATCCAAAGAAGTATAAACAAGAAAATAAAGAAGAAGAATAAAACGTAATAAATAAATAAATTAATAAATAAATTTAAAAAAAAAATATGAAAAAGGAATAGATTAAAAAAAATTACTCCCAACTGTACAAGAAATTCTAAATTACAAAAATGTAAAAGACAGTAAGTTATACACACATAATTTCACTACTAGAGGATAAGTAAAAAAAATTAAAAAAAATTAAAAAAAAATTAAAAATTTAGTCCGTAATAAGAAAAAAATTATTAAAACATTTTTCGATTGTTCTTAATTTCTTTTTTCATATATTTATGTCAGGTATAAGAAGTGAATAATATTATAAAATATTAAAAAAATAAAAATTAAAACAACAAATTAAATATCAATGAAAAAAAAAACAGTTTTTAGAGTAAATTATTCTATTTAACATTTAAACAAAAAAAATGAAGTAAAATAATTAAATGAAAATTAATAATCTAGAAATTCTAATTCAGTTAGACAATAAGCAGGTAGTGATTAAATTCCTACAAACACATGGTGTACAATCATTTATTTTGTTATAACAACCAGGTACAATTTCAATTTAGTAACAAAAACTAAATTTGCTCTGTGGAAAAAAACTAATAACAATTTATCCTATAACTATTTTATAAAATTAGTTTCGCACTACGTTTCATATTTTGAAGGACTAAAGATTGCTGGTATTTTTCCAAATAAAAAAATCCGAGGAGTGTTCCATCGCCAAATTAAGTGATTTTGTGATTTTAATCTATAGATAATTTCTATAGAAAATAACAGCATCTATAATAAAAAATATATTTCAGCGCTTATGCGATTATATATTTCTGATAAACGAATTCTGACTCGGTGTACTTCGCATATGTCCAGCCACACATCGTTTATGAAATAAAGACATTTTCATTAGTATTAATTTTTTTGATATAAACAAATATAATTGCACATATACATACATATGAAGGTACATATTTTCCCCACTGTTTGAAATTTGATACTTTTGAGAAAATATGGCATATGTTTTGCTTTGTACGATAAATATTTCTAATTTTTCCTAGATAATATACGCCATTTTTAATAAATTTTTTGTTCTCGTCGATTTAGGATCACTTTTATGATCAGGACGAAATAATTCACAAGTTGAAGTCTGTACTGTAGCCGGGTAGGAAGTGTGCCCAGTTCTTTAAGGGCGCAGTCATTTACCTCAATCGAAACCAAAATCAAACAAGAATAAAGAAACGACAATAGAAACCAAGTTTATGAGTGGGTCCACCTAAACCACATATAAATAGCCTCAATAAAAAACAAAAAACTGCAGCGGATACTGAGGTCTAATGAAAAATGTGAAGATCCCTATCTTCTACTTATTTTTCTTCTTTTGTTGAGTTGTTGGGTCCAAAATTACCGTGACCACTCGCTTGGACTATTGTACTACACCGGTATACCTCATATTTCAAGGTAAGACCCAGGAGGGGCGCTTACATAGGTGTAGATGGCGCACTTGCACCGGGCGCAATTGGACGGGGCGCAATCTCAGAAATTAAGATTTCGAAAAAATTTAAAAATTCGGCGACAGACTCCTGGATCGCCTCTGTTCTGAAGTTGCTGAAAGCGCCTTCTATGTTTAGGAAGGCTGTCAAGGTAGACTGTTTTTATTCTGTGTAGAATTCTACAGTGGAAACCAATACATGCAATGCAGTGACCACCGATTATCCCTTGAAATATGAAAGTTTGGAGAACGATACAAGGACCTCTATTATGGAGATTCGAGTGTATAGCTATATAAATTTGCGGAGCCCAGGCCGTCCTTGCCTTGACCCTCTGGTGGATCCAGAAACTTAGGACAGAGCGGCGGCTATCTGGGTCTGCTTGTCGTCACTGTAGGAGGGTCATTACGGGTCCCGCTTTTCTTCTTCTAGCTCCCCTGGAGGTCTTCTGACCACACCAGGTGGATCCGGCATGGAACAGTTCCCTGGATGATAAGGGAGCTGTTTCTGCCAATTTTCTGGTGGGCCCAAAAACTTTGGCCTGTCTGGGTCTCCTTCTTGGCTTCGCGGGTCCCTGATCGCCGTCTTGCCTTCGGCATGTTGGGAAGAAGTTTGCTCAGGTGTGCCCCGCTCCCAAATTCCACTACGGCCTTCCTTGCCTTGGCCCTATCCAGCTTAATTATTCCATAAAAGCCCCATAATCATGGCAGGAATAGGAAGGTCCATCCCGACAGAGCCTTCATATCAGGACAAAGCAATATACAACTGGGTGACAGCTTTCAGTGGCCACCACGAGGAGTTTATGATCGCACTTTCACCAGTTGGAGACAGTTAAAGCATGCGCGTATACTTCATGTTCCTACCGCTATCTCGCCGGTGAGTGACCACCAGATTACCATCACTCCATACAAAATAATACTGACAGACGGCGAGTAAGTTTCTTGTACATTTGGTCATGGGATTAAGTTTGTTTTAGGAGGCATAAAACTCCAATGAATTTTTTAGTGAGTCTGGTGTCGTCATTCTAGATAGATTGACATTTTTCCCTGTTGTCTGAACTAGAAGCGATTGGTACTGAACTGACTTATAGTTTTAAAAACTGGATTGGGACTAGTATTTAATCCGACCACCGGATGGGGTCAAATGTAAACCCCACACGATATTTGCTGGTGGTTCGCAGGTCCCCTCTTTCACCAGCTCTTTTTCGAATCCTTACAAAAAGCCTGCTCTCAGTTCCTCCAACCAAAGTTACAATTTGCTGACGACGTTACTCCCACGCCTTCGAGAATATAAAACAAGCACGAAACAGACCTTGAAACAGATCCTGTTTGAGACCGGAAAAGTCATATCGGATCCGACGACTCTAAAACAAAGTGCTAGCTAGCTTGAATAAACTTCTATACATGTGAGAGATGACCGTATCATAGTTTATGCTACCTTTTCAACAGATTGCAATTAGGTCAGTTTATAAAGTTCAACATTCCCAACATCGCGTCATATCCTTTTCACTAAAAGATATAGGATACTTGGTTTTGGCAAATGAATGGAAAGTGTTGCTAGGGAAAGGTAGAAAAAATATTCATGCGTTATGTTACATTATCTCTTTGTCAAAATGAGGTCTACAGTTTGCTTACGTTACCCAAGAAACCCCCTTTATACTACCAGTCCTTCATGTCGTTCAAGTCATGTTGTAATGTCCGGTAGTTAGCTTAGCTCGATCCTTTAGATAAGGAGAGGAGAATCTAAAGTGAATCTGAGGGATGAGGAGGAAGCGATTAACCTCGAGATTGAACTCATGGATGTTCTATTAGTTCGAGTGTATTGACTGGGAAGATCCTTCCATAGTCGAGTAACAAGAACCACTGGAGTTTCTAATTTCTAGACTGTGCGAGTGACCGGAGTGGCTTGTCTTGTTTAGCCTGAAAAACGTTTCCGCGGAGGCATAAGGTTACTTATTTCAGTGGATCTGTCATTGCGGTAAAAGAGGTAAATTTTGCCAGAGCTGCTATATTCCTACGTTGGCTCAATAAATTGAAGAGAAATGGCGTCATCACCGATAAGTTTAAAATCGTGTTTTCGGTTCTCGCGGCCCCGGCCGAAATAAATGAGATAAATTCAAAGCGGGGTGGAATGTAGGACTTGTAGATTATGGCCGGGGCTGACGGCTGAAGTCGAATTGGCATCTTTTCAGAACTCCAATGCACTGGGATGCTTGATTAGCAATGTGGAATATGCGATTATTCCAACGCAGATCGATTACAATCATCGATCGATATTAAGGGACGGTTCGGCAGTTAGTTCTACGCGGCCCACTGAAACGGGGAGGAAGGGTAGTGCAGGTTTTGTTGGAAAAGACACAGTTCCATTTTTTATGCATTTAATTCAACACGATTATTGCGGCCATAATCAAGAATGAGTTTGATGTTCCCTGTTGATTGAATTAGGCGTGCGTTCACGATCATGCAGAGTACCGTCGCCAGCAAAGTATTAACGTAAGTTGGAGTGGATTGAAAGCAGGTCATTTATAAAAACTAGGAAAAGACTCGGTAATAGAATTGAGCAGTGGGGGACACCTGCGGGGATGGTGTGCAGTTTGGATTTAACGCCATCCAATTTTACCTTGGGTTCTTTTAGGAATTCCATTGGTAGGGGCAGAGGATGGGTAGGGTATGTGAAATTAGCCCTGACTAGGCAGTGGTCCGAGTTACCAAGGGATGGGTTAATTTAGAGGGAGTACCGTGTTATCTAAGAAACAGATCAAGGATATGGGCTCCGTGGCAGGCAGCATCAGGGACTCTCGTTGCACAATTCATAATTTGGTGTAAAATATTGAGCAGCGTTTTTGCCAGAAACACTGGTGCCATTCGAGTAAATCAGCCGATGTACATTGAAAGATAAGGATTCTGAGATATGCTCAGAGATAGCGTAAAATGCTAGTGAAAAGTCTTCAGTCTAATATTTGGACTCCTGTATAGAAAACAGAAGAATATAACGTGATTTGAAAATAATTTGGAATACCGATTTGGTTAAAGCCGATGATGTACTTTTTTGCACCTTCTGAAAGGCAACGTCCTTCCTAATATATGTCAATTCTCCTATGAAGGGAGAGATTATGCACTTAAGTGTTACCAGAAGCCTGATAGCGATCTAAGTGGTCATTATGTAAAATTTGGGTTTCACTTGATGCGAAAATTGGTGGAGAATATTTATAATGACTAGTATCGCCCATTGGTCGAAATTCGACCCTCTCCCTACTCTTCTGTCAATCCGTTCCGTTAAAGTTTGACGTCTAACTCAGTAATAATTTAATTGAACTATTACCAGTTTTTAATTTCTCTATCAGTTCTAAACAAAAACAAAAAAAATGTTTTAAAAAAGTGTAATTAAAAACTACATTATCATCTAAAATCGCATCTTTGAACAAAACTTTCTTCATTTAAAAAACACCACCGCTTACCGTGATATTTTGATAATAATTTCCACTTTGTTTTATTATTTATTTTTTTATTTTTTTTAATTAAAATCTGCCGGGACGTTAAAAATCTCCACAGAAAGAAAAACCTTTTCAACATAAGCGGTATGACGTTGACATGCAATCGCACTACGGCAATAAAAGTGGCACAACTCAAAAATTGGCTGTTTTGAGTTATTGCCCCTAGGTGACTGTTGGCACTTTTCTTGCCATACTGCGATAGTACATATATGCATTTATTTCTAATCTAATTTGTTGAAACAAAAACAAACAAAATTTTGAAATGCCAATTTGATTTGTTTAAAGCGTAGTGAAAAGGAAGTATAAAAAAAATACGGCAAACTTTCCCTAAGCAATCTAGGCTCATGAAATTTAGTCGATTCACAAACCTTAACAATAAATTTTTATATTCGCCTGTTTATATGCTAACCGTAATTTCTACCCTATATTAGCTCCGTTCGCGTACTTTTCTGGCTGAAACCTCTGTCACTTTCTGGCTGTAGAAGGAAAAATTTTCACGCTTTTTGTAGCCCGAAAAAGTAAACGAACAGAAATCTGGCGATTTCGGGCGCTTTCTGGCGTAATTCCCTGTTGTTCAGGGCGATTGATGACACCTGATGCAGATGCAGGTGATAACTTGCAATGCGTTTGTAAGTTCTTTGCTATGAGAAGACTATTATAAAATAGGTATAGAATGAAACCAAATATGGTATTGACACGAGTATTTCGATAACGGTTAACAATTGACAATTGTTGAGGAAAATGAGTTAATGGTCAATTACTCTCGATAATTCGATGGGAAGCTTTTCTACATTTCTTCTTAGTTTATTTTTCCGTAGTGACAACGCATTTGCTTTTCTGGAGATGCTTATAAATCTGTTACAAATCGTAATCTAGTTGATTTAGAAAAACTAAAGAGTGTATCCCAGTGTAATTACTCTATAAAATATAGATTGTGGCTATAAAAAATAAAGTTGTGTATATATTTATATACATATAACACTTATAATAGTAATAGCAAAAAATACATATTCATAATTTGGCTAAGCTGGAAAGATCTCATCTGCAATGGCGAAACTGATATAAATTAAAGTAGACTATTTGTTTAATTTCTAACTGAATTAGTAAAAAAACTTCCTTTTAAACAAAAAAAATACCCTTTAAAAAATAACGAACGGGAAAAACATTCATAATGTTTACCAATGCGCTTTATCAGAAAAAAAATATATATATATAAACATTTTATAAAATATATTAAAAAAAAAATAAAAGTAATAATAGTAAACAAAACAAAAACATCCCTTGAACATTATTAAACACACACACACAAACGAAATATAT
Source organism: Thereva nobilitata (assembly GCA_963855945.1). Taxonomy (NCBI): domain Eukaryota; kingdom Metazoa; phylum Arthropoda; class Insecta; order Diptera; family Therevidae; genus Thereva; species Thereva nobilitata. The sequence continues at coordinate 127,902,879 of OY979695.1, forward strand.
AATTCAATTTCAATAATCATATTTTGTTTTGTTATAAATATGTTCTGATTTTATTAAATATTAATATTTCACAATAAAAAATATCCTAAACAAAATAGTATTTTAGAAAAAAAATAAACAAAAACAGAAATTACTGCAAAATCATTTACAAGTGCTTTTAAGAAAAAAAAATTGTTAAAACTTTAAAAAAAAATATTTAAAAGTTACTTTTTCTCTTTTTTGTTTTAAACTGTTTACTTTTAAAAAAAGAAAAAAAATACTTAAAGGAAACTTTTAATATTTTACTGTTCTTTTTTAAAAAATTATGAAAGAAAATTTAAAAAAAAATTTAATGCCTTTTTGCTTTCAAGGAAAAAATTAGAAAAGCAACAAAATTCAGAAAGAAAAATAGATTTACATAGTTTTAATTATTTAAAAGAGAAACGAAAAAAAATGGTTTTTGATGTGATAAAGTCATAGAAAAATTGAAATAAACAGTTTAGAAAAGTCAATCCAATATTTTTATTTGCTTTTTATATTGCCATAGTTAAATAAAAATGAAGGAAGATCTATCAGGTAACGGGAGAGATCCCAGAAACGGGGATGCTACCAGAAACGCATGCACGCGAAGATCTCTAAACTTAATTCTACTTTCCTGAACACATATGGGAGGCTATCGAGGGTTTGCCTGAAGAAACCACAAGGTGGACTCGAGCGCTATCCGGATGGTCTCAAGACAGAAAAGTTCGTCGGGATTTGGGCTAAAGTCTCCGTTTAGTAGAGCCTTCAGCTTGGACAGCTTATCTACCTTCTTTCAAGCAGCGGTGTAAGCTATATTAGCATGTAGTACCTATGGAAACTTAAGAAGGACCAATTAGAGCGACAAAAGCATGTAAAACCGAGGCCAATTTAGTTTGTGACTGTAAAACACAGGCTTTATGAGCTGGTTATTCGCAATCGGGCCAACCGGGTCATCAAAATGTGCTCTGATACTGTTTAGAGTGATGCGGAACCGTATATTGGGGCACCAGCCTGGTGAAATAAGCTCTAGATACTCGGACTGTGATGAATATACACTGAGTACTAGAGGTGCATTCTCTTCTGGTTTATTCGTGGAGTATCTCAGGAAGAGAGAATCAGAAAGGATAGGAGGAAACTAGTTGACTTTGTAACCCACTACTGCCCCCTAAATTAATATCTATGGAGATTCCGAAGAGTTTCTGACTCTGTCTAGCCTTTATGAAGTTACTGAGTCTGTTCAAGTTGTCTAGTCTACAATTCTGATGTACTGGGGCTTCTTAAAATACAAAAGTTCCAAGTTGTAGACCCTCACTAAAAGAAAGTTAAAGTTCTGAATATGGTATATTTTTATAAAATGTACCCACATTACATCGTGAGGCTAATAACCTCACCTGGAAAAAAATGATTGCGGAACGAGCAATATGGCTCTGATACTGGAACAAGTGGCGACGTTCACGCCAATGAAAAGGCAAAATGATTTAAAAATTTTCTCGTGGAGCGTTCGAATTCTACATATAAAACTCGAGCTGCACGACATCTAGCCGAACCCCAGTTAAAGTATAAAGCTGACATTAACGCCATTCAAGGGATGTGACGGACAGAAAATAGTTTCTTGAATATATACAGGTGCGGTTAGGGGACCCCCGTCAGGAACGAAGTTCCTTACGCTTTTTCTGCAACTAAGAATGAAATTCCAATAAGAAGGCATATGAGCTACCTTTTTCAACACCATTCATTTAATTAAGAAGGCATAAGCAACTATTCTGGATAATGAACAAAGGAAAAAGTGTGCATGTTCCTTAATTGGCCCCTAGACTATCAATAATATTACGCAATAATATTGAGCAAAATATTGACGGTTTCCTTCCAGGGGCGGCGGAGCGCGTGGGGATGGAAGGAAAAGTGCACACGCACTTTCGCTTTGGGTGGGGAAATCCACATCCAAAATTTTTCATCCCAGAATGTTGCAGCGCCGTCTCGGTCAGCTATTAAAAACTTATAACTGTGTATTCTAAGCTTTTTAAACCCTACCCTATTAGCATTTAAAAAGGGCATTGCCTCAGGGGCATGAGGAAAAAATTATTCCCCGTAGGTCCCTCTTGAGGACTCCATGTGGCAAATGGGGTATTTCCTCTTGAGCACCACACAAAAAAATCAGCCATGAGGTATGCCTTACCAATTTTCATATGAGGCAAAGCTCATTTCAAATGAAAAGGGGCAATTAAAATATCTTCCTTACGTTTACGGAATGCTTTTTAAAAAACTTTAAAGAAATACCCTTAGGCTGGTCGCACACTGCAGCAAATTCGGCCGAATTTTCTACGGCCGTATTCGGCCGAATTTTTCAAACAATTATTTTGCTATTCTCATTCGCACAAGCTTTCGTTTAACTCAAATAAAGCTTTAGTTAGGGGATTTTGTTGATGACTGTGGAAAGGTGTCATTTATCATAGCATAGCCCGGTTCTGGTTCGATTACTGAGGTCAAGCCGGAAGTAGCATTCGATGTGATTAGTACCCGGTGGGGCCAGCATTGATAAAACCACACTCGCGTTTGAAAATATAAAGCTTTCAACACCGGCGCAGTTATTACTTGCACATCCACGCCGAAATCCTCAAAATTCACTCGGGATTGGGTAGCAATGATTTTTCATCAAGAGGGCTAAATGGGGCATTTCTTACGATGAGGCGCGAATGGAGAAAAGTGTTAGATGCCCTTAGACTGAGGTCTCTGTACCCCTTACCTCCAAATGCTAGTCGGGCATAACCCCATAACAAAATAATTTAGAACCACATAACTCAATAGACAGCTGGTAAATAAATTGACCGATTAACTTTATACATTTTAAAGTTAACTGTTCACGTGCTCCCCACCCACAATGATTATGCTCCGCCGTCCTTGTTTCCTTCTTTGCCCCAGACAAGACAATCTTTCAATATCACCCACAGACCGTCAATAATATTGCGCAAATCAAAATATTTCACAATATTATTGACAGTCTAGGGGCCCCATTAGTGTTATAAAAACACAGTGGAAGCAGGTTTCCCGCTCCGCTCCGGAATTTTGCGCGGCACACCCTGTACTATATCGGTTCCCATTACTTCCAATTTCTACAAAGAAACACTGAATTCTGATTTCATGAATTCATAAATTACCTACTGGGAAATTGCCTACTGGGATCGATTCTCGCACGCATACACACAAATCATACCGCATTTTCTTAAGGTATGTACAGACTAAGCAAATGCAAACGAATGAACATGTGGCCACATTTTCTTATCATATTTTTGGTTTGTACGGGCATTCAAAAGTCAAGCGCATGGTAACAAACGAACGAACGAACTCATGCAGTGTGTACGGACTGCAAATAGCAAACGAACGAATTTGAACTATTTGCTTGAATTCGGAACCCATATAAAATTTGCGCACATTCGATCGTTCGTTCGCTCGTTTTTGTGTAACAAATGTGTTATATGTGGACGAATTTCAAACTGTAAAAAACGAATCCGTTTGCGTTTGTCAATGTTCGGCCATAAGTGGATAGCTCAAACACATGTGTTGAAATTTATTTCAGAAACCTAAAAAAACGAAGAAAATTGTGATATTGCTCATGCTTTGAACCTATATATCTTCTAAATACAGTCACTCAAGTTTCTGTTCTTTACACCAAAAAAAAAGAATACACATTTACCTAAAAGATGATAATTAGTCTAGGAGTTATTCAACTTTAAGTAAATTAAAAAAAAGTTTTTTTTCGTAAGCAACCTGTATCTTAGTGGATAGTCGGGATAGCGCCCTCTCTAGAACAATTTTTTTCTCCAAATACAACCAGGAATCACCCCTAAAAATATTAGCTACGTTGAACGTCCGATATCACATGAATGGCAATTCGTACGTGAAAATGTTGATGTTTTTTGTAGATAATCGCATAATCTGCAAACTTTGTAAGAACTCTTTCATCATAAGGCTTACCGTTGAGAGCTAAAACCCCCCTGCCGGGGCAGAAAATCGGTAGACTTTATAACCCCGTATTAATAACCCTAAAATGCACCTCTCTGCCAATTTTCAGCCTCTACCTAATTTTTTCCGCTACATATTTCGTTTTTTTGGCTTAATTTACCTGTACTAAATATATTCACTGCTATAAGTTTTATCAACAGTAGAGTAACTGTCTCGCCTACTAAATTTGTGATTGCAACTACAACTTCTGCAAATATCATCGAATGAATGCAAACCTTTTTTTGTGGGTTTACACAACGTACACACCGAGCAAATTTGTTCCTTTCTCCACTTCTATTTGGTAGAATTTTTAGAACCGTCTATACATGACACATTCGTTCGCTAGAAGGCAGTGAACGAACGATCAAATGTGCTAAGTTTTGCTACTGGATCCGAATCGGAGCGAATGATTCAAATTTGTTTGTTTGCAATTTTTAACTCGTACACACTGTGCACATTCGTTCGTTCTTTCGCCTTACTTCGCTTGGTCTGTACATACCTTTACGTGACGATTTGTATGAATTCATTCTACCCGCAAGCCGCGTTAAGGAACTTCGTTCAAAAAAACTTTGGTCGATATATATTATAGCTGTCATACAAGACACCTTGTTCTCGGAGTAGGTTTTATGACTAGCAAAAAGAAGAAACCTTCCATCATCGCCTTAAAGCAACAAATAAAAGGCTATGCACTCTTCGTGTGCGAGGAAAATTTAAGAACATAAGCCTCATAAACGTTCGAGCACAGAACAGTCCCTGGACCATGAAAAAGAAGAATTCTTCGAAGTAGTTGAACGGGAGATTAATGCCTGCACCAGGTATGATGCACAAATCATCTTGGGATATCTGAACGCAGAATTAGGTCGGGAGCCCGTATAAAGGCAGTATATCGGCACGCACAACTTGTGTGGGAATACCAATGGCAATCGGGAACGAGTGTTATAGAGATGCAAGTAAGAACTTGGCGGTTGTACTTACTAGATTTGCGCGTCAAGATATCCATAAAGCCACCTTCATATCTCATAATGGAGCCACTCGCTCTGGTAACCAAAAAGGCCATGTGTTGATAGACCGCTCCCAACTTTCGGGCACGTCATATTTGGTTCAGGCTTTAGGCAGAAGTCGTAGAGATCAGAGCGTGGTTAGATAATGAATCAAAGATGGCGACTAAACATAAGAATGATGAGCAGCTAGCAACACAGCAGTCCAGAAAAGACGGGCAAACGAAGAGAAATACGAAAAATCCGTGATATGACGCAATTCACACCATTTTGCACATACTTGAAGGACAAAGAGGGAAATGTGATCACCATTCTTAAAGGCATGTTGAAGTTTTTTTTAGTGTTTTGCATATCACCCTGTATTTTTGTTACCCTATGTCCTATTTTCATAAATAAGGTAGCACTGCACGCAGAATACTCCCACCAATCTAAAACTGTAAAAGTGAAGGTTCTACCCTACCAACCTCAAGAGTTATGAGTTATGGTTTTTTTTAACAAAAATGTCAACTTCAACTACCTTTTTCTCCAAAAAATACGTAGTTAATCAACATTTTTTTCAAAATTGGAAAGCTTGGACAATTTCCTATAAATAATGTCCGGAAAATTTTTGTGTTACGGCCTTTATTTTTGAAGATATTACCGAATTTTGATGTTAAAATTGCCTTTATTTGGTATATTTTTCACATAAGCTTATGATGAAAAGTACCAAATAAAGACAACTTTAACATCAAAATTCAAAAATAAAGGCCGTTACACAAATATTGTCTGGACATTATTCATGAAAATGGGACATAGGGTTACAAAAGTACAGGGTTATATGCAAAACACTGAAAAAAACCTTCAAAACGTCCTAGCGGCTAAAATGTTACGATTTTTGTTCGTCTATCCAAAACCTATCCACAGTCGGCCGCTTTGTAAGTTTATACAGTACACCCTGTATACATATAGAAATCGAGCTGCACAACATCTAGCCCCTTGAAGTAATTGGTAAAAATTATAAATATAACTTACTTAAATGTAAAAACGGTGGTGCGTTTTTTGACTATATTCTTAATTTATTAATATTGGAACTTTTCGTTAGCGCACCACGCTTTTTTACATTTAAAGCCGAAAACACACTTTTGTGTTGTGGTGTGTCGTGGCGCTCTGTGCCCAATCAGAAACGCCAAATCGGGACGCGCCACACCACAACACACCATAATAATGCAATCAGCCCCATATAAAATATATGAATTAGAACCACGACACAGAGCGCCACGACACACCACAATACAAAAGTGTGTTTTCGGCTTAAATAAGTTATACTTATAATTTTTACCAATAACTTCATTAATTTCATTCTTAGCTTGATTTCCCATATACTGGCTGGAACAATAAGAACTTTTCATTCAAAATTATTTTTACTTTTTAGTTTATTTTAAAATAAAAGCTTATTTTTGAAGTGAAACTTTCTGTGTTTTAATATGGGACCGTCACGAAAAATGTAAGGAATTGAGGGGAATTGACATACCTAGTAGGCAGCCTGAGCGGAAGTACGCCAAATCCACTTTGGGGTTTTAGTAAGGCAAAAGATGGTTCTGTAGGAAAAAGAAAGAAGAAAGAGAGTTAGTTAGAGCAAAAACTGGTTATGTTTGAGTTTGAGCAATAGGTGGTTTTGTTGCCGAACCACTTTTGGGGCTAAAGATGGTTCTGTAGGAAAAATTTGCTTTGGGGGTTTTGGTTTGGGCAACAGGTTGTTTTGTTGCCAAATACACTTTTAGGGTTTTAGTTAGAGCCAATGCTGGTTCTGTAGGAACAATTTGCCTTTAGGCATTATCTTCTTCTTCTTCCAATGTCTCTACAGCCCAACTCGAGTATTCTCTAATCTTTTCCTCCATTCTTCTCGATTTCTGGCCCAATTTATTTATTTCGATATGTGGAGTAGTGTCTCCGCATCTGCTGCAACCGCATCCTTCCATCTTTTCCTTGGCCTGCCTGCGTGTCTTTCTCCTTCGATGATGCCAGGGAAGACCTTCTTTGCTGCTCTGTCTTCTGGCATGACCTCGACGTATCCAGCTTCCCTCTCGTAGAACCTAACTGGGCGAATTAGTGTCTTATATAGCGTTAACTTCGTCTTTAGTTGCATTGCTCGAAATTTCAGCAATTTACGGTGTGCGAAATACCATTTGTTTCCGAGTAGAATTCTCCTTTTGGGTGTTATGGTTTGAGCAAAATATGGTTTTGTTGTCGAATCCTTTTTTGGGTGTTTAGTTCTGTGCGAAAAATTTGCCTTTGGGGGTTTTAGATTGCGCAAAAGGTGGTTTTGCCGCCAAATACACTTTTGGGGTTTTAGTAAGGGCCAAAGCTGTTTCTATAGGAACAACTTGCCTTTGGGAGTTTTAGTTTGAGCAGTCAGGGCAAAAGATGGTCCGGTGGGAAAAATTTGCCTTCGGGGTTTTTAGGTTGGGCCCACTTTTGGAGGTTTACTTAGGGTAAAAGCTGGTTCGTTTGATTTTGAGCAGTAGGTTGTTTTGAGGCCCAATCCACTTTTGGGGTTTAGTTAGCACAAAAAGTGGTTGTGTGGGGAAAATTTGCCATTGGGGCTTTTAAATAGCGCAAAAGGTGGTTTTGTTACCAAACCACTTTTGGAGTTTTAGTAAGGGAACAAGCTGGTTCTGTAGGGAAAATTTGCCTTTGGTGGTTTATATCACCAAAATAAAGAATTAGTGGAATAATAGATTTCATACACGAAATACTACTGTGATACACAACAGAAGGTCGAGCTTTAATAAACAAAAATTGCAGTGAAATGCCCATGATATTGAGCGGTGATTTTTAGGTAAATTTCGCCAAGCCAGAAGCACAACCACTGATGCACTTCTTGGATAATAAATTCAAATTTAGCTGAATAATGATAAAATATTAGCAACAAGATCTGGTATACCCTGTATGTTGTAAATACGCTGTATGTTGTAAATATTTAAATGAACTTAAATAACGTACTTTTATACCCTACTTTTGTTATCACTGTTATAATCTGTTATTTCAGTTTTTGATTCTGGTGAAGATTTGTATAAAAACGAATAAATACAAAATACGGATAAATGAATATAGTTTAATTCTTCGTTTTCCCTACAAGGTAATCCGCCATTTTGAATTTGGGATGACGTGACACAGCTAATTGTATTCTACCTGCCATGCCCATTCATATGATACCCATGTCGAGGGGTCGGGAAGAGCCCAATTAAAAAACGGCCGCCATATTGGAAACGCCATCTTGTTTTTTTACAAAATTGTCAAATTGCACTGTCACGCGAATTATACATATGTGAAAAATTTGAAGTTGATCGCTTTTATGAAAGTGGATCAAAATTCAGTTGCAAGATTTGAACTAAAAAAACTAACAAACCTTGCTAGTTTAATAAAAGCATATAAAAAAGATATATCACAGCGTCCACCAATCATCGCGGTATAACGTTGTTGAATACCGCATTTAAAACATTCTCCGCTCTCCTACAAAACAGGTTGGTTTCATATCCTAGAAATATCATAGGCCAATACCAGGGTCGCTTCAGCCCAGGAAAATCAACACCTAATCAGATTTTCATCTTGAAGCAGGCGATGGCAAAATGTATAAAGTTTCTAAACTTAATCCAACACCTCTGACTTTCAAGCCGCGTATGATAACATAGCCATAGACTTAGACATAGCCAGAGTAGAACTCTACAAAGCTATTAGAGAATTCGGCATCCTCAATAAGTTGACACGACTATTAGTCCAGGAACCAGGGGTTTTAACCTGACACTAAAACCGATAGAAATGATTTTTGGCACACGGGCAGTTTTTGAAGAGTACTTTAAGAAAAAAAATTGTTCTGCACGCGAACACCTAGGAAAACTTGGGAAAATTGATATTCCATCAATAACTTGGAAGGGGTTGAAAATTTCTATATAATATATAGAACAAACTTGTAGAGCGTGAAAATCTTCACCAAAAAGGTCTCTACATGTTTTTTTTTCGAAAATTGCTTCCTATGAGAGATATGAGCTATAATTGATATTTTCAGATATCCGCGCGAATAATTCGGTATATCACAAGATTTACCCCGACGCTCGCCTAAAATTTCTGTAACTCATAATAATGCTGAATTTCTTCCAGTCAGGCCAAATTTTTCATACAATCCACCCCAAAAGAAACTATACGTACATTTGTGCTGACTTGGTCCCCGAGGTGGGAAATTGCTTCTTGGAATTTCAAAATAAATTGGCCAGATTCTCAACTACAAATTTTCACATTTATAAAGCTCTAGTCGATAAGAAAAACTCGGGAGACTTATCAGAAGAATTTTCATGCGTTTTTGGAAATTTCCGGGAAATGTAGAAAATGATGAATGAAAACTTTGTTATCAGGGTTCTTAGATACACATTCTAAAAGGACAGGATCTTGGCAATAGAATGAAATCTCCACTTTGATTCTTTTACATCGATTATAAAGACATCAGTCATGAAATATGAGCGAACTAAAAAACAACAGGTATAGAAAAACTTGATTCAATTAGGCCCAATATAAATTGAGAATGAATGTTATATCTGATTTGTTCAAATTTGACCGAACTCAGCTTGTCGACCCAATTCGATAGGAAATGGTAAAAAATTAGTCAAGTTCCATTGTTTATTTATCAAAGATCATTATTTCACCTTTGAATATCAAATAGGAACCACTTCTACCGACACCCGCCAGCTATATATGACAATTGTTGAAGAATTTTCCTTTAATATACCGTTTAGTTTATGAATTTTCGACCAAAAACAAGGGAGTTACAGCGATTTTAGTCGAGCGCCGGGGTAAATCTTATGATATCCCGAATTATTTGCGCGGAAATCGGAAAATATCAATTATAGCACATATCTCTCATAGGAAGCAATCTTCGAAAAAACATGTAGAGACCTTTTTTGTGAAGATTTTCACGCTCTACAAGTTTGCTCTATACATTACATCGAAATGTTCAACCTCTTCCAAGTTATAATGGAATATCAATTTTCCGAGTTTTCCCGGGAATTTTCCGAAGTTTCCCTAGAACAATTTTTTTTCTTAAAGTACTCTTCAAAAACTGCCCGTGTGCCAAAAATCCTATGTTAAAACCACTACTATATAAAAAGATGGTTTTGCCGATACTCACATATGCATATTCGGGACTGTAACCACTTAGGAAAAGAGGAAAATCCTTCGGAGAATTGTTGGACCCTGATGTGAGGAAGGACGATTCCGGAAAGTCTACAAAAACGAGAGCTATGTGCGTTATTGCGACATACATAGATGTACTCATGGTACAATAATACAAGGTAGGCTCATAAGGAAAAGCTCTGTTTCCATCTTGAAAAGCTCTCAGGCCTTTTACATTAGAAAAGATCTGAGTGACGTCACGGGAAAGCTTTTTTCCTTTGTGAGAAAAGATCTGCGTGACGTCACGGGACCCTTATGAGCTTACCTTGTAATTATTGTACCATGGATGTACTGAAGAAAATAAAGCTTGCTAGGCTGCCGTGGACAGGGCTTATAGCTCGTATGAGCGAACAGGAACCTGCTCGAAAACCTCTCCAACCAACCTCCGATGACTGGATGACATCGTCATCGGGGGGGGGGGGTCACGGAAATAAAGTGGCGAAAAAAAATGTCTACTATTTAGACGGTTCGCTCCCAGGAGCATTCCTCACGAACTTTACAGATGAAGGAGGTAGTGGGGCAGTGCCGCTGCTGCCATATGTGCAGGATGTGCAACTGCACAGGGCCCCGTGATTTTGGGGCTCTGCTAGCGAGGCGAGCGAAAAATTATTTTGGAATAAAAATCATTTGAATTCATTATTTGCATTTTTACTTCATTGAGAATGGGCCATACAAATGAGTATGGGTCACAGAAATCAGGATAAGGGCTATTATTCTGTCGCGGGGGCGGGTTTGTATGAAGAGAAACGCGCGAGCGAAGCGAGCGAAATTGTTTTTGGACTCTCCCCAAATCCCCCAAATTGTCTGGCCGCGGCACTGTAGTGGGGTTGATGAGAGGTGCCACCCTCTCCCTTCATCCACAAAGTTCGTGAGGAACGTTCCTGGGAGCGAAGCGTTTAAACTGGCTTTTTTAGGGACACACAAAAATTAACAAAACAAACAAAACTAACCGAATTTTCTCGTGGATTAAAAACAAACGTAGTCCGCTCAAATTAGTCAAACAAATTTTCCCACAACTATGAGACCGGTGCCAAGTGAAGTCTCTATTTTGTGGAGAGCCTATGCGTTTTGGTGAAAATATCAAAGTTGGAGAGCATAAAATTACCTACAAATTTTACTTTTACAATTTTTCCCAACTCCGCATATTTTCGTCGATGGAGTCCGTTTTGCGCCATTTTTAGATTTTGAGCCAAAATTATGCACTTGTATAAAAAATTAAATGAGATCAAAGTAGTAGTTGTAGTTTTTCAACGGCCTTTCTTTTGACGCTTTGATTACACAGGCACACAAAAAAAAAATGTCGCTAGGAGCAAACGAGAGTGACGCTAGGAGCAAACGAGAGGGTCTAATTCATTTTTGGTAGTCTTCTTCGTTCACAGAGGCCCAAAAAACATAGGAATACATACCCTACTCGACTTTGTATAAGAATTGAAATTTCAACCCTTATAAAAGGGGTGTATGGTAAAGTGACATTAGGGGCTAACGAGTTGGTCTAATTCATTTTTGGTAGTCTTCTTCGTTCTTAGAGGCCCAAAAAACATAGGAATACATACCCTACTCGACTTTGTATAAGAATTGAAATTTCAACCCTTATAAAAGGGGTGTATGGTAAAGTGACATTAGGGGCTAACGAGTTGGTCTAATTCATTTTTGGTAGTCTTCTTCGTTCTTAGAGGCCCAAAAAACATAGGAATACACACCCTACTCGATTTTGTATGAGAAGGGGGGGGGGGTAGGGGGTAACGAGGGGGTCTAATTCATTTTTGGTAGTCTTCTTCGTTCACAGAGGCCCAAAAAACATAGGAATACATACCCTACTCGACTTTGTATGAGAATTGACATTTCAACCCCCACAAAGGGGTGTATGGCGGTGGTAAAGTGACTCTAGGGGCTAAAGAGGGGGTCTAATTCATTTTTGGTAGTCTTCCTCGTTCTTAGAGGCCCAGAAAACATAGGAATACACACCCTACTCGACTTTGTATGAGAATTGACATTTCAACTACCAGAAGGGGGTGTATGGGGGTGGTTGCGGGGAAATGGCTAGTTAAAAAAAATTGTTATGGTCATATTCGGTTTCAGCGACCCCAAAAAGGGGGGGTAGGGGGATGTACCCTCTGGGTCTTGACATTTTTATTTTTTTGTGTGCCTGTGTTATCAACAGAGTCTGAAAAAAGGCGCAAAACGAGCTCAACCGGCAAAACAATGCCGAATTCGAAAAAACAGTGAAGGCAAAATTTGCAGGAAATTTTATGCCTTATGACTTTGCTCTTTTGATATTTTGACCAAAAGCTCTCTTAAAAATAGAGAAAAGGCGAAAAAACTATAAAATTCACATATTTCTCAAAAACAACCCTTTTTTCGAACTGCGGGTTGTGAAAATCATGCTTAGACAACCCATATCCTTCACTTGGCACCGGTCTCATAGTTGTGGGAAAAATTTCTTTAATTGTCCCTAATTTGAGCGGAGTAGGGCAGAAAACGTGCCCTAATGTGTTTTTGATGAAGACGCGCCCTTTCTTGAGAGTGCAGCTAACTTCAGAGTTTACAAATCTAAATATATAGAAAGAGTATCAGTGGCGTACCTAAGGGGGGCGGTGGGGGCGGTCCGCACCGGGCGGCACATATTTTGGGGCGGCATTTTTATATTTAATTTTAGTTGTAACTTGTTCACTTCATAAGTTTACTATTCGATTTCTTCGAATTATGAATTACTATATGATTTCGAATATTTTTCCTCATCGCCAAGTCAATGTAGGTTTGAAAATATTATCTATTAAAATTGTGCTCGGATACAGACATCAATGGTGCCGACGTCCAGTAGAAGTTCTATGTACTACTCCGTGCTCGATGTTTATTGTAATAGTTATTGATTTTTGAATGGCAAATAGCAAAAAACCAAGCCAGCTGGAGTTTTAAAGTGTACAAAGAAATTTTCAGGTAACTTTTGAGGATGATAAAAAGGTTCAGAAAAAAGGACCTTAATGATGTACATTTTTAGTTACAGTGAACATGTGGGAAACATTTTATTTTTTGTTTCTGTTTTTTATTTCTTACGATAACAAAGATACCCTATTTGTGGAAATAGACCGTTGTTTCACTAGCTTTTTATTCTAGATCATAAAACTACATTTTTTCCCCAAAAGCAAAATTCAAAACGGTCAGAGATAGACCCCCTTTTCGTGTTTTTTGTCGATCATTTTTTGTCTATTATCTACTATTAACCGCTTGCCGAGCTGTGACAGGACGCCCTGTAGATTGGAAAATTCTGTACACAACATTGCAATTGACAATTGACTGTACACAACATTGAACTTTTTTAACAATTGCCATCAGTGTCGCTAGTTGCGAAAGGAGTTTCTACAAATTGAAATTGATTAAAAATCCCTGCTTTGCGTTCTTACTGGTAAAAATAAAAAAATTTCTAATTTTTTTTATTGCATAGAATATCTGCATAATCTGTCTACTTTCATTCTGTAAAATGACATATTTTTAAATCTACAATTTTGTCAGATGGCGCCTTGTGCCATTGTCAACCTGCTCAACACTGGTTCATTTTCAGTTGTTTCGTCACCTTTCGACAACTTTTTTGGTGAAATTTCATAAATTTATCGAAAAGCACCATATAGGCTAGTCGGCGAGAAAGAAAAAATGCTAAAAAAATGTTTGGCGCATAGGCGAGATTATTGTTAGAATCGCTTCGTACCTTTTACGTACGTACGTACCTTTTTTATATTTGTTTATTTATGTCGCGTATAAAATGGTATGTGCCTAAAAACCTCATAAAATCTACCAAAATTGCGATTTTTCAAAAATTCCAACGGGATTTCATTTTCAATTGTTTCTTAAGTTTTCCAAATGAGTTTCCCAATTATAACCTTATTGAAAGAAATATAAAGAAAGTGCCTATTTTATTCACAATAAGTTAATTAAAAAGTTATGCGGTCAACCAAATTGTGGGCAAACTTCGGTTGTTTAACTACACCCTAAAACGAAGCGATTCTATCAATAATCTCGCCTATGGGCCAAAAATGCAATGGAAATGCCTCACCAACTACCCTAATAATTAATTATTAGTTTCATATATCATTACTACTGATAATAATTAATAAAATTTCTATTCTTCAGTATTTTCCATAATGGAAATCTTAAAAACCCTTTCCTGTAAAATTGCACTTTTTTAAGTTGTGCCGGTATCAACGCAAAGCATCGAATTTATCTTCGATCCACAAAGAGTGTTTTCAGACTACAAAATATTGCAATATTTTCCATAGAACAAGAAATGAAAAAGAATATAAATTTTGAGAGCATTATACGATTTTTTTTACTATGAAAGTTAGAAAAGTAAACATGTTGGCATACACATGTGTACAATTTGTTTGTTTATCCAAAAGAAATGAAATTATTTATTTATAAATATAAAATAAAAAAAATTTAATGGCAATTTTTTTTCTCATAGGTGCGGAACCTGCGACCTCCGTAATTTTCTTGTGTTACAGTTATACGTATATCAACTTCTGCGGCCTCCTTTAATACTGCCTAATTTAAATATGGCACTCCTGAAAAGTTCCTCACCTATAGTTTGTCTCAGTTACAATTATTTATTTATGTGTATTAATTTATAAAACCACCATTTTATTGACTTAGAAAGGGCGGCAAATTGGAGACCGCCCCGCGCGGCAAGACTTCTAGGTACGCCACTGAAGAGTATAGATCAATATGTAGTTGACTTTGAAGGTCATTTTTTAAGGTCGTTGCTTTAATTTGCAAAAAAAGTTGGGTCGGTTTTGGACGTTTGGTTATTTTTTGTTTTTGTTTTTTTAGTTGGATCAATTTTGTTTTTTAAACAGCGAGCGCTTTTGGGGGGGGTCATGACCCCCGTGACCCCCCCCCCCCTTAAATCCGCGCCTGGTTTTGCCCCTCCTTTTTGGTATTATGAGTACGCAACCTTTGGTCGAATTCTCCGGAAAGGTACAGGACAGGTGTTTCATGCTATTTCCAGGATTAGATGTAGTGGATCTTCTACGATGATTGAGTCGGCTTTCAGCAATTTTGGCGGGATGCCATATTTTCCAGCAGCTTTAACATTGACCATTGCACCAGTGACGGTAACTTTTTCTATCTTGCATAGGGCACGAGTGTTGATTCTTATTGGCTGCGCTTTGTTGCAGTTTTCTTCAGGGCGGCGAAAAAATAATCTTTCTGTTTGGAGTTACTCCTCGCCGTTGCACAGTAGCCTTCCATCCGCACTCTTTTAGGCATTATTTTTACTGGGGTGCTTTCCCGAGAGCTGTTTAGTAATTTTGTCTCTTTTATCACGTCAGACACTTCTCCTTATCCTCTGGTGTGATAGGAGGGATTATTCGCGTTCAAGAGAGAGAGAGAGAGACCTTTCGACCTTTTTCTTGGTCGCTTGAAGAGTTCATTTTATTTTTTAAGACCCTCCTTCGTTCTATTTTCTTCCAGGTTGTATACGAAAGCCAGTGCTGCCGGTTTCTCTGGATATAACCGATTCTCACTACTGCTGCTGTCAATATATGATAGTTCTTCAATATTTGTCTCGTCAGAAGTGTTTTGCTGGTTTAAGGTATGTCGCAGTTTTCTAGCAAATTCTATCCTTTTAATGTCGCCCCGCAGAAGGTCTATGTTAAACCGTCTAGGGTTTATGTCATCGCGTTGCACTTTTCTAATTGCTGTGATTCTAAAGCATATAGTTGCTACTACCAAATGGTGGTTACCAATGTCTGCTAACGGCCACATGATCAATGAGATTTCTCGTTCTACCATCCGGCGATATCCAGGTATCTTGTGTATCTATTTGTGACAAAAGTAAGTTCGACCTACCATGAGTTGGTGGAAACTATAGAAGTCAACGAAAAGCTTACCATTGCTATTAGAAACTTGAAATAAAGCGTAAAAATAAAACCCTTCATCGCCTGCGTCTTCAGTTGGAACATACCATTGGACTACTGTAGTGTTTCTTAGTCTGGTAGGCAGACCATAGTAATAATTCTCTCAGTTAATGAGGTTGGACCTGGCATCATTGGTGAGCTACATGCAAACGTCACTCATTCGGTATTCGGTTTGCTTCCTGCCAGAATATATGGTCTCGCCTTTTGGGCAGATATGCTCCCCCTTCGTACCATCTGGTCTTGCTAAGTCCCATGATTTTTATATTATATCGGTTTATATCGTTGAGGACTTCATACGCAGAAAGCAGAGTTCTTGCATTCTATGTTCCAATTTGTGTCCTGATTCAAAAAACAAAGACCGTTGTTGTATTATTCGATTCGTTGCAAAAGTGGTTTTATGGGAGTGAGTTGCTAATCCGACTTAAAACTCCTTTCGAAGAAGTAGCCCGGGACAATCCCGACAAAACGATTCTGGTGCCATTTACCAGGAAACGATCACAACCGGGGCTTTCGGAACCGACACTCGCAGGTAGAACTATAGACTTTTCACAACAAGCCAAATTTTTAGGAGTGACGCTAGATGCCAAGCTCAACTGGAACCAGCACATGGATACTCTGATGAGCAGAACGCGCAGATCCCTGTGGGCTTGCCGCAGAGCTTGTGGCTCCACATGGGGTTTGCAGCCGGAAACCATGTACTGGATATACACCACCATCGTCAGGCCCATGGTAACTTATGGAGCTTTAGTTTGGTGGCACAGAACGGCGCTTAATGGTTTCATAACCAATTTGTGCAAAATTCAAAGAATGGCCTGCCTTTCCATCACTGGAGCCATCCGCACTTCCCCGATGGCAGCACTGGAGACTCTCAATCTGGTACCACTCCGCCTTGAGGTAGAGAAATCTGCGATAACCGCGGCGCTGCGGCTGAAAGCGAATGGATATCTGGGCGCTGGTCTCGAGCGAGGACATTCTACAATTATCAACATTATAGAAGGGATTTCGGAAGCGGGGATGCTCTCGGATTGCATGCCTTTCAAAATCCCAAAATTTAAGCAACCCTCTGTGCACATACAAGACAGGCTAACCTGGACCTTTCCTAAGGTATCGCCGGGTGGACTAGTACGGTACACGGATGGCTCCAAAACAGAGACAGGTGTGGGCGCCGGAATCTGGAGCGAAAGCCCCAGATTCAGTAGAGCGATAAGCTTAGGCACCCTAGCAACTGACTTCCAAGCAGAGGTGTACGCTATACTGGCATGCACTCATGAGAACTTAATAAGGGCCTACCAAAATAAACGGATTTTTATCTTCTCTGACAGCCAAGCGGCAATTAGGGCGATAAGGTCTCGTAGGATCAAGCCTAAATTAGTTTGGGACTGTCAACGTGCTCTTGGTGAGCTGGGCGTTCTCAATCAAGTTACCCTTGTCTGGGTCCTGGGACACCGGGGCTTCATAGGCAATGAAAAAGCGGATGCCCTAGCTAAGCATGGCTCTGACATTGCATTCATCGGTCCAGAGCCGGCTATCGGAGCACCTACCAGCTTGCTGCGAAGGGCACTAGCCGATCGGACTTTGATGAAACATACTGAACGCTGGAGGTCCGCGCCTGGACTGGCCAACTCTATGCGGTTCCTTCCTGGGCCGTCTCCTAACACGGCCAAGAAATTGTTAGGGCGCAGTAGAAACGATGTCAGGACACTTGTTGGCTTGATTACCGAACACTGCGCCCTAAATTACCAATTATGGAGGATAGGAAAAGCGGAGGACCCCACCTGCAGGCTTTGCCTGGAGGAGGATGAGTCTGTTCTCCATGTCCTCTGTGAATGCCCCGCAATAGCGAGTAGCAGGGTTTCTTTATTCGAAGAGTCCCTGCTCGATTATTCAAGTGTAAGCGACAGCCACTAGGCAGATTGCTGAACTTGTTCAAGCGGTCTGGCCTAAAAATATGAGGTATAGGGGTGTAGTACAATAGGCCAAATGAATGGCCGCAGTACCTATGGACCCAGTACCTCACACACAAAAAAAAAGCCCGGGACCGCTCGGAGAAAACTGAAGACAGCTACTAGGTCAACAAGACAAAGCAAATCAGCTACCACTTGTCGGCTCTCTTTGAATGCAATAAACTCTTCATATGCCTATGTTTTCCACATTTACGATTCACAAACATTTTTAGTAGTTCGGGACCCAAAATTTCGTTTGACACGCAAAATTAAAGACAAACTCGTTGTTCAGATAATTTATCCTTTCTACAAGCAATGAAAGAACGATTAACATAATAAACACTTGCTGTGAATCCGCTTACAGCGTTATTAGTTTACAGAAAAAATCAACAATATCAGCCGTGTCTTTCAAATGGATACTTTTTACACAGTGTTTGTGGACTCATTCGGTGCATGAGATATGTATAAAAATCATCCCTCACTGAAGGATAATCACTCTATATTCTAAGATACGAAATTCAGTTAAAAGTTATAGTTATCACCAATCCATATTACCAAAGAGTTTTCACAAGTACAGCTGGGTTACGCTTCTAAAATAATTAATTATATTCAGAAGGCAAATAATTAAATGTAAGTGGTTAAAAATTCCCTGAAACTTTCATTAAACGATTTGCCAGAATTAGCTAATATTAAAATAACTTCAATTTCGTCCTTGAAATAGTTTGTTATCATTAACATAAATGTATGTGACGTTCAAAATTTAATCCCGGTAGAATGTTATACAATTCAACACGACCGAAAATTTAATTATCCTTAAAAGAATTCATCCTTTTTCTTTATTCCTTAAAATATAAGCATAATTGTTAGTTTCAAAATATTGGACAAATGTAATTAATAATTCCAGAGCAAATTGTCTGCAGTAATTTGCCTCGTCCTGGCGTCCTGTTGCCCGGTCCTGGAATCCAGAAGGCATCTGGTGTTGTATTTAAATTCTTGATATAAATTGGTGGCAAATCCCTATAACTTTGCAAAATACAATTAGGCCTAAAAGTCTGTCCTGCTTTTAATTTTACCCCCTTTATGTCTCTCTCGATATCGACCCCATCCTTTTCTAGAATAATTAAACAAATTCGGAGGCGGCCCTTCGAAGGAACATTTTGATAATCTAAGGATATAAAATCTCTAATACGAGAATTCCGTTGTAGGAGTTATGAGTGGACATTTTTTTATTTGTTGTAACGGCTAGAATGGCAGAAAGTTAAGTGTGAAAAAACATTTGGGCGAAACATTATGGTAAATCAGAAAAATTATGATCAGTTCTGCCATAATATTACTGGAAGTTAGGTTGTCTTACTTAAATCTGAAATTTAGGAAAAACATTTCGGTTTTATAATTTCTCTATGATGGGTTATTGTAAAGCTGCTGCTGCTGAACAATTAAATGAAAAAAAAATAAACTGGTAATACTGCGTGGGTCATTCAATAAGTCCTTAGAAACACAAATCTTTTTGGGTAGACGTGAAAAAGAACAGAAAAATTACGAAATAGAGCCAATTTTAGCATTAAAATTGCTTATAATTTTAAAAGTAAAGGTCGTACCGTAGCTCAAAAATTATCCAGACATTATTCATAGGAAATACTCCATAGGCCAGTCAGTGTGGACAATCAATTAACAATAATTCCAAAAGTTTTGAACTTTCATGTAAGGTCGGGAAGGGCATAAAAACAAACTAAAATTTTGCCGCATTGGCCGAGGTCCGGAACATTGTTAAAATTGCAAGAAAAGAAATTTTGCAATATTGTCTCGAAGAAAATTCCAAAAGTTGTGCAAACTTGCAGTAGTGTTAAATGCTTTATTTCATATCACGTATCAGATTTGCAACCAATTTAAAGCTACGAAACATTTCTTTCATTAAAAATTTATTAAATACCGTTTTTTGCAAATAAACTTACAGACAAAATTCCAAACTTGCAAACTCGAGAGCTGCATCGGAACAATGTCCCGAACAATTGTATAAATTTGCAACCTTTTGAGTTGTGCGGAACATGTTTATTTATAATATTTGTCATTTTTTCGAACACAACGGCCTCAAATTTTAAATTTTGATGACAAATGCTCAGAGCAAAAAACAATGTTCCGTTCCTTTAACCTGGTTGCAAATCTGGTACGAGGTATAAAATAATACATTTAGCGCTTCTCCAAGTTTGCATCACTTTTGGAATTTTTTTGGCGAAAATGCAGACAAATACCATTTATCTGCAATTTTAACAAAGTTCCGAACTTCAGAGAAGGTTGCAAATTTAGATTTATTGTTTTCTCGGTTTCTCGGTTTTCTAGGTTCATTAAAGTTTTAAATCTTTTGGAATTATTGTTAAATGTTAGATTTTTAAAGTCTAAAATGACTGGCCTACAAGCTTTCCCACTACCATTGTTATTTTCTCGGACAGTCAAGCTGCCCTGTTGGCCATTTAATCTCACAGGGTGTCATCGAAGACTGTCCTGGATTGTCTCCTATCTCTGAAATCCCTCAGCAGAAACAACAATGTTGTCCTCTAACCAAAAACCACAGTGTAGCAGATAAACGTTCTTTAGCACTTATAAGCTGAATTTACATTTCCGACGTTTTTCTGCCACGCCGCTCTTTTTTAATATTTCAACCAATCAGAAACAATTTCTGCGACATCAAATTGATTCTGATAGGTTGAAATCTTAAAAAAGAGCGGCGCGACAGAAAAACGTCGGATATGTAAATTCACCTTTATGGCTAAAGAGCCAAGGTTATACCGATCCTTTGGGGTTTCGATAAAACTGCGCGCCCGAGATTGCCCCTGGCGGCAGGTGTGCGAGTAGCCCGCGAAGGGTACGGTTACTATGCATCCGAATTCAGACGAAAATGTGATCTGACATGTTCTGACGTATTCGTCCGAAAAATCAAACGCCTGTTTTTCAATGATAGTGTTTACACGGACAGCGACGAAGACGTCAGAACATGCACGAGGGCGTCAGAACAATTTGAGTGTTCAAAAAAGTTTGATTTTTTCGTGCGACCTGCGTCTGTTTTGGATGATTTTGGGTGGAATTTCGAGTGATTTAGTGGAATCACCACGGATAATGATTATAATTAATGTTTACATTTTATCCATCAAGAACATGACTTGTAGAGCTATAGAATATTACAGTAGGTTGTATTGAAACGGAATCTTACCTGCTGGACTAACAAAATAATTTTTCAAGGTTTCTCTAGCCTCATTCGCGCTTCTTCCGTAGTGATCTCGGTGAAACTGGCGCATTTTGTAGGGACTCGATAGCCCATATCAGGAATATCAAAGGAAATAAGACCTTCCTTATCGATGATTAAGTTATGCAAAAGACAAACGCATTTAACTACGATGTCTACTTTATCTGGATCGATTTGCAGTTCCGTTTTTAAACACCTCCACTTGGCTACCAGAATACAAAAGGAACATTCCACGCACCGTCTAGCTCTTGATAGTCTATAATTAAAAATCCGTTCTTCAACAGTTAGTCTTTGTCTTGAATATGGCTTCAATAAATACGATTTCAGAGGATAGGCATCATCACCCAACAGAACAAAGGGAGCTGAAATGTCGGTTGACGGAATATTTGCATTCTCTGGTATGTTTAAAATGTTTGCTTCAAAACGTTGATAAACATTTGAATCTGAAAAGGTTCCCCCATCACTTTGCTTACCGTAAGCCCCAACTTCAACAGCAATGAACTTGTAATTTGCATTAGCTATTCCCTGCAATACATCAGAAAAATAGCCCTTATAGTTGAAATATATCGACCCTGTTTGTTTGGGGCATTTCATCCGAATATGTTTCCCGTCTACATATACAACCGATGCAGTTGGTTCCACAATTCTTGAAATAACATTGGAAACTCTCCTTTGTCGTCGTCTTCTAGAAAATAACTGGTTGGCACGCTCTGTTTTTCCACCATTTAACAATAATAATTCCAGAAATTTACTCACTACAAATCGGAGGTTTTAGAAGTGTTTTATTTCAAAACGCTTAAAACGTTTTATTTTAACGTCTCCCATTTGATTAAGATTGTCAATACTTTTAAAACACTTAAATGTTGAATTAAATGGGATTTGCAGTGATAAGACGAGAAAAAATATGAGCGACCTATATATCACGCAATTATGCTAATGCCCGCCAAGGCTACAATTCAGCATATTCAGTAAAGCGCATCTCGTTTTATCACAGAAGTCAAGATATTGGGAGTGGTTTGTACTTAGTCGGGCGACCGCTTGGAAAAACGGCGCTCGGGTAGGATTTTTCTTGTTTTTTTTTATTTTTTTTTTGTTTTTTTAATTTTTTTTATTTGATTTTTATTTTTTGCAATAATATAATAGTGATTAATAGTTCTATCAACAAAATTTTTATTATTCATAACCAAAAACACGCTACAAACGTTTACTAATTAAACACTTAAGTGTTTACTCATTAAACGCCGCTGAATGTTTAAAATCCGTCGACAACGGTTTAAACGCTTTAAGTGTTTAGAAAGTAAATACTTGACTTTACAGTGTAAATACTGGAGAGAAATTACATGAAAATCTCGAAGCAAAAGTCTCGAGAGGAAGTAGAAAAAGTCTCGAGAGTACGAGAGGAAGTAAAATTTCCAAAAACTACACTAAATCGTGGTAAAAAAAATGAAATCCTTTAATATATTAAAAGGATGTCACAGAAACACTTTTTCAATTTTTTTTTTAAAGTTTTAAGTTTTTTTAAAAATCTGAATATCTGAAATAGCGCCCCCGTCCAAAGGCGCCGCCCCTGGGTGAAATCATAGGTCAATATTTCCTCAAAAATAAGACCGGCCGGACCTTAACTGTGAATGGCACCCGTTATCGCCCCAAACTATTTGGAACTTGATCCTACCGATCTATATTGCTCTGATCGCCGTTTGGCTGTCAGATAAGATAAACGTTAGCATAGGCTCTTCTTAACTTTTTATAGATGTATTTCAATATAGCGGACACCTCTTGCTGAAAGACAGTAGCAACAGTAGCTTCACTAAACATGGTACCATATGCTTTGATATCTTATGGAAAACTCAAGATAAGAGAAGCTATCTATCTATTTTCTTGGAAGAACGCTTAAATTCCGGGATCTTCGTGGCCTTGTACTATGATAAAATTCCCCCTTCTGGGATCTGTCCATAACTACTGGGAAAATTCCATGTTTGCGAAATGATAACAGAAAGCAAGTATAAGGGTGACTTAATCGCGACGCTGTTCTCCTCGATTTCTTCCTTAGCCGATAATGCCAAGGAGCTTGACAGCAATAAATTCACTAGCCCTAATAATATTCCCACATTAGCAAAGTTCACCTTGGCTAAACCTCCGCTCAAACTCTTCTCCTGGAATTTACCCCGACTAAAACTGGGTATTGGGTAAAGAACTAGATTGAGAGTTTCCTTTATGGGCATTGAATTAAGGTAGTGCTGAACGGCGTCAAATCTTAACCCACAACATCGTTACTTGTGGCTCTAGGGATCAGTTCTATTAACGAAATGATTATCATTAGTTAAGTCGTTCTGAAACAAACAAAAGAATACAGGTTATCAGATTTCAACGTTTCCTCTTAAATAAAATCGTAGAAGACTCTGGTGTTCCTCAGGGCAGTCCTCGAGGTCCTCTTCTATTCAATATGTTAATCTCCGACTTGTTGCGTGAGTGTAATGATGACTATATTTGTCGGCTTTGTCTTGAACTTTAATAATATTATTCTAGACATTCAAATCATGTGGAAACATGTAAGGATATGAAATGAATTTTCTTTTGGTATCAGTATTCCCACACTGAGCATAACATTTAAAATCTAAATAAATATTAACACAAAATTAAGAAATACTAATATCATTAAAACTTTCGTAATCAAGATAGTCTTAAATGCATTCCAAGCAAATATTCATCGTCTTTGATGCAAAGAGTTATCGTCAACTTACCAACAGCAAAACTTGGTTAAAGAACATAGTAAACATTTTATGACTTCCTAAACTAATCCCTCGAATTCCTTTTGAAAATTGAAAGTAATCTGACGGGTTGATCGTCATTTCTGTAAATTGGCAAGCGTCACACATGGCTTTAGCTTGGTTTTAATTAAGCTGCCAGAGCATCGCAGTTCTTTTGTGATCATTGAAGCCCCTTCAAAATAATGAATCAGCAAGTTAATGAGGCACAGAGAATATTCAAAAACCCTAAACGAAAGATAAAGAAAGTTTTGAAAACTTTTCGTATAACACATGAAAATGACGAGTTCAGGGTTAAGTGCTTCTCTTGTAGCATTCATCCTTTCAGGCTGTATCCTTTATTAACATTCTAAGGATTCTAGTTTCCTTAATAACTCGTCCATGCATCATCAACCTATCCAGGAACAAGCCATACACAACAGAAGCCCGCATAACTTGAGATTGCTGCAAAGGCCTAGGCCCGCTTTCTTGTACTTGAAGTCAAAGTTGGTTGCTGTGAATGTTAAAGGCAGAAAACACAAAAACCTTCACCAACTATGGCTGAACTGAAAAGAAGTAAAAATCACAAAATGACGTCAAATATCCTGTTTTCATCCCGACTAGAAGGAAGCCTTGAAGTATTATTTTATATTCAAGTTGCATGACATAGATTTGTTCCTTGTGGCGATGGGAGGAGAGTCTTCAGAAATTATATTTCGTCCTGGCCGTCATCGTTCTCTAATTACCACTGTTGCATGTCAACATCCATGAGGACCGCCCACATAATTTTCCTGTTTTTTAATATCTGTCTTTGTAGTTAAAAGTCTTGCTTTTTCTTGTGCAATCATATCCTGGAAGGATGCCAAAATAATTTTTCACTTCGGTTATTTTTAATTTCAGTTCCGTATATTGCACATTGCACGGGTGTCGCAGAGCGCCTCGGTGCATTCTTGTTTCACAACTCTTTTGCTGAAAGTGCAATGTGGAATTTGTCAAAAAAAAATTTGGTTGCAAGGAAAATTAATTATTTTGCTATTCTTGGTGGGTAAAACATTTAAGATGACAAAGAAGGCGATTCCATTTATTTTCGAAGATGAATTTGAAAATCAGAAGGCATTTCGGATTGGGCAGACGGAAATGTAGTGTTTGTCGCCAGCTTTAATTGCTTAGTTTTTGTCAGTTTTCAAATGAAGTAGAAAGTGCCTGGTGTGATCGAAAAACAAAATTTTGAATTTTTCTTATTTTATCCAAAATATGATAACGGATGTTTTTAGCATTTTCCTATAACTGGAAACTAAGAATTAATATATCAATAGCAGAAAATTAAACAGCTTCACGAAATACTGTAACGGTCGGTTATTTACCGAAAGTTTCTCCCTGTTGATGGTCCTCCATCTATCGGAAATTTCAGGCTTCATGAATAAAATTACTTGACAAAAAATTGGGGAAAACTTTTTTAAAAAATTCAAGTAGCCGAAGGACAAAAATAGTTTTTGTTCGGAGAAAAAAATGAAAATTTTGGGAAAAAAAAGAGGCTGGTTGAATGCTGGATGAAAGTCAGTCGTTATTGGGTCGATAGGCAGAACAGTCTTGATTGGTCGGAACCAAGTCGAATCTGAGTTATTGAGGAACATAGTCGTTCCCCAAATAGATATTGTTGTTGGAAGAATCTCTTTTTTTAATTGGGCCGAGGCAGACGCCCTCCAGGTTGTACGTGAAGGAGGTTAGCTCCAGGAAGGCTACCAGAGCTGGCATCATTGTGCAGCTGAATTGTATGGACATACCACAACTGGTATCCAGAACCACCTGATCCTGACGCAGACAGAAGCGTTCCACATTGTTGACCTGGCATCGAGACCTTAATGGCACCAAGAATTCAATTACCGATAAGTATCGTTTTTTTTTGTTGTAGATAAGGGTAGTGATCAGTGGCGTGGCGTCTTTGGAAGCAAGGGATGCATTGCATCCCTTACAATTTCTTAGGAAATAAAAATAAATATTCAAATTTTATCAATAAATTATTCTTTTCTTTTACAAAACTTTTCTTTTTTATTTTATCATTCTGAGATTAACTTTATATTATTACAGCTTTTTCTAGCCTCCACTGTTAGATATAAATTCATTGCCTCCAAATGATCAATTAAATGGAAGCATAAAATATGTCCATGAGCGAAAGTTCTCTCCTCCTTCTCTCTGAATTCGTATACGAAAACGCAAAGAAACATGCCAGCGGACTTCGAGAAGCAAAATTTGAATTGCTTCCCTTGACTGTCCGTTGGAACGCACTTCGGTGGGAGCTTGTTGATGAAGAGGGAAGTGGAGATTGGGAGACACAACGAACGTTTGGTCCTGTGGCCAGAGCCAAGGGAAGCAATTCAGATTTTGCATCCATACGAAGTTTGAACATATTTTTTGTTGGGTGAGAGCGGAGAGAAGTTTTCTAATAAGATTGGAGGGAATTCAATTCTATGAGCAATCTAATTGGAAATGGTTTTGTACAATGTGGTTTGAAATTAATGACTTAATTGTAGAAAATAGTAAAAAGCAGTATTTTTAGAGTAATTAATTAAGTAATTAAAATAAATACAAAATTGTTTTGCCTGCAATTTAGTTGGTGCGATTTGTTTTGTGAGTTAAAAATAGTGCAAGTAGTTTTAAAAAGTAAGTTTGAAAATAAAATTGGATAAATTGAAAAATATTTATATATTATTTATGTCAGTTTTTTTGCTTTATTAAATATAATGGGATGGTAAGCATTTTTGCATAATGGACGATTTTTTGCAGCAATCCTTTGGCTCGCGTTCATTTACGGAAAAGAGATCCATAATTGAAAATGGTAGACCGAAACCAATATTACATATTTTAAGGGAAAATAAAACATGCACTAGGCACTTTTCTATTAAATTATAAAATAGCGCGAATTGGCTTACCTGTTGTCAAAATAAGCATAAAATTTTTTGTTGGCCTTGCATTTTATTTTCAAATGAAAAGAACCTTTGGCGGTCTTCGGGATTTAATGATTTAAATAATTTTCATAAGCCGTTGATAGGCATGGTCAAAAATCGTCCGAGAATTTAAAATTTGTTTAGCTCTTTCTAAATTCGGTACAAGCCAAAGGATTGAAAATCTAGTAGACACTCATTATAAATCCTCAATTATGAGAACAATGAGTTAGTTAAAAAGATTCGAAAAATTATTAAAATTTGTACAGATGTTTGCCACTTGGCATGTCAGGAGCAAGCCTTTCGCGGACACCGCGAAGGTCAAGATTCTATTAATCGGGAAAATTATGATGAAATAATTTCACTTTTGGCAAAACATAATCCAGAACTTAAAAATCAGCCTCAGTATTTTCTGGATTATCAAACAATATTCAAAATGATTTAATAATGGCTATTTCATACTAAAAATTAAAATGACTTCTGAAATCCAAAATTCTGAGTTTGTCGCAATTATTTGTGATGAAACCACGGATATTTCCTGTCGATCTATGTTGTCAACCAGTCTGAGATACGTTTCTTCCTCTGGTGACACGAAAGAAACATTCATTAATTTTAAAAATATTTCCGATGATGGAAGAGCAGCTCGTTTGCATGAACATGTAGTTCATGTTATGCAGAATTTCGTATGTGGTTCCAAGTTACAATTGCTATGACGGAGCTTCAGTTAAGGCAAGTGAAGTTAGAGTTAAAGAAACTTCCAAATGCTCTTTTTGTACACTGCTTTGCCCTTCGCTTAAATATTGTTTTATCGAAATCATGTGACAAGATTCGTGAGTGACGAAACTTCTTTCAGAGAATCACAGGTTTCTCAAATTTCTTTAGTCACTCAACTCAACGAACCGCTATTCTCGACTTGTTTTTAAAACAAAAACTTCCAAAAGTAGCTCACACTTGCTGCAATTTCAATGGAAGACTTATTTTATCTATTCATAATATAGATAATCTTAATACTCATTTTGAATATATAACGTGCATCCGCGGAACAGAGTTTTTCCACACAAATTTTACCAGATTGCATCCCCTACAATTCAAAGCACGCCACGCCACTGGTAGTGATTGGGTGTTTAACCAAAAACCCCGACTCGATACGATCCTGTATAATTACGTCATGTGTGAAATTCATTAGAAGAAGATCCAATTACGTAGACATTTACTTCGTCTTGTTCAATTAGAGGCGGTCTGTAAAGCAAGTTTAAAGGACATTGTAACTGTGGCAGGAAAGAAAAAAATAACAAACAAAAAAAAAAGGAGCAAATATTTGCCGAACTAGGGTAGAATCTCAACAGAACCACGGCTGTGTGCTGGGAAAATCTTGGTACAATACACCGGAAATTTTAGTGCGTCAAACCAGAGAGCTGTCTGTGTAACTGTGGAGTCAGTTAGTTTTGAATCAAAATTTGCTTCTAACACTGGCTAGCTACAAATTGGAGTAGAAATATTGTGAGTTTTTTTCTATCTGGTATCAAGATATTGCCTACCGAATCATAATGAGGCAAACTCAGCAATAACCAGGTCCAGGACTGCACTTCGCATTAATATTAATTTCTATATAAACTAACAAACCAAAAAGTAATTCTCTAAACAATTTACAAATTCTATTATAACATCCCAGAGCGAAGAATAGCACTAGTTTTGGAGTCGCCCAGCGAATTACTGGATTGATTATTCATATAAACGCTTAAGTTTCCTTGGATTTTACTAACTTTAATTAACTTTTCAATTTGGGGATTATCATATCAATTAACAATTATTTAGCATTTTGATTATACTGTTGCTTGACTACCTATATTACGTGCTATTATATTAAACACTAATTATATTACCAATTTAATTATATATTATATTATTTATATTATACTACTAAACATATTTACAATCCCATGATTCCATCATTATATGTATGTATATATATAGTTACAAATTATTATGACTATATGGTTTTTCTCTAAATTATCTTCACCCTTTAAAACTAAATCATATTGCCTATTTTAACCATATATATTCAAACTTTTAACTATATGTATAACCCCCCCAAATAATTATTCATATACACTAAATAATCAACACAAAAGAAAATTACTTTATCCACTTATAATTGAAATCGTTACATTTGTTGTTACGTATATTACCCCCTGTTAATAATCCTATTAATGTCTTAAATTAATTCGATATCACTTAAATATTATTGGGTGATTTGGGTTGTTGTAAGAAGAACAGGAATCCTCCGGTATTGGCTGGACCGTGTTGTTTAATGGTAATATATGGTTGCATCCACATTACCTATATTGTAAGGTTATTTTTTTTGCTTTACACTTATTTACTAGTTAATTCAAACTTACCTTTTATTTTGGTGTTAAATTAAAAACTTTGTATTGAGTTGTCATTATTATATAATATAGTTGTTGTCAAATTCTTTAACTCCAATAGTATTACTAGGCATGAAGGCCTAATAATATATAATAATTGCTCCTTTAATCCCTCATGGGACATAGGGCGGAAACAGTTGCCCTCCAGCGGACTCTGTTTTGCGCGACAGCTCTCAGCTCTGACCAGGATCTCCCGGTTGTTGCGGCCTCTGCTAATAGGGTTCTCCTCCACGTTGTTCTAGGTCTTCCGACTCGACGGGTTCCTTGCGGATTCCAGTCGAGGGCCTGTTTGGCTAGATTCTCGTTTTCGCGTCGCAAGGTGTGGCCAATCCAATTCCATTTCCTTCGCCTGATTTGGTCGTCTATCCTTTCTTGGCCGGCACGGCGCCATAGTTCTTCATTTGAAATTCTATCTTGCCAGCGGATTTTTAGGATACGACGTAGGCATCTGTTGATGAAAACTTGTAGGCGCCCTGTGATGAATTGGGTGACTTTCCATGTTTCGCAACCGTACAAAAGAACTGCCTTAACGTTGGAGTTGAACAGCCGCAATTTGGTGTTAATTGAGATCTCCGTCGATCTCCATATGTGAAACAGGCATGCATATGCGCTTCTTGCTTTATTTATTCTGGAACTGACGTCTTCTTCTGTACCGCCGTTTTCGGTAATAATACTACCGAGGTAACAGAATTTATCTACCAGTTCCACGTCACGGTTATTTAGCGCTGTTGGTTCAAGGGTATTTGCATTTATCCGCATTTCTTTGGTTTTAGTCGGATTTAACCTTAAGCCTGCTGAACTACTTTCTGTTGCCAAATTGTTTAACATGTTTCTGAGGTCCTGGTGTCTGTGGGCCAGCAAACAGATATCATCCGCGTAGTCGAGGTCCTTAAGGCGGTCTAACAATCCCCATTGTATGCCACCTGTTCTAGTATCTAGAGCGCTGACAAGGATGTCGTTTATTACTATAAGAAATAGTAATGGCGAAAGTAGGCATCCTTGCCGTACTCCTGAGCTCACTTCAAAGCTGTCGGATAGTTTTCCATTGTGAAGAACTCTGCATTTGGAATTGTTGTATAGAGCTTTTATCAATTCTATTATTTTATCCGGCAGTCCACGTTGCCGAAGAGCTCGCCATATAAAGCTCCTATTAACCGAGTCGAACGCTTTCTCATAGTCTACGAAAGCAAGGTAAAGGGGGGATCGGAATTCAGTAGACTGCTCCACTACGATTCTCAAGGTGTTAATGTGGTCTATGCAGGAGCGGGCTTTTCTGAATCCAGCCTGCTGTCTTCTAAGCGTTCGATCTACTGCCTCTCTTATCCTTGATAGTAATATGTGGGACAAGATTTTGCCCACAGTAGATAATAGACAGATGCCTCTCCAGTTGTCACATATTGTAAGGTCCCCCTTTTTTGGTATTTTGACTATGATACCTTCCGTCCAATCCTCCGGAAAGGTACAGGTGTTCCATACTATTTCCAGGATTGGCTGTAGCGCATCTGCTATGAGGCTTGAGTCGGCTTTCAACAATTCTGGCGGGATGCCATCTTTTCCAGCTGCTTTACCATTGGCCATTGCATGAATTGCGGTTACTATTTCAGTCTTGGATGGGGCACGAGTGGTGATTCTTATTGGCTGTGCATTGTTGTTGTTGTTTTCCTGAGGTTCCTGTGTAAATGAACCATTCAGGGCGGCGAAGAAGTAATCTCTCCATCTTTGGAGTTGCTCCTCGTCGCTGCACAGTAGCCTTCCATCCGCACTCTTTACGGCATGCTTTTTAGTAGAGTGCTTTCCCGAGAGCTGTTTGGTGATTTGGTACAGCACTTTACTGTTGCCTGTGTTTGCCGCGTTTTCCGCTTTCTCTGCGAGCTCATTTATCTGCCGCCTTTTATCACGCCGGACACTTCTCTTTACCTCCCGGTGTAATTGGGAGTATTCCCGTTCAAGTTGTTGTCGTTTTTCCGGGTCGCTTGTAGAGTTCACGCTATTTTTGAGGGCCCTTCTGCGTTCAATTTTTTGCCAGGTTGTGTCCGAGATCCAGTGTTGCTGGTTTCTTTGGACATAACCAATGCTTGTTTCCGCTGCTGTTATTATAGCGCCCTTTGTTGTGCTCCACAGCTCTTCAATATTTGTGTCGTCAGAAACGGTTTGCTGGTTTAAGATTTCTTGCAGTTTGCCAGCAAATTCTCGCTTTTTGGTGCTCTCACGCAGAAGGTCTACGTTAAACCGTCTACGGTTTATGGCATCGCGTTGGACGTTTCTGATTGCAGCGATTTTTAGGCGGATAGTTGCTACTACCAAATGGTGGTCACTTCCAGTGTCTGCTCCCCTAAAGCTCCTGACATCCTCCAGAATAGTTCGCCATCTGCGACTGACGGCCACGTGATCTATCTGATTTCTCGTTCTACCATCGGGCGATACCCAGGTCTCCTTGTGTATCTTCTTGTGACAAAAGTAAGTTCCACCTACCATGAGTTGATGGGAACTACAGAAGTCAACGAAAAGTTCACCATTGTTATTGGTATCTTGGCTTAGGCCTTGATTTCCAATTGTGTTTTCAAGGCCGGTGTTGTTGGGGCCGATCTGTGCGTTTAAGTCACCCATCAAAACAATGATGTCTCCCCTTGGAATAGAGCGAAAAACCTCATTCAGTCGCATATAGAACTCGTCTTTGATGTCATCGTCTGCGTCTTCAGTTGGAGCGTAGCATTGGACTATCGTAGTACCTCTTAGTCTGGTACGTAGGCGCACGGTAATAATCCTCTCAGAAACTGGTGACCAGCTAATGAGGCTGGACCTGGCTTCCTTGGTGAGTATTACGCCAACGCCATTCCTACGATTTTCAGTTTCGTTTCTCCCAGAATATAAGAAGGACTCACCGTTTGGGCAGATATGTTCCCCCGCATCGGGCCATCTGGTCTCGCTGAGTCCCATGACCTTAATTTTATAGCGGTTCATCTCGTTGAGCACTTCATCCAGCCGTCCATCAGCAAGCAGAGTTCTCACATTCCATGATCCGATTCGTGTCCTGTTTCGAAAAGCAAAGGTCGTCGTCGTGTTGTCCGTCCGGTTCCGAGGCAATGTTTGCCGATTCGTAGCAATTGTGTGTTTTATGGGAGCGGGTTGCTAACCCTCAGCCCAACCGACTTAAAACTCTGTTTTGTGGCGCA
Organism: Thereva nobilitata; assembly: GCA_963855945.1. Classification (NCBI taxonomy): domain Eukaryota; kingdom Metazoa; phylum Arthropoda; class Insecta; order Diptera; family Therevidae; genus Thereva; species Thereva nobilitata. The sequence continues at coordinate 127,935,453 of OY979695.1, forward strand.
GAGAACTCGCCATTCGACCGTCTCCCGTTAGCTCCTTCCGAAGAAGTACCCCAGGGGGCACCGCGGGGAGGTGGGATTAGGACTTGCTAACAGAGCTGCTAGGTGTTCGTCTGCAGTGACTCTTCTCTGGTTTTGGCAGAAGTGACAAATCGGGTGCCACCACCTTCCGAGGTCTTTGTTAGCCATTCGCCCCCCCTAACAGCCTAAGGGGGTAATTTATCCAGGATGGTCGGGTTTTTCTTTCTCTCCAGGGTCATCTCGAAGTCGCGTTGAACATTTACAGGTCCACCAGTTCGTTGAGAACTTCCAGCGATGAATACCTTTGGCTAACCTAGGACAAGAACGGTATGAAGAGATCTCCCTTTTAACTAATAGGTAAGTGGTGAATCATGTGTGTCGAGTTCCGGTCACACAACCCCACGCCCCCACCGGCGAGCTAGCGTAAACCGTGTGGCCGGTTTAGCATCCCCTATAACAATTTAGGCAACTAGGGAGGATGTGGTTTTTCAAAATTTTTTTATGTTTACCCAAGCACGATGGCAGTAGCCTGGCTGTCACCAGCAAGGAGCTCCATTGTGCCGGTACAATACGTCTACCATAAGTTAAAGTCTTCAATCCTCATAATGATTGACGTCGATGACTTAACTCTTCTTAGTCACTTCACAAAGGAAAACAGGCGGATGGCAACTAAATGCGCCTTATCCCTTCCCGTGCTTCCAGCTTCCTCGTGCGTCACCTCTAAGTAGGTATTGGGTGAGACTTGGGACTCATTAAGTTGGAGCAGAATGCACATATTTGAATTTTTTTTGTAAAAATCAAAACAAAAGTTTCTATATCGGGAAATCAGCCTGGCTCGAGAGTTCTGCCTCCTGTTCTTTTGGAACCCAAAAATTAATTAATAATAATTAATTTCAATAATTATAAAGAATCTTTTGATAAAATATCAATTTACTTACAAAATTTATGTCCGCCATATTGGATTAGCCATCTTTAATTTTGAAATTTCAAAATTGGGGCTTAAAGGCAATTTTATAACGAATAGTTTAAAAATTTTTTTTTAAGTTTCATTAACTCCAGGCTTGGGAATTATCATTTGTCCTAAAAATGAGGTATTTGCCCCACTGTGAGTCGCCTGACTGGATTCCTCCCGTCTCAGGACAGGAGGCAGAACTCTCGAGCCAGGCTGATTTCCCGATATAGAAACTTTTGTTTTGATTTTTACAAAAAAATTTCAAATATGTGCATTCTGTTCCAACATGCACTTAATGAGTCCCAGGTCTCACCCAATACCTATTTAGATTGATATCAGGGTCGTAGCCATTGGTATCACGAATACCGTAGCTTCCAAGAAGGTGTACAATAGTGCATTAGGTGAATTGAACCATCTTGTACCTAATATGTTCGAATGAAAATTGGTTAAATTATTCAAATAGAACCAGTGTTGCTGGCAAAAATAGTGAGTATTCTGCAGACATAATATACATCGAATTGTAATATTCCCTATAAGATTCCCTCAAGTTGCTAACGAACACACATCCTTAAAATATTTCTAACTTCACATCCAACACGGTACTCAGTCGATGTTTACTCATCCTTTGGCACCTTTGGACACTTCCTAGTCAACCCGAATTTCATATATGCATCTTCTGCCCTGACCAGCACATTTCCGACTGGAAATAACTGACTGGCACTATGAGAAGGCTAAGTTCGAGGGATTTATTGGTGTCTTTTAGGGCCCAGACTGCGATTTGTGTTTCCGTAGTACTAACGCCCAAATCCCAATGCGTTTTTTCATTCCTTACTTTACCAAATCTGCATAGCTTCGGGCCTAGGCAAAGCATATGGCGAATGTATAAACGCAATTAAAGCTAAACAAGACACCTGTACAGGCTTTTATAAAAATTAGTCCCTTCGTCGTAAATTCATTTACTGGTACTGACAATATACATATACTCCCCATGGCTCTCAAAGCATGCACCTCACCTTTGGCTAACGCCAAAAGTATCTCCATTTCATAAACAAATAAAAATGAATAAAAACAAATATTAGGCGACAAGTAATGCGAGCTAAAAGATAAGCTAAATTCCAAATTCGACTTTTTTTAAGAACTGTCGTTGTTTCTGGTCGTTACATCAAAGTAGTACTGAACGGCGTCGAATCTAAACCCTGCAATATATCTCCCGATGTTGCACAGATCTCAATTCTATAACTCTCTCTTCTCTTCATCTTTGTAAATTATCAGCTCTCAAGCTCCCACAACTTACTTTGCTAATGAGGGTAATCTGCGTTACTGTTACGTTTTCGACAATATTGGACAAGCATGCGCTAGACCTTGTATTCCATATATTGTCTAACTGTAACAACAAGGAAATCGAACTTATTCGTAATTCCAGCCACAGAAACTTTGCCAAGTTCACCGCGCCCAAAAACGAATCATCTCTAATAAAACTTGTACCTACCTTCTTACTGTCTCACTGGACGGTGTGAATTTATCGGTTGATCCATCTAACATCCTATGAGTAATTTTAAGAAATGAGCAGCGATGAAAGGACCACGTATTCCAAATTACCAAATAATCATCTGAACTCCTGGAGTTTCTTAAGCTATGGAAGTTCCTGCTTTAGCCAGAAACCCGGGCTACTATCTACAAATTTAACATTCAAAATCGCCTCGAATACAACTCGGTTATCTGGTCTGGCGTCTAGAGAAAACTGTGATATCAAATTTGATGGTTGCATTGTACCGGCCTTGACGAAATTCTATCGTTATTACCACAGTGACAATCCTACTGAAATTAGCGCCTTCGTGCCTGCAGAGAAATGTTTTTCCGGAATACCACTCGGCTTACTACTACATCCTGCATACAACTCTTTTCTCGCCCAATACGATCTAGAGCATGGGTGGCCAACCCAAATGGTATGGCGGGCCACTTTGAAAATGCATTATGATAATTTAGAGAGAGAGCTGTGCTGCGAAGACAAAGAAAGAACGCTTACCAATTAACGTGCGGAAACCCGGAATTATAAATTATTATTTCTGAGGGATTGCGAAAGCTGCACAAACTGGTTGAGGTATGCAGGCTTGCGCTCGTGTAGGATATCGTGAAACAGTCTCACAAGCCTATACTCATGATACTCACTTAGAGAGCAGCCCAAACCGGAGTTTGAGTATGGTGACAGGAGTCCGTACGTTTTACTCACAAAGAAACTTATGTGATCGCAGCAGGTCATCCTGCTATTCAGTACCACCCCAAGATTTCTTGCTTTATTAATGCAAACAAGAGTAAACCGAGTTTAACGCGATAGCAGAAAAGTCAGGACGAATAGTGCAGCGTGAGAGAGATAAAAATACACTGCGGTATCGAAGCATTTAGCTGTAGGAAAATTTAATGACGACCAATAGGATACATGACGCAAGTCAACAGCAAGCTTCTCTACACACATATGTATTTGATCTCTTGGCGCAGGGAATTAAAGCTGCACATCGTCTGCATACATATGAATCTTAGAATATCGTTAATAAAAATACTGAATAAAAGTGGCCCAAGAATGGAGCTTTTGGGGACGCCAGAGTGGAGTACGGCACTTGAGGTACTTTAGCCACCTAGTTTAACCTGTTGAGAGCGGTTAGACAAGAAACTTTGCAAAAGTTTAACCTTCACTCTGTGCATTGGGGTCAAATGGACCCCAGTCCATTTAAAATGCGATTTAAAAAAAATTGCGGCAACTAAAATAAACCGCCAACTAGGGTGGCCTCAACTAATATCTTTTACATATAATACAAAAAATCCGAAACTATTGTTTATAAATTGCTCACGACGGTTTGAAATAAAGTAAACGCATTTCGGTGCACTGGGGTCCAGCTGACCCCATATTTTTTTGAAAGCATTTTATATGTAGTATCAAAGTATCAAGGAGCTCAAAACAAACGAATAGAATTCTACAGGGAATTGGGATGCAATCCTGATTCACTTACTCGTCTGGAAACTACCTTCAGAAACACATGAACTATCGGAGCCATCACAGAGCGCAAAATCAAGACGAGGATACCAACATGGTCGGAATTACGCGAATTTCTGGAGACCAGATTCAGGGCCTTAGAGGCCGTCAGCAAGCCAACAAACACGCTATGAGAGCAATTCAAAGGGTGAAGATGAAGAACTAGAATATTCCACGTATCCAACAACAATGTACATATGTGGTTTATTCAAAAATTTACACTTCATGAGGAAATGCGCCAAATATCTACAAAGGAATACGGATCGAAGTTATAGGGCAGTCAAGGTAAAGGAGCTTTGCATCAATTGTTTGGGAACGAGCCATCGTGTGTCCAACGTAGAGAAGAAATCTATCAGAGAATCAGACCAATGCAACACCAGGATCGGCACTTCGAATCCACCATGTTTAAATAAAGAAGCACTGAACTGCCAAACACAGTCAATTCTCTCAGGTATCTCCTGATGAACCCCAAAAGTGTTACTGGGCACTGCATTATTCATCGTGGTATCCCCATCAGGACTACAACAGATATGTAGGGCTCTCATCGATCCTGAATCCCAATCAACGTTTGTACGAGAAGCAGTAGTCTAGAATCTACCACTCAGAAGGGAATCAGTACAAACTGCTGTATCAGGACTAGATAGAATGCCAGCCGGAGCAATCACGAATAGGGTCACGTTGCTGCTGAAGGCACGAAACGAACAATCAAAGATTATTCAGACACAGGCACTCATGTTGAACAAAATCACGAACCCATTACCAAGTATCGAATGCTCAATTAAAGAGTGGGCCCATCTAAGAGGACTCGAATTGGCGGATGCAACGTTCCACAAGCCAGGACAAGCAGGCATCCTCTTGAGATCAGACATTTTCTCCACAATCATCACGGATGGCGTAAAGAAAGGCGCGGTTAGAACCTTAGTAGCTCAAAACACCTTATTTAGGTGAACCATCACTGGGAAAATAGAAATAAGGGGCCGTATTTGGTTTCTCGAGTCGATATCGACTTCTGTCGATAATTAAAAATTGGCATTTGGCGACACGATATCGACAACCTTCTCGTCTCGATAAAGACGTTTGACGTTTATTAAAAGGCTCAATTTATGCATACAATTAACTTTTAACAGTTTCTTTTTTAATGAAATATACGTGGTTTGGTGCACTTGGAGTAATATGACACAATTTGATGGTTTTATATGGCAGCGCTTATCTGTCGATTTGATCGTGATGTCAAATATGAAACTTGGAGAAAATCGAAAAGCTTTTTTTGTCGAGTCGATCCATCGACTCGAGAAACCAAATACGGCCCAAGGACTACTCTCGCGAGCTTCTTCGCCCAAGTAAACTCTGGTGCCGACCTAAAACGGTTTGGGGAGTTGAAAGAACCTCCCTCAAGACCTCCATGGACCAAATAAGAGGCACGGTGCAACCATCACAGCGCCGACAACTACCCCATCGGCATCCATCAACGACCGAAAAAGACGAAGTCCAATCAGGCGAATTGAAAAAGATATCCATCAGAAGTTCAAAACAAATGAAAAAGGTTTCGTAAAAGATCCCTTTTCTGAAGACTAAATACGTCAAACAGGAAAAGAAACCGTGCAATTTGTATTGAATCTGCATTTTCGTTAGTTATTTTTATGTATTAAGCGCGAATTATATTTTGCTTATTTCATTTTACAGTATTTATAACTATGCTATTATAATTAATAAAAATAAAAATAAGATTTTGTTTGTTTTCCTTACAAAATATATCAAAATTTATATGGGGTCTGATTGACCCCTATGCACAGACGCCGGAAAATTTTCAATGCACAGAGTGAAGGTTAAGAGCAGAAAGAGAAAAATGTGCTTGTGAGGCCATTTCACGCAGAAGCTGGGCGTAATTGAAGCTATCGAAAGCTTTTGCGAAGTAAAGCAGCAATAGACAGCAAATGTCATGTGTATCAAGAGAGTTGCGAATTTCAGTCATGACCCTAATAGTGATGGGCCATTTTCAAAACTTAAAATCGATCTTGAGAATCGATTTGTGAAATCGATTTTTCGATAAAATTGCCTTAAAAGATCGATTTTATAAGAATCGAGTACAATATTTAAAAAAATATTGAATTAATTCAAACAAAAATTTTAATAATACATATAACAAAACAAATAAAAGTACAGTGAGTCTCAAAAGTTAATATACACTGAACATTTTCTTCTTCTAAGGTGAGTGCCCCGAAGTAACAAATAATAACGAAAATATTTTGAAGCAAAAGTAAACCTTGTATATCAGTGTTTAATTACTTATTATAATAAAGTTAACAAATTAGGTGGTTCAAGTATGATGCATTGGAAAAGAATAAATGTACTAAAAAATGGAGTCAAAAGTTAGTATACCAACCAATTTGTTGTTCTACGTGTACAGGGACTCCCGTCTAGGGTTACCATTCGTCAGGATTTCGCCTGACACATCAGGCATTTTATAGTCTTGTCAGGCTCAGGGCAGGCTTTAGTTGATGTCAGGCTTTTTTATAATTGAGATTTCAATTTTTTTTTTCCTTTTGGGTTTTCTTCTTATTATGTTTTCTTGGTTATTTTCCATATTTTTGGTGGAAAATCACAAAAATTTAATCGCAAAACAGCTTCTAGCGGCGAAACTATACGGGATTAAAAAAAACAATGCAGACAAAATTTGTAGGTAATTTTATGTCCTACCACTTTGCTCTGTTGATATTTTCACCAAAATGCATAGTTTCCCCTCAAAATAGAAAAAAAGGCGAAAACCATCATATATATATATATATGTATATTTCTCAAAAACAACCCTTTTTTCGAACTGCGGGTTGTGAAAATCATGTCATGTCATCATTTGGCAGCGCATAGCTGTGAGGAAAATTTCCAAAAAACAGCGATTTTTTGACTAATTTGAATTAGCTAAATTGAATGGAATTGCAGCTTATACCCTAGACACACAGAGGTTGAAATCTAATAGATTTTATTTTAATTTCGAGTTGAAATTACAAAAGTAACACACAGAGATTTTGAAAATTTGGCTAATTTCACGTGTCAAAATGGATGCACATGCATGTATTATTATCTAATCTTCTACAAAATAATTTAGTAAAACTATTAAGTTTTGAAGAAATATATATAACAGTCAAAAGCGTGCTTTGAATAAAGAAAAGTAAAAACATTTAATGTGAGAACAGCAAAAACATTTATCTTTTTTGGTTTTCAACAGAAAAATGAAATGTCAATGAACATTTTTTGCATAACTTTTTTTTAATAGATGTCTCTGTTCTACGTAAAGAGCGAAACTCTAGTAGATTTCAGCGATTATTACGTATTTTTTATGTAATTTCGCTAACTAGATTTCAGACGAAATCGGTCGTTTTTTCGGATTTCGAAGTTGAAATTAGCAAGTCACTTAATTTCAACCTCTGTGTGTCTAGGCATCGTTTCTCAACCTTTTTGGTGTTGCGACCCCCAGAAAAGCCAAAAAATGAAGTAAAAAATCTTGCGACCCCCGTACTATAATATTGGTTGAAAGATAAAAATCCAAGAATTTGGAGCGATCTTCTCGGTAAGAAACCAAAAATTGGAGACGACAGGAAAAACAACCGTGTTTTATCGGGTTCCATCTTCTTCCGTCAAATCTGTAGTAAAATTGAGTTATTAAGCTCGATCCACATAATCCGTGACGGCACGGCACCAGTGCTTTCCGTGTCAGTGGCTTCCGTGATGAATTTTTTACGACATTCTTTACTTGGACGTTTGGCTGTGAATATGAAATTTAGCGTAGAATATCTTGCTGCAATTGCATTGCTGTTAGACAAGGGGAAAAGAATTGAAAAGAGAGTGGGTTCATGCCATGTGGACTCTTCCAGAAGTGGAAGGAGAATTGGCAACTTTATATAGTGGATTGGTAGGCTACGAAACTAACTTCTACGAGATGAGCCAAAACGCATTTAGTGATTTGCTAAAAAAGGTCGAGAAGTTGATCCACACGAGTCTGTACATGTGTAGTAGGAGGATAAAGCAGATGTGGGCATTCAAGCAACCTTACATCAAACCAATCTTTACATTTATTACTTATACATATGTACTTTGTGGGAACTATTGTTATATTCCGAATAAAAGAAATCTAATAAAAAAATCGCGCAAAAAAGATTGCACAGAGCATGTTTGAGTGTATTTCAAAATAACTAAATTTGTGTTGAATTCTTATAAAACTTTTCATTGAATTTAAAAAACATTTGTTTCACATCCGGGATAAATTAAAAAATATCGGTAGCAAAGTATTTTTTGCAGTTTTTGCGAACGTCTGAAGGGTACTGAGAACGTCGGTGCCTAACTGCGCCGGATGTGTGGGAACATGCCGCGCTTTTCCCAATTTGTTTCCATGGAATTACATAGTGCCGATATATTTTTTTCACTGATGCCCCAAGTACTGTACTGAAGTCGCCGCCACGTCACGGATATGTGTGGAACCTTTACCCCGAAAATCGTGGCTAAATTGTTGGCTTTTATACAGTTTTTATTGGATGGTTAGGTGGATTATAATTTTAAAACAGATTTTTTGTTAAAACTATTTTTTTGGATATATTGCGAACCCCATGGTCTAGGCCTCTAGGGTATTAATGTCATGTTTGTTTACCTGAAATCTACTCAATATCACTGCAATTTGGCTATAATAGACGTGTTCCTTTTCTATTTTTTAGTACTTGCGAGTAAGGCAGAAAATGAACACCAAATTTGCTGATTTGAGTGAAACCTAACCTTACATTTTTGATGTTATTTTATTTGTATGCAAATAAAAGGTTAGAATAATGTAGAATATAATTTAGATTAGTGCGGTAAAGTAGGATGCAAATTTTGGTATAGACCTCCAATAGCTATGTGTAATACGTCGTTGGAAAGGTTTTTTTGAGCTGAATATAAGATACTATGCGGCCTAGCTCGAAATCTTTGTCTGTTCTGAGTAATACAGTCAGAACTGTACAAAGATAGAGTTTTAATTATCACCCTTTATTTTTGTAACCGTTTAACCTATTTTCATGAATAAGGTACCAATGAACGCAGAATTCCTCAACCTATCTATGATGGTAAAAGTGATGGTTCTATCTTACCAACTATTGAAGTTATGAGTCGTTAATTTTAGCTTTTGGGAGAAAAGTATAGGTTAATTACGTATTTTTTTTTGGAGAAAAAGCTAGTTGAAATTGGGCTTTTGTCGCTTTTAGCATCACTTTTTCAGAAGCATATCTTGTTTTAATGAATTCGTTCTTTCCTATTTTCCAAGAGAAGATTTCACAAATAGAAAAAGAAAAAAACTCCATTGTAAAAGTGATATCAATTATAGATTCTGTTCTGCAATTACTTTAAGATTAACTGAAAAATTTATACCAATATAGTATGTTAGTGAAAAAATTATTATTAAAGCAGCAGAAAATGGTGCTAATTCAGATTATTTTAACGAAGAAATTAGGAAAATGTACAACATTACCACATTAACTGGAGAAATGGGCAGATTCATAGTATTAAGGCCCCCATACACGGTCAAATTGGATGTACATCCATATTTTCATCAAACCCATGCTCGCCATGAGTTTTGATTTTGGCCTTAATTTAGACGGTGAGAAGGAGGAAATGCTAAAAAAACAAATTTTTGGCCCATAGGTCAGATTATTGTTGGAATCGCTTCGTTTTAGGGTGTAACTGAAAACCCTAAGTTTGCCCACAAATTGGTTGACCGCATAACTTTTCAATTAATTACTTGTGAATAAAATAGGCACTTTTTCTATACTTTTTTCAATATCTCCGTTCCTGATGACTTTTAGTTTAAGATATGCATTGGGAAAGTTATTCGTTTTGAAATTATTTAAAAATGAGTACCGATAGAGGTCGTTAGGTGCAATTGTGACTTACAAATACCCTCCAAACTCGAAAACAGCTGAACATAGAGAGCTTGAAGATGGTGTTTTTGTTGTTCCGATAAGGTACAAAAAAATTCAGTCAGATCGGTTTTCATCACGTTTGGAGTAATTAACGATCAATTTTTTTTTTAACATTAATTAACAATGGTGCCATTTTTAGTAAGATCGGTTTATAATTGGGAAACTTATTTAGAAAATTCATAAAACTGTTGAAAAATGAAATTCCGGTGAAATTTTTGAAAAATCGCAATTTTAGCCGATTTTTTGAGGTTTTCTACGCGTTTATAAAAGTAGGAATTTTCGTTAAGTGACCCCTGGTTTTTTAATGATACAGATTTATGCGCGGGCTCTGGGTCAAAAATAAAATAAAAGATATTACTTGGTGTGCGACGTTTCGGATGTGAATACACCCTTCATCAGGCCTTTAATTAAAAAAGAATAATACAAAACGTCAATATTTAAAATATATATACAAATGTCTCACACTTACAATACAAATAATACATAAAATATAACAGCACTTATAAACACATAACACGGAGGAACTAGTATGCACGAAGTAGAAGCTTGTTGTCACTAATTCGTCCTTGCTCAGCTGTTTATATGTGTAGCTGAGGTTGTCACAATCAGACCGTCGGTTAACTGCATCTCTCATTTTATTAATGTGCAGCATTTCTAACAACATTCTCTTGTGGTACTGCCTCTCAACTTCCAAAATCATGACGTTGTTGAGGTCAGGTTTATGGTCAATCTCTATGCAGTGCAGAGCTAAAGCAGTTTTCTGAGAACCCCCATTATTGATGTCAGAGCGATGACCTGACAGACGTTTTCGCAGTCTTTGTTTTGAGGTACCAACATAAACAGCTGGGCAGGCTGTCCCTCTTCCCCCTAAACAAACGATCTTGTAAACAGTATCCGACTTGTCCATTTTATCAAGCTTCCCTTTGGTATTGGTAAACAGTAGAGATTTCAATGTGTTTACCGATCTAAATGCAATCCTTGTAGTCCCTCGGTTGCGTATTGGTGCTGCCTTCTTACGATTGGAGAGCGAAGGAATGTAGAGTGCACTTCGGTAAGTTACCGGTAAGGGTGGTGGAGCATCTTGGGGACGAACGTCGGTGATTCTCTGGTGGTAAATTAATAAGCCGTCCAGAGGATGTGGGCTTCTTGTACCAATCAAATATGATTGTACCATTGTTTTTAACTGCCTTGATGTCAAGATACGGTAGCTCTCCTTCTTTCTCAACCTCAACAGTAAACTGGATTCTCTGGTGGAAAGAGTTCAACGCGGTGAGTGTTTTATCAATCTCACTTGATTTCACAATAGCAAATAAGCCGTCGACATATTTGGTTACAATTTTGGGCTTAGGTGTCAACTTCCCAATAACATCCTCCAATAAGGCCTCCATTGCTATGTCCGCCCCTATTGGTGACGCCGGGCTACCCATAGGTACACCTTGCTTCTGTTGGTATATTACGGTTTCAAACTCCAAATAATTGTTCTCAATGATGCAGAACCTAAGCATGTCCATAAACAAGGATTTCTTGATCTTCGTCTGCTGTTTAATGTCATTCCACTTCCTATCAATAATCTCCAATATCATGCGAACGGGAACATTGGTAAAAAGGGAGACAACATCAAAAGACACCATGACTTCGTCATCTTCTATGTTTAATGGGAAGATCACTTGGATAAAATGTTTTGCATTCGTGACATTAAATTTCGAGTTTTCGGTCAACTTTTTCAGGATCCTGACCATGTATTTGGACAACTCATAGCACGGCACAGTAGTTGATGCGCATATAGGTCTTAAAGGCACGCCGTTTTTATGAACCTTCGGTAGACCATAGATTCGAGGGCTACTAGCTGTGTATGTTGTCATGCGTTTTTTCTCGTATTCATCAATGATGTTTTGGTCAAACAAAGACTTAATAAAACTTACTGATATAATCCTTTTTGTAAATGGCAACTGTGACATTGCCTTTATCAGCAGGAACAATGTAAATGTCTTTATGTTTCTTTAAAAACTTTTTTGCATCCTTAGAAATTTTGTTGATAAATTTATCAAAAGGTGACGTTACAGAGGTACGGATATGATTTTGTAAAATTTGTGTGAAATTTGCTCGGGCAGTTTCTTGGTCACCCTGTTCCAACGTTCTTATCATTTCTTCTCCATCAGTTATGACTTTGAAGAGAGGAAAGTTCCGTTTTGCAATGGGCAACGCAAATTTGTGTCCCAATGACAGCAGCCATCTGATGTCTTCTGGAAAGTCGATTTCGGTCTTGTTGATGAATCATCCAAGGTTGAGTTTCAATCTCAGTTTACGTTTAAATGATTCTGTTAATTCTAGTAACTTGTTCTTGTGGTTGTTCTTCGTTTTAATGTTAATTTTCTTGTGCGTAATGTTTTGGGAGTTGAAAAAATCGCGGCTTTCATTGTTGGACAAAGTGCTAGTGATCAAGTCTTCAAGCTTAAAAAGGAGTTGTTTTTGTTTACGGATCTGTGCATGCTTGAGCGAGATGGCTATGTTCAACATTTTCATATGAAAATTTTCTATGTGTGTGTTAAATTTCTTCTCTAAGTTCTTCTCCGCTACTTCATTGGAAAATTCAAACATTTTAGTGATATTCACTGTTGAATTATGTATGTACAAAGTTAGGAATTAATCCAAGCTCTCTACACTTCAAAAGAAATACTAGTGCGTTGAAATTCTTAATATGTGCTATTCTCTACTAAATCTCTTAAGTGTACTGCAAACGTCGTCACCATATATAATTCTGATATTGTTGTAATATTCCATTTTAAAAAGATGTGTACGGCGTGCCCTCCGTTATTATAAAAGTAGGAATTTTCGTTAAGTGACCCCTGGTTTTTTAATGGTACAGATTTATGCGCGGGCGGGGTTCTCAGAAAACTGCTTTAGCTCTGCACTGCATAGAGAATGACCATAAACCTGACCTCAACAACGTCATGATTTTGGAAGTTGAGAGGCACTACCACAAGAGAATGTTGTTAGAAATGCTGCACATTAATAAAATGAGAGATGCAGTTAACCGACGGTCTGATTGTGACAACCTCAGCTACGCATATAAACAGCTGATTGGAGCAAGGACGAATTAGTGACAACAATCTTCTACTTCGTGCATACTAGTTCCTCCGTGTTATGTGTTTATAAGTGCTGTTATATTTTTGTATTATTTGTATTGTAAGTGTGAGACATTTGTATATATATTTTAAATATTGACATTTTGTATTATTCTTTTTTAATTAAAGGCCTGATGAAGGGTGTATTCACATCCGAAACGTCGCACACCAAATAAAATCTTTTATTTTATTTTTGACCCAGAGCCCGTGCATAAATCTGTACGCGTTTATATTAATTCTGCACTAAAATTCAGTACAGTACAATGTTGTACATCTTTTAGTTGATTAATAAAAGAAACTAAAGTTACTATAAGTTATTTTATATCACTTGAATTAATATTGGATCACTTAATCTTGATAAAGTTTTAAAAAGCGGCAGAATATTAAAATTATTTTTTCTTGTCAGGCTTTTTACTCTAAAATCAGGCATTTTGTAGTTAAGGCTAGCGACATACGATTAGGTTTCCCCGGTACGGCAAACCGTCTCCGGCTTTGTTTCTCTCTGGTTTGTTCTGAAACCGTTCCGGTTTTAACCTTAACGTAAGTCGCAGGTAACCTAATTGCTTAAGTTCCATTTTGGCACGAAAAAACCGGCCCGGGCAAAACCTAATCGTATGTCGCTAGCCTAAATGTCTGGTATTTCAAAAATGAAAAATGGTAACCCTACTCCCGTCACAGCTTGTCCAACGGTTAATGTGGTAGATAGTACACAAAAAATGATCGTCAAAAAACACAAAAAGGTGGGTCTATCTCTACCCGTTTTCAAGGTAGGGCGTTTTCAATTTTCTTGTTGGGGGAAAAATGTAGTTTGATGAGTAAGAGTAAACAGTTAATGAAACACTATTTCCACGTATAAGGCATGTTTTTTATCTTAAGTAATGCGACTTTCATTTGATTTATAAAAACAATGGTGTATGATGGGGAAAACCGAACTAAAGGGTCTTATTTGTAAAAAATTTATGAAAAAAATACTTTTATTCCTTACATATTTTACTGTAACTCAAAAAGTAGTTCGTTGAGGTCCTTGTTTCTGAACCGTTTTAACATCCTCAAAAGTTATCCGAAAATTTCTTGAAACATTTCAAGACTCCAGGTTGCTGGGTTTTTTTGCTATTTGCCATTCAAAATAGGTATCACCCACTGATCATACACTTTAGAAGTAGGAAAGGTACGGTGTATACTAACTTTTGACGCTGACTGTATGTTTCATTAATAAATCAATAAAAATAATACAATTTTAATTCACTAAAGGCATCTAAATCATAGTCACAGGGTTGCGAAATCCCCTCTCGGTAGTCTGTTAAGGCCAGTTTCACCTGGAGCGACAACCAACCAACAAAGATCTGCTGAAAACGTTTGTTTGTGGAGAAGAGGCTGAAAAAGGATGATGAGAATGGGCAGATTTTGAAACTAGCCTAAACAGTTTATGTGTCTGTACCAAAATGGTTCAGTCCGCAAAGTCCACCTCAAAATTAAGACCAATACGATCGAAAATCGGCCGGTCACGTCCTCGTTTATGCGGTTATTTTGTACTTGTTTGATACTTTAGACCGGTGCGGTACTGAACATAAACTATAATACTATAGTTTGTAATACTATACCATTGTTGGTTCAATCGGATGACGGCTTTGTGATCAAAAGTAAGCTGCGAATGATGATTACGATTCTCGAAAAAAGAAGTAATTTAAAAAAAAGAAAAACTTAAATATTTTTTTATTCCATAAATACAAAACAATCAACATCGTCCGCCATATTCGTTCCACAATTTTGAATTTATAAGTTTTGATCATAAATTCGTTACTTTAAAAAACCCCAGATACCGATTTTCACAATTTGCAAATTCGTCGGCCATATTGGTGCGGCCATTTTGAATTTATAGGTTTTAACCAAAAATTCGTTATTTGGGACGTTATAAACCCCTGATATCCACTTTAATTGGAATCGTAGAGTGCACTTCGGTAAGTTACCGGTAAGGGTGGTGGAGCATCTTGGGGACGAACGTCGGTGATTCTCTGGTGGTAAATTAATAAGCCGTCCAGAGGATGTGGGCTTCTTGTACCAATCAAATATGATTGTACCATTGTTTTTAACTGCCTTGATGTCAAGATACGGTAGCTCTCCTTCTTTCTCAACCTCAACAGTAAACTGGATTCTCTGGTGGAAAGAGTTCAACGCGGTGAGTGTTTTATCAATCTCACTTGATTTCACAATAGCAAATAAGCCGTCGACATATTTGGTTACAATTTTGGGCTTAGGTGTCAACTTCCCAATAACATCCTCCAATAAGGCCTCCATTGCTATGTCCGCCCCTATTGGTGACGCCGGGCTACCCATAGGTACACCTTGCTTCTGTTGGTATATTACGGTTTCAAACTCCAAATAATTGTTCTCAATGATGCAGAACCTAAGCATGTCCATAAACAAGGATTTCTTGATCTTCGTCTGCTGTTTAATGTCATTCCACTTCCTATCAATAATCTCCAATATCATGCGAACGGGAACATTGGTAAAAAGGGAGACAACATCAAAAGACACCATGACTTCGTCATCTTCTATGTTTAATGGGAAGATCACTTGGATAAAATGTTTTGCATTCGTGACATTAAATTTCGAGTTTTCGGTCAACTTTTTCAGGATCCTGACCATGTATTTGGACAACTCATAGCACGGCACAGTAGTTGATGCGCATATAGGTCTTAAAGGCACGCCGTTTTTATGAACCTTCGGTAGACCATAGATTCGAGGGCTACTAGCTGTGTATGTTGTCATGCGTTTTTTCTCGTATTCATCAATGATGTTTTGGTCAAACAAAGACTTAATAAAACTTACTGATATAATCCTTTTTGTAAATGGCAACTGTGACATTGCCTTTATCAGCAGGAACAATGTAAATGTCTTTATGTTTCTTTAAAAACTTTTTTGCATCCTTAGAAATTTTGTTGATAAATTTATCAAAAGGTGACGTTACAGAGGTACGGATATGATTTTGTAAAATTTGTGTGAAATTTGCTCGGGCAGTTTCTTGGTCACCCTGTTCCAACGTTCTTATCATTTCTTCTCCATCAGTTATGACTTTGAAGAGAGGAAAGTTCCGTTTTGCAATGGGCAACGCAAATTTGTGTCCCAATGACAGCAGCCATCTGATGTCTTCTGGAAAGTCGATTTCGGTCTTGTTGATGAATCATCCAAGGTTGAGTTTCAATCTCAGTTTACGTTTAAATGATTCTGTTAATTCTAGTAACTTGTTCTTGTGGTTGTTCTTCGTTTTAATGTTAATTTTCTTGTGCGTAATGTTTTGGGAGTTGAAAAAATCGCGGCTTTCATTGTTGGACAAAGTGCTAGTGATCAAGTCTTCAAGCTTAAAAAGGAGTTGTTTTTGTTTACGGATCTGTGCATGCTTGAGCGAGATGGCTATGTTCAACATTTTCATATGAAAATTTTCTATGTGTGTGTTAAATTTCTTCTCTAAGTTCTTCTCCGCTACTTCATTGGAAAATTCAAACATTTTAGTGATATTCACTGTTGAATTATGTATGTACAAAGTTAGGAATTAATCCAAGCTCTCTACACTTCAAAAGAAATACTAGTGCGTTGAAATTCTTAATATGTGCTATTCTCTACTAAATCTCTTAAGTGTACTGCAAACGTCGTCACCATATATAATTCTGATATTGTTGTAATATTCCATTTTAAAAAGATGTGTACGGCGTGCCCTCCGTTATTATAAAAGTAGGAATTTTCGTTAAGTGACCCCTGGTTTTTTAATGGTACAGATTTATGCGCGGGCGGGGTTCTCAGAAAACTGCTTTAGCTCTGCACTGCATAGAGAATGACCATAAACCTGACCTCAACAACGTCATGATTTTGGAAGTTGAGAGGCACTACCACAAGAGAATGTTGTTAGAAATGCTGCACATTAATAAAATGAGAGATGCAGTTAACCGACGGTCTGATTGTGACAACCTCAGCTACGCATATAAACAGCTGATTGGAGCAAGGACGAATTAGTGACAACAATCTTCTACTTCGTGCATACTAGTTCCTCCGTGTTATGTGTTTATAAGTGCTGTTATATTTTATGTATTATTTGTATTGTAAGTGTGAGACATTTGTATATATATTTTAAATATTGACATTTTGTATTATTCTTTTTTAATTAAAGGCCTGATGAAGGGTGTATTCACATCCGAAACGTCGCACACCAAATAAAATCTTTTATTTTATTTTTGACCCAGAGCCCGTGCATAAATCTGTACGCGTTTATATTAATTCTGCACTAAAATTCAGTACAGTATAATGTTGTACATCTTTTAGTTGATTAATAAAAGAAACTAAAGTTACTATAAGTTATTTTATATCACTTGAATTAATATTGGATCACTTAATCTTGATAAAGTTTTAAAAAGCGGCAGAATATTAAAATTATTTTTTCTTGTCAGGCTTTTTACTCTAAAATCAGGCATTTTGTAGTTAAGGCTAGCGACATACGATTAGGTTTCCCCGGTACGGCAAACCGTCTCCGGCTTTGTTTCTCTCTGGTTTGTTCTGAAACCGTTCCGGTTTTAACCTTAACGTAAGTCGCAGGTAACCTAATTGCTTAAGTTCCATTTTGGCACGAAAAAACCGGCCCGGGCAAAACCTAATCGTATGTCGCTAGCCTAAATGTCTGGTATTTCAAAAATGAAAAATGGTAACCCTACTCCCGTCACAGCTTGTCCAACGGTTAATGTGGTAGATAGTACACAAAAAATGATCGTCAAAAAACACAAAGAGGTGGGTCTATCTCTACCCGTTTTCAAGGTAGGGCGTTTTCAATTTTCTTGTTGGGGGAAAAATGTAGTTTGATGAGTAAGAGTAAACAGTTAATGAAACACTATTTCCACGTATAAGGCATGTTTTTTATCTTAAGTAATGCGACTTTCATTTGATTTATAAAAACAATGGTGTATGATGGGGAAAACCGAACTAAAGGGTCTTATTTGTAAAAAATTTATGAAAAAAATACTTTTATTCCTTACATATTTTACTGTAACTCAAAAAGTAGTTCGTTGAGGTCCTTGTTTCTGAACCGTTTTAACATCCTCAAAAGTTATCCGAAAATTTCTTGAAACATTTCAAGACTCCAGGTTGCTGGGTTTTTTTGCTATTTGCCATTCAAAATAGGTATCACCCACTGATCATACACTTTAGAAGTAGGAAAGGTACGGTGTATACTAACTTTTGACGCTGACTGTATGTTTCATTAATAAATCAATAAAAATAATACAATTTTAATTCACTAAAGGCATCTAAATCATAGTCACAGGGTTGCGAAATCCCCTCTCGGTAGTCTGTTAAGGCCAGTTTCACCTGGAGCGACAACCAACCAACAAAGATCTGCTGAAAACGTTTGTTTGTGGAGAAGAGGCTGAAAAAGGATGATGAGAATGGGCAGATTTTGAAACTAGCCTAAACAGTTTATGTGTCTGTACCAAAATGGTTCAGTCCGCAAAGTCCACCTCAAAATTAAGACCAATACGATCGAAAATCGGCCGGTCACGTCCTCGTTTATGCGGTTATTTTGTACTTGTTTGATACTTTAGACCGGTGCGGTACTGAACATAAACTATAATACTATAGTTTGTAATACTATACCATTGTTGGTTCAATCGGATGACGGCTTTGTGATCAAAAGTAAGCTGCGAATGATGATTACGATTCTCGAAAAAAGAAGTAATTTAAAAAAAAGAAAAACTTAAATATTTTTTTATTCCATAAATACAAAACAATCAACATCGTCCGCCATATTCGTTCCACAATTTTGAATTTATAAGTTTTGATCATAAATTCGTTACTTTAAAAAACCCCAGATACCGATTTTCACAATTTGCAAATTCGTCGGCCATATTGGTGCGGCCATTTTGAATTTATAGGTTTTAACCAAAAATTCGTTATTTGGGACGTTATAAACCCCTGATATCCACTTTAATTGGAATCGTAGAGTGCACTTCGGTAAGTTACCGGTAAGGGTGGTGGAGCATCTTGGGGACGAACGTCGGTGATTCTCTGGTGGTAAATTAATAAGCCGTCCAGAGGATGTGGGCTTCTTGTACCAATCAAATATGATTGTACCATTGTTTTTAACTGCCTTGATGTCAAGATACGGTAGCTCTCCTTCTTTCTCAACCTCAACAGTAAACTGGATTCTCTGGTGGAAAGAGTTCAACGCGGTGAGTGTTTTATCAATCTCACTTGATTTCACAATAGCAAATAAGCCGTCGACATATTTGGTTACAATTTTGGGCTTAGGTGTCAACTTCCCAATAACATCCTCCAATAAGGCCTCCATTGCTATGTCCGCCCCTATTGGTGACGCCGGGCTACCCATAGGTACACCTTGCTTCTGTTGGTATATTACGGTTTCAAACTCCAAATAATTGTTCTCAATGATGCAGAACCTAAGCATGTCCATAAACAAGGATTTCTTGATCTTCGTCTGCTGTTTAATGTCATTCCACTTCCTATCAATAATCTCCAATATCATGCGAACGGGAACATTGGTAAAAAGGGAGACAACATCAAAAGACACCATGACTTCGTCATCTTCTATGTTTAATGGGAAGATCACTTGGATAAAATGTTTTGCATTCGTGACATTAAATTTCGAGTTTTCGGTCAACTTTTTCAGGATCCTGACCATGTATTTGGACAACTCATAGCACGGCACAGTAGTTGATGCGCATATAGGTCTTAAAGGCACGCCGTTTTTATGAACCTTCGGTAGACCATAGATTCGAGGGCTACTAGCTGTGTATGTTGTCATGCGTTTTTTCTCGTATTCATCAATGATGTTTTGGTCAAACAAAGACTTAATAAAACTTACTGATATAATCCTTTTTGTAAATGGCAACTGTGACATTGCCTTTATCAGCAGGAACAATGTAAATGTCTTTATGTTTCTTTAAAAACTTTTTTGCATCCTTAGAAATTTTGTTGATAAATTTATCAAAAGGTGACGTTACAGAGGTACGGATATGATTTTGTAAAATTTGTGTGAAATTTGCTCGGGCAGTTTCTTGGTCACCCTGTTCCAACGTTCTTATCATTTCTTCTCCATCAGTTATGACTTTGAAGAGAGGAAAGTTCCGTTTTGCAATGGGCAACGCAAATTTGTGTCCCAATGACAGCAGCCATCTGATGTCTTCTGGAAAGTCGATTTCGGTCTTGTTGATGAATCATCCAAGGTTGAGTTTCAATCTCAGTTTACGTTTAAATGATTCTGTTAATTCTAGTAACTTGTTCTTGTGGTTGTTCTTCGTTTTAATGTTAATTTTCTTGTGCGTAATGTTTTGGGAGTTGAAAAAATCGCGGCTTTCATTGTTGGACAAAGTGCTAGTGATCAAGTCTTCAAGCTTAAAAAGGAGTTGTTTTTGTTTACGGATCTGTGCATGCTTGAGCGAGATGGCTATGTTCAACATTTTCATATGAAAATTTTCTATGTGTGTGTTAAATTTCTTCTCTAAGTTCTTCTCCGCTACTTCATTGGAAAATTCAAACATTTTAGTGATATTCACTGTTGAATTATGTATGTACAAAGTTAGGAATTAATCCAAGCTCTCTACACTTCAAAAGAAATACTAGTGCGTTGAAATTCTTAATATGTGCTATTCTCTACTAAATCTCTTAAGTGTACTGCAAACGTCGTCACCATATATAATTCTGATATTGTTGTAATATTCCATTTTAAAAAGATGTGTACGGCGTGCCCTCCGTTATTATAAAAGTAGGAATTTTCGTTAAGTGACCCCTGGTTTTTTAATGGTACAGATTTATGCGCGGGCGGGGTTCTCAGAAAACTGCTTTAGCTCTGCACTGCATAGAGAATGACCATAAACCTGACCTCAACAACGTCATGATTTTGGAAGTTGAGAGGCACTACCACAAGAGAATGTTGTTAGAAATGCTGCACATTAATAAAATGAGAGATGCAGTTAACCGACGGTCTGATTGTGACAACCTCAGCTACGCATATAAACAGCTGATTGGAGCAAGGACGAATTAGTGACAACAATCTTCTACTTCGTGCATACTAGTTCCTCCGTGTTATGTGTTTATAAGTGCTGTTATATTTTATGTATTATTTGTATTGTAAGTGTGAGACATTTGTATATATATTTTAAATATTGACATTTTGTATTATTCTTTTTTAATTAAAGGCCTGATGAAGGGTGTATTCACATCCGAAACGTCGCACACCAAATAAAATCTTTTATTTTATTTTTGACCCAGAGCCCGTGCATAAATCTGTACGCGTTTATATTAATTCTGCACTAAAATTCAGTACAGTACAATGTTGTACATCTTTTAGTTGATTAATAAAAGAAACTAAAGTTACTATAAGTTATTTTATATCACTTGAATTAATATTGGATCACTTAATCTTGATAAAGTTTTAAAAAGCGGCAGAATATTAAAATTATTTTTTCTTGTCAGGCTTTTTACTCTAAAATCAGGCATTTTGTAGTTAAGGCTAGCGACATACGATTAGGTTTCCCCGGTACGGCAAACCGTCTCCGGCTTTGTTTCTCTCTGGTTTGTTCTGAAACCGTTCCGGTTTTAACCTTAACGTAAGTCGCAGGTAACCTAATTGCTTAAGTTCCATTTTGGCACGAAAAAACCGGCCCGGGCAAAACCTAATCGTATGTCGCTAGCCTAAATGTCTGGTATTTCAAAAATGAAAAATGGTAACCCTACTCCCGTCACAGCTTGTCCAACGGTTAATGTGGTAGATAGTACACAAAAAATGATCGTCAAAAAACACAAAGAGGTGGGTCTATCTCTACCCGTTTTCAAGGTAGGGCGTTTTCAATTTTCTTGTTGGGGGAAAAATGTAGTTTGATGAGTAAGAGTAAACAGTTAATGAAACACTATTTCCACGTATAAGGCATGTTTTTTATCTTAAGTAATGCGACTTTCATTTGATTTATAAAAACAATGGTGTATGATGGGGAAAACCGAACTAAAGGGTCTTATTTGTAAAAAATTTATGAAAAAAATACTTTTATTCCTTACATATTTTACTGTAACTCAAAAAGTAGTTCGTTGAGGTCCTTGTTTCTGAACCGTTTTAACATCCTCAAAAGTTATCCGAAAATTTCTTGAAACATTTCAAGACTCCAGGTTGCTGGGTTTTTTTGCTATTTGCCATTCAAAATAGGTATCACCCACTGATCATACACTTTAGAAGTAGGAAAGGTACGGTGTATACTAACTTTTGACGCTGACTGTATGTTTCATTAATAAATCAATAAAAATAATACAATTTTAATTCACTAAAGGCATCTAAATCATAGTCACAGGGTTGCGAAATCCCCTCTCGGTAGTCTGTTAAGGCCAGTTTCACCTGGAGCGACAACCAACCAACAAAGATCTGCTGAAAACGTTTGTTTGTGGAGAAGAGGCTGAAAAAGGATGATGAGAATGGGCAGATTTTGAAACTAGCCTAAACAGTTTATGTGTCTGTACCAAAATGGTTCAGTCCGCAAAGTCCACCTCAAAATTAAGACCAATACGATCGAAAATCGGCCGGTCACGTCCTCGTTTATGTGGTTATTTTGTACTTGTTTGATACTTTAGACCGGTGCGGTACTGAACATAAACTATAATACTATAGTTTGTAATACTATACCATTGTTGGTTCAATCGGATGACGGCTTTGTGATCAAAAGTAAGCTGCGAATGATGATTACGATTCTCGAAAAAAGAAGTAATTTAAAAAAAAGAAAAACTTAAATATTTTTTTATTCCATAAATACAAAACAATCAACATCGTCCGCCATATTCGTTCCACAATTTTGAATTTATAAGTTTTGATCATAAATTCGTTACTTTAAAAAACCCCAGATACCGATTTTCACAATTTGCAAATTCGTCGGCCATATTGGTGCGGCCATTTTGAATTTATAGGTTTTAACCAAAAATTCGTTATTTGGGACGTTATAAACCCCTGATATCCACTTTAATTGGAATCGGAACAAAATTCGTCCGCCATATTTTGAATTTATAATTTCTGATCATAAATTCATTATTTGTTACCTTAAAAAATCTCAGATACCGATTTTCATTGGAATCGGAACACAATTTGCAAATTCGGTGGCCATTTTGAATTTATAACTTTTGACTGCAAATTCGTTATTTGCGACCTTAAAAGCCTCTGGATACCCACTTTCATTGGAATCGGAATAAAATTGGCAAATTCAACCATATTTTTGCTTCCATTTTGAATTTCGGTCATATTTTGGCAGCCATTTTGAATTTAGATGTTCTGAAAAATAAAATATACCTACCCCATGTTACTCGCTGATGATAGAGCTTTCTATTGACGAAAGAATTGGTTCGGTAGTTTTTGAGTTTACCCGGACAAACAAACCAGCAAATCTTTTCTCTTTATATAATACTATACTATCGATAGGCAAACCAAGCAAATGAACCCATATATTTATTTATATTGATTTGATAAAACATATTAGATAAATTTTATTTTCTACTTTTAAGTCTTCTATATGTTTTTTGCCTTTTTTGGTGGCCGCCATATTAGAATCAAAATGACGTCACACAGATTACTGCATTATAATCGTCATACCCTTTCATTTGAGACCCATTCTGAGTGGGTTGTGAGGAAAAAGGTAATCCGCCATTTTGAATTTGGAATGACGCGACACAACTAATTGTATTCTATCTGTCGTGCCCTTCCATTTGATGCCCATGTCGGTGGGTCGGGAAACACAATTGCAAAAATCGGCCGCCGTTTTGGAGCCGCCATCTTGTTTTTTTTTACAAAATGGTTGGATTGCATTGTCAAGCGAACTATGCGTATGGGAAAAATTTGAAGTTGACGGTTATATTTTCTACTTTTTGGTCTATTGGTCCGCCATTTTGTGTTGGCCACCATTTTGAATTTCGAATGACGCTACACCGCTAATTATATTCTACCTGTCATGACTTTTCATTTGATACCCATGTCGAGGTCGGGGAAAACAAATGCAAAAATCGGGCGCCATTTTGGAACTGCGATATTTTTGAGCAAATCATATGCAACATCGATGTCTTATACATAATGTATAATGAAAAAGATCCTTGTTGATTCTACATCTTTGCAGTATATACGAATAATTTGGAAGGAAATTACAAGTAACAAGTAATTGTCTGTTGCAAATTAAATTTTTTTATGCCCTCAAAAAGTTATTTTTGGTTGTGGAATGTAAATATTTCCAAAGTGCTAACGCTGAGTGAAACATCACAGCAAACGTTTTTCACCACAACAGTATGAGATATTAAAACTAGACCCAGAGATAATATCCCAAAAACAATATATGGTACCAACTAGGATTGGATAACTTGCATAGTTTCCAATTATCAATTCAGTTCTTATCCACATATGTGTCAACACAAACCTTCAGTTTTGTCATGTTCAAAATCAAAGGTTCAATTTTATTTACTAAACAAACACGAAAATTGTAGCATGTGACAGCCATTTTCCCAATAAAATCATTCTAATATTCCTTTCGCTGTAAAATCAATAAACTGATTTGGACTGATTAAATAGTGCCCGATTTTTTCATTAAAAGAGAAAATTGAATTATCTGTTATGAATAATGGAAATGCCAATTCATTATAACGGAAAACTTTGGATTCCGTTCGGACACCTCCAGGAATCAATACTGTCATTAAATTAAGCGCAACCTAGATGCATATAATTAATCTTTCAAAATGATTGTCATTTATTTTACGGTCAGAATGGAGAGAGTCAATTGCAATCAAGCATTTATTGCAGTTTACATATACATATCTTGTCATTGTAATGAATTTTGGAATTTTTTTTGACATGCAATGATCCAATGTTCCACAAATTATTCTTCTTTAAGTAGTAAATTTGATCTGATTAAATTCACTGCACTATCAGAAATTCATTTGAAGCCATTATATTTTACTTAGATTAATGATATTGTTTGAAATTTCAATTGAGGTGCACCAAATCATTTTATGCAATATTAGCTGGATCCCGGTGCGCCTCACTGCACCCATCTTAGCGAAATAAATGAAGTTGTAAAAGATATTTGGACAACGAAGATTTCCCTTCCACGTAAGGGCCAAGTGACTCAGGTGGGGCCATTGCCATTGGAACAGCATATCTCAGGTACTTCTTTTTGAAATTTTAAAGCATAAAAATATTGGCACAATTTATCCATTGGACCGGACCAACCACAACATTAGGGCGCATGCTGTAATAGTGATATTTATTATAATTGAATGCTTCCATCTTAAAATCGGACTGTTCTTAAACGTTGCATGACGTCGGTCCACGGACATTAAGTAATAATAAACGTAAATGAAAACATTCATCGTTGGTGGGAAAATCGGATGCCCTTCACCCGGTGTTCCTTGTTTGCGACTTTGGAATGTTTCTGAAGTTTGATTCCAAGGGTAATATCGTGGCATTTCAGAGTAAAGTCAAATCAAATCGCGAAGAAACTTGTCAATGTGGTGGATGGTGGTGGTTCAGCCCTTCCCGCAGCATTATCCGTTGTAAAATATAAACTTTGGCCATTTTCGAGGTGAACTACCAAATAAACCACAGTTGGATATGAATGGCAAATTCGCCATATCACTCCATTACTGCTAGCAGAACGTCCCATTAGATATTGTGTTATCTCGTCGATCGTATTTGCATTAGCAACACCAACAACAGCCATGTCACTCCCTTTTCGTGACCTATTGTGTGAAAACTAAAGCATGCACAAATGCTTCACATAGGTAAAGAAACACTACTCGGGCATACACATCAATATCCCGTGTAAGGATAATAAGTTACTCTTGGTGAAGCAATGCCCATGTACCCCGAGAGTATGATAACAAACCGGTTTACCAGGTGTTGAGTGTTGATCCATGTACGCCAGCCCAATCACAGTAACATGTATACGCACCACAACATTATTGCTGTTACGTTTCGTTTAATGCGTTTACAATGCGACACCACAATCGCTGAGAAAATAATAAAATAAAAATATCAACACACATAATCATGAAAACTATACATATAAACCTTGGTATTGAGGTCTTCTAACATAAACAACTCTTTATCAGTCATTTCATACAGTCAAATGTTCAAACATCGATTACACACAAAACAATGATTCATTTTTATACGCTTTATATTGGGTGCCTTCCATTTAGACACAGAAAGACAATTGTGTCCGACACAGCCTGTCGCTCTGTGTCGTTCTGTGTAAGCCCAAATGGAACACATAAGTTCATGAAAAATCCGCCACGGCGCACTTTCCTCGTTTTTATTTTTGTTTGGCAAGTAAATCGTAAATTTTATGTTGATAATTTCTTTAAATTAATTACCCGACATCTTATAAATGCTGGGTATCTTAAAAATGAAACAATATTGTTGTAATTATAAATTAACGATCACATTTCAATTGGCGAGGGTTGGTAGCATTGTCTTAGTTGTGCCCGGCTGTGTCTAGCTGTGTCGTTGATGGAACACTTCTGTGTCGGACACAGTGTAACACTGTGTCTCTCTGTGTCTAAATGGAAGGCACCCATTAGCTTCACCTGTATGTATGTGTGTATGTATGTATGGGCGCTTTCAAAAATTCAACCGATTGCAGCAGTCGGAGCAGTCAAATGCAAACGAATCCAAATGCTTGCTCTGATTGCTTACAAATTTTAACTTCAGTTGAATATTTGAACGGTTGACTGCTCCGACTGCTGCAGTCGGCTGAATTTTTGAAAGCGCCCTATGTATGTTCTATGTAAACAAATCTTGCAACTTGATTTTGACCCACTTCTATATAACCGATCAACTTCAAATTTTGCACATATGCATAGTTCGCGTGACAATGCAATCTGACCATTTTGTAAGAAAATCAAGATGGCGGTTCCAAGATGGCGGTCGATTTTTGCTATTGTGTTCCCCGACCCCCCCACATGGGTATCAAATGAAACGGCATGACAGGTAGAATACAATTAGCTGTATGGCGTCATTCCAAATTCAAAATGGCGGCAAACAAAATGGCGGACTACCTTTTTCTTTACAACTTACTCGATATGGGTATCAAATGAAAGGGTGTGACAATTAGAATACTATTATCTGTGTGGCGTCATTCCAAATTCAAAATGGCGGCCAACACAAAATGGCGGATTATCTTTTTCTTTACAACCCACTCGGTATGAGTATCAAATAAAAGGATGTGATAATAGAATACTTGTCGCTGTGGGGCGTCTTTCCAAATTCAAAATGGCGGCCACCACAAAATGGCGGTTTACCTTTTTCTTTACAACCCACTCGGTATGGGTATCAAATGAAAGTGTATGACGAGTATAGTATAGTAAGCTTTGTGATGTCGTTTTAAATCTAATATGGCGGTCACTACAAAATGGCCGAACACATACATATAATAGACTAAAAAATAGAAAATAAAAAATATAGTTTAAAAAAACTAAAAAATACGCTTTTATTTTAAAATGAACTAAAAAGTAAAAAATAATTTTGAATGTAAAGTTTTTATTGCTCCAGCCAGTATAAGAAAACAACCTACCTTTCGAAATCTAAAAAAGCGTGGGGCGCTAGCTAAAAGTTCCGGTGTTAATAAAATAAGAATATAGAGAGCCCCACGCTTTTTTACATTTCGAAAGGTAGGTTGTTTTCTTATACTGGCTGGAGCAATAAAAACTTTACATTCAAAATTATTTTTTACTTTTTAGTTCATTTTAAAATAAAAGCGTATTTTTTAGTTTTTTTTAACTATATTTTTAAGATTTAATTTATAGTCCGGGGAAATTAGCAAAAAAAACGCACGAAAGGAGACAAAATTCCAAAATGGCTGATAATGGGTTCACATCTTCCTTGGGATCTTTTAAGAAAACAATTTCGGAATCACAAAAAAAAGATGGCCGCCGGAGATATCACTTTTTGGCAGAAAAATCACTCAAAAACTGGTTTTTTCGAAAAATTGTTTTGATCAGTCAATGCGGACCGTTATTGCCTACAAAAAACCCTGTTGTCATTTTTTCGAAAATCTAACCCTTTCGAAGTTATTCAAGGTCAAAGTTTCCAAAAATCACTTTTCGGCCAAAAAATACTTGACCTTTCCGAATAATTCAAGTTATTTTTTGGCCGAAAAGTTATTTTTGGGAACTTTGACCTTGAATAACTTCGAAAGGTTAGGTTTTCCAAAAAAATGCCAATAGGGCTTTTTTGTAGGCAATAACGGTCCGCATTGACTGATCAAAACAATTTTTCGAAAAAACCAGTTTTTGAGTGATTTTTTGCCAAAAAGTGATATCTCCGGCGACCATCTTTTTTTTTCTGATTCCAAAATTGTCCCAAGTCCCAAGAAAGATGTGGACCAATTTTCAGCCAATTTGGAATTATGTCTCCTTAATATGCTAATTTCCCCGGACTATTAGTTTATTTCAAATTAATTCAAAGAGTTGAATTCGGTTTGAGCTCGAGTAGCGCTCATGAAAATATATTTTGATTTGAGTTTTAGTAATATCAAGCAAACTTCAAATAAATTTACTTTAAAATTGAAAATACTAAAATATTTTTTCTATTGAAGTAAATGAAAAACTAAAAATTTATTTTGCATGTGTTTTTTAGTTTTCAGCCACTAAATTTCACACTACTTGCCACTACCTTAAAATGAAAATAAAGTTATTGGTAAAATTCATTAATATAACTTATACCAATTTTTTAGGCAACCGTCTTCTTATAAATGGTCTTACAGTCCTTGCGGAAGAGGGTCGTCTTGAAGTATTTTTTTCCAGTCGTCTCTACGTCTTCCTAGTTTTCACCAGTTTGTGATACGAAGTTTTCCGACTTCTTTTTCCCTTTGTTCTACCATGGAAAACCAGAATTCGGATAATTAATTTCCCATAAATATGATTTTTTAGGTTTTGCAATAAGTCAATGTAGAGAAGTTTTTCGCTTTCACATTTCACTAGCTGTTGATTCAACCGACATTTCCCAGCGGGAAATGGAGTGCTCCAATAGCGCTGTTTGAGCACTCCTTAAAAAGCTTACAGCGCTCCCGTTACGCTCCAGTTCCATATACTTTTTAACACTGCATGTCATTGCGTTACGTTTTTATGCTCCTTCAAAAGGGTTCTAGGAGCATTATAAAAAAGCTTTTTAATAAAGAATTTTCATGGACGCCTGTGGATATGTGATCCGGGTATCGAAAAGCTTTTATTTTGTTTATCTTCTGCAATTGCCTTTTCCTTTCCAAGCGCGAGTGAGATTTTATCAAAGCAGTCTCCCAACTAAATTCTAACCACTTTTAAAGCTGCTTGTCCTTCGTATCGAACTAGAGCCGGTCCATTAAGAATGCTAATGCCACCCTTTATGGTCATCAAGATAATCGCTCATTTTCTTCGTTCAATAAAATTTATGAAAGCTCCGGTAACGCTCCCTCGGCGAGCATATTTAACAGCGCTCAAAGTAAGCTCCCCTGAACAGCGCTTCCCATTTTTCGCACTGGGTTGATATTCTTCAAATCATACTAACAAAATCAAATTAACAAACGAAAGATGAGTACTGAGCCCCAGAGCTAAGCAGAAAGACCTGTCTACATAAAGCCGAAATTCGTATTCTGTCACGCTTTCTTAAAATTATTTTATGAATTCTTTTATGAACACATAACATAAATATTTAGTACAATCCGCTATGGGTTCTATTACGTTTTGAACAGCTGATCGGTTGAAAATGAAAACAAATAAAATTAGGAATGAAAACAAACAAAATCAAAGCGCGCCTTGTTTCAGCATCTGACAAAACATAATTTTCTTAATGCGTTTGTCATATTAATTTTTAGTTGAAAACTACTTTCTCGCAAATGTCAATTCTCGTCTGTTATTTTCATAAAATGGGTTAAATACCTGTAAAATGTGCTGCTTAGATTATTTTATGTTATGAAGCGTAACAGGAAATATTTTATGTTATGATCGATAAAATAAAATAAAATTTGTCGGACAGAATAGGATTTTAGAGAATTCTTTTGTTATGGCATCACATAACATAAAATGAGAAAATTTTACTGACAGAATAGGCCCCATTAATAGACCTACAAAAGAAACCCCGCTGCATCCCGCTCTGATTTTTGTCTTAAATTGTTGACCCATTCCTTTGGCAAAAACATATTCCAAAAACTATTGCCCGAAATTGCCCCTTTTTGTTTAATTCCACTTTTTGTACAAAATTCTGCGTAATCCATGTTTTTTTAACTTATTAAAGTATTTCTTAGATTAAATTGAACCGTTTTATCTTTGGAAATCAACTTTCGAGGTCAAATTAACATAAGTATTGGACAGGGGCGTTTCCAGCCAACTGTCTTAGGGGGGGTAATTTTAAAAAAAGAAAACCTTAAATATTTTTTTTCCATAAATTCCATTTGCGCCCTCCCTAAGCCACCGCGAGCTGAAGTTGCCATTTCACACCCCACACCCCCACAATGGTCAAACATGTCTGCCACTAGTATTAAACGGTTATTTAGCCCTAATAGAACCTACATAAGCAGCAGCAGACATTTTTTTTTCAATGTTAGCCCCTTTTTTAACCCCCCCCCCCCGAACCATCTAACTCGAGGTGGGTCCACTTCCCGTAAAAATGTCATATTATAAAAAATCCTTGAAATTACTTGAAAAGCTTATATACCAAACGGCAGAAGGTTGGGATCACGGTATACAGAAACAAGGTAATGTTAAAGAGACTGACAGCTTCGAATATCGTCGACAAAGATGCAAGTTACACTATCCATCACTTCGTTAATTACCCCCATACACAAACCGACTTTTTAGGCAAGGGGTCGCAGCGAAGTATGCAAATTACACACATGGCATATACTTCCCAGCGACCCCTTGCCTAAAAAATCGGTTTGTGTATGGTGGTAATAAACGAAATGATGGATAGTGTGACTTGCATCAAAGGTCTCCGAGTGACGTCAGCACTAATGCAGAAACAACAACAATAACTTCGATTTTATATGGGAAGAGGTCGCCGAGTGACGTTGCCGTCTTACGATATACAGTCTTTTACATTACCTTGTTTCTGTATTCCGTGGTTGGGACGACACGATTTTTTCAAGTGCCAGCTCCCCTACTAAAAGGAAGAAAGTCATAACTTCTCTTACGGCGCTTGAGCAGTTAACTTCATTTGGTTTACATAGGCTGTTTCCACACTAGCGTACACACGACAGACAGAGTCGTCTGCAATCTTCAATTCTCTTTTGTCTTCGGTGAAAAATCGTATGAGCTTCTACATGAGGGAACAACTTGCAGGCAACAAATCATACTGTCTTTGTTGTTGTTTAAGACATTCTCTTTGCGAGCAAAAGGGAATTTCAGAAAAAAACAACAAAAATGCAAGAGCTGTCAAAGTGTTCGATCAAAAATCGGCTCGGGTCGGTCCCTTCCAGCAGTTTTGGAACAATTCATAGATCGCCGACTAGATTCACCATAACAACTTGTTTGTTTGAAATATTGGTAATTTTTAAGAATAAAAATAAATAAGCGAACGAAAATTCTTTGGGTGGGTTATTACCCAATTACCCCCCTCTGAAACCGCCCCTGGTATTGGAGTTATATGTTAATGCTAAAATTGGTTCTATTTCGTACTTTTTTAGTACTTTTTCACCTAGGCTTTCCAAAAAGTACCAAATAAGCACCAAATAAGGCCAATTTTAACATCACACTTGCTAATAACTTCCAATGTGAAGGCCGTAGCATAAAAATTGTCCAAACATTATTGATAGGAAATTGTCCAAGCTTTCCAATTTTGCAAAAAAGAATTAGTTAACTACGTATTTTTTTGGAGAAAAGGGTGGTTTTAGTTGAAATTTTAGTTAAAAAAAACCGAAATTTTGACTTTGATAACTCATTCCTCTGGAAGTTGATAAGGTAGAACCTTGATTTTTACAGTTTTAAAAAGTATTCTGCGTACACTGATACCTTATTCATGAAAATTGGTCATAGGGTTACAAAAATACAGGGTGATATGTAAAACTCTAAAAAACAACTTCAAAACGCCCTAGCGGATAAACTGATACGATTTCCCCCTCCCATACGACGATTCGTGATCAGCGACCTGGAAAACACAATCCCCATTTCATTGAAAAGTAGTGTTCATTTTGTTTTTTTAAGAAATAATATCAAAATCGTGATTAGCGACCCTAAAAACCTTTATAACTTTATTTTCAAACAATTATCTTAGTTTTTTCGACTTTTGTCCATCTTTTTGCCAATTTCGACCACTGTGCGACCGTTAGGTTTCTATATTTAATACTCTGAATGAACTTATTCTTACCACAAATTTTTTAGGCAAAGATTTTTTGGAATTTCAATATCCTGAAAGGGCCCTCAAACATATTTTAGCCCCAGGCCCTGCAAGGTGATG
Source organism: Thereva nobilitata (assembly GCA_963855945.1). Lineage (NCBI taxonomy): Eukaryota > Metazoa > Arthropoda > Insecta > Diptera > Therevidae > Thereva > Thereva nobilitata. Next base: position 127,967,953 of record OY979695.1, read on the forward strand.
TGGTGCGCCTGGTTATGTGTTATAACGTTGTCTCATAAGTTCGTCTAGCCCTCGATAGTTAAATTAAATTCGATGTGTTATTCGCTTGTTAGCTCAAGTGAAACTCAATTGATCTTGTGTTGGAACTATGTAGGTCTAAGTATTTCTGAAACTGGAAAAGTGAACGAATAAATTTTCCAAATCCATAACTATCTCTTCTGATACAAAAAAATTATGATAAAATTTGATCCGAAAAGTTAGTTATCATTATGATCACCAGAACCCAAATCGTTTCGTCCTTTAAATTATGTTGTTACATTCACCTTTTTTTATAACATTGTTTCAATAAAATATTTAGAAAATTTTTATTGTTAAACTTTTTCACTTTTTCTAGTAAAAAAAAACAGACCTGAAATTCCAAACAATGCTTAATTTTTATTACACTTTAACGAAGGAAAATTTAAATTTTAAGACTGCTGCCCTGATATTCCCTTGGATTACTTACAAGTTTCCTTCATTTTACTCGTAAAAATTCGCCCACCCTAGGGTCCTTTTAAATCTGTTTCAATTATAAAATTTCTTTCCGAGTAAGAAAAAAAACTTTTCTCGTATTTAATAAAAATTCCAGGTGGAAAAAAGGCCGTAATCTCTTTAAAAGAGAACGAAACTTTCTTTTCTAAATCAATTTTCTTTCTTGCCATAAGTACTAAATCATAACACCTGGATATACAAGCAACACCTTGAGAAGTACAAAGAAACTGTATTATAGGTATTTTCTTAAACTTTTTACGAGTGGGCTTTTCTCAGAGAATTTTCCGGCATTAGATAAGAAAAACCCTGAACATGGCTAAATCACCTTTGTTTCCTGTTGTGCAGATTAAAGCCGAGCTTTACCTCCGCTTGAGTAATCGTCTGGCTGGTCACACCAGTACTTAACCTCCACACCCATCCCTGACAGAAGATTTCCTTTGAAGGGAACGTCTCGGGATTGTTTTCTTCGCTAAAGGAAAATTACAGTCAATAATGGCACCCTGAGAAAACAGCGGTAGTCGCCTTATTAGGAAAAATGGAGGCGCATCAGCTCCTACTAGAGATTAGGAGAGATTAAAACTGCTTGAGAAACAAAATTGCTCCTGCTAAGAATCCTCCAAAGTGGGCACTTTTATCTGTGGGTACTTAGCATTTTAATTTCCTCGGTTTGTGCCAAAAACTCGGGAATTTTTTAGTAAGGGTAAAAATTTTAAACACCGTTTGATTCGTCAGACATCGTGCCGAGGAAAGCAAGCGAGATGGAAGCGAAATGAGTGGGAAAGAAGATGAGTTTTTTTTTAAAAAATTTAAATTCCAGAAGTATTAAAGAGATTAAAGTCAAGGTGATTTTGCTCCTTGACTGCAGGTGATCCCTCTGGTATATCCTGGTAATTGTAATTACTTAGTTGATTGCTTTTATGAAAATTGGATCCTGTCTAATCTCTTTTAAAGGTGATGGTAAAAAGTTTTTAATACCGCTGTAAAATCTGTATACAAAATTGAGTTTGGCAAGTGCTAGTTTGGAAATTATTATAGTCAATGAGGATAGCCTTGACGTCTGGTAGTTGGGATCATTAAACTCGGGTCTGAAATGAATAAATAACATTAAAGTTAGCTTTTATGTGGGGTAGTTAAAGAGCTAAATGAGCTTTACTGTAGGAACCTATGGCTTTTCTACTGTACACGATTTTGTTATATGAACCCTTTTTCAAACACAGTGGAGACAGCTTTATATTTTAACGTCCATGTTAACACCGAAATAAAAGCTCGATTAGTTATGGAGGGGGATACCAGAATACCATCTAATTTTCTATGAAAATAATAAAAAGAACTCACGTTAATCTCAAGTAACAAGATTTATTTACGGTCTTTTTAGCCGTGTTTTTTAATGAACTATATAGTTCTTCCCTATACAAATCTGAAAACCCAGGTTTTATCGAGGTTTTTATCCAGGTTTTGGGACATTTCAAAATTTCCCTTTCTTTTCGGAATGTAGCATACTCACCGGCTGTCGGAAAAACGTCATTTAAAATAAAAACAACATAGAAGTGACGAGAGTAAATTTGAAGGCATGAGGAAACACATAATTTATTTTTTAGAAACTTATTTATTATTTTCTAAAGGGGAATTCGTGTAACAGTTGTTTACTGACACGCTACTTCGGATTAATTTTAATATATTTAAAGCACTGAAGATGGCGCTTAGTGAAATTTCCCTTGTCATTTTTTTAATGAACTGGATCGAAGACCTATATAGTTCATTAAAAAAACACGGCTTATGTTGCAGAAATTACATTTGTTGTTTCTATTTGAGTCTGGACTGGGCCAGCGTGAAGTGCGGGCGTGTGTTACCGCCAGCCTCTTGTAAACGCTTCGATATGCAAACAAAATCATAAAACAGACCAAATCCAAGCAAAATTTTCCGAGTGCAATGCCACCAACTAGGTATGTTATGGAGCTCCGTAACCGTAACCGAAACTATCGGATATCCGATATAAAAATTTATCCGAAACCTTAACCGAATCTGATATAAAAGTTTCGAATAATTTCGGATACACTGCAAACCCATTTGTGTGATATTAAAACGCATTTCGCGTGTAAAATCATGTAGTCACTTTTTACGCGTTTAAAATGTGTTATTTTTAATGCTCGAAAAGTGTGTAAATTTAACACATAAAGCGCATGTTTAAAACACACCAAATATGTATTGCTTTGAAGCTTTTGAGTGAAGCTTTTTCAGTGTCGCTTTGCGGAGAGTAAACTTAGAGAGTAAGTTTTTGATGTAAGCTGTAACGACTTGTCTCGATGCCCTTCTGTTACCGACTGACTGTAAAGAGAGGTGGTGGAGCTCTCTGGTCATTGAGAATTTAAATAAAGAATTACAACTATATAACTTTCCTTTAATTTATCCTCTCATGTGTGTTAATTTAGTGAAGTGTGTGAAATGACACATAATGTGTGATTTTCACACGTTTAAGACGTAAAACGATAAAACGTTACAATTTCTTTAGCGTGTAAAAAATATTATACGCTGAACGTGTGTGATTTTTACACGTATGTCTTTTTATCCGCATTATTTTAACACGGTTTGTTCCTAAAACGCTTTATTTTAATACGATTGGCCGAATTTACACGCTTATGAAGTGTGTAGTGTGTTAAATTCACACGGAAAAAATATTCTGGGGTTTGCAGTGTAGGGGCGGAGTCTAAATGAAACACGTTATAAAAGATTTTCGCCTGGCCGAGCCGACACATAGCTATAATAATAACTTATAAAGCTAATTGTTTTTTTCTGTGATTGTAGTACCAAATGATAACCTAGAAATAAAGTCGAATCATTACCTATTTGTATTTTATTTTTACAATTTCTTAAAAATGTAATATCCGAAACTGAAACTATCCGAAACTATGACCCCGGGTCTCCACTGGGAATAAAGTATTGCATGCAATTTCGAATTGCAATGAAATTGCTCGTCGAGATACCCATATTGCAATTGCATGCAATATTTCAGAGATAATATGGGCATCTCGACGAGCAATTTCATTGCAATTCGAAATTGCATGCAATACTTTATTTCCAGTGGAGACCCGGGGTTAGATAATCCGAAATTATTTCATATCCGTAACCTTATCTGAAACCGGTATAATGTTATTCATATATCCGTATTCATATCCAGATCCGAAATTTCCCCAGTAGGACCTGTAATGTGTACGGAATTAGAGAAGTATGGGCTTCTTAGGAAGTGGATGCCATTACGATCTCCATTAGAGAACTGATGAATTTAACATAGGGATGTCCTACGATGCGATGGCAAGTGCTGACATGTGGCATTACATATAAGGTCTTACGTATGCCATGAAGAGTAATCTTCTAAACAGCCTTAAAAAGTAGAGCAAGGGCATTTCCAACGAGAAGTATTTCATAAGTCATTACTTACTCGCTTACTAGACATTACAAATGTAATGATTCACATTTTCTTAAATTCACTGCAGAATTCTTCGATTACCATGCAAACAATTGCTCTATTCCTTAAAGAATTCTTCGATTACCAAAGAAGCGATTGCCAGATTTCCCACTGGGTCATATCCATAACATCCCTGCCATAAACCAAAAAATATATAAAAATAAATCCAACACCCAGGTGAAGCCTACAATCACGGATCTTCACAAACTAAGACACGGACGACAGATACCCAGTAGGGAAAGCAAGTAATTACCCAATCGATTCCGAAAGTAGTTCTAAGGAGTAGCAGTAACCATTCGCCTTCATTCTGCATTACATAGAACTGCTACATTCATTGGATACATGTAATGCAGGATGAATTAAATTTCATGTTAAGTCTCTTTCGCATTTTTAAGAGAGCTTCCGCATCAGCTGCGATTGCATTACAATTTGCATTACTTTTGCATCAATGTAATTAGACAAAGAACTACTTCATTAGCATTGGAAAATTGTACAACTGTAATCTTATTTACTGTATTGTCAAAGGATTACAGAACCTAACGTGTTCTAAATGTCCTACTGGGTAACCCTGCAAACAATTTCTCGGAGGCTCGCTTTCTCGGACCATTCTCGATTCGAAAACTGCTTGCGACGGGTACGAGATATAGATTCAAAATCGAAACGCAACATGAAAGCTTTCCTGGTTGATTTGTTTCTCCCAAAGCCTTTTATATTAAGCCATCCCAGCGGGAAAAGTTTGAAGGCCTTCCTCAAGAAGCTTTTAGGAAGGAGTTCGTATTCGTAGTTCCACAAAAGTAGGATGGAAGGGCGAAATATGGAGAGTATGTTTTTTGCGTTTTAATAAAATTTTCATACTAATAGGGCAGTGTTTCTTCCGTAAGTGCTTCCGCCATTAAAGCAATATGTTTCACGGATCTCACCGGAAATATATTTAGAAGGTGTAAGAAATTTTACTTCCTTGGAAGAAATAAAAAATGTCTTACAACATACACCTTACCGGGAATGCGTGGGGAAGGTGAATGAGCTTTCATAGCTTTTGGACTCATTCCTTCTAATCAGTGGCGTAGATAGGGGGGGATCAAGGGGATCAATCCCCCCCCATGAGCGAAAATTATAATAGAATTGAATACAAGTCTTCGTATCTACGTATTTAAGTATACATGAAATTTCTTAAGCACCAGCTACCAGCACCTCTTTTGGCATTATGTAATGTGCAATTTTGTTTTTGCGCAATTATATAAAATCATCTAGATATGTTTTTTTTTTGTGACGGCTGTGCATTTAAGTATTGTATAATTTCCATGCTTCGAGCAGGCCGACCAATCAAGACCCACGAAAAGGACGCTCACTATAATTGTAGACACGTCGAGCACATGTAAAGTAAATACAATGAGCCAATAGTGGCACCTCGGTTCCTTAATACTCAAAATTTTAACGTTATAATAAATCAAGAAATTTAATCGTTTTTCCAATTTTGGGTGAAATAACTAGTAGCTCAATTTAATTCCTCCTTAATATTTTGAAGTTTATAAAAATTGCCAAGTCAGTAAAAATATTAAAGTTCAAGAAAAGATTCTACGGGCAAAATTATGATAAACTTTAAGTTATAAGTTCGGGGAAGCTTTGCACTTCATAGATTGTTCTAACTCGATACAATTTGATCGAGCACAATACACAGTACACTCATTGCCTCTGGCAAATCAACAATTCGAAGGCGTTCTTTGGAGCGTTAACATTAATTTACTCTAGTTTATAATTGAGGAGTGTCGGTTCAAAAGGGCGTATTTCCGTTTTCAACTTTTTTTATTTTAAAATTATTTTGAAAATATGGCATAAAAGTCCATCGAATGAGCCTAAAAACTTATTCAAATGGAGCGTACTTTCTATATAAAAAATTCCAAAAAATTAGGATTCCAATCACAAGGGCGTATTTCTGCATCTTGTGAAGGAAACGGTAATCCCCCATTTTTTTGGTGGCCATATTGGATCTATTGAGTATACTATATTATATTGTCATCGAAACTGAAGCTGTGTGCAAAATTTCAGTATGATCGGATTCACTTGAAGGTTGACTTAAAAATACGATCTGAATTTTCGTTTCATATAATTGTGACTGTAAGCGAAAGGAAGGCCCTGCTCAACAGCATGACTGTTACATGGAATATTTTTACATCATTCTAAACTAATTTTTGACGCTGATTTCAAATATATTATCAGTTTTTTTTATATCAGCTTTAGTTAATGAATTATAAGGAAGTGTGTTTTTTTTAGAAAAAATACTCTCACCGTACTAAAATATTTAATTTAAAAAAACTACAAACTGCACTGCACGCAGAATACTCCCACCTATCTAAAAATGTAAATGTGAAGGTTCTACCCTACCACCTTCCAGAGTAATGAGTCATCAAATTTAAAATTTTGTTTTTTTTACAAAACTATCAACTTCAACTACCTTTTTCCCCAAAAATACGTAGTTAGTCAATATTTTTTTTTCCAAAATTGGAAAGCACGGACAATTTCCTATAAATAATGTTGAGCAATTTTTGTGTTGGGGCCTTTATTTTTGAAGATATGTTGTTTTATTGTCCTCCTCTTCTTATTTTTAATAGTCAAACGCACGTCTTTATAGTTTGATATAAATTTATTGACTGACTCACATTAGTGACATTAGAACACCTTGAACATAATTAGAACACTGGCAGATAACTTAGTATTGCCAGATGTTCTTAACATATCTATATAACATCTCCCCTTTCATTAAAATTATAATTCATGTCTTCGTTTTACCTTTTACATTCTATTCATTTTAAAATTAAAGTTTTATATTCTGTTCTTTCAAAATTATAAGTTTTATATTCTATTCATTTTAAAATTATAAGCTTTATATTCTGTTCTTTCAAAATTATAAGTTTTATATTCTATTCTTTCAAAATTATAAGTTTTATATTTTATTCATTTTAAAATTAAAGCTTTACATTCTATTCATTCAAAATTATAAATTTTATATTCTATTCATTTTAAAATTATAGCTTTATATTCTGTTCTTTCAAAATTATAAGTTTTATATTCTATTCATTTTAAATTTATACATAATACTTTAATTTTCAATGTATCTTTTTGGAGCCTTGATCATTCTACCCGAGCGAGTCTGGTAAGGGATGTGAGAACTCTCTGAAGACGTTTCACCTGAATTTATTGGTGGCTCACTCAGTTGGAATGTAGGTTCTGGTGCCGACACCATGTCATTACTCTCTTTCTCGATTACAGGTTTGTGTAAAGACTTTCTTATATGGATGCGATTCCTTCTCAATTCTTTATTGTTTTCATTTCTTACTATGAAAGAGCGGGGAGCTGAGTATTTATTTATGATTGTACCTGGATGCCAGGTGTCTCGACTATGATATTGGAAGACCACGTTATCTCCAGGATTCAAATCCCCAAGATTATTTTTCGATGTTCTATCGTAGTAATACTTGCTCTTTTCCCTACTATATTTTAAATATTTATCTACCCTAACAACTACCTCGGGTTTCAGAAGAGTTTCCTTCACGGGTAATTTTGTCCTTAGACGCCTGCTCATCAACATTTGTGATGGCGAATATGGCACATCTGCCAATGGTGTACTATTATACTCTAATAGGGCTGCTTCCACATCCTTGTCGCCTTGGTTGCACTTTTTTAGAATGGTCTTTGCGATTCCGACTGCTTTTTCCGCCAGTCCATTCGACTGTGGATATCTTGGACTTGAAGTTTTTATTTGAAAGCCCCACGAGTTGCTAAATTGAGTGCACTCAAACGAGTTAAATGGCATATTGTCACTAATAATGACTCTCGGTATGCCATGCGTAGCGAATATTTTTTTTTAAGAGCTTTTATGATCTCAGATGACGATGGTGTTTCTATAAGGGACACTTCTAACCAATTAGAATAATAGTCTTTCAGAACTAAGTAATAACTACCGGCAAATTGCATAATGTCACAGCCAACCATTTGGAAAGGTAGGCTTGGAATCTCATGGGATTGAAGAGGTTGTTTTGCGTTTGACGATCTGTACTTTTCACAAATTTTACATCCCATGATCATATCTTCTATATCCCTGTCAATATTATGCCAGTACAGTAAAGTGCGGGCACGAGCTTTTGTTTTTGTCATTCCTAAATGTGGCTCATGAAGAAGTACCAACATTTCGTTTTGAAGAGCAAATGGAACTATGATTCTATCCCTGAAAAATGCGATACCATCAGCAAAGTGTATGTCATGCCTGATGTTCCAAAATTCTTTTATTTCGTCTTCAATTTTAGATCTTTCAGACGGCCAACCATGCATATGTCTTTCATATAGAAGTTTTAACTTCAAATCATTTTCTGTAAATTTTCTGAATTTTATCTTTTTTGTTTCTGACACGTTTATAGTGCGAACATATGCATCTAGTGGATCATCCTCTTCACTTTCTGTGTGGTTATTTTGAAAGTTGCGGGATAAGGTATCCGCAATGTATAGAAACTTCCCAGGTACATATTTTAATTCGATGTCATACCTTAACAATTTTAACCGAATTCTTTGTAATCTCGGCGATGTTATGTCATTAATGTTCTTTTTTATTAATGACACCAATGGTTTATGGTCGGTATGTATAATTATTTTCCTTCCATATACATACTCATCAAATTTTTTGCATGAATACAAAATCGCCAAAAACTCCTTTTCAATTTGAGCATATCTGGTTTCGCATACTGTTAGGCTTCTCGACGCATATGAAATTGGCTTATTATCTTGTAACAGGCAACACCCAACTCCGCTTTGAGAAGCGTCAGTTTGTATCACCGTTTGCTTGTTAGGGTTAAATGATGCCAGTGCGTCAGAACTAGATAAGCTATTTTTGATTTTTTCAAAGTCATTTTTGTGCTTGGGCAGCCACAGAAATTTCACATTCTTTTTCAGTAATTCCCGTAAAGAACAGGATAGTTCACTTAAATTCGGAATGAAACTTCGTAAGTAGTTTATCATACCCAGTATTTTTTGGAGTTCCTCTTTGGTTGTCGGATCGTGAAGATCTTTTATGGCTTGTATCCTGGATGGATCAGGCAACATTCCATCTTTCGTAAAGATATGACCCATATATCTAACTTTTTCCACTCTATATTGAAATTTGTCTTTGTTAAACTTTATTCCGACGTCTTTGGCTCGTTTCATGACAGCTTCCAAATTCTGGTCATGTTCTTCCAAGGTTGAGCCCCCTATTAAAACATCGTCTATGTAAATGGCTACTCCACGTAAGTCACCGAAAAATTTTTCATTGAACCGTTGAAATATCTCGGTTGCACAGTTTAAGCCAAATGGCATTCTTAGAAATTCGTAGCATCCGTATGGCGTGCTGAATGCACAGTTTCTGCTGGACTTCTCATCCAAGTCTATTTGCCAGAAGCTTTCTTTCAGGTCTAGGACCGAGAAATACTTCATTCCATTCAATTTTGTTTTTAAATCCTCGATTGTGGGTATCAAGTAAGGTTCCTTTCGTATGTGTATATTAAGATCTCTCGGATCTAAACATAAACGTAAACTTTTGTCATTTTTTTCTACTATTACTAGATTACTTACCCAGCCCTTTGGTTGTTCTATTTTTTTGATTATGCCTAATCTACACATGTCCCCCAGTTTCTCTTTAACCTTCTTTTGCAACGCAATCGCTATTCTTCTGGGTGGTTTAACCTCAGGTGGCACATTCGCATTTATCGGAATATGCGCCTTAATTGGGAATGTACCCATACCGTTGAAATTTTCCTTGTGTTCTTCTACAAAATTTTCTTTCGTATTATACTCTATTATATGTATTCTTTTAACTAAACCCATTTTCGTTGAAGATCTCAAGCCCAATATCGGAAGACCTTCTTCGTTGACCACAATAAAATCTATAATATATTTCTTTCTTTTAAGTTCTACACCGAGTCTTAATTTTCCCATAACCTTCAAATCATGATTACCATATGCTTTCACACTCATCCCAGAGCAGCTAACTTTCTTTTCTAGTGTTTTGTCTATTTGGCTTTAATAAGAGAGAGGAATGACATCAATATCGGAACCAGTATCAATTTTGAATTTTATCGTGGCGTTATTTAATTTTAGACTTTGCAGCCAGATACGATCATTTGATCCTATTGATATATTGTTTATATATACTGTGTTATTCACGTTCTCGTCTTCAGTCAATTCTCTAATTTGTTTCTGTTTACTTTTGCATGCATTTGTATAATGATTTTTTCCCCCACATTTAAAGCATGTTTTTCCGTATGCTGGGCATTTTTTACCAGTATGATCAAGGTTGCAGCGATAACATTTTTTGTTATTATATAATTGTTTTCGTTCATATTGTTTATTTTTATTTTTAAACCTAACCTGACTTTCATTTTCTTTATTATAATTATTTTTATTTCTATCTAAATTCTTACTTGTACTTTTGGATCTGGATCTGGAGCTCCTTACCAATGCAATTGAATTCTCTTGGATGACAGAAGTTTGCGCTTTGGTTTGTTCAGCAATTCTACAGAAATCCACAGCTTTTTTCAGGTCGACGTCATCTAACTTCAGAAGATTTCGTTGAGTATCCGCATCTCGTATGCCAAGAACGATTCGGTCCCTAATTAAGGAGTCTGCTTGTTCCCCAAATTCGCAGTTCTTTACTAGATTTTGGAGGTCTTTTAAAAAGTGATCAAAAGGTTCATCCTCTTTTTGATCTCTTTTGTAGAAGATATATCTTTCGTAGAGAATATTTTTTCTCGGCGAGCAATAATTCTCTATGGCTTCTAAAACTTTTATCAAAATTTTTTTGTCATTTTCTGGCATTGTTAAATTATGATAGACATCAATGGCTTCCTCCCCCATGAGGTTCAATAAGATGGCGACTTTCACGTCTTCCGCTTTTTTGTCTAAACCACTTGCCTTCATGTATATTTCAAATAGTTGCAAGAATCTCCTCCAGTTTTCTTTTAAATTGCCACTAAGGCTTAACGGAGGCGGCGGCTTGAAGATTTCCATGTCCACGCACTCAGAACACTTTTTTTTTTTTTTTTTAAAACGACTGCGCCATGTTTTATTGTCCTCCTCTTCTTATTTTTAATAGTCAAACGCACGTCTTTATAGTTTGATATAAATTTATTGACTGACTCACATTAGTGACATTAGAACACCTTGAACATAATTAGAACACTGGCAGATAACTTAGTATTGCCAGATGTTCTTAACATATCTATATAACATATGTATTAGCAAATTTTGATGTTAAAGTTGGCTTTATTTGGTAGTTTGGTACTTTGGTACTTTGGTATTAGAGCTCTAACACAATAGAAAATTTAATTTTAGCTCATAGTTATACCAGGAGTAGATAGGTGGACATAAAAATCTTGCTAAAAGGATTTTTGCTTTTGACAGAACCCCAAAAAACTTCACTGCAAGTATTTCCAAAAATTCTACTTAAAAAGGATTATTTCTGGAAGTGACTAATCAAAAGGTCGTATTTCTCACAATCGCGATCAAAAAGGCCTATTTCTAAACAAATAATCAAAAAAAATATAGTTTTAATGTGTATTTTTTAAAATAAAAAACCCATATCATATTGTAGTCTTAACCTTCACATGAATGTGCATTTAAATATATTTTAGAATTTTATTTATAAGAACAGGGGTCCTCAATTGTCAAATTTATTCTAGTTTATAATTGCAAAAGTGTGTTAAAATTGTTTTGTTTATTATCTCGGAATGAAGAAATTTTTACTGCCAATAAAACCGTTCGGCAAGTCTTGAGACGGTGAAAAACATCGAAATGCAGAATCATCTGCAGAAACAAGCGCGAAAACACCCCGTTCTGATGCATTAAATTCTGAAAATCCGATCAATCAAAATATACTAAGTCATATCCCCTCCCATCGCAAAAAGCTACCTACGCCACTGCTTCTAATGACATGGTTGCAAAAAAAAGATATGGAGCGGAATGTTAAAAGGAAGGAATTTTCGCCTTCCAAAAAAGGTTACCGTCATGCTTCTTGGTACGATTCCATTTCCCGCTGGGATGCTGTAGAAAAATATTGAGAGCCGATTTCCCCTGAATGAGACTTCAAATCTCCAAATTACACTAACAACTCAACGATTTGTTTGGAAAGTTTTGAGTTTTTGACTTGTTTTGCTCGGCGGAGTGATTTTCGGTCAATGTGTGCGTGTACATGAATATGCAGGGAGCAGAAGCGATTTGCTATCGATACGAGCATGCGATTCGTTATCAGCACGAGTAAGCGATTCGATCTCTTGCTCCGATTTTATTACCTTCGAATTCGTTAACGAGTCATTTACGAGTCGCTTTCGCTTTTGGCAAATTGTTCTCGAATCGTTTCCGAATCTAAATGTTTGCAGGGAAAACACTGCATTCATAGTTTTGTCTTTCTGGTTGTCAAATCAAGGTATTATTCGATTCGGTGGAGTCTAGTCCCCATTTCATAGTTGTCAATTCTATCGGCGCATGAGAGTAGATCGTGAGCTCATGTTCAATTTTATCAACATTAAGAACAGTACCGAATGCATGGTCTCAAAAACGAAATACTATCTCATCTCTTATTAAACCTACATCGACCTTCCTTCTGTTTCAGTGGACTGACTCTAATTACTTTTCCATCTCTTTACATTTTGGGCATAACTTTAACTTAAGATCTGCGATGGAATGACCAAATATTCCAAATCGCCAAACAATCATGCTCAAGCGAAGCACGTTCCACCCAAAGTAGGGACCTAGTATCTATCTATTGAAAAAATAATATTGAAATCGCCACTCAAAATCATGGGGATTTCGTTGAAGTTTGGACCTCTGGAGGTACCGACCTATCGAGTTTTTCTACCTAAACCAAATGTTAGTGTCAGGGACTGGAATAACGATATCGAGAGAGTAAAAAAAGTGGTCCGGATGTACCGGCTATTCAATAACGCGATATTGAATCAACTGCTATAAATGGATACCGCACCGCCTCTGGATGGCCGCATGGAAAAGAGAATGTGAAAACAATTCCGCCATACCAGAGGCGGTAGCTCCTCTCATTGAAGCATGCGACCAAGATTTGTACCCTACCATAAAAATTTTCTTACAAATACTGGCAACTCTCTAGGTCAACGTAGCTACCGCAGAGAGATCGTTTTCTACCCTTCGCAGAGTAAAATCTTGGTTGCGTGTCTCAATGGTACTGGAAAGATTATCAAGGCTAGCTCTCTTAAGGGGCTATACCAGTGTGAGGGCTAAAATTTAGGTGATTTTCGGTAATTTTTTTAAATAAAACTACTTAACTAAATGTTTTGGAAAATTAAGAATGTACTTAGGTATACTTGACCAATATTACATAATTTTTTCGTTGAAATGTATTGAGATGTAAGCGACTTATGATCTGTCTTCGGAAGGACAAAAAAAAAGTTCCGCCACTGCTGCCACGATTCCGGTCGATTGAGTAACGGAAAGGCGTTAAACTAGAAGGTATTTCCTATACAGTGAACTAGGAATTTTGAAAAATATCGAAATCTAACAAAATGGCGTAGTTATGAATAAATATTCGGTTTTTTTGCCTATAAAATGGTCGGTTTTTTCAATGCCAAATTGTCAATTTTCATCCAATCAAAAATATCCTAGTTAACTTTATGGCAAATGTAGTCAAGAGTATTCAGTTAAAAATCCAAGTCAATTGGATAAATAGACTTCGAGTTAGAATGGCATCAAATTGGAAAAATCTCATTTCAAGGAAAACACGTTTAAAGATTTAACAATCGACTTTTGCAAGGTAAAATTAAATTACGGTTGCTCTTTCTAAGACTGCCATTCGAAAAGAATTATAGATACGGCCTTGAAATTTTTACAGGATATTCTTGACAGTATAAACTGTCGAATAAGCAAAACAAAAAAAAACAATTTTTTCAAAGTATCACACTGGTATAGCCCCTTAAATATACACAAAAAAGTGAACCGGGTATCGATGAAATTATCAACGTTTTCGCGAAAAAGAAACGTAAGCTTGAATTTGTAATTTAAGTAAGCACCTAAATAAAATTATTTAATGTAAAATGTATACTAGCGTTTAATTTAATTTGATATCCTTTGAAAGTGTAAAAATTTCATCAAAATCGGTTCAGTAGGTAGTTTAGAGTCTTAAGGGCCTGTGCGAATAGTGACTAAATTGATAATGTAGATAATGTAGGGAATTGCTGCGTGAATTCTTTTGATGACTAAATTCTGTCAGTTATTCAAATATTTAAATTGTAACCATAGCAACAATTTAGTCAACTGTCGAAAAATTTAGTCTACTCGCCAAAAGACTAAATACTGTATTATCGGCACTAAATTTTAGTCATAGAATTCACACAGTCCCTAAATGTGACATTCTGATATGCAAACAAACACACATTTACTTTTATAATTTTCATGAGCGAACAAACTAACATTTTACAAGTAAATTAATTTACCTACTTATAGTGTTTGCCCCACTGCTTTGTCCACGTGGAACTATACACTGTACAAAATCTTGGTCAGCGGGCGTCATATATTTTGTAAACATCTCCCTTGTAGGAATGCACTGTGACGATCATCAGCGAGCTCGTACTCCGACTCGCACTTGGCTGATTTTCGGGTGGCTGTGACCACAACCTTTTTTGAGGGCTGGATCCGCGCCTGTGATTGAGGAGAATGCGGTAAACATTCTTTTTAAGTCCTAAATTCGGCCCCGCCTCGAATATAACTTGTTTGCCTGAGCTTGTGCTTCAAAAACACCTTTACGCGGTTCGATAAGGTGGAAGTGTCCTAACTACTTTATTCTCTTCTATTTACACTTAACTTAGGTAGGTACAATAAAACTTTGCCCTAATAGTCCATGGAAATGGTACTTTAACATTGCAAAAATGCAGGACAAGATTTTTTTCTTGGGTTGTGTAGGGGGGTCGGTGTTAGCTTAAATTTGAGATTTCGAGTTCCCCACCCCCCCCCCCATATGGCCGCCATCTTGGAAAAGCTGTGCAAATGGTTTTTCCACTATATCTCCGTAACAGTACATCTTACAGAAAATTTATAAAGAGACTTTTTGTTTAGAATTAAATTATCTACAATTTATTCTTTAAGCGTTTTGTCGTAAACTGAAAGAATTAAGAAGTTATAAGCCTTAGAACACAAAAATTAGTCACAATATTTTCTTTTAAAGGCTATAACTTTTTTTCCTTCAATTTTAACAAAAAAAAAATAACAAGTTTTTTGTAGAGGGTTTCATAACGAATAATTTCCATTCATTCTTTTTTTAATTTCATTCACTACGAAGGGTTCACAGCGCCCCGAAGGTATCAAAGTGACAGATTTTCTGAATATTTTTTTACGATTTTACCTCCTCCTCTCCCTAGAATTTCTCAAAAACAGGTAGCAAGTAATAATAATGTATGAATGACTTTCCGTTTGAAGAAATGCCGATGTTTGAGTAATGCAATAAAATTATTTATTACGCTTGCTTTCCACGAGCCCTTTTAGCATGGTTCCAGTCTTACTTCGCTGACAGGACCTACAAAGTTGTGTTTCGTGGATCCAAATCAGTAACCATTGAAGCGTCATCCGGTGTTCCTCAAGGAAGTCATCTTGGTCCCCTGCTTTTTATTCTATCAATTGATGACATTGTTCCCTTGCTAAGACACTGTAGAATCTTGATTTACGCTGATGACATCAAATTGTACCGTCACATAAAAAGTATCGAGAATTGCAAATTTTTGCAAGCTTACCTTGATACGTTTTACTCTTGGTGTGCGAACAACAGCATGGTTCTCAATATTAGTAAATGTGAAACCATGACTTTCGGGAGAAGTCGTAGTCCTATAATTTTTAACTACACCTTTTCTAACGAGTGTGTCCCTCGTGTAAATTTTGTAAAAGATCTCGGGATTAGATTTGATAGTAAACTCGATTTTCCTGCTCACATTAACTATATTGCTTTCAAAGGTAGTTTAATCCTGGGTTTTATAAAAAGGTGGTCTAAAGAATTCAATAACCCCTTGATTACTAAACACCTTTATATCTCTCTTGTCAGACCATTACTCGAGTCCGGGTTCCAGGTTTGGTCTCCTCACTACTATTTGCACGTTGGAAAAATCGAGTCAGTTCAAAAGAGGTTCGTTCGATTCGCACTGAATCATCTTCCTTGGAATAATCCATTAGTTCTTCCACCATACGAATCCCGGCTTAAGTTACTCAACTTAAGCTCTCTTTGCAGGCGTCGTGAGGTGGCCGATGTTGTATTTGCTCATCAGCTCCTTAATGGAAAGGTCGACTCAGGTTTTCTGAGTCGCCGTGCGTCGTTTAGAGAGAGTGGATACAATTTGAGAGGGCCACCTCTCTTACACACCAACTCCTCCAACACGAATTACGGCAAATTCGAGCCTGTTAATCGCATGTTCATTGATGTGAATAGACATATTGATGTTTTTAGAGTGAGCCTTAGTAAGGACGCCCTTAAAGGAGTCTTTTCAATCTCACTTGACTGGATTTCTTGCACGCTTCTTTGTGTATTGCATTTCTTTCTGTTTTCATTGAATGTGCAATCTCTGGTGGGTCACATCTCGCATATAAAAGTGTGCGAGGTGTAACCTTTTCTGGATTGCATATTCAATTTATATGTTGCATGCTTTAGTTGAGCCTATCTCACTGCTACTTATGCTGACCTGGTAAATTTTTCTTGGCCCAGAAGTGTACCTACTGAATTAGAAGGGTTAACTCTATTGCATGATTGTTGTTGCATGTATAATATAATGACTCAAACTTGTAACCTAAAGGTGCTCTTACACGATCTGGCAAATTGCCAGATATGTAATTGCTCAGTTTCATAGGCAGATGTTTGCCTTACTGATTACACCTGTGGCAGATATTCGGGCAGATTTCATCTGGCGTAGAGTTGTCGTACACATCTTTGTCAGTTATCTGTCATGCATATGTTTTGCTAATTACACGATCTGTTATTTTTCATCTGGCATAAATGCTGTTTTCATCTGCCTAAAATAAAATAATCTGAAGTATACTTTTCCAGTTTACAACCTACATTACATAGTCGTGTCAGCTTATTGGGGATGCCGAATTCTCTCAAGGCTTCGTAGAGGTATACTCTGGCTCTGCTATCATAGGAAGCTTGGACTGAAACCACACTGGTATTAACCTATGAGGTTCCTAGTGTAAGGGCCATACTATTTTGTAGGATAGTGGGGAATATCTTATACGCGGTACTCAACAACGTTATACCGCGATAATTGGTGAACGTTGTGATATCCGCTTTTTATCTACCGGGTAAAGGACGCCTTTTTCCAGTCTTTTGGCATCGCTTCCTGCCCCCATACTTGCACAATTATTTCAACAATCGCTTGGTGTAG
Source organism: Thereva nobilitata (assembly GCA_963855945.1). Lineage (NCBI taxonomy): Eukaryota > Metazoa > Arthropoda > Insecta > Diptera > Therevidae > Thereva > Thereva nobilitata. Next base: position 127,985,332 of record OY979695.1, read on the forward strand.
TGTAGGCCCTCCATATTTAACCAACTTCGCGGAGATGCCGTCTGCACCCGAGGCCTTGTGTTTTTTACTGTTGTGAGCTCGTTCAGCTACATATGGTTTCATCTCAACTAGTTTGAGGCTAGAGCAAGCGTAAGCCCGTAGCTTTGGACCGCAGTATCTACCAGCCAGTTTTTTTAGTTTATTTTCAAAATTGAGCTATATATGAATTCACGTCTCCTTCATGCCTTTTGTAGTCAATATAAAGTAGTCGTAAATTAACAAGATTGTTTCCTTCGCCATTATGCTCTCAGTGAAGTTGGCCGGTACCATTAGCATAGTGATTCCTGCTAACTTATCCTACAGGTACAAGTCTTTCGGCATAATCCCCTTCTAACAGCCCTATATGAGCTCGACACAGGGTTATACCCTCTGAAAGACATCGAAGCAAGTTACTGCTTATTCCTTGATAAATTTGGGCCTTCTCTTTGCAGCTTCACAGTTCCCCAACTAGCATCCAGCCAATGGTCCATTAGGGAGCAGATCGTAAAGCAGCACTCACAACTCTCTTCTTCGTCTGTTATTATAAAACTGACCATGATTTCGACCATATAAGCTCTAAAGACGAAATTATGTGCTTTTTGGCTTGGTAGGGTTTGAAGGGTATGCTGCTGGTTGCCTATATAAATATATTTTGTTAGTAGTAAGTTTTGTTAAAAATTAACCATTTTTACTGAAATTTTATATTTTTTTCCACAGATCGGATTTTTTGCCCTACTTACTGCACATCTACAAAATAGAATGCATTTGTACTTACTTTTCGCATTAAAGTTTCATAGTTATCATTATACCTATACGAAAAATTCGCTTATGAGTTAACAAAGTTCACCTTAATTAGAAAAGCATAAACTTACAAAACTTTTACCATAACCAAACATAAGTGAAATAAACTAGTCCATATTCAATTAGGTAAGTCCTCGTATCTTGAAATTTGAAATCTAACAAAACTATTCTCAACAAGATTAAACAAAAAAAAATTAGTTTTGAAAATTCTCACTGAACTAAACTTTAAGGCTTCCTAACCTGGTTTATTTAAGATAACACTCATCACTGACACGACTCTAATCCATTAAGTTACCTTCTCGAGAATTTAGTGGAAACATCTGAACGAGATAAAGGAGAACACCTGACGTAGGTGAAAAGTTACTACTGTGCGAGCATATCCTCCCCTCTATATTCTGGTATTATTCACATAACTCTAAGTAAATCTATGTCAGCCGAGGAAACTTTATTCGCTCCGCGTTTCAAAATATTGTGCAGAGGGCAACTTTTATTATATGCTGCCATGTTTAGTTGAGCTGTCGAGGAGAGCTTAACCTTTTCAAGCAGGCTGCATATATCACTCGAGTATGCACCTAGCATTCAAGCGCCTTTTATTTAATAGAGGGAAGGACTTGTGCTTCTCCTTTCAAAAGGATAATTGCCTTTTGTGCTACCGAACGAAGAATTAAACAACAACTCACAAATGGGAAAGTAAATCCGAGGGCTTCACAAGGGATTGCAAAGATATTGAGTGTTTGCATAGAACCTCCAGCCACTGGCAGTGTGTTGTCAGTTCCTCACTAATGAAGGCGAATATACACGTTGATGCCAGGCGTATGTAAAGCTGTATTCTATAAAATGTAGATGCATCGTATGCAAACGGGACTGAATTCAATGAGATTGAATAGGGCATTCTGTTCTCAAAGACGACAGACATCCATATAGTAGTTCATAGCACAAACAATTGTTGTATTTCTGTTTGAGTGCACTTTAAAAATAACCGGATTTAATGTGACGCGGGAAATTTCTATACTGTGAATTGTGAGCTTTGTCGTTATCTATCTGCAAACATATCCAAAACAAAAGCTAATTGGAACTTATGCAGTCGCTTTAATTAAATTAAAGAATTCCAGGAATAAAGGTAAACTACAACAAAATACTAATAACAACACTCAATTGTGCTACAGCTTCAGTAAAACCTGTATTTTTATGGTCGGATTGACTATATGTATGTCCATGCCTACCTCTGCCCTAACCTCAGTTCGATTGATTTAGTGGCAAGAATGGGGGCTTTACTTGTCTTAGCCTATACTCTCTACAGAGCGGCCATATGAAAGGATTGACCTTATATAGACAACCGAAGATAGCGTCAAAACTATCGAAAATGCTTTGCACACGGCGGCGTATAAGGTACTTTGCAAAGTAATGCGTGTTAAAAATCCCATCCACGGTTGCCAGATGAAACTTCGTTAAATCCGTTCGTCAAGCATTCGAGAGAGAGGAAAAAATCCGTTCTCTTCTTTTGAAGAGCCATCGGTATGGCTTTTCGGAAACCAGTAACAATATGAGCGCGATATTTAAATTCAATAGACAGAATTACTATAACGCTTAAGAAAGAATACATTTCATTATTTTATTGAATATTTTAGTGAATTTAAAAAAATTGCTCTTGAAAGTGCTTTTGAAACTCCTAAATTCCTGATGGGCCTGGCCTCCTCAACATCGAAACCAAATAAAGCAGCGACGACAGCGGTATCCTTTGTGTTCTTTAGTTCTGCTGGTCAGTGCCGGATTTATATGTTGCGGGGCCCCCAAGCACAACATTGTGACGGGGCCCCTAAAATAAGCCCCCCCCGCACTATATATTTGACCATCCGCACATCTTCAACATTTTGAACAACTTGACATAAATAAAACAGTGCTTTTGGTATGGGTTCGATCAGGAAATTTTCTGTCTGCTCTTCTCTGCGGAAAATAGGTCGATGATCACCTCAAACTGAAGAGATCGTAACTTATCATGCTCCATACTCCTAATACTCAAGTCTGCTAACATTTCCAGGGACATACATTGTTGTGCGCAAATAATAGTTTGAAATGTTCGTAGTTACGTTTAGTTTTACATTTAAGGCCCTTTTACATCCCAAGCACAAAATGGAAACGAAAATTGGAGCTCTTTGGGGCCATTTGTATGCTTTTCGCTCTTCCACCTTCGTGCAACAGAGAGAAAAACATACGTGCAATAAAAAAGCTCCAATTTGCGTTTCCACCTTGCGCTTGGGACGTAAAAGGGCCTTTATTGTTTTACTCACAAAGCTATCACGGTTGTATATTATGCAAACATTAGGGCCAAATTTTTTTTTACTTTACTTTTACCTAAAGACCAACCAAACAAAAAATAAGAGGCGCGGGGCCCCCTGATGGTCGGGGCCTACAAGCAATTGCTTGTTTTGGTTGTTGGTAAATCCGGCACTGCTGCTGGTTCGATGAACTTCAGCTCCGTGAAACTTCAGTTTTCGTACTCTTTTTCTTAAATGGAAAGCGCTTGTTTATTTCTGCCGTGACGAGAAATTGACGGCATTTGTCTATTTCAGAAGTTTCGATTGTAGCCGGCAAATTGGAGAGTCCAACCTTCACCTTGGGAGTTGGGACCCAGATCAATTTGGCGCACAGGTTCCCAATATTACTCATTATCTTTGGTCGCCTCCTGATAAATTAAATTTTCAAGCTCGATTCTGTCAATGTAATCTTTTTTCATATGCAAATGGAGCAAAGTCCAACGATTTCCCAAAAATCCGAAAATTCGCCGTGCCTCTTAGTGTTTTGCATCTTTGCTCTCAATCTCTGTTCAATGTATCTTTTCACAGAAGCATAGAGTGGCAACCACCTGATTTTAAGTACTTTCAACATTGAATTCTCGGGTATTTCTAACAACTTTTGCAATTCCCCCAAAGCATGATGTGGCTCACTACTGTATTTCAACTAGCGATAATTATCAGACATCAAGGGCTTGGTTAGAAAGAGACGAAACTTCTCCGGATTTGCGTCGGTGCAGCTACTCCAAAGCGCTAAACTTTTATCGATGTTCCGTCACTTTCACGAAATGCACGTTAGTGTGACAAATTTGATCTGTAAACACTTAAAATTGCATGAATTTCATTCAAAATTTAAAAAAATCAGTCAAAAAACAGTTTTTGCGCTAAATCCGTCTGAAAATCCATATTTTTGGTTTTCTTAGTAAAAATCCGTTCTCCTACTGAGAAATCCGTTCATCTGGGAACGCTGATCCCATCCCTTCTAGTGCAATAGGTGTTATAAACAAGACATTTGGCAACCTATAAGGGCTATCTAAAGCTATACAAGGATGTCATTGCTTTAGCCAAGAGGGATACCTGGCTTCGGAGCTTCGAAGACTCTACCAGACTATGCAGGACTGTTGGGTTTTGATTTAAACTGTTGTACTACAAGGTGTAGGAGTAGTTTTGAGTCGAAAGTTTTAATAAATTTGTAGTAGGCAATGACTAGTTCATAAGTCAGGCTGTTTATTCTTCTGGCTGTTTATGCTTTACGGCAACATTCAGACTATACATACAATTCTACTTTCCACTTATCCTGGAAGTATGCAATTGTTTTAAAAAAGACTGGTTCCCAAACTGTTTTTCATTTTTATTCTCTTTTTAAATATTTTTTTTTTAGAAGTGTCTAACGGCACACAAAAACGCGAAACGCGACACTCGAAACACTCGAAAAAACGCGACACTCGAATGCACTCGACACTCAAAAATCTGATGGAAATGTGCGACGTTGCCACATTTTTCCAGACACTCGAAGAAACGCGACTAGTAAATAACCTACACAAAATAGTGAGTAGTTTTTGTAAGTTCTTCAACTCAAGTTAACCCTCAACTTTGAGTGTTAACACGACTGCTGACTGAGGTTCTTTTTAAAATAAGTTTTAATTGTTTGCAAATTTGAAAATTATAGAATTATAGTTATTAAAATATAATTGTATATTGTTTTCATAAAAAAATTATACTAAAATTATTTACAAACTCAATAACTTATATTTATCATTTGGCTGAAGTTAACACACAACAAGTTGAGGAAACAATCAAGAATTCAGTTCGAGAGACATAGCGTGGTTACATGGCATGGTGAAAAGTATTCCGACTGAAATCATTCTGAAAATGCTCTTTCGGTCGAAGTTTATATGGTGGTTCTCAGAATGAATTTTTGCTGTCATTTCAGATTGTTTACCTCTAAAGGAGAATATTCAATTTGTGAAAATGGATAATTTTTCTAATGAAATAACCAATAAAAAACAAATTTTTGTTATTTCTATTAAAACAACTTTTAATAATAACATTTTAACAGTAATAAGAACTTGAAATTAAGGTTATTACCAATGTACTTCAATTTTAACGGTAATAACCTCACTTTCCAGTTAGGTGTTACATGGCATTCCTTCCGAAAACCATTCTCAACCAAACAAAATTTTGCTTCCGAAACCAGAATACTTTCGGAATGCTTTTTGTCCCGGTCAACGGTTACATGGACCATGCCATTCCGAAAAGCATTCTCAGAACGTTCTGAGAATGCCATATAACCACACTAACAATTCGATTGGAAAAGCAATTTATTCAATACAAAAAAATACAGTAAATTTATTTTTCTTTTTTGTAAGTCCGTCTTGCTCTTATTTTTAGTCTCTGCACACGATTTCACCAGAAGTGCAATCTTGGTCACCCAGTCTTCGATAATTTTGACGTCTCTGATATTATTCATCGAACCTTTTCGAAGTCTCACTATGTGCGCTAGAACAATGATACGAATAAATTATTTTCACACTATATATTTGTGGGAGTAGGCGTAGGAACTGACATGTGTGAAGTCAGCTCAGCAGACAGTCACTCTGAACAAGGAAGTCAACTGGAGTAGACGTGTGCTTGTAGTACGAGAATTATTGTAATTAATTAATAAACTTACTTACATTAAAACGTCTTTTAAATAAGTAAGCGATTTCTAGTTCCCAAAAGAACCCATTCCTACAGAAATTGGGGGCTCGTCCGGGATGGGAAGGGTTAGAAATCATAAAGAGTAGATAAATGACGCAATAAAATCGATGTTTTAGCTGAATAACGAAAAAAAAATAGAAGAGGAGACCGTTTTTTTTAAAAAAAAAAAGGAGGCTGACTTTTGGATAAAATAAAAAATTCTAGGAGAAGGTGAAGGCGAATAATTTTGTTTTTTTAGGTAACGAAATTGTTTGCGAAAAGAAGTTCAAAACGAAGAAATAATTGTCTACTGTACGACGAGCAGCGACAAGAACGACGACGCGTTATTTCAAGTTTTGATAAACGGGGTTACGGTGGAAATTTTACAGGTGGGAGGAACTCAGAGTATAAAATCGAAGAATCCCAACTCGAGAATGTCAAACAACGGAGATAAAAACGACGCACATGAACAGGGAGCGCAAGGAGTTGATGTAGACGAATTGTCCATGACAGCAATTCAGGAAATGTTGGTAGATTACCAATTACCAGTAACTGGAAGCAAAGCCTCACAACGGGAGCGACTGCGCGCGCATGTACATACCGGGGGGCAGGCGAGTGGTAACGGTGGTGATGCTGATGCGATCGAAGACACAAGAGTCGCTAATATGAAGATTGCGGAACTAAGAAAGGAGCTTAAATCGTTGCATTTGAAGACGACAGGCAACAAGGCAGACCTATGCAAAAGACTGAAGATTGCTTGGAACAGACAAAATCAAGGACGGTCAGCGATACCTAACAAAGACGACGATGATGTAGACGGCGATGACAAAGACGAAGGTGATAAAGACGGGGAGGAGGAAGGAGACAGTGATGAAGACGACGGTGACGAAGTCGACGGTGACGACACCGAGGTATTGTTAAATGGCAGTGAGACCACTCACTTGATGCGCGAGACTTTCCCTTTGAAGCAAAGAGAATATCAGCAACCAACACTGTCCTTCAGAGACGTCGAGGAATCTTTGGAAACATTCAGCGGTGAAGGCAATCAGAACGTGACAAGGTGGGTTAGCAGTTTCGAGGAGACAGCGAAATTATGCAGGTGGACGGATGTGCAGAAAATAATATATGCCAAAAGGTTACTCAGAGGCTCTGCAAAGCTGTTTATCGGTTTTGAATGTCCCAACACAAAGTCGTGGACGAATATTAAGAAGGCACTCAAATCTGAATTCTCAGATACTCACAACAGCAAGGATGTTCACAAAAAACTGAGCATGGTCAGGAAGGAAAATAACGAAACATACCAGGAATATATTTACCGGGTGTTGGATTTAGCGAGTCACGCGAACCTTGAATTGGAGTCGAAAATTCAATATATTATAGATGGAATTCGCGACGATGAGGCGAATAAAGCTATCCTGTACGGAGCAGGTAGCATTAAAGAGTTACGGAAAAAGTTTATGCAATACGATACGATGAGGAACTCAGCGAGAGCAAAACAGGCAAGCATGAATGACAGATCACACCAAGGAGGACATCGTAAGCGGGCACCGGTTGTAGCGAAAGACGCCTCAGCAGAGATGCGATGTTTTAATTGTGGAGTAAGAGGGCATGGATCTAGGGAATGCCCGGCTAAGAATGATGGCCCCAAGTGTTATAATTGTAGTAAACACGGACATATTTCTGCCAAGTGTCCCAAGAAAAGTGAGAGGACAACATTCTATGTTCAAGGAGCCAAGGCGAAGAACTCAACACTCGTTCGAGTTGGTGGCGCGCAGGTCGTGGCTTTGGTGGATACTGGTAGTGAAGTGAATTTGCTGAGGGAGGATTGCGTTAACTTCACCGAAGGTAAAATGATGGAGACTGATAAAAAATTCGGCGGCTTAGGCTTAGAGAAAATTCGTGCACGAGGTAAAATTGTGCAAAACATTGAAATCGAAAACGAGAAATATGTAACCACATTTTACGTTATGCCAGAAGAAGTATTATCGGTGCAAATGATTCTTGGACAGGAACTGATCGATGATTATGAAGTTGTGTTTAGGAACGGCAAAGTAACATTTACGGAGATTTTACCAGAGGAGCAGAGCGGTGATAACTCGGTATTAATAGTAAATGCAGTTTGGAATGAAGCGGAGCTAGACGTCGACAATAAATACAAAACGAGGTTAAGAGACTTAATCAATAACTATGAGGAAACACTAACAGAAGGACCGGCTAAGGTGAGCCAAATCCAAACTAAAATTATTCTGAGCAACGAAGCACCAGTGTATTGCAAAATGAGAAGGTTAGCACCATTGGAAAAAAATGTAGTGTCGAAGCAAATAAAGGATTGGTTAGACGAAGGGATAATCGTACCTAGCCACTCAGATTTCGCGAGTCCAGTGGTTGTCGTAAGAAAAAAAGACGGCAACTATAGGGTTTGCATAGATTATAGACTGCTGAATAAAAACGTGATTAAGGATCGCTTCCCAATCCCTCTGATTGAAGATCAACTTGATAAATTGGTGAAGGCCAAGTTGTTCTCTGTGATGGATCTAAAGAATGGATTTTTCCATGTTCCGGTAGAACCTGAAAGTAGAAAATTTACTTCTTTCATAACGCCCGATGGCCAGTTCGAGTTCGCTATAACTCCTTTTGGACTATGTAATAGCCCAGCCAGTTTCTGTCGATTCATCCATGACATTTTCAAGGATCTTGTAAATAGAGGTATATTAATGATTTATATCGATGACTTAATCATCCCGTCAGTCAATGCAGAAGAAGGCTTAAGCAAGCTAGAAGTTGTTTTAAAGGCTGCCGCCGAAAACAAACTTCAGATCAATTGGAAAAAGTGTGAATTCTTAAAGAGCAGTGTCGAGTATTTAGGCTATGTCGTATCGAATTCTAGTATTCAACCAACTCCATCCAAAATTAAGGCTGTACAGAGATTTCCGGCGCCCAATAACGTGAAGCGCATACAGGAGTTTTTAGGATTATCCGGTTACTTTAGGAAATTTATTCCTAACTACGCGCGGATTGCACTGCCGTTGACAAAGTTGCTTAAGAAGGACGTAACGTTCGAGTTTGGCACAGAGCAGGAGCAAGCCTTTGACTTATTGAAGAAAATATTAACCAGAGAACCATGTCTTAAGATTTATGACCCTGACGTACCCACAGAATTATACACTGATGCAAGTATCGAAGGACTTGGTGCAGTGTTGTTGCAGGAACACGAAGGCAAGCTTTATCCTGTATATTATTGGAGCAGAACATTATCGTCGGCAGAGAAAAATTATCATTCTTACGAGTTAGAAGTGCTGGCGGCCGTAGCGGCAATAAAGAAATTAAGACCCTACCTGCTAGGACTTACGTTTAAATTGGTGACTGATTGCGCTGCTTTTAGCAGAACTGTCAAAAAGATGGATATCCCAACCAGAGTCGCTAGATGGACTTTATATCTCGAGGAATATTCATACCAGATGGAACATCGTGTAAGTACGAATATGCGCCATGTTGATGCTTTAAGTCGTAACGTCTACATTGTCAATAATACGTTAACCGCTATGTTGATTCAAAACCAAAATAAGGACGAAAAGATCGTTGCTATAAAAAAGATCTTGGAGAACGGAGAATATGAAGACTACGCAGTTCAAAATGGAGTGTTAATGAAGTACGTAGGCGGAAAATACCTAACAGTTGTTCCCGCAAACATGCAGAGAGAAATCATCCAGAAAATGCATGAGAAGGGTCATTTTGGAGTAAAGAAAACGTATGACCTAATAAACTACGGCTATTACATTCCTAAACTAACTAAGAAACTAGAAGAATACATCCAATGTTGTATACAATGCATCCTTACCGAACGAAAACGAGGCAAAAAAGAAGGGAAACTTCATCTTATTCCGAAAGGGCAAGTTCCATTAGACACCTATCATATTGATCATCTGGGACCTATGGTAAACACTACGGGTAAAGGATACAAATATATCTTCGCTGTTGTCGATGCATTTTCCAAATTTGTGTGGCTATATCCTACTAAAACAACGAACACTAAAGAAGTTCTCGATAAACTCGAGCTCCAGGCCAAAACTTTTGGCTACCCCAGACGAATAATATCAGACAAAGGATCCGCGTATACCTCACACGATTTCGAAGATTACTGCAAAGAAAGAAATATCGAGCATCTACAAATAACAACTGGTGTACCCCGCGGGAATGGGCAGGTCGAACGAGTAAACCAAGTTGTAATATCCGTTTTATCGAAGTTATCTGCAGAAAATCCCCGAAATTGGTACAAGTTCGTAGACAGAGTCCAACGATGTATCAACTCTACATACCATCGAACTATAAATACTTCTCCTCATGAAGCATTAGTTGGTGTTAAGATGAAGGATGTCGAGGATTTAGCTGTTTCGTCAATGTTGGAACAAGAAATGATGGAAGCATTTAACGAATTCCGAGACGAGCTGAGACAGACCGTGAAAGTTGCGATAGCCAAAAAGCAATGCGAACAAAAATCCAGCTATGATCGTAAGCGAAAGGAAGCACGTGAGTATAAGGAAGGTGATATAGTAGCAATTAAGAGAACCCAATTCGGAGCTGGGTTAAAGATACAGCCAAAATACTTGGGACCCTACGTTGTTGAAGAAGCGCAAGGAAGGGACCGTTATAAACTGCGGAAGATAAGTAAAAATGAGGGTCCGAAGTTGACGTCGTCCGCTGCAGATCAAATGAAGCCACTAAGCACCGTCGAACCTTTTGAATCTTCAGGGACCGAAGATTCGCAGGATGGCCGTGTGGGAGTAGGCGTAGGAACTGACATGTGTGAAGTCAGCTCAGCAGACAGTCACTCTGAACAAGGAAGTCAACTGGAGTAGACGTGTGCTTGTAGTACGAGAATTATTGTAATTAATTAATAAACTTACTTACATTAAAACGTCTTTTAAATAAGTAAGCGATTTCTAGTTCCCAAAAGAACCCATTCCTACATATTAAATATTAAATATTCTACTGTATAAATAAAAATCAACCTGCAATGGCTCGTAGTTTAATTTGATTCAGGGCTTCTCTTTTCTTTCCATTTTTGCAATGGTAACTGACAATATTGCTTGTCAACGTATCTAAGCCGGAATTTCATTGCTCGGCAATTTTATTTTTAAAAAACGCGTTTACTCGAGAAAAGTACCAAAAGTAAAAAAACAAATACTAATTTTAATTGTTTTTAAAATGGAAGAATATATAAAAAATATCATCCATTTTATGTATCGGCTTTAACCCAGAAAACAAAAGCTCTTTGTTTATTTTCATTTTCCGGCATCTTGATTTCAGAAATTCCTGAACTTATTACATAGAAAATTATTGCTTTGGTACTATTTTTGAGGAATATTGCCGAACATGTTGCTGCGTCTCCACGGTCAATTTTTTCCGGCAATGACAATAATTCCGATTGCCAATGCTAAAAATTGCCCGTGGAGACCCTGGGTTACAAATAATGTCACTTTTTAAATAATAGGTTTGTTTATTAGTCAGTCTAAGAGGGTGTTTACATTGGACGTAGGAACGAACGTTCGTCACGAGTTTGTTGGTGAAGGGGGAGGTGGAGGCGACGAAAGAAAATGACGAACGAAAATTAAAATTCTTGTTCGTTGTAACGGTCGGTTATTTACCGAAAGTTTCTCCCTTTTAATGGTCCCCCATCTATCGGAAAGTTCAGGCTTAATTAATAAAATTACTTCACAAAAAAAATTTTTGGAAAAAAATTTTTTTAAATTCTAGTAGTCGAAGAAAATTTTTTTTGGTTCTGGGAAAAAAATGGAAAAAAAAGAGAGTTTTTTTTGATACGTCTGTCACGAATTTACGGGAGGTTTTTTTTTTGAAAACTATAATTAATGGTCAGGAGCTAAAACCCGATACGAGAACTGTTCAAGGAAGTCTTGAGATCGTTTTAGGAAAACTAAACCCAGTTAATCTTATAGAAGTGGAATTATCCAGCAGAACAGATTCCGGTGTGCACGCTCTAGATTCATCTGTACATGTTGATTTAGGAATACCTAGCGGAACTTGGAATTCATCAACCGGTGTAACCCGAATGGTAACCAGAGAACTTGCTAGACGAGGGCTTGCTATACGAGTTATAAAAACAATTCAACTTCCTGATACATTGGATTGTCGTTTTAGTGCCAAGGCACGAACATATCTCTATAGATTAGCAGTGTCCAAGAAATCGTTAATACCCAAAGATTTTCCGAATTTTACTTTTTTATTTAGGCAAAGATTTCAGAATTTTGTTGCTGTTATTCCGATTGAATAGTCGGAAACGTTGGTTCTTTATTCAAAATTGTTTTGAAATTGTCAACCTCGAAGAAGCCGCAAAACCCTAATCCCAAGGATTGTTTAAGGAGATAGGAGGCACGGCGACCTCTGATATTAATGGTGTAACAGATGCACTTTTAGGAGCCACCATTTTTTTGATACCACTTAATCAAGAGAACATCTCTGCATGTATTAGGTTATCTTCCGTCAAGTACCAGAACATCACAACCATATCGTTGTGTTTTTATCGTTATCTTTTCACCCGAGGGCCAACCAACTAACAAGACGCAGAAGGACACTCAACGGGCGTTCCCTCTTTGACGGACCACGGACGTTTTTGTAAGCTAGACGCAGGTTATCAGTTGTGGAAAATAGAAGTAAGTTCGTTTTTGTGTTAGCATTGTATACTAGTTTTTGTAATCTCCCAATTTACATTCCAACTGTTAATCATATTGATATTCTACACCAGATATTTACTCAGTACATATTAAATATTTATCAAAACAAATTATATTATCCATTTAAACTTGACATTTCTACTTATGTTACACATCATTATTATTAATAATGTTGACTTAATTAATTTGTTATCACGTAAGCATTATCTTGAGAGTTTGTGCGTTGTAAAAAAAATCAGGAATCAGCGACTGGTACCAGCTCGACGATTTGTGTTTTTCCTTTCCGTTATTGTATGGAAGTTGTTGTTTTTTTCTGGTAATAGGTGGTTGCATCCACATTACCTGTATTGTAAAATTACTTTTGATTTACACTTATATCCTAATTAATTCAACTCTTTATTCTGGTGTTACTTAAATTTTAGTATATTGTGCTTTAAATTAATATACAATACATTTGTTAACAATTCTTTAACTCAACGAGTATTACTGGGCATGACAGCCTAAGGGGGTAATTTATCCAGGATGGTTGGGTGTTGCTTTCTCTCCCGGATCCTCTCGAAGTCGCGTTGAACATTTACAGGTCCACCAGGTCGTTGGGAACTTCCAGCGATGAATCCCTTTGGCTAACCTAGGACAAGAACGGTATGAAGAAATCTCCTTTTTGACTAATAGGTAAGTGGTGAATCATATGTGTACATTGCCGGTCACACAACCCCACGCCCCCACCGGCGAGCTAGCGTAAACCGTGTGGCCGGTTTAGCATCCCCTATAAGAATTTAGGAAACTAGGGAGGATGTGGTTTTTCAAAATTTTTTATGTATACCCAAGCATAATGGCAGTAGCCTTGCTGTCACCAGCAAGGAGCTCCATTGTGCCGGTACATCATCACGGAACGTGGAACAATTTTTGATTGGTCATAGCAACCCACGAGATATATATATTCATTTTCAACTGTTTCATATTTTTCCTAAAATGTCAAAATTAAACGTTAAATTCGTTATTAAAGATTTTTAAAAAAGAAAAATATAATTTTACAATTAAAAAAGTTAATTTGTTATATTGTGGGTTTTTAAATAGTTTAGCTGCAACAAATTCAGGGGAAAATAAAAGGGTGAAAAATTCATGGAAAAACAAACAGTGAAAAAATACAAGGAAAACCCAACGGTGAACAAATTCAGGGAAAAACCAACCTTCAGTTCATTAAGGAAACGGGTAGTAGTTGTTGCAGGAATAGGAATAGCAGTTTAGTTCGCTACTGGACATCGCCGCAACATTACGAATATTATATTTTGTTTGTTTTTTTGTAAAAGTTGTTGATTTGAAGAGGTTTAAAATGGCAAATTGGAGTAGAGATGACACTCTATTTTTTATAGAACTTTTTGAACAGTTTCCGCAGTTATACGATATAAAGCACTCAGATTATAAAAATCGAGTAAAACGGGAAAAGTGCTTAAACGAAATTGTATTGAAATTAAAAGAAAAAAAGACGGGAGTGAAAGTTTGTGATTTAAAGGCAAAAATAAAAACTCTAAGGTCGCAATATTTAAAGGAAAAGGCATTAATTAAAAAATCCAAAAAAAGTGGAGCTGGTGTTGACGATATTCACTCGCCACGATTGTGGTGTTTCCAGCATTTAAAATTTTTGGATCGGTTCGAAGAGGAAATGGAAATGGATTCCAATATAAGTTTTTTGAAGGTATGTGGTATCTATTTATATATTGACATATTTGTTTATAATAGTAATCTCTTACCTGTAATAGGAGTTAAGTAATGATTCAACACCAGTGGATGTAATTGAAGATTCGGAATCTAATACCCTTAGTTCAGGAAAACAGGATCAAGTTGAGGTATTTTAATATTTTCGACATGTAATTACAAACAGTAATTAATTAATACCACAATTTTAGGAACCGCCAAGAACCAAAAAAAACATGAAATTCGAACAACAGATTTTGCAGTCATTAGAGTGTGCAGGAGAAATAATGAAGAATGTGAAGTCCGCACAATCAACTTCAAATCATAACACTCGAGAAGGAAAACTCGCTAAAATAGTCGAAATGGAAACAAAAGAATTGTCGGACGATCTATTCTTCGAAGCTAAATGGAAAATTTTAGATATTATCCATGACGCCCAAAAAAAAGAGGAAAGAAGGAAGCAAATGACCAGTACCATTTGCATTTGCGCGCATAATTCAAAGGACACAATTGGTTCACTGCCTTATAGTATGTATAATATAGAAAATATCGGGATGGAAATTATTACACCATCAGCATGCAGTACGCCAAAGAAAATGTCATCAAATTTGTTGGAAACCGCCATACCGTCTACATCTTCAAGTGTTGAGAACTTGTTGGAAACCAACATAAAGTCTGCTTCTTCAAGTGTTGAGAACAACATGTCGACCGCATTATAAGGCCCAATGTAGTTAAAAAAATTATTCAAAAGAGAAAACTGTCGCCACCCCGTGCTTGCACAAACAATCTTAATATATACGAAAGTATATCGCCTAGCAGTACAAATCCACAGGTAGGAAAGCCCCAAATTTTGCGGGTGGAAGTCCTAAAGAAGCCTGCTGTCTACAAAGGAAAATCGTCAGATTTTGTGATACCACAATCAGCAATTGTCATTCAACCTCCACAAAAACAAATTAAAAGTGATATCCTGCAAATGGCAACGGAGTATGTCCTCGAGGACGAGACTGATATGTAGTATGCAGTTAGAAAATAAATAAAGATTTATTTATAAGTGAAATACATTTATTTAAATAACATTTTTTATGACATACATATATGTGCTAATATTTAAAAACAAATTAAAAAATGCATTAAAGTTAAACATAGCTATCTTGCCATGGAGTTTTCCCTTCATTACAAAAATATTCAGTAAACTGCATTCTGACATCCCCCGCAAGTCTAGAAAAATTCTTTTGATTTTCGGACCGACTTTCCTCACTATTCTCAGTGACGCAGTATTGGTTAAAATTTAGTGGATCCATATTGCTGTTCGACTTCACAATTAAAAAATTATGCAAAGCGCAACATGCCTTCACAATTTCTTTAACTTTTTGTGGCTGCAAATGTATTGTTGTTTGTAGAACTCTGAATCTGTTACTCAGAATCCCAAAACTGTGTTCTATGGTTTGACGCGCAAGTTATGGTATCAAGCATAAACCACGACGGAAATGATAAAAAATCACTCGAAGACAACGTGATTTTTGCTAATACCATACAAACCATGAATAAATTAAAAATAAGCATTTAACCTCGATACCTTTTAAATATTTCCCAACACGAGTAAGAAAAATTGCATTGATAAACAATTAAATTTTAAATCGAAATATTAAAATTTTCCATAAGAAACGAAAATGCAGAAATCAGCATTTCCGTTCACATAAGGTTAATATTCTGGAAGCTCAAAGGTCGGATATTCAAAAGGTATCGTATCAACATTAATAAAATTAGGAAATTAGTCTTAAGACCACCGGGAAACAAGAACGACTCTGAAGAGATCGTTCGGGTATTTGATATCTTGTATTAAAGCTTTGAGTGTAATTAAGGTGTTAAAGAAATTGTTAATTTACCAAGTTTGATTATAAATAAAATCTAGTGAAACTCAGTTCTTTCTAATTTTTTTTTCTTTATTTTACCTATAATTACAATCGAACTAAAACTGGCGCAGTCGGTAGGATCCTAAATCCGAAGATTTTGGGATCCAGTGATCGGAACTTACTAATTGTGAAAATAATTGCGTAATAATAAACCAATTGTGCTCCAAGTAACTTTTTCCACTTAATCTAAGGTTACTGTGGACAGAGGTGATAAATAAAGGTGATAGTGTAGTCACAGCAAGATTTTATGAGGAGCAGCAGAAGAACGGCTTTCGACAATAACCGACAACTTGGACTAAACATGGAAGGACAAGACATCCAAAATTTGCAAATGATTGTCGAACAAAATCAAAGGGAGTTAGAAGCGATGCGGCAACAGTTACAGGCTCAACCAGAACGGAACAACAATAATCTTCTTCATCAATTTCATCTTACGGCGGACCAAATTTTAAACAAGTTCCAGCACATAAAGACATTTACCGGAAGGGATGATTACAGCCTTCAGGAATTCATCCATACAGTGGAGAACGTGACAGCATTATGTGGTAACAACGTCCCCTTATGCAACATGGACTTCACATGATTGTAAAGGAGAAACTCCAAGGCGATGCGAGACGATGTATTCAACGACTTGGTGAAAATCTAACATGGGAGCAGGTAAAAGCTGAACTGAAAGTTGAATTTCGACCCAGAAAGAGTTACAAGAAGCTGTTCGACGAATGCCGTAGTATTAAGGTAAACAATTTAAAAGAATTATTTAGTATAATAAGATCGATCAATTATCAGTTAAATGAGTTATATGAGTTTGACGAAAATAAACCTACTAATTATAGCCCAGAGAATAACGATAAGAACTTAGTAGATATAGTGAAGGATATGTTGACTGGCAGTTACAGAGTGAATGTTAGGCACAATATGACTTTAAACGAGATATTTAATACATTCGATAACTTAGGATTATTAGAAGAAGGTGACGTGATTCATTATATTAATCGAAAAGGCAACAGAGACTCCAAGGCCGTAAACGGACACCGTAAGGACTTTAGACGTGACGATAACAGACCTAACAACTCACAAAATGATATTAGAAATTTCGGGAATCAACATATTAATTATAGAAACAATTCGGGATTTTATAGACAAAATGAAGAGCTTAGGCGAGGTAGGGCTTTCTATAACAATAACCATGGAGATCAGTATAGGCGAAATAATAGTGTTCTCCAGAGGTACCCCACCAACGAACGTAATTACGGACAGTTCAGGCAAAGACATAATCACGTTAACAATAATCCAGTAGTTCCGATGGAAGTTGATAATATCCAACATAGAGAAGTAAATTTTTTAGAGGAATTTCAAACGGACGGCTACCCGTAATTACTATGACTATTGACAACATAAAGTTTAGATGTCTTATTGATACTGGTTCCGAAACGAGTATTATAAGACCAAATGTATTTAGAAATTATCGTGAAGTCAAACTCGAGAAACCCCTATATTTTTCAACAATAAATGGTATTTCCAAAGTAGAAAACAAAATTATTACCCCAATTCCTTTAGAAGTTAACAAATCCGGCACCCTATGCTGGAAGGTAATGAGTTTAATAGGACGAAAGTATGATGCCATTATGGGCCTAAATTTTTTACTACCCTTAAAAGCGAAAATAGATTTAGAATTTTTGTTTATCGAATTTTACGGCAATAGAATTTACTTTCAAAGTATTGACCACTACTTTATCCTAAACGAAATATGCAACTTTGAAACGAGTAATATTAATAATATAAACTTAGATCACTTAAATGTAGAAGAGAGACAAAGTATATGCAAAATACTAAACGATTACGAGGAATTATTCTATAAAGAAGGAGACAAGCTGAGTTTTACCCACGAGGTACAGCATGAGATTGTCACTACGACCGACAGTCCAATCTATTCAAAAATTTACCGATATCCTCGCATTCATGAGCGAGAAATAGAACGACAAATTAAAGAAATGTTAGAGCAAAACATAATAACACCCAGTAACTCTCCTTATAACAGTCCATTATGGATAGTTCCTAAGAAATTGGATAACTCGGGTCAGAAAAAGTGGCGAATCGTGATTGACTACAGGAAACTGAACGAGGTCACAATAAGCCACAAATTTCCAATTCCGAACATAGAAGGTATTTTAGACAAATTAGGTAAGGCTCAGTATTTTACAACACTTGACCTGGCAAAGGGCTTCCATCAGATTATGGTAAAATCTGAAGACAGAAAGAAGACTGCTTTCTCCACCCCATTTGGACACTATGAGTACATAAGGATGCCATTCGGTTTAAAGAATGCTCCTGCCACGTTCCAAAGTTTAATGAATTCTGTTCTAAGAGATTTAATGAATAGGATTTGTGTCGTCTACCTAGATGACATCCCAATATTCAGTACGTCTTTAGACGAACATCTAATTAACATTAGGAAAGTCTTCAACAGATTACAGGAAGCCGGTCTAAAGATTCAAATAGACAAGTGCAACTTTTTAAAGAGGGAAACTGAATTCCTAGGGCATATCTTAACCCCTGAAGGCATTAAGCCAAACCCAAACAAAATTCAAGTTATTCGTGAATTAAAGTTACCCACTACCGTCAAACAAATCAAGTCATTTTTAGGGACAACAGGGTACTACCGGAAGTTTATAAAGGACTACGCTAAGGTAGCTCACCCTATAACCCGATATTTAAAGAAAGGAATGAAAATAAATACGAACGATCCAAACTATATTAGTGCCTTCGATAAATTAAAAGAGATAATCACAAATCACCCAATCTTAAGATATCCTGATTTCAACAGGAAATTCAAATTAATCACCGATGCAAGTAATTTCGCCCTCGGAGCTGTCTTGTCACAAGATGGCCACCCGATTTGTTATGCATCTAGGACCCTAAATGACCATGAAAAAAATTACTCTACAATAGAGAAAGAGTTACTTGCAATTGTTTGGGGAACCAAATATTTTAGGCCATATCTTTTTGGAAAGGAATTCGATCTACAAACCGCTCACCAACCAATCAAATGGCTTCATGCAAAGTACTCGGGAAAGGACATAAATCCTAGATTGCAAAGATGGCTTGTATCATTGGGTGAATATGACATGAAGATAGATTACATCAAAGGCAAGGATAATAAAATCGCTGACTTTTTGAGTCGAATAAACGTAGAAACAAACGAGATAAATCTCATCCAAAATCGGAATAAAGGCAGCAACATTAAAGAAACTGAAAATTTGAGTTTCAACCCAATTAATGTTGAAGTTACCAATTATAGTGAAATTGAAAATTTGAATTTCGCTTTAAATAATATAGAAGATACCAACATTACAGAAACTGAAAATTTGAGTTTCAAGTTAAGTAATGGAGAAAACAATAAGGCAGAAGCTGAAAATTTGAGCTTCAAATCAAATAATGTGGAAGATAATCATGACAGAGAAACTGAAAATTTGAGTTTCAATTACAACAACGATGAACAGAACGCCATAGACTCAACGTCGGACAATGCAACAATCCACTCTCAAAAAGAAAATCTTAATAATCATATACCAATTCTAGAAACCATTATCAATAGGTTTAAGACACAGATTATTCTGAAATCAACCAAAGATAAGGAATATGAAATAATTTGTAAAAATAGAAGAATCTACATAGATGCACAAGATTTGGCAAATGGCAAAGCCAGTGATATATTGCGAAGGTATATAGCAAAAGGCAAGGTAGGAATTTACTCAGAGATAGACGACCACGAATATAATAAACTGCAGAAAGTAATAATTGATCTGTTTCCGGGGAATGCTAAGGTAAGATTTGTCAGGTGCAGCTATTTTGTTAAGGATATAGAAGATGAAGAACAATTAAATAAGCAAATATCATTATATCACAAAAACGAGGTAGGACACTCAGGTATTATAGCTACATATGAGGGAATAAAAAATAGGATTTACCACCCTAATCTCAAGATAGCAGTTCATAAAATAATAAACAATTGCGACATCTGTACCGCTGGAAAGTATGATAGAAAACCAATTAGGAAGAAATTTCATATTACCGAAACCCCGTCCACCATTAACGAAATAATCCACATTGATACCTATGTCAATAGTAAACATTCCTTTATTAATTTCATAGATAAATTTTCTAAACATGCTGTCTGCTTTTACCTAGAAGATCGAAATTCGCAAACAATCATAGAAAAACTTAGGCAATTCTTGGCAATTAGAAGTAAACCCAAGAAATTCGTTTTCGACAACGAATTTAATAATAAAAATATTAGGGAATTTTGCAGCAAAGAAAATATCGAATATCATGCAACAAAACCAAATAGTCATACAGGTAACTCCGACATAGAACGATTTAACAATACGATAACAGAAAGAATTAGGGTTCTTAATGTCGAAGAAAAACTTCCAATTAAGACACAAATGCTAAAAGCAGTTAGCTTCTATAATAACACTTATCATTCAACAATAAAAGCGACCCCATTAGACGTCCAAGAGTACAAGATAGACCATAAAAAGATTCGAGGTAGATTAGAAAATACAAAAATTAAGAATATAACCAAGAGAAATGAGGTAAGGGAAGATTATATTGAGAATAGGGAAGAAGGATTTATAAAAAACTATAAGGCAGTAAGACATAAGGAAGAACCTAAATTTAGAAAACATAAACTTAACGGTATCCATGTAAATAATATAAAACGACCTCTTAAATTTTCAGCTAATAAC
Organism: Thereva nobilitata; assembly: GCA_963855945.1. Taxonomy (NCBI): domain Eukaryota; kingdom Metazoa; phylum Arthropoda; class Insecta; order Diptera; family Therevidae; genus Thereva; species Thereva nobilitata. The sequence continues at coordinate 128,006,166 of OY979695.1, forward strand.
AACCGTAATGATCTTGCTTCTAACAATACCCCTGACGAAACAAGCACTAGTAATTGAAAAAATAAACTCAGAATCAGGTTATGCTAAAATCAAAACAGACGAAATTGAACTTGTGACCAAATTCGACATTGTACTGCATGTTATAAACCCAAGGGAAGTTCTGACGATAGTTAACAAACTGGAACAAACCACAAGCTCTCTAGATCTTGGGATAAATAAAGACATCTTAACACACCAAATCAGTAGCTTGAAAACTCAAGTCACCACACTCATAACACATAGATACAAACGAGGCCTTGCGAACATCGGTGGAACCATATTGAAATGGGTATTCGGGACAATGGACGACGATGACAGACAGGACATTGAGAAACACTTAGCAACTACCGACGCAAACAACCACGAGATCATCCAAACTGCGAACCAACAAATCAAGATTAACGAATATTTCAGCAAAACATTCGAACTCATAAAAAGGGCAATAGAAGCAGATCGAGTAAGAATAGCAAATAATTTAAATATGCTTGATAGGAACCTTCAGACAGAACGATTATTTTTAGAACAAATGATAAAGATAGATTTTATAAGAAGACAGATCGAAACGGTACAAAATAATCTTATATTGGCTAGATTAGGGATTCTACATCCAAACATACTGACAGACGAAGAGATTAAAACTTATGACATTGACTCGAGAAAACTTAGACATATCAGGCTGGGAGTAGCCAAATTTTATAATGAATCAATCATACTCGCTGTGAAAATACCAAAGGAATTCCAAAAGTATAGTAAGAACCTTTTGATTCCAATAACTAACTCAAAAAATAAACAAATCGATCAAGAAATAGAATACATAGTTGAAATAAATAACAAAACATATACTTATGAAAAAGAGAAAATATTAAAAGAATTAAGACTAAGTAAAAACTGTGTATTTAAAAACAATTGTAGGTTTATAATAAAAAAGGAAGAAGAATACATAGAAGTTGATGAAGACATTTTAATTCTGAATAATATGAAGGATAAAAAATTTAACAGTTCTTGTGACGAGAGACAATTAACATTAAGAGGGAATTATTTTATAAATTTTCATAATTGTAGTGTACGAATAGGTAACAATAAATACAGCAACAGTGTTAGTAAAATTATAAATAAATTTATTATACCAATAAATGATTCGATTGATACTAATTGGAAAACAGATTTAACATTTGAAGATATTGTACTGAAACAAGAAGAAAACATAAGAGAAATTAAAGAATTAAGGTATCAGAAAAGTGTTAATATAGGATTAGGATCATTTATAATAGTTTTAGTCATGATACTTACAGCTTTCATACTTTTATAAGGAATAGAAATGTAAAGCTAAAGATATCCAATAAGATTCAGGAGAATCTTGAATCTAGTGAGGGAGGAGTTATGGTATCAAGCATAAACCACGACGGAAATGATAAAAAATCACTCGAAGACAACGTGATTTTTGCTAATACCATACAAACCATGAATAAATTAAAAATAAGCATTTAACCTCGATACCTTTTAAATATTTCCCAACACGAGTAAGAAAAATTGCATTGATAAACAATTAAATTTTAAATCGAAATATTAAAATTTTCCATAAGAAACGAAAATGCAGAAATCAGCATTTCCGTTCACATAAGGTTAATATTCTGGAAGCTCAAAGGTCGGATATTCAAAAGGTATCGTATCAACATTAATAAAATTAGGAAATTAGTCTTAAGACCACCGGGAAACAAGAACGACTCTGAAGAGATCGTCCGGGTATTTGATATCTTGTATTAAAGCTTTGAGTGTAATTAAGGTGTTAAAGAAATTGTTAATTTACCAAGTTTGATTATAAATAAAATCTAGTGAAACTCAGTTCTTTCTAATTTTTTTTTCTTTATTTTACCTATAATTACAATCGAACTAAAACTCGCATGGCTCAAACGATAATTGAATATTTGTTTACTTTTTTCTGTGCTTTTGTAGGGGAACGGCTTCATGATATGCTCCTCGAGAGGAAATGCATCGTCTCCTATTATGACGTAAGGCAGCATTCTGTTATTACCTATAATTTCATCTCGAGGCAAATAGTCCGATGAATGAGAAATAATTTTTCTTAAATCGGATATTTAAGACGCCGCCATCACTGATACGGCCATTGCAGCCTACTGAGATATAGGTAAATTTATAATTAGCGTCACACATTGTCAGCAGGACAATGCTATTAAAGCCCTTATAATTATAATATAATACTCCGTCCTTTTTAGAAGCACGAAAGGCAATATGCTTACCGTCTAAGGCGCCAATGCAAAGTGGGGATTGCCACCGCTGGGCAAAGCTCGCCGCAATATCTCGCCAGTCCTTATGAGATGAGGGAAACTGCAATAAAACGTCAGTCATTTTATAATGTTATCTATAATTTATATATTTAAGTATGTAATTTACCTTCAAATAATTATCCCTAAGTTTTTCGTGAATAAGACAACACATTTCGGGAATAGTTTTTGAAAGAAAAGAAAGCGAAAGCCTAGTTAGAAAGTCCAAGCTCCTGTAACTCTCCCCAGTGGCTAAAAATCTGAGGGTGGCAGATAATTTTTCTTCAGGTGATATCGCATCTCTTAGAAGTGTATCTGATTTTGTTGCGTCAGCTTTAATAAGTTCTAAAATCTCCTGATAGCATTCCTCATTCATTCGAATGTACCTTCTAAGAGTTTTTGTCCTCTAAACGAAGCTCCTGATGCAAAAAATTACAAGACCCCTCGTTGGCCGTCTTAATCACAAGGACTTCACCCATTCACGCTTTTTCCTTTTTTTCCTTTTTTGTATCCCCACATATAATAAACCTGCACAACCTAAATATATTAAAGAGGCGGCAACAAGAAATTCGTCCTCCATTATTTCACAAAAATTTATACCGACGATTAACTGAAATGACATTCAAAACAAATTTCTCCATTTCCAATCGTTTCAGTTAAAATGACAGTTGCTTTCTTCAAATTTTTTAATGTGAACATGAAGGCGCAAAAAGGAGCGTAGGCACGTACGTGGGAACGAACAGTGTAATCACCGTCCTAGAACTATCTAAATCATCCTAGAACATAAAAGTACAGGCTTTGGCGTTCATTAGTTTCAAAACTTGTTATTTTTTGTCCGAGAGTGTTCTAGTTTGGTGTTCATTAAGTTGTTCTAAAGTGTTCTAAGTTTTACTTTTTGGTTCTAGATTTTTTTCAGGACAGTTTTGGACAAGAGTTTTTGTTGTTTTTTGTAGGCACGTGTTCCCTCCAGCCCTCTCTCTCCTCTCCCCTTCAAACCGAACAAATTTGCATGAAACTTTTTGTTTCGTGTTTCATCGTGTCCTAAGGCCCATTTTACACGATGAAACACGAAACAAAAAGTTTCATGCAACTTTGCTTGGTTTGAAGGGGAGAGGAGAGAGAGGGCTGGAGGGAACATGTGTTCCCTCAAACCCTCTCTCTCCTCTCCCCTTCAAACCGAGCAAAGTTGCATGAAACTTTTTGTTTCGTGTTTCATCGTGTAAAATGACCCTAAGTATCCCTAACCCTAAGTATCGATGTATAAGATAGTGTATGTATAATATAGTTAATGTATAGTTGCCAGGGTAAATAAACATTGAGAGGATATGCCTTTCATGCTTCATGAGCACTCAAAGTTGAGTGTTTCCTAATATTTTCATTTTTTTAAATGGTTGGCGTTTACTTTTTGAAAAAAAAATTTATATGCAGTCATAATTAAATAACTGTACTCATTTACACAATTTTATGAATTTATAATTTACAATTTTAGTTAAACTTAATGTAGTTGTCCGGGTAACCAATTGTCGTGTTATTTTAATCTGTTCTGTCCAGGAACATTAAAAAAACGGCAAGGGAAATTTTAATTTTTATTTACATAAATTACCGGCTTTGGGCATTTTAATTTCTTCTAATATTGCATAAAGATCGGTCTTATTTATCTCTCCATTAATTTTTCTCGTTTTGCATTCAGTAAACAAAACATTTTACTTTATTTGTCAACTGTCAAGTTAAAAAACGTATGTGAGAAAACGGAAATTTAAAATTTCCCTTTGTGCTGGATAGTGTTCTTGATACGGGGAGAAGACTTTTGTATGGACGCTGTTCTGTTCTGTCCTGGAAAAGATTAAAAAAACACCCCTATTGAAAGAATATGGCTTTCGTGCTCCATGAGCACTTAAAGTTGAGTGTTTCCTAATAGTTTCATTTTTGTAAATGGTTTGCGTTTACTTTTTTTAAAACAAAATTTATATGCAATCATAATTAAATAACTTCACTCATTTATACAACTTCATATGAGGCTATCAGCGCAAAAGTGGTGTAACCTACAATTTAAACTGGTCGCGGTTTTGGTGTAATATGCAAATAAGGAATGTATATTACACCAAAACCGCAACCAGGGGCCAGTTCGCGCAATTCGACACTCGACGTCGACATCGACGCTTTATGAAAACGACATTAGTTTCTTCGACTTTCAATTTCGGTTCACGTAAGTCGACGTGTCGAATGTCGTTTTCCACAAAATAACTTCTCCTAAAAGTATGCAAAATCAGTAATAACATTGTTTCTTTTGACATTGGCGACAAGCGGGAAGAGTTGCAATTAATATTAAAACTTCATTGCGGCTACGTAGACTAGTCATGCTTCAACATGTAGTAAGAGTGATTTTACTCTGATTTTACTCCATACTCACCCCGCCCCTTCACCGCTCTCTTCTTAAAAATCGGTTTTACTACATAGTAATCATGACTAGTCTACGTAGCCCCATTATGTATTTAATTAATTAATTAATTAAAGATTGAAATAAAATACAACGTTTAAAAATAAAAACAAATTCACAACATTTGAAAATCTTAACTTGAGATTTATTTTTCTACATTGTGGTTTTTCTCCGAGAAGAGTTTAGTTTTTTTCTTTTTCGAATAATAGCATATATTTTTCTCTTGTATTCCGCTTGTTCAGAACTGCAAGATGTTTTGTGTGAAATTCTTTCTGTAGTTCTTTTAAGAAGATTGTATGCTTCAGTTGATAAATGTTTATTTGTTGCTGTTGCTTAATTGAATCGTTACCTACTCTTGCAGTAGGCTTAGGTGGAATATTTTCGCTTACACTATCAGAATTTAAATCTTTTTATAAGCTAATGAAATTTGCTTCAATCTCAGCTGACTCAACTCATTGTGAAGGTATATTTGTCCACGAAGAATATTCTGCATTACTTCTGCCAGGTCCATATGATCTTGCATGATGGAGCCCGGAAACAGAGGTTTCCAAACCTTTAACACTTCTATAGGCCTGCAGCGCACCCGCGAAACTTTCACAATGCGAACATATAAAAAAACTATAAAAATGCATGTATGTATGCTCTCTCTGTTTTAACGGAATTTACACTTTATCTGTCCATACCTCAGTCAATTGCTAGTGGCGAACAGGTTCATGAATCCACCACCAGTCGTGGCAATTGACTTCTTATTTGCCTCTAATTTTCTTTTTGTGTTATATTAAAAATCTCGCCATTTATTTCAAATAACTTTTGCCATCCATTAGAATTTCTTATCGGCGGTCCATTCGAATTCAATATTTCAGTTAATTGGCACCACAACTGGTTTTTTAACATACCAATAACTGAATTCGACCCAGGTTTGGCGTCGAGAAGATTAACGACACTTTTAAAACGACAAACATAAAGCGTCGACATGTGTGAACCAACAACGACATTTAACGTGTCGTTTTCAGTCAACGTCGAAGTGCGTGAACCGGCCCCAAATTAAATTGTGGGTTACACCACTTTTGCGCTGATAGCCTCATATATATGTACAATTTTTAATTTCGTTAACAATCACAATTTATTTAAAAAACCGTGAGCCTTGCTCAGGAATCGGCTACTATCGGATAACTTCGGAGCACTTCGTTCCGAGTCAAAAGTGTTTCTGCTTAACTGAACATAGCTACAAGTGTCATAAATGTACGAGCGCGCGTTTAAACAAATGTTCTGCGCAGAGATAAATATTAGGTTTGTTTATTAGTTCAGAACAGGGCAGAGCAGAATAGAATAGAACAGCAAGCAATTCAACGTCAAACACTTGAGAACAACTTACAACAGAAAATCTAATGAACGCTTTTTTGTACTTTTCTGTCCTACATTTTCTGTTCTCATAATTTCATATATACATCTGTCAAAACTAAGAAAAAAAACAACAAAAACTCTTGTCCAAAACTGTCATGAAAAAAATCTAGAACCAAAAAGTAAAACTTAGAACACTTTAGAACAACTTAATGAACACCAAACTAGAACACTCTCGGACAAAAATAACAAGTTTTGAAACTAATGAACGCCAAAGCCTGTACTTTTATGTTCTAGGATGATTTAGATGGTTCTAGGACTGATAATAAACAACCTATTATTAAACAAACCTGTTAATTAAAAAGTGACATGATCTGTTACTCAGGGTCTCCACGGGCAATTTTTGGCATTGGCAATCGGAAATTATTGTCATTGCCGGAAAAAATTTACCGTGGAAATGCAGCAGCATGTTCGGCAATATTCCTCAAAAATAGTACCAAAGCAATAATTTCCTATTATGGAAGTTACATGACAAACCGAAAGTAAACCGAACTCAACTCGATCTGAGCTTGCAGTTTCAGTCGAGTGTTATATGATAAGCCTAGTACTAAGTTCCCCGCTAAATGAAATTTCCATACAAAATTTAGCGCGAAAATTTATCAAGCTAAATTTTAGCAACATCTTTAGCGCATGACTACTAAGTTCGCCGCTAAAATGCTCGATAAATCCACGTTTCTATTTCTTTAAAACAGATGGCAGCAATGTTAGTCTCCACATTTTTAGCTGCATTTTTATCGTGCAGGCACCTTATTTCACGCTAAATTTTGTTGAAAAAAACCAGTGATATAAAACCAACAGAAAAATAAGTAAATTTAGGGTTGTAGAAGTTTCAAGTGCGGAAATAAAACTAAAATAAAAGTTTGTCCATGAAAAAATAGTAAAAATAATAAATAATTCTATGTGTTTAAAATATTTTGAAACACGTTTTAATAATTTTATATTTCCAGTGGATTTTGAGGAGTTTTATTTCGAAGAAGACTTTGAAATTTAACCCAAAAAGAAACGTTAATATGAACTTTCTCTACAATTCTACATTGTCAAATTTTATCTTGCAAAAAAGGGTACAAGTTTGGAGACGCGCTAAAATTTAGTTTAGCGCCGAACTTAGTACTAGGCTATATACCGAACTTGAGTTTTTAGTTGTAATTTTGGTTTTATTATTGTCAGTTCGTCAGTGAAATTATTCTTGGAAATGGAATTTTTTTTAATGTATTTAATGAAATTATAATACTCCAACAAAAAAAGTTTTTCACCTTGTTAAAGCAATCTCGGTTTTTCAGTCGCTAGTTACATGACATTCCGACCGAAAAGTGTACTCAACCAAGCAAAAACTTGTGAACCCACTCAGAACACGTTCGGCACAATTTTTGCGGTCGGTTGCTAGTTACATGACTCAAACCTTAGAATAGAGAACTACAGGAAAGGCCCTCGGGTATAAAATCCGTGTATGGGAGCGTAGTGAAATCGCTATCAGACAACTGTCAAATTGGTACAATTTCTTGTTAGTTAACTGTCAAATTTTCCCGCGGCACTTTCTTTAAAACGAGTTTTTCTATAAAATTTATTTACAGTTTTTCACAAAACTGATTAAAAAGAAGAAAGAAAGTTTAAAGAATTTGTTTTTGTCAATTAGAAGTTGTTACGAGTGAATTTTCAGTGAAAAAAAGAGCAATGAAGTGTGCAGTTTGAATTTCACTACGCTAAAATTCTCCGAGGGTCCTTCCTGTAGTTTTGTTTTCTAAGACTCAAACCGAACCGAAAATTGTACTCAGTTCGTGTTGAGTATGTCATGTAACTTCCATATATGTAATAAGTTCAGGAATTTCTGAAATCAAGATGCCGGAAAATGAAAATAAACAAAGAGCTTTTGTTTTTCTGGGTTAAAGCCGATACATAAAATGGATGATATTTTTTATATATTCTTCCATTTTAAAAACAATTAAAATTAGTTTTTGTTTTTTTACTTTTGGTACTTTTCTCGAGTAAACGCGTTTTTTAAAAATAAAATTGCCGAGCAATGAACTTCCGGCTTAGATACGTTGACAAGCAATATTGTCAGTTACCATTGCAAAAATGGAAAGAAAAGAGAAGCCCTGAATCAAATTAAACTACGAGCCATTGCAGGTTGATTTTTATTTATACAGTAGAATATTTAATATTTAATATATAGTGTGAAAATAATTTATTCGTATCATCATTGTTCTAGCTCACATAGTGAGACTTCGAAATGGTTCGATGAATAATATCAGAGACGTCAAAAACGTCAGAAAGTTCTGAGAATGCTTTTCGGAATGGCATGCTCCATGTAACCGTTGACCGGGCCAAAAAGCATTCCGAAAGTATTCTGGTTTCGGAAGCAAAATTTTGTTTGGTTGAGAATGGTTTTCGGAAGGAATGCCATGTAACACCTAACTGGCAAGTGAGGTTATTACCGTTAAAATTGAAGTACATTGGTAATAACCTTAATTTCAAGTTCTTATTACTGTTAAAATGTTATTATTAAAAGTTGTTTTAATAGAAATAACAAAAATTTGTTTTTTATTGGTTATTTCATTAGAAAAATTATCCATTTTCACAAATTGAATATTCTCCTATAGAGGTAAACAATCTGAAATGATAGCAAAAATTCATTCTGAGAACCACCATATAAACTTCGACCGAAAGAGCATTTTCAGAATGATTTCAGTCGGAATACTTTTCAGCATGCCATGTAACCACGCTATGTCTCTCGAACTGAATTCTTGATTGTTTCCTGAACTTGTTGTGTGTTAACTTCAGCCAAATGATAAATATAAGTTATTGAGTTTGTAAATAATTTTAGTATAATTTTTTATGAAAACAATATACAATTATATTTTAATAACTATAAATCCATAATTTTTAATTTTGTAAACAATTAGAACTTATTCTGAAAAGAGCCTAACTCAGCAGTCGTGTAAACACTCAAAGTTGAGTGCTAACTTGAGCTACATAATAAATAAAAGTAATGGAGTTTGTAGATAATTTTTGTCCAGTTTTTGTTTGAAAATAATATACAATTATAGTTTAATAACTATATATCCATAATTTTTTATTTTGTAAACAATTAAGACTTATTTTAAAAAGAGCCTCACTCAGCAGTCGCGTTAACACTTAAAATTGAGTGTTGACTTGAGCTACATGATAAATAAAAGTTATTGAGTTTGTAAATAATTTTAGTATAATTTTTTTATGAAAACAATATACAATTATATTTTAATAACTATAAATCCATAATTTTCAATTTTGCAAACAATTAAAACTTATTTTAAAAAGAACCTCAGTCAGCAGTCGTGTTAACACTCAAAGTTGAGTGTTAACTTGAGTTGAAGAACTTACAAAAACTACTCACTATTTTGTGTAGGTTATTTACTAGTCGCGTTTCTTCGAGTGTCTGGAAAAATGTGGCAACGTCGCACATTTCCATCAGATTTTCGAGTGTCGAGTGCATTCGAGTGTCGCGTGTTTCGAGTGTCGCGTTTCGCGTTTTTGTGTGCCGTTAGACCCACCCTTTTTTTTTCTCATAATATTTTACGTTGTTAAATTTAATTTTTTTTTTCCTCATCTTTTTTTCTCGGGCCTGCTCGTCTTTTGTATAGTAAAAGTTTCAAGTGAAACAGTTATTTCTATATTTATTTTTCAATTTATCCATTTTTGTTCTCCTCTTTTACTACATCCCTATTTTCCCCACCCTTTCTCACATGGAGGGTTACCATTCTTGCAAGCACTGCTCATCCGAGATTGTGCGTGATGGCATTTCTTGTGATGGTGTCTGTGGAGGTGTCTTTCACCCGGACTGCCTGAATGGTCGAGTCAAATGCAAGTCCTCAGCTACGAGAGGATCAACTTGCAAAGAGTGCTCTGACATCAAACCCTGCCATGTACTAAGGTTGATGAAGGGTATCAGTGAGGTGATTGTGACTGATCATACAAATGTTCTTAAGCACTTAACCTCCCTCTCAGGCAACGTCGCACATTTTCAAGCGTTAGCCGACGATATCCAATCGGTGAATGTCCGGCTCGACCACTTATCAAACACGATGTCTCTTTTCTCAACGAACTCGAGCTCCCTAGTTACTAAATTCCAGGAACTTTCATCTCGAGTCTCCACGGTCTTAGACACCGTCGACGATCTGCACTCAGCGTTTTTAAACCCTGGTGCTGCTTTTTCCACCTCAACAGAAACTCCGGCCCCCCTCACCCCCATCTTAAATGATATTAAAAGGTGTACGATACGTGTCAAGGCTGAAGTTGAGTCACTATCTCTCTCAGTTACTCAAAATTTTACAGCCTTGAAATTACTATCTGAAAAATTTAATATTTTCGATGGCAATTATTCCCGCGCTGCTCAGTGTGTGGTTGAGAAAAACGAGCCTTCAGCCTCCACCCTAGCTGCTGCTTCTGAGGTTGGAAATGTCGTGGGCCCGGCTTTAATACCTGAAGAAGGCCCTTCAGACGAGACTGCCTCTAGGTTGGCTCCTGACCACCCGAAAACTATAATACCTGAAGAGGGTTTCTCAGACGAAACTGTCCCTAGGCTGGCTCCTGCCCACCAGAAAACGTGTGCAAAGCATCGAAAACACAGACGCAATCGTAAAGTCACCATTACAGGTGTTGTCACTACGAACTCCTCTAATATTTCGTCCGTCCCCGCCCCCTCACTACCAATGGGCTCTAATTCTATCCCTGAGCCGGATGTGGCATCAACCAGTACCAGTAATATCGATGGACCCTCGGGCATCGGGGATACTGGGTTTTCGGTAACCCACACCAACTTGGTAACGGTTCCCAGGCCACAAAATATTTTTATTTCGCGTTTCTCCCCTGTAACTACGTCCGAGGAGATTAAAGAATACTTAAAGGGAAAAGCAATTGATCCCGAGACAGTATCCTGTCGGAAGATCAGCAATGCCTCCAAACCGGTCGCATCTTTTGTTCTGACTGCACCGCTCAATACAGCTGAAAAGCTTTTGGACCCCACGTTCTGGCCTCCCGGTGCTTTCTCAAAGTGTTTTGTTCCTCGCACGCGTATTCGTCGTACTCCAGACACTCCACAATCTTCAAAAAACTTAAGACGCTTTCCCTCTATTATCAAAACGTGAGGGGTATCAGATCCAAAACCCACGATGTGTTTCTGTCAACTTCGGCCAGTGATTTCGATATAATCGCTTTTACAGAAACATGGTTACACAGTGGAGTTCTTAATGCCGAACTTTTCGATACCTCCTTCCAAGTTTTTCGGAAGGACAGATATACTGACTCGGAGGCTCGTGGAGGTGGTGTACTACTTGCCTGTAGTAACCTTCTCAACTGTTGCTTAATAACGCCTCCTAGTTTTTCCAATTCTTTGGACATTGAGCTCCTCGCTCTTAAAGTCTCCCTTGTCCATAAGAACCTATTTTTAATTTGCTGTTACATCCCACCAGGTATGTTCAGCACTATTGACGATAGAGGTCAAAACCTCTATGATATTCTAATATCTTGCATTAATCATATCCAGGATATGATGGACTCCAAAGACGAACTCCTACTTTTAGGAGATTTTAACTTACCCAATGTTCAATGGGTATCTTCCGATGAGGACGATAACTACCTACCTGAAAACAACCTTAATGATAGGGAATCCGACTTTCTGAATTCCTTATTCTCATGCGGTTTGAACCAAATGAGCGGTGTGAATAATATTTTAGGTAGGTGGTTAGATCTTATATTCTTTTCCGACTCAGACAACATGTATGTTGAGCCTAGCTCAATTGTCTTGTCGCCTGTTGATAATTATCACCCTCCTCTCCTACTCAGCTATTGTTTTGCCTTTAACTATAAGCTAATCCCGGAGGAGTCAACCTTTACTTTTAACTTTAAAAAGGCCAATCTTGAAGTACTGTCATCCAAGCTCACTTCGATCGATTTCAATAGCTTGCTTTCCTCTAATGAGTTGGATGACGACGTAACAAGATTTTACTCCGTCCTGTATGAAACCTTCGCATCCTGTGTACCTATTGAGCCTCTTGAGTTGACCAGATCATCCCCGCCCTGGTACAATAATGAGTTGAGACACACCAAAAACCAGAAGAATAAACTCTGGAAAACCTACCTGAAGATAAAAGACACTGCGAGCTTCTATGCTTTTCTCAATTGCTATGACCAATTCCATGCTCTGTCCGAGGCTCTCTATAAGGAGTACCTTAGCAACATGGAAGGTAAACTGTATGGGGATCCCAGAGCATTCTTTCAATTTATCAACTCTAAGAAAAAAGTTGATAATTACCCTAACACCATGCAATACGAGAACTCTGTTAGTTCTAATTCATCCGAGATTTGTGACAAGTTCGCATCGTTCTTCCTCAAATCTTTCTCGTCTCCTGTCTTCCAACCTCATGAAGACAATTTTCGACATATCAACGCAATACAAACGGCTCAAAATTTATCTCTGTCTATAACCAGGGAAGATATCTCGAAACATATAAATGATCTTCCACAAGATTTTTCGTCCGGCCCTGATGGTGTCCCTCCTGCTGTTCTAAAATCCTGTGCAGGGGCCCTACTGTCTCCTATCCTATGTTTATTTCAGAAATCCCTCAATACAGGGCGCTTCCCAACCTTATGGAAGAACTCTTTTATAATCCCTGTTCATAAAAAGAGTTGTAAGAACGAAATATCTAATTATAGACCGATTGCGAAGTTATCATGTATACCAAAACTTTTCGAATCCATTATTTATTCTGCTTTTGCCCCTATCTGCAAGAGACTTATCTCAACTAACATGGCTTTCTTGCAGCTCGTTCCACTACTACTAATTTACTAGAGTTCTCTTCTCACACTGTTCGAGGCTTTGTCACTGGCTGTCAAACTGACTGTGTTTATACAGACTTCAGTAAAGCTTTCGACATGCTCTCTCACTCTATTATAGTTCTAAAACTAAAAAAATTAGGCTTTCCGCATGCCCTGGTTATGTGGTTCCAGTCGTACTTAGCCGACAGAACCTACCAGGTTCTATTCCGCGGAGCCAAATCTAAAAACATCGAGGCGTCCTCTGGTGTCCCGCAAGGAAGTCATCTTGGTCCTCTTCTTTTTATTTTATCAATCGATGACATTGTTACCCTGCTGAGGCACTGTAAAATCCTTATTTATGCCGATGACATCAAACTGTACCGCCACATAAGGAGTATAGAGGATTGCAAACTTCTGCAAGCAGACCTAAACACCTTCTATTCTTGGTGTTCCAACAACAACCTGGTCCTTAACATTAGTAAATGTGAGGTCATGACTTTTTGTAGAAAACGTGGCGTTATAACTTACGACTATACTTTTCTCGATAACAAGATCTCCCGCACTAACTCTGTTATCGATCTTGGGGTTAGGTTAGAAAGTAAGTTGGATTTCTCCACCCACATCAATTATATCTCTTCCAAGGGCAATTCAGTCCTGGGATTTATAAAAAGATGGTCCAAGGAATTCAACAACCCCCTTATCACAAAGCACTTGTACATATCTTTAGTTAGGCCTTTACTTGAATACGCCTCCCAGGTATGGTCTCCTTACTACTCCTCCCATGTCGATAAAATCGAATCGGTTCAAAGGAAGTTCGTCCGTTTTGCACTCAGTCACCTCCCGTGGGATGACCCACTTATTCTTCCGCCTTATGTGAACAGACTTAAATTGCTCAACTTGAGCTCTCTCCATAAGCGTCGCGAGGTCGCTGACGTTATATTCGTTCATCGTTTGTTGAATGACAAAGTTGACTCAGGCTTCCTACGAACCCGTACGTCATTTAGAGTGAACAACTACAACCTGAGAGGTCCACCTCTCTTGTACATTAATTCCTCTAACACCAATTATGGGATGTACGAACCAGTTAACCGCATGCTTATAAATGTTAACAAAAATGCGAGTGTTTTTAGCATGCAAACTAGCGAAGATGTCCTTAAAAGGACTCTTTTTAATGTGGCGTGACTCCTTGTGTGTCCCACGTTTTCATTGTCTTTGCACGCTTCTCTGTTTGATGTTTTGTGCTCTTAAATGTTGCATTGTTTTTTGTTTTGTGTTTGCATGTCTTAGCCGAGCCACTGTGCAGTGGTAAATGTGACCGCGTTTGTGTGCAGGGACCGGACCGGCTCGGTACAGGAGTGCCGGGGTGGGTTGAGAAGGAACCCGCATTTTCGCTCGCATGTTCGTTGTGCGGTGTTTTTTTTCTTCTTATACCTTTTTTGGTGCTTTCGGCCGGATTCGGCCCCTGCACATAAGCGTGGCCCGTTTCTCAGCCCAGCTGAGAAGTGTACTTCTGAGCTAGAAGATTAACTCGATTAATAAAAAAGAAGAAAGCTAAAGGAAACAAAACGAAGTCAGCCATCCGTCAAAAGAAAATATATAATTTTGTAATTCCGACAACAATATAAAAGAAATAATCGTTTGTAACAATTTTTAAAATACATATATGTAAATTGAAAAAGTTCTATTCAGACAATTTTCACTTAATTGCTCCTAAGAAAAAATAATCATAATTACAACAAAGCCCCGGCTAGCATTTAAAGAGGGTGCAGATAGGGTCCCTATGAGGGTAGCCCCAATGCCTTATGTGCTCCCGTGTGAATTACACTATAAGGCTACAGGGATATCTCGAGTGGAAAATAGAGGCTACAAAATTTGAGAATTTCGGCGTGGACATGCGAGTAATAACTGCGGCGGTGTCGAAAGGGGAATTTACATACCGAACACAAAGTGGAAGAAAAAGTGGGCCTGTACAAAATACAACGACAAAATTTCGTCGAAAGCTCGAAACTTTTTACAACTGTGAAACATAAAAGTTGAAGATTGCCCCATTTAATTTCTAATGAGGATTGCCTCATAGGGCCCTTATGAGAAACTGATAGGGCATACCTACACCGCACTACTTGAGACGTGACGTTTTGCATATCCAAAAACTGTGTTTGAAAAAAATTATGTTTTGTACGCCGACTTCGACTTCGCGGCGCAGAGCCGCTGTAGTTGTAATTTCGTTATACAACTTTGTTTTACATTTGCACTAAAACGACCGACTTCGCAGTCCGCCGTCGCAGTCGCAATTCTAGTTTGACCTAAAGTTACCCGAGTTAGTAATACCATGGCTGGTGGTTATGTTTGAGAGCTGCGTGAGGTTCAATTACGTCCCCGTGCAGGTCGCCTTCATTCCAAAGGCGGAAAGAAGACGAGACGAAACCGTGAAGGACTATAGGCTGATTAATCTAGTATCGATTCCAAGCAGCGGTATGTCCCTTCTTCTTTCCACTTCTTTCATCGTCTGAAGCCAAAGATGGTCCTTTTGATGTACACACCCGTGGTGCTTCCAATCCACACGTACAAGCCGCTGGTGTAATGACCAGCGTCGAGCCTATACTGACATGAATTTAGGAAAGTACAAGAGGGTGGCAACAATAGGGTTACAGGAGCCATGGAGAAAATGCTCCCGAACTCCCTCGAAATTTTTTTGCAACTGCTCCCTCCCGACCGTCACATCAAACACCTGGCTTCGTGAAATGCCCTTAGACTGAGCGAATCCGGGACCGAACCTCAAAAAAAACGGCCATAGCAACATCTTGGATTCGCTACCCAAGAATGTGTTTGCCACAACCTCTCCCTAGATTGACTTTCAGGATGGACTTTGCCTAGGAAATACCCTCAAAAAGAGAATGGAGAAACGGAGACGTCCTGAAAAAGCTTGGCCTACGGATGGATACTAACCGACGGCTTCAAAACACAAGAGAGAGAGAGACGGAGCACGGAGTCTAACTAGAGACCACCAACAGTTCACTATCCTGGCAGTATCTAGTATCTTCCAAGAGGTACTGGCAATCCAACCCTTCCAAAGAGTTGGAGGAATCAAAACCAGCTAATTGTTACTCCTGTTGCAATTTTTTTTATAGTGGTTCGGATGGAAGTTTTGGTAAGACTAAGCGACCACATAAGAGCCACAACAGTCGGGTCTAGCGGGAGACAGCCTCGTCGGAGTGTTATGCCTCCTAAAACAAGAAAATTCCGTTAACTAGCCGAAAAAGGCTGTGACGCACGCAGGCAGTATCAGACTACTAGGTGAACAAAGAGGCGCACCGTCCGTTAGGTGAAGACCCGACCTAAACGGAACTTTGGTACGATAAAATTTTTGGAATATCTAGAACCCAACAATATGACAAACACTACGGATTTGGACCGAAAAGATATACTGGTGAACTTCTTGTATCGCTAACAGAACGCCACAGCATGCATCGCTTCATCGTCAAGTGTGGTGTGCTTAAGGCTGCCAACCGTCCTGCATTAGGGGGGACAGTCCCGCATTTGCTTGTAATGTTCCCCGTTATTAAAAGCGTTCCACATTGTCCCCCAAACATCAAATTCGTCCCACAAGTCCCGCATTTTGTTTTTGTGCAAATAGTATATTGTGCATCAGGTGGAAAGGATTAAGGAGACGGAAAAATATTAATACATATGAACAAACGTTGTTTTTATACACATGATTGCATATGTACATGCACTGTGTTTACGTCTAGGTAGTACGTCTTCGTATTCCCTTTGCGTATTAAGCCTAAAGGCCCTTAAAGAGAGAAATTAGACTGTAATTCGGGGGTGCGCAACTACTATAAAGCTCCTTGAGTAAATGTAGAAAAGTAAGATTGCCATGCTCCGTAGCGTATGGCTCTTGTCAGAGCCAGTCGTGTCTCAATAGTATGTCCGAGGATACAACCGTTGAATATGAGTTCAACGATGATGACGCCGATCACTTTTCATTATTTTCTTCTGAGTTGATTGTAGATGAAGATGGCAATATTGAAGAAGTGGAAATAGAAGAGATAGAGAGATAATCAATAGAATTTTATCATAACTTGTAACCCAACGATTAGGCCTACGGTTACACCATGTAAAAAACGCCCCTTCCATTCTCCTGCAGAGGTGGCGCGGAAACGAAAACAGCACGATACCAAGCCTTTTCAGCCCTATATCTCGAAAACTATTGGTTCCACGTAAATTCTGTATAAGACATTTTTATGCAGATTTATCTTATACCCCGGCTTCACCGGCCTCAGTTTAATCAAGTTCACTTCAATCGGCATAAGTGGCTTCACCGGCTACAGTCAAGTTCAGTACTTGTAATTGTTGTTGCTTTTTCGACAGAATTCAGAAATGCAAAAGCTCCCTGGAATGACATTCCACGATTCCAGTTGATTACTCTCTTTTGAGCGAGCTTTTACTTTCCAACTTGATTTCAGGTTCTGTTGGGCGAAATCAGACTTTATTTTTCCTGACTTCGAAATGTGAAAATGTATGGGAAATCAAGCAAAAATGAAGCTCAGTAGACTAATTTTCTCGAACTTGTGCAGTTCGGCCGGTGAAGCCGGGGTATAATAATGAACAAACTTTACTTAACCAAAATTTACGTAAAGCCGATAATTTACGATATTTGCGAAATACTGATTTTTGTGACCTTTGACCTCTAATATCTCAAGACGCGGACATGAGATTATATGAGACTTTTGACGCATCATTTAGAATGCCAAAACAAAGGTTTATACAAATTATCAGCTTATTACCCCTGATTCCGAGGTGAAACCCTAATTTGACTGGACTATTAGTCCGGGGAAATTAACATTTTAAGGAGACAAAATTCCAAAATGGTTGAAAATTGGTCCACAGCTTCCTTGGGACATTTTAAGAAAACAATTTCGGAACCACAAAAAAAAACATGGCCGCCGGAGATATCACTTTTTGGCAAAAAAAACACTCAAAAACTGTTTTTTTTTGAAAATTTTTTTTTGAACTGACAATAAAAAACATATAAGTCATATCTTAAAAAGTCTCAAGGACCAATTTTCAGCCATTCTGGAATTTTGTCTCCTGTCGTGGGTTTTTTTGCTAATTTCCCGGACTATATAGGCTTATTTTATTTTTTCATGATCGCATAGAAAAATCTCGTTCCGTCCCCCATTTCGATTTAGGAAAGTTGGCAGCCTTAGGTGTGCTTGCTCTTGACATCTCCAAGGGAGGCTCTTGATAGAGTATGGCAATGGCACCCCGCTCTGCTGCCTAACCGCAAGCTATTGATAGTCTTAAGCATGCACCAGATATGACGTGCCGGACCGTAAGAAAACTGAACGAATTTGAGCTTAGTTACGGCACTTTGACAGATAGCCCTAAATGAAAATGTAAAGTAACCATAGTGATAAGTGAAAAATGAATAGAATAAATAAAGATTTTAGTGATTTAATTGATTTATTTAAGTTGTGGACGGAGTACAAAAAACTTAGAAGTGCTCGGCAAAAAACAAGAAAGAAAATCGCGAAATAAACAAAAGACAAACAACCACGGATATTACTATGTTACATTTGTAAAAATAAAGAAATTGGATTCAGCACACACAAGAATGAATAAAAATAACTTTGAGTTTTATTGTCCATAAGTCATAGTTTTAGATTGTTTAACATATAATAGGCCTTCAATATCTCCATTATCTGTTTTATGTCATTTACTGCTTCAAATTTATTAAAAAATTGTTAAAATGTGAACCGATTTTTTCAATAGCTACCGGATGCTAAGGTTTTGTGCTAGGCATGTCGATTTATCCCAAAAAAATCGATCTTCGATTCGATTCGAATCGAATGCACTAAAAACGATTCTTGATTAAATCGAGAATTAAAGGATCGATTCTCGATTAATCATCATAGAATCAAATATTATATTTATATTATACTATCTATTATAATTTGAATGAAAAATCGGATGGGATTTCTCACGAGCGAACTTTAACAACCAACTACGTACTTCACAATGTTGTTGTTTTTTGTCTAACTTCTCTTTTACCTACTTTGATTTCACTTTTTTTGTGCTCCTAGCAAAAGGGAATTTCAGGAAAAAAACAACAACAACCACACAGCTGCCAAAAAGTTGGCTGAAAAATCCATTGAAAAAGTTTGTTGGAAAAATCCTCTCTCACCCTCTTCTCTACAAACCACGTTTTCAGAGTGGAAAAGAGCCCAATGTGAATCGGGTCCGATTCGAGGGTTTGTGAATCGCTTCACTAAATCTATCCAGTGTTTGAGATCGATCTCAAAAATCGATTATTTCACTCGATAAAATCGATTTTTCGATTAATAGATTTTAAATCTACATGCCTATTTTGTGCCATTCTTACGGCACCCGTTAATTAAGGTGCTACTGAACATTAGAAAATCGTTTTTGAGTGACTTTTAAAAAAAAACATTTCTCAGCTCCTTTATGAGATATCATTATACAGCTTTTTTTAAAAGATTATTTCTAGTCCAGGGAAATTAGACATTTTACTTCGGAAAAATTCTGGGAAAGCTGAATTTTGGTTTGGACATTGATATTATTGCCCTTACGAAAATGTCATTGATTTGGCACTCCGACACGATTTTACGCGGCGTCAAAGGTCACCAAAAGCGATTTTTGAAATTATCTCAGTAATCACTTTTTTAGAAAAATTATGTGAACAAAGTTTGTAGCTTAGGTAATTTCCTACAAAAATTATTTTATAGTTTTTTCTTGTAAGAGTAACCGTTTTTGAGATATATATTGATTTTAGTCCACGGATATTAGACAAAAAAAGCTCAACTACGGAAAAATTCTGGGCCTTTTTTTGTCTAATATCCGTGGACTAAAATCAAAATGTCTCAAAAACCGTTACTCTTACAAGAAAAAGTTAAAAAATATATTTTTTAGGAAATTACCTAAGCTACAAACTTTATTCATATAACTTTTCTGTAAAAGTGAGCATTACTGAGATATTTCCGAAAAATCGCTTTTGGTGTTATTAATTGGCATATTTTTTAGGAGAATTTACCTCAATTTTGCCAAAAAAATATAAACAAATTTTTAGCAAGGTTAAAACGGTCAAAAACAGAGTCTTTGTACTTTGTACAGAGTTTTTGTACTTTTTTTTCTTCCCTTTCCCATTTTTTTGTTTTTATCGATTTTTCGTTAAATGAGGTAAATTCTCCTGTGTAAGACCTTCCTTTTCAAGAATCTTTTTGGTTAATTTTTTTTAGACCAGCCAATCCAGAGATTACTTGTAGGCCGCAGAACAACAATTTTTTAGAAGACTCTATTTTGGCGCCACCTATAATTTACACTCTTTATCAAAATTTGAAAAACAATATTCTTTTTTACTCTATAAATATTAAATAACCTTTTAAAAAAAACTGTATAATGATATCTTAGAAAGGAGCTGAGAAATGTTTTTTTTAAAAAGTCACTCAAAAACACCTTTCTAATGTTCAGTAGTACCTTAAGTCAATTTAGGTCGGTGCCATATTATTAACACTCATGTTCGAACGTTAGGGTACGTAGGGTTACTAGCCGGCACGTCAAATCTGCTTCA
The DNA here is from genome assembly GCA_963855945.1 of Thereva nobilitata. NCBI lineage: Eukaryota > Metazoa > Arthropoda > Insecta > Diptera > Therevidae > Thereva > Thereva nobilitata. Next base: position 128,026,705 of record OY979695.1, read on the forward strand.
GACTTTAGTTCTAAGGAACTAGATCGAGAGTTTTATTGCTGGGTAATAAAGGTAGTGGACGCGTTGAATCCAAACCTTACACCATCTCGGTCAGTGTACTGCAACGCTCATTTCCATCACCCAACCTCTTCCTAATCTTTATTAATGATCTGCTCTCAATCCCCTCAAACTGAATTCATTTGTTTGCGACTATTTTGGTTTTTGTAGTATGTGAAGCAAGCCAAAAAAGCGGATATACTAACCACTAAAATATTAGAGAAAAATACTTAGGCTTTATCATATAACAAGTATGAAAAGATAATTATGCCTTCCTATAATTGTTTTACCGACTTTTTTCTGCTAAAAACAAAAAAAATCCAAAACCTCGTACACCAAAGCATAAATCAATGAAATCACTTGCCATTAAAATATTAGCTTCGTCATGTTGAGCCAATTAAACTTTCTTATGGCGGCGATATCCATAAAAAACTTCATCTACGGAAGCGACTTCAACAAAATCGGCCATTTAAAGTCAAGGCAAGAAAAGGAACAAGACAAGCCCAAGTTTGGGGCACAACTAACCCCTCCACATCCAGATAGCGGCAATAAGTCTCCAGTCTGGATGGATTTAAGGACTCGGGATTTTGGAAGGATCTTTAAACTATGGACAAGGACAAAGACCGGAGCTAATGAAGAAGTTTTAAACCAGAAAAAAACCGAAAGGAAGAAAAATCGTGGCCTCGTGAATATTTGGACTAGAAGACAATCTCTAGTGATAGTAAGTAGCAGCGGAAGCGACGGCAGCGGCGTATCACATCAAAGGAATTAGCGTCATTAACTTTTATCTTGTTGTTTACGTTAAGGATGCCAGCAATAATAAAATAGAGCACCAAGTCTGGGATTCTAGCCAGTCTGAGGACGGAGTCATGCAGATTCCTACGGGGGGGAGGGCTTCAAACGACAAGAGAACGCTAATGGCATTGTGGGCAAGAAAATTTGCAAGTAAATGAAAGTTAAGATTTCCACTCTCTGATTGTGTACACAGGGATCAGGGCGGGCACTCTTCCGGCTTTATATGAGGGAAAAGTCCATTTTGAAGCCCTTTTTCCCAGTTCTACCTTATCAGATTTCCTACGAATTTCCCAAAATCTAGCACTTGGGAAGTTAGTCGGACAGAATAAATTTGTGACAGAAAATACGGGCGATTTTAACTCATTGCTCTCCTCCAGAAAATCACTTAACTAGCACCACTTTTATAAAATGTCAGCTTCTGTTATGTTATGTTGTGAACGTATAGATACAATTTATGCTCACGTAAATAACGAGTTAGTTAATTGGCTTGAAGTGTATGAACATTAACTTTTCATTATTCACGGCTATGCTCCTGCCATGGATGAGCATATGTCCTTTGGGCACTATTAAGGATTCAGTTTGTGGAGTAACATTTACTAATCTCAAAAAGCTACCAACACTTGCCTGGTTAAAGGTGTGGCTTTAATTAAATAAAAATTTCATGGAATTTCAATTTCATTGGCTTACATTAAATTAAATTAGTGGAAAATTTTAGGCTTTGATAATGCCTTTTTGGTTTCATATCAGTTTTTGGTGCGTGCTACGATTTGGGTATATTAAAATTAAATTTTATCAGGCATTATTTAGGATATGAATTTCCCTGATAGAAAGATAATTGGATTTTGCATTATAGGTACGTAAATATTTTAGTGTTCTCGTAAATAATAAATCGTTATTGCAATATTGTAAAATTAAACATTCATAAATGTAAAAGCATTATTTCACAAATTGAAAAGATTTAGAAGAAAGTGTTTGATTAAATAATAGATGCTAAGCGTTTTCATACAAAACAACCTCAGTTTCTTGTGGTAACTTTATAATTAAACACAATTAAAAAAACAGAGGATTTTTTAGTGAATCGTTTAGTGAACTTGTTGCAATTGAAATTACACCGAGAGTGTCTTAACTAACTTATCAGCTAACAATCTAAGATGAATTTACTTTATATGACAGTGTTTCCCAAACTTTTGACATTTGTGTACCCCTTCTATAATATTCGTAACGCTGAGTACCCCTTGCTTAAAAAAATGGGTGTGCTTAAAACCACAAAATTTTGCCTCGTCATTTTTATCATTTTTCAGGCAAAATTTTGCCCAAGTGTAGAGTGGTGGAGAATAGTGGAAAGTTTTTTCTTTACGCAATTTGTCTTTTCATTATAAAACAAATAAATATTCCTCTTCCATTTTAAACAAATTTTAGCTGCTGCATTCGACGTTTTAATCCAACTTTCCAACATTTTGCCAACAAAAAATTACCAGATAATTTCTAGAGGCAAAAAATTGACAAGTAAAAGTCTCCACAATTAGAAAATCCATCTAGTAGAAAATCTTGAAAGTATGCTTATTGTGGCAAATTTTTTGCCCGAACAGCGTACTGCTTTGCGCTGTCAAAATATTGCCGTGCTTGAGACAAAATTTTGCCAAGGTTTTTTACATGCATTTTAAAGGGATGGCAAAATTTTGTCTGATCACCGTACTAGGCTTTATAAGTAAACTTTTTTGCCCAATATCTGCCAGTATTAATAAAATACCAACCAGCGAGTAATATTTTTTTTATGTGGGAAAACCAAGCTCACCTTTTGTAGTACTAGTCTGTCATGTCGTTCAGGTCATAGTGCAATGTCTAGTTGCAAGCTGGGTTTGAATGATAGAAGAAAATATGATAGATTAGGGTAGGTTTGGGGGAGGAGGTTACAGGAGAAGATGGCGATGAACCTTACGTTTGAACTCTTGGGTGTTGTATGAGTTCGGGAAAACTGATTGTGGTAGATTATTCCACAGCCAAATTTTTCTATTTATAAACGAACTTTTAGAGGTTAGTGTGCGTGAAAAAGGGGATTGCAGGGTATGAGAATGAGCCGAGTGGGCTAGTCTTGTGTTGCTGGAGAAATATTGCCTTGCAGGCGGGAGGGTAGAAATTTCAGTGGAGCAGTCGCTATGGTAATAGCGATACAACTATGACAGGGCTGCTACATTCCTACGGTGGCTCAGAGAGTCTATGGAGATGCAAAGGCTGTTATCTACGATGATTTGGATGGCGCGGCTTTGCACGCTAAGGCGGTTTTCGAGGCTCCAGCCCAGATAAATGAGTTATACTCGAGGCGGGGCCGAATGTAGGATTCGTAAATTGTAGCTCTGGCTGCTGGTGGAAGAAGAAATTTGCATCTCTTAAGAAATCCTAGGCACTGGAATATGTGATCATTCCATCGCTAGGGTTACCATTTTTTATTTTTGAAATACCAGACATTTCACTACAACACGCCTGATTTTAGAGTAAAAAGCCTAACAAAAGGAAAAAAGAATTAAAATCTCAATTATAAAAAAGCCTGACAGCAACTAAAGCCTGCCCTGAGCCTGACATGGCTATAAAATGCCTGACATGTCAGGCGAAATCCTGACAAATGGTAACCAGGTTTACCAGGTTTTATAAGTAATGAGACAGTACTTCGAAATCCTGACAAATGGTAACCAGGTTTACCAGGTTTTATAAGTAATGAGACAGTACTTCGTTTTGGAGAGGTTGAACTCAACACGATTCTTGCAGCCCCACTCAAGAATGTGTTTGATTTCCCTGTTGATAGAGTTGGACCTGAGTTTACTATGGTGAAGACAAAGCCTAGCACGTGCTTTTCTTATATTGCGAAAGCGTAGGAATACCGCAGAGTACTGTCATCAGCGAAACTGAGAAGTGCGTTGGAAGGGATTGAGAGCAGATCATTTATGAATATTAGGAAAAGAGCGGGTGAAAGAATTGATCCTTGAGGAACTCCGGCCGAGATGGTGTAAATATGCAATAGAACTAGTCGAAGGTCTCTCGGCTTTCAGAAAAGCGAGGCTTGAAGTACAATTTCAAAATATCAATATTTATGAATTCCTATTTGCATTAAAACCTGATAACTGCAATATGTAATAAATATTTTCAATTGAATGTGATCTAAATTTCATATGTCTTGCTTTCGTCATCATTATTTGAAATCGTTAAATTAAACTTTTCATGCAGAAAATGTAGTAAAGGACGTCGTTTCTGATAAAAAATTAATATTGAAATCGCACCCAAAATCATGATAAAAACTTTGAAGTTTCGACCTAGTAAAGTTTAACCTATATGAGGAAATTGTCATGTATGAATTCCATTATTTCGAGTACAATTTTATGTGTCGATATATTAATACATATCTACCAACCAAATCATTGTCCATTTTCTGCCATTTCACCAATAGGTGTTTTATCTTGACTAAGCGATAGCTAACTTAACGTTCGTATGAGATGTTAAAACATTAGCAGAGTCCTCATTATTTTGGTAGATCGCAACTCCGCCAGCTGAATCTTCAGGTCGCTTAAATTTAACAATGCAATTGAAATTTGGAATATCAACATTCTCTTCATGTTTCATCCAAGTTTTTGATAAAAGTAATACACTAATTTTTTGCAACCTCGTCACCTAAATATTGTACTTGCGAACTTAGAATTTAGCAAGAGTATTGATAATCCTGGTCTATTCGAAATAAAATCTAAAATTTCATAAGTGATCATTTGAATACGGTTTAAAGATATGTAGTCCATTGAATTCATTTTGTATGTAGTTTATAGATGCTGCTTCTTTTCGTCCATGATAAAATCTATTACCATCATCTTTAGTGATAATATACATAGGTATAAACCTTCAATATTTGTCACTGTTGATAAAGCAAGGTAAACTAGCACATGCTGAAACGATGGGAAAATGGTTTCGTTTTTCATTTAAAGTTTTATTAATATTTAAAGCTATAGTTGCTGTACTTCTAGCGATTGTTACAGCATTTCGATTTATAATATGATCAATGATAAAACTAGATAATTTCTTCCGAAGTTTCATTCCCGTTTTCGTATTGTTTTCAAATTCACACCAAATTCAGGAAGCCTCTCCATTTTCATCCTTATCAATGTGACACAATTTTCCAACTGCACCTTTTACTCCCAAGTAAATTTATTAGACTAAAGGCGTACTTAAAATCTTTTACTTCGTCACAAGCAACGAAGTTTTTTTTTATTTTAGGCGCAGCCAAATTGTGGTACGCGTACCCCCTCTAAACTCTTCAAGTACCCCGTGGGGTACGCGTACCACACTTTTATATGGGATGCATTTTTTACAATTTTTGGCTATGGGAAATGTTCGTTAAATAAATTGAATAAATTTATCTCCGAGGCAGGAAATGGATGATGGAGCTTTTTGTGGGTGGAGTGCAGGTGCAGTATTATATTATGTTTAAAATTTGAGAATAAAAGTATTATGTTTAAGCCTAGTACGCTGATCGGTATAAATTTATCCACCTCAAAATTCCCTTTCCGTGTGTCGAAATATGTAGAGTGTGTGATACCTTCTGGTTCCACATAAACATAGGTAGATATACTTAATAAAAATATTTACGTGAAGTGAACGTTATAAATGTTATTGATATATAGTATAATTCCTTAAAACGAATGCGGCTTAGTATCACTCGGCAAGTCACTGGTCCTGTTATGTATATAAACTTG